>JAUMJM010000008.1:18275000-19507500 GCA_033558235.1 Neomorphus geoffroyi | reverse complement strand
ACAACTGGTTTAGACCTGAAGGGGATACGAAAATAGTCGTCATTTATGGGAAGTAGCTGGTTAATGGAGATGGTTTTCAGTCATCAGATAAGGTTGGCTGGACTGACAAGAGGCAGGAAATCTGAGATAGCATTAAGAATAACAGGGAGGAGGGACAGAAGGTGAGGACCACTCAGGAAAACACTACTAACTCAGAAAATCCACTTCACATCTTTCTAGACATCACAGCAAAGCTGCAATTTGGGCATTTCCTAAACTCTACTGCTACTATATCCATTCTGAATTCAGATGGTTTTCACTACTTTGAGCATACTAAGTAATGCATTTAAATAAACCACGTTAAATGTTAGACTGGAGTAGAAAAAACACGGTACAACAAAGCAGAAATTTTTCTTAGATTCACTCCTTATCCAAAAACTAGAGTATAGTTCTGTGGATGGTCTCTTTTTCTAACTGCTTGCTGCTCTTTTAAAAATTCCTAGCAAAAAGAACAAAAAAGATTTAAAATTATCTACCTGTGCAGAAGTTTACTTGTCTAGCATGGCTCAATGGTCACAAGATTATATTAAGCGTAAGGAAGGCTTCTTGGCAAAAGCACAGCTGCTGCTCACAACATTGACTTTTGCCCCAAACCAAGAATCTTCTGCACAGATCTGGTGTCTGAAACCTGGCTAACATTCAACACTGTCATATTCAGCAGCCAGGGGTATTACAGCACAATTCCACCTTACAGGTACAGCTCTTTAAAAATAAATCATCCCCTTCTCACAATCACAAAGCAAACCCTGAAGACTACAGTGGACTCGGCAGCACTCCCAATATTGATTCCGCTATCACTTCCACCAGAAACACACGCGCATCGCAGGTGTACCAGCCACAAGCTACTCCTCCACACTGGACTGCTGAGGAAGTGCTGACTGCCTCCTGACAAGTCGACAAATCCAGCGCAAACATGGCCCACGCCTGGGCACATTCAACAGACCGACTGATGAGGCAGCACAGAGGTAGCTGACTTGCATGGCATCATTGCATTTGGCACCCTGAGGGATGGATAGGTTCAATTCCACACATTTCAAGAGGAGCTGAGGAACAGACCAGGTTCTATAGAGCTGTGGGGTGTCAGAAAGATTACAAAAGAGGAGGCGAGTGATAAACTCTCCAGAAATCGTGCTGTTAAGTCCTTGTGAGCAAAGCGTACGCGTCTCCATACCTGAAGCAAGGAGAAGCTCCTTCCACGTTGAGAAAACCAAAGTATCCACGTCTGCCTCCCAGCCTGGTACGCTTGTGAAGTTTGTACTCACAGCAACAGCTCAATCTGTCCACTTGCACCCCATTGAGGAAAAAGGTGAGGCTGAATGGGAAACCAGGGTGCCTCTTTGAGACAAACTGGAAGGTCTCTGTAATCACAGAAGGGAAAGGGATCAAAGGAAAGGGTTATGCGTTATTGTCAGCCTGTTGTAATTGTTGTATCTCATCGGCACCACCATCAAAGCAGCCCGCTCTCTGAGCTCACGTACTTGGCTCTCAGCTGTATTAATTAGTTGGTGAAGCTCTACTTCCTCCCCCACAGCAGCTTTGTCCCAGGAGAACCAACCCAGCAATACCAAGTGGGACACCCCCGCAACAAGCAAACAGATCACCAATTTGGCCACTTACTGCTACAGCAGAACCAAAAGCAGAGCCTCTCACCTCAAGAAAATCAACTGTCACCTGCGCTTTACAGGAGATTACATTACGCAGAGAAAGTTTACGATTCCTGCTGTGTGCCCGAAGCCGTTTCAGCTGCTCTGCTAGGATACTGCTCAGCATCCAGGCCTGAAGGGCACTGAAGCTGCCACCTAGACCCATGCCGGGGCAGGGAGCGGATTGTGCTCCCTTTGCCCACAAGTCAGAGTACCCTTCCAAAGTGACCTGAGCACACCCCAGCAGGGCAGAAGCCCCACTGTACTCCAGCACGGTCCCTAATGGGTGTGAATGGGGCTGGGGACAACAGGACTGCACGCAAAGGACACCTTCTGCACAGCTGGGACACCATTTAAGAACCCCTATTTCAGGACAGTTTACTGCCACAACTGATTTATCAACCACACATCTCTGTATAAAATTAGTCTAGGCTACAGTATTCTGTTAAATCACTTCTCTAAATTCATGCTTTCCTAATTTGCTATCGTAGCATCACTTTCAATCATGAACAGTGGAGTCAGCTTTAGTCTGGAGGCAGACAGTATAAAAATCCCCGGACGCACACATCTTGACTGAGCTCAGCTGACTTCATTTTGGTATCACGTCTACATTTTAGCCAACAAAACATGTTACCAGAATCAATACGATTTCTTGGGCTCTTTATCCTTACCTCCTTCCAAAAGCTTGCCTTTGTAGACGCAAAGGTTTTCTCCTCCACAATGCTGTTGATGGATTTTGATGTCATCTCTGTAGTCAGGATGACCCCGAGACAAACGCAAATTATTTCCAAGGAAGACCATGGTAACAGCCACACTGGTGTGTATCGACAGCCTAGGGAATCCTCCAGAATTCTGCATCAGGAAATACACAAAACCGGCATTGGTTTCCAACTCTAACGGAAGGTGAACACAAAGATCATGTAAACGCAGCGCACACATGAGGCTTCCGACCCTTTGAACAGGCTTTGAGATCTTTAAATTGGGAACTGTTTTGCAACATGCAGAAGGGCAGAACAATAGTGTGGATTGCACTGAATTGTCCAGAAAGGCAGGGATCAGATACGATGGCCAACATAGTTCCTCCCAGCCATGGCTTCCCAGAACTTCCTTGACAGAGAGAGCTCACCTTTGTTAAAAGCTGACGTACGTCTTTTGTCGCAGGCATGGGACGAAACTGCCTGCCTCTCACTGCATTTGTGCTGTTGTCTCCTTTCTGCCGGGGGGGAGGTGGCACTGGCATGGCATAATTGTCGAAGACTGGGAGTTCACACGGGGTCGTACCAGTTCCAGTTTCCAATGACTTTGAAGGTCTTAACCCACTCCTCTCCCTCTGCAAAAAACATTCGAAGCAGGTTAAAAAGGTTACACAAAAACAGCTACCAAGCCTACTGGACTAATCACACTGTGACTGCTCCTTACGTTTCCTAACACTCGTACTCGTAGAACAATTTCTTAACTTGGGGCTTGCCATTATCTTCATGAAAACATGTCTATGCTAAACCCTTTGCTTTTAATTTGCAAAGCAACAGACAGACTGCTTCAAAAGGTTGCCCTCCTAGACATACACGACATTGCAAACCACATCCTACTCGGAACTGTGCAGAGTTCTGCTCCCAAGCAGGCAGAATACGGCACAACCCCAACAGCAACGCTGTGTTCTCTCGGCTGCCAAGCAAATTCCAAAGCAGCCAGTACCATTATTTGGCACCGGTTACACAAGATGTGGTTCAAAATGCTTCTTTGTCTTACTAGTGGAGGCTTAGTCCTCCTTCAAGATGAACTGCAGAGGACCAGGGCCCTGAAAAGCAAAACACCTCTAGAGAATAAGTTCTGCAAACACTGCATGCTCTGGATTGGAGCTCTGCATCTTATTCATGCTCTGGGACCAGTTCAGCTGGTTTGCCAGTTGGGAGCATAAAGAAACCATGTGAATCACCCATCATTTGACCAGATAGGACAGACAGCGCAAGCAAATTCTTGGAGGAGGGATCGTGACCATCATAGTACAGAGCAAATGCGTAGCAGAAGGGAGCTGTTCATGCAGTGCCTGCCAGTCAGCGGTCGCAGGTTACAGCCCCGTTCCAAAATTCTCCGGTCCCATGGAACTCCTACCATAAAGCCAATTACTTTTCTAGCTTTTTCTAGAACAGAATACAGGTCTAAAGCTCACCTGAAAGTAACTACAGAAATATTAATACTATGTTTGGCTACACCAAAAAGCTTTCATTCTCTGAGCCCACTAGTGTGACTTAGTGGGAGGAACGGTACAAAAGGAAAGGTGTTTATTGTTACTTCTCAGCTGCAGATGAAGAGGAAAACTTGTAGGACTGTGTGAAAACATTCCTGAGTTATTGATCTTACCCAGGCGGCTGCTTCCCTCTCTGCATAACAGAAAAACTATGGAGAGAGAGAAAATCTTGCATGCAGAGAAATTTTATACTAAAAAGACAAGGCACCACATTTTCCCAGGTTGTGATCAAGAACTGGGCATTAGACCACTAAGACAATGTCTTGAAATTTACAGGGAGGTTAAAAAGGAGACCTTAAATAAAAGCAGATCACCATTTGGAAGGCACGCTGCCCACAGCATGCAGTTCTGGGAACTACAGTACCAAAGCAGTATTATAAAGCTCACCCTTGAACTATGTTATTTTCAGGATGAGGCCCTCCTGTGGAACAATCAGGGCAATCAATGCTCTAGATTAGGCACAGGCATCACAGGTGTATGTGCGTGCTTTTGGCTGTGTGCGCTTACATTACAGTGTAAAGAGCATTTGCTGAACTCACCCGTTGTGGCAGACCAGCTGCTTCTCCTCTCAGGAAAGGAGAGGGCCTATGACGATTTTGAGGACCAGGTGGTGGATGTGGGATGTGCGTAGGGATGGTACCCTCCACTGATCTTCTGGATTGTTCCACCTAGAAGAATAGAAATGTACATCTCTGAGGCGCTAGACAGCCGTAACAGCAATGTCTGAGCTTGCCTTCCACCTGTCTCTCATCAGACAGCCATGAGGAACCAATCGCCCAGACCCAATGGAACACCTGGTTAAAGAAGGAAAGGAAATACAGGGGAGAATGAGAGAGGGATGAGGGAAAAGACTTTTTCCCATCTGCGTTTCATTTCCCTGTAGCCCGCTACAGCTGCACATGTCCACTTCATCTGCCTCTTTCTGTAAATCTCCCAATTCTTGATTTGCTTGAAGGTCTCTTTCTTTTTAAAATTGGAGTGCATCTGCCATTTCCTTGCTCTGCCTCTGCCTCTCTCTGCCTTTTCTTCTCAAGAGCTCTCCTAGAAATTCCTAGCTATGTTTCTCAGCCTCCCTCGCTCAGTCATTGGCTTTCTCCTGTCATTTTACATTAGCTGCTCAGTGGAATTCAATGCATGTATGAGGTGAGAACTAAACTGCACTGCTAACTGCAGCCACCTGCCCGTGCCCTAGCTTGGCATCACAGCAAAGACGCAGATCACGTATCTGCAGGCGTCTCCTTTACGCTTCTCACCAAAGAAAGTGGGTTTGGTTTATGTTGCAAAATTATCCACATCTAGAATCCCGTAACAGGGTGCCTTAGTCACTGCTTCCCCACTGGCGACTTTCTACCAGCAGGACTTCAGTCATTAAAGAACACCTTTGCAACTACCACAGTGAGCAGTGTTTCTCATGAAAATCTCCTCCTTTCTTTACCCGACTATCTGCGCAAAAATGTAGTATTTAAAATCAAAAAAGGTTTGACACTGCTCTTCAACTGCTCAAAGAGGCAGCTAGCTTCTCAGTACGTTCTTCTCAACGGATGTAGGCTCCTAATGAAGGGACAGGATGTTAACTGTATTTCAGCCAAAATGAGAACGACTTTTCCCCATATCAGTCCAAGTGACTTCACAGGGAGAAGGACCACTGACTTCTGTGGTATTTCCACAACTCTTACAACTACAGGATCAAGCTCCACCTACACGACACTGAAGCAAACCCCTTCTCATTAGTTACGTGCTGGTTTGGGTAAACATCACATGGGGAGGCAAACGACCGAAAACGTGAGTGCAGTGCTCAGCAGCGGTAAAAAGCAGATGGGGTCTAGAATTACAAGAAGAAATAATCTTAAATTACTCATCCAGTTCTGGTTCCCCACTTCACAACGGAAACAGTAGAACGAGACAAGGTAAAAAGTTGGCAACAGTAAGGAGAATCCTGCAATAGCTCATGCCGAAGGGCAGGAAAACATTGTGAATTGAAAATCCATTGCACTCAATTGCCCAGAATGGTAGGGACCAGGTGTGATGGCCAACATTGTTCCTCCCAGTCATCGCTTCCCAGAACTTCCTTGCAGCAGTCACAACTGGCTGGAGATAGAGCGTAACACAAGAAGTGTTCATACACCCGTGGCATTTCCCCTGTCCCACTGAAGTTCTGGCGCTAGGTGCGGTCAGAGAGAGGATCGGTTAGACTGAGATGGAAGGCTGCAGTAAGAGTTCCTATGATGATTTCTCAAGCGCCTTTCTTCCCACCAACTCATGAGAAACACCAAATGGTTGAGTCTCTTTAGAGAGAAGGGCGGCAGTCGTGTTTTAATAGTTATAATTTTTTCTCTTTCAGAACTTCAGTGAACCTTTATGCAAATTAGGTAGCCCCATCTTTCAGCGTCAGCCAAATTCACTGACCAGTGGGAGAGGTCACATAACGATACATGCAGAGAAGCAGACAGAGAGAGCTCACCTTTGTTAAAAGCTGACGTATGTCTTTTGTTGCAGGCATGGGACGAAACTGCCTGCCTCTCACTGCATTTGTGCTGTTGTCTCCTTTCTGCCGGGGGGGAGGTGGCACTGGCATGGCATAATTGCAGAGGACTGGGAGTTCACATGGGGTCGTACCAGTTCCAGTTTCCAATGACTTTGAAGGTCTTAACCCACTCCTCTCCCTCTGCAAAAAACATTTGAAGCAGGTTAAAAATGTTACACAAAAACAGCTACCAAGCCTACTGGACTAATCACGCTGTGACTGCTCCTTACGTTTCCTAACACTCGTACTCGTAGAACAATTTCTTAACTTGGGGCTTGCCATTATCTTCATGAAAACATGTCTATGCTAAACCCTTTGCTTTTAATTTGCAAAGCAACAGACAGACTGCTTCAAAAGGATGCCCTCCTAGACATACACGACATTGCAAACCACATCCTACTCGGAAGGGTGCAGAGTTCTGCTCCCAAGCAGGCAGAATACGGCACAACCCCAACAGCAACGCTGCGTTCTCTCGGCTGCCAAGCAAATTCCAAAGCAGCCAGTCGCCATCTCCCAACAGTACCATTATTTGGCACCGGTTACACAAGATGTGGTTCAAAATGCTTCTTTGTCTTACTAGTGGAGGCTTAGTCCTCCTTCAAGATGAACTGCAGAGGACCAGGGCCCTGAAAAGCAAAACACCTCTAGAGAATAAGTTCTGCAAACACTGCATGCTCTGGATTGGAGCTCTGCATCTTATTCATGCTCTGGGACCAGTTCAGCTGGTTTGCCAGTTGGGAGCATAAAGAAACCATGTGAATCACCCATCATTTGACCAGATAGGACAGACAGCGCAAGCAAATTCTTGGAGGAGGGATCGTGACCATCATAGTACAGAGCAAATGCGTAGCAGAAGGGAGCTGTTCATGCAGTGCCTGCCAGTCAGCGGTCGCAGGTTACAGCCCCGTTCCAAAATTCTCCGGTCCCATGGAACTCCTACCATAAAGCCAATTACTTTTCTAGCTTTTTCTAGAACAGAATACAGGTCTAAAGCTCACCTGAAAGTAACTACAGAAATATTAATACTATGTTTGGCTACACCAAAAAGCTTTCATTCTCTGAGCCCACTAGTGTGACTTAGTGGGAGGAACGGTACAAAAGGAAAGGTGTTTATTGTTACTTCTCAGCTGCAGATGAAGAGGAAAACTTGTAGGACTGTGTGAAAACATTCCTGAGTTATTGATCTTACCCAGGCGGCTGCTTCCCTCTCTGCATAACAGAAAAACTATGGAGAGAGAGAAAATCTTGCACGCAGAGAAATTTTATACTAAAAAGACAAGGCACCACATTTTCCCAGGTTGTGATCAAGAACTGGGCATTAGACCACTAAGACAATGTCTTGAAATTTACAGGGAGGTTAAAAAGGAGACCTTAAATAAAAGCAGATCACCATTTGGAAGGCACGCTGCCCACAGCATGCAGTTCTGGGAACTACAGTACCAAAGCAGTATTATAAAGCTCACCCTTGAACTATGTTATTTTCAGGATGAGGCCCTCCTGTGGAACAATCAGGGCAATCAATGCTCTAGATTAGGCACAGGCATCACAGGTGTATGTGCGTGCTTTTGGCTGTGTGCGCTTACATTACAGTGTAAAGAGCATTTGCTGAACTCACCCGTTGTGGCAGACCAGCTGCTTCTCCTCTCAGGAAAGGAGAGGGCCTATGACGATTTTGAGGACCAGGTGGTGGATGTGGGATGTGCGTAGGGATGGTACCCTCCACTGATCTTCTGGATTGTTCCACCTAGAAGAATAGAAATGTACATCTCTGAGGCGCTAGACAGCCGTAACAGCAATGTCTGAGCTTGCCTTCCACCTGTCTCTCATCAGACAGCCATGAGGAACCAATCGCCCAGACCCAATGGAACACCTGGTTAAAGAAGGAAAGGAAATACAGGGGAGAATGAGAGAGGGATGAGGGAAAAGACTTTTTCCCATCTGCGTTTCATTTCCCTGTAGCCCGCTACAGCTGCACATGTCCACTTCATCTGCCTCTTTCTGTAAATCTCCCAATTCTTGATTTGCTTGAAGGTCTCTTTCTTTTTAAAATTGGAGTGCATCTGCCATTTCCTTGCTCTGCCTCTGCCTCTCTCTGCCTTTTCTTCTCAAGAGCTCTCCTAGAAATTCCTAGCTATGTTTCTCAGCCTCCCTCGCTCAGTCATTGGCTTTCTCCTGTCATTTTACATTAGCTGCTCAGCGGAATTCAATGCATGTATGAGGTGAGAACTGAACTGCACTGCTAACTGCAGCCACCTGCCCGTGCCCTAGCTTGGCATCACAGCAAAGACGCAGATCACGTATCTGCAGGCGTCTCCTTTACGCTTCTCACCAAAGAAGTGGGTTTGGTTTATGTTGCAAAATTATCCACATCTAGAATCCCGTAACAGGGTGCCTTAGTCACTGCTTCCCCACTGGCGACTTTCTACCAGCAGGACTTCAGTCATTAAAGAACACCTTTGCAACTACCACAGTGAGCAGTGTTTCTCATAAAATCTCCTCCTTTCTTTACCCGACTATCTGCGCAAAAATGTAGTATTTAAAGTTAAAAAAGGTTTGACACTGCTCTTCAACTGCTCAAAGAGGCAGCTAGCTTCTCAGTACGTTCTTCTCAACGGATGTAGGCTCCTAATGAAGGGACAGGATGTTAACTGTATTTCAGCCAAAATGAGAACGACTTTTCCCCATATCAGTCCAAGTGACTTCACAGGGAGAAGGACCACTGACTTCTGTGGTATTTCCACAACTCTTACAACTACAGGATCAAGCTCCACCTACACGACACTGAAGCAAACCCCTTCTCATTAGTTACGTGCTGGTTTGGGTAAACATCACATGGGGAGGCAAACGACCGAAAACGTGAGTGCAGTGCTCAGCAGCGGTAAAAAGCAGATGGGGTCTAGAATTACAAGAAGAAATAATCTTAAATTACTCATCCAGTTCTGGTTCCCCACTTCACAACGGAAACAGTAGAACGAGACAAGGTAAAAAGTTGGCAACAGTAAGGAGAATCCTGCAATAGCTCATGCCGAAGGGCAGGAAAACATTGTGAATTGAAAATCCATTGCACTCAATTGCCCAGAATGGTAGGGACCAGGTGTGATGGCCAACATTGTTCCTCCCAGTCATCGCTTCCCAGAACTTCCTTGCAGCAGTCACAACTGGCTGGAGATAGAGCGTAACACAAGAAGTGTTCATACACCCGTGGCATTTCCCCTGTCCCACTGAAGTTCTGGCGCTAGGTGCGGTCAGAGAGAGGATCGGTTAGACTGAGATGGAAGGCTGCAGTAAGAGTTCCTATGATGATTTCTCAAGCGCCTTTCTTCCCACCAACTCATGAGAAACACCAAATGGTTGAGTCTCTTTAGAGAGAAGGGCGGCAGTCGTGTTTTAATAGTTATAATTTTTTCTCTTTCAGAACTTCAGTGAACCTTTATGCAAATTAGGTAGCCCCATCTTTCAGCGTCAGCCAAATTCACTGACCGGTGGGAGAGGTCACATAACGATACATGCAGAGAAGCAGACAGAGAGAGCTCACCTTTGTTAAAAGCTGACGTATGTCTTTTGTTGCAGGCATGGGACGAAACTGCCTGCCTCTCACTGCATTTGTGCTGTTGTCTCCTTTCTGCCGGGGGGGAGGTGGCACTGGCATGGCATAATTGCAGAAGACTGGGAGTTCACACGGGGTCGTACCAGTTCCAGTTTCCAGTGACTTTGAAGGTCTTAACCCACTCCTCTCCCTCTGCAAAAAACATTCGAAGCAGGTTAAAAAGGTTACACAATAACAGCTACCAAGCCTACTGGACTAATCATGCTGTGACTGCTCCTTATGTTTCCTAACACTCGTACTCGTAGAACAATTTCTTAACTTGGGGCTTGCCATTATCTTCATGAAAACATGTCTATGCTAAACCCTTTGCTTTTAATTTGCAAAGCAACAGACAGACTGCTTCAAAAGGTTGCCCTCCTAGACATACACGACATTGCAAACCACATCCTACTCGGAAGGGTGCAGAGTTCTGCTCCCAAGCAGGCAGAATACGGCACAACCCCAACAGCAACGCTGTGTTCTCTCGGCTGCCAAGCAAATTCCAAAGCAGCCAGTACCATTGTTTGGCACCGGTTACACAAGATGTGGTTCAAAATGCTTCTTTGTCTTACTAGTGGAGGCTTAGTCCTCCTTCAAGATGAACTGCAGAGGACCAGGGCCCTGAAAAGCAAAACACCTCTAGAGAACAAGTTCTGCAAACACTGCATGCTCTGGATTGGAGCTCTGCATCTTATTCATGCTCTGGGACCAGTTCAGCTGGTTTGCCAGTTGGGAGCATAAAGAAACCATGTGAATCACCCATCATTTGACCAGACAGGATAGACAGTGCAAGCAAATTCTTGGAGCAGGGATCGTGACCATCATAATACAGAGCAAATGCGTAGCAGAAGGGAGCTGTTCATGCAGTGCCTGCCAGTCAGCGGTCACAGGTCACAGTCCCGTTCCAAAATTCTCCGGACCCATGGAACTCCTACCATAAAGCCAATTACTTTTCTAGCTTTTTCTAGAACAGAATACAGGTCTGAAAATAATCTTAAATTACTCATACATTTCTGCTTCCCCATTTCAAAACGGAAATAGTAGAACTAGACAAGGTGAAAAGTTGACAACCATAATGAGAATCCCGGAATAGCTCATGTATGAAAGATTCAGTAGACCATGGGTCCTCAGCTTGGAAAACTGAGAAGGAACATGAAAGACATCTGTAAAACCACAAAGGTCTTGCAAAAGGGGAATAGTTATTAAACTTACTATGAGAACAATGGAGCATCAAACAGAATTATCAGACAGCAGATACATTAATTATTGTGCAGTACTCTTGCATATAACTCACAACTGAATTCCACCACCAAGAACACTGCAGAAACAAAACAATAAGTAGGACCCAAAGGTATCATGTATGCATGGAAGCTCCTGAGCTGCTGGATAGAGGAAAAAGAAGACGCAGCCTGGGGCAGGATCATTCTCCACTTGCCTGTCCCTCGTACTTTTTCCATAAACACCAGAGACAGGACACTTGACTCAGTCAAACCCTGGCCTGACTCAGGGCTGTTATTTAACACAGGGCAAAACAGCCAAGTCCCATTAGTAGTGGTATCCCTCAAGCCTTACCTTGACTTTCTGCGCCTTCTCCTTCCTCATAGAATTTTCAATTTCCCTTTTTCTTTCCAGCTGATGATGACGCTATTAATGTCAGAGAAAGAGAGATCTCATTAACGGACATTACGAGATCTCAGTGAATGTAAGAGCACCTGCTTCTGTTCTGCTTATCACTCGTCTGCTCCCTGGCTGTTACCCTCAGTGAGCCCAGCTATGAAACTATTGCTGATTCTATCCTTTTGTGTTACATCTGTGTGTATTAACACCAGCAAGGGAACACCTCAACATTTGTAAAGTTGTAGGGACCAGCTACTCTCTTGATACAGAATGGGAATACGCACAAATCATGTACTGGGTTAAGATACAGAACCACATTCAATCTATTTAATTTTTATTAGATTTTTTTAAGTAAACTAGCCTGTGACATCCCAGAATCCGATGACCACCAGAGCGCACTAAGTGAGCCAGGATGGTCTCTGTTCTAATGGCAGTATGGTCTAACTGCCAGAGGCCAGCAGCGGTTCCACATAAGGGATGCCAAGCACAAAGACTGTCCTTTTTCCCAGCAGGAGAGAGTCTTGCAAGGGAGCACGAGGGCACAGCTATGCAAAGCAGTCGGTATGAGGTAACAGCCACTGGCTGTCCACAGTATCTGAAAAGGCTTACATATCCCTAGTAAATTCATACCTCCATATCAAGGATCTTATTAGATATCACCCGAGCTAAGTACTCCTGTATGTAACATTGCCGATCCTTCTTCAGAGCATTTAGTTTGTATTCTTTCTCAGGTATTATTCTTCCACTGCTTGAGAGCTGCAGTAAAGAAATATAACATGAGTAAAAAGAAGACGAGCAAAGTATATTTACAAATAGAGTGCAATTTCCCAGAAAGACTACGTTTTCTTCCCAGTGAGCTACCACCTCTGCTTTCCGCCGTGGGGCTGGAGCTCACCTTCCCACTACAGAATTGTAGTTTCTTTGACCTCATGGACCCTAACAGCCACACAATGAGAGCAGGAGAGCAGCAGTCACATTTCCTAACAGTTGCGGGCTCAGGCTTAGTCTTTGTGGGCAATTGCCCAAGTCAGTGCAGGGGAATTAAACACTTGCCTTCCTGCTATGCAAGTGTTGCATCTGCCTGTGCTAGGCCCTAAGTATTTTCAAAAATATTCAGCCCATCCACCTTTACAAAATCCTTCCGTTTTCCATTGAACACTTTTCAAAAATAACAATAAAGTCATTTAAACTGCTGATAGAGTCAAAGATACTTAGATTTCACACTTTAAAAAAAACAAAACAAACTACTGAAAGAATCTATATGAGTCTGTACATCTTCTGCAGGAAGATCCCGCAGAGGCAAACTCCAATGAGCAAAAAGAAATACGGAGCCAAACCATAAAACATTCTGAATTTACCAAACCTCTCCATGAAATGTTTTCTTCTGCCTGGATGTGAAATACAAGCAGATTGACAAGTATTCCCCCATCACCAGAAATGTGTAGTAACACAGTGCCATGTGTAATAACTTAATGGAACTGCATTACTGAGCAGAAGCTCAGGGCTAAGCCAAGGCTCTCCAATGTTTACATACATCATCAAGCCATGTCAGCTGCTATTCCCGGTTTTGGGCAGACAGATCTCGTGACTGTTGCATTACAGAAGGTGCAATGGAAGCGGAAGCTTGATATCCTATGGACTATTGGCTATTAGCACATCCCTTCTAGTGTGGAATCACCATCCACCAGCAGCCCCCATGCCAGCACCTTCACAGCCCCAGCTGGCCCTTGGACCTTGACGTCCTGAAATGTGCTCAATGCCAGGTAAAGCATTTCCTCAGCTGCCACCAGAGTCTTCAAAACTGCTTAGCACACCGAGCTAAGCTCTGAGCTCTGTTTTACTTGGCTTTCTGTCACTCTGTTTTCAGTAATGCAGCCTTAGGAACCACACCCCTGTGCCCTCGGGATGTCTAGATGACCTAGGTAGATAATAATGCAAGCACCCTCAGTCTCAGTGGGATCACATGGCTGTGACCTGGCACAGCATAATTTCACATGTTTGGCTAGCCGGTCGGCTTGTCACCAGTGGCAACATATACCTCTAACAAAAAAAACAACAGAATCATCAGTGGTTTGGCTTGCGCAGATCCCAAAAGAAACAAAGAATTCTTCTCTCGTTTTGCTCAGAAAAGGAACTTTTCAGTCTCACCAGTCCCGCTCTCCGAAGATGTTGTCGTATCCTGGCATTTCTGAAGTATCCAATCAGATGCTTGTCCGTCAGACTGTTGTAGGTCGGAAGAGATCTGAAATAAATTCAATACAGATGCACATTATCCCCTTGACGGACAATTCATTACAGCTTAAGCTATATAGACTTATCCAATAGGGTGCTGCAAAACATGCTTCCTTGATGAACCGTGCCCAGCATTTTGTCAGATAAATGCCCATTAGGTTATGTAAAAGCAACATTTTACTCTCTGTGGAATGCTCCTGTCAGAAGTAACTGACTTCTACGTAAGATACAGCAGTTCAGCATCGACCGGCGTCCCACCACCGAGGCATAGGGTCCAACAGAGCCCAGCCCTGAATGCCTCCTCTGAGGCTGACTCTCACAACAGCCTCCTCAGGTAATAAACTCTGACCTTTGGCAGGCCAGCATCATGTCATACAACACTGGGAGCTGGATTCCTGGCTGCATTTGGCAGGCATGGAACATGGCTTCTGCTGCCCTGCCATGGGCCCTGTCAGAGACATCCCAGAACTCCTGCAACACTGCTCTGCCCCATCACATGCCTCATTCTCCCCTCCCTCCTTCCACCTCCCAAGTGGTGATAGGCATAGCAGCGATGGAGCTCCTGGCAGCCTGTGCAAAGACCTGTAAGAATAACTTGGGTTGGGAGGGACCTCCAGAGGCCATCTAGTGCAGCCTCCAGCTCCAGGCAGATCCCTTATCCAACTTTACCTACACAAAGGAACTTCCCTGTGGTACTCACTGCCAGCTCTCAGCTATTATTGTCTGATATCTAACACCAAAAAAATGCTTTCTTTGGTCTACTCAGGTGAGCAGAAACCGCTAGCACCAAAACGTTTTCAAGACAAGACACTGTTTCCACAGTATTTTCACTGGCTTGAAAGTTAGCGTACGTGTCATTAGCTTGGATGCAAATCTTTGCCGTGACAAAGGGATTATTCAGTTGTGTTTTCAACCAAAGCCTCCTTCCATATCCATGTTTCCATCTGGGTTTTTTTGCAGCAATTTTCATCTTCTTTAATGTTCCCACCATCAAAGGGACCGTATATCGTATTAGTCCCTTTGGACACCTACACAGAAAACTAAATTGCCTCAATTTCAGGTGTCAAAACATAGGCCTAAATCTAATCTTCTCTTTTGAACCATTTTCTCAGTTGGGATTCAGTGTCCAGTGTTGCCTGGCCAACCACTAATTAGCTCAGGAGCAAAAAAGCCTCTTTCAAAAAACAGTTCTCCATCCGCCCTTTAAACCAACAGACCTCGGAAACCACTCAGGAAAACCAAGCCATGACAGCAAGGTTAGAAGCTGTCCTGCCTATTTTGGGGACGATTTATGTGAACACAACAGCGACTTCAGACTATTGCATCTGTCTCCTCTTTAGTGGTGAAAAAAACCACTGAGACTCAGACCTGCTCTACACAAGAAACGCCACACACCTCTGGAACACCAACAGAGGAGGTAAATCATCCTAGCTTACCCTGTTACGCATGTTGATCAACCACTGGCACTAAAGCAATTGTTCTACATTACTTTTTTAATCCACTGTTTGCAGCTGCATTTGAAACCAGCAGATGACATCAATTGCACTAAGCGTCGACTTATGGTGTTGCCCGGCAGCTGCACACAGAGGCAGAGGAGAAACTCAATCCAATTCCTTTTCATTTACTCCCTTCCGTCTAACAGTTCTTACACCATATAACTAGTCAAAACACAACTCCCATCTGAGCACCGTGATGCAGCAACTTTACTTTCAAAGAAGTCTCCGTACAAATATTTTCTCATTTAAATTATGAACAGGCTGGTTCTCAAAAATGCTGAATTAAACTCAAAGTTCAGAAGGTACTGGAGGAAATAAGGAAATGTTCTGGGACTGAATCAAAGCCAGTGAAACCACTGGAAAGAATGGAAAGAGATCCACTGGGCTTTGGCAGAGGCAGACTGCCCAGAGAAGTTCGAGCTCTGCCCAGGAGAATGCCACGCTGGCCCAGAGGAGCAGCATGGACAGAGTCGCACACAACACTTGGACACCAGCTCAAGCTTGGCTTCAAACCGCGTGCCGAAGCAGGGTCTGGCCCTGCAAGCCTGCACAAACAGGCAGCTGCTGCACGGTTTTCTGCCTATTCCAGCTGACCGGTTCACCCTCCTCCCTCAGATTTTAGACAAGTTCAGCCAGAGCGGGCAATACGGGCACCTGGCCCAAGTCCCCTTGGAGTACCCCACTGCCACCAAAGGATCAGACCCACTCAGAGCTCCAGCCAATGAGGTGCATGTGCACTTCCCAGCCCAAGGACAGCTGGGGTGACTTACCGAACCAGTAAAATTCCTTCCCCAGGGCACGCCATCTACCAAAGACCAGTACATGTGCAGAGCCCACGCTCTCCACGGACACTCCAGAGAACTTTGCATGTGAAGGAAGCTCCCCACCTGCTGGCCCAGCCATGGGCCCTGAGAGGCAGACACATACCATTCCCACGTCTGCCTGTGCCTTGCGTGGGCAGCTTGGCCTTCCATCCTTTGAGATTAGCATCAGGCTGGGTGCCGACTGCTCACCCTTCAGTATCATCTGCACCTCTGGTAACACCTTTACTGCCCCTTCGGGAAAATATAGGGCTGTCCCTGGAGCCAACTCTTCTTTTTTCCCCATTATCACAAGCAATAAATTAATAAGGGCAAGGGCAAGTACAAGTACCCAAATTCACGTACGGAACAGAGTCACAGAAACCAAAAGAGCCACAGTCGGTTTTGCTTTAAAAAAATACATATATTTGCAAGCCAAAGTAAAATGCACACAAGGCCAAAGCCCCCAAGAGGAATTATGTCTACAGCTGCAGGGAGTCCAGGTGTGCAGATGACGGAGTACGCAAGACACCAAACACACCAGAGCCACTGACTAGGATTTTAGCAAATTAAGGAACTGTCTGCTTGGAACTCTATATTCTACTGGATCTTCATTGCATTATCATTGCCATTATTATTTATTAACAGTATCTGGTTTTGATCAGCTTACAGCACCCTGCGTGCAGAGCCTGTGCTGCGTATCAAAATCATCTTTAACAATGCTCTCAGTCATCTGAAAGGACAAAGTCGCAGTAGGCATCCTGCATGAGTTTTCTACAGCATATCTTCACAGTTAAGGGTTTACAGTGTCATTAAATCAGTGACTGTTCACCAAAGAAATAATCTAAGAGAGCACCAAAGCTTTAGTTACTGATAGGTACAGTCACAGGAGTTACAGCTCCTGTTTTACATGACGACTGGACTTTGTTGTCCCTCCATTCAAACAATCAGCGGCCCTGATGGAGACCAGTAGCTGGGACCAAGCTATGGAACCAGACCTCACTGAAATCACAACACTTTTTTCAAAGGATTTTAAACAATCAAACCATGCTACAGGTTCCAATCTTGAACACAACTGGGCAATGGGAGCCAAAAAGCTCCTGCTCTGGTACTCCTTTGTGACACCACCGTGAGCAAGTGACGCACTATTCCTTTACCCAGAGCATCGCCTGCTAGAACAGCACCTGCCAAATTGTGTCACGGAGACGTGCAGAGGTCCTCAGGTCCTCAGTATCTGTAGCTCACACCACCTTGGGGCAGCGTGGACGCTCAGAACCCCAGAGCCTGCGGCTGTGAAATCAGACACCAAGGAGGGGATCACCTGCAGCCAGCGGCCCCGTTCCCTGTGTCTCCCTCGGCCCCTCCACGGGTGGAGGCCAACAGTCTGGCAGAGGACCCCGAGACCTGGAGCACCACCTGCACACAGGCTGCAGGGACAGAGGCCTCCGAGCTCTGATGCCCAAGGGTGGGAGCAGCCCTGCTCCGCACAGATCCAGACCCCAGCCCACCGCTGGCCCGGGCTGGAGTGTAAGGGAGCCCCTCGCCCCCTCAGTCACTGGCTCCCTGTCAGCATCCTTAACCGCAACGGCGAGCACCGGTGCGGAATGCGCAGCCGCCAGCCCGCGCCGTTCCCGGGCGGACGCCGGGCGTGGGCACCGGGAGCAGCCGGGGCACCCTCTCCGCTGTGCCCTCGCCCACCCCGCGGGGAAGGGAGGGACGGCACGGCCCCCTGAACCCGCCCCCCACGCAGCACTCACCCCGACCGCGGGACGTTCATCTTGCCTCGTCCAAGGCCTGGCGCTAACTGGCCGCGTCCCACACGTTGCTCGGACACGGGGGATTGCTAGGAGACGGGGGGGTTGCTAGGAGACGGGCGTTGCCCCCCCCCCGCCCCCGCCCCGGGAGCCCCGCCCCGGGAGCCCCGCCCCCTTCATCCGCCCCTCGCCTGGCAGCGGCCGCAGCCCCGCACAGCGCCAGCCCATCTTTTCAGAAGAAACTGATGGAAATGTTAGTTTGAAATCATTAACTCCACAAACACTCCCTCTTCTTCCCTGGCAAAACGATCCGTTTGATGCAATGGGTATAAGGTTTGCACGAACAAGGAACACACCCTCTGCTGGGTTAAATACGGGCTGGCTGGCCGGGCCCAAAGGGTTTTGCTAAATGGAGTTAAATCCACTGGGAAACCAGTCACAAGGGGTGTCCCCCCGGGTTCAGTGCTGGGTCCAGTCCTGTTTATCACCTTTACCAATGATCTCGATGAAGGGGTCGAGTGCACCCTTAGTCAGTTTGCAGCTGACACCAAGCTGGGTGCAAGCGTGGACCTGCTTGAAGGAAGGGAGGCTCTGCAGAGGGATCTGGGACATCAATAAGAAAGGCTCGGCCAGCTTCCACCCAGAACACCACCAAACATGGGCTGGCAGTCCCGCGCCCCACCAGACAGGGGCCCTGCCCACTATGTTACATTTGCGAGCACAGATTCTTCTCAGGAGACTTTCCAGACACCCAGCCACTGCCCGCAATTCCCTCCCTAAGGAAACTCTTCAGCTGCCACGAAGTAGAAAATAATGCCGTCCGCCTCTCCACACAGGTAATCAGATGGCAGCAAAGTCGGTTTCTGCAGAACGGGAATTTGGCATGAAGTCCTGAAGGTCAGGACACTGTGAATCCTAGCTGAGAATGAGCCAGCTGGCACAGTTCCACCACAGAGGATGGGATTTTGCCATCTACCCACCAGTACCAGCATTCAGAAGACAACTGCCGATTTTGTCACACTGTTCAGCGTGAACATTTACCTCGTTTGGAGCCTCCAGCCAAGCCTGAGCCAAGTCGATATGGCCAGTCACTATGCTGCACTTGGGTTCCTCTCTCTCTCCGAGAATGAGGGCCAGAAGATGAAAAGCTAGGAAAACAATCCCCAAAAGGAGGCTCTTGCTGTGTTGGAAGACAGGACTGTAACACTTGTGAACTGACTCTTCCAACTGCAGCCTTAGACTATGGCCCTTCTCCAACCCCACGGAGCTGCTGCCATGCAGCTGGGTCACTGACGGACCCTCGGCTGTACCACCTTTTGGACTGCACCTCGAGGCACAGCTCAGGCTTATGCATTTATTGATTTCAACCTCGGCTGCGGTGCGTACGAGAAGCCAAGCTGGAGCCCAGCTACTGAACCAAACCTCGCTGAAAGCAGCAGATGACTCACAGTCGGCACAGCACAGGCTGGAGACAGCCGGGCTGAGAGCAGGTCTATTGGAAAGGACCGGCCAGTCTTGGCAGAGACAAGCGGAAGGAGCTGAGCCAGCCACGTGCCCGGGCAGCGAGGATGGCCAGCAGCATCCTGGGCTGAACTAAGAGGAACACAGCCAGCAGAAGGAGGGAAGTAATCATCTGCTTTCTTGGCGACCCATTAGACACTATGTGCAAGTCTGCATCCACATTTGGGCCACAGTGCAAGGAAGCCATGGATGCACCGGAGTGAGCGCAGGGAAGGGCACCGGGATGGTGCAGCTTGAGCATGCACCCTGTGAGGAGAAGCTGAAGGAGCTGGCGCAGCCTGAGCAGGGATCAGTCGGAACGAAGCAACCTGGTCCGGCGTCATAGCTGACCCCATGAGCAGGAGATTGGACAAGAGACCTCCTGGGGTCTCTTCCAGAGTGAATTATTTGGGGATCTTACGGTTGCTGTACTAGGCTAGCACTGCTGGATGGTTTCCAGAGGGAAACGGGTAAGGAGCAGACATGTGTTGGCCTGTCCCCATTCACTTCAGCAAGCTCTTTGCAAGTCACAGCTCTGCAATTTCCACTGCTCCCTCTGTCAGATACAGACTGGAGGTACGCCTTGACATATCCGTGGTATATCCTTGATATAGTCACGGCAGAATTCTCTCCCAAAAACTGGGCTGCAGATGTATTGCAAGACATGGCCATCATGCGGAGAAGCTGATCGCGAGAGTCCGCCATGTGGAAGCACACGTGTCCAAAGATGGAGCCAAGGAGGAACACTGCAACAAACAACAAGCAGACCAAGCTGCACAAGTCAGGGTGTCACAGATAGATCTGGATTGGTACCATAAAGGAGGGTTGCTCCTGGCTCGATGGGCTCATGATGCCTCAGGCCATCAGGGCAGAGATGCCACTTACAGATGGACATGAGACCGAGGGGTGGATTTAACCATGGACATTACCTCCCAGGTTATCCTGGGCACTGGTGGATGCTGAAAGAGATCCCATATTTGAAGAGTCATCTCAGTTGGAGGAGGCCACTGCAGCGGGGGAGGAGGCGGACTCAGCAGAAGCACATTCAAATGAAATTGCATCTCTAGACAGCCCTGATGCTCCAGGAGCCACGGCTGCGAGTGAGAGGAGCCATGATCCCTGTGAGGTGAGTCCTTCCTGGGTTGGACGCTGACCCCCACGCCTGTTCTGAGTGCCCAGTCTGCCAGAACGAGAGCATACATCACTTTATCCTGTTTCTTACATTTCCCTTAAGCATCTGCCGCTGTTTAAGTGGGGTGAGGGATGGAAAATGCTTTTGGGTGGCGGCTTCTGCATTCTTTCCTGTTCCTGAAATTTCATTGCAAATACCTTTGCTCTGGTGCTAAGGCTCACAGTCTTACACTCAGCCACATGGAGCAGCTCCCACCACCCCTCGTGCCGCTCCTCTGCCCACTCTGGTGGCAGCAGCTCAGCCTCAGTAGCATTGCTATCTGGGATGCTTCAGGTCAGCAACAGCACTCTGCTTCTCTGGCCATTCTGGCATTTGCTTGTAGGAAATCTGTTTCAGCGGTATCTCAGTAGCTGAAAGTTTAGCACGCCTTCTGTAAAGCTAATGTTTTTCTCATTGTTTCTTAGGATGTTGTAAACCCAGATGCAGTTGGTCTACCCTTGTTCCAGCCTCCGGATGGCAAAGAAACTCATGTTTTACAAGAGCAGCTTCTCAGAGTGCAGTGAACAACTGAAATAAACCTATGCATGGCAGCCTGGGAAACAACACTCCTTTTTCATTAGAAAGTGAATAAATGCAAGAATTATTCCACACCTCCTGTGCTTGTTTTTCCCAAGATACAGAGAAGTACTGGACTGACTGAACCTCTCCTCCTCCCCGAGCCACTGCTGGTGGGAGGGAGGGCTGAGGGTGTATGTGCTGTATGTGTTTCTACAGGACAAGAAGTGTGTCTGTACAGAGTGCCCATGTGTGTACCTGTGTCTGTGTACTGACTGCATTTTCCTGTGTACCATTTCACAGTATCACAGTATCACAGTGTCACAGTATCGTAAGGTTGGAAAAGACCTTTGAGATCATCGAGTCCAACCTATGACCTATACCTACTCCTACTTGTCAACGACACCATGTCACTAAGTGCCTCATCCAATTTCTCTTTGAACACCTCCAGGGATGGTGACTCGACCACCTCCCTAGGCAACACATTCCAATGAGCAACTACCCTCTCAGTGAAGAATTTCTTCCTAATGTCAATCCTAAACCTCCCCTGGCGAAGCTTGAGACCATGTCCTCTCGTTCTGTCACTGGTCGCCTGAGAGAAGAGTCCAACTCCTGCCTCACTACAACCTCCCTTTAGGTAGTTGTAGAGAGCAATAAGGTCTCCCCTGAGCCTCCTCTTATCCAGGCTAAACAATCCCAGCTCCCTCAGTCGCGCCTCACAGGGCTTGTGCTCCAGCCCCTTCACCATCCTCGCTGCTCTCCTCTGGACACACTCCAGCATCTCAACATCCTTCTTAAACTGAGTGGCCCAGAACTGGACACAGCACTCAAGGTGCGGCCTGACCAGTGCTGAGTATAAGAGGATGATGACCTCTCTAGTCCTGCTGGAGTTCCTTTCTGAACTGCAAACGCTTCACTGTGTCTTTGTTGCTGTGCATGGGGCACTTGGAAACATTAATGCTTTGATTCTGATGAGAATATCTGGGGGTGCTCAGCAGAGATGTGGAACGGCAGGATCACAAGGAAAGGTAGCTTACACTGGGATTTTTAACACATGGGGCTGCCTGCACCCCACGTCACCGGCAAGCGAGCCATGCAGCATGTGCTGTGCGGCTGTGTGCAGGGGCCTTCCCGCTCCTTGGGGATCCAGGTTTCCCACTGGCCACGCTGCAGGGGGTTCTCAGCCCTTTGAAATGTTGTTGGAAATTGTTGAGTCAGAACAATTCTAACGTGTCATTTAAAATTAATAAAGCCTGTCCTTTTGCTTTTGGTGGTGCGAGTCAGGAGTGACCCCTGGGCCTGGGGAGTCTGTGCTGTTACTGCAGCTGTTTCAGCCCAGTGCTGGCTGTAGATCAGTACTGGCTGTGGACCTCCACTGCCAGCGTCTCCCTTCCAGCTCTGCTGCACCTCAGAGAGCTCTGCGAGAGCCTGCCAGGCTGTGGTGTCCAGGGCTGTACACACAGCAACTCGTCGGGCATCGCTCGGTGGGTTGCAGGATGCTCAGCTCCTGCTGAGCGCAGGGACTGTGTTTTCAGATTGGGAAATAGAACTGAAATGAGCAGGATTTTGAATGACTTGTTATGTAAGTCACTTAGTGTAAGTGAATATAGGATCAATATACATTGGATAAGAAATTTAAACGGGAACAAGTAATTTGTGTTTGTTGTCTCCTGTACTGAAGACTGTTCATTTGTTCGTTCAATCTGGATACCAGGAAGTGCTTTGAAAGAGAAAAGGAGACAAACCCCACTAACAGTAGTTTTACAGTCCTCAACAGTTTAAATGAAAACATTGCATCAAGTGATGCTGAGTGGTGTGGTTGAAATGTGTATTCCGTGCAAGGTATGCGATATTTACTTACAAAGCACATATTTGACTTTTGAACATTCGGCAATGGTCTTTTCCTTTTAGCCAGCGAATGTCCATAAAATCAGAGGTGGCTTATTGAGTGGACCAAGGCATTTTCAATGTTGTCCAGTATAAAAAACTGCAGTAAATAGATAAACTGTGCTTACTTACTCTACAGTTGAACAGATCCGGCATGTAAAGTATTCAGCATTTAAATTCATGCTAATAACTGCCTCCAGAGGTTTGTGTTGTCTGCATGCATATGCACACCTGCCCATTTACTTGGGTCTATAAAAGACCCTGTACCTGTCCATGTAGTTCCTTGAAGTTTTGCAGATCCTTTCACTGTAAGGATCACACTTGCCAGTCAAGGAAGGCCCAGTCTTCAGTATTTACCTCTGTCTTTGGACTCCGTGAGTAACGTTGGGTCTAATATCTGTGCCACTAAAACTGTGTCGTGCAGATGCCCATGGAAGGCCAATGCCAGTGGCCCGTGAGCATGGCTGTACTTAAGCCATTTGCCAGTGCTTATTTATCCACGTGGGCTGCAGTTCCAGATGAACAAACACAGAGGCAGCAGTGCAGGCTTTTGCCATGGCAGTGATTCCCTGGAAGGGTCAGGGTCAAAACTAAGATTGTACTTGGGTAGGTGAGGACCCACACTAGCTTATTTGACATTTAGCGGCTTTACTGAATGGAGAAAAAGCGGAAGGGAAGAGGTTTGACTCATTTGTTGTAGGCAAGTGCCAGCATGATCTGCAGACCACCGCAAAACACTCTTTAATAATACTCTCAGAGCACCAGGAGTGAGGTCCCCACTGTTAAGGGAGCTGCAGCCACAGAGGAGATAGAGCAGCTCTATTCTCGCTGAGGGACAGGTCCCCTGGGGGCTAAGGCCCTGCCTGAACACTCCCTTTCCAGGGGTGGTTCTAAAGTGTGCGCTGAGCAAAGGGAGAGCAAGCAAGAGGTGGGACTGGAGGCGCTCCGGGGCAGGTAGTTCTCAGGGATGGAAGCTGTCTCTGAAGCAGATTTCTCCTCTTGGTGTAGCCTCTCACCAGCTGCCATCCTACACTCCCAGTACTTACAGCTCTTTCTGTACGGACAGAAGTTTCCTTTAGAGAAATGCGGCTTTCAGAGCATGTTGAAGATAATAAGTAAGCAGCAATATGAGTTTACAGCCACACCAGGAGAGTTAACTAGATTCACTTGAGCCATTTAGAAAATAAGGAGGCAACTGTTGGTATCAAGAGGCAGCCAAACTCCCAAGGCACTTTTGGGCTGCACAAGACGCGAGGCATCAGGGACGTCCCAGATGAAAAACACAGTAATAACTGTAAGTTACTGGGAAGCTGATAATTAATCATTTGAAACACTTAAAATATTTATAAATGGCCCCTATGCCTATGATTGTAACAGTTAGGGGACTGGATCCTTTGGTTAGCGACATGCCAACTCACGCAAGTTCTCGTATTGCTCTAAAAATCTCTCGCATCAAATACTCTGGTTTTATAGACTGATAGTAAAAAATAAATCAAATTTCCCAAGAACACTCTGCCGTTTCTGGGCTTCTATCGTATTGGTGGGATCATCTTTTTTCTCTCATGGTTTTTGTCTGACAGCACTGTTCGTGGGATAGATAGAGGTGAACTTTGGCCTAAGGTAACAAAACGACCCTTAGCCCATCCAGACAGCTCTCCCCTCGATGTACTGGGTGGTGTCCCCTGCTCGCACTCTTTGCTTTCCCTCCCTTGCTTCACACACTGGCAGTGCCACAGGCAGGTCCGGGGCACAACATGGCCATGGATAGCACGAGCCATTGCGTTACTCTTCAAGTCTCTGAGTCCTTTATGGCAGCTGATTCCTAAGGTGGTCAGAGGACTTGAACCAGATAAGGAATTGAGCTGAATTTGGCCATTCTGGCTTCAGGGAACTGCCCTGCTGCAGATGTGGCTATGAAAGATGTACCGTTTCTTTACTCTCAAAACACAAGTATACCCATGATCAGAGCTGGTGGAACTTTGGTAAGAAACAAACTCATTGAAATGAATAATTTTTTACTTTTGAAAAGCCTAACCATGGTAATTTCTGCTCTTCTACCCACTGCTAGTTAAAAATTAACTTCAAAGTGAAAAGTTGTAGGTGGCACTTAGGGAAAAACAAGATGTGCTCCAGAAAAGAAAAAAAACCAAAACATAAAAGGCTAATTATTGAACTGAGCATGTGTGAGAAAAGCAAACTATCCAACAGTCTTGCCACTGGCAAACTTCATTTTTGGCTCACCAGAAAGGCTTTTCTGAACTCCCTAAACTGTCAGGTATTCTCAGTAGCTTGTCACTGGATGCTGATGGTTGTGCCTCGGATGTGTCTTTACTGGTTTACACAGCTGAAAACATTATGTTCTGACAGTCCGCAGTCTGAAGAGATGCATTTCACTCATTGAAAAATAGAGCTAGCTGTGCACTGTGGACATAATGTGAGAAAGGCTGTTCAAAGCCCAGCGGCTGGAACTGGATACCAAGCCTCTGGCATCACCAGCAGGGTTGCAGGACAGTGATCCTCACAGCCATCACCTGGAAGGTCTGTGGTGGCGAGCAAGGTCTGTGGTGGGGAGCACCTTCAGGTGATCCGTGCATCTGTCTTAACCAAGTACTCGTGCCATAATCACTCGTGTGATTTCTCTGGCTGGGAATTTCCCATTGCGTTTTTCAGATGTGACTGACCCCTGTGCAGTCAACCGCCTCCGGCAGCGGGGATGCCCTTGGGCCAGGTTTCTGTGGCACAGCGCTGCTGCACAGCCAGAGCAGCACAGCCTCTGCTGCAGAGATGCCAGGCTCCTGCTTGCGGTGCAAACACTTGTTTAGTTGGACATCAGTTTATTTTTATCTAGATCATCTATTTCTGATACGTTGAACGATTTCAAATGTTACTACAGCTACTAGGCATTGGCTGATCTTAAAGGCAGGGTGAGAATCCTTGGAGCGCCTTATTCTTTATAAACATTTCAGTGTGCTGGCTCCTCTGGCTTCTCTGGGAATGGCACAAATTAATTTCATGCCCACAAACAACTTCAGAGCGTGTTCTGTTCAGCAGTTTACAGTTTTCAGAGTTTTCATCTGTACAGTTAATAACTGGTCACTCCTATGAGACATGCTTTCCCTCCAAGGCTGATGTATCTTCTATAGAGACCAGCTAACTAAGACACTGTTTTCTTCAAGGAGCCGGTAATTTTTATTACTGGTAAAATAATTTGCAAGCAGTTGGACTTGTAAAGAGCCTTCTAAAGTACAAAAGTTTTGCCTTCAAAGCTTTCTGATTATTTGCTGTTGCTTCCGTGTGTCCACTTCTGACACTTTCCAAGGAGGGTCTGAGAGGCTGTATCCTGCAGCTCTGGTACCAATGAGTACACAGAGGTACTAATGCAAATGAAGTCTGCTTTCCTTGCTCTATTTTCTATTCTCGAACCCAGCTTAGTTTCTGGTTTTCAGGTGCCGTTGCTGTATTAGTGAAGAGTCACCGCATGATTGCTTTAAGCAAAGGAAAGAGACATAATGCGGAGATATTTATAACAAGAATTTCCTGTTGAAAATGAAATTTAATGCTGGAACTGCTTTTTTTCAGCTATAACCATTGATCTTCGCTTCCTTGTTGTTGTCTCGTACACTAGCCAGTTCAAAACCCACGGAATGAGATCGAACCTCTGTCCACCTAGGCCTTCTTCAGCTTGTTCCGTCCGTGTGCTCTGGGAGCTCCACCATAGGAAACATCTGGTCAATTAGGGAGTCAAACAGGAAATTTTCATCAGCACCCCAAGCGTATCTTCTCTTGTTTGCTCTGCATAGGTTTCCTCCGAGCATGCCAGTTTCCAGTGCTGCTTTTACATCTAGAAAGAATACAACAGATTTCCCGCAGTTGCAGAGGAATCTGGATGCTTTATTGCGGTTTGCAGTCACAGAATCACAGAATGGCTTGGGTTGGAAGGGACCCTTAATTAAAAGCCCATGCAGTCCAGCCCCCTGCCGTGAGCAGTGACATCTTCAACCCCATCAGGTTGCTCAGATCCCCATCCAACCTGACCTTGAAGGTTTCCAGGGGTGGGGCATCAACCATCTCGCTGGGCAACCTGTTCCACCACCCTCACAGTAAAAAAAACTTCTGCCTTATATCTAGTCTAAATCTTCCCTCTTTTAGTTTAAAGACATTACCCCTTGTCCTATCACAATAGGCTCAGCTAAAAAGTTTGACCCCACCTTTCTTATAAGCCCCTTTTAAGTACTGAAAGACCACACACAGTAAGGTCTATCCTGGAGCCTTCTGTTCTCCAGGCTGAACAACCCCAACTCTCTCGGCCTGACCTCACAGCAGAAGTCCTTCAGGCCTCAGATCATTTTTGTGGCCTCCTCTGGACCCACTCCAACACATCCATGTCTTCCCTGTGCTGAGGGCTCCAGGGCAATGAGGACATTGTATTGTTACTGTCGAAGGACAACAGCAAGGCAGAGTTCAGTGTGCCTTGGTAATGTTGCATTTGACTGAGAGGGTGTGAGCACCAAGGTTGGAATTGTTGGTAAGCAATGAACTGGAATTTCTTCAGGGCACATCTCCCCCCTCTCCTTCCCAATGATTTATCTGAGGGGGAGAAATGCTGATTTCAGTGTGTTTTACCCTGTTTTTCCACTTTCAGGAGCTGAAAATGGGAAATCATCAAGGTGAAGAGGCTGCATCACGCTTGTTGGTGGGATGTTGAGGTTATGGTGATGTTTTGTGAGGCGGGGAGAGTCAGAACTTTCTGCTTCGTACTAAAAAGGGGCAGAGGTGTGAGTTGGAAAGAGAGGGCAGTGCCTCGCAGGGCCCCCACGGGAAGCTCAGGGTAACCACCTGTTTCTCTCTGTAGGCTGGAAGACGTGTCTCTGGCTCAGCCCACAGCCCGCGAGGGCACAGGGGCTGGTGCCAGAGCAGGCAGCGCTGGTGCTGGCAGGGTCAGGTGCTGCGGCTCTGCAGCTTCGGCTGCCAGGAGTGGGATGGGAGGCTCGCTGAGGGCCTCTCGGCCTTGCCAAGTGAAATTTTCCCCTTTATTATTGCTTCAGGACTGTGAAATTAATGGTGTGCATGGAAGATGTGAGTTGGAAGAGCCTAGTACACGTTCATAGTTCATCTGTGTCATGTTGCACAATGCCTCAGCACAGACCTCGGTTCAGGAAGCACAGTCCTAGGAAACCAAGGTCCTGTAAAACAGCCAGAGGCCAACACACAGCAAAACTGGTTTCCGCTTGGCCAATACAACAGCTGTGCCTTTGAATCCAGTCAAGGGATAAGGTTACAGCAGGATTGCTTGCAGCTAGATTTGCTAATTTGAGGAAAGATTCCAGAAAATACGAGCACAATTAACTCTAGAATTGCTTCTAGAAGAAGAGTTCCAGTTCCTCTGCCTTTTTTTCATTTTTTATTTTTTATTTTTTTTACTTTCCAGGCATCAGCTTTGCTGGTGCAAAGCCTGGTCATGGCCCTGTAGCCCTTGGTGCTCAGTTCTGGTTATCACTTTTGTGATACAGTTCTACCTGTCTGCACTAAACTTATCTGGATTGGGATTCAGTTTTGCATAGTTTCCTCATGGTTAAAAGTTTGGGTTGCAGTGCCTGTGCTGCTTTTGTGAGAAAATGACTGAATGAAAGCTTACACTCTCAGAGGGAAACTATCACTCAAACCAAAACAAGACAGCGGGTAAGAAATCAGAAATGTTTGGAAGAATACACTTAACACAGCCATGCAAACATCTCTCTATTCTCTGCAAGCAGGAAAACATCCACAGATCAGGGCTCTGAAAGACTGTAGCCATGGGCTGCTGTGCTGGGGAGCTGCCTGAGCCCATGATGCGGCAAATGAGACACAGGATACAACCGGGATTGCAGGCAACCCACAAAAGTAGAGCTGGTTCAGAAGCTGGGAGCAGGAACATCTTTGCCTCCACAGTGGCCTGGATGGTGGCGGGGAGCCACAGCCTGCTCCTCTTCTTGATGGATCTGGGCTGACAACGGGGCCCCCCAGGCCCGGGGCCGCCCCACCTCTGAGTGTCGCGAACCGCGCGAACCACGCCCCGCGGCCTCGCGCCACTCCCGCCCGCCGCCGCCCCGGCGGCGCCAAGACCGAGCCGCGCTGGGGCTGGGGCGGGGCGGGCGCGGGGCTGGGCCCAGGGCGGCCTCTGTGCGGCGGCTCCCGCCTGCGAGTGGAGCGGGCTGACGCCTGGCGCGCCGGTGGGACGGGACAGAACCACGGGATCGTTTAGGTTGGAAAAGACCTTTAGGATTATCGAGCCTAGCTGTAAACCAAATACTGTCAGATCTGCCACTAAGCCATGCCCCCAGGCACCACATCCACGCGGCTTTTAAATTCCTCCAGGGATGGTGACTCCATCGCTTCCCTGAGCAGCCTCTTCCAGGGCTTGACAACTCTTTCCACGAAGTAATATTTCCTAATATCCAGTCTAAACCTCCCCTGGCACAACTTGAGGCCCTTTTCTCTCGTCCTGTCGCTTGTTGCTTGGGAGAAGAGCCCGACCCGCACGTGACTCCAGCCTGCCTTCACTGAGCTGCAGAGAGCCATGAGGTCTCCCCTCAGCCTCCTCCAGGCTAGAAAGCCCCAGCTCCCTCAGCCGCTCTCCATAACCCTGTGCTCCAGCCCCCTCACCAGCCTCATTGCCCTTCTCTGGATGTGCTCCAGCACATCAGTGTCTTTCTTGTGACTTGCGGAATAAAGACCCCCACAACTCGCAGAGAGTTATGAAGTCAGGTACGTTTATTACACCGGTGGGCAGCAGGTCAGCATTTATTGCCCAAGGACATACATATTCATTACATTTGTTGATTAGTCCCAGGACATCATTAACATATGTTTCATCCCTCTTGTGCGTGCGCAGTGTCCCTTTGTGGTGGTCATGCAAGGGTCCTTCCTGCAGACTCAGTTGACATCCTGCTTGTGGTCTTGGACCTTCCTGTCAAGGGTGCTTGAAACTTCCTCCTTATCAGCGCAAAAGTTCTAACCATCTCTTTATCAGCAGATGCTCCTAGACCAGTTTTCCTTTATCAGCGGATGCTCCTACAGAATTCCATTGTGAAACCCCCCTCCTTGCAGTTTGGCTCGTGAGAATATACAAAGGCTTAAAGTCCCACATCATTCCCCCCTGTCTTTTTTCATCCTAGGCAAATTCTTTTGCCTTTGTACATAATCTGTCTCTCAAGGGGAATTGTATGGTGCACAGCATTAATTACCAATGTTAATTGTGCCACTCTTTTCATCATTCTCCAATTCAAAACGTATAACAGTGCAGATAAAAATAAACAAATCAAAATTAATATTAAAAGAATGGCAATGGGGTGATACGGCATGTTTAGGACGCTGGTAGTTGTAGGGGACCATCCGAAAAGTGTGTCCCACCATCTGTTTTCTCCATCTGTTTCTACTCGCTTCAAAACACGGTGTATTTCTTCCATATTGTGGTGAACAGTTATCAGAGTCCTTTTTCCATTCTCGCGGATCTCCTCCAAAATCCTGACCAAATCTGGGTGCTGTATCAATTGCTTTACTAAGGAAAGGTTCATTCTAATAGGAGTAGGTGATAGCTCATGGAACAGTGTGTAATTAGATTGTAGGAGCTGGTGAGATATCACTGGTGCAGAGTAAGAAAAGTCACACCCTTGCATTTTAACAAAATTACATATACAAAAATTAGAATGATTCCTAATTTCTACTTTTATCATATCTACTAAAATAACATTACACGTAGTCCTCAAACATATACAGCCCTTACCAATATATATAAGAACCGTCTCATGGTTAAGGATAGGACAAACCTCAAAATGACCTTCTGTTCAGTATCTAGGCAAACGTCTTGAGCACTGAGTGTATTACCTTTGCAGATGAATCCCTGTTGTTCCCGCATGATGCAGGATTCTAAATCTACAGTTTTCCACTTCCCATCCACTTTTCGGGCCCACACTCTATGCTCGGTAGGATAGAGTATAGTTCCGTTGTGGTTCAACCCTAATGCAACGATGGGATGCACCACATATATTGAGGCATTATGTATGGTAAGCACAAAGGCTGTGGCTATGTTAGTGATGGGGTTATAAGTGAAGTTTACCATGTTCCACCAGGATTGGAGTTCTCTCTCAAAGTCAGAGGCACTGTCCCAAATGATTTTCCGAATTTCGGTGGGGAAAGTACCTTCCTCACCCTCCCTTAGGATCGAGGCAGCCACTGACTGCATCCATAGCTGTGCCTGAATGCAACTAAGAGCCAAAGAAAGGTTATTTTGGACCATACCGAGGGCACTTACGATCAATTCATGGTCCTTTATATTTTACTTCTTCCCATTTTGGTAATACCTTTGATAACAGCCATTGATTTGTTCCCAGAGCTGATAGGGAAGATCGCAGGGGCTGTTGTAATTTTGCCAGATCACTAGAAGTAGTGGCTAACTTGTTCATTAATACCTCTGATTCAATACTATTTAAAACTCCCAATCCCGTTCCTAAAACACCAGTTAGATCTCTCTGTGTTCTTTTCTCAAAAGGTCTCTGTTTCCTCAGCCAGGTTGTCCATCCCTCAAAAGAGGCTCCCAGGAAGGGAGAGCAATTCGGCTGAACTTCGGAAATATTATTTTGCATCAACAATTCAACATGTTTGAGAGACCAGTCTGGATTGTACAGCAACTGCTGTTGCCCTATATTCTTAACTACATAAGGTCCTATTCCAAAAATGTTTGGATCAGATACAACTATTGGTTTGGTGGTAACCGGTGTGGTAGGAGGTGATGCTGGTGGCAGTGTTATGTCAATTTTAGCCCTATAGATCAAATCCTTTTCTTTAGATTCCTGCCCCAGGCACACCACAAAGACTGACCCAGTTAATGTAAACTTATGCCAACACTTTAACCTCCTAGGACAGGGAGTTCCTACTCTAGGTGAATGTCCACCTATCTTTTCCACAGCAACATAGGTGCCTCCCGAGGTTAGGGTTTTATCTTCATGGTAAATTCTACACCCCACTTTTATCTCATCTCCCGTTCTTCCCCATACCCGGGCAACTCTGTCCTTATCATCCCAGCCCCAGTCAATTCTCCGATACGTTGTGTTCCTGTGGAGAATCACTATAGCCAGCTTTGGTTTTGGGTCCACACTTTCCATTATTGTAGTATGCCCTTTCAGAGCGTGATTCCAAGGCCAGTCATTAGGCTCTTGATTGCGGGCAAGAGAAAAGATACAAAAATACATTAACAGTTCAAATTTTCCCCTGATCATTTTGAAATCCTAATCTAGGTTTTCCATCACCACCACGTTGCCTGAGTTGAAGTTTCAGAGGTCCGGTTTCCGTTGACTCCCAGCGTTGTTCAGGAGCTTTCTTCACCCTGGTGTGATGTATCCATGATGCTTGTTCTTTTATCTTGATAGCTGTGTACGTTGTTAGTAGAACTTGAAATGGTCCATCCCATTTCGGCTCTAACAGTGAGTCTGAAAGAGATCTAATGTATACATAGTCGCCTGGTGCTATGTTATGTATTGGTCCATCAAGGCCACGGGCACGAGTTCCCATGACTACCTTCTCTATTTTTCTCAGTTGTTTCTGTAAACTTATCATATAATCAGTTAGCTCTTCAGTACCAACTTGTGCTGATGTTCCAGCCTGAACCATATAGGGTCTCCCATACTGCATTTCAAAAGGACTTAATCCCCTTTTAGCCTTCGGCTTGGTTCTAATTCGTAACAGAGCTAGGGATAGTGACTGAGGCCATGTTAATCTGGCTTCTTGACCTAATTTTATAATCTGTAATTTGAGAAGGTGGTTCATCTTTTCCACCTGAACACTCACTTGTGGTCTGTAAGGTGTATGGAGTTGCCAGTCTATTCCCAAAAGCCTGCTAACTCCCTGTGTTACTTTGGCCAGAAAATGAGGGCCTCTATCTGAGGATATTACGGCTGGAACCCCAAATCTTGGGATTATTTCTTGTAATAAAGCCTTAGTCACTTCTCTAGCTTTGTTCGTTCGGCAAGGGAATGCTTCTGGCCATCCTGAAAAGGTGTCTGTTAGTACCAATATGTACCTATACCCCCCTTTCCTAGGGAGTTCTGAAAAGTCAATTTGCCACCACTGCCTGGGGAGATTTCCTCTCCCGATCTGTCCCAGTTCAGTTTTTCGCATAACCTGGGGATTGTTTTGTAGGCAAATCTCACACCGTTGGGTTACCTGCTTAACAGTAGTGTATAAATTCTGAGCGATCATACTTTTGCTCAGATATTTATGTAAAGCTTCAGCTCCCCAATGTGTTTTCCTATGTTCGGCCATAATTACTGCCCAGAGTATGGTACTAGGAATTATAACTTTCCCTTGTGGTGTGCTAACCCATCCATTTTCACTCTCCTTCCCACTTAGATCCTTAATCAGTTTCAAATCCTCCTTTGTATATTTAGGAACTTGATCAATTTGGATTTTACCGTCTGGAATTAAAGATTGTACTTCTGTTACAGTTTCCTCTGCTACTCTCCTGGCTTCACGGTCTGCCACAGAGTTACCAATCTCTTGGTTCGTAGTTCCCTTTTGATGAGATTTACAATGCATGATGGCCACCTTTTCCGGTAGCTGAATTGCTTCCAATAATTGTAAGTATTTCGTCAGCATGTTTTATGTGTTTTCCTTGTGTGGACAAAAGTCCCCTTTCCTTCCAGACTGCTCCATGAGCATGAACCACCCCAAAAGCATATTTAGAATCAGTCCAAATGTTGATCTTTTTCCCTTTTGCCAACTGTAAAGCTCGGGTCAGAGCTATGATTTCTGCCTTTTGGGCTGACGTGTTAGCGGGAAGAGCCTGGGCCTCTGTTACCTGGTCAGTAGTAGTTATTGCATAACCAGCCTTCCGTTGGCCTTGCCGAACATAACTGCTACCATCTGTATACCGTGTGGCTTCGGCGTCCTTTAGCGGTTGTTCCTTTAAATCGAGCCAACTCGAATACACTGCTTCAGTTGTCTCCAGGCAGTCATGGGTTACAGGCTCTCCTGTTGCTCCACTGAGAAAAGATGCTGGATTGACAATGTTAGTCACCATTATTTCGACATCATCTTGCTCTACCATAACGGCTTGGTATTTCAGGAATCTTTGTGGGGATAGCCAATATCCCCCTTTTGCCTCCAACACGGCAGAGACAGTATGTGATACCAATACAGTCATCTTTTGGCCCATGGTGAATTTGCGGGCCTCCTGGATGTTAGTTGCAACCGCAGCTACCGCTCTTAGGCAACTCGGCCATCCCTTGCTTACTTCGTCCAGTTGTCTGGAGAAGTATGCTACTGCTCTTTGGTCTGGGCCAAGGCTTTGGGCCAAAATTCCCAAAGCAATGCCCTGCTTCTCATGGGAGAACAGCCAGAAAGGTTTTGTGGGGTCTGGTAGCCCCAAGGCTGGTGCCCGCATGAGTTCTCGTTTTAAGTTGTAGAAAGCCTGCTCAGCTCCTCCATTCCAGGTAAGGTCTTTTGAGCTGGTTTTAATAAGTTCATAAAGTGGTCTTACCAGGAGTCCATAGTTGTAGATCCATAGACGACACCAACCTGTCATCCCCAAGAAGGTTCGAAGCTCCTTAACTGTCTGTGGCTTGGGTGTCTGACAGATAGCTTCCTTCCTTGGTGTCCCCAATGTTCGTTCGCCGGCTGTGATTTCATATCCTAGATATATAACCTTTCGCTGGGCTATTTCAGCTTTCTGTGGAGAGACTCGGTAACCGTTCAGCCCAAGAAAATTCAATAAACTCACTGTCCAAGCTATATTCTGCTCCTTTGTTTCAGTGGCGATGAGGAGATCGTCCACATACTGTAACACAGTCCCCACTCCAGGCGGCCAGTCCCATTGTTCTAAATCCTTTGCCAGTTGGTTGCCAAAGAGGGTAGGGCTATTCTTAAAGCCCTGTGGAAGTACAGTCCATGTTAGCTGTGTTCTTCTCCCAGAATCAGGGTTTTCCCACTCAAAGGCAAATAACAGTTGGCTCTCTGGGCTTACAGGTAAGCAGAAGAAGGCATCCTTTAAATCCAGAACAGTAAACCAAGCCAGTTCAGATTTCAGTTTAGTCAGCAGTGTATATGGATTAGCCACCACAGGGTATATGTCCTCAGCTATTCTGTTGATGGCCCTGAGATCCTGGACTATTCGATATTTTCCATCCGGCTTCTTTACCGGTAATATAGGAGTATTATACTCCGACTCACATTCTATTAGTAATCCATGTTTCAAAAATCGCTCTATGATTGGACGGATCCCTTGTCTATCCTCTAACCTCAAGGGATATTGCTTTATTCTCACTGGCTTAGTTCCTGGTTTGACTTTAACTACTATTGGTATGGCTGGTTTTGCTCTACCAGGTATTTCAGTGGCCCAGACCTCTGGATATATTTGGTCCCGAATCTCCCCAGGCACCTTTGCCTTTTCAGAGGGGCTTGTCAAGGCCAAACTTAAGAGCTCAATTAGTTGATCATCACCCACCTTAAACTCTATTCCTTCTTCCCCAAACCTTATTTCTGCTCCTAATTTTTCTAATAAATCTCGTCCCAACAAGGGCTTTGGTGAATTTGGCATATAGAGGGATTTATGTATTCCCAATTGTTTTCCCAATTTAAATCTCAAAGGTTGGAGGAAATATGCCTTTTCGCTTTGGCCAATAGCCCCCTTTACCATTACAAAATCATTGCCCATAGGTGTTAGGGCCTGGTTTAAGACTGAAAATTTTGCTCCAGTGTCTATTAAAAACTCCACCCCTTGTTGCTGCTTCCCTAGCTTCAATGTCACCAAGAGATCCGCTAGAGTAGATTCCCCTGGTCCCCTTCAGTCTTCACCTACCGAGGCTTGAGTCCTGGGAGGGTTTATAATTCTCCTCTCTCCCTGCCTCAGTAGGGGACATTCTCTCCTCCAGTGTCCTGTTCGTTTACACCAAGTACACTGATTTAATCTCAATGGGGGCCTTCGACCACCCCCCCCTTAGAGCTCCTGTTTCCCTGTTAGTTACCAGCCCCCCTTGTTGCAAAGCCGCTACAAGTGCCCCTCTCTCTCTTCTTTGATCTTCTTCCTGTCTTTTCTCCTTATCTCCTTCCCAATTACTAAACACTCTCCATGCCTTGTCAAGAAGTTTTTCTAAATTCCGTCCCTCTGGCATTCCCAGTTTCTGCAATTTCTTCCTGATATCCCCGGCTGATTGTCCTATAAAGAGTGAGACTACCTGCTGAGTCCCCACCTCAGATTCAGGGTCTAGGGGAGTCTGTCGTCTCATTGTATCCCGAAGTTTTTCGAGGAATTCAGATGGAGTTTCATTCGGTCCCTGTCTAATTGAGTACAGTGCTGACCAGTTAACGGTTTTTGGGATAGCCCTTTCTATCCCTTTTGATACCCAGTCCCAATATTGCTCCAACAGTCACATGTGAGCGCTTCGGTTGGGATCCCAATGAGGATCTTGCAAAGGGAAGTGATCTTTTACATCTTCCCCCGACCCTTTAAGATGATCCTCAGCCATATCCTGAGCCTTTTTCAGTATCAACTGTCTTTCAGTTTCAGTTACATGATGTAGCATTAGTTGGATATCGTTCCAATCAGGATTATGTTGTCTAACCAAGTACTGGAAATACTTCGCTACCCCCATAGGATCAGCCCTGTAGTTTTTCGCGCTTTTCCGTGTCACTATAGGTGGTGGCCTTTCAAATTCTGGCAAATCTCTATTCTGTACTTTTCTAACTTTCTCTGGGTTCACACATCGTTGCCCGATACTGCATGCAGAGCAACACCTCCTCAACTTGCTTTTCCCATCTCTTAATTCTTCCTTCTCTAAAGCTAGCACCATGGGGTCCTGCGGAGGATTTAAGCCACAAGACTTCTGGTATTCAGGGTGATTCCGGAGGGTGAAGAAAAGGTCAGCATATGAGTACTCCTCCCATTTTATTTCCCTCCGCAAGAACAGCGTCAGCTGTAAAAGGGTATTATAATTTAAAGTGCCATTTACTGGCCACTTCTCTTCATCTTCCAGTTTATACAGGGGCCACCATTCATTACAGTATTTTACCATTCTCATTCTACTCATTATCCCTCCGTGCCCTGCTAATTTATTCCATTGTTTCAATATACAACCCAAGAGGCTTGAACTAGGGTGTTCTTTACTCAGTTTACTGCCCATTTTAGTTTTCACTGTTCCCTAGGCAGATGACCCTTGTTCCTAAATTATTAGACCCCCCTGTCTGGGACAGAATATGGCCCTAACAAGGGGTATGAGGGGCTCTTCCATATTTGTCCTTACTGCCCCTATCTCAATCTTCAAACAAACTTCTTTACACAGGCTTGGATAAGCTGTTCCCAACCTAGAGCCACTACCAATTGGCAACGGTCCAATAGGCTCCTCCAAGGTAAATACTCTCTTCACTCTCCAAACCTAGTTAAAGATTCCCACGGCTCAAGTCCGACCAACCAAAGGAGCGTTGTCTCATTCGGCTCTGTAAGCCTGTCACCAATTCTTTAACCAAAAATAAAACCTAAAACAATCTTTCGCTTCGTTCTTCTCTGGCTGTTTCCCTCGCGGGAGAACAGAACCGCGGATTAGAACTCCACACTCGCTTCGCGCTCAGTTGCGCGTCTCAATCAACATGTCCCAATCACACCATCACACACTCTTTTGTAATAAAATCACTTCCATTCAGCTGAAAACTTACACACTACCCAAATTCTCATTTTGCAGCTAATAGCTATTACAAAGATACAAATTGCAATTGTCACATTTGCTACCCCAAGTTGTCCTTCCCTTGAATTCCCATGGGTTTATAGGATTAAAACGCGTTTTTACTGATGTTAAAATATACACGGTACCAGTATCAAACACTTACAACAGATATACGAACTGATAGCTAGCCCACGCACCATCCCCTCATGACTTATAGGATCTTGGGAACACCCTCACCACGCGTGGCATACTCTCCCCTCACGACTTGTAGGATCTTGGGAACACCCTCACCACGCGTGGCATACCATCCCCTCACAACTTATAGGATCTTGGGAACACCCTCACCACGCGTGGCATACCATCCCCTCACGACTTATAGGATCTTGGGAACACCCTCACCACACGTGGTTATTATTTGCCACGGCGAGCAGTCCTGCTTCCTCACCATGCGTGAAACTTCTCTCCATGGCTTATAGGGTCTTGGCAAGCCTCACCACGCATGGAACGTCACGACTTACAGGGTCTTGGCAAGCCTCACCACGCATGGAACTTCACGACTTATAGGGTCTTGGCACACATTACTACTCCTCACCTTCGCGTAGGACGTCTCCCACAGCTTACAGGTTCTTCCCCTAATTCTCCTGCAGGTATTTTCTGATTTTCCCCCAATTCACATACCTGCTCCGCTTGTTGCTGGTCCTTGTCTGCCCCTGCAGCAGCCGGATGAGAGTCGGAGGTCCTCCAAGTAATCCTCGGGGCGCGCCTAGGACGTCCTCTCCTCAACCGACTTTGCAATCAGGCAGAGAAGTTCTCCTGCCTGGCTCGCCAAAATTGACTTGGGGAATAAAGACCCCCACAACTCGCAGAGAGTTATGAAGTCAGGTACGTTTATTACACTGGTGGGCAGCAGGTCAGATAGCTCCAGAAAACCCTGCACGCCGAACAAAGGACAGGTCAGCATTTATTGCCCAAGGACATACATATTCATTACATTTGTTGATTAGTCCCAGGACATCATTAACATATGTTTCATCCCTCTTGTGCGTGCGCAGTGTCCCTTTGTGGTGGTCATGCAAGGGTCCTTCCTGCAGACTCAGTTGACATCCTGCTTGTGGTCTTGGACCTTCCTGTCAAGGGTGCTTGAAACTTCCTCCTTATCAGCGCAAAAGTTCTAACCATCTCTTTATCAGCAGATGCTCCTAGACCAGTTTTCCTTTATCAGCGGATGCTCCTACAGAATTCCATTGTGAAACCCCCCTCCTTGCAGTTTGGCTCGTGAGAATATACAAAGGCTTAAAGTCCCACATCACTTGTACCGAGGGGCCCAAAACCAAACACAAGAGTCGAGGTGCAGCCTCACCAATGCTGAGTACAGGGGCACAATCACTTCCCTACTCTTGCTGGCCACACTGTTCCTGATATAAGCCAGGATGCGCTTGGCCTTCTAGGCCACCTGGGCACACTGTTTCTGAACGCTGCTGTCATCCAACACCCCCAGGTCCTTCTCTGACAGACAGCTCTCCAGCCACTCTTCCCCAAGCCTGCAGTGTCGCATGGGGTTGTTGTGGCCCAAGTGCAGGACCCAGCACAGCATTGTTGAACCCCATCCTGTTGGCCTCAGCCCATCAATCCAGCCTGTTCAGATCGCTCTGCAGAGCCTTCCTGCCCTCAAGCAGGTCAACACACCTGCACAGCTTGGTGTCATCTGCAGACGCACTGAGGGAGCACTCAATCCCCTCGTCCAGATCATGGATAAAGATATCAAACAAAACTGATCCCAGCATGGAGCCCTAGGGAACACCACTTGTGACTGGCCGCCAGCTGGATTTAACTGCATTCACCACAGCTTTCTGGGTCAGTTTCTGTCACCGGTTTTATACCCAGTGAAGAATACATGTGCCCAAGCCATGAGCAGCCAGTTTTTCCAGGAGAACGCTGGACATAGCAGGCTGGGCTGGATAAAGGCCTCTTCTGTGATGCTAGCGCAATCCCTTGCGTGCTGTGCTTTTCTTTTTCAGTAGTACCAATTCATGAAGTTCTTTGGTCTAAAGGTGCTGCCAGTGGCGTTCTGTTCAGCAGGGAATACATCGCTTCCACTGCCGCCTTGCTGGAGCTCCTCATCTGCCTGTCCGCACGCCGTCTGCCATGGCCCTTGGGTTATTAATGCAGATTGGGCTTTTTCAGGAAAGAAATTGCTTCCCCGTTATTTTCAGTTATACAACTTTTACAAAATGCATTCATAGATACGAGCTTCAATTTTGAAATGCTTTGCTGCTCAGATCGGAAGGGCTGAGTCTCCTGGGTTGGCAGTTGGGCTGTGTGTGTGTAGGAAGAGGTTGTCAGTCTGAGGCTTCACTTCTACCTCTGTGGCAGTCACAGGAGGGAGCAGGATGAGCTGGAGTGCTGGTTTGGTACTCCAATTAGGAACGGAATCCTAATTGCAATGAACTAATCCGCTTAAGCCTTCCTTGTCCAGACTCAAGCTGTTGGCATCTGTTGTGGCACTGCCCAGATGTGTCTGGCCTGCGCTCGCTGAGCACTGGGCTGGGCAGGGTTTGCATCTGGCGAGCTGGTACTGCAGTGGCTTGCAGTCTGCTACGGTGTTGTGGGTGATTATCAGATATCCACCATTGGCATTCACACAGCTGAAGCTTTTCCCACTGCAGTTCTTTGCCCCGGGTATTGTAATTTTTGATCTGTCTTTCTGAATTTAGAGTCTGCTGTCAGTACGGATACCAAATAGGTGAAAATGAAAGGAGGGTTTGTCTTTACAGGATCTCATTGTGCACAAATCTTTCAATAAAAAGCAGCTGTAGAAGCACTATAGGAGCTACTGAAAAAAAAAGATTTTAGGAAGATAAAAAAAAAATTACAAAAAACTATTGTTTTCATGATTGTAAGCTGCTGACAGAGAAGAACAAAGCAAAAAAAGATGAATACTTCGCTGCGGATTTATCAGTTTGAGACTTTTCTGTGATGCATGTGATAACAGCCTTAGGTGTGAGTAATGTACAGCACCAAGGTCTGTTTAATCCTTCTGTGCCTTCTTAACTTATTCTGAGCAGCACAGTATATTTTGCTGAAACTGTACTTTTACTCTTTTCTTTTGCATTGGGTTCTCGTTCTTGACAACGACTCCATTGACCTCCATGAGAAAAAGTTCCTGGGTCCCAAGCATGGCTTTAGAGGTATGCGGTTTATTCGCCACAGGTGAAGACTCACCATTTCTCACAGTTTGTTTTTAATACTGTTTTCCCCTTCCTTACCTGCTAGCTAATGTGGCGCTAGTATAACATCAAAACGTCATCTGATAACGCAGCACATGCACAAGACGAGAATCAGAGCAGGGAGAATAAATGGTTGAGAATAGAGGAAATTCCGGAAACTGAACTGAACTGCATAAGGAAAGAGTGGATGAAACAGAAAATGCAAAACCAGAAGATCTAACAGCAAAGGAAGACACTGGAAATTTACATGAAAATATAATAGCAATACAGCCTCAAAGCCCTGAAGTTTGCTCCTTTAAAAGAAAATTGAGTTTTCTTGAACTGATAGTCTGGCATCTAGATAAGGTAGTCCGTTAATTTAGAAGTGCAGTTTCCATTCAAACACACTCTGATACGTTTGGGTGTTGTTCTATTAAACTTAGTGGAATTTTGTCACAGTATCTTCAGATACTGTGAGATTGATATCAGATGAGCGTCTCTCCCTTTGGGCATAGCAAAGGGAACTCGTGATCAGCTGTTTCAGTGACAAATATTAAAACAAAACGATGTTTGCTATTTCCAGGCAGTTGACCCGCACCCTCCCACTCATCCATCAGTACTCCGTGCAGCAGTGAAAATGACTCTGAAGCTGAAACGATAGAAGACGATATTGAAGAGGAGTATAATATCAAAATGACATTGGATGAGGCGGCACATGCACAAGATGGGAATCAGAACAGGGAGAACAAACAGCTCAGAATGGAGGAAAATCAGGAAACTTCTGAACTGGATGAGGACGGAACAGATGAAGCAGAAAATGAGTTGTAAGGGGAATGACTAGGGACCACAGATTCCCCGTTGTTTCAGATGACAGTATCACATTTATCACAAAGCTGGAAAAGACCTTTTAGATCATCGAGTCCAGCCTATGACCCAACACCAACACCTACTTGTCATTTAAACCATGGCACTCAGTGCCTCATCCAGTCTCCCTTTAAACACCTCCAGGGATGGTGACTCCACCACCTCCCTGGGCAGCGCATTCTAATGACCAATCGCCCTTTCAGTGAAGAACTTTTTCCTCCACCACTGGGGTAATGCCTTCCCTTGCACCCAGCAGGAGGGAATAAGGCTTCACATTAGTCAGTTTGGAATGGGGAAGGGGTGGCGCTGTCTGGAGTAACCTGACATGCAGTGCGGGCACACCAAACGACCATTGTCAGCCATGGTTGTCAGTCCAGACACGCCTCTTGAGAGCGTCCATCCCCAATAGATTTAAAGGAAATTCCCCCACTGCCATTTAGGGTTCTTATACAGCTCTCATCCCCAGGCAAAAGAATACTGACTGTGGCTGTAGGGACTGGTTGCGCCTGCCTTAGGGCATTCACCACTTGCAAGGGCTGTTTAGAAACTAAAATCCTGCAGCTGGCAGCATTGCCACAACTAAGCGTAGAGATCTGGGCTCCAGTGTCCACCAGGACAGAGACTGGTCTCTGCAGGGGACCAACAGTAGTAGTTATCAAGAGGTCCCCCCTCCCGCTATCGGTGAGCTGCCTAATAAACATCCAGCCTCCACCCACCCCCTCACCCCGGGAGAGTGGGACAGCTAGGTTCCCGACTGTTTACATGGTGTTGCCTGCAGTCCCCCGAAGTCTATCAAGGGAGGAGCAGTCACAGGGGCTGCAGGGAACGCCACAAAACCCCGCTATCGGTTACAGGGGCAACGCCGCATACGCCCCCCCCAGTCCCTAGGCCTGACATGCTGGTCTGGCCGCTTTGCAGTCAGCTTTTCTAGTATAGGAGTCGGGAGTCCATCCATCAAGTTCTTAGGTATCCCCTTCTGCCAGCCCAGAGCCCACAGACCGAACTTGTGATCGATCTGAGTCATTCAGGGCTTTCCCATGGGTGAATTCAACTGTCTTGGCGGGGAAAGCAGGTTTACATCTAGTTGTCAGACTCCTTTGTTAGGGGTGGGGTTAACATTAACTGGGCTGTATTTTCAGCCATAATTTATAAGCTCCCGGGCTATCTCCTCCACGTCCAGACTCTCTGGCTTCAACCATCTGGTGGTGATGAGCTTAGAGTAGCCTCCAGTTTACCTAATGGTCCCATAGCCTGTATTGACTCTGTAACAGTGTGCCTGTCGGCTACAGGGATTCAGGGAGTCCCCGCATCAGGGGGGTCGTTCTTTCTGGATCCACCGGCATCATCACTGGGGACTCATGTTTTGGAATCAATTTGTCATCATTCATCATCTGTAGACGAGCTGCCTTTTGTACATTTTCGATCAACAGATCTACCGTTCCTGTGATTGCGAGGGGATAGCCTCTCTCAAGGGGATTCAGACTCCCTGCCCAACAGGCTGCTAGCTGTGTGAGCGACCAAGGGGCTCTCCAGTCCCCCCTGGTGAGAAATACGCCAGGCCCCTGGTAACCGCTGGCCTCATGTTCCGTAAGATCTGATCTCCTCCACGTAGAGACACTCGCCACACCTGTTCTGTTTTAGACTCTTTAGGGGAGCAACCAACCTCCTTCTTTAATTTGGCCAATTCAGTGGCAGTGTAGGGCACCTCTTTGGTCGTGGCCTCTGATCATCATCACGCTCATAAATATATTCCATCTTTAGCAGGGGGCGTAGGCAGGGACTCTCCATAACACGTGCCTTCACTTGCCTAAGCTCGTCCAGCAGATAAATAGGGGCAACCTGGCGGATCCACTGTTCCTCCAAGCGTTCCTCTAACTCTGCCCCAGAATCACATTTCTCGACCAACTCGTCCCTTAAAACATCCTTCAATAGCAGCAACTGATTTCTTTCTTTCTCCAGTTCTTCCCTTAATACCTCATTTTCCCTTCGGAGATCAACAGTTTGTCTTTGTAGTGATTGCACTAGGCTCCGCATAGATTCAATGACACAGTTCTCTTGACCATTTCAGCCAGTGCGATCTGCAACAGCTGCTGCCAAACTAGCACCTAGTACAGCACAGACTATTGATTTCCCCTTTCCAGTTTTTACCCTTGCATCTTTCTGCAGTACGACCACACGATCCGTAACACTCTACAAATTGTGCCAATTTGCCTTGGCCCAGCCCAGAGCTGGCACTGTGGGTTTTGTATGAAACAACTCCAAAACCTTAAACAACACTTCAGGGTCAGAGATGGGTTGAGAGAGACCTCTCACAACTTTTAAATTACATTGCAGCTCGGCCACAAGGATGAGGCTCTGACGCCCCCTGAGGCTCTAATGCCCCCTCAGAATTTTTGATTTCCATTGTGGCTTTGCTGCAAGAACCAGGCTCTGATGTCCTAGAGGGGGATATAAACTTCATTACCTTACAGCCGCCCCTTAGTTAACACACTCTAGGAGGCAAACAACTTAATGACCCCAATCACATATAATGTATGAGAGACACTTTCACCAGAGAGATTCTGTCCGTGATGCCAGTTTAAATGTCTTGATCAGTTACTGAGCCGAGAGAGTTCAAAATTATCCCAAGGGCGAAATCAAGACACAAGCAAGGTCAAATGCCACATTCAAACGTGATAGTTTATTATAACCTATGAGAAGAGACAAGAGGAAAAGGAAAGGAGAGAAAGAGAGAGAGTATAGCTACCACCACGGATCCAGCCGCGTCCTGCAGGTCCTGCTTTGATGTTCGATGGGGGAGTGCTGCCAACTTCATGTTGGTCATTTCTGCTGTTTTATAGCATAGCTCCATTGTTTGCTTAGCCATCCCTTCCACCCAGTGATGATACATAGGCCAAATACCATCACTGGGGAGGTCTTAGAGGGACTCCAGGCCCCTCTGTACATATTCCTGGCGCCTCAGCGCTTAACAGGAGGGTTAGGTTATCTCTTGCAAAACCAGAAGATGGCCTCTCCAGGCTCTTACGGAGCTCCATACCAGATACCAACAGGACCATAAACCTCCAGCCTGGTTTATGGTTTTGTGTTTCAGCCAGATTGAGACAGACATTTAACGGAGTCCTTTACAGTCTCTTCCAACTGCTAAGAGAGAAGCAGGCATTTGGGAAGAGTGCAAGGTTATGGCTGGGCAGATAGTGTTAAGTCTTCTCACTGCAAGCCAGTGGGAACAACGCCTCTCCTGTTCTTGGACCTTTCAGTCTCCACACTGACTCTGAAGCAGCAGACAGATTAAATCCCATACACACATGCATAAAAAGATCAATCTAAGAATTGATCTTGATTTTTTTTCTAAAAAACTACTAGAGGGAATATTTTGCCATGTGCAAGCATGCATGATTTCAGTACATGACATCCAACAGGGTTAGTGATAATGACTCACTTTTTAGGGAAACTCTCTGCCATGAAAACAAAAAGAAAGTCGTCTTGGTTACCTTTGCTTTTTCTGCCACATCTGGTAAAATATATGGATATTTTTTCTTTTTGAAATGCATAGAAAAATCATACACCAGATTTGCCACTGTTAGTTTAAAAAAGCACATAAGCAAAGAACACTTTCTTTCTTTCTTACAAGAGAGGTGCCACAGAGAGAATGTAGCTTAGGAATGGAGTGGAGAGGGCACAGCAGGTTGTTTCCTGCTCCAAGCCACATGTTCCCAGAACACCAGGCCACACGTTAGAATTAAAACCGGTATGGTATCTTAACTTTCAAGCAACGCCTTCTTTGGATTTCTCTGAAAATAAAAATAAAGGAGCCACCAGCAAAATGCTACGGCTCCCACGCTGAGGAACTGGCTGCCTTTGGACCACTCTACAGTACCGCGCCTATGAAAGAAACTCAACTTCTCTCAGCCTCATTACGAAAAAAAATAACCTTGCTTATCCGCTGCAGAATCATCACCAGAATATTCAGCAAGTTCATCTCTTTCCCTTTCCAAGGCCTGCAGTGACTTCTGGTCGAACGGTGAGTTCCTGCTCTCCTTTTCGTCATCTGTATTATGGCTTTTGTCAGCAGAGGATGACTTTGACATTCCATTCATTTCGTCACCGGTCCGCTCCTCTTGGCTACCCTCTTCATCTTCTTCAAATTCCTCACCGTACTCTAAAATCCAACAATCATACTGTGAGACAGGAAGTGGAATTCACAACTAATAAAGTGCTCTTTAAGCAGACAGAGGTTAAATTCATCCCCTTTCTCACACACGCGGTGTCCTAAGAGAGGATGCTCCAGGTGGAGCTGCAGGTCCACAATCCCATATCTTTTCCAGAGTCATCCTCTCCCATTTTGCATCCCCTTCTTATGTTTACAATATCGTACCATTTTCACTGGTGTCTTCCTGCCTCAGATACCATCCCACCCACCACCTCCTCTGCCAGAGGCCCTACAGCTCCCACAGCCTCCTTGGCCTCACAAGCCTCTTCTGCGGCTTCTTCTCCCTCGGACATCTCCACAGCCACCTCCTCCCCTTCAGACACCGCTCCATCTGCCTCCCCGCCTAGCAGCGTCTCTGTCCGCTCCTCGCTTGGAAATGCCTGCACTCCCAGTGCTGCCTCGCCCTCTGCCCCCTCCATCACAACTTGTTGCTCCTCGCATGCCACCTCTCTGAGAGATTTCTTTCCCTTCTCTGCCCCCATTCCTTTGGCACCTTCTTCTGCCATGGCCGTCTCCTCAGGCGCACATTCCTCCGCTCCAAGAGGACTCTCCGTCTGCAGCACAGCCGCCGTGTCTTCCTTGGGCAGGAAATCTCCCGCTCGTGCCATTTCTTCTCCTGCCTCCTCAACACGAGCATCTCCTCCCTCAGCAACATATTCCTGCTTCTCAGGTGCTCCTCTCTCCTCTGCAATCTGCTCTTCTCCTACCACTTGCTCTGCTTCCATCTGAACCTCAGGTGTTCCTTCTGTCAAGAGAGCTCCATCTGGTCCTATTAAGAAATAATCAAAACATTAGTTTTAGAGGATGGTATTTTGCACTCCATCTCTCCAGGAATCCGCATGTTTTTCCTCATAGTTCTCCATCTTCTTCTCGAGAGAGGATGGTATTTTGTCTAGACTCAGTGCAATAATGCATCTAAGAAAACCCAGGGAGAACTGGAAAGCATCACACTTTTCTTTATGTGAACAATGGAAGGGCAGCAGACACAGTGAACTCTTTAGCTCTTTATCAGCAGTAAAACCCGTACTCATCTGCCTGTGTGTTCCCACTCAGACAACAGGATACTGATAGTGACTCACTTGGAGAAGCACCCTAAAATGCTCAAGTGCTCCACAAGCTCAGAAACAGGTCCTCCTTAAATGAGAGTAATATTATCTGCACTTAGAGGCAACAATTGAAGAATAAACATATTAAAATTGAAATTGTCAAAACTGTCCCTTAACCTTGAGCTACACCAAATGTTATCTCTGAAATGTTTCTCTTTCACTGAGAAAGGCAGTCAAGTTCAGACCAGAGGAATGTTTGCTCTGAATCTTGCTGTGAAAACCAGTAAAGCTATAACTGAGGTTTCGTGGCAAAATTAAAGATCTTTCTTTCTTTCTTTTTAAGATTTGCCTCATAACTGGAAAGGGGATATTGGATACTTTTCATTTCTGTTCTCTTTTGCCTACAAAACAGAAACCCAAAACGCTGGAAAACAATGGCATTTGAAGGGTTTGGTGAGAGTGTTCTCCTTGTATAACGTAGAGTCACAGCTTCTACCGTCAGGAGGCTCCTGTAAGAGCCCGAAGATCCCACTCCTGATTCACTTTAGCCGCAGGTTCCAAGAGCCACACCACACCCCTCACAAGTGTCAGGATGCCAGGCTGCATGTAGAACGCCAATTCCAATCGGCAGGCAGAGGATGGAACTGGAACTCTGGCAAATCACAAGTCTCTCTGGAAAACATACTATCTTCGTGGACAGCTATGTCTTTAGAACTTTTCCTCCACCCAAACTGCTTTTTTATGCAAGGCTTGGTGGGAATTCCCCTCGCATTGCAGCTGCTCACAAACTACAGTGAAATTCCCCACAGTCAGTCTGTCAAGAAATCCTTTCAGTTTGTGGACACAAAATGTAAATGCGACAGTGTGAGCATTTCTGAGCAAGAGTCCGACTTCTTAATTATTTGTTTGCGGTATTTTCTTCAGGGCCCTTTGAGGTATCAAAGCGCTTTTACTGTAGAGAAATACTGGACCCAGGCCAGCAGAAAACTCTCTGTGCAAGGATCACAGCATCAGCATAAAAATCACTGCAGCATCACCTGTTTGTGAAAGAAAGCCTTATCCCAACAGGGAAAATCAACTGACATCTTTCCTGAGAATCAGAGTGGGTATTTATGTGTGAATGAGGTGCTACACTCAGAAGAAGAGTCAAACACAACTGGTTTAGACCTGAAGGGGATACGAAAATAGTTGTCATGTATGGGAAATAGCTGGTTAATGGAGATGGTTTTCAGTCACCAGATAAGGTTGGCTGGACTGACAAGAGGCAGGAAATCTGAGATAGCATTAAGAATAACAGGGAGGAGGGACAGAAGGTGAGGACCACTCAGGAAAACACTACTAACTCAGAAAATCCACTTCACATCTTTCTAGACATCACAGCAAAGCTGCAATTTGGGCATTTCCTAAACTCTATTGCTACTATATCCATTCTGAATTCAGATGGTTTTCACTACTTTGAGCATACTAAGTAATGCATTTAAATAAACCACGTTAAATGTTAGACTGGAGTAGAAAAAACACGGTACAACAAAGCAGAAATTTTTCTTAGATTCACTCCTTATCCAAAAACTAGAGTATAGTTCTGTGGATGGTCTCTTTTTCTAACTGCTTGCTGCTCTTTTAAAAATTCCTAGCAAAAAGAACAAAAAAGATTTAAAATTATCTACCTGTGCAGAAGTTTACTTGTCTAGCATGGCTCAATGGTCACAAGATTATATTAAGCGTAAGGAAGGCTTCTTGGCAAAAGCACAGCTGCTGCTCACAACATTGACTTTTGCCCCAAACCAAGAATCTTCTGCACAAATCTGGTGTCTGAAACCTGGCTAACATTCAACACTGTCATATTCAGCAGGCAGGGGTATTACAGCACAATTCCACCTTACAGGTACAGCTCTTTAAAAATAAATCATCCCCTTCTCACAATCACAAAGCAAACCCTGAAGACTACAGTGGACTCGGCAGCACTCCCAATATTGATTCCACTGTCACTTCCACCAGAAACACACGCGCATCGCAGGTGTACCAGCCACAAGCTACTCCTCCACACTGGACTGCTGAGGAAGTGCTGACTGCCTCCTGACAAGTCGACAGATCCAGCGCAAACATGGCCCACGCCTGGGCACATTCAACAGACCGACTGATGAGGCAGCACAGAGGTAGCTGACTTGGATGACATCATTGCATTTGGCACCCTGAGGGATGGATAGGTTCAATTCCACACATTTCAAGAGGAGCTGAGGAACAGACCAGGTTCTATAGAGCTGTGGGGTGTCAGAAAGATTACAAAAGAGAAGGCGAGTGATAAACTCTCCAGAAATCGTGCTGTTAAGTCCTTGTGAGCAAAGCGTATGCGTCTCCATACCTGAAGCAAGGAGAAGCTCCTTCCACGTTGAGAAAACCAAAGTATCCACGTCTGCCTCCCAGCCTGGTACGCTTGTGAAGTTTGTACTCACAGCAACAGCTCAATCTGTCCACTTGCACCCCATTGAGGAAAAAGGTGAGGCTGAATGGGAAACCAGGGTGCCTCTTTGAGACAAACTGGAAGGTCTCTGTAATCACAGAAGGGAAAGGGATCAAAGGAAAGGGTTATGCCTTATTGTCAGCCTGTTGCAATTGTTGTATCTCATCGGCACCACCATCAAAGCAGCCCGCTCTCTGAGCTCACGTACTTGGCTCTCAGCTGTATTAATTAGTTGGTGAAGCTCTACTTCCTCCCCCACAGCAGCTTTGTCCCAGGAGAACCCAACCCAGCAATACCAAGTGGGACACGCCCGCAACAAGCAAACAGATCACCAATTTGGCCACTTACTGCTACAGCAGAACCAAAAGCAGAGCCTCTCACCTCAAGAAAATCAACTGTCACCTGCGCTTTACAGGAGATTACATTACGCAGAGAAAGTTTACGATTCCTGCTGTGTGCCCGAAGCCATTTCAGCTGCTCTGCTAGGATACTGCTCAGCATCCAGGCCTGAAGGGCACTGAAGCTGCCACCTAGACCCATGCCGGGGTAGGGAGCGGATTGTGCTCCCTTTGCCCACAAGTCAGAGTACCCTTCCAAAGTGACCTGAGCACACCCCAGCAGGGCAGAAGCCCCACTGTACTCCAGCACGGTCCCTAATGGGTGTGAATGGGGCTGGGGACAACAGGACTGCACGCAAAGGACACCTTCTGCACAGCTGGGACACCATTTAAGAACCCCCATTTAAGGACAGTTTACTGCCACAACTGATTTATCAACCACACATCTCTGTATAAAATTAGTCTAGGCTACAGTATTCTGTTAAATCACTTCTCTAATTTCATGCTTTCCTAATTTGCTATCGTAACATCACTTTCAATCATGAACAGTGGAGTCAGCTTTAGTCTGGAGGCAGACAGTATAAAAACCCCCGGATGCACACATCTTGACTGAGCTCAGCTGACATCATTTTGGTATCACGTCTACATTTTAGCCAACAAAACATGTTACCAGAATGAATACGATTTCTTGGGCTCTTTATCCTTACCTCCTTCCAAAAGCTTGCCTTTGTAGACGCAAAGGTTTTCTCCTCCACAATGCTGTTGATGGATTTTGATGTCATCTCTGTAGTCAGGATGACCCCGACACAAACGCAACTTTTTTCCAAGGAGGTAATAGTCACACTGGTGTGTATCGAGGGCCTAGGGAATCCTCCAGAATTCTGCATCAGGAAATACACAAAACCTGCATTGGTTTCCAACTCTAACGGAAGGTGAACACAAAGATCATGTAAACGCAGCGCACACAAGAGGCTTCCAAAACCCTTTGAGACAGGCTTTGAGGTCTTTAAATTGGGAAGTGTTTCACAACATGCAGAAGGGCAGGAAAATATTGTGGATGGAAAATCCATTGCACTAAATTGCCCAGAAAGGCATGGATCATGGAGGTATGATGGCCAACACTGTTGCTTCCAGCCAGAATTTCTTTGAGAGAGAGAGCCTTTGTTAAAAGCTGACGTATGTCTTTTGTTGCAGGCATGGGACGAAACTGCCTGCCTCTCACTGCATTTGTGCTGTTGTCTCCTTTCTGCCGGGGGGGAGGTGGCACTAGCATGGCATAATTGCAGAGGACTGGGAGTTCACACGGGGTCGTACCAGTTCCAGTTTCCAATGACTTTGAAGGTCTTAACCCACTCCTCTCCCTCTGCAAAAAACATTTGAAGCAGGTTAAAAAGGTTACACAATAACAGCTACCAAGCCTACTGGACTAATCACGCTGCGACTGCTCCTTACGTTTCCTAACACTCATACTCGTAGAACAATTTCTTAACTTGGGGCTTGCCATTATCTTCATGAAAACATGTCTATGCTAAACCCTTTGCTTTTAATTTGCAAAGCAACAGACAGACTGCTTGAAAAGGTTGCCCTCCTAGACATACACGACATTGCAAACCACATCCTACTCGGAACTGTGCAGAGTTCTGCTCCCAAGCAGGCAGAATACGGCACAATCCCAATAGCAACGCTGTGTTCTCTCGGCTGCCAAGCAAATTCCAAAGCAGCCAGTACCATTATTTGGCACCGGTTACACAAGATGTGGTTCAAAATGCTTCTTTGTCTTACTAGTGGAGGCTTAGTCCTCCTTCAAGATGAACTGCAGAGGACCAGGGCCCTGAAAAGCAAAACTCCGCTAGAGAATAAGTTCTGCAAACACTGCATGCTCTGGATTGGAGCTCTGCATCTTATTCATGCTCTGGGACCAGTTCAGCTGGTTTGCCAGTTGGGAGCATAAAGAAACCATGTGAATCACCCATCATTTGACCAGACAGGACAGACAGCGCAAGCAAATTCTTGGAGCAGGGATCGTGACCATCATAATACAGAGCAAATGCGTAGCAGAAGGGAGCTGTTCATGCAGTGCCTGCCAGTCAGCGGTCACAGGTCACAGTCCCGTTCCAAAATTCTCCGGTCCCATGGAACTCCTACTACCATAAAGCCAATTACTTTTCTAGCTTTTTCTAGAACAGAATACAGGTCTGAAAATAATCTTAAATTACTCATACATTTCTGCTTCCCCATTTCAAAATGGAAATAGTAGAACTAGACAAGGTGAAAAGTTGACAACCATAATGAGAATCCCGGAATAGCTCATGTATGAAAGATTCAGTAGACCAAGGGTCCTCAGCTTGGAAAACTGAGAAGGAACATGAAAGACATCTGTAAAACCACAAAGGTCTTGCAAAAGGGGAATAGTTACTAAACTTACCATGAGAACAATGGAGCATCAAATTGTGCAGAAATTCAAGGAAGTACCGTTGCATATAACTCACAACTGAATTCCACCACCAAGAACACTGCAGAAACAAAACAATAAGTAGGACCCAAAGGTATCATGTATGCATGGAAGCTCCTGAGCTGCTGGATAGAGGAAAAAGAAGACGCAGCCTGGGGCAGGATCATTCTCCACTTGCCTGTCCCTCGTACTTTTTCCATAAACACCAGAGACAGGACACTTGACTCAGTCAAACCCTGGCCTGACTCAGGGCTGTTATTTAACACAGGGCAAAACAGCCAAGTCCCATTAGTAGTGGTATCCCTCAAGCCTTACCTTGACTTTCTGCGCCTTCTCCTTCCTCATAGAATTTTCAATTTCCCTTTTTCTTTCCAGCTGATGATGACGCTATTAATGTCAGAGAAAGAGAGATCTCATTAACGGACATTACGAGATCTCAGTGAATGTAAGAGCACCTGCTTCTGTTCTGCTTATCACTCGTCTGCTCCCTGGCTGTTACCCTCAGTGAGCCCAGCTATGAAACTATTGCTGATTCTATCCTTTTGTGTTACATCTGTGTGTATTAACACCAGCAAGGGAACACCTCAACATTTGTAAAGTTGTAGGGACCAGCTACTCTCTTGATACAGAATGGGAATACGCACAAATCATGTACTGGGTTAAGATACAGAACCACATTCAATCTATTTAATTTTTATTAGATTTTTTTAAGTAAACTAGCCTGTGACATCCCAGAATCCGATGACCACCAGAGCGCACTAAGTGAGCCAGGATGGTCTCTGTTCTAATGGCAGTATGGTCTAACTGCCAGAGGCCAGCAGCGGTTCCACATAAGGGATGCCAAGCACAAAGACTGTCCTTTTTCCCAGCAGGAGAGAGTCTTGCAAGGGAGCACGAGGGCACAGCTATGCAAAGCAGTCGGTATGAGGTAACAGCCACTGGCTGTCCACAGTATCTGAAAAGGCTTACATATCCCTAGTAAATTCATACCTCCATATCAAGGATCTTATTAGATATCACCCGAGCTAAGTACTCCTGTATGTAACATTGCCGATCCTTCTTCAGAGCATTTAGCTTGTATTCTTTCTCAGGTATTATTCTTCCACTGCTTGAGAGCTGCAGTAAAGAAATATAACGTGAGTAAAAAGAAGACGGGCCAAAGTATATTTACAAATAGAGTGCAATTTCCCAGAAAGACTACTTTTTCTTCCCAGTGAGCTACCACCTCAAGCGGAAGCTTGATATCCTATGGACTATTGGCTATTAGCACATCCCTTCTAGTGTGGAATCACCATCCACCAGCAGCCCCCATGCCAGCACCTTCACAGCCCCAGCTGGCCCTTGGACCTTGACGTCCTGAAATGTGCTCAATGCCAGGTAAAGCATTTCCTCAGCTGCCACCAGAGTCTTCAAAACTGCTTAGCACACCGAGCTAAGCTCTGAGCTCTGTTTTACTTGGCTTTCTGTCACTCTGTTTTCAGTAATGCAGCCTTAGGAACCACACCCCTGTGCCCTCGGGATGTCTAGATGACCTAGGTAGATAATAATGCAAGCACCCTCAGTCTCAGTGGGATCACATGGCTGTGACCTGGCACAGCATAATTTCACATGTTTGGCTAGCCGGTCGGCTTGTCACCAGTGGCAACATATACCTCTAACAAAAAAAACAACAGAATCATCAGTGGTTTGGCTTGCGCAGTCCTAAAAGAAACAAAGAATTCTTCTCTCATTTTGCTCAGAAAAGGAACTTTTCAGTCTCACCAGTCCCGCTCTCCGAAGATGTTGTCGTATCCTGGCATTTCTGAAGTATCCAATCAGATGCTTGTCCGTCAGACTGTTGTAGGTCGGAAGAGATCTGAAATAAATTCAATACAGATGCACATTATCCCCTTCACGGACAAATCATTACAGCTTAAGCTATATGGACTTATCCAATAGGGTGCTGCAAAACATGCTTCCTTGATGAACCGTGCCCAGCATTTTGTCAGATAAATGCCCATTAGGTTATGTAAAAGCAACATTTTACTCTCTGTGGAATGTTCCCGTCAGAAGTAACTGACTTCTACGTAAGATACAGCAGTTCAGCATCGACCGGCGTCCCACCACCGAGGCATAGGGTCCAACAGAGCCCAGCCCTGAATGCCTCCTCTGAGGCTGACTCTCACAACAGCCTCCTCAGGTAATAAACTCTGACCTTTGGCAGGCCAGCATCATGCCATACAACACTGGGAGCTGGATTCCTGGCTGCATTTGGCAGGCATGGAACATGGCTTCTGCTGCCCTGCCATGGGCCCTGTCAGAGACATCCCAGAACTCCTGCAACACTGCTCTGCCCCATCACATGCCTCATTCTCCCCTCCCTCCTTCCACCTCCCAAGTGGTGATAGGCATAGCAGCGATGGAGCTCCTGGCAGCCTGTGCAAAGACCTGTAAGAATAACTTGGGTTGGGAGGGACCTCCAGAGGCCATCTAGTGCAGCCTCCAGCTCCAGGCAGATCCCTTATCCAACTTTACCTACACAAAGGAACTTCCCTGTGGTACTCACTGCTAGCTCTCAGCTATTATTGTCTGATATCTAACACTAAAAAAATGCTTTCTTTGGTCTACTCAGGTGAGCAGAAACCGCTAGCACCAAAACGTTTTCAAGACAGGACACTGTTTCCACAGTATTTTCACTGGCTTGAAAGTTAGCGTACGTGTCATTAGCTTGGATGCAAATCTTTGCCGTGACAAAGGGATTATTCAGTTGTGTTTTCAACCAAAGCCTCCTTCCATATCCATGTTTCCATCTGGGTTTTTTTGCAGCAATTTTCATCTTCTTTAATGTTCCCACCATCAAAGGGACCGTATATCGTATTAGTCCCTTTGGACACCTACACAGAAAACTAAATTGCCTCAATTTCAGGTGTCAAAACATAGGCCTAAATCTAATCTTCTCTTTTGAACCATTTTCTCAGTTGGGATTCAGTGTCCAGTGTTGCCTGGCCAACCACTAATTAGCTCAGGAGCAAAAAAGCCTCTTTCAAAAAACAGTTCTCCATCCGCCCTTTAAACCAACAGACCTCGGAAACCACTCAGGAAAACCAAGCCATGACAGCAAGGTTAGAAGCTGTCCTGCCTATTTTGGGGACGATTTATGTGAACACAACAGCGACTTCAGACTATTGCATCTGTCTCCTCTTTAGTGGTGAAAAAAACCACTGAGACTCAGACCTGCTCTACACAAGAAACGCCACACACCTCTGGAACACCAACAGAGGAGGTAAATCATCCTAGCTTACCCTGTTATGCATGTTGATCAACCACTGGCACTAAAGCAATTGTTCTACATTACTTTTTTAATCCACTGTTTGCAGCTGCATTTGAAACCAGCAGATGACATCAATTGCACTAAGCGTCGACTTATGGTGTTGCCCGGCAGCTGCACACAGAGGCAGAGGAGAAACTCAATCCAATTCCTTTTCATTTACTCCCTTCCGTCTAACAGTTCTTACACCATATAACTAGTCAAAACACAACTCCCATCTGAGCACCGTGATGCAGCAACTTTACTTTCAAAGAAGTCTCCGTACAAATATTTTCTCATTTAAATTATGAACAGGCTGGTTCTCAAAAATGCTGAATTAAACTCAAAGTTCAGAAGGTACTGGAGGAAATAAGGAAATGTTCTGGGGCTGAATCAAAGCCAGTGAAACCACTGGAAAGAATGGAAAGAGATCCACTGGGCTTTGGCAGAGGCAGACTGCCCAGAGAAGTTCGAGCTCTCTGCCCAGGAGAATGCCACGCTGGCCCAGAGGAGCAGCATGGACAGAGTCGCACACAACACTTGGACACCAGCTCAAGCTTGGCTTCAAACCGCGTGCCGAAGCAGGGTCTGGCCCTGCAAGCCTGCACAAACAGGCAGCTGCTGCACGGTTTTCTGCCTATTCCAGCTGACCGGTTCACCCTCCTCCCTCAGATTTTAGACAAGTTCAGCCAGAGCGGGCAATACGGGCACCTGGCCCAAGTCCCCTTGGAGTACCCCACTGCCACCAAAGGATCAGACCCACTCAGAGCTCCAGCCAATGAGGTGCAGGTGCACTTCCTAGCCCAAGGACAGCCGGGGTGACTTACCGAACCAGTAAAATTCCTTCCCCAGGGCACGCCATCTACCAAAGACCAGTACATGTGCAGAGCCCACGCTCTCCACGGACACTCCAGAGAACTTTGCATGTGAAGGAAGCTCCCCACCTGCTGGCCCAGCCATGGGCCCTGAGAGGCAGACACATACCATTCCCACGTCTGCCTGTGCCTTGCGTGGGCAGCTTGGCCTTCCATCCTTTGAGATTAGCATCAGGCTGGGTGCCGACTGCTCACCCTTCAGTATCATCTGCACCTCTGGTAACACCTTTACTGCCCCTTCGGGAAAATATAGGGCTGTCCCTGGAGCCAACTCTTCTTTTTTCCCCATTATCACAAGCAATAAATTAATAAGGGCAAGGGCAAGTACAAGTACCCAAATTCACGTACGGAACAGAGTCACAGAAACCAAAAGAGCCACAGTCGGTTTTGCTTTTAAAAAAATACATATATTTGCAAGCCAAAGTAAAATGCACACAAGGCCAAAGCCCCCAAGAGGAATTACGTCTACAGCTGCAGGGAGTCCAGGTGTGCAGATGACGGAGTACGCAAGACACCAGACACACCAGAGCCACTGACTAGGATTTTAGCAAATTAAGGAACTGTCTGCTTGGAACTCTATATTCTACTGGATCTTCATTGCATTATCATTGCCATTATTAATTATTAACAGTATCTGGTTTTGATCAGCTTACAGCACCCTGCGTGCAGAGCCTGTGCTGCGTATCAAAATCATCTTTAACAATGCTCTCAGTCATCTGAAAGGACAAAGTCGCAGTAGGCATCCTGCATGAGTTTTCTACAGCATATCTTCACAGTTAAGGGTTTACAGTGTCATTAAATCAGTGACTGTTCACCAAAGAAATAATCTAAGAGAGCACCAAAGCTTTAGTTACTGATAGGTACAGTCACAGGAGTTACAGCTCCTGTTTTACATGACGACTGGACTTTGTTGTCCCTCCATTCAAACAATCAGCGGCCCTGATGGAGACCAGTAGCTGGGACCAAGCTATGGAACCAGACCTCACTGAAATCACAACACTTTTTTCAAAGGTTTTGAAACAATCAAACCATGCTACAGGTTCCAATCTTGAACACAACTGGGCAATGGGAGCCAAAAGGCTCCTGCTCTGGTACTCCTTTGTGACACCACCGTGAGCAAGTGACTCCTTTACCCAGAGCATCGCCCACTAGAACAGCACCTGCCAAATTGTGTCACGGAGACGTGCAGAGGTCCTCAGGTCCTCAGTATCTGTAGCTCACACCACCTTGGGGCAGCGTGGACGCTCAGAACCCCAGAGCCTGTGGGTGTGAAATCAGACACCAAGGAGGGGAACACCTGCAGCCAGCGGCCCCGTTCCCTGTGTCTCCCTCGGCCCCTTCACGGGTGGAGGCCAACAGTCTGGCAGAGGACCCCGATGAAGGAAGCCGCTTTTAGAATCAATACACGATCTTCATAGAAGTATGGTATTGTTCCGCTTTATTGCCAAGATCGCTCAGATTATATACTATTTGCCAGAGTACACGCGGCTAAGCAATTATTATGATTGGTTACAAAACAGTGTCCACCCGCCTAACATAACAATGTGATTGGTCCAGCTGGACTATTCGCCCGCAAGCACACTTTGCAGCCCCCCCCTTCCTCCTTGCAATTAAGCCTTGCATTCTTTGCATTCTTGTTTTGTCCTTATCACTTGTGAAACATCCTGGTTCCTCTTCCCAGCTCTATTCAAGGACGGTTTTGAGGCCACTCTCGCCGTAATCATAGGCAGGGTTGTGCACGTAGGCTTCTTGTAATATTCCATGGCCTTGCGCTACAAGAAAATCTCCCACACCCTGAGACCTGGAGCATCACCTGCACACAGGCTGCAGGGACAGAGGCCTCCGAGCTCTGATGCCCAAGGGTGGGAGCAGCCCTGCTCCGCACAGATCCAGACCCCAGCCCACCGCTGGCCCGGGCTGGAGTGTAAGGAAGCCCCTCGCCCCCTCAGTCACTGGCTCCCTGTCAGCATCCTTAACCGCAACGGCGAGCACCGGTGCAGAATGCGCAGCCGCCAGCCCGCGCCGTTCCCGGGGTGACGCCGGGCGTGGGCACCGGGAGCAGCCGGGGCATCCTCTCCGCTGTGCCCTTGCACACCCCGCGGGGAAGGGAGGGACAGCACGGCCCCCTGAACCCGTGCACTGGCAGGCAGGGACCACGCTAACACACTCCTACAGCGAAGTGTGCATAAGCCTTCTCTTCCCCAGCAACTATTTTCAAAAGAAACTAACATTTTACATTTAGTAATTTACATTTGCACAGAAATTTACATTTGCACAGAAGAAACAGCACTGTGGTCTGCCTGATGTATAAGATGGATGTCAATTTCACCAAAGCAATTACACGACAAACAGCGTGAAAGAAATGAGGACTTAAATCAGTGATCCAGCATATTTCTTTAGACCTGTGTTTAACAGCTAGAGTATTTCAACATTATCCCTCCCCATCAGCAATTTAAACCCTTACTTAAATCCTGCTGAATTAATACCGTTGGGAAAAGTAGGTATAGCTTTGTAGAGGTGTGTATGCTTACGCTCTGTTACAAAATTTAATCCCCTGTATCTTTAAATTATCACTCGAGTAGCAGTCCCAAATCTGGCATTAAAAGAGACCTTTCCATGCCTCAGAAAGGCTGATATTGCAAATCGGAATCTGGGACTGGGAGCGATCTCCTCTCTACTGAGAACTTAACGTAAAACACCAGAGATGCACTTCCACAGGGACTAACTTGGTGCTGGACAAAGTCTTCCTTCCATTACTTAACTTCCATTAGAAGAACATTCCTTCCTTATTTGGCACTGAGACCTTGCTTTTTTATCATCAGTATTAACGGAATTCTTTACAAAAGCCTCCCCATGAAAATCTCAATCTCTTAACTCAATATTTTAACAAGGGATCACAAACACAGGGGAGAAATCCAGACATTTCAAAAGGCTTTGCCAATTATTCTCTTAGTTCAGATTAAGCAAAACATAAATACATAATTCACAGCTTCGAAGACGGTAGTGCAACGCCTGAGGAAACCACATGTGGACTCAGAGAACGTGTGCTGATTTACGATAGCATGACACCAAACAAATCCAGGCCAAATGTTAAAAAGCAAGTAACATTCACAGACAAAAATACCTCTAAAATGTTTCTGTTTAGTAAGGACTCACGTTTCCTCAGAGGAAAAGAATGGCTCATCCTTGAAGTTGAGAAAAGTCTTCTACAAGTGACGAATTCACGGGCTCATTAGAGAATCATATCATTAAAAGGAAGTGCCTGTAATCCCAAACATTATTTTGAGCATAAAAGCTGTCAGCACATCAAAGAAATTGTTCTTCCTCAACCGGACTGTATTTGGAACGGGTCAACAGTGTATATACATTGGTTTATGAACTAACGTGAATTCTCAGCACCCACAAAAGCTGTGCAGCCTTGCTCTTCTCCTCCTTATACACAGGGATTCAGGTGGTTTCAAATTTCATGAAGTTTGCAGGAAGAATTTAGGTCCTCACTACCCAGCCATTCACCAGCACAGCTGCAAAGTATAAAATACAATAACAGCAAGCAACTCCAGAGCTACAGTCCCTCTGCACTAACCAGGCCACTTGCACCTCAGAAACTAAGCCAGACGTATCAAAACAAAACTGCCTCTGCTTCCGAGCAGTTCTCACTTGACAGATGCTTTGCCATGAGCTGGAAAGTGAACGATTTTGGCAGCAAAAGCTTTTATTCCAAGTAAATTATGTGACAAAAGATGAATAAGACAAATTTTGTGGCTAAAGAATTTACAAAGTCCTAGGTATATGCACAGTTAGTTCTATAAATAAATATGGGCATCTGCTGAAAAAGCAGGCTTCATGTTGAACTGCCCACAGCAGCCACACTGTAACTTCCTAGAGAGCATGAGATGCAATCCTGCCAGAGCTATTTCCTTCCCTTGCACCACAAGGCCACACCAGCAGAGAAGATGTATTATTTCCACATCAGCCAAAAAATCTACAAAATTACTTTAAAGTATACACAACTCTGCTATTACAAAAAGAAAATAGGTTGGTCATTAATTAATGTAATTAATTAACGTAGGTCAGCACTTGCTGTTACTGTCAAACCCGATCAGAAGTATTTATTATGCCATACATTCAGTGAATCACGATGTAAGCAAAGGTGCCCTTAGAACAGCTACAAACTAAATGGAAAAAGACTTCACAGAAGGAGCACCATCTTTCCTTGTGCACCACTGCTATGAATGATGTCTTCATGAGCCTTAGCTACTTGCTCCAGTGGATATTCCGGGCCCACAGCCGGCTTCAGCCAGCCAGCTTCTACGCCACCGAGAAGCGCTGTTGCACATTCATGCATCTCCTCCTGCATGTAATAAAGACAGCATTTACATTCTAGAAAAGTGGTGACTATTCATGCAAGCGTTAAACCCAACAATATTTTAGGATGTTCTGAGATTAAAGCCAAATGTAAAGGAATGAATGGAAAATGTGACTTACAATGAAATCACGCTTTCATCCCTACAGAGGTTTTAACAGGAAATCGAGAAGTGTTGGAATATGCCAACAAAACACGCTTTAAAATGAAAATGTTCTTACCTCAGTTGCAAGAAACAGACTGACTCCAATTATGCTAGATTCCTTAGTCATTGTGTCTCTGGGATTTATCTCGATGGGACCTCGACAGCCCACAACCTGTTACAAGTGAGTTAAGAGAGACTTCCAGTCATAACTGTTCAGCCGTGGTTCTACGTGCAGAAAGTCAGTGACAAAACCACTTACCATCACCCTTCCTGCACAGGACAGCAGTTGCAAATCAGCAGCAAGGTTGATGTTAGAGAGCATTTCTATTATTATATCGATGCCTTCCACCCCTGTGTATTCCTGCATAGGACATAACATGTTATTTAAATTACTCTAATTAGTGCTTGGGTATTCCATACCCTACAAGATAACTCACAGTTTACAGTTAATTGATTACATTTTAAATACAGCCTTTGTTCTAAGGCTGACGGGTAATAAGGTTAATTTTAGCATGTTTTGATCTGCAGAATTGTGATATGCTACCATATTGGAATCTGCTGGAATGCAAGAGTTTCTAAATGCCATTGCCTGTGAAGAAAGCCCAGCTTTTCCAGACTGGGAAAGTTTTCCTTGTGTAGAAATGAAAAAGGCAGTACGCTATTGTTCCCACATAAACCTACTTTAAAAAAAACTGCTGCACACAACGGTTTACATTTTGTTAGTCAGAAGAACACATACTGCATCACCGTGCTTACCTTAATCTTATCAGTGTAATTTGCTTCTCGGTGATTAAACACTTGGTGAGCGCCATTTCTCAGAACAACGTTCATGCCCTCCTTAGATCCTGCTGTACCCAAAACCCTTAAATCATAAGCTCTGGCAATCTGACACGTTGCTATTCCAACCTGAGAGGGAGGGGAAGCGAAGGGAGAAGGGGAAGTGAAAAACACAAGGAAAAACCAAGTCTTTCTTTTCTCTTTCTTAGCATTTTCAATTTCATATATTCTGCCAGCAACTTGGAACTAACCAATTTAAAAAGTTGGCCTGGAAATATTTTCTTAGCCACAATAAGTAATTTGGATCTTAAAGACAGCCAAATAAAGAAAAGATATTTACAGAGATACAGTGAAATTCTGTGAGGTTTTTTTAAGAGATACCAGCATTTAATAGAAATCCATGTAGAATGTGGTCTACTTGTTAAAAATGGGACACGGATATTGGATATAAAGCCAAGGAAATTTTTCCCTTCACAGAATCACCTGCTGTTGATAACAGCACTACACACTGCAAAGAAAACCTGCAAGTAGAAATTTTATTTACGCTATTTTTGCACTTTCCACAAACAGATTAAATGATTCCTTTAGAAAGCAAATTCTCAGGGTCTCGTATCAGCTCTGCACTCCACAGGATGCTTAGAGGTACTGGATGCCTCTATAAAAACCTGGCGCTGGAGCAAAGGGTCATCCAGGCAGAGCAATGCTGTCTCTTGGGATTGCTCTGTGTCACGGCAACAGCATGGGAAAGCGAACTGAGGGAACGTGGACACTGCCTGCCCAGGATTCAGTCCCAGCTGCTCAGCTTCCAGAGGCTACCAATTTGGCAGCCACAGCTGGACACCTCCTCCAGGATGTGTTCAGACACGCACACACTTTTATATTAGGGTTGGGGACTAGACAAGTAAATAAATACACAAACAAAGATGACCATGAAAACTCTACCGTGTGGCTCCGATGTTTAAATGTGTGCGTGTGTGAATAACACACAAAATAAACGGATAGGCTTCTCAAACCATCTACCAGGGCCTTCCGTCTGGCCAGGATCTACTCACGCTGTTGCCAAAGGTGACCTCGCTTTCTCAATAACAGATCATCAGTTTTCTACTTTAATTGTAGAATCACGGAATGGTTTGGGTTGGAAGGGACCTTAAAGACCACCCAGGTCCAAGCCCCCCTGCCGTGGGCAGGGACACCTCCCATCAGACCAGGCTGCTCAAAGCCCCATCCAACCTGGCCTTAACCACCTCCAGGGAGGGGGCATCCACTGCTTCTCTGGGCAAATGAAAAACCAAACATCCTTCATTAAAATACATCATGGGCAGGCTGATTTTCAGAGGAAAATTCAAAAGGAGGCGCATTCTTAGGAATCATTACGGAATTCAGCAGCACTTGAAAGAAATGAAGCAGCACAAGCCATCTCTTCCCTTCCATGCGTGCTTCACACCAGCGCACATCGCTGCTTCCACTCCACAAGGGTTTCCCTAACAAAGGTTACACGGGCACCGAGATTTGCACCATACACCTCTGCAAACCAAAGGCAAAATACCTTTTCAAGAAACAGAAAATAAGTAAAAATAGAAACACTGCTTTTAGTTCAAGGAAAAAAGAGGCTACGATGCTGAATGCCATTCTAGTACCTTCAAATGAGAGCTAAGCCTTCCTTATACAAGACTGTGATAATCACCTTTTTGCTGTCTGTCCAGTCATTAAGGAAACGTTGCCCATTTATAGCAGCTGTTTGGTGCATCAGCAGAAGCTGAGCAACCAAGTGCCGAGTATGGCTGTGAAGGCAATCTAAAGTTAGCTTGTCACGTACAACCAGAGAACAATATACGTCCAATTCCACGTAGTATTCAGCCATCAGTTTGTATATTCCAGTGCCTCTCCTTGTGCAGCTAGCTGTTAGCTAACAGCTAAAACCATCCCAGAAACGCAGACTTGCTAAGCATCTGCAACTGCTTCTCAGAGAACCAAGAACAACTTGGACATATTTTAACTACTGCTTTCTGCTATTAGTTTTATCTCAGGAACACCAGTTACAAAGCTTCTGCACCTCCTTCCACCTGCAGCAACGTGTTTACTATGTGCCTCTCTGTATTAGGGGCCTTACACACTCACTCACGCAGTTTCACAGTTAGTTAGAATCACAGGGTTTGCTCTAAGAAAATAAAAACCTGATTTTGCTAATCCATTAATTGATACAAATGTGACCACAAATCATATCACAGACAAAAGCAGATGCAAAGACAGAAAGCAGCAGTTCTTATAAGTCACCTTCTCCAAATACTTACCCCTCCACTGGCTCCGTGCACTAGCACAGTCTCCCCTGCTTTGGCACACCCTCTGAGTGGAGAACAGAAAGTATTGGCATGAGGACTGCAGTACGTAACCATTAAGCCTCAGGTTGCACGGACTGACATCAAATCTCATCTTCCACACAGTATTATTTCCAATTCATGTTACGGCTAAACAGGTACAAACAGCCTCTTTGGGAAAACAAGGAGGAAAAATAAACTACATCCCTTATGAATTTAAGTAATGTGCAGTTATGTCAACATGCAGCCGGCAGCAAGTCACGGTCTGGTACGGAACCTCAGTTCAAGACCTTCTCCCGTTACAGATCTTAAAAGTAATCCACGCCGGTTCTAACTGTTTGTTCCATCCAACTAAACCAGATTTCCAGACCCGAGCTCTCACCTAGACGATACGAAGCCTGCCTTTAGCTCCTTACCCTGTCGTGTGGCACAGACAGGACTGTACAGGGAGTCTCTCTGGCGCACAGGCTCAGGAAGAAGAGAGCTGGGTCTAATTACGAAATCAGAAATATTCCTGTTCTTCTTCCCTGGCTAAAATAACAATGAGCCCTGAGAGAGAGTTATACATTATATTACATTAGTCTTACTGGAGAAGTCTTTCCAGGTCTGTTCTCTTAAGAAGAAACAAGTAAGAGGAGAACACAGTTGCTAGCTTCAAGGTGACAATAATCTGACGATGTCATCAGCGTAACAAACAACTTAAGAGTTTTAAACATTTCCCTCTTGTTGATCTCCCCTCATTTCACAGGACAACGAACGTATGGGCTTCAGTATTTTAAACAGTCACAAGCAAAATGAATAAACTGGCACCTTACTTTTGGAAAAGAGCACGATAAGCAGTGAAGTAGGGTATTGCAATTGCTGCTCCTTGCTTAAAGTCCAATTTATCCGGCAAAGGAAATACTTCACGAGCCGCAGCAACTGCATAATCTGCATATCCTCCAGAGATCGTACCAATGGTAAAAACCCTGTCACCTTTCTAAAAAAGAGGGAAAGAAAACAGAAATTAATCACCTCCCTTATACTGTCCTTAACATACATTAAGAACCAGTTCACAAAAGTTTAGGCTATTTCTAACAGCTCTCCCATTAAAAATAACCAGCTACATTTGTCACACAGAGGATTTTTATAAATGCTAACACATACAACCAACGCAACACAAACCATATAATTTCATATACTTAGAGTGTCATGATTAGAACCCTCGCTCTACAGCGTAACACTCAAACCTACTGTCTCATTGATACTAACCTTAATGAACTTGAACACTAAAGAATTCCATACACAGATTCCAAATGCGAAACCACAAAAGCTTTTACAAGCACAAAAGAAACATTGCTCAATTGCTTAAATTGAAGAGACGTTCCCTTAATACGACTTATGGCACCTCAATACTGCTGCTGTTTCACAGCAGGGCTGACTCAAGTCGTGATCCCACGGGCAATGTGGACACACACCCTGGACAGCACGTCACCCCTCTGCACACGGTGTTGCGACACACCACCAGCTCTGGGGCCAACTCAGCATCCAGCCTGGTCCCAGTCTGCTGGCCGAGCAGTGCCAGGACCCACAGCAAGGCACAGAGCTCCGATTCTTCTGCTGCCAGCGTGGTGATCTCCAGAAACACCCAGCGTGTGGACAGGGTTGCTCTGCCCTGCAGACTGCTGCACGGCAGCGCAATGGTCTCCCAAGCAGGAGGAGCACGCAAAGGAATGAATTTGGCTGCTCAGCATTTTAGGGTTGTCTGCCTTTGGCACACACACACATGGATCACATCAGCTCACTCTCTCATCCAAGCAAAGATCATCACGATTTTCATAAGAAATAAAAAGCCCACAGAGCAAAACCAGCAAACGACTGGTAAGAACATATGAATAAAAGTGGTTCTTCTCTGTAGGTAACCAAATCTCTCATCAGGCCCACAATAATGAAAGAAATTCCCAGTCAGGAAATTCCAACACAATTTTAACTACCATTTTTATGAGATCAACAGCCTAACACCTTCAACAGAAGAAGATACTTCAAAACTAAACAAATTCCATAGATGTCTTTTAGCAAACTGATAATTGCCTGCTCCTGCCCCGAGACTTCCCTCTGAGAGCATCAAAATAAAGTTACTGGACTGGAGTAATAAAGTATTTGAACAGTTTCATAAATCAGTAAAACAAAAGCTATTTCCATTTCCCAAAATAACTTTACAGACATTTTTTTTCAGTTCTGTGTGAAATTATTCCCTCAAACAGGCAGCACCCAACTTCAACTGCTTCCATAGTGCTACAGAGACACTCCCGAACCACAGCTCCTGTACACTTGCTATCACTGCTTCCAGCAGACAAACCGAGGCAGCCTCCTCTGAGACCCTGTAACTCTTGGCAGTCAGCAGGGTTGAAGACCTCCCTGTGGTCTGGTCTGCAGACTGGACTGCCAGGGTGACCTCGCCGCACGCCGTCACCAGCCAGCAGAAGTGATTTCCTGCCACCCCCCCCAACCAGACTGCATGATTGAGAGCAATAAAACCAGCAACAGGAGCACAGCAATCCCACAGAGGATCCCATAAACAATAATAAATTAAACCCCAATGTATACCCACCTTGAATGCAGGCACATGTTCCCCAGCCCCTTCAATTACACCAGCCACGTCTGAGCCCGGAGTGTAGGGTAACGCTAGTTTTCTCCGTAAGTCCCAGAACGAATATACGTCTCCACAGGATTTACCCCACAGGCATGGACTTTAATTAACACCTAAAAGAAAAGGTGCTTCTTAAGCAATAATTCAAGAGATTTAGAACCCGAACTCACAGTGCAGGATGGTGGCATTTTAACTACATTCTTAAGAGAGTCAGGAAAAATCTCAACTAAACCTACTTTCAGGAAATCCTTTCTATGGATTACACAGCCCGTGTAACAGTAAAAAGCCCACACTTGTTAAACGTGTAGTCTCAAGTAGTATGAATACACTGATCAAAAACGAGAATATTCCCGATGAAAACTTTTGGGTTGTAGTCCTCATTCTGTTCTGAGTGCACCTATTATCACTCAATACTACTACTTCACTTCACAGAACTGATATATACCTGATTTTCTTTTGGAACATTGCGACATCAGACTGGAGTTTAAGCACTTCAGGACCACCAAATTCAAAAACTCGGACAGCTCTCATCAGATTTCTTGTGGCTGCCACAGCCATCAAAATATCTGCAGGAAAAAAATAATATTGTATTGCCTTCATAAATTATTTTGCATTTTCAAAATAAAGAAATCAAACAACCACCTCTCAAGCAACTGATTAAACACAGCCTCATTCTTTATTTAAATTGGGGAAGGGGAGGTGGTTTGGTTTTTTTTCCCAAATCTTGCAAAAGGCAGAATATTAGCCCTGCCATTTGCAGGACTTCATGGGTATTAAGAGAACCACATGCAAGTAATTTCTCCATAGAAGTGTTTCTGTGGCAGCTCCTGGAAACAGTGCACTGCTGTCACATCTGTAGAGACGTACAGTACTCTGGGGGAAAACACGGACAATTTACTATAACATTCTGGTGAAACAGCCTGCTGCACACAGGCTGACTGGGTTGTCCAACCGACAGACACTGTAGTCACTGCTCCTGCGGACTGTCGAACTTCCAGCTAAAAAAGGCAATGAAAATCTATTCATCAGCTATCACAAAAAAACACGGTACCCTAGGACGTTAAAACAAGCCAGGAAAGGCTGAAAGGCAGACATTTAAGATTCCAGGCCTTAATTCCAGCTGGATTCTGCCACTGTCCCAGCTCACAGCTCGTAGGCACTGCAGGCAGCGAGGAGAGCTTAGCAACAGCGGGAGCTGCGACTGCTCCAACGGCACTCATTCCTGAGGGGTTCCAACAAAACACCGTGAGCGCAGTAGTCCCACCACAGGAGAGTTACACACAGCTCTGTCAGGAAGCTGATCCGCTCAGACAGAGGCGCTTTACCGGCTTCCCCGCAAACAATCCCAGGGCAGCTCCAGCACACAAGCGACGCCAGTCCTGGCCAAGTCCAGCTACAGAACTCCAAGGCTGCAGCCAGAGGCAGGTTTTTCCTGCTGATCGCAGCTTTCACAAAGGGCTGACTTCGTCACTATTCTTTCTCCTGACGGAGTCTGCAAGAAGGGTGCCCAGTTTTAGCTGCATGTTCAAGCCAGGAAGAGCGCTGGTCACCGGGACGTACGCTACTGACATTTCCCTTGGGCCACGGCAACGAGCCGCACTGCCAAGCAACTCCTGCAGTATGCATCGATTTTATACGCCGTGATAAAAAGCAAAGCAAAAGGCGGCTCTACTCTGCTCAGAAAAAACTGCACCCGTGGGTTTCAATAAGCCACTCCGCGGCCTGGCGAAGGGCCGCTAGGATGAGGCGCCTCCAGAGGTCTTCGAGGGCCCCGCTCCTGCTCGAGGGGCCGCAAGCGGGCGGACACAATCTCAGCCGCTCCCGACCGCCTGGGGAAAGCACTGCGGCACGAGCCCAGTCGCAGCCGCCCGGGACGCGCCGGTAAGGACCGCCTGCGGGCTGAGGAGACGGCAGCGAACGGAACGGAACGGAACGGAACGGAACGGAACGGAACGGAACGGAACGGAACGGAACGGAACGGGCCCCCCCGCCCCGGATGCGCCCCTCGCTGCCAGGCCCCGCCCCCTGACTTGCCTTTCACCGCCAGGCCCCGCCCCTTGGTACGGCCCTCAGTCCCCCAGGCCCCGCCCCCTGACTCGCCCTTCACCGCCAGGCCCCGCCCCCTGGCCGCTCCCTCACCGCCAGGCCCCGCTCATCTGGTCGCCCCTCGCTGCGAGGCCCCGCCCCCGACACGCCCCTCGCCTTTAGGCCTCGCCCCCTCACACGCCCCTCGCCGCCCTTGCCGTCCGACGCCCCGCTGTTCCCCCCTGCCGGCAGCGCCGGCCCGGTTCACAGCACCGCGGCCGTGCTCGTGTCGGCCCGCGGAGCCGGGCGCCGCGCGCCGGGGACAGCCCCGCCCGGCCCCGCCCCGCCGGAGGCCGCGGGGAGCCCCCGTTCGCCGCCTACCTCCGCTCCCTCCCGCAGCGGAAAGCGGGCCTGGGCCGATGGGCGCCGGGGGCGGGGGCAGCTGGGGGGCGGGAGCGGCGGCGGGCACGCCACGCCCCGCCACGCCACGCCCCGCCGCGCCCCGCCCGCCGTCCGCGGAGGTTTGGCCCTGGCGGGCTGCCGTCGGGCCGTGGGCGGTATGGCGGCTTTCGCGCGGTGGAAGGCGCAGCGGCTGGCGCGGGCGGACGGCAGCAGGAAGGGCGCCCTGGACGAGCGCGCCGCCGCCGTGGTGCAGCTGCTCAACGCGCGGGACCCGTTCTGCACCACCAGCTCCTGCGCGGGCCGCCTCGTCCTTGCGCAGGGCAGCGCCGCGGTGAGTCCCGCCGCCGGGCCGGGCCGGGGCTGCCGGGGTCCCGGCGCTGCCGATGGCCCCGGGATCAGCCCCTGGAACAGCTGCCCAGGGAGCTGCTCGAGTCCCCATCCCTGGAGGCGTTTAGGAGACAGGTAGATGAAGCGCTCAGGCTTATGGTTTAGTGGTGGGCAGGTACGCTTGGACTCGATGATCTTACAGATCTTTTCCAACCAGGCGATTCTCTGATCCCAGGACAGATGCTGGCGGGGGGGGGGGGTGTCCCAGGGCTGGGGCCGGGGGCTGCCACCGTCCCGTGAGCTGTCTCTGCTCCAGTTTTCCGTATTAATTGCTGGGACTTAAATCCTTCCAGTGTGAGACCGTGGCCACACCGCTTTATGTGACTGAGAATGGAGAGGAGAACGGATAAGTCCGTTTTAAACCGCTCCTGTGTGCGTGTATGTCCGTGCCTTGAGGAAACACGCTTTTTTAAAAGCAACATTATTTATGCCGAGGGACTGTTTTATTTACACAAGTGCAAAATAAAAGATCACGTATCTGTGGTGCTACTTCAGTCATTGCTCTCCATCTCCAGGGTATAAACAGCTGTGAGATCCAGAAGAAAAACTGCACCTGGCTCATGATAACACATGAAATGTGTGTCAAAGACGATGTGGTAAGAGGACAATACGGTACGACTTCTGTATTTGTGTGATGCAGGTTCCTAATATCATGGAAAAAAATACAATAGAAATGTAAAGCAATGCTTAGGTTTTTTCTTCCTCTTACGGAGATGAATCAACACTCTGATTTCAAGATAAACTGCTCTAATTAACAAATCCTTAAGAGACCTATTTTGAGGAGGATGCTTTTAAGCTTAATATCAAATTGTCTCCACAGTTGTAAATGCAGCTACTATGAAACCTGAATGATTTCTTACGGTCGGCAGTCACGTAAGCCACACGTTGCAGTAGCTCCAAAAGAAGTCAGGAATAGGTGTTGCTTCTGTAGCACAACACCGACTTTTGAAAAACAATTTTTGAAAATCTCAGATGAAGTGAGTCTCGTTTTTGCAAAGCCCTGGCCCTATTCGGAATAAAAGCCATCCTGTCCACAAGTGAAATAAGCTTCAGCTTTGGAGAGCGCTTGCTGCTCTTTGGTCAGTGATGACCCGGTTGTTAGCCGGCACCGCTGAGTGAAATACAGGGAGTATATTCCTCGCTGATACCAGAGTGACAATTGCTGTTTGAAACCAGGCATTTCACTGGTGGAAGTTCTGTGTCAGGCAGCTTTAAGGTGATGCTTACAGGAGCAGGAGCGTTCCTGCAGGACACAGAGGCAGGACAATGTGGCCTTTATCCCGTGCCTCAACAACTGGACCCTGTCATACACATTGATGCAGTAACTGTAAAATGTGTTCAAGTCTGTTAGGCCACAAATTTAATCTGCTGAACCTGAGAGAGTTTTCTGAAGCTGAAGAATGTGCTTCAGAAGTTAATGGGTTTTATTTTAAAGAACAGCTGTAAAATAACTGATTAGACGTACTTGGGTTTCGTCCGATTGCAGTAACACAGCCCTCTGCCGGCGTTGTTCTGGCTGCGTCGGTCTGTTTGCATGTACGAAGACACCAACAGAGAAGTGCACGTCTTTAAAGCCTCTCTTGCTATGAGCTGCTATCACACCTCATCAGTTTAGCAAACTGAATCACGGAAATCCGTGGGATTTCTGTGTATTACGAGCAATGAAAGATCAAAAGCAGCTAAACAAGCCCAATTATTTGGAGTTCATGGGCTGCATTTTAATGCTTGTTTCGCACACGAACTAGCTACGGTTTGGTTGTTTGGTTTTTTTGGCAACAGTATCCATCTGCAGTGTTAATAAAAATATTTTGGTGTCTTTTCCAGATGGCAGCACTAGAGAAAGCTACCGGTGACGTTGTGTTCAAGTTTGAACCATTTGTTCTTCATGTGCAGTGTCAAGAGCTACACGATGCACAGTTTCTGGTGAAATTACATGGAGTAACAGTGTCCCATTGTTGTTGTGTTCTATTCCTTGCTGCAAAAGTAAAAGCATTGGCTCCTGAGCAAATTCTAGCACTTCAGAGTAGTCCCAGGTGTGCCCTGTGTTTAGTAACCAGGGTATTAAAAGTAAGCTGATGAAGAAAACACAGCTTTAAAATGAGTAGAGATTTTGCTTTCCTTTTTAAAATTAAAACTGCTCAACAGCAATTCAGTCTGCAAGCTGAAGCAGATTGCCTGGTAAAATACTTTTCCCAATGAGCCCGGTTTGCTTTTGCGGGCTGAAAGCGGTGGTTTTTGTAGACAGCATTTTGTTGCCAGCCAGGCCATTTGGCTCCAGTGTTGCAGCTCATTGAGTAGTACCTTTGCCTTCTGCTTTTCTAGACTGACTCCAGAATGTAATGCATGATGCGTTTGTTCCTTCATGAACACAGAAGAGAGCTGATCAGCTGCTTTTATAGCAGTGCTGCCTTTCTAGCTATACAAGAGCAGCACAACTAGCAGAACGCAGTGCAGTGTGTGGAGAGACGATGATGTCCCGTCTGCGCTGACGGGTTCAGGTAGGACAGTCAGGATTGACTGGAGCTCTCTGAAAGCCAACCACGAAACTATTCTTGCATTATTTTGGGGAGATGGTTTGGAATAAGGTTTTTGCAAAACTGAGGTTATAAACTGCATTGCAACCCACCCGGAATGATGCCTTGCTATGACGGTGTGTAAGACCTGTTTAAGGTATTTATTTGTTTTGCAGCATTCGGTGGCTGTCGCTTCTGGGTTCAGGAACTCTGGTATTACGGTTGGCAGAGGAGGAAAAATTATGATGGTAAGGGCTTTTCTACTGACCTGTAAGGAATGTAACAAAATCACGTCATTACTTTTAAGCTCGGGTTTTTTACAAGCCAAGATCTGAGCTGTAATGTGATCAAGCGCTGTCACAGGGCATGTTGTAACGCAGAGTGTCTTTCTGCTTCATTTGACAGCAAACTAACCAATTGTGTGGATAAGTGGGGTTTTTTTCCTGAAACTAATTCCTCGTATTATTTAAATACCCTTCATAAAATAAAAATCTTTATTCTAGAGAAGTCCTTCTGTGTGTGTGTGTGTGTTTTAGGCGGTCCGGAGCACTCATTGCTTAGAAGTTCCCTTGAGCCACAAGGGGAAATTGATGGTCTCTGAAGAATATATTGAATTTCTGATACATGTAGCTAATCGGAAAATGGAAGAAAACATGAGGAGGATTGACAGGTTTGTTGGAGTCCACCAGTCCTATTCATGATGTCTAAATCCAAAAGTGGAAAATGCATAGGAGAGGTTACATGTAAAAAGACCCCAGAAACCAAACAAACCAGACAACTTCTACAAAGTCTTAAAATACATTTTCAATTCATTGTTTGAGCTCTGAAGACTATAAAGTATTTAAACAGAAACCTCTAATCAACATGAGTTTGCAGACTTTGTTTCTGAGGATTTGAGCTTCTTTTCTAATGGTGGCGGCGTTTGTTTTTCCAACGCAGTGGCCGTCTCAGCGCGATTTAGATGGCAATACACACTTTAATCCACTAAACGGTTTGTGTAGTTGCCAAAACTGATGATTTTTGAGGGTGGTGGAAGGCTCCTCCTGCTTTGGGACTCTACCTTTGTCTCCAGCCAAGGAACGGAATAGGTAGGAATGCCGGAGTGTGGGGGACACGAACACTGGTGAGGCACCTACCATAGTCAGAGCAGCTTCCATTGGGAATCTCTGTAGTGGTTAAAGTTAGCAGTGACTGCTCATAATAGCAGTCCGTCTGATTGCTAATGCTGTCATTCATTCAGGCATTTAACCTGATAACCATTTGTGGTTTCTGTAAGGTTTAAAGGGTCTTAATGGCATGTGGGTGCCTCCCCTAGTTGATTGCTAACATGCAGGCATTACAGAGCGGAGTGGCATGGCGTGGCACACGCAAGGACATGCGCTGGTATTTCTGATTGTCCTTGCCGTGTTGGCTAGAACATTTCAATGTCAGTAGCGATCTTCTCTTGGCATGTTTTGGTGCTATTACAAAAGTATTCGTTTGCTTAGTTTTGCACACCCTGAGCAAACCTACAAAATGAATTCTGACACAATTGTTTCTTTCTAGATTCTACCAAAGCTTAGAGTTGGCTTTGCAAACTGCTGCCAGCGCAAACTACTCGCCTTCCGAGGGGCCAGAGAGGAGTCGCTCTGTGTATGTTCGCAGGAGGAAGAGGAAGACGGTTCACAAACAAGGTGTACACCCTTCTCCCAAGGATCAGCATGAAGAGTTGGAGCCTGAGGAGGATACAGAAAACAGTCTTGATTATTTTACTGATAGCATGATCTAAGACTTAAGGCGAACTGAGTAACAATTGTAATGCTCTTTGTAAGAGAGAGGAATACTGCTCTGTTCTAAGTAGTAACACTCCCATGGACATTTACCAGAAAAAAAAAAGGTAATTAAACAGAATTGTGCACAGGTTTAATGCCGTAGAAGCACAGAGAACGAAACCTTAGAGGGGTTTGGGTGCTTTTTTTTCAAACAGTACTGTTGAATTAACAGTCTTTTGCTCTGTCTGTCGGTTATCACCGAAACTACTGGTTTGGTACAGCCTTTGGCCACCTCCTCTGTGGAGGCATTTCATGTCTAAATGCTGAGTTCAGACCTGATTTTTGCAGAGCAGAGAAACTCTGAAAACCTGATTCTTACCCCTGAAGGGGTTTAGTCCCTCTAGGAGCTCTGCCAAACAGTATGCAGCAATACAGACGGCCCTCGGAACAGGACAAAGCCCCGTGTCAGCCAGCTGAAGAATGGCTTCTGATGCGGAGGTTAGAACAGGAAACTAGAAGTTGGGACCTGCTCTGTGCCACCTTCAGTCACTTTGTCTGCGATCCTTCCTGGCCGTTGCACCGGGCAGCAATGTTGTTGCTGTTTGCCTGCGCTTTGCTCTGCTCCAGCCCACTGCGTTCCCATGTTGTGCTTCCCTTGGCCAGAAGCCACTAAGTGTTACTTTTCTTTGCATCTTGTAGCCAGCTCTCTACCTTGATGGTCTGCTTGCTCCCTTACATCTCATTGTGTGTAGCCAGGGCCCAGCTCCCATTCCAGCTGTTGGGCAGGAAGTTAGGCAAAGTGTACCTTAACAGGCTTTCTTCCCGGGCTGTGAACCGCTGGCGCGCGATAAATGTTACACACAGACCAGTGCAATCATGTGTGCACTCCTGTATGTTACCACTGGAAAAGTCACTCTGTACTCTGGGTGTATTTTGCAGAACAACGGTGAAGTTGTGAACCTTGGCAGCACTGGATCACGAGCCCGCCCTGCCATTTATGACCCTAGTACTTGCTAACACTGCAAAACAAGGCCCTGACCGGAGGAAATAGTTTATTTGGCACAGTAGCTCCCCATTCACAGAGCAGGGAGTCGTCATTGTTTCCATTACATTAGCTTGTGTCTTGGGGACATTTTAATTCCACTGTAAAAAATTGACACACAAGATGTGCTAAAGGGAAAAGTAGTGGGGGCTTTAAATCATTCTAGGAGATGTGCTGGGCACATCACGGTATCGTTCACTTTGCACTCAGTTGTTCCTGGGGAGGCAGCTGCGTGCATTCATTCCAGTAACTGACGGTCTTTTCTCACCAGTAACATTTGGCATCCATAACAGAAAAATGGCTTCAAGTTGCCGTTCGTTCCGCGTGTTAGAGCCCAGGCAGGAGCCAGTCCTGCTCACAAACGGCTTCCAGTAGGCACTTCAGCACGGGACTCACTCCACTATAATGCTCTCGATGCAAATCACAGAGGTCACAGCACAAGTATTTGCTTGAAACGGCTTCTTCCTCTGAAACTTGAGTACTTGGATCAGTTTACAAGAACGTAACAGTAACAGCATCAGATTGCAGGAGAAATCTCTGTTTTCAAGTGGAGTTACAACCCTCAGGATAAGGACGGGTTATCTGCGCTCATCCGCCGCTCCTATTAACGCTTTTCTTGAATTTCCCTGGATCTACGCACTTAACAAGAGCATGCAATTGTATAAATTCTGTCTCACTTTTTTTAAAATAACTTTGTGATCTTAAATATGCCATGCCCTGGAGTCTTAGAAGGGCTTCGTTTCTTCTGGTTACTGGAAATACACAATTACTTCACAATATCTTGTCAATATGATTTTACATAATGTGATATCAAGAGAACGTTTAACTTTGTGGTTGAACGCAACAACAGTGCAGTGTGCTGTGCATTTTATTCCTTTTGAAGGGAAATTTGGTTCTAGGAAAAAAAAAATAATCATATGCCTAAATTCTCCTAGCTGCCTGCTTGTTTTCTTTACAGAAAGAGGAAGTAAAGCCTGTAAAAACTGCTGTCTTAAACCCACCAGCTCTGGTGTGGCTGCAGCAGACAGCTGTCCAGACATCAAGAGCAGAGCATCTTCAGCTTTTTTAAAACCAGAGAGCAATACCCCAGTTCGACACAGAAACTACACATAGGCTTTTATTCTGCTTTCTGCGTGTGGTTTGTTTATGGTAACTAAGCAATACTTGGGTCAATGTTATACTGGGGAGAAGAAATACAGCTTATTTTGTTTTCATTCTGCAGGGCTCCATGGAGAGAGAAATATTGTTCTCAAATCCAATTGAATTTTTATCAAAAAGAACGTCATTCCTTTCCTCAGATAACACTGTGATCAAGCCTTGCAGTCAGCGTAATTAGATTTTTGAAGAAGAACACTAGAAGCAAACAACCTGGCTGTTTAACCATTCCCTCGCCAGATGGATGCGCATCTTCCCAGCGGTTTTTCCCCTCAGCAGGCACGCCTCGATGAATTCCAGCGCTGCGTTGCTGTGAGGAGCCATACAGCGCGGCCAGGGCAGCAGCAAGGCAGAAATCCAACCCCGGACAAGGTTTGCAGAGGGCAAGGGGAGCCAGAGCGACCCGAGCTGAGGGCAGGTGACAGTGCAGGTGGCAGGGGCTGCGCCAGATACAACGGGACGCACTCTTTCACACCCCTGAAAGCGTTTTCCTTGTTTGCATTCTCCGAATACCGTTTAAATGTGATTTTTCGGTATTTTTAACGTGGCACGGGAAACGAGATGATCAACGCCGCGGGCTCCGCTCCTTCTGGTTGCCGTGAGCGCTCGGCGGCCCCGGCTCGGCGCGGGACAGCAGCGCCCCGCACACGGACCTGGCCCCGCACACGGACCTGGCCCCACGCATGGACCCGATCCCAATCCCGCACAGGGACCGGGTCCGTGCAAGGACATGGACCTGCATACGGACCCAGCCCTGCACACAGACCCCGCACGCGGTCCCGATCCTGATCCCTCACACGGAGCTGGCCCTGCATACAGCCCCGATCCGGCACATGGACCCGGTCCCGCACACGGATCTGGCCCCGCACGCGGCCACGGCCCGGCCGCTGCAGGAATGCGTGAAACAGCCTTCCCCGCCTCCCGTGCCGCACTCAGAGACCGTGCGGGGACCCAGCGCTCGGCGCTCGCTCCCACCCGCAGCGCGGCAGCCCTTCCCCCGCTCCTCGTCTCATCCCGGGCGGCTGCCCTCCCGCAGCCGCTCAGGCCCCGGCTCTGCCGTGTCACACGTATCAGGTGTGTGCACTGCACAGGCAACCCCCGAAAACGGGAAGCATCCTGCTCACGGTGCCCAGACCGACGCCAGAAACTGCAGTCCCATTCCCCATGCGATCATTCCATCAGTTCAGCTGAGGGTGTTCAGCTGGGGCTCCCTGTGCCTGTAGCTCGCCAGACTCAAAACAACCCCTCAAGCACTGTATTTGGTCTGGCCCACTGGAATGCCTTTTATTCCCTGCATTCATTCTGTTTGGTGGGAATGTGACGGCACGGTGTCCCTTTCCCCGCTCCAGGACACCAACGGCACAGCCCAGCTGGCTGCAGGCCAAACTACGTGACGCTGTCATCCGCCGATGCAGCAGTGATGGCGGGGGGCAAAGATGGAATATTGCTCCAGGTACAGGTGCTGAGAATTCCTAACGCAGATAACGAATCACAGCTGCCTTACTCAGGGCCCCCCAACAGAAATGATGTCTCAGCCAGTCAGCCCCCTCTTTGGCCTGGCTCAATGGTCTCTGGCGCTGGTTGGACTCACCACCATCTTCTGAAGAGACAAATCAGTCCTTGGGGTTTGTCCCACCCATGCTGCATGAGTAATTTAAACTCTTAAAATACCAGACAGCTGGACGGGAATTGTTTTCCTGGGAATGATTTTCCACTAAGAGAGATGTAAATTGATCCCATTGCTTTCTAAGCAGTGTTCCCGCTCCTGATCAATCCTGTATCAGTGGCAGCACTGTTCTGCTGATTTAAATATTTTTGCATAACATCGCTAACAAAAATCAAGTAATATTTATAAGTGAAATGTGCCCAGAGTTTATGCATATAATCTGCTTTTCCCCTCTATTTTGCAGCCCTCAGTGGTATATTTTATATAGAATTTTTCAACTGAGAATGAACCTAGTTTCATTTTCTTTCACTGGAAAGACACAGCAGAAATATTACAGAAATGGAACAGTAAGGAGAGACCAAAATACAGCAGTTTTATGCAGAGTTCTGTGTAGGATCTCTGTGTTTCTTCACTTTGCAATGATAGCCAGCACTCAGGGATGTGACATTTCTGGAAAATGTATGCAGAAATGCCACAGCCAGTTCTGCACAGGATCAGAATTTGGCCCAAAATCTGCAATATTAGAAGTCACCATTTCCCCCTCATTCCTATTACCTAGATAGTAAAGTTCAAATTCAAGAATGTGCTTTCAAATCCCCAGCACTCCAGGGTAATATTGGATGGACTCTTTATTCAATAAAACACATTCCAAGCTGTTATTTTGATGGAAGCATTATAGTTTTTGTCCTGCAATAAGCAGTTCAGATTTCACTAGGACACTGAAAAATTTGAATTAGTCTCTCTTCAAATCATGTTTAAAAGATGGACTTAATTAACTGTGGCAGAAGATCCCTTCACAGGGCAAACCAGTGGCAAGGCTTACCACGTGCATTAAAGCCTATGCTGCATTTAAATCCCAGTCAGTGAATGAAATTTTGCCATCCTCCAAAACCTACTGATGGTCCCTTTCACACAACTTACGAGTCATGAGGGAAATTATGCTATCCCATTTTGCTTTCCATTCTCTAAAATAAGAAGTATTTTGATCACAAATGCCTGCTGTTATCAAAACACTGTGATAATTTCAGCAGGATTCACCAGCCTGGGTGAAGCGGGGCATAGGTTCCTCTTGGTTTTTTTGCTCTGCGTCACATTGCATCTGTTTTTAAATGCTTCATCTTTTAGAAAAAAGGCACCAGCCAGACTCCGGTATTCTGCACTCCCTGGATTCCCAAAAGGAATGCACATTGTCCAAATCTTCTCATTCAGGGCTTTCTCCCAAGAAAAAGCATATGTGAAAATCACAGCAGACCTGCAGAAGATGTTTGAATAAATATTTACATAAATACTGAAACATTTACATACGCAGTTCTGCATGCCTGAAACAGAAAAACAAGTGCAATAAATGCAATTAAGGCATCAGGGTTCTACACTAATATAACTTCCATTTCCCTTTCACATAGCCTTCAGTTAAATGTTTAATATTGTCTCTGGTGACACTGCATCTCATGAGCGGTGTAAGTGGGGTCAGACCAGTAAAGACTCAGCCTCGTCAGGCTGGGCAGCCCCTGAGTGCTGAGGGTGAGGGCCAAGGCAGCTCTAGTGCCGCCTGGGAAAATGGCAGCTCCGCATGGAAAGTCCCTTGCTGTCCCAGCACTGCCTTGCTGGCCTGCGAGGAGGCTGCTGCAGCACCCTGAGTCCCACAGCCCCCCATGGATTGCAGCACCCCAGGCCCTGCAGCACCCCGGGCCACACAGCACCCTGGCATCCCCTGCTCTGCACACTCAAGGCTTTTCTGAGGCAGAGGGCCTTCCAACCAAGGCAAATCCCATAGGAGCTCCTGGGGTCAGAACAGTGTTCCTGCTCCATGCAGCCCTTCATCATGATGGAAGGCTCTGGGCACTGTACAGTAAAAAAGGAGGAGCCGTTTTGTCTCTCTTTGTGTGCCTTCATCGAAACTTGTAACTCAACAAAGCCCTGTGATCAAAATGTTGCTCTGGGCTTTTCTTTCTTACGTATTTTCACCATGGACTTCTTTCCTTCTAGTCTGACATCAGTGAGAATTGGTGTCGTGGAAGTGGTAGAGCAGCAGCAGGGAAAAATGTCTGACAAACAGCAACAGCCTCCCAACACCCCTTTAAAATAATAACGATTTACCAAATGGTTGGGAAGTTGTTATAATTCCTTTTCCAAATTATTACGCGCCCTTTAGATTAGAAATGAGGCCAGGGTTAGCAATCAGCCCTAAATGGTAGGATTTCTGAAGTAGGAGCACTTGTCTGATTGTGAAGTGGAGGCCATTATTGCCTTGATTGAGTCTTTTTTTTTAAGCTTGCTTGATTTATGGCTGAGAGTGCACATTCACCACTGTACTGGGAGCAATCAGAGCTTTCCCTTCTCTCTTTTGCTCAGCGATTTAGGGTCCACTACTTTGGCACAGCTGCCACCTTTTAGCCTCCATCAAGCAGAGATATTTTTAAGCGAACTGCATTTTGTGTTTGTCTTTTCTCTTCCTGCCCCTTTTCTTCCTCAATCTTTTTCTTTCCTTTTTTTTTCCCTCTCTTTTTTTTTTTTTTGGCAGTGAGGGGGGAATGAAAATATTGTGTGAACTTCAATTCCAAGCATGAAGTTGAAAGAAGGCAGCAGAAACTGGCTGGGATGTTATCTGGACTCCATGGCATATAGCAAATCTGCAGTTACAAGGGAAATAGGGATAAAGTGACTTTCTCAAATGACTGTCAATTGAAAGCACTGACAGACGTGTAGGTGCTGGAGTTTAGAGTTTTGTTTGTCTGAAAACCAGATTCAAGCCAAGAGCTTGTATCTATACCACCTCTTTCCAGAAATCATATGTTTTGCTGGCATATCATATCTTACAACTCCTCCCAAATTTGCTCTAGAGGTGTGCAGCACAACTGAAGGGGTCTGGGTACAAAGGGCAAATGCCTTGGAGACCACCAGGGTTTATCCCATCACACCAGTTCCTCCAGCCCACAGCACCAAAAAGGCAGTACAGCCCACTCCAGTGCCAGCCCAGGTGCCAGCCTGCAGCACATACAGGCACTCGGGGTCCAGAAACACATACAGTCATCTGTAGGAAGCCACGTAGATCTTTAAAACAAACAAATTTATTTATTTAATTACTACTGCTCTGAAATAACTGAATTTTGCTTCAGAATATTTTCACAGGCAGAAACACTGTGTCAGCTAACCGAATGAAACATACTTCCAGGATCCACTGGCACATCTCTAAAACAAGCAGTTTAGCACTGAAATGCTACCACATCCACAACTGCAGTGGTATGACAGACCTGGGGAGTGCAGAGCCAAACTGTACCACGTAATGTAACACTCCAAAGGAACACTGTGTGCAAAACCAGGGAGAGGAAAGATATAAGAACTAATATTTCTGGGTGTTAAAAGCTGCAATGCAGCGGAACAGCTATTTTAGTGTAGGTTTGTGACTCACTTTCTGTTTAGCAGTCATTTGTTCTTCAAAGCCCTCATTTTGGAGGGTCCAGTATATCAAGGGGATAATTAGCTGCACAACTGGCTCATATTCCAGCCCAATTAGCAAGCTTATATGAATAAGGTAATGGGAGGCTCACAAAAATAAATTACTTTAGAAAAGGGAAGAATCTGTTTCTGCATTATCCAGGAAAAAAACCCATGTTAGTAAGACTCAGGGAATGCACAGTGAAGCCAAAATGCAATGGCAGAAATTATTTTCCTTCTTACACCTGTAGTTATGTCATGTTCTTGTAGAGCACCAACAAGCCCCTTCCCCTGAAAGCAATGTCAGGTCAGTGGTCAGGAGAGAGTCAATACAACCTAGGTAGAATACTCACCTAATGAAACATATCCTTTCTCTTGTGCTTACTCATGCCAGCGAGCTGCCCACGTGTGCAGAGGAGCAGAAGTGGACCCTGGGGCACAGGGACCATTGCTGCTTCCCCCAGACCAGTAAGAGTCATCCTGTGCAAACGTGCCCCTGTGGTAGCAGTGAGTGGTGTTACAGACACCTGCTTTTCCTCCCCAGGCTTGGCAGCCTCTGAGTTATCCCTCTCTGGCACCTCCCTGCTCAAGGAGCACAACCCACCCTCTCCCTGTTCTCCCATCCCCACAGTCCCACCACCTCATTTGTCTCTCAGCCAGACCCCAGATACAAATCATTGTATTTACCTTCTTAATAAGCACAGAGTTCAGAGTGAACCACACCAGACTATTCTGTCAAGCTACCAACATGGAACAAAGACAGAGGAGAGTCTCTGGCTTTAATTCATCATTTATGCTTGATGTCACTAATGTAACTCTCCAGGTAAGAACTGTTTTATTCCCAGTTAATCCCAGTGTTAAGAACTAAATCCATCCACCCACTTTCCTTGTACTTAAACAAATATTCCTGATCACACTTATCCATCTGAGTGGCTCACCCAGTCTGTAACACGAGCATTTGCATAATTGATTACATATATTGTGAAGCTCACCGGTTTCTAGGGAGGGTGCAAGCATACTGGGAGGGGTGAAGGGTTTGGACCTAATCCTCATGCCTGCACTTACGGGCAAGGATTTTTTGTCTGCTAAGCTGGCAGAGCAGCTAAGCTACACAGAAGCTCTGAGAATGGGGAGTCAGATCCACAGAGCAGAGCAGAGCCTCTGGCCAATGCCAGACTCCGTGAAGTGATCATCTCAGCTATAGGTAAGGGCTCAGCAAACCAACAATGAGCTTTGTCTGTTCATTACCAATTTCATGAGCTGCACTAATGCATCCACTACAATCAGGCCAATAGAACTGGAGAAGAAAAAAATATGTAAAATAATGCAAAACATGACCCAGAATAATCGTCCTTCATCCATCTCTCCTGTCTAAGGTAATTAAAATTACAAACAAGTTTGGCATGACAAAAATAATGCTAGAGTAATGAAAAAATTGAAACATGGTTGGGAAGAAGCCCCAGGCTCCAACTTTCCAGTTAGAGGTTTTGCTCAGCACTTCTGAAAAGCCACTGTAGCTGGCTTGGAGCAGCAAGGCCCCTTGGGCTGCCCCTTGGGTGCATAGTAGTGCCTTGGACACTGCAGCTGGTCAGGGGTGCCCCAGACCCAGCCACTGCTCTGCCTGCCAGGAAGTAGGGCCAGCACTCCCCCAAAAGGCAACAGGGCTTTGCTAAAGACCGTGCAAAACAAGGAAAATCAGGGTGTCCAAATCCTACACCTTCTGTTAAGAACATTATCCCATGTGAGTTGCTGACATCCCACACGAGCCCTGTGCCAGTGCCCACAGCTATCACTGTTTGACAAGGACAGTTTGGTGACATGAGCAGGGCTAGCCACAGCCTTTGCCTGTGTACCAAGGTTCCTCTGGAAAAGGGCGTGTCCTGCTGAGAGGGCTGCTGCCAGGCCACACACATGGGGATGGGGACTATGCTGCTTGGGGGAGCAGTGTGAGACAGGCTGTGCTGGGGCCACAGGGCAGAGCCCCAACCCTCTGAAGGAGGATGGTTCCACCAGTATCACTCAACACCCCATCTGCCCATGCTTTCTCCTCCTGTTGTTCTCATGCCCCTACTGGTCCTTCCCTCCAATGGCCAGCTGCCATCCTTCCGCCGACGACACCACCTTGCCCTCCTATCCCGTGTCCCTTTTACCCTCTCTCGTCACTCTGGGATCAGCACTCAGAGGTTTTACTGCATGTGTATATTTTTTTCTCCCTGTCCATTCCAGCTCCTCAGCTGAACTGGCTCACCATTTCAGCCCTTTGGCTGCAGCACAAGTCTGTGGTGGAAGAAGCTGGTTTATTTACAATTAAAGTCTTCAATAAATTATTTTGGCCATCCTAAGAAGTGCATTGTGACACTGTAAAGGTCGCACGCCACAGCAAGCCTACTTCAGGACAACTTCTACCATTAGAAAGCTGCATTTTAGTGAGTTTTCTCTTTCACTTTGCCTGAGGCAAGATCAAATCTGAGGAGCCAGATAAAAAAACAGAAAGACATTTTAGAGACACAATCATGTATACTATGTTAGGGAGGCCCTGGAGAGAGCAGAGAGAAACTCTGGTTTCTCATCTTTCACAAAATGCAGCTTTTGCTTATCTGACTTTTTCCCATGGGGTAAAGGCCAGCGGGGGGAGTTGAGATAATGCTTGGAGAAAGGCATGTTTTCCATAGCACACACGAGAGGTTGGCACACGGCTGAGCTTCCCCCTTGCGGACCCCATCCAAGTGCTGCCTTTGAGAAACTCAATTTCTGGGTGGGACAAGGCAGAAATCACTCTGACAGGTTTGTAGCTGTTTCTAAGAAAAGTTTGTTTGGATCTGCTGAGCAGATGAGTACTAAAACAAGCACCAAGGGGAAGGTGTTGGGAGCCAGAGTCAGAGACCGTCCCTGCCTTGTCCACCTAATGTTGTGGTCTCGCAGGGCATACTTATTCATTTGACAAGAACCCTCCTCCACCTGAAAAAATGTTAAATTCTTAACAATTTTCTTGTTAAAATTTCAGCTCAAATTAAATCTTGGGGAAGAAAAGGTGGTTATTTGTCTGGAACAACTATTACTTTTCTATGTAACTTTATCAAAATTTGTATTTCAAGAGAGGTTTTGTTAAAAACAAACATGTCAGCTCATTGCCATCATCCAGCAGCTGGCTCAGAGTTTTATCCAGGTGTATTTTGTCAGCTTTGAGAAAAGTTTGCCACAGTGGTGACACACAAGATATGTATATTTCTGTCATACCTGGAAATGACCTGTTTCATCTTTTCCTTGCCTGTAACCCCCCCTTAACCTCCAGCAAGGCTTTGTGGCTCCAGTTACCGTAGAGAACTGGCTGGCAGAGAATGATCAACCGCGCAGTCCACCGCATTAGAGAGGAATGCATGTTTGATTTCCTCCATGAAGTCTAAAGCTGAACATATTTGACTACAACAGTTCAGAACTGTCACTTAATATTATCAGCTACATCTACTGTATGCCCAAGCATCTCTACCCAAAGCAGAGGAGGGGTACAGGGTGGGCTGCAGGGTGGTAGCATGTCACCACTCCTTGAACAGGGCGGGATAACCATCTCTGTACAGACTTGACATCTATAAATTGATTACACAAGTGGGCAGTGGTGGTCCTTTCAAGTTCACTCCTTTTGTTTCAGCAGTACAGTGAAATTACCACCAGCAGTTTACAATTAAGGGAAATAATAATAATTGTGTATGCTTTCATCTGCACATACAATTACAATGAACTGCAAGCTTTAATAGGATTGTGAAAAATCTGTGTTTGACCCATACAAAAAAGTAAACATTCTTGTTCTGAATACTATATCATTATCACAACAAAGGGAAACTCCTGAAATCTGATGATTTAAACATCTGGAGAATGTTAATCACTTCAAAATGACGGATGTTTTTTATTTTAGCTTTTGACAGACACACTCCTTTCATAGATAGATGATTATTTACATAAATTACATCACCAATGTGAAAAAAAAACCCAAAATAACTTCAAAGGATAAAGAGCTTAATTAAAAGGAGACTTTCATATTTCTTCTCTTGTAGAATATAGAATAAATAGAAGAATTTTTAAGGGAAAAGGTAACTCCATTGTTTTAAATATGACACAGTTGTACTTTAGTGGTTTTCCCCTCATGTGCATGGGCTCTGGAGGTGCATTTGCACTTTGAATAGAACTAAGGTGCAATAACAAGTAATGCAACAGAGAAACACGCTGACCCCCACCTCAATGAACAAAGTATATGACTTGACAGGCGTGAAGTCAAGTTTTTAGCTTCATTTTTTAAGCACATATGCAAAATGCACAGTCTTTGGTGCCACTTCTGTCAGTGCCTGCAGCCCTGATTGTCCTCTTCCCATAAATTTCACACAATTTCAAGCCCCAAACTTCAGCAACTGTTCTCAATCAACTCATACTTTTTGATATATATACATAAAACAAACAATGTGTTACATAGGTAATGTATATATATGTATAAAATATGTTCTGTATAACATGCATACATCAAATTCACCAAAAGCAGGATTATGGTATCTGCATCAGGTCCTTTAGTACAGTTCCCTGATGTTACACACCAGGAAAATGATTCAGTATCACAACTGTTGTGCAATTCTGAGAGCAGACTCAGCAGTGAGGTTTCACATCCCAACTATTTGTAAGACAACAGTTTCAAAGAAGGTTACAGGAAGGATTGGGAGGGAAGGTGCAGGGAAAATTGCACTGTGTAACATCTGCAGAAGAACATGACTACTTTGGATACATCCAGATAATTGCTAGATTTTATACAAGGAGTCCGGGTGACTACCGAACATGTCAACATTAAGCTGAAAGGATAGCTATGCTGATCTAATTCATCATCACTGTGCCAGTTAAAATCTTCAGGCTGAAGAACAGCCTGAACCGGACAAACTACAGCATGACAGTATGCAAAAACTGAAGGGCTCTTGCTGAGCGTTACGGTGTGGGGAGGGAGGTGCACTCCCACGGTGCCTGCCACTGGCCAGCATCATGCTGCCCAACGCTGCTGGTCTGGCCCGCTGCAATTTAGCTGATCCACTACAATTTCCTCCTACACTCTGAGCTGATCTGTACGCTGACCTTAGACAGTTTGTCTTCTTTCTGGCAGAAATGTCATCCAAAAGGAAGCTATTAAGTCAAGAAAGTAATTCTGCAAGCACAGTCCACTGTATAAACAGAACCTAACCTAGGGTAATTTATTTCTAGTCTTGCACAAAGGAACTTAAGAGATGTGATCAATACATCTCAAGATCTAAATACATCAATAAAGGTGAGAATGTAAGAGTTTTAAGTAATATTTTTGAGAAGTTGTTTTTAATACTAGAAAATGGGAAACACAGCCTTTAAAATCTGAAGAGATTTTGTGTCAGCATTTTGCAGGATAAACATCTGCAGAGAGTAGAGTTTGGTCTAATGTTCTATTGACCAACTCTCTGTCATTTAACTCTTCCCACCAATAGGGTAAACTATGCTGATGCCCCCAGCACTTAACACCATTACAAAGGAAGACCATTTACTGCCTCAATTCTTTACCAACCTTAGAGGCCACTAGAAGTTGGAAATCATTTTAAAAAGGAGGCAAAACAATGAAAAAAATTATGAATTCCTACTTTACAATGTTGAAACAAATGAATTTGGAGTTTAGGAGGAGATCTGTCTTCCTTATTAATACTATGCTAATATTTTGCTTAGTCCAAACCAACCTAATTTCCTAAACACATTCATGAACACAAACCACCAGTTTTTTCTTACCAGGCACATACCAAGCACACCGTGCTGAAACTCAGCAGCTGACAGAAACAAATCCCTGTGGAAGGCAGGGAAACTGCCCCAGCAGCAGTCAGTTCTCCCCAGGCACAGCTATCCCTGATGGGACCACCACTGTGCTGGGCTGGGCAGCCATGGGCCCTCTCCATCCTGCTCAGTAGCCACCTCTTGGCACATTAAATTGGTTTGACACTTTTCTGAGCTCAGAGGTACAAAGACAGAAAAATCACCAAGATGAGCTCTGCAAAGAAACAGCTGGGAACAGGCTCAGAAGCAGGGGTTTTATGTTTTGTAGGCAGAAAGGAGTCCAAGTGTGGCTTTTGGTTGGCGAGAAATGTTGTCACATGTTCATGTATCAGCAATGTGTAGAAGGATAATGTTACAGTTTCTACATCATTAAAACCCACTCACTGTGTGCAAAGTGTAGGAAACAGTTAATTGTAGTTATCGTTGAGAGAGCACATGACTTCCCAAGCTATAAAAATTAGTTCCCTTTCTTGCCTAGTATTTACACTTACATTAAATAACACACTTTCTAGAAGCAGCAGTATTTGAAGTTCAAGGAACTTCGCAATATCAAATGTTTCCTTAATGGCTGCACCTGGATCTACATGAGCTCATTGTATACACCTACAGCCAAGTTCAAAAGAACTGTCTGTTCTGTTTGTTCTCACCAGTGAAACATGAATATATGTGCCTGACAAACTTAGAATCTGCTTTATGTTCTTACTTTTGTCACCCAAAATGGATTTTGTAACATACTGTAGGGTTCTCAAAATCTACTGGAAGATTTCTGATACTACCCAGAATGAAAAGACAAAAAAAAAATGTTTGCTAGACTTGTGGCAACTGCAGTGCTTTTGGGTCCCCCCCCCGTCAGCTGGAAAGACTTCATATTTTGTGCCAGAGAAGTGAGTCTGTTTCTTGGCATTACTTGTACATTCTTCCCTCCTTCCACATTTTCCACTTGAAACTGCAAATTCTTTTCACAAGGAGTTCAATTTGTCTGCTGAAGCCAAAAAACCTTCTGTTTCCTGTCCAAACTTTCCTCCTGACACAGTGCAACATGCTTTGGTCGCTTAGGGTCTACTAGTGGAATGACTCACAGCACGCAGATACTTTTGCAGTCTGGCAGAGCACAGACCGTCACTTAATCAAAAGCATATTGCTGATATGCTTTATTGGACCTGGGCCAAGGTAACAAGCAGGCAGGTACTGCAAACCCTAACTTCTGGGCACTTTTTACTTAAAAAAACCCCACATCTTTGCTTCACACGTCTGGCTGCAAGACAGCTTCTGTGTTCTGTGTTAGGCAGTGTACAGGAGTAGCCTGGGACACTGGGAAAAGACTCCAGGGCTGCCAAACACCCTTTTCCAAGGCCAAAGAGCCAGTTACCAACCCCCTTTTCGTTCTCTCTTCTCTGTAGCAACTGTGGTCCCTCTTTACACAGAGGGACGCTGTGCCAAAGGGAGGGCCAGAGGATAATGCCCTAGCCATGCCTTCTCATTGGTGGTGTTGTGCTGACCCAGGACATGCAGGTAGGAAAGCTCAGGACCCGCCACCTCTTCCTCAGCACCCACACACTGCCACACAGGCTGCCTGCATCTCAGTTTTGGGAACTATACTTCTAGAATATCAGTCAGATCACACCCCGCCAGCTCTCCTGCCTGGTCTGCCCAGCCCCAGCTGTCTGTGAGACCACCATGCCCACTGCACAGAGCAGGCAGTTGGCATGGACAGGTGCTGCAGGAGTGCAGTGCTGGGCACCTCAGCAGGGATGCAGGGCTAAGTGCAGAGCCGGAGCTCTGCAGCTCCTGGGCAGTTTTAGGCTCCTAAAGGAGAGGCCCAGCAAGGAGCCCATCAGAAGGACTTCCGTTTGTATAAACCCAGCCCAGAGGAGAGGAAGGGGGGAGAAGGTGTTACCCTAGAATCACTCTATTAAAGTTATTATTGATATATTGCCTGATTTTTAGCATAGTTTACCATGGTTTAAGCAACTGAAGTGACATTCTGGGATTCAAAGACCTGCCTGTAACAAGAACCAGACCATCACCTGAAGCCTACCAGATAGTCACAGTAGTAGTCCTTTGTCAGTCTGTCCTTGTGCTGTTTTCAACCACTTTCTGGAGTCTATTTTAAGACTTAAGGCTTTTCTGTGATGCAGTTACTGTTCTTGAGCTGCTCTTCATTAAAGACATTCCTTCAAATGGTCAGACCTACCAAATCAATTATTGACCTCCACTTTTTCCTCCATTGACAATGTTCTAGGTATTACGGATGCCCAATCCAGACATTTTTAGGTACCTTTCTGTTATCCAATACGTTTTGTCATAGCCAAAAAAATCACTTGTGCTACAGTCTAACCATTCAAAGTTCAAAGGCACAGAAGTGACACCCAAATATTGTTAAGTAATAATTTTTCTGCCCCCCTTAGAATAAAAATCCATTTTCCAAACAGCTCTTCCCATTAAGCGCTGCATTGTCAGGCCAGGAAGGAGGGCAGTCCTCCTGATTTTGCCACACACAGAGGCAGAAATCCTAGGTCTATGTGAACACACACAGAGGAGCACGCTGGGGTGAAGTTATCAAGTCCTGCTGCACACTGGGATGCTCAATGATGCCTGTTGGTTCACAGAACACAAATGTCTTTCACCAGGGTTCCACCTTTCTCCAGAACTGCAGGATATCAAGTACCTATCCAAACCGCATCATGAAAGCCTGGCAATCCCCATGGTTGGCTACATGTGTAGCTTGTGTGCCCAGGTGGCCAAGAGGGCCAGTGGCACCTTGGCCTGTATCAGACACACCGTGGCCAGCAGGAGCAGGGAGGTGATTGTGCCCTGTGCTCAGCACTGGTGCAGTCACACCTCGAGTGCTGGGTTCAGTTTTGGGCCCCTCACTACAGGAAGGACATTGAGGGGCTGGAGCGTGTGCAGAGAAGGGCAAACGAGGCTGGAGAACAAGTCCTACGAGGAGAGACTGAGAGAACTGGGGTTGTTTAGCTTAGAGAAGAGGAGGCTGAGGGGAGACCTCATCACTGTCTACACCTACCTGAAAGGAGGTTGTGATGGGGTGGGTGCTGGGCTCTTCTCACAAGTGACAAGCGATAAAATAAGAGGAAATGGCCGCAAGTTGTGCCAGGGGAGGTTTAAACTGGACATTAGGAAAATTTTTTTTACTGAAAGAGTGCTCAAGCATTGGAACAGGCTTCCCAGGGAGGTGGTGGAGTCACCATCTCTGGAGGTGTTAAAAGATGGGTGGATGAGTTTCTTAGGGACATGGTTTAGTAAGAAGACAGGTGTGGTTGGACTCGGTGATCTCAGAGGTCTCTTCCAACCTAGTGATTCTATGATTCTATGGTTCTATGATTCTATGTTACCAGAGTCTGCTTTGTGCCACCTCCAGAACACGCATCCCTCACAGAGCCAGGGAGAAAGCTTGGCACCAGGACCATCCAGCTTATTCCAGATGATGAGTTACCCCCACACAACTGCCAATGCCATGAACATTGCTTTCCAGGAAAGGCAGGAAAACGAAGTCAGATGTCTCAGTGTGATATACCTGTTTGCATGCAATGATGAACAGTCTGGGGAAGATGAACAAGGCACAGAGCAGCACACTCCCATCCCAATGTCTGGCACTCGCTAGGCCCTTCCCCACGGGCTCCTCCCCCTCTCCAGCGCAGGTCTTTCCTCCCAGTCACAGACACCTGCCAGAGCCCTCCATGAGGACAGAAGCCTCCTTGCACCCTGCCAGCTTGCGCTCCTTTCTCAGCCTGGAGGTGCTCAGCCTCCCAGGTTATCCCCAGCAGGCAAACAGCAGTGCCATCTTCAGCCTGAGGATTTTAAGTGGATGTGAGCTCCTGGTGGGTTCACAAAATCCCAACGTACTTCCCTGCCATGGGACAGCCTGACCCCCGCTGCTAGGCTGTCATGCAAAAGGGAAGCCTGTGGGTTTTTAGGCACCCAGTTTAAAGAGGAAAAGCAATGGCATTGAATCACACACTGGGCAAGGTCTGTGCGAGAATTGTTTTGGCAGTCACCATGAAGAAGTAAGGTCTGCACCCCGTTCTCTGACATACCCTCACAGTACTTGCCTGAATCCAGGCATGGAGGTTAGATGTGGCTGCATGCATTCAACCAAGCAGCCTTTTAACAAGTTCCAAGAGAAACGAGTCTGTTTCCCCCTTTGAATGGGAGTTCTGACCAGCAGCACTCATTGCCATTAATGAGGGTTGGTATTGAACATTTCATTCTGCAAGAATCTGGAGGCAGAGCTCAAATAGCTGAAACCGACACAACAGCAGGAGGTTTCCTTAGGAAGAAGTGCCACACAGTGCTTTAAGAAGAAAACAAGAACAGAGTTTAGTCCCATATTTTTCACCACTGAATGTACTGGTCATTTCTAGCTGCAATTAAAAAAAAATAAAATTATTTCCCTTTAATATGATAGCTTTACTTTGGAATTATACATAGTTGGCAAAGCACGTGACTGTTGAGTCTTGTCTTCAAATGCCCTTACTCTTCTGGTAGCATCCACGACCCCTGTTGAAAAACAGATCTCCAAATAGCTAGCAAAGTTTCAAGCTGGAGATACAGGCACCAGGAATTTCTGGTATCACTTACAGCCAGTTGCTGAAATTCCATCAGGAATTTTGGGAGGTACAGAGGTACAGGAGGTACAGAGGCATGTCACTACAAAAATGTGCTGGCATGCACAGGTCTTCTAAAAGATTTTGGTTTATTATCATTGAATTTAATGTGAAAGCTTGCAAAAGTGCTGGACAGCTTGTTGCAGCTCAGCAGTCTTACAGAAGAGCATGGATACAACTAAGCTCTTAAAACCCTGTGCTTCCCATGAATGTAGCATAGATGCTTGCAGTAGTTGAAAAGCCATTCTGAATAACCAACCTCAGATGTTCACTATTCATCTACAGCTGAAGAACTGAACCCTGTGGTATTATCGGGCACAACTCTCTGTCAGGGTCAGGAGCAGGGCCCTGATGCAGGACAAACAGGAGGAGACACTCTGAGCCACTGCCCTTTCTGCTTCCCAACATTCCCATCCACAGAAAGCATCCCTGGAAGCAACACAGCATTTTTAACTGCTGACTTCACCAGGAGCTCTGTGTCATTGGAAGGCACACAAGTGGATTGTTTCCTTTGAGTTGCTAACATCTAACCATTAGCACTTCTAGGGTCACACTTTACTTTGCATTACATCGGCATAGCTGTGAAAAAATCATTGTGATTATATCAGCATATCACAGGCAATATGGCACAATTCTTTAATCGTACAGCACTTGCAGCACATAGTAATGAACCTTCATTCAATACTTTTGGATTTACCATTCTAGCTCACTCCCCTTGAATCTGTGATTTACTGTTGCATTACCTTTCTTTTCCCACTTCTGCTAATTTTCAAGGGTATGCAACGTATCATTGTGGAGTTCTCCAGCCTCTTTGCAGAGTTGATTAAAAACCATTTTTCATGCGGAGTTGTTTAGGAATAGGATATATAGCACTCCTGCCAAGGGTGTTCTGAAAGTTACATAAATGGCTTGCACTATTTTAGAGCTGGAACCAATAACAAATTCAGAGTAGAAACTTCAGGCAGTCTGAAGTGCCAGACACCTTTATAAATCTGTCAGGTAAGATTATCAGTCACTGAAGTTAACCTCAACAGGATAGCTTCTTCAAGCAAATTTGTCAACAGCAGACTCACTTCAGCCTAGTTTCCTTAACATCTTCCCTCATCCTTCCCTCTGTTTTCATCTAATTGCGGTCTTACACAGCTCAGGAATTGAGAGACCTTGGGATTTCCACACCATCTAATCTTCCATTGCCATTGAATTTAATTATTCTGGAAAAGAAGGTAGAGTTTTTCAGCCCCCTGACTTTGGAATCATGTTCTGTCATTCACTGATGGGGATCCAGGTCTGTTGATCTTCAGGTCACACAGTAAAACTTATTTCCTCAGCCATTTTCAAAGAAGGAATCTTTGTACTGAGTTTGAACTTCCTGTCATGGAAAATTTCTAGCATGTGTATTGTCCAGGGTCAGAGAAGTAAGGCGGAAACTTTCAAAAAAATCAAGACGAAAACAGTAAAGATAACTCAATCAAAGTGGCATATGGAGATATAAAACCTGTCTTCAAAACAAAGCTAAAAAAAGCAAGCACCCTTGCTGTGTCCTGAATGTGCCAGTTGGTTCTACCACTGCACAGCAAAGGTGTCTCCACTCCAGCCCCTGAATCCTTAATATTGAAAACAAAGAAAAACAGATTGATGATCATGATTATTTCCCTTCAGCCCATCTACAGCATAGGTCGTTTGATTTTAATCAACACATAAAGCAGTTGTGTGAGCATCCCCAGTTCACACAGTTATTTCCACAGTAGCTTCAGGAATGGGCCCGGAGGAAAAAAGGATAGGACAAGCAGATTAGTTTTCAAGAAAGGTAGCACAAAAGAGATCTGAGCAAAAGCAGAAGCAGGAGGAGTAATTTGGGTTCTGGTAACTACAGCTCATTCCATAGAAGTAAAATAGTGGAGGCTATTGACATTGTAATTCAGACATCTGAGTCCCAGTGTATACAGACAATGCTGTTAGTAGTTTTAAACAAAAAAGTGCAATACTATTAACCTTGAGTAGAAATGATGTCAAGGAAATCAGTGGTCCTGGCAGTGGTACAGCACTGTGACTCTGGAAAGTGTAACTATTCCACACAGGAAAACGAGATCAGAGAGGCAGAAGTTGAGACCTGCCCTTCTCCCTGGAGCTCATGGCTCTGCCTTTGTGTTTGTAATCTGGGCTGTGAGCTCTGAGAACCAGCCCAAAGCACAGCACAGCTAATTCTTCACTAAGGCAGCAAAAGGGCTTTAGTGATGATAGTTAAAACACTTGGTAAAACTCTAACTTCCCTTTTTTTTGAAGTGAATCAGATGTCATCATGCCTAAGGATCAACCTACTCCCACTCCAGCAACCTGAGAGGAAGGAAACTCCAGGTCTACAGCCCAGGATCAGACTGGCAGCACTCTGTAGTGGGTTTTCATCTTGTCGGTATTAGATGTGAGTGTGTTTCTCCTCCAGAAATTAGCTGCAGTTTCTGCTTTTGAACAGTAACCACTGTTGACTGACACACTGTAAGGCAATGCACCGTCAAGTTAACTTCACAGACAGCCAAGTTTCCAGGCAATTTTTTTTTGAGTGGCTAGCCCACTATTCCTTTCCCCTTATCCTTCCTGAGATGTCTGATTCTGAACTAATGGTCCTTCTTTTGCCTTTAGTGTTGTAAGCAGTTCATCTGTTGTGTTTTGTAGCCACATCAGTCCTTTAGTCCTACACTAGCAGTCCACAGCTCAGCTCTGTCCAAAATCTTGGTAGCCAGCCATACCAAGTCTTTACAGTCTTCACTTGTGTTTGAAGCAAGTGCACCAAAATATCAAGACAAGGTACCCACCACTATGGGCAGAGCACTCAGCCTCCCTGAGCTGCCTGGCTCCAGACGGGAAGGTGCAACTCTGTAAAGACAAGCGTCTGTTTCCCAGGCATAGGGCTTCAGCAGCCACAGACAAGGAAACTGTAGGTGTCAAGTGCTGGAGGTAGCAGGGTCCTCTTCTAAGAGAAGCCTTGTCCCCAGAGGCTTGGTTCGAGAGAAACCAAAGGAGCTGAATTTTCTGCAGTGTTAGTGCCATAGCCCACGAGCCATAAGCCTGGAGGGATAACAGACTCACTGTCAGCACAGTCTGAAGCCTGGAAGAATTCCCAAGTGAAAAGTTAGTCTTGCAAAATTAAATAGTAAAAATGAAGTAGTAAGGATGAAAGTAAAATTATGACATTAATTGCTCACAAATTAAATAAAAATTAGGTATATGAAAACTAAGAATTACAAGAAATTGAACATAGGTTCTTACTCAAATAGCTGAAACCAAAGTCACCTTTTTTTTGCTTTGGATGTCATATAGAGGTACATTATTTTCAGTGAGTTTCATGTCAGACATGCCTCAGATTTTTCCTATAATTGATTGTAATTACCAGTTCTTTGTACTATTGTTATAATAATTGTTGTAATTATTACTACTATTATGAATGCAGAAGATCCAAAACTAAAGTGACTCACACATTAATTGGAAAAATGCATTTTAAGAGATTGGAAGACAAATCTTAAGTTACACGAGCAGGCAATACAATCTCTGTGTGGCAACCATGTTGATCCTCACAGCTATGGCTATGGCAACTCAGAGCTATTTATTCAGCAGTTTCCATACCAATATCAGCTTAAAATTTCAAAATTAGAGCTGGGCAAAAAATGTTCCACCAAATAGAAGGCTCTGGGGAGAACTTAGAGTGGCCTTCCAGTACCTGAAGGGTACAAGAAGGGGTTACAAGAAAGCTGGCGGGGGCACACACTTTTTAAAGGGGCAAGTAGTGATAGAACTAGGGGGAATGGTTTTCAAATTGGAAGGGGGAAGATTTAAATTGGACATTAGGAAGAAATCCTTCACAGTGAGGGTGGTGAGGCACTGGCACAGGTTGCCCAGCGAGGCGGTGGATGCCCCCTCCCTGGAAGTGTCCAAGGTCAGATTGGATGGGGTCTTGAGCAGCCTGGTCTGGTGGGAGGTGTCCCTGCCCATGGCAAGGGGTTGGAACTGCATGATCTTCAAGGTTCTTTCCAGCCCAAACCATTCTGTGATTCTGTGATAAATAATTTCAGGCCTATGGATTCCATTAGAGTTACTTTTTTTTTTTTTCATTTTCGCTTTTTCCCAGTTTTAGAGTGCAGCCATGCAGCCCCACCTGCCCCTGCCCCTGCCCCAGCCCCGCACTGGGGCGCCCCCGCCCGCCCCGCACTCGCGCTGGCCGCGGCGCTTGGCAGCAGGGGGCCCGCGCGGCGCTTCCGTAGGGGCCGTGTCCGCACCGGCACGGCCGCCCCGGAGCCAGCACCGCACCTTCCCTACCACTGTCCCGCAGCCCTCGACGCCCGTCAGTCCCTGCAGCCCGCACCTCCCTTGCCGCTGCCACGCCGCCCGCGCAGCCCTTGATGCCCCGCATCTCCTTTGCGGCTGCCGCGCGACTCCGCCGCCCTTGCGCCCACCTCTGCCTCAGAACCCACCGCCGTCCCGCAGTTCCCCTGCCGCTGCCCCGCAGCCCAGAGCCTCCCTTGCGACGACACGCACCTCCGCAGCCAGCCCTGCAGCCCTCGACGCTCCGCACCTCCGCTGCCACTGCCCTGCACCCCGCTTGCCGCCGCCCCGCACTACCAGCGCCCCCACAGCCCCAGCTGCGGTTGGAAAAGACCTGTAAGATCGTCGAGTCAAACCCTCACCCTCACACTGCCAACCACGTCACTAAACCATGCCTCTGGGCACCACATCCACAGGACTTTTAAATCCCTTCAGGACTTCCAAACCCCTTCGAGGACTTCCCTTCCAGTGCTTGACAACCTTTTCAGTGAAGGAATTTTTTCCTAACATTCAATCTAAACCTCTCTGGCACAACTTGCAGCCATTTCCACTCATCCTCAACAGGCATCTTTACCAAAACTTATTGTGGGAGAAGTGGTGTTCCGTAGCAGCAATGTAATCAGAAACTCTTGGTATAAATAGGTACTGATAATCACAGCTATAACAACATTAATTGCAGGGCTGCTTCCAGCAGCATTCCCTCTTCCTTCCAGACCAGGTGAGAGCACAGTGCTGATGTTTTGTGTAAAACTAATTCCCCCTGCACCTGAACACATGAAAATGTAAATGGTGGCTTAACTAATTAAAAAGCAGCAAAATCTCTTCTGACTCCTTAGAGCTTCCCAGTCTGGAGCAGCCACTGGACTGAACTCGCCTGCAGCCTGGCTTGGCTGAGCCTAGTGGTTCTTTCAGTCTCCTCTGAGTGTACAAAATGCCGCTAAGAAATCAGTTGGCTTCCCAAACCGCTGTTAGGCAGGGAAATGCTGCACGGCCGAGCAGAGACAGAGCCCCAGCTGTGACCAGGTGGGCAGTGTGCTGGTACACGTGACATGTGGAGTGCCAGGCAGGGCCCCTTCGACTGCCAGGGATTCACAGGTGGAAGAAATTACCAGGTGGCAAGCTCCGAAAAACAAATGGAGACACTCTTCACAGTGCATACGGTTCTCCTGGATAACTCACTGCCAGTGTGGCTCTGCATGACAAATGCACTCAACATTGGTTCAGAAAGGAGCTACTCGTATTCCTCTTCAGGAACACATTTCAGGCTGTCAAATGTGTGGACAGAGCCCTCAAAACAGGCTTCTCCATTATTTGAGCACAGGGTCCTTCTGGAGGGAAAGCCATAATTCCCTTCATGGACAGAAAAAGAATTAAGGACAAACCAGGAGAAGTACATGGCACAAATATAAGGGTTTTTTTTGTCCATCAGTCTTAAAGAACTTTTATCTGACATTAACGTGGAGAGCTCAGAAACTTTCCACTATGCTGGCAGACAAACTCTGTGTGTCACTACCAACCAATGCAGAGTTGTAACCATGCACATCTGTTCCAATTACGGGAACTAAATCCAACCTGGAGTACTGGTGGAGTCAGAGTGAGGAACGTTTCCACCTAGACAGAGCCTGAGGTCTGTACCGAAACACTCCTTGTGCTCAGGTCAAATCCTGGAATAAATTGAGGATAGATGGTAGTGTCCAATGGGATATCAAGGTTTAGTTATCTGACTGAGTGACTAGAGTGAGCAAAAGCAAACTGCAAAGAGAGTTTCCTAGGTCTATAAATAAACATAACTGCTAACACAAACAATTATATCCAATCATGGCAAGCACAGCAGACAATGGATTGTTGCGTTGTCTCATTCTTACTATAGGGACCGCGGTGACCTTGAGGGATTTTGATAAATCAGCTCCTAATGACAACACCAGTAAATGAGAGTAGGGTGGGTTTGTGAGCATAGCTGAGGCCCAGGACTTGGGAGACTGGATTTCTCTTTTGCATTCTCAAAGAGTGATGGTGATACACTCAAAGCAGCAGGTAAATTGTGTGCTGGTAACATCCATGGTATCACACACCTTGGCCTCATCCCGGTCTCTTGTACTGGCACACTGTTCTGGGAAGATGTCTCAGAGCAGAGCTTTGGGTGGCTGCTTCACAAGCATGAGGTTTCAAAACTTCTCAAAGAGGTCTCTAGAGTAGGCTGAGCTCCAAAAAGGGAACTGAAAAGCCTTTCCTGAGGAAAACCTGTGGGTCACTGCTGCCAGTGGTTGGGATGGGGCACCATGAGTGCCATCTGAGAAACCCCTGGAACAACCAGGAGAAGACACCTCATCACCTTAAAGACATTCTACACTGCTACAAACCATGGCTCCACCTTCGAACCAGAACACATGCACAGAGCACAGCACCACTTTCACACCAGGACACAGGCAAGGAGCATGGCACTGCCTTCACACTGAGACACAGATACAGAGCACCTGCTGACACATGAACAATTAACAGGGAAAGACCCTGAAGTCTGTGCTGATTACACAGGAAAATACCAGTTAGCATTATAGACAGCTTTTCTGAAAAGCTTACTAGATACCAGCCTGAAAAATCCATGGACAAAACCTAACCCAGAAAAATCCAGCAATCAAACATTTGCACATATTAGTGTTTGAGCTGCAAAAGGCAACTGATACTCAAAGGTACCCAACTGCACACTGTAATCCTTATTATCAGCCATTCACTCTAGATGTAAATACTATGAGCTTACACCTTTCACAATGCATTTTTACTCAATATCTGCCCAAAGCTGGAGCCAAAATGCTCTCAAGATTCTATTCTTTTCGGTTGTGGTTGTTTGAGAAAGAATCTGAGGGAAAACCATAACTAGCACTTCTTTAAACAGTATGCACTTCTGCAAATGAATAGAAGAGAAACAAACAGTGAAAGGAAATGTCATCAGCATCCCAGGATCCCAGCAGTCTCAGAGATGTGACCAGTCCTCTCGTAACCCTACAGATGCATCAAAAGCAAATGAGCACACTGCAGGCAGTATTGCTTAAATGATTACTCCATTCCTCCTGGAAGTTTACATCCAAATCATGTCTTATGTGCCTTACACTCCATATTCTACAACAGGTAAAAGCAAACCCAGCCATGTGTTCCTGTTTTAATTACAAACCCAGCCCTTTCAACCTATTTCTGGATGACTTAATCATGCTGGGAGACTGAGCAAAGATGACAGATGAATGTGAGCATAAGAAATACTCAGTTGTTAACATGAACTTTTCCTCTCCGCTGAGTGACTGTGAACTCCTGCTATGAACACCCAGGGGACCCAGGAAGGCCTGGCCATGGTTCCAGACTTCTGTAGTACTTTGCATTCCCATAGAAGCTGCACAACTTACTATATTTTATATATTTTTTCCTTACAAAACTCCTAAGAGGTAAGACTGTGCATCATTTTGCATGAATTGAGGCATAGTGAGTGAGTGAATGATTAACCCAAGGGCACACAAGAAGCCAGGCCACAGCTGGAGACTGAATCTTGATGTCCAGTCTTTGGCTTCTTTGGCTTGTTCACCAAACACAAGCCCGTTCAGCACACCTACTCTGTGCCCAAAGGCATGTACAATCCAGCAAGAAACAGCAGAAAAGCAGAGGCTCAGAAATGTTTAAAGTTGCCCTCTGGCCGCAACCATTTGTGATCCAGCTTGCATTACAATGACACACAGCATGGCTGTGTCCTGGCTAATGAACAGGGGTCCTTCTAGAGAAAGACAAAGACAAAAAATCAGAGGGTGATTTTGACTTTATTGCATCAAACATCCATTACCCCCATGCCACAACAGTCAGTATGAAATTGAGATCTTGTAGAAGGTTGACAAAGAAGTGTCCCAGGCCCTTCTCTTTGGGATGATAGAAGACAGCTCTTTATTTCATCACTCAAATGAAAGCCCATGTGTTCACAGTTATTTAGTCTCTCTGTAGTGTCTGAGGTTTTTCGTTACCAATTATGACTATTCAATAAAACTTTGTAACTGCAACTTCATATCGACAAAATAAATCAATTTGAACTGCACAGTCTGTGAGCATTCTGGCAATGAATTGAAAACAGATATGTTCCTGCTTGTTGCTCCATGGCAGTGAAAACCATGACAAACTGAGGAAGATACGTTCAGAAAGTAAAATCTCACAGCAACACTCACATGGAAATGATTTTTTCAAAACACTGTGATATTGCAAACCCAGGCCAATAAACATCAAGGTCCTCCCACAAAATTCAATTTATTCAGCATTTTTGACTGCCAGGTGCCTATTTAGTTTTCAGTGTTAAAAGTGAATGTTAAGAGCTGAACAACAGAGTAATCTCTCAGTCACTACTGATTATTTCTATTGGTGCTAAAACCCAGGAATTAGGCTATATACTCACGAGTGCTGCAACTTTACCTACAGAAGAGTAGCCTAAGTACCAACACAGCACACTGCAGACTTGCTGCTTCTGATAACAAAAGTTAATAGTTTTATTAGTTATTAATGCTGTGAGAGATTTTATCCATGTTTTGTTTCTCAACACAAACATAAAAGCTTTTCGTTGGTACAGGACACTATGAAGAAAAAATTGGAATCAACAGTGGGAAAGAAAATAAGGTTCAGTTGTGCTGTTATTCATAGTAGTGCATACATAGCCTTACAAAACCTGTGTTAAAGAGGAGCTATTCACACCTGAACCCAACAGAGACGAATTACAGAACTGAGCATACCTCTTCCACTGTCCCCTTTTAAGAGCAGAGGGAACATGCAGAACTCCTAAGTGCTTCTCATCAGAGGACAGTTCTTATTGTCAGATGTTCACTCCAGTCTATCTGGAGACTGTATGATATCACCAGGACAGAAACACAGCCAGGTCAATAATGCTGTCCCAGGGGCTCAGTCTCTAAAGCAAACTTGGCTCCTCATTAATTCCCTTTAACTCTGCAGACAAAACTGATAAAAGACTCCTTCTGTGTGTGTAAAGCATATTAGAGAGGGACAAGAATTAAATAAAGAAATCTAAGACCTAAGGAAATCTTTGTTTAGATAGCATTTTGCCATAGGTGAGACAGACAAAGAACAACAATAATTCCTATTTTATAGTTCAAAAGTAAGCAGCACACTTATTAGAAACGACGGCTGCCTTTTATATGCTCTACATAATATGAACAGGCGTGTTATTGGCGAATATTCAACCCCGTTTGCTTAACATTCTTCTGTGCTGACTTCCTCCCCCATGCTTTCCCTGTTCCTCAAGTCTGCACACCTGCAATCCTCCTTTTCTTCTTTCTCATGGCCTTCTTCTCACAGGAATACTTTGATATCATCAAGGTCAAAGCTAACTGTCTCCTTTTCAGGATCAACAGCCCTCTGTGAGCCCCCACAGCATTTTGCTGAAGTGATTTTCTGGATTACAATCTTCTATAAAAATCAACACCTGAAGTAAAATATTGTTGTTACTGGAATGAGCTCTCCAGGGAAGTGGTCATGGCCCCAAGCCTGCCAGTGTTTTAAAGGTCTTAGGTATATGAGTTAACATCTAGGTTGCCATGAGTGGAGTCAGAAATTGGATTTGATGGTCCTCACAGGTCCCTTCCAGCTCAGGATGTTCTACAATTCTATGCATATTGTTGGGTGAAGATAAAAGTACCCATGACAACTATGTGTAAAAAGCCTGCAAATCAGTCAGCTTAGAAGGATGTATAGTGATCTTCTTGAGAACCTGTCAGAGCTGCACTGTGTATTTTTCTATCTAGAGACAAAGCCATGATCAAATGTATAAAAATAATAGGCAGGAATAATTACAAAAAAATTCCTGAGTGAAGGCTAAATTTTGTCCACTTGGATTTTAACTAAATATAATACAGTGATGAGCAAAAGCAACAAAGAACAAAGACACACTCCAATGCCTCCAACTATTTATCCAGCACTCAGCAAGGTATGAAAGCTGACCGTGTTTTGGTGGTTAAGCAAATTGAGAGCCTGGCTGAGCGTGCCTGAAGCTATTGGCCAGACAAGCAAGGTGTGAAGAAGCACTGCTCTCCTCATTGTACTCTAGCTTTTTGCACTGGGGGAATTGTTCAGCTGTTGCTATGCCAACCATCCTTTTGCCTTGCTTACCTTTATGCCTTTATACCTTATTTTATCTGGTTTCAGTGGTTCCTAATCCACGAAACAACTTAAGCATGCGCTTAGCCTTCAGCACATACTGAAGTCCTATTGGAACAAAGAGGGAAGTGTATACTTTGGCTTAAGAATCAGTGCCAAAGCAAGGAGAATGATTTGAGTGGTTTGGGAAACAACATTGTGGTTTTGCTCTTCCTGCCCTTGCACAGACACATAAGCACTGGCTGACTCTCCGCAACAGGCTGCCCAAGGAAGTGGTGGAGTCACCATCCCGGGAGAGATTTAAAAGACTTGTGGATGTGGCGCTTAGGGACATAGTTTAGAGGTGGACTTGGCAGTGTGAGGGTAAGGGTTTGACTCGATGATCTTAAAAATCTTTTCCAACCTAACTTATTCTGTGATTTTGCGATCATCCCAGGAGCTCCACTGAGACATCCTGCAGGGTCAGCAAGGCTGTGTGCCACTGCCTGTGCAGAGAGGTGACTCAAACCCACCTTACAGCCCTTTGTGAGCAGCATCATATGTATAACATCATAGGTATTAACATCAATGCTTACTTCTATTGTGCATTTATCACAGACTGCAATGGCCCAGGAAGCCTTGAGTAGAGTTCAGAAATACTCAGGGACAAGTCTACCTGCAGTTTGAAGACTGGAGCCATATGATTGCCAGTGAACCTAACCTGTGAGAACCATCAGAGTTCTTTGTTAACTAGAAAAACTGTGCTTTTACTATATTTCCCACTCAGTGAGCTCATCACTGAGCAAGGGGATGACACCACACACAGAAAGGCAAAGGGAGGTCCCAGGAGCAAGAGGAACCAGTGGCGTCTGGTAGGCGGGAGACATCAACTTCATCTGTAGCAAGAAGAGGTCAAGTATTGCAGCTATCAGAAAATGCCTATATGTGACCGAGGGAAGGGTAGAGGACTTCATAGACATGTGGACAGCCTCAGAATAAGGCTACAGTGACAGATATATGCTACAATGAGCAGAATTCAGCTCGTTACAGCCCTGGTAGCACTGGGGATCCTGAATATGCATTTTCCTCTCAAATGTTGCTCTTGCCATCTAATTAATTAGCAAATAATTAGCCTAAATTTTGGCAGGTCTTCAAGTGGTTGCAGCTTCCTATAGTGAGTAGGGATTTTCTAACAGCTTGTTGCTGTCTGTGCTCTCACTAAAATGCACAGTAAAATGTAGGCAAAGATAGGGATTAAATAGGGAACTTGGAAGCATTGGGGGTGGGCCAGGGCTGAGCATCCTCCAGAGACCCACCCACAGATGCGGACAGCCAGGGATCAATCAGTTCTTCCCCATACATTGTGGCAAACACTTACATGCCCCACAAGGGGCCTTGTTCACTGATAAATACCAGATTGCCTCAACATGGCTGTTCTGGGGCTTAAATTTCCTGGAAAAGGCAGCTTTTATTAAAGTAAGTATTAAGTATTGTTTTCTTTTGGGTGAGTCACTGAGCTGCATCATGTACTCCTTTCACATTTTGGAAGATCAGTATGATGATACTGGGTAAAATAATGATTTTTATTACCACAGCAAGAGCAAGGGCAACAAGTTCTGATCTTAAGATTCTCACTGAACATCTTATTACTTCCATATTAATAAAGCAGAGCCCTGAAGATGTTCATTTGTTACTCAGGGCTCCTCAGGAATATTGAAATAACTTGCTAGATACTACAGTTCCACAGTTCACCAGTTCAAGACAAATTCATACTGACTTCAGGAAACTCTTACGATATCTTAGCCAATTGTCTTGTAGCAAGAAGTAATCACTTGTGACCAGCAAGGATTAAACTCCAACCTCAATGAGGTTTAAGCATCTGTTTAGGTACTTTTTCAGGAACACCACATTTGAGAAGCCAAGATTCACAAGCAGTTTTGTGAAAGAAGCTTTTGCACCACCAATAATAAACTGTTGAAGTTAAAGACTTTGCTGCCATTTATTCAATGGAGCTAAATCTTCATCACCTTTTCAGCAGCAAGGGCAGAATTCACCTCCAGCCATTCAGAAGAAGACACAGCTAATTTAGAGCCACAGAGGTAAAGCCTTTGACACCATTTCTCACAGTATCCTGCTGGAGAAACTGGCTGCCATTGGCATGTACAGGCACAGCCTCTGCTGGGTTAAAAACTGGCTGGATGGCCGGGCCCAAAGAGTTGTGGTAAATGGAATTAAATCCAGCTGGAAACCAGTCACAAGCGGTGTTCCCCAGGGTTCAGTGCTGGGTCCAGTTCTGTTTAACATCTTTATCAATGATCTCGATGAAGGGATCGAGTGCACCCTCAGCAAGTTTGAGGATGACACCAAGCTGGGTGGAAGAGTCGATCTGCTTGAAGGAAGGGAGGCTCTGCCTGGATCTTCCCTGGATCCTCCCTCTGACCCTTCTTGTAAACACGTGCAACATTTGCCAGTCTCCAGTCAAGCAAGAAATTCTTCCTAATACCCAGTCTAAACCTCCTCTGGAGCAACTTGCGGCCATTTCCTCTTGTCCTATCGCTTGCCACTTGTGAGAAGAGAACAACACCCACCTCACTACAACCTCCTTTCCTCCTTTCAGGCAGTTGTACACAGTGATGAGGTCTCCCCTCAGCCTCCTCTTCTCTAAGATAAAAGTCCACCCCCTCAGCTCAAAAGCTGCACCAAAGTCAATTAAATAAGCTAATCTGAAGATCTGGCCCTCCATTTTTCCTGTCCGTCCTTAGTTTTACTTGATCGAGTTTCTGTTATTTTCAAGATCTTGTGTCTATTCCAAAAAAAACCATCTGCCTATTAACAGGAAATAATACCCTCAGGCAAAAAAAAAAAAGATCAAGCAACCCTTCAGACACTTACAGAGGCTGTTCTGGAGCATTTTACTGTAATGTTAACATGTATTTCATTCACTGAGAAGGAAGCATCTCACTTTGGTGGCTAAATATAGCTCACACCTATAAATCTATAGCAAATATGCTAACTCCAAAATAATAAAAAGTAGATTCAATTCATTGAGATTTTCTGAAATTCCTGTGGCCTGATCTCCAGCTGATAAAATAGCACAGAAATGTAACTTAAACACTGTTCACAGAATCACAGAATCATAGAAACACTAGGTTGGAAGAGACCTCTGAGATCATCAAGTGCAACCGTGCCTGTCTCCTTACTAAACCGTGTCCCTAAGAAAGTCATCTACCCATTTTTTAAACACCTCCAGGGATGGTGACTTCAACACCTCCCTGGGCAGCTGTGCCAATCCCTAACCACTCTTTCAGTAAAGAAATTCATCCTAATGTCCAGTCTAAAATTCAGTTCAGGTCAGAACAGTCAGAAGGTTCTGATCCTTCATGCAGCAGTTGGTAGGTGCCCAAAGAAGGTGCTCACGCTCATTGTGCACTGCAGAGCTTTGCTTTCATTGAAGTGGGTGTCGGACGAGGATTTGGAAGAGTGATTCATTGGCAGTTACTCCATAGAAAAATCATTACAGGCTTAGGGAAGTCCTTCCTGCGAAAACGGTCGAAGCCTGGAACGGTAATAGGAGTAAATCTCATAGATGCCTGCTATTAGCTGATCACACATCATTTGTGAGAGAGCTCTAGATGAAGTGATGGTGCACTACTTGCTAAGTAAAAGCCAACTTCTGCCACTAATCATAAAAAAGTAATTGTGTAAATGTTTAATATAGGTTCTAGTAGATAAAGGAGAAAAAAGAAAAAAAACCCAGATTGTAATCCCATTGCAAAGCCTGGGTGGAGGGACACACCACAGTCCAGTGAGCAGAGCTGCTGCTAGGGCATTGCTCCCACAATACCATGTCTTGCCATTGCAAACCCATCATAGCGAACACTGCTCTGAGCAGCTCCGTGTTACGTGCTGCAGGCAGTGACTGCCGTTAACCTACAAACTGCCCAGCTGTGCTTAGAAATCCCTGAGACTGGAGGTAGAAAAGAGGCACCTGAAAGCTGCTGCCAGTGATTAACAGCTGGTAGGATTGCTCTGTTCTAATAAAACCACGGCACCAGGCTCTCACCCCTCCACTGTGTGAACCCCTAGAGTGAACTTCACCCTGTGCTGCCCAGTCCTGTCCCCTTGCCGTGCACAGCACGGCCAGGGATGGAACACAGTCCCTTTCCCCCAGGCTCTCCTACAGCCCCCAGAGAGAGCCACAACCCCCACAGCCACTCACTTTGCAGAGCGAAGCCAGCACCTCACCCTTGCTCTTGCTGTTCTCTTCAGTGTGCCTTCTACAGAAATGCTGTGTAATTTCACATCTCAGAGATCACAAATACAGCGTCTTTTATGCAAATATTAGGCAAGGTTCACATCATCCTACATCCAAACCCACAAACACAACTTACTCCAAAATGCCTAGTTTTAGTCATTTTGTTGACTTGGCAAACACACAATATCATGCAATCCACGAAGGCAGCCAAAATAACTATCTACAGAAAAGATTTGCAAACTGATTATCACACATGGCAAAACTGAAGAAAATCCCAACTCCCACGGTACACACATAGTACGACCAGTTCTAGAAATAAATATGACTCTCTGCTTGCATGCTCTGCTCTGTATATTCACATTGCTTGCCAAGACTTTTTACAGAAAAGTTTATTTTAAAAATATGCTGATTCATCAGCACTGATTTTTTATGTAGGGAAAAAGTCAGTTATGACAAATGGCCAGTTTCAATATCCAACCAAAATCCCATTTCAATAGTCTAAATGAAAAGTTCCAAATTTTTGCTCAAAACATGTTTTTTTAATGTGGAAATATGATCACTTACAGTAAAAATGTAATGTAAAACAACCAAAAAAAATGAAAATCTGCATAAAATATTTAAATATATGCCAAACAGTGGTTACAACTGACTGACTTATTTTTTTTATTTTCAGCAGTTCCTCACATCCTAACTTTATATCCAGAAATCTGGATAGTGGTCTGAAGTCTTTTCTCATCATTTTTTCCATGCAGCAGTCTTTTAAGTATCATCGATAGGTGTCAGAGCTCCCTATGAGCACAATTTAGACCCCGGCAGTGGTCAGGCCAGACACACTGCAACAGTCCCATCCCTGTGTGTGACAAGTCCGAGTACCTGCACTGACTATGGTGCTCCTTACGTCGTCCCCTGCCAATGCTCCATCACACCGTGTCGCACGAGGCAGCGCTCTGAAACCCCTTCTGCATGTGAAAAGGAAAATGTATTTTACCTCCACGAAACACTTAATTTGTTCACTTAGCAACAACCGTTTGCCGCACGATCATTAATTAACATTTGCTCCTTCTTTCTTACTCTCATCAGTCTTGGTCTCCCCTTCCCACAGGGAGTATGGAGGGCTAGCTGGGCTTCCCAGAGACCTTTTTCCCCCTGGGGTGGCCCATGGGATGGCCTGTGGCCACTTTGAGCCTGCAGCAGGGCTGGAGGAAGGGCTCCTTGCCTCTACAATTCCTCCTGGGAGTGAGAGGCAGCAGGCAGCCTGCCCTAACAGCACCGACATTTCCATGGTGCTGGAGTGCTCTTTGGCTCCTTGCTAGCAAGGAAACGAGCACCTCCAGGACATTTCAAACATTGGGGCAATTGTACAAAGTGGTTTAGAGCTTTGTAAAATTATGTTGTGTTGTTAAACACTGTGCAGCATGCATTGGCCCAAACTACCAGTAGTAGCAGCCCAAGGACAAAGCTGAGACTAGACAGTAATTTGCTTCTACATTTTATTCAAGAGAAAGACTTCATCAGCCTCTCTTATAACATCCCACTAAAACAGCATCATGGAGGCTCTGACAAAGAAAGAAACTCATCTTCTTCATTCTGCAACTTTGCTCTCAACAAAACAAACCAAAAAGAACAAGGAAAGGAGGCATGGGATCCGTTTGCAAGTCCCGGTTTTCAAGGCAATGGAACTCCTGCTGCACTAAAATCCCCACATTTCTTACTCAACAGAGCTGGGAAGATCCCTTTGTTCATGGGGAAAACAAAAACTGGGATTTAGTTATTCATCCTCACTGTCTGTGAGGCAGCCCACCAACATAGCACACCTACCCACCCTGGAACACACATGTCTGGGAAGGACTCTCCTGCACAACACACACTGAAAGACGCCCTTTGCTACCCACAGTGACCAAATGCTAGAAAAAAATACATGAAGGAATTATTTTAGAAACAGACAGTAATATAGAAACGGTTTCTAGTCCACAAGATACACTTTCACACTGTAATAAACATTTTACTTTCAAAGGATAGCAATCTGGAAAGCGCAGGACGTTATGTAAGGGATATAGCCAACAGAAGGACCATAAAGTTAAAAAGTCTCTGTTAATCAATGACAAATTTAATACTTGTTGCTACAATTACAAAGATAATAGTTCCTTTATGTCAGTGCCTTTGGTTTTGCAGCTGTAAAATAGCTTTGAAATTCAGCATTTCAAGTAACAGAAATTAATAGGAGGTCATTTCTACCAGAGAAATTTTAGGGGCCCATCCTCTCTAATCATCATTAAAAACTAAATCCACAGGAGAAGAGGCACTTTACTGATTGTCAAGTGGAAGCTATTATTCATTTGATGAAGCTCTTGGCACAGTGCCATTTATTCTGCTGTAGAGCCTGCTGGTTGCTCTACTTCATCTCATGCAATCAAGGTTGTTTCTGCCTGCCAAGAGTTATTTATAGAGTGGAAAAAAAAACCCAATATGTTCTCTTGCTTCAAAAACAACTTTCAAACTTTCTAACTGAAGAACTGCTTCCCTGCTCCCCAATGACATTCTTTTCTTTTGAGCCCCATTTGTACAAAAACAAAAGCACATTCCTAGATTTCAGCTTCCCTAAAACATGGAAACCATTCCCATACCATGCACATTTTCATTGAGAAATCACCTTATTTTCTCGAGTTAAGATTCTGCGTAGCTCCATAGCCCCCAGCCCAGCTCTCTTGCTCCCATCAGTATCAAAGGGGATGTGTGGGAGAGGCACCTCCTTTGAGGATCACCTTTACTGATACAATTCACCTGTATCTATAGGTTGGGGAAATTGTGTTGGTGATGGGAACACTTTGCCTGTTCTCCCCAGGCTACCTGGTTGAGGAGGCTGATGAAGCGTTCACGCTGACAGAGGATGAATTTGTATCCCAAAGCCTGATTCGTCAGTGTCCAGATCACACGCAACGTTTACACACACATAGAGTCTTCCACTGGGTTGTGGCAGGACTTTGCATCCCCTTCCATGTACAAATGACCATAAGTTCCCAAGCAAAAGTTTAAAGCCTGTTTTCAACCTCAAGGCCAATTTAAATCAGGAATCTTGACATTCTTGAACTGAAATAGAAGAAATCAGGAACAGTCTTTAAAGTGAGTGTAGCAAAACACCACTAGTGTCAAGTTTGTATGTGAAATCAGAACGAGCCCTTTAAAGTTTCTGTACTTTGTGAGAGCAGTCCCATACAAAGCTCAGACTAAACACCTTACAAAGCAGAGAAAGTGAATTTCATGTACAGCAAGAGTAGAAGTCTCACAAATGTTCAAGAAGCAGAAGGTGTGCAACTAAGTAATTCTACAGCTGAATTCCAGTTTATTCATCTCCCTGAAACAGAAAAAACATGGCCATTTTCACTCCAGATAATATTGTTAATCCTCCATCTCCAGAACAACTGACCAGTCCCTTTAAACAGCCAGGACTGTTCTGAGTTTAGTCACTGCAGTTCTGGTACCTTTACTCACACAGAATATCACCTTATTCCGGGGGCGTTTTCTCTGATTTCACACAATTATTTCCTGAACAAACTATCCATCACTGGTGTGCCCTTCCTTTTGCACCTTACGACTTCATCCATAATAAACAAAGCACAACCCCTGCACGAGTCTCACCCCTAAAGCAAAACGCAGACTGTTCCCTAATCCTCCGTACACATAATCTCTCTCCAGCACCTGATTTACCGATCTGGATGGGTAATGAAGGAAAGACACAGGCAGGCTTAGCATGTGTGTGCGGCAACAGGATCAGTGCAGCAGCTCCTCAGGTACTAACGGCTCACAGATTTCTTGTTTTGTTTGCAAACTCTCTGTGGGCACTAACAAAGATGATTAAACTTGCCCAGTTTCTAAGCTTTTATTATTGCCGTTCAATGAACCTCATAGACAAAAAGCAGAGATCTGATTGCAGATCATAATTTCCTATATAAGATGCCAATCAAATGCAGAAGTGATGTTTTCTAATGGGTTCTGTTCCTTTCCTTTTGACAAATATAATATTTGATATATTTTAGTGGATCTTTAGTTAAACAGAATTCATAAGACATACAGAGAGTTACTAATAACCAGCTGCTATTGCAAGACTGCCAGGAAATCCCTTCAGTAAAGAAAGTGTTGAGGAACTGTTAGCTAATTTCCTAGGAGTTTTATATATAAGGAGCAAAAAAAGATTGAATTATGCATTTGTGTAATTACAAGTACTGTAGGCAACATTTATACAAGTATGCAAATTTTATGTAAAATCTAGTTTGCATGTGGTAAAATACCCATCCCCCATATAAAGTACAGGATAATTCCAGGGAAGAATTTTCAGCAGGTATGACCTTCTGCTGCATAGTAAGCAACGCACAGTCTGATCGAAAAAACATGATATTCTAAAATAACTAGCAAAACTATTGTTCCAAGGAGTATGTGAAAAAAAGATGAATAAATCCCTGGAAAATCCTATGTGTTTTGAGGATTATGTCTCCAAGCTGGTTTTCCCATTGGATTACATGCCAAACCCTGGACACCAAAATGGCTTATGCTGAAGAGCAAATATCAATCATTAACTTTCCTGTGGTTTAATAATTACACCTCTTCCTGGGGATGTGATTAAACCACACACAGCAATAGAAAACAGAGGGAATTAAGTCAATGTGCCTCAGAGCAGAAGACTAAGTGAATGTGTATAGTGAAAAAAAAAAGGTGGATCAGATGGCTGGATGTATATTTTCAAGGTCTGTACAGCACTGCAACACAGGAATGGAATAAGAATAACATCATTCCCAGATGTAACGGCATTCTCCTCCTCCGCAAGGGAAATATAGCATTGCATTACAGAAGGACAGGAGGGCACTAAGATCAGCAGGGACCTGGCTCCCCACCACAAGACCAGCTCTTGGAGTGGAAGGATGACTCCTTGCCAAACTATCTTGGCCGCTGCTTGTTTCAGCACCAGTACTGTGTTTTTATATTCCTTCTTGGAACACAGGGGGAAAAGCACCTGAAATTCCTGGCAGGGTACTTCTGCTTCTTAAAAGCTATCAAACTGGGGCCTGTGTAAAGAAACGGTGGGCGCAAGGAAAAACCCCAGCACCCCACACATGCGCCTGGCTGAAGATGCTTTCAGTGTTCAGCCTCTCGTTTTTAATTCCACTTTACTTTGACTTTAATATTACAGTCTTAGAAACATTTCCAATCAAGACAGTATTTCTACACTGCATAATAATTCATGGGACACTGTAAGGTGATGTAAGCCACAAGAAATGGCATTTCTGAGGAACTGCATTAAACAAAGACTTTCCTATTTCTCCAATTTTTAACTGGAGTCACTCCAAGAAGTTTACTCAAGTTACTTCTGGGTGGGAGGTAAAAAAGGGGTGGGGGAACAGTTTCTCTGTTTCTCTCCCTGCCTGTAAGACAAAAATGTGAAGCACCCTCCCAGTGGGATACTGGTACTGATCAAAGCATCTACAATGGAAATAATAAATGTAAAGTGTGATGCTGGCAGGGAGAGCTTTCCAAACCCACTCTGACACTTGTCTAATCCTCCCCATAATTCTCTCAGCCCACTTGGTTTCCAACCTACAGCCTTGCCTTTGGGACTGAAGACCAGCTCAGAAGGCTGTAGGTGGGAGGACCACAGTTCTGGCTCATGTTGGGCAGCTACACTGCATTCCCCCAGAGAGAGCAGCTAGTGATTACTGGCCCGGTCTGAGTCTCAACCAAAGGGACTGTGCTGGGCTGTAATTTGCCAAGCCATTCAGTTCTTTTTAATCTGAGCTGCTAAACGTTTGCGGACATCAGTGAGTGCAATTCTTATTTTTTTAAAACACTGGATTTACTAAAAAAAAATTCTAGTAGCAAATTTTCTTTTAAAAAAAGTAAGAAAAGATAGTCAAGTGATAGTTTCTCAGCGCGTGGATTGAGTCTTCTCACTATATTACTTTCCTTTCTCCAGAGAAGAAAGCATTTATAAGAGCTTGCAGAATTTGATGTAAGCAAAAATTAGCAAATTCAATCAGATACAAATTTGTCTCTAAAAACCTTCCAGCTTGATCAGACCCACCATTAATACATAATAAAAATATATTCAGGCTGAGTGCAAATATCTAGATGGGCACAGCTCTTCTCCTAATAACAAGTCTTTGCCCACTGTCTGAACACATCTGGAGGGGACAGGGTAAGGACTTGTTCTAAAATCATTTGCAAGCAACAGTAACAAGGCAAAGTAACAAGGCAAAGACGACTGGCAAAGTTTAGCAGGATGGTGGCTCGGGAGGCCAAATTAATTTGCTTTGATGGAGGAACATCAGGGAGGAATTTAAGACTAAAGCATTTCAGTTGTGAGTCATTTAGGCTCCAATGTCACCATCTGTTTTTGAATGTTCCTGTAACTACTACTGCTCAAGGCTGTGCCTCTGGGAAGTTTGGCAGTGTTGTGCCAGAGCGAGCAACAGCAGAGTCCTATGGCTGGCCAAGGATTGTTTTCAGTTCCTGGGGGAGCAGAAACAAGAAAAAGTGACAAAGTTTTCATTTTCTTTGAACATTTTTTTAGTAGTTTTTGGGGGGTTCTTTGAAATACCCAAGGAGAAGATACTCCATCTTTCAGTCACTTGAGAAATCATTTTCCACTCAATGGTAACATCCCTAGTACTTAACAGTAAGTTACTATTCCTTGAGTAAATTTGTGCTTTAGCAGAGGAAAAAAATGGAAGAAAGATGCTTCTCTCAAAAAAAACATATTTTGAACAAATCATTTCGAACAGTTTTACCTAATTTCTTGCTCCACTTTCATAAATGGTGTTCAGATACAGACTTGTGATATGAATGCACCCCACCCAGCACCTCTTGGCACCTGGGCTAGAAGGGGCCCTGCATGTCACTCGCCAAAGCACAGCCATGATGAATCAATGCAGCAGGCCTGGAGTTCACCTAGATGCTCCAATGACAGTGACTGAGTCACCAAAAGCCTCTGGGACAGCAGTTTTCTGAACCCAGGCACTACCCCACACACCCTTCTGCAAAACCCATGAATATCGGTGATGAACTCAGATACATTCTGCAAGACCCCAGCTACCCATTTCTGGTTATGCAATACCATAACAGTCCTGCATATCCTGGGTCAACCAGTCCCTCTGGGAGACCTCCATGGATGATAACACAGCCCTCAGAAGAGGCTGACAAGATCTGCACATCCAGCCCAATGACCATGTCTCTTCCTTACCCTCAGCATGCTCCTTCTCACAGAACCACAGACTGGCTGAGGTTGAGAGGGACCTCTGGAGAGCATCTGGTCCAACCCAGGGGACATCCAGATGCCCAGTCACATGTCCAGTTGGATTTTTAATATTTCCAAGTATGTGGACTCCACAAAGAAGGAATAGGATCATTCAATAGGATCATTCTTTAAGCAAAAGATATCACATCAGTCTGGGGCTAAATTCATGCTCTACTTTATCCCACTTGTCATTTACCCCCACACTTTTCATGATCCTTTCTAAAATAAAGCTACTTCTGTTCTGTTGGCCTGTCTGACAAGCTAGAAGCTGTCAACCATCTCATCTGCATTCCTCCTCATTCCGCCTAGGAGTTACCTGATCACTAGTCCCTGATCACACAGCATCACCTCAAGCAGACTCTTACATTAGAACACACTGCAGCAGCCTGCTGGAGGCTGGTGGTGATTGCATTTGCATCACTTGGGTTTTCTTGGTTTAAGTCCTCCCTTCACTTAAACTGCCTCTATCTGTACCCTCTACTTCCTCTGGATTTTGTGCTCCTGATTCTGTCCTCTATCCCACTGTGGGGTGAGGGGGAGGGAGTGAGAGGCTGGTAGACTCTTAGTTCCTGGCTGGGGCCAACCCACCACAGGCTGTCTCTAATTCAGGCCTTTTTCCCTGTCCTTTTGTCTCACTAGCTGCCCAGCATCTGCCCATAAGGCTGAAATAATATTCATGGGAAACTCGGACAAAGTATTAGCTTAGTATGATATTAGTCTATGTTACCTTTTACTTCTTTTTCCAGTCTCAGAGCAGACTTGGTTGAAGAGAATTTGGATGTTCCTCATAAAAATACAGCTCACATAGCCTTTGGTAATCTTCACTCTATCTTGCAGTTTTTATTTCTAAGGCACAAATTTTTTGTGGGATTAATGTTTTTACTTTTCCTTACAGGCTCTTTATTTATTCATAGTGTCCTTTTGAGGTATTTATCCAGTTCAGTCTGGAGTCATTCTCCACAATATTTTTTCTCTGTCTGCCATAAGGACTCCAGGTAACTTTTACGCTTTCGATTTAAAGAAATTCCAAAACTCTTCCACATGCAAAGAAACCTAGAGATCAGCACAATTAGAAATATCTAGACCCTGTAATTATTAGTTGCATTTGCTCTCCAATCTGGAAAGTTAAGAGTCTCCCATAATTGTACAATTATCAGTATTACTTATCTCTCTAATAACACCGGGGAGATCTCTCTCCATTTCCAAATCCAACGCTGAGGCCCTACAGTAGACACCCAGAACTACCCCAGTAAAAGCCTCTTATATCATCCTTTCCCAAAATGATTTCACCTCAGACTAATTCTTTTTTCTATACACATTAGTCCTTCTTTGCTCTCTGTAGTTACCACACTGTTAGTGTGCAGCCCTATTCCAGATAAACACGTGTATATACACTCCCCACAGGAGAAGTTGCTAACACATCAGTCCCAAGCCAGCTGTTCCTGTTTGCCACTCCCAGATGTCTACTTTGAATCTGCTGGCTCTCCCGACCACTGGAAACCACTGACTCCAGGTTCTAGGAGAAAATACAAAGGGTGTAAGAGCGAGAGGGCTCTCACTGGCCCAAGCTGGTACTTCTCACCAGCTGGCACTGCAACAACACTGCTGGCAAAATCGCAGCCAGGTATAAAACTCAAGAGCAATATTCATGTAATTTTTAAGTAGGACTGAGAGCATGTGGTCCTGGGTGTTGTCCTTTTGTCCTTCAATACATTACCCACTCAAGTACATGTTGCAGAGAGATCTTCATGGATACTGAAAGATCTTCAAGGGTATTGTAGACAGGTGTTCTTTTCCAAGACCTTCTTTATTTAAGGACTTGGATCTTCAGAGTCACAAAAAAATCAGAGAATTTTATAGACATAGAGTTTTTGTGCCTTCATCTCTTATGCTATGAGACCTTAGAGCAGCCTCCCAGTACGTAAAGCAGGCCTGCAAGAAAGCTGGAGAGGGACATTTTACTAGGGCATGTAGTGATAAGACAAGGGTGATGGCTTTAAACTGAAAGAGAGTAGGTTTAAATCAGATATAATGAAGAGATTCTTCACTATGAGAATGGGGAAGCACTGGAACGGTTTTCCCAGGGAAGCTGTGGAAGCCCCATCCTGGAAGTGTTCAAGGCCAGGTGGGATGGGGCTTTGAGCAACCTGATCCAGTGGAAAGTGTCCCTTCCCATGGCAGAGGGGGTGGAACTGGATGGTCTATGCCATCCCTTTCAACCCAAACCATTCTATGACTCAATGACACAATGATTCTTTAAATGCTGAAGGTATGATGTTCTGTGTGGAGGGCTGTGAAGACCCATCCCCAATAAATCTCAACATACTCAGTACTTACTGAGGATAACAAAGCCCAGATGTATGGGAAGTCCTGTCTTGCTTCAAACCAAATCCCCTCCCTTGTATTATAACTAGCTCAAGGGCAGGCACAGGAGTCAGCCACAGGACACAACTCCAATCATTGCTTTCCTTCCCAGCCCAACAGAGAGTAATTTCTCATGTAAACTCATTTTTAAAACAAAAAATGTCATCTATCTCTCATCTGCTTTCTCTCTCTTTCTGCTGCTCCTCTGGTGAGTCATCCCAGAACTCCTTGCCAAAGCCTCCAGCAATCACAGCAGACAGGAGTAGAGCTCACTGCCAAGAGAAGGCAAAGGGACGCCAGAGAGAGCCTGAAGTATCACAGTATCACAGTATCACAAGGCTGGAAAAGACCTTCAAGATTATCGAGTCCAGCCTACGACCCAACACCAACACCTACTCATCATCTAAACCATGGCACTAAGTGCCTCATCCAGTCTCCCTTTAAACACCTCCAGGGACAGTGACTCCACCACCTCCCCGGGCAGTGCATTCCAATGACCAATCACCCGTTCAGTGAAGAATTTTTTCCAATATATCAAGCCTAAACTTCCCCTGTCAAAGCTTGAGACCACGTCCTCTTGTTCTGTCACAGTCGCCTGAGAGAACAGACCAACCCCTGCCTCACTACAACCTCCCTTTAGGGAGTTGTAGAGAGCAATAAAGTCTCCCCTGAGCCTCCTCTTCTCCAGGCTAAACAACCCCAGCTCCCTCAGTCGCTCCTCATAGGGTTTGTGCTCCAGCCCCTTCACCATCCTCGTCGCTCTCCTCTGGACACACTCCAGCATCTCGACACCTTTCTTGAACCAAGCGGCCCAGAACTGGACACAGCACTCAAGTGCCGAGTATAAGCGGATGATAACCTCTCTAGTCCTGCTGGCCACGCTATTCCCACTGCAGGCCAGGATGCCGCTGGCCTTCTTGGCCACTTGGGCACACTGCTGGCTCATGTTGAGTTTTCTGTCCATCAGCACTCCCAAGTCCCTTTCCGCCTGACCGCTCTCCAGCCACTCTGTCCCCAGCCTAGAGCTCTGCATGGGGTTGTTGTGTCCAAAGTGCAGAACCCAGCACTTGGACTTGTTCAACCTCATGCTATTGGAGTCAGCCCATCTCTCCAGCCTGTCAAGGTCCCTCTGTAGGGCCCTCCTACCCTCCAGCAGATCGACGCTTCCTCCCAGCTTGGCGTCATCTGCGAACTTGCTGATGATGGACTCGACCCCCTCATCCAGATCATGAAGAAAGATATTAAACAGAATCGGGCCCAACACCGATCCCTGGGGGACACCACTAGTGACTGGCCACCAACTGGCCGTAAAGTAATGATACATTGCATTGGTAACTGACATTCCCATCATTATTAGCAACCCAATGTCACTCCTCAGCCCTACAAGTAACATAAAAAATTAACAAGTGCAGAAGGCATTTGTAGGGCATTTCTTCTTAAAGACGAAAGGAAGGCCAGAGACGGAAAAGGGAGTATATTTTGGAAATATAGGAAAAGATGACTTCAAGGACCCCTGCAGTTTCCCTTGCTATGGTTTTGGAACAAGGAAAACTCTATTATATATATTCATTCAAGAGCATAGCACAATGAGCCCTAGTCCTTATTTGCATCTTTAAAAGGCACCAAAAATATTTACCATGATTAATAATCATATGGTACAGTGAGCATAGAGTTGCAAAGTCAAAAGAGCCACCCTCTGCTACCACAAAACTAGAAACACAGGAAGAATCCTGTCCCAACAGTCCGGAGAGTCCCTTTACATTAATGATTTTGCCAAAAATGAAGCTGTCTTGGTCTCCAGCTGCGATAGCAGAAAGCTATGGGCTGGCAGCTGCTCCTGCAGGAAGTCCAGGCTGCGTTCTCTGGAGCTCCACAGTGGAGCAGCACAGCATATGCTGATGACAGACACAGAAGAGAGCAACAGAGTTCTGCAGGCAGAAGGAAAAAAGGAAGGAGGAGGAGACAATCTCACAGCTCAGCAGAACTAATCCTTTAAACTATAAAAGGATACCGCCAAAATTAGCCTTTTAGATTTACTTGGCCTCGATACAGCACGGTCTTATAATGGGCAGCTTTAAACGACCAGGTTGTCCCAGGTAGCAGAATTCTCACCATTTTTAAACTGATTTTAAAAAAGAAAAAATACCCCATGCAACCTGAATTCACTGGCTGTTGACTACAAAGCGAAACAGAAAGCATAACAGCTTGGGGAAATATCTGGATATTCCTTCCAGAAATATATTGTGGCCCAAAGCAGAAAAAACGAGGACCTGCTCCGGAGCGGTCAGTAGCTCATATGTTCAAAGCACTTTTTACAGTAAGTCATTATAGGCTCAATTTAGCTGTAACTTATCTTTAATATGCCACTTTCTACATTATGACACTCCTTATAGCACATAGAAGATCAGCACAGGTCCAAAAATAGAAAATTTTCCTGGTAAATCCTAACTTTTTTCTATTGCTACTGTATTTCCCTACAATCACTCTGTTCCAGGGGTTTATGCTTTTATTTCACATCACTGTATTTTTATTGTCTTGCAATTATTTCTATGTTGTTTCAATTCCCACTAAACGTGGAACTTAAGCTCCTACCAGGGAGTTAAAAAAGAATAAATCAGACTTTATATAGAAATTCCATTTGAGTAGTTCAGAAAAGCTGGTAATTGATTAAAAACATTTCTATCAACTCTTAATCAGTTCTTAGACTATTAGAGTTCCTTGGGGCAAAAGGGTATTCAGAGCCTTCTCTGAAAGTTCAGCTGGTATGAGTCAAAGTACTTACCAGAAATGTTGCTCAGACTTGTAGTCTTTCAGCCTGCAATGGGAGTTTTTCACCAGCTAAACAGATACAGAATTCCTTGGAAAAAACACAGGAACTCCAACACAATGGCAAACCTTCACCCATTAAAAGAAGACACAAAGGCACACTTTTCTATTTGATAGACTGGCCAATTGAAAATAAAAACCAATTATATATATATAATATAAATAAATAAAAAATATAAATCTAAATTATAAACAAATAGATGTCCATGTGACAGAAACTTCATAAATGCTTGTTTTTAAGTGAAGGTACTTGTCTCTGAAGTTCCTCTGACCACTGAAGCAGAAATGGATTTTAACCCATCTTGAGACCTTAATCAGGGGACCAAAAAAATCCCAAACCCAACTGTTTCACTGAATACAAGAGTCATTCCTATGACTTCATTTTTATCTAAACCATATGGACTTAAGGCATAAGCAAGGACATAACCAAGGAAGAGAAGGTAGCTCTTTGACTGTAACAAGTGAGGTGCATGTTGTGTTGTCTTAACCAGAAAGAGACTGAGGAATTAAAATAAAGGCACGTTTCATGGTTTAAATTTCTTACAAGAAGCAGACTCCTCTAAAATATAGTTGTGTTCTCTACTGTCAGTATCTCCTCTACCTGGACTGCCCTCGTCACTTTAATTTACAAAATACCCAGTTATCATAATTAATGAGACCGAGACCACTAAGGTCACTAATTTTTCCTCCCGTTTTCTGCTTTCCTTGTCAAAACCCTGTCCCCAGCAGGCAGTGGGGTCCTGCTGACAGAAGCACAATCCCCAAGCTTGCTCTGCTTCTGATCTTGGAGGCTGTGAATCTGAGGGAGCACCACCACGAGAGGCCCCACTCCTGCACCAGGGAGCCCGCAGCTCCACAGCCAGGGGGGTGCAGAGTGAACTTTGAAATGTATGTGTCTAAACCAACGAAAATTCTTGCATGGAAAACGTTTCATTCATTTGAAAAGTTTATAGTCGTTCTTGTGCAGCAACCCAAGGTTATTCTGGTTCTGCATGCAATGTCAAGTGAAAACATTGATTCTGCTGCTTTGTGTCCAGCAGTAAAATGCATGGTTTGTGCAACAGTTTTTGGGGCTACTTCCACAGCTACACTTAACCACGTGTCACACATATTCCTTTTCTCCTGGGGTTTAAGGAACTATGCAGCATGTGTGCATGGATACTCTCATTTTGAGCAAAGCTGCACTACTCACATAAACCCATGAATACAAAGCTGAAATGTTGAATTTCACCAAGTTCTACTATGAACTATTTAAACAAAGTAGGATATAGAATGAATGCTCTACAAGAAGGAATTTTTCTTGCAAATTGGGGGATTATCCTAAAGAAGTGCGAGACAATAGATTTTAACATTTTAATAAACGTGATTCCCTGGGGAAATTAAAAATTAAAAAAGAGATCAGTTGTTGTGGGCTGCATGCCAGATTGCTGCTGTTCTGTGACTCCATCTCACTGTTCTCACAATATTTACTGAGATGAACAGGCATCTCCTCCTGCAGCTCTGCTCGCCTAGTGTTTAGCTGCAGCTTGCCTCCACAAACCCCATGGAGGCTGTCAGCCAGAAGGGTGGCAAGGACAGTCACTGCTTGGTAGGGCCAGCCATGACCCACACCCTGCTCAGGAAAGCCAAGGACACAGCCATGGAACAGGACTCACAGACCTGCCCTCTGCTCAGTTGACCAGCCAGCCCAGCTCAGCACCATGGCCCCGCGTCAGGGCCAGGTCCATGCCAGGGCCAGACCCACACCAGCACAGCCATGGGCCAGGGTGAGGACACGAGAGCCAGGGTGATAGCAGAACAACAGCAGCTTGGGTATCCTCTCTACAACTGGAAGGATTCAGATAACTGTGACGGAACAGCCACTGTCAAAGAGCCAGAGCCTTGCTCTGGTCCCAGCGCTTCCTCACCTCCTATTTTACCATCCTGGTGCACCCTGCTCTTTATCTTTACAAATGCCCATCATCTTGTTCCCTTTGGAGTCAATTTTGGGTGTTCCTTTTCTCCTCTGCAATTTTACCCACAGCTACCTGGGGAATTACGTTACAAAAACATTGACAGAGAATCATATGTAACAAAAATATTTTTCGCTTTCGTTTCTGCCTCAGGGCACAAGGTGCCTGTTTCAGTGAATACGTTCACCAGGAGACAAAACAAACAAGATTAGAAGAAGTATTTTTAAAGAGGATTGGTGATGCAAGCCCTTATTTAAATACAGCCCCATATCATGCTGATACCCACTGAGCAGAATAAGGCGACTGCTGAGGGGGAACCTTGGAGCAGTGCCCTGACTCCCTGCTCCCCAGCACCACTGCTGCCCTGCACTGGGAGATCCGAGAGCTCCAATCCTTGAATGAAGCTTGGCAAGAGTGTTTATCAGGGTGGGTGCAGGATAATAAATGCATGTAATGCATGTATGTTGTTCTGACTATGTTTAAACAAAAAGCAACTTTTCTTGGCCTGCGCTTCCTAGGGAACTGGAAACAGACTGAAGTTTGAGTAAATATTAAAATACACACAAGGAGCTCAGAATACCACCACAGAAGCAGCATTCCCAATTCCAGTCAAAGGAATTCTGTCTACCTATAACTACTAATGTAGCACAACATATGGAAGCACCAAAATGCCCAAGTTGGAGTAACTGGAGTTGCACAGAGTCCTAAGCAGCCCAGTATCAGGCTGCAGCTGAAATGAGATCAAATACACTGAGAACAGCTTTAATATCAAATACCTGCTGCTAGATCCTTGTTGGATACCATTTCACATCACCAAGAAGCTGGTGAGCAGGCCCAGGAGCTGGGAGACAGACTGAGATGTCCAGTTGTTGAGGATCTAAAAGAGCAGCATATTTTACTAAGTCAGTTTTGTATCATCAGCTATAAGAAAATAAGGGGAGACATGTTGTATTTATATGAGGTGGCTCAATTCATATTTCATCTAGGCAAAACAGGAGCCTATGTTATTTCTGTCATTAGTTATAATTAGAGTACTCTAATCAACCCCCTGCCTGCCCCGGTACTCAGAAGTGTTTGAATCTGCAATTTTACTTGTGTACTTCATTAAAGAAGAGGGGGAAAGGGAAAGAAAGTCATTCATGAAATTCTCATCCATAAAAAAGATTTTTATTTTAGGTTTTACCTTCAGCATATGTATCTTTAGATCTTTTAAACAGGAATACAGATCTCTTCCTTACCATCCCAATAATAATCCTCTCTATGCATACATTTATGTAATACCTATTAAATACTACACACTTCTCATTCCTCTTCAGCAATAATTATAGGACTTCAGGGCAGAAACAGAGAAGAAATATTAAAAGAAGATAAAGACAACCACAGGAGGTATTCTTTGCATACACTTTGTGGTGCAGAAGGGCAAAATTACTCAGAAAGCTTCAGCATCTTGAGTCTCAACTATTTCCAACAGATGGTGCTGATGACATAATTACTGTGATTAAATTTCAACTTTTATTAGTGAAGGATTTTTAAAGGCACAGGTAGCCACTGCTGAGCCCAGATCGAGATCTTCATCAGGGCTGCCCAGATGCCATGACACCACATTTCACCTCTACCCACTCCACTGCTTTCTTTCTACATTTCCAGGTGGTTCCACACAAATGCTGGGCAAAACCCTGTTCCCACACACACTGCTGAAGTCTAGAGTATTGCCTACCACATCCTTAAAGGGTGCCACAGATTTCCTATGGTGCTGGATTTAAGATCTTCATAGAGATTAGAGGCAGAGTGGCAATTAAGCATCCTTTTTCCTCTGTCATATCACTGCCCCAAAAGGTACCATCCATATGTAACATGAACAAAGGCTTCACTTAGGCCAAGCATTTCACTCTTACAGCCAAAAGTGCATGCTACTAACAGACAACCAAGCAGATCTGCCTGGCAGTTCTACACTTGCACAAAAACAGCAAGACTTACATAGCTGATTTCAGAAACCAAGCAATGTGAAACAAGGTGAAAAAATGCAAAAAGGTTCTGCTTTGAGAAAGACCACAGGTCTGCTGATTGCTAGGATCACGAGTCTGCAGCAAAACCTGCTAGTCAAACTTCTAAAGGGAATATCCTTGGTTTCCCCAGAAACACAGCACAGTTTACTCAGAATTTTGCCTTACACACAGCTAATTTCCTATACGCTTTAAAGAACCAGTAAAATTTAATTACAATTTTGTGCTGCCTTGTGGAGAAAAAAAAGTCTTCCTGAACCTAGAGTGCAATAGGCAGAAGCCCCAGAGCAGAATGTATTTGGCTCACTTGACAAACAACCACATGTGTCAAACACGTGGCCCAATAGAATGCTCTAAAATACCCTAAGCATGTGCTGAACTCAAGCAGTAATCAGGCCAGGATTTAATGGGCGCTTGAATCCCATGGGTTTCAGCATTACTGAAGCATGCACACAAGAATCTTTCTGAAATGGAACCAGAAAGCGTAAAGTTCATTGAGTTGGACAGACCTGTCTCAGTTCCACCAGATTTCCATGTTCCTGTCTCTTAGAAAGGAGCTATGAGATAGTGTAACACCAAGCAATGCAGTGTGTGTGCTGTTCCCACCAGACTGCATGCCACAGCCAGTGCAGCTCTGTGAGTTGCAGGAGCAAAAGAGCAGAACAGAGAGCAATCAGTTACAACCTGTTTATTCAGCTTATCTGGAATAAGCAATGTGGTGACTCTCATATACCCATGCTCTCAGAAGTATAATTATCTCAGAACTCAACTACTTTTTGTTGATACAAGCCAAGTCAATGGACTAGGCAAACAAACAAACCCACAGCTTATAGATATGCAGCAATACCAGGCTGCTTACAAGCCCATTATTTATGTGGCCACGGTGCCAAGGATCCAGGTGTTCCCCTGGGATACAGGGGGTTCATAGCCTTAGCCATCACTCATCAGCAACCCTTGCTGGCAGGGATGGGCCTTGGACACCAAGCAGCACATCTCTGCTGGATGAAATAGCCACATAGCTGGAAAACTTTTAGAGGAGTTTGTGTGCACTAGTGTCCACTTGGCAAAAAGTTAAAAAGAGTATGTGCACGAAAGAAAAACAAATGAGGTTTCGTGATGGGAGACGCAAAATTCCTCCACAGTCACCTTAATATTTCAGCCCAATGTACTAAAGGATATATCAATGTTTTGGTGCTCTCAGAATCGAGGACAGAAGAGGGGTACAAATCCTGCATGATAAAAAAAAAAAAAAAAATTAATTGAAAAACACTATTCAGGCTCAAAAACTATAGTATTGAATTTACTATAGTGCTTTCCATGTTTTCTACTTCTCAGCAACCTACGGAGAACTACCCATGCTAAACAGATTCTGATCATTTGGACAGTTCATAGGAATCTCTCCATGCCTAAGAAACCTTTTCCCAGAGCAGAAAGTCCAGGGTCTTTCTGGCTTGCCAGGAGGGACTTCCTGTGCACCGTGGCTTCAGAACACAGAGTCAAGTTTTCTGGTAACATACTCCTCTGTTTAGCAGTTCACATCCACAGACAACTCTGCCTGGTTTTCTGCCACTGGAGCAACCTGGCTCAATCCCAACAGATCCCAGAGAAGCCACTTTTACAGACTGCTGAATCCCATGGAGTTATTCAAGTAATCGCCTTGTATGCCACAAGCCTATTACATTCAACATTTCAGTTCTAAGTGGCTTATAGAGCCTACCATGAGCAACAAGCCTATTTCCAGTTGATTCATTCTGATTTCCCATAATAGCATTTCCCAGCAAATTCAAGAATAAAAACAACTAACAACCAATCATCATGACAGAACTGTAAGAACATATAGTCTACCTGCAAATTACAAGTAAGGACAGAGTTTAAAAGGCCTCTGAGGGTAGTCTACATGGTTGCACAGACTGACTTTTCACTTCTGTCAAGTGACAAACACATTCATTCTGGCTGTGTCAACACTCTTCTGGGAACTTTAGTTAGCACTGACAGCACAGCTAATTCAGAGAAGGTGCTACTTTAGTTAGAGCCATGATTCTCTCTCAAGATCTTCAAAAGCCTGTTTTGTGGGGACCTCTCACGCATCCAGCACAGCAATAGTGCGCAGGAGCCATCTCCAAAACGAACCACGGAGCACGTGAAAACGTGTGACCTGTTTTTCTAAAGGCATCTGGCATAACCTAAAACACCAGGCATAGAGAGATATCTTTAGCATTTGCCATCTCTCCTAGATTTCTCCCGCTCAGGAAATGGAAAGTGTTCTCTCTGCAAAGTTACTCAGGAAAAAAATGGACCAAGTATTCCACTCGGTTTCATAACACATAAGGAAAACTGGCAGAGTATAGCTGTGTATATTCCTGTATGCACAGTCTCTCAGTTATTGATAGGCTTACTATGGAAATAAGCAAATTTTTCTGTGTATGTATCATGTGATAACACTTTATGGTGCACTGGATCTGGGATATATCAATCAGAACACAGGAGAAGCAACAGAAACAGCGATCACGACCTGACCTGTGTTTCTTACCTATGTTGTAAATGTATTTATCACAGCCTTGTTTAGGCAGACTGCAAATTACATCCCTAACTGGATCATGACCAGGCTTGTGAAAGAGGCTGCAAGGGTAACATTGCACCCACAAATCCAGAAGTCATTTTGCCCTTCCTGGCAGGAGTGGAGTCATTTTACAAGGATCAGCAATAATTGCTACAAGGCTTAGGGGAGTTTATGTAGAAGCTCCCCAGTTGCCTATCATGACCTGTCAGACGTACAGCAGTGCACAACAGAGGGAATCATAAGAATAGCTCTAGTGTAGCTTCTAAAAACAATACTCACAAATGTTTTTGAAAATTTTTAAAACACTGAAAATGACAAGGTAACTGCAGAAGCTACAGGAGTGTTCTGTATTCGGTAGTGTAGATTACAGCAAATCTAATAGTAAAGCATTCTGATAGCTGAGTCTTGGCGGGGAAATTAGCTTTTCCATTGTGAATAGCAAACTAGGTCCTATTTGCAATGAAAAGTGATTAAAAACATCATTTAAAGAGGCTTTTCCCCCCTCGGTGGCCACTACTGGTTCAGTAATAATTGAAGGTGGAAATAATCTATTTACTTGGTAATTTTCAAGACAACAATAAACTGAATGCTTTGAACTTTGGCAATTCAACATCATTTGCCTTTGGTAATACTAGCCTGAACTTAATGGTATACTGTTCTTGTTTATGGATTAATGCAAAATAAAGTTTACTTTGCTTCCAGCTAAAAGTCTAGGTCTCGGGTGGTAAAATAGAGCAAAGGAAGTTCTAAGTAGATTAGAATTTCACCTTAAAATTTGTGTACAACGATTCATAGATTCATAAAATCATAGAAGAACTCAAGTTAGAAGGATCCCACAAGGATCACTGAGTACAACTCCCCACTTCTTGTAGGTCTACCTAAAACTAAACCAAATGACTAAAAACATCATCTAGATTCCCCTTGAATTCTGTTGGCTTGAGGCTATGACCCCTTCTCTGGGAAGCCTGTTCCAGTGACAGGCCACCCTCTCAGTGAAGAACCTTTTCCAGTCTGCACTGCCCCTGACGTAGCCTCATTCCATTTCTTCATGCTCTTCACTGGTCACAGAGGAGATCAGCATCTCCCTCTCCACTGCGCCCCTTGAGAAAGGTTGACTGCAATGAGAGCAGCCCTCAGTGATGACTGCACCCTCAGGCTTCCCTTCTCCAAGCTGAACAAGCCAAATGACCTCAGCCATTCCTCACAAGCCTTTCCCTCGAGACTTTCACCATCTTGTTCTCCCTCCTCTGGACACTCTCATGTCCTTGTTTTGAAGCACCTGGACCTGCACACAGCACTTGAGATGGGACCACACTGGACCAGTGCAGAGTAGGACAATCCCCTCCCTTGACTGGCTCACAGTGCTGTGCTTCGTGTACCCCAGGACACGATTAGTCCTTTGAGCTGCCAGGGCACACTGTTCACTCATATCCAATGTGCCATCAACCCAGACCCTCAGAGCTCTTTCCATGGGGTTGCTCTCCAATCTCTCATCTCCCAGTTTGTGTGGATAACCAGGATCATACCTTCCCAGGTAGAGAACCTAGCACTTGCTCTTGCTAAGTTTCACATGGTTGGTGATTGTCTAGCTCTCTAGTTTATCCGAATCTTTCCACTGGCTTGGCTTCCCACACTTTGAATTGCTTCCTTTTGCACTCTTAAGAGAAGGCTCTTAAAAGATAACCAGCATTCACAGACTCCAATACCTTATTAACCAGCTCCTTCAGCAACCTCATGACTGGTCTCTCCATGTTCAGGACCAAAGTTTGGTTGGCAGTTTTTTCCCTGTCACCAACAGTTTAAACTCAACAACTTCATGGTCACTGTGACAAACACAGCCACCAGTCACCAACTGGCCCACAAGTCCCTCTCTGTTTACAAACAACAGATCTAGGAGAGCATCTTTCCTCAACAGCTCCCTTGGTACCTGCACCAAGAAGTGTTTTCCAACATGCCTGGGGAATTTCCTGGACCTATTTGTGTCTCCTGTATGATATTCCCCGTTGACATCTGGGAAGTTAAAAACACCCATAAGAACAAGGGCAGATTGAAATAGTATTTTCATTTGTCAGAAATACTGAAAGTCTTAAGGAGGAAAGACATTTCACTTTATTAACCTGAAACAAAGGGATGGATAGTAAGGAGTACCACACAAGTCAGGAATAAGCACAGGTACAGAAGGATTATCCAAGAATTTTATAGAGGCAGAAGGAGGTTGTAGAAAGTCCACTTCAGAGATTAAATTTTAAACTTCCACTAAATGCAAAAAAATGTTCTACATTACACTTTTCCAATTAAAAGTGAACACATGCATACTAAAGTTTACGATGATGCAAAAAGGAACCGTGCATCAGCAAAAAGGGTTAATGAGCAATTATCTGATTACAAATGTAACTAATCTAAAAAGTATATCAGAAGAGAGCAAGAAAAAAATGGAAGAAATTTTAGTCAGTGACACACTTTAATTTTAAAATAGCTGATTTCAGCAAACAAACTTAATCTGATTCAGTCACATACCCAAGGGAAAAAATGTTGACTTTTCAGGAAATCCTTAGTGTTACTGAATGACTGAAATTTGACAAAAGACTGACTATGAGTTGTTTGTCTGATGAAGATCTTGCAATGAGAAATTCAGCACAGCTCAAGCCTCAGTAGTCTCGTATTAACATTAGAAGTCTGCTTTCAAATATTATTATTGCCCTCAAATTCTTAAAAATTGTGGAATTTATTGTGTCCTTAAATGTAGTCATGGAAAGAACATTTTCATGGACAGAGTGCAGAAAACTGCTGAACATAGTATTTCTAGAACTCGGCTTAAGGCTAAAGCTCAAGCCAAAAAAAGCGTAAAAAAGCTTTCTTGTTTGATTCAAAACAGCTAAGACATATGAAAACAGAATCCAATAGAGAGAACAGTAATAATAATGATGAAATAGAGTTGTATATTTGAAGACAGTGAAAATATACCTGTCACACTAAGAATTGCTGTTTCCCTAAAGTGTTCCTTCAGAGAATTTTCCTTTGTTTTTCATGCGGTCTATCACTTTCATCCCAAAAAGACATGACCTAACCAAGTGCCAGAGCTAGCAATTCTGCTGCAGTTGTCCTGGACACACAGTATGGCCTAGGCAAGCCGGCATGGGAAGAGGCCTGTGGAGATGCAGGGAATTTCAAGTAAGAAATAGCGAAGGGCAGAGTGGTGACTGCTGGCATGCGCTTTCCCGGTACTTATCCAGCTCTTCCCAAGACTGCTACTTGAACAATTTCCCTAAGAAGCCATGTTCTACACCAAGAAAACACCACTGACCATTAATCATTAAAGAAAAATAATCTGTCTTTTTGTTGAAGAACGATAAAAATAAGTACAATGAGAAATAAAAATAAGCAGTCATGGATCATATCTGACATAGAACACTAATCCATCATGGTCACCTGATTTTTAGCTGTCTCCTACTTCCAGTCCTTCCTCACTATGGCCCCTCAGGCTCTCAGCCAGCAGCACTGGGAATCGGCACCTTTACTAAGGGCACACCAGTGGCAGGAGGTGCTCTGAGTGTGGTGCAGGACTGAACCTCAGCTGAAGCAGTGATTGTGCAGTCCCTCTGATGGGCTCGGTGCACCAGCCTGGCTGTGCCACTGCCACTGTGAAGTCTGGCTCTGCCCAAGACACACGTGCAGACAAAGGGATACAAGCATTGCCCCATCCTAGGGGAGAACCTCTGTGCGGAACAGGGTCAGGATTCCACCCCACCTGGACAGGCTGGCACAGACTGCTGCAGGCTCAGCCAGGCAAGGGGTGGGACATGGCCATCAGGAAAGGGAAAGGATGCAGAAGTTTTAGGTTTGGATTAGGGGAGACCTTTGCCACCAGCAGTTAGCCCCTTGCTCCCCTTTGCTCCTGCCTTGGTTAGTGTTGGGTCTGCCTGGCTAATTGTGGCATGCGAACAGCAGGCTGCCCAGATGTCAGATGTCACGCTCTATCTGATGGAGAGGTCTCTGCCTCAGGCTGTTTACATATGACCTACCAGAATTTCCTGCTGCATGATGAAATAATTAGGGGGCCCTCATGCAGGGAATAATGTTGCGAGTAGGTTGCAAAGGCATTACACATACAAAACAAAAATCCTAAGCATTTTCCTTATCTGTGATATAATCTTCCAAGACTCCTTATATACATTCAACTTGTATGTATTATTTTTTTTGAAGTTCTTCGTGCAGATGCTAAATGATGGCTTCAGCGAGTTTAGCAGCGTGCTTTCCTTTATGCTCAGATTACATAGTGGGAATAGTGGCATAAGCAAACAGGAAAAAGGGAGATTTGTTTGTTTTAAATAAAGATGGTTTTTTGCCTCTTAAGGCAGCAAACTCTAAACTGCGGATAGTTTAATAGAAGTTGATCCTGTCATCAGAAAGAGTCTCATTTTTGTGGCTCTTCTTTTTTCTAATCAGTTTTAATTTGTAACTGGTTTTCTACATATAGAGAATGTCCCTGTGCCCACAGAGGGAGGCTCCATGTGCTGACTCATGTCAGCCCTCTCCCCTCCCAGCTCACTATTCTAGAAAACCAACTGGACCACAGCCTAGGTTTCAGCTGGAACAGCTTACCCATGACATCCAATTTCCAAGGAAAATGTAGAAACCTGAGGTAAGATGCTGACTGTACATGTCTTCAATAGGTCCAAAGCAGGTGAGCTCGGTAATTCTGCTGGCTGGTAGCAACAGAGAAGCCAGCCCAGGAGGAGCTTGGCTGGCAGCGCTGCTCAGAAACACCTTCAAAGCAGAGACCCAACCAGCCATTCGCTCGCACCAAGGCTGTGTCCACGGTCCCCAGCCTCTGCACTGCAGCACTGTGCCCAGTTTGCTGGGAAAGCTGCCAACAGTGAGCATGGCCTGCTGGGCACACTGTGCCCTTTGAAGAACCCCTCAATGCTGCACAAACCAAGGCTGGCAGACCCGAGGTGAGAGTTGGAAGTTACCTTACAGGAAAAATGTTGTTGCACCTTCTGCACTGGGGAGCTGCTTTTCTAAACTTTTCTAAACAGGAAGCTGCATCTGAACATAAGGAAACACTTTTTCACCATAAGGGTGGTCAAACACTGTCAGATGTTGCCCGTAAAGGCAGTGGACTCTCCATCTGAGGAGATATTCAAAACTCAGACTGGTGTAGCTGACCCTGCTTGAACAGCAGGGTTGCACTAGGTGATCTCCAGAGGCCTCTTCCAACCATAGCTGTCCTATCATTCCATGAAAACAGTAGTAAGACTCTTTTTTTTAATGTGAAAAAACTCCCATGTGCCTAGAAAGTCCTCCTGGACTTTCCCATTTAATTTGCGTCTATTCTGAAAAACACGAGGCTCTGTTTGGAGATAGACACACAGTTGTTAGCCTTCCCTGCTGTTCTTACTACTTGCATGACTTCACGGGCTGCTTTCTGCCTCAGGACATTTCCTCTGTCTTTCTCAGGTGATTACCTGCTTCAATAGGTATTTTGTTTAGAAATGTAAATATTTTCTTTCTATTTTTCCTGTTTCCAAAGCACATTACCACTATTCTACTCAGGGAGGCTTAGAAATGGCATTCTCATTGGACTTCAGAAGACAAAAATATTGGACAAATCCTGTTGTTCAGATTAAGTAAATAAACGAAAATTAATTTTCAGATTAGGTGTGTAACTCATAGCCAGCTAGTCTGGATTTTGACTCAGTTATCTGGAGGAAGCATGAATTAGTCATAAACATATCATTAAATAATCACAGATCTTTCCAGGCAGTTAATCAAAACAGAGTATTCTCACAGAAATGCAGGATAAAGGAACAAGTAAATTTTTTTTCTGTATTTCTCTGATGGTAAATCAGAAAATAATTGTGGTTGGAGTAAACCTTGGAAGGTGATTTGGTGTCCTGTACCCAAAGCAGGGACACTTTGAGAGTAGATCAGGTTTGACTGTGTCCAAGAATGGCAGCAGATGAAGATCAGCCAGCCCATATATCATTTAACTTCACTTAATCTTTCTGACAAGGCTCTCATTCAGACCCACATTTAGGCAGAATGTTAGTAACAAACAAAGAGGTGAACACACCTTCTCATTAGCAATTGAGTACTAGCTGCCCATCAGCCAGACCCTATTTGAAGGAAATAGTGGGTGCAAATTGAGAACACTCATGTCTCTCAGAAGATGCAACTGTTCTGGGTTTTTTTATCTGATCACTACACATCTTTTTCTTTTCAGCACCTTGACTTCCCATTAAGTTTAACTTCGATACATCATTACACGGGTTTTGGCTTAGGCAGAGTTAATTTTCTTCCTCATGGGGCTATGTTTTTGATTTGTAATGAAAACAGAGCTGATAAGCCAGGATTGTTTTAGCTATTGCTGAACAGCACCTGCACTTGGTGAGCAGGCTGGGAGGCACAAGGAGCTGATAGGGGACACAGACACTACAGCTGACCCCAATGACAAAAGGGATATTCCACACCATATGACATCACACTCAGCAGTAACAGCTGGGGGAAGAAGGAAAGAGGGGATATTTGGAGTGATGAAGTTTGTCTCCCCAAGTCAACGTCATGCATGATGGAGCCCTGCTGTCCTGGGAAGAGCTGAACACCTGCCAATGGCAAGTGTTGAATGAGTTCCTCATTTTGCTTTGCTTGTGTCCACAGGTTTTCTTTACCTACCAAAGTGCCTTTATCTCAACCCATATATTTTTGCATTTTCACCCTTCTGATTCTCTCGTCCATCCCATTGTAAGGAGAGGTGAGTGGCAGGGTTGGGTTTGGCTGCCAGCCAAGTTTAAACCACGGCAATCATGATGGACCCTAGTGCAGAACAAACCTGGATGAACCATATTAATTTCTCTGCTTCTTACACAGCCTCAATGCACCCAAACATACGTTCATTTTAAAGATTGAACTCCACAGATCTTCCAAATTGCTCAAACAGCTGCCATAAGTGTATCACATTTCCAGACTCCACTTAATGCAAATTACTTTAAATGACTGGAAATAGGATAACAAATTACCAAAATACGAAAAAGAAAAGTTTTCAGTGTGATATCTTCATAGTTAGGAAAGCTAGATCCACACTTTTATTGGAAAAAGAAACTCACATTTCCCAAATATCAAAAAGTATGTTTGCTACTGCTCTACAGATGGAATGCAAATCCATTTCTAAATTAACATTGTTTTGCCATTTCAATTTAGCATCTTGGCAGTCTTCCTTTCCCCATCTCCTTGTCTAAATGGATCCTGTCTTTCACGAACCAAAAGGTCATGCACAACAAACAGACATCTCCTTGAGTGTACACTGTCACTGTAGGTTTCAGTTCATATTAACACTTCCTAAGTTAGTTTAATACATAGCCCTGCACACAGTACTACCAAGGAAGTGAGTCTCAAATGTTAGAACAAAACTTAACATTTCCTTGATTTTAGTCCTCCCCTAGGCTTACTGTTTAATAGCTTCTGTATTTATATCAAAAAGATAGAGCCTCATTTGATTACCACCATTAAAAGCATACAATTATTCAACATTAGCTAAGGCTCTGGGTGGGGAGAACAGGAGCGTATCTTACATGAAAACCAAAAGTATTCTGTCCTCTGAATAAGACAGAAGCGTATTTCAGCATGCTGATATCAAAAAGAAGCCACTGCCAGCTCAATTTTAGTTCCTTATTCTCAGTGTACCAGTGCACCTTCAAGAAAGAATAAAAAGACTAGAAGGCAAGAAAATTTCTCTTGCTCATGTATTTGAAGACTACAACCATAACAGACATCAAGCCGCCTCTCGTCAAGGCCAGGACCCCCTCTACAGCAGCCATTCCTTTCTGTAAGGGAAAATCAGCAATGATATGTGATGATGGAAGGCATTGCCTTCCTCAAGGACCAATTTAGCACAGCAGGGGAAAAGTAGCTCAGGCAATATGCATCTCAAAGCAGGAGATAAATTAAAGGCAGGAAGAAGAAGAGTGGATTTGGAAGGGAGAGTAAGGGATGAAAGTAGCAGTAGTAACCATGGGAAGGATAGCCATGATAAGGGCAGAAGATAAAGAAGAGTAAATGCAGTCCTTGCAGTTAGTGGAGAGGATGTCTGGACTGAGAAAACCGGGGCATCATAAGCAGAGGTGGAACATGGAGAAGTGCAAGTTTACCAGAATAGCTGCTGCTTTGTTCAACTTCTTTCTACCAAAAGATAAGAAGCCCACATCTGCACATCAGGTGTCATGCAGCAGGATTACAGTGCTTCTGCTCTTGCTGTGGGGCCCACAATTCATCACTCACCTCTGACTACTGCACCAGGGAGAACTAAAAGGAACTGCTTCTGCACCATCTGTGCCCCTCAACCCAACCTAGATGAGCAACTGAAAGGATGTCTCCCTGACTGTCCCTATGCCTTCCTGACCCAGTGCTTGACATGGTCCCTTCCACACAGTGTCACCACTCTCTTGCCTAGAGTGTAGAGTGATCATCCCAAACATCCTTGGAGCATCTGCACACCACACTCCCTGTGTGCACCAGACATGCTGCTGGGGCAGCACCGTGCTAGCAGACCCTGCTCCTATGGTACTTTAGGCAAATCATTAATCTCCCTATAGCCCTGTTTGTGCCTCTATGAAATTTTACTGACTTATCTCACATAGCTGAGAAGAAAAAATATTAAATGAGGACCATATTAAAAGTTGTGGGAAATTCCCTTTGCAGCTGGCTGCTGACAGCTGCAGGACTGTCTTCAAAACAATTTACAAGCCCTAGAAGTGCCTGGTATTCTGAAAAGTATTTGTTGAATCACCCTTATTCTTTGACCTTTAATTTTTTCACAATATAATATCACAACTTCTGCCTAAATGTGCGTGTTAAACCAAAACCCAGTAGTGGAAGTGTAAAGAAACAACTCCATACACCAACTAAATATGGTCATTGGCAACTGATGTATGGAATACAATTTTACTGCCTGTAGGGCTCAGTCCTTTAAAACAAAACTTCCACTGACTAAAACTCAGGACTCTTTTTCAAAGTGGTTATAGAATTAGGCACTTCGTTTGAAAACGTTCTCCCACCTGAAGAAAGGGGACATGTAATCTTCACTTAGTTAATAATAAAGGACCCCGACACCGCCCCCCCCACTCCACTCCACTGCTGTCTGCTAGAGATAAGGAAATCATCGATCAGATAAGGAAATCTCGGATCAGACACCTGTGAAAGAAGGCAAAGGATCACCGGGAATGGCCAGAATTGGCTTAAGTGGACACTAAGGCAGGTACTGTTGTACTGTAAATCAGACACGAGATAGTAGTGAATATGTATGTGCTGAGTAAATATAAGCAGTACACCTACATGCTTTCTTCAGAAGCACTCACGGAGGAACATCCCCAGTGCTTCTCCAGCACCAAAATTAAAAGAATACCTGCTTAAAAGTATCTCAAGCTGTTGGGCCATTTTCTTTGTTTCACACCTATTCAGTAGGTGAGGGGCACCAGTCGATTTCCAGGCTCACACATGTGACCTCTGAAATTATCAGGCACTCCCACGTAGCACCAGCTCCATGAAAACAGGCCAGTAACTGCTGGATGCAGGGAGAGGGCAAGGGATCTGCAGTTCAACCCTACAGATCCACAGCCAGGAGAAGGCATCCCAGGGTCTAGCCTGCAGCCGCCCTCTCACTCTATCCCCCAGCTGCTCGGACTGGTGATGGTAAATTCACTGGCAGTGTCCTGATAGTCTTCTGGGATACTGAAGCCCTGCACAACAGCCCTTTCAGGGACAGCCATCTCCTTTCAAACAGTACTGCAGTTGCACTTTCTGTGGGTCAGACATTGACTGCCCTTTTTGCCACTCTGTGTACTACCCTGACCTTTAGCTCCCACCACAAACTGTAGGTGTCATAGTAACAGGGTTTTTAACCTTTAATAATTGATACCCCAACTAAAGATACACAAAACAGAGATAAATATGGTTTTACAGGCTCAAACGAAATTTTGCCTTGGTGGTCCACTTGATCACATGTATTTGAAGGATAACACTGAAACGTTCTCAGTGTGAAAAGGACTCCAGCCTAGAGGAAAACTGAAATCCCTTACAGCCTGCTCCCATGATTCCCATGACTGATTATATATATCCTCGTCTTAATTTTAAGCTATTCTTCGTTTATTTCATTTGCAACATTTGTAAGCCTTTTCCTGATAATAATTTTATTCCCTTGTCTTCCTTTCACAGCTGACCTGGCAGCAAGCCCAAAACATGGTAAATGACAAATCACTACCAGATGAAGCTGTGAGTTTTAAATCAAGCATTTCCTCCAGCCACGAAATACTTTGAGGCCCAATAAAATTACCAAACTGACTGAGAATTACACCAAGATCAAGCATTACATGAAGGCCTCCCAGCTACAGCAGACTGTACTAATTCTGCAAACTGTGATTTAAGTAGCTGGGTTAATGAAGCCCCAGAAAAGCTGTAGAATCAGAAGAAGCCATAGCAATGCAAATCCATGGCAGGTCCTCCAGTCAGAGTTCAATAGTTGCTGCTTCACCTACGAGTGGGAAAGGCCCTTTGTTCCCCTAGAGAGACAGCAGCCATGGAGAGAAATGCCCCACAAAAAACAGTAATCCCCCTTGTATCCTCCCTTATCCACCTTAAAGCTAGGGAGCTATGCCAAGTTACCCCCCCCAAGATGAGGCTCAGAGAGGGTGGTGCTGTTCTAAGACAGCCAACAGAAAGTTTCCCAGCAATCCAGCACTTTGGGTCAGGTAAGAAAGCAGTAACAGAACTTACTGCTGCTAGCAACCATGGTAAAGCCTTCTCTGCAGAGTGCACCTTCCCAGAGGGTGAAACAAAAGGGTGATGCAGTTACTGTCAGGGACAAAGACATTTCCCCTGGGTTCCCTCCAAGCAGGACAGTGTCACCTTCTTCCCAGGAGTCCTCCCTACTGTCTCTATAAACCCAGCATAGAAGCCACAAGGCATGAAATGTGAATGTTGTCCTGAACCTTATTTCACTCTTCCAGGGCTGATGCCACAGGAAGATGCCATCAGCTTTTGTTACCCAAAATTATCAGACAAGTACTGAGGCACTCCCATCTTGCAAGGAGGCGTCCCCATTTTTTCGCTAGGCAGACAGTTTTAATCAGGGCTGTGGCATTTACAGTGCCCTTGGAACTCATGCAGAGAGTTGCATTTCTTTATCTAGTTGTACAGAGAGAGATCTGAATTTCTGTGTACAGGAACTCTGTAGGAGACCCAGAATGATAAAGTGGATGTAAACAAAGACCATTCTGAGTCACATAATGAAAGCTAAACAATTCCTGGCCACGGACATAACCAAAAGGTATAAAGTGAAGCCAGCAGAGTCCTAAACTGAGAAAACAGTGCACCCTCTGAAATTTTCAAGATGATACAGCCATGCAATGAATGTTTAAATGTAAAACCCAAGGGAAAGGAAACAACTCGATAATGAAGTGGTGTTTGCCTATAGTTCTGTGTACCCAAATGCCACACAACTTGTTTTTCATTGTCACTGGAAAACCACTCCCTTAAGAGAGGTGCGGTTTGATTTTGTGGGAAAGTTTATAAGATATTGAACAGTTGTGGACACAAACACAGAATACACTGCATGTATTAAGCTTACTTAGCTGCTTCCAATTTCAACCCTCATTCACCAAGGACTTAATCCAGAGTTCACAGATTATGGTTAGGACAAATTGTTGCCACCAAACAAACCAGTACACATTTAGGCTTATCTGACTCCAAGGTGCTACAGGACTGAGTAGTGCTGGGGTAAGCCAGGCTGCATACGTTACAAACTGGTCTGTGTGGCAAATTCCTATGTCTCCATATCACTCATGCTGCTGGACCTCTCAGCCTGGATACAGAAGGACCATCAGGATGCTGCTGCACCCCAAGCAGCAAAGCCCATAGCAGCACTGCTCTGCTTGCTGTAAAAAATAAACGACAGAAGTCATACACAGTCATTCTTGGAAGAGTTAAACTTGAGAGTTTTATGAACAATGCCATACACCCTTTTTCTTTCAAAAAAGCCAAAAGCCTGGATTAGTATCACAAGCCTGCCATGAGGCAGCTCATGTCCATCAGACAAGACACTGAGGATGACGGTGTTCAGGCACAATGGCTACGTGTAACTGGGTCCCTTCAACTTGCCAATCTGCAGGGCAGACAGCAGGCACCAGGGCCCGTCCTCAGCCGTGCCCAAAGGAGACGCCAAGGTGCAATGCGCTCCCCAATGTGCTGCACAAGAGCTGGGGAATCCAGAGGCACCCTGCTCCCTGTGAGCCCAGCTCTGCTCAGTGCTTAGGGGTCAAGCCACTACCATCATGGAGAGTCTGGTGATGGTGAGCAGCAGCAGGTCAAATGTCAGGTCCCCCTCAGCCATGTTTGGGCACTAGCTGGTAAGCAGGACATCAGTGGAAACAGACATGAGAGCCTCAATCTGTCACTTACTAAGATGTCTATTAGCACTGGAGTGGCCATTCTTTTCCAACATGTTTTCCATTCTTTAAACATCTTTTAAAGTTAAGCATCATCTGAGAAATAATTGCACTACATACCTTCAGCTTTTTCAGCATCCCTCCTTGGCAGATCACAGGCCAGCCCCGGCCAAACAGGGCTGGGCAGAAGGGAAGCCAGGGATGCACTGCAGACTCCCCTTCAGGGTCCCACCAAGCAGGCCCCCCCACCTGCACCCGTGGCACACAGCTGTAATAACTACAACAACATCCACAGCCTCCAAGTGCACAGAACAAAGGACCACAGCACTGAAATTGCAGCAAGCTGGTAAGTGAAGGTGAGGGATACTTCAAAGAGTCAAGTCCAGACAACACTTTCCTATCTCGAGGAGTCACAGGCAGTTCAGGAGAGGAGGCAGGGGAAGGCCTGTCAACTTTCATTGGCCACAGGTAATGGCAAAGGGTAATTTCTTCTGATAATGTCACCGGAAGAGGAAATCCTGCAGACTAAACTCATTAAGGTCTGAGGGGAACAAGGTGGGGGGCTCTTTCTGCAGGAAGGATAATCATAGGCTGAGTTTGTCTGTGTGGGGAAGCATCTCTCATAGCACACTGAGAGCTCTCAGGATCTCCTTCTTTCATACAGGTTAGTTCTTAAAGCCTGACTTCTCACTTTCAAGTCCAAACTCATCCATCCACCCAAAAAGCACCTGCCTAAATACCCCCAAAAGTACTCAAACCAAAAGAAGGTGGGACACCAGTGCTCAAGAGCCAGTGATTTGGAGGCATATAAACAACTTTCCTTTGTTGGTGCTCTTGTAATTAAGCAAGCCAACAAATAAGATGTTACATTTCCATAAGTGCTTCTTCCAGCAGCCATTAAATGTAATGCAGATATTTCCATTGGCTGTGGATTAAGACCAATAATGCCTTGAAGGTGAGGCTTTCCAAGTACTCTATGGGCAGTGGTGGAATAGTGCCCCACAGCTGTTCAGCAAAGGGTTGCATCATTTGCCAAAAGTAAACACTGCTATTCATGCAAGGCACCTGTGGCATTCATAGATTTAGCACTCAGCTCTTCCCTCCCTCAGGCTTCTGCAGGTCTGCAACAAGTCCCTTGTGGCACAGGTGGGAGGGGCCACCACATCATGGGGTTGCCCATCAGGTGAGCAGATTGTGCCCCCTGGGCACCACAGGTATTTCCAACCCTGCCAGCTCTGCAGCCATCTTGACCCCAATAAACCATACACACCAACATTCAATAATGTGTCCCATAGGTGTTCTCTGACTGCCAGGCTGCTGCTTTTCTGCACACTGGTAACAGATTTGGAGAAAATGTGCAAGTTCCTCCTTTCCTGAGTCTATAACATTGCAGAGAACCTTAACCCACCCAACTCAATGAAAAATGCCCTCAATTTCAGAAGCAACACAGCATGATCCTTGATATTTTATAGGAAAAGATTGTGACGGCACATCAGCTGAAATTAGATGAAGCTAGGATGACTGGCATTTAATCTGCTAATCCTTCCAGAACTGGTTAACTGGAAAATATAAGATCTTTTTTTTAAGTTCATGTCTCTCTTTTGACAGTGCAGGTAGTAGTGGGGCTGGCACGCAGCTCTGACCTGGCCTTCTGCTGAGGCAGCAGTTTACTGGGGACAGCATATTGGCCACAGCTCCTCTTCTGCATTAGCAAAGCCATCCCATCCCTTCCTCCACAACACAGCTGGATCCCACCCATGTTTAGAGAAAGACTCATTTAGGGAAATTGACACAGGCAAAATTCAACTAACTGGTTAAAGAAATTTGGCCTCATCTCAAAACAAAAAAACAATTCTGACTTTACAGCAGCACCAGTCAGAAATTTTCTGATGGATACATGTACCTCAGAAAACATTGGCTTGCCAGAAGTGAACAATCTGGGTAAAAACATGTCACTTTTGAGGAATGTTAGTTTTAACATGAAGTGTTTTCAGTAAAATACTATATTTCTACCTACTTCTTTTCAGGTTTTGAATGTAACATTGTCCAATAAACAGTAAAGTCTAAGATCAACATTTCAACAAAGTGGTTTGATTTCCTTAATCAGACTGTTCGCTTCTATTTTTTTTCTGAATTTGAGATCACAGGAAATGTAGAAGAAAAAAAATCTGTTCCAGAACAAAAGGCTGAAATCATAAACTTTGCTACAAAATTAAAAGCCCTGTACCTGCACTGCTGCACTTTGAAGCATTAACTTGTGGATTATACTCTTTCACTCAGCCTATCTAAAATGTCAGCACAACCATTCCTTTGCAGACAAACATATGTATTTCATCTGTGTACGTGCATTCTTCCATGAGAAAAAATCTGCAGATAGAAGCCCAATCTTGTGGTCATTATTCAGAAGGCACTGGGCACTTTGACAGCGTAAGGATCACGGGGCCATTACATGAACAGTGCTGCAATGTAATTTTTGAACACAGAACTTCTACACTTGTCATCACTAAATATGCAAGTAGCTTTGCATCCAAAAGTGGAACTAACATGTTATATGAACTAAGCCATTTGTCTAAGGTGGCCTTTCTTAGAAATGAAAGACTAAATTAAGAGGAGTATGAAGTATCTGAAAACGCAGTAAATTGAGTCACTATGATTCCAATCTGGGAGGGATGGTTTAACCCAAAACTGCTCTGCTGTGTACACAGCAAGCCAAAAACCCTCAAAATATCCCAGAGGCTAAGTTTCATCTAGCCAAGTAAAACAGGCATCATTTCTCTTCACAACAGGTACATACCCACATAGCAGAAGCAGTGTATACAGAGATCTATACTGCAGTATTATACACCCATTCCTCTGTGAAAGAAGCCAGTCCGTCTGCCACACTCTAGCTCACTCCTGCATGACACACACGAGTAGCTCAGGAAAAAACAGCATGTGAGACATGGTGCCCATGCCTCTCCACAATAGACAGCACTCATTGCTCCAACCACCTCTAGAGGCCTTCCCAGCTGACCCCTGTGCTGGCAGCCAAGCTCAGCTGTCCAGCACGGCTCCCTGCAGGCAGGATGGAGCCAAGCACCTCTGAAAATCCAACTGGAACATGTCTTGGGTATTCAAGCACATTTTCCATTCGAAACTCTGGAACTGAATATTGTGCTAACCTACCATTCCTGAATGCCCATATCGGAGGCAAGTGGCTGATATGGAAGAACCAACATTGGAGGCACTCAGAGCTATTTACACCAGGATCCATTGGTTTAGAAAATGTCTTGTGCTGAGGGCAGTGGGTCCAGGCCTGTCCCCATCAAAATCAACAGATGTATTGTCTTCCCCCTGAGCAGGGTAAGCGTAATATGAGGCCATCAGGGGCATAAATTCCGCTTTTAACAGATTCATGTCGCAGATTATTAACTCTTAGCCGAGACACTGCTGTTGGAATCCAGGGTTTCATATTGCAGGGCAGAGCGCTGAACAGACAGTGAAAAACGGACTATGAAGCCCACTCTTGGATGCATGCGTGTTTACATAATCTAGCCCTGGACTGTTTATTAGTATTGCAAACTGTAAGCACATAACCTTAAAATAACCCCTTCCTCTGGTATCCAGTTTGAAGAGGAAGATATTACACCCCTTAACTGGATCCATCACTCTTCCAATGCTTCCCTAAAATAACTGTTTTGATTTGGGAATTGAAATTAAAGGTAGCATAGGTATGTAGGCCAGAACATATTAAAGTATCGCTTCTGTTCACTGAGCTGCTCGGTTTCTTTCTTCATTTCTGACCATAGTCTTTAAAGCACTTTACAACCGATTCACAGGCTTGTGCTTTTGCCTGGATATTACCTCACATGTAAAACAACAGAAAGAGGGTCATGAACAGACAAATTCTTCACTGTTGTGGCCAATAGGCTCTTAGTGTAGAAGAACAGTGCTAGGAAAGATGAGAGCTCTTCTCTCCTCTGGACCAAGCTGAACGGAGTCTCCTTGCAGATGTTAATGTGTACCTCACTAAAGACTGATATAGATGCTAAAGAATACACTTTGTGGGAGCACCTGATCTCAACTGATCTTCAAAATTATGTTTTTGTTGCCAGTGTACAACTGTTCTCTGAAAGTGAGGCGTTACCTGCCTCATCCCCTGTGACAAAGTAAGAGATGTTGCGGTCAGTGAATCCATGAAGATGCACTTGCAGTGAAGGCTACCCTGCATTACTTATTTTTATTATCAAAATGCAAGTGATGCTTACACACAGTGGATAAAAACAACACCGGATGGCTGAGCCTTGGCACAGTGCTTCCCACCGTATCACATTCACATGACAACTAAAGCCTAGAGGGTTATTAATCCTCCTTAGGTCTTCCAAATTCGTTCACTTCTGCATACGAAGAGGACACTGTAGCTACCTTCCCATTGATGTACATGAGTCCCACCTATGGCTGTTGCCAGAGTCATCGACTAAGTCCTGGCCTAGAAGTCATGACCCTGCCACAAAGCAGAAAACAGAAGCAGCATGAAGCAGAGGATTTCTTGGATGGTCCAACTGCTTTTCTGCCACCTTAGGTCTCTTCTCTCATCTTACTTTTCTCCAAGTGGTGCCCCATCATCTACCCCTGCATGGATGAACAAGACCCTCACCCAAGCAAGCACATGTGAGTGCACACTGCAGGGCTGCGTCTGGAGCCTGACAAGAGCTGGCCTCTGCAGCTGCAAGAAGTGCACATGAGAAGAAAGTCCAAGAAAGGTGCTGCTGATCTTCAGGCAGCCCAATACCTGAGAACAGAGAGCAAATGTTGCTCCACTGGGAAGCACCAGAGATACAGCCAACATTAACCTCAAATTCTTCAGATGGCAAACGACAGCATAGATGAAGAAATATTGCAGGGAGAAATCTTAACCATATGCAAGGCAGCAGGCAGTGAGGAAGGAACCTTGCCTGTCAGTTTGGCAAGCATATCGGTGAACCCTGGGTCCACTCAAGAAGTGTTGTCATAGACTAGAGCAGTCACCATCTGACTGCGGGGATAAATCCTAGCTACTGCCTCTACCTTTGGTTAGACAGGCACTATTTCATTTATCTGCTGCACCAGTCATAATTCTAAACCTACTTTCACTAGCCATTCATTACGGGAAGGAGTCCTTCATTATGACAACACTTTATTTGGTCTTTAGATGTAATAGCTGTCTGGTCAGACTCCATTCATCTTGTCTGTATCACCTTGGCATATGTATCATAGCTGAACAGCACATTCATAGCTCCTAGCACTGAATAGAATCCATATGTTCTCCTCTTGTCCCTCTGCAGAGTTTTAGCTGTCTGAGATGCTTGCTATGGGATCCTGCATATCCCATTTAACAACATTCAGACATAAAGCAGCGTTGCATGTCCTAGCCTGTTCCTCCATGAGAACGTGGGGAATGACCAGCCACCAGTAACACCCAAAACACTGGCATGAACTGCAGATGCACCAAATGGAATGCAGTGAAGACAGGATAAATGTAATTTCCATTTCTGAACTATGATTTTTTTCTAACAAGAAAGCACAATCACCCAAAGTAACAGTGCAAAGTAGGCATTGAAACACAGCAGAGTATAAACAGTAAAACAAGACACCGAGGGGCCACATCTCCCACTCTGCCGGCAGCCATGTGGGAAGCAAAATCACGCAGACCTTCATGAGATCCCAGCTACTGCTGTGGTGGGTACAAGGCAGGCAGACTTTCAGGGAGTCATCTTTCTGCTTGCCAAAATCATGGACTACAGCCCAAAGGGGCTGAACATACCAGGCATCATTCAGTGCCAAGGAGCAGGGTAATAACAAATGATGATGATCAGAGGACTGGAGTACCTCTGCTATGAGGACAGGCTGGAGAAGAGAAGGCTCTGGGGGTATCTCAGGAAAGCTGGGGAGGGGCTTTTTACAAGGGCTTGTAGTGATAGGACAAGAGGGAATGGCTTTAAACTGTAAGGGGAAGGATTTAGATTAGACATTAGGAAGAAATTCTTCACAGTGAGGGTGGGGAGGCACTGGCACAGTTCGCCCAGGCAAGCTGCAGATGGCCTCTCCCTGGAAGCGTTCAAGGTCAGGCTGGATGTGGCCTTGAGCAGCCTGGTCTGGTGGGAGTTGGAACCAGATGATCTTTAAGGTCCTTTCCAACCCAAACTGTGTTATGGTTCTATGAATGTGAAGTCTGCCGTTTTCTGGAGTGCTGTGCATGGCATGGTGAGCATGAACACATTGGATCCTTCATTTTGTAAACGTGCCTGGCAATGCCACCCAGGGGCTGGGTGCTGTCATTCTAAATGTTTGGGTATTTATAAGACAGCAGTAGAACAGTGTCACTTTTATAGTCTGTATAACCCTGATGGTAAGGCCATGGAATTCTAAGTTTTTTTTCATCCCTTTAGACCCTCTCCCTAAGAGTTAGATAAATAATTTTTCTCCTACTCAAACACCAAGATCCAGATGGTACTAAGGAACAGTAAAACATAGCTGGTGAAGGGCTGCTTTATGTAAAACATTTTGCAGGTAACCAGCCAGAGATGACTCCTTTTCGAATGTTTGTTTGCACAGACTAAAACAAAAAGTTGCCTTTAAAATATCCAGTGATTCCCTCCATCATGTTCTTCTCCTTCTTGCCATCTCAAGCTGAAGCAATGAACAGAAGATTGTCATTGAATCAGCAGTAAATAAATTCATCTGCAGTCAGACTTTTTTTGTAGAGCACAAAGTGTATTGAGAGCATCATACAGAGCTTGCTAGCCCTCAGGTCCACCACGGTGACAAGCAGATTTGTGCAGAGAAGAGAGGTGAACAAGACTGCTCCTGTATGTGCAACCAGTTAGCTGTTAAGTACCGATCTCTCCTGTTACTTTTTCTTTTTTTTCTACCATACTCGGTGAAACACATCCTTGCTGCCCTTCGAAAGCAGAGACACAGTAGCCAGGGGTGCTGCTGGCCACAGTAGGAACAGGACTGCCTCCAGGTCTGCAACAGTCACAGCCAAGGTACCAAAGCACAATGCCTTTTCCTAAAGCTGCAATGTGCTCACAGGCCAAAGATGCACTTTAAATCCTGACCAGTGTGCTTCCATGTGTGAAGAGGTTAGTTCATCTCAGGAAACAGCTGGGAAAAAGCAGGCAGCCAAAGGGATCTGTACTAAAATCACTGGACATCTCCCCCTATTTTGGGAACTACTTTCAAGCACTGAACCAAATAAAAGCAGATGTCAGGGCACATATGCAGGATACCCAGGTATTTCATTCTCCTCTACAACACCTCTCTGGCACCAAGTAAAATTTCCTGCTTAGTTTTATGTCAGTTAAGGGTTAATGTAGCCATATCAGTGGAAAAATGATAAACACAAAGAGGAACAAGATCCCTTATTTCTACTTAAAACACTACACTGAACACCTGCAGCCTTTGAGCTTTCAAAAGAAACGGATTTTATTTCAGAGCACTGCAGTAGCACTTTGTACACACCAGTCACAAAATTATAAATCTGGATTCCCTACTTGTAGACACATGCAAACACTTTGGCAATTGTAACCTGTGGGCAGCAAACCGGGATCTCATTTCTGGAGGCTCGCTGTGGTTTTCAGACCTGGTATGAATCACTTTTTTCATAAGCTTCCTTCTCAACTTGTCCACTTAGCAAACAAAACATCTCCAGCCAGGCAGTCCCAAATGTGCTCGGCTTGTAACAGACATTTCATTTCAATACACACACTGAATGTGTTATCCACATGCAAAGTTATAAATTAGCTGGGGAAGGCTTTGAAAGCTTACATCTTGAACCAAGAGTGAACCTGTCCTTTAATTCATATCGCAAAGTCCTTTGTGCTGATACACCAAAGGAAAGCTCCGCCATCGAGCATGGAATAAGCTGCTCCCTGTAACGTGCTCTGAGGAGCAGCCCCGCCTTCATCCTACAGCAACCCAAGTCATTCATAGCACCGTACAACAGCCAAAATTTCCAGCAATGACCAGTAGTTAGGGAGACAGGACCATTACAGTGTCAGAGATGGGTCATCTCGATTCCTGGTTTCCACTAGGCTAAGCGCTACCTGAGAAGTCGTCCTCTGAGCATGTCTGCCGCTGAGCTCTGAAAAAAACAAAATCCAGCCACTTAGCAATTCCCCCAATTAATTCTAATTGACAGCAGGCACATCTCCATGGCTCTGATGTGCTCTGTCAGCGTGAGAAGACGGGACTGGGCTGCATCATGCACCCTGGTGACATGAGCGCGGCCACGGACACACGAATGCGGCAGGATCTCATCCCGAGGTAGCCAGTATCATTTTCCTCTGAAGAGCTTTGCTCTGCTCTATGTGCGTGAAGTTTTCATTCGCGGAAAGGGGGAAACTTTCTTTACCTGCTTCGTGACCTGAGCCTGGCATCGGGGGGCGGCTCGGAGGAGGATGAGGGGACAGTGCGGGACCAGCAAGGGAGGGATAGTGCGAGGCTGGGGACAGTGCCAGAGCCAGGGGAGAATCCGGGTAGTGAGGGGCCGGGGACAGTGTGGGACCCGGGGGGGGGGGGGGGGGAGGGGGGTTGGCAGGTAGTAGTACGGGACTGGAGACTCTGCGGGACCCTGTTTGGGGGGAGAAGTGTAGTGCAGGGCTGGGAACAGTGTAGAACCTCAGGATGGAGGGCAGTGCGGGACCGTAGGAGACCGGGGGTGGGGAGACCGGGCGCCACGGCAGGAGCTGCACCACACGGCGCGGAGGATGCCCCGCAGACACTCTGCGTCCCGCCGGGCAGGACTCCGGCCCCTAAGAAGCGGGGCACCGCTCGGGAAAATCGGCTACTGGGGGGATGCCAGGAGGGTTCGGGGTTCCCACAGCCTCGCTGCGGCTCCCCTTGATGTTCCCGCGCTCCGGCCAGAGCAGCGTTTATTCACCGCATCTGCGGAAGAGTAAGGAGTTGGGTGGGCAGCTCAGGGGAACCTTTGGTACCCCTTGACATTGAGTGACAATGCTTGCCGCAAAAAGGACATCCTTACAGTCTAAAACAGGCACCGAGCTGGGAGCCACGCATTTACAAACAGCCCACTGTGCTTTTCCTGCTGGTTTTGCCCTCCAGTACTTTAAGGGCAAAATGCTCTTTTACATAATTTGATAGCCGTTTTAATTTCCTCCGTCTCCAGCACGTTCCCTAACGGAACGGCGGCGCGACACAATTAGCACAGAGGCTTAAAAAGTCAACTTACAGATAAAGACTTGACCACTATTTCGGGAATGCATCGGTGCGACACTTAAATTCGAACACTCGCAGGTTTCATCCAGCCTGTTCGCGGTACAGGGATCAGGAGCTGAAATAAATACTTCTGAGTCCATGAAGAAAAATTATTGCCGTACTGGGGGTGCCGAAATTGTTCCCTGCGCTTCCTCCCAGTATGCAAGGGCCAGTGCTCTAACAAGATGCAGGACTGCATCCCACGGACTCCTTTCTTGTCCTCTGCCTTCACGCCCCGGCGCGCTGCTGATTTGACTAGTTTTCCTGTAGGGAAAGCGAAAAAAAAACCGAAAACACAAACAAACAAAAAAGGCAAACTGCATCAAGTTCTGCATGTTGGTGGGGGATCCACTGGCTGAGGAATCCAATTAGGAAACAGAAACCTTCACCTTTGACTGATCTGGTCATACACAACTACGCAGCACAGAGCTACACACTGGAACAGCTATGAGGGAAAGCTACGTGTGGTTTCCAGCTTTGCGAGATCCTGCACCCACAAACCAGAGCCAGAGAACCTGGCCCAAGAAATTATCATTGCTCTTACTTGGAAAACAAGTTGTTGGTAAAAGACTACGTTCGTTTACTTCTCTGTAAGCCAGCCGGAATTAAGAACTTGGGGCTACTCGAAACTCTGCAGCTTCTGCCAGCGGCCTCAGCCCGTGGAATGCACACTCACACAGAGCGAGCCCGAGAGCAATGTCTTCACTCCCTGCCACACCCCAGAGGTTTGCAGATGAAAAACCTCTACACACTGGCAGGTCTGCAGGTACCAAAGTGCGTGTAGAAAGGTGGCTGAGACGATACTGGGGAGACGTGGAAGTGAGTTTTGTCCCGCAGCGGCTGCCAGGCTGTCCCCTCCGAGCTGTCTCAGGCCAGGCTGCAGGGGAGGGGACCGCACGGAGCCGCAGCAGCCTCCCCCAGGAGCGCGGAATGCGGCGCCCGTGCCCGATGGGACCAAGCAGGGAGGGCGGCCTGGCCCCCGCCTCAGTGCCCATTTTTCGTAAACTGACCACAACGCCTGTTTTAGTTTCTCAGCATACCGTGTTTTAACGGGAGGACAGTTTTCCGGGACGACAGTTTTCTGGGACCGCCTTCCAGAGAGAAGCATCCAGCCGCACACACTTGCGCTACGGTGCAGTCTTTGGTTAAGAAGCCTCCACACCAGTACCCTCCCGTTAAAACAACCCTAAATCTCCGCGTTCAGCATTTCCTTCGTGCTGTGCCTTGCCGTCAAACATTTAAGATCTCTCTGTATCTGATTAGGGCTCACACACACACACACATCCTCGCGTGACTAGTGAGAGAGAAGAACTGGAGCCAGGCGCAATTCCCCCCCCGCTGGAGCCCCAGACTCCGCTTGCAGCCGAGGCCTGTTCCTCTTCCCGCAGCCGGTCTCCGCCGAGCCCCCGGCTAACGGCGAGGAGCGGCGGGATTAAAGCAGCGCCCGAGCCGCGCATCCCTCTGGTGCGCACGGAGACGTGGGCGCGCAGAAATCGAAAATTCCCTAAAGCGTGCGCGCCCGCATGTTTTCATCTCCCGAAAAGCTGGGAACACTCGCTAAAATATAGAGGGCGTGTGACTGAAACGATTAAATTTAAACTGGACTTTGGAGAGATCGGTGACAGCGCACAGGCGAAGCACGGGTGGAGCTTGGATAACCAAGCCCACGCACTTTCCACGTCCACCACACACCACAGCGTTTCTGACCTCTGGGAAATAGCGCTGCTGTCCAACAAGCTCAGCCTCTTGCGAGGCAGCCCGGGCCACGGGAGAAACCGGGCTCTTGCGACCTCACTGACTTAGCACGGGCTCTCGGGGCGCCTTCTCCTCCTGCCTCTCCGCGCCCCCGGGGCTGCTGACCCAGCACCCCCCTCCCCGCACAAACCTCGCACCCCCGCCAGGGCACAGCGAGCCCTGCACCGCGCTGAGGCGGGAGCTGAGGGGAGCGCGAGGCGGGGAACGGGGACAGGACGGCAGGGGGCCGCGTTCCCGGCCGCTAGTGCCCGCTCATCGTCGGGTGGAGCTGGGCATCGAAAATCATACGAAACGCCGAGAAACTTCCGTGCGCCGTGTCCTCCGCCCTCACGAGTTATCGCTGCACCACCCCAGCCGCCACGCCGATGGACTTCGCTGTCTGCTACCGCCATGGTTTTCGGGGAGAAAAGGCGCGCGAGTACAGAAGGGGAGTTACTCTATAGACATCGAACCTCCAGCCTTCCGCAAAGCGAGCGCGAACGCACGGAACCGACTCGTTGAGAGCACAGAGAAAGGATCGACGGCAGCAGCCCGGCCGCCGCCGTCGAGGCCCCCGGCAGGTGCCCACTCTGTGTTGTGCCGCCGGCGACAGCTCCCACGGTCCCGGCGGGGTGCTTCGTGCAGGAGCGGGGGTCCCGGCGGCCTCTGGGCCGGACACAGGCAGCGTACGCTCTTCCTCACCGGTGCCGACCCGTTCCGCCCCACAGAGCACGGGGGGCAGAGAACGGAGAGGAGAACCCCGGTGAGGGTCCTGGTGCTGTCTCCGTGCTCACCAGAGGGATACACGGCTCGGGTACCGCTTTAATCCCGCCGCTCCGCGCCGTGCGGCGGGGGTCCCTGCGGCAGGAGCCCGCGGCAGGGACTCTCGGCGGGAAGGGAGACCGGCGGGGGGCAGGCGCTCCTGGGTACGCGGGACCTCACCTTGCAGCATTGCCTTTGCCGCACGGGCCGGCAAGAGCGAGGAGTTGGGCTGCGGGCGGCTCAGGAGCCCTGGGCCCAGTGGGGAGACCGTGGAAAGCCGCCGCTGTCGGGGCGGCCGGTCGCCCTGCCCTGAGTCAGGCACAACCCCAGCCCCACTGTTGGGAGCAGCAGAACTGAATTCAGGCGAGATTCTGCCCAGGGCGAGATCTGATTTAGCGTAGGATAAACGAGTGACTGGGAACGTCCCGGATTTACCGGGGCTCAGCACCGCAACTCGTTCCTATGCGGAATCGGGTCCTGGGGTTTCAAACGATCGTAACTTTTAGGGAATGAAGAATATGGGGTTTCTCCTTTCAAACAGCTTCTCCAAAACAGAATTCCCTTTTATCAAACTTGCCCTGTTTCTAAGCGCACAGGTGGTTCTCTCTGCTTGCTTTACCGCGTCTTGCATCTGTTGTCAAGCGGAGCTGAAACAAAGAGAGGAGAAAAAGATGGAAACGTAACGACAAGTTTAATTAAAGGCACCTGGTTGGTTAAATCAGAGTAGGGGGCACCCGTATTTACCTCACCTGCAACGGACAAGCCCTTGCTCTCCTGACACGTCCCGAGTGCACCAGCAGTATTTGGGTTGAGGGAGCTTTGCGAGCAAGTTTGTAATAATGAAAAAAGCGTGCCAGTGACCCCAGAGTCAAGGTATGTCCCCGTTTCCCGAGAGCTCCGGGCAGCCCGCTACCAGCACCCTCAGCCCAGGGTGCGAACAAGGACACCGCCGTTAATTAAGGCCCCGCGCTCTTCCAACTTGGTCTTGGAACCGCGGTAGCGCTCAGGTGCTCTGCTTTAAGCTTAATGAGGAATGTTTTATCATAGGATCCCAGCGGCGCGGGTAGGAGCAGGGCACATTTGGGAGTTGTGAGTCTAAGCCACAGGAACGCAGTGGGACTTCGGGTGTTGGTAGTGTGGAAAAACCTTTCTTGTTTATGCGTGTTCCCGCTTTCCATCGCGTTTGTGTTTCTGGCTAATACAGGGCTGTAATGCGAATCTTTCTTTGGACTGGGGTAGTGGGGGAAGCTGTAGCAAACTATAAAGACAAATGGGGGTGGGGTGTCCTCTGGGTTTTTTCGTTGCTGTTTTTGTTGTTGTTGTTGGACTCCCCACCCCTCCACCCCACGCACGAAGCCCGGTTTCGTTGGCGGGGGGGGGCGATCCAGTCGCTCTGGGAAGGCGGGTTTTGCGCAGGGAGGTGAGGCTAGCGAGGCAGGTCCCGCCGGTGGGGCCCACCCACTCCAAAACAAAAACTTTTCCCCCCCCGCAGGCGCTGAGAGCAGAGACCTGGCGCGGGGTGCCCGCCGTAGCCTCGCCGCGCCGCGGGATGCAGTAGGGGCAGTGCCATGTATTGGAAGAGCGACCCGATGTTTGTCTGCAGGCTGGAGGACAAGGACCTGCCCGCGCTCGGCGGCCGCGCGGAGAAGGTGTGCGGGGGGAAGGATGGAGAGGGGATGGGAAGGGATGGAATGGAATGGAATGGAGAGGGGATGGCGCGGGGCGGCAGCCGCTCCCGGCTGCGCTGCCCCGCGGGGAAACGCCGTCTCCCACCGACTCCGTTCCTGGGAGCCCCTGGCATCTGCTGGCGCTGACAGCGCTCTCCCCGCAGGCGGGCCCCGCAGCGGCCGACGAGGACTCGTGCTCTTCTTCTGCCGCGCTCTCGCCCTCCTCCTCGCCGCGGTCCATGGCCTCGGGCTCCGGCTGCGGCCCCGGCCCTGGCAAGTGCGTGTGCAGCAGCTGCGGCCTGGAGATCGTGGACAAATACCTGCTCAAGGTAAGGGCTACGAGGCGGGAGCGCCAGGAGCCGCCCGCAGCCCCGGGGGAGCCCGCCCCGCCTCTCCTAGCCGCTCCCCGCGAGCTGTCGGCGTGTCCCGCTCCCCTTGCCTTGGCGAGCGGGATAAAGCGTGGGGTGAGGTGCACTACTGTCTGTGGGAGCGGGGCCTTAGAGGAGAACTGGGTTCCTGTCTGCTTTGGGTAGTTTTTCCGCGCTGGAGTTGTTTTCTCCCCGTGCCGCCGCCGTGTCCCGGTCCCCTTCCCGCCGAGAATGGCGCACGCCCTTCGGCTGGCGGGCTGGGCAAAACGCGGGGTTTGGTGCGCTCAGGTCTGCGGGAGACGGGCCTTGGGGGGAAACGGGGTTCCTGCCTGCTTTGGGTAACGCTTTTCGACTCTGGAATTGGGTTTTCCTGGCGAGCCGAGCGGGCAAGAGAAGTCAGAGTTCAGAACAGGGATAACTCCATTCCTTGTCCTTACGCTCCTGGTGAAGCAGTGGTGGTGTGACCTGTTCGTTAGTAGCGCAAATAAATATTCTAGTGCAATATCGTGGATTTTGACATGGAAAGTGTCCACGCTTCTCACGAGGCATAAGTTGTTCTTTTTGTAAAAAGTGTTCTGGTGGTGTCTGTGAGGGAAATGAGCTGTGTGCTGGCACAGTAGCTTTGCTAGCTCTAGCATCCAGGATAGAATAAAAGAATTTGAAAACAAACGAAGCTATGTGACTTTAAAGTGTTAGCGTGTTTGGGAGGGGGCTGATTTCGTTCTGTATCACAGCCATTAAAATTATCCTGGATCAGAGTTTTACCTTCTCACCTTTCAAAAGAAAGCTTTGATTATAGTGAAAGATGTTGCTTGATTCCGTTAGATGCAGCCTTAAATAAAGCTGTTGTACATCCAGCAAAGCGAAAGTGAGTAATGCCACCAAAAGCTCCTCAGTGTTACCGATAGATCATTTGCTTGGGTCTCAAGTCAGGGGAGGAGGTCAGAGAACACATATGCTGGGCTGCATCTCGTCGAAAAGAGGTGCAGGGAGCTGCCGTACACTTTTGTTCAGGCAAATCTCAGTGCTTTTCACAGCAGGCTGGGCTTGGATGCAGATAGAACGAACTGGTGCCTGCTAACCTCAGGGACATTTTGGTGGCTCGTTTACCAATCATGGCTGTCTCCTTTCTGTAAAACTGGGATAAGATGGCTTGGAGTGAAAGACCTGTAATGATTCAGCTTTAAGTTTTTGAATTTGTCTTTACTGCTTCCTGTGTGGTTAGGGAGAGAGGGAAATCTCTGCTGGTACACTGGTATTTTCTTAATGGCTGTGAGGATGTCTTCCAGCCTCAACCCTCTAAATAAGTAGCAATGTAGATGGGTAACATCAGACCGACCAGCTAACAAAGCTGTTGATGTCCTGTTCTGTGGAAGACCATTACCCGCTGAAGTGCAGGCAGTGAGGCAAGCTTCTTGTGGCTGGGGTGGTGGCTTACACTGTGCAGAGCCATGTGTCAGCGGCCTGACCCCATGCAGGCTCCTCTTGCCCGCATCAGGGCTGGTGTGGGCCCCGCATGGGCCCTGGGGAGAGGGCCTGCTGGCCCAAGATGGGTGGCTGGCCAGGGGCTACTGCCCAGTGTCTGCATGCAGCACGGCCATTTTAAGAAACACTTGGGAGGATTGGTTTGGTGACAGCCATTATCAACAATTTCACATATTGTGCTGTAAATTTGTCAGTTTATGGGAGGATGACTGCCCGTGTGGATCATTTTTGGGAGAGCATTGGGCAACTGAGAACTGCAGTGCTGCAACCTGAAGAGTGACTGAAATGAGTGATTCTGGCATGAGTGCTGGAGCTGATACCTCGTGCTCCCTGTGGTTTGGCTGGCAGTGTTCTGATGAAAGGCACATCCTGGATTATCTCAAATCTGCTGCTTAGCAATAGGCAACGTATGGACTGTTTGATATGAGAAACTGGCTCCAAATTTAAAAAAAAGTATCTTATTGTGTAGTTTACAGAATTCCTCCTATTATTCAGGATCATTCAGAGGGTTATTGCTTAATTTTTACGGTCACAGGGAGTCTTGTGTTTTCAGATTATTTAAGTTATTTAGCTGGTGTGAGATGCATAATGTCTGCATAGCAGAATTTTCTTTATAGGTGTGAAGAAATGAAAATAACTGCGCTTAATTTATTTGCCCCAAAATTATGGTTTTTTTCAAAACTGATGATTTCTGCTGCTTTCCACAACTGTCTAGTTTCATTGTGGTTATTGCACCTTGAAGAATTATTGAATTTGCTATTAAAACAACTACTGTTATTTTAAAATTCACACCATTCACTCAGTTTGCTTTTAACAGAAACCTGGCAAATGAAGCTGTGCTTTATGGTGCGTTTGCTTTTGACAGACTTTTTTTTCCCCCTTCAATACGTGCATTTTAAAATTTCAGATTATTTTGCAAGGTTTGTCCTTTGTTGGGCAGGACATTTTACAGACTAGGAAATGAAAGTGTGTAGGTTTTCTGCCTTCCCAAGGTCATGTGAGGCCAAAACTCACTCTGTTATGCTAACACCTTGAGAGAAGGACTGGGCACAAAATATTTATGTAGAATTCAAATCGCTTGCTTCCTCTTCTGGTGCTTTTAATTACAACACCGTGAAAGCTTATTCTGAAGACCTCCATCAAATTAATTAATCCTTAATATGCATGGAGTTCTATAGGAAAAATACTTTGCCTCGAAGATAACTTTTCCATGAATCATGGTGCATGTAATTTTTCACCTCATCTGTGTGGATGGAAAAAATAGTTTTTGTAAATACAAATTAAATCTTGGTAGCACAAATGTTGAGGGCTATTTTTCTTTTGTGCTTTGCAGGTAAACGACCTCTGCTGGCACGTGCGCTGCCTCTCATGCAGTGTTTGCAGAACATCGCTGGGAAGGCATACCAGCTGTTACATCAAGGATAAAGATATCTTCTGCAAACTTGATTATTTCAGGTATATCATGCAGGAATGCAATTTTTTTTAGATAACATGTCACACTTGCTTGTTGCTTTTCACTTAAGCCACAACTGGAATGCACATTTAGGCTTTATGGTTTTATTTGCTAGGTTTGTTTCAGTAGTTAAATTCTGCCATTTCTTGCAGTGAGACTTGGCAAACCCCAAGTCTGCCTGAAGTAACAGCCTACTAAGTCTCCCCCTTTGCCCTTCTCTCGTTGTGCATAATTTCTGCATTTATATAATAACTTACTATTGTATGCACAGGGAAAAAGAGTAAGACAGAGTCCCTGTCACAGTAAGGCCGTGCATTTGTTGTATACGCAACAAAATCTCCTTGTGTAATGTCAACTGAGAATAGAAGGTAGAGGTGAGATGATATTCTGTTTGGACTAGCACTCTACTGGTCTGAGACTTAGGGTATCACGAGGAACTACAAAAAGAATGCAGAATAAATCCCGTGATCTTTAAACGAGGCTTTCAACAGTTATCCCTTTCTATGATCAGTTTAATTTAGAACATGGAGCATTGTAGGTAAAGGTCTAATCCTGTAAGGAAGAATATTATTTATTCATGCTGGCATTGAAAGTACTCATGATACAAAATCTTAAGACTAGAAAGTAGCAAAAAAAATTGCTGTTAATTTTTGTGATCACTTGTATTTCCTCAGACCAAACTATTTATGGGATCCCCCTGTGTGTAGTGAATGGATTATGTTCTGTGAGGTGGTTTTGACACAGGGAGGGAGAGGGAGCAGGCTGAATAATATGAACTTCTGGAAAAACAAAATTTTGTGACTTCAGAAAAAGAACTTACAAGTTTACAAAGACTTTCAGGACAAATTCTTATCCACATAATCAACATATTCTGGGGTCTAGTTTCCTCTTAGAAGACGAATATTCTAATGTAGTAATGTAAATGCTTGCAGATATTTGAATTTCTTTTAAAATCATAATGTAATGCTAACTAAGGAACTAACTATGAAGATATAGGGTTCCCCCCTTCTACTGAAGGGAACTGAGTAGTTAGTGAAGGATACTGTAGCTAAATATAATAACTCAGACTACCTCTACAGTAACTTGAAATCTATTTAAGTAATCAGGAGAATTTTGAACAGGTCAGGTGTTTCCATTTTCCACTCGCAGATTTTTGAGCAGTAAAGGGAAGAAGTAAAAGGGAAGATGAAGAGTGTGAATTCATGTAGCAGTTGTTTCAGTTTTGCTCTTTTAACTTAGGAAAATATCAGCTTCTGTGGTTCAGCAATGATCTTGCCTTAAGCTATCAGATACAAACTTGCTGATTTGGTTGCAATACCAATGCAGTTGTGCTGACCCCTCATCTCTTGTGGTTAGCCTACATGCTGTGGGTCTCAGCCATGCCGCCACATCCCCATTGCCTGTCACTCTCCTGGAGTCACCCTTTTTCCCCAGGACAGTTCGCGTCTGTGCCTTTATCTCCTGTTGCCCTTGTTATTTGCAGGCGGTATGGCACCCGCTGTTCCCGCTGCGGGAGGCACATTCATTCTACTGACTGGGTTCGAAGGGCTAAAGGAAATGTGTACCATTTGGCATGCTTCGCATGCTTCTCCTGCAAAAGACAGCTTTCTACTGGAGAGGAGTTTGCTTTGGTTGAAGAGAAAGTCCTTTGTAGAGTACATTACGACTGCATGTTGGACAATCTGAAAAGAGAAGTTGAAAACGGTAACATACTGCTTTTGTTAAGAACTGTGTTTGATCCTTAGTTCTAATTAAATTATTGGGGTTTGCTTCATCTCCCTTATTAAGAGGTGATTACCTAGCTTTACTGAGGCTGGAAGCTCAGGTTCTTGAATTAAAATAATGTGCAAATTATTTTGATCTTTTAATTTTTAAGTTTGTATAACTTGTTTTCTATCCTAAGGAAAAGAAAGCAAGAGCACATGTAGCTGATAAATATCATGCTGGGTCTATTCCTTCCCTCACTCACAAGGGAGGCAGTTGGGGTTTAATGGGTAATGGTGCCAGATCAATTTATCTTTGAGCTTGGCTTTCTTAAAGTTGAAATTCAGCTGGCCAGCTATTGTTGGTTATTGTTGAAGGACAGTCTGACTTAGCAGTAACATAGTTTTGAATGTTTAGCAGACGGTGTTGTTTTCTTTTTAATGCTCCAGGTAATGGAATTAGCGTGGAAGGAGCATTACTAACAGAACAAGATGTTAATCATCCAAAACCAGCAAAAAGAGCTCGGACCAGCTTCACAGCAGACCAACTCCAGGTAGAGGCAGTGCTAAAAACTTACATAATTCAGGTTTGTGCAGGATATAGGTGGTAAACTGGTAGGAAACCAGATGCATATTGGGGGGGAGGGGGGGGGGGGGATAAAAAGCTTGCATGCCTTAAACTATTTCATAAACTATCAAGATACAGCATGTTTCTGGGATTGTTTGTTAGCTTCAGCAGTTTAATATGAAATAGTTATTCTTCAAGCTTTTTATTTCCCTGGGGGCAGCCAGTAATTCTGCAGAGTGGAAACAAAAAGGTTGTTCTATTTTGATTGCTCGATGAAATCTATTTAATCAGACATTTACATCGCTACACACAATAAAGACAAAATATTTTTGGAATTATGTAATGTGAAGAGTTGTACTAAAGATGGGTGCTGTATATGACTTGAAAATGTTAACAGGATTGGAAGTTGGAATTTTTTTTGTAATGCACAATAAAGACTGCAAAAGATTGTGTTCTCAAAACAGGTAAGGATCCTGGGTTCCTATTTATATTCACATGAACACAAGTGGAGTACTGTTAATGACTCTTTCTTGTTTTGCTTTGATTTAGAGAGAAGATGGTGAATAGTTACACATTTATTTCCTGATTGCTGTTTTTTTCTCCTAAGAGTTCCCCTAAATACTTGCTTTTTAGATAACTTGTTACAGTCTTGGCTATACTTCTGTACACTGGGAAGAGAGGCTATCAACAGGGATTCATCTTTTCTTTCCTTCCTTCTCCTGTTCTCCTTTTCCCAACCATTCCAAAGTGCTTCATATGCTGGTTTCTTCAAAGTGTCTTTGAGCTTTGCCTGTTAAAGATGTGCTAAAGAAAGTATAATCTTGGTGTAGTATTTCAAGACCTGGCTTCAGTATTTAATGCTGCACAAAAGTGGGGGAAAAAACCCACTTTCTTCATAGAGCTGGGTGGGTGAAATACAGGGAAAGTGCATTTGAAGTACTTGGCAGCAGTTCTTGTACTGTCCAAGTTGTTCTTAAATATGTGTTGAAGTATGTTTTTCCATTATTCCTTTATACTAGCTCGGCCACTAGCTCTGTTCCTTTCTGTGGTCAGGACTTACATGCAGTGGGAGCTAGGAAGTCTGGAAGTACCAAACCCCTCTTTGCAGGGTGAAGCCTGCCCATAAGGGTGATTGCCCACATCTGCTCTGCTTTGGAGGCTTCTTTTTTTGCTGTCTTGGAAGAGTTCACTCTGGACTACCTCAAATATGAGTTATTTTGCTCTCTGGACCACCACTTCACTTAAGTTAGCTTTCTAGGGAAAAACAGCATGACCAGGGCCAGCTCCCTAAGCAAGAGGTAATGGGGAGATCAGATTTAGAAGTTCCAATCTGAAATGATAAAGAAGCTGTGTTTTTCTACCCAATCCTGTCTACATATCTCTGCTTTCAGTTTATAACTTGTCTTTGAATTTCCGGTCACATGTGGCTGCTACAGAATTTTTCTACTCTTTCAGTCAAAGTTTTATTTTGTTGACCTGTCTTCCTTTTGTTTATGGTGCAAGCAGTTGAGAAAAAAATAATGTTGTGGTATAATAACATATGTGGGTCATTTAAGCAGTGCTATATATCATGACATGTGTCTGTTCAAAGCTTAGTGTGCTGTTTCTGCTGTGACTGGAGACAGACTGTGGTATTAGCGTAAAACAAGCATGTTGGCAATAACCTGACACGGGTGCAGGACAAGAGCTCTGGACATCAAGGTTGAACTTTGGCAAAAGGAAACTTTCTTTCCCAGCAGCAGCTGAATGGAATATAGGTGCAGCCATTAGGGTAGGAAGACTATTTGGAGCTTCCTGCTGTTTGCTGTCATTGAAACTTCCACATCCCAGTCCTTTTCCTTGTAACCTGCTTCAGCTGATGTTTGAGATCTTGGGGCCTCTTTTTATTTAATGACCCTTGCTATCTGCTTGGTGCATCTGTCTCTCTGCCTATCCTTGATGCTGGTATAAGGCTTTTACTTCTACCAAGAGAAGCATCAGAGGATTAAGTGACTGTCAGAGTCATGGCTTATAGTAAGATGCCTCATGAAGTACTTGCGCAAAAGGATGTCCATGCTTTTTGATGTCTTTGTGTGAAACAGTAGGACAGTAAATAGTTTCAGCATTTCTGAATGTGGAGAGAAGTAGTTTGATTTTTTTTCAAAGATGAAGCCAGGCAAAATTTCCAGACCATCAAGGGACAAAATCCAGACATGAGAAACTACACTTTACTAAGTTGCGGAAGATATCCTGCAGAAATCCATGAAGTATTACTTCCTTTAATAAGGTAAACTCCTACAGGCTCTCAAACTGTTCAGGATGTATGCCAAGTTGACGTCTACTTCCTCACAAAAATGTTACTCAGATTTTAATGACGTGTGCTTCAGTTTTCTGTAAAAAGGTGAGAGTACCCAAACAATTCCATAGTGCAGCACAGCCAGGGTGGAGCCTCTGTGCTCCTTGGGTCACTTAAAGGTGCACAATGCACAAAGCACTTCCCAGTTGCCTGCATCCTCCATGCAGATGGAGAGCGTTAAGTTGCTCCATGGAATACAAGTCTCAGTGACTGACAAGTTCAGAGGTGGATCAGAGTTCCTTTCATCTGTGTGCTGTAGTCTGCTGCTATGGAAGTTTTCTTTATCAAGCACGTCTGAATTGCTTTGTAGTGAATTTCCTCCCACAGTACTGTTAACACAATTGTAAGAGAGCACCTCCTCCAGTTTTTACCACTGCCAAGCAGAATTCTTTCATTTCTGGTAACTGACTTAGCTGGGTTAAGCAGAATAAGAGGCTTGCAGTTTGGCGTTGGGGGTGACTGTATTTTTGGTTTCCTTAATGTACTGGGGACCATCTGGGAGTAGTAATTACAACAGTATCCTGAAAATAGGCAAGGAGTAGGGCCATGGTCTGAGAGGAGTGTCTAATGCTGCTCTCAGGGCTGCACGCAAGAAACTGCAATCTTTTGTCTTGCCTTTTCAGGTTATGCAAGCACAGTTTGCTCAGGACAACAATCCAGATGCTCAAACGCTTCAGAAACTGGCAGAAAGAACAGGCTTGAGCAGGCGTGTTATCCAGGTAACTGCACTAAGTTGCATGAATAACAAAGTCTGGTACTCATGCATTGGAAAAGCTTATTGACGGTTTTTTCCACATAGTTACTCTGAGATGGAAAAAGATCTAATCAGGCAGCTTTAACCTAACTTCAGACAACATACTTGGTCAGTAATAGGTCTAGAACAAATGTTAATTTTGAAAACTTGCTATATTCCTCTTGCACTTTGTGATTAATAATCTTCAGGAAGAAAGTTCTTAGCATGAATAGTACAGATATTGGTGCTATCCTTTTCTAAGTATAAATTGCTGACTTTAATAGCCTGTTCTTAAGACCTGCACTCTTTTTGAAAATGGCTTGTGGTATGACATGTAGGGGTAATTGAATATCTGATAATGTGTTCTAGAGAGCAAAGTTAAAATAGAAATCCATGCCATCCAAAACTGAGAGAAAAAACAAACTTAGAATCTTTTCTTTAAGATGTCTCTCAGCATTGTATGTGTGTCTTTTTATACATAGACATGAATTTTTATATAATATAGATGTTTATATAAATAAAAATGTTGGCATTTCCATTAGCTCATTCTAGCCTGAAAGACTGACAGGGTGTTTCTATAGCAATGAGATATCTGGCCGCTGCGATCAAGCCTTAAAAAAAATGGAAGGTCGCACACCTCTCAGTGTGAAAAAATGGGTATCCCATGAAAACCCTGTGTCACTCCTAGTAGTGTTCAGGCAGGGAGACAGCTGTGTCCTGTTGTGTGCCTAGGGACAGGGGTCAGGGCCATGGATGGTGCTGCTCAGCCTGGAAGTACATGGGCCCCAGTGCTGTGCAGCCCCTCACCTCGCCTGTCCTTCGTGGGTTGCTCACTGTAGAAGCTTTCCTGACTTTACTGCACTTGTTTGGGGCACCATGTAGGTTTACAATGAACCCTTCTTCACTTAGACTGTCAGTGTTACATTTAAAGACCCAGCAAACTAATTGAATTCAGATGAAATTAGAACTCTGAGGTTTTTGTTACACTAATGTTGATAGATGGTGTTCTGTTTCAACATGATGTAAATTTCTCCCCTCCCCCCCGCCCGCCTCCTTTTCAGGTGTGGTTTCAAAATTGCAGAGCACGCCATAAGAAGCACGTTAGTCCTAATCATTCATCTACAGCTCCTGTCACAGCAGTTCAGCCCTCCAGGCTGTCTCCACCCATGCTAGAAGAAATGGCATACTCTGCGTACGTAGCCCAGGATGGGACAATGTTAACTACTCTACACAGCTATATGGATGGTAGGTATAACAACTTTGCATATCCAGGTAAAAATCATTATTAACTGTAGCAAAAACAGTTTGCCAAGTATTGATTAAAGAAACTTAATAGATTTTTAATTGCTAGTGTTCTTTATAGAATATCTTAATACTGTGCTTGCTATCTACACCTGGTTAAGAAGGATGCCTCTACAGGCAGTAGCCCTTCACTGTAAGGGCACAGATGAAGAACTGGTATGAGGGCCAGTTTTTGTGCCTCCTCCAGACTATGAATAGTAGTAATAAGAAACCAAACACTTTCTTTAAATGTCCATACCGTTTTTTAATAATATGAATAATTTTAATGAAATCTACCACCCACATGCTGACTCTTCCCCAGGATTGTAGCTATATTCAATCCAGCAGCTTCACTGAAAACTTAAGCTTCGCTCATGGAACACATGGAGGAAGGGAGGGTGCTGGTGGTCAGAAGTACATTTTGGTATCTGTGTGACTTATGACCCAGCCAGTTAACTACTTTTGCTCATGTCTGGGATTAGGAGAGACTGTGAGGTTTGGGGAGAACTAGGCTGTGGCCTGAGCTTGTTCTCTTCCAAAGCAGTGGTGTAAGGTGGGCTGTGGATGGAGGAGTCTGAACTGGGCCAAGGAAAATAGAGCGTGCTGTGGTGGTTGGGGCCAGGGAGCTGTTATCACACAGTGGGATTTACTGACCTATAGTCTTTTTCTACCTCTAATGAAGCTGACCAGTAATTTTTTTTTTTTTTTGTAGCTCATTCACCTACAGCTCTTGGACTCCAGCCATTGCTACCCCATTCAATGACACAACTGCCAATAAGTCACACCTAACTTGTTTCTGTCGGGGATATAAACTGTTGATGTAATTCAGTCATTTATTGTGTATAAAAATATTATTGGTAAGACATTGATGTTAACTTTTTATTTAACATCTAAAGCATTTTCAAGATAATTTTTTGTTGCCCAGGTATGTAAGTATATTTAGCCTGCAAGACACTTTGACGGATTCTGCATAAATTACTATTACATTGTTTACAAGCCTTATTAAACACTTTTTTTGTATTGTCTGGAAGTAGTCCACTCTAGTTATGTGTGTTAATTTATTTGTCATCAAAAGAGCACTTTGCCTAAAAGAAAGGACTGACAATTGTGCAAAATGTTTACAGTTCTTTGTGAAATTGTAGTTTACCATTAGTTTGTATCTGTAAGTTATTGCTAAAAGTATTACCTGTATTTGAGTTGTATACAGCCCATATGTTAAAGCTTATTTCAGTGAGTTTAAAATTAATTTTGGTTGCACATATTTTCAAAATGAACTGAATAAAGTTTCTGCTGTAGCATGCGAACAAAAATCTTGCTGTGTTTATGGCTGAATTGTGATAATTTGTCAAGTGTTTAACTTAAATCTTCAATTTGGAGAAGGTCCCTGGTATACTTCGGTGCACTGCACCCAACTGGGGAGTGCTCGTATCTGTCTCAAATGATTTAAAAAAATCCTTTAATAGGCTTAGATGTGTCTCGAAACACCCCAATAGGTACTACTTTAATGTAAATATATACATAACAGTGCTGCCTGTGAGGGAGAACACCAGAAGGGTGAAGGAAATGATGGGTGTGTAGGACACATTTTCAGTTGTGGTGAAACTTAAATTCACATCTGCTTCAATATTTTGTATTTTTACTACATTTTCTTCTGTAGTTTTACCTTGTGATTTTGTTAAGAAGGTAATTTAATATAATACCTAAACAGAGTCTACATTTTTTTAAAGTAAAAATCCAGGTCAGTATTTTAACTGACCTGTGTCAAACTGCGTATGAACAGACTGGATTGTCAAATGCACGGGTCTGCTGTGTTTTGTACTATTAACATGCTAAGACTTAATTGCAGAGCATGTTCTGTTACACTGATTTGATGGACAAAGGCTAGAGCGTACTATCAATTCAACTGATTTTTGTCTTCACAGACTAGTTTCCTTCAAGGATTTAAGACTGGTAGATGCCATCTGCCCACCTAAACTTTACTTGCATCAGAAGGAAATCAGACTCATGAAGGTGTGTTTGTCCATGTCATTTTTTAGTCTCCTCTCCCAACTGTGAGCTAACATGTCTATTCTGTAAAATGTCTGAATTGTGCTGGTTGAACCATTTCTATGTGGAAAAAGGAGTATTTTCCCTGCCACTGTGGAGAAATGATGGCTTTTGAGAGCATAACTTCAATGGCAAGCTCTGAATTATTCAGGTTGCACAAATTAAATGTTGGCACTGTTTCAAGTGCTTATCACAGATGTCTGAGTAGCAAAAGCAATCTATTTGAACTGGCACAGTGATTTGTCTGGGCTAATAGTATCCTGCCACATTGTTTTCACAAAAGAAATGCCCTCTGAAGACATGGGATGTTGTAGAACTTGACTCACTTTACCTTTTGTCCTAATACATGTTGACTTCTTAGTGAAGTACTCTGGAATACAGAGTTCAGTATCTCATTTTGGTACCAAAGCTAGCTCCACGGATCTGCACAATCCCAAACAGCACACATAGCAATAGACAGACTGGGTTTTGTTCATTTATGGAGTCTGATATGCACGTAGGACAACCTTACTGGTGAAGTTTTACCAGTTAAATGCTAAATAATGTGAATTTATACATTAACATAACTTGACAATTTAAAATACTGTTCAATTGTGTTGTTTTGAAATGCCACTTCACTTACATCAAATCCCTTTAAAGAAAAGTAATTAGTCACTCTACTTTGAAGGACTTAAGCAACTTCAGGTTGCCTGAAACAAAGGATGTAAGCTTATTTATGAAACACCCTCTTCAGTTCCAGAGGCAATGCAGGATTAAAGTAAATGGGGATCAATTTTCCCATTTCCCTATGAAAATAAGCAGGAGAATTCATCTTTTTCTACTGTGATTGCTTGAGCAGCTATTTGTATATGTGTAGCTGGGAAGATAACGTAGTTGAAAATAGGAGCCTTAGCAGAAGATCTGGAACTGGAATATCAGAGATGTGCTAGTGCCCAACTTCAGCTGTCTGGAGTTAAGCTGTGTGGGACTGGTGAAGCAAAACTAAGAGCAGTTTGAATCTGCTGCTCTCAACTGAGGCTGTCTTTGTAACCTCCCAACTTGGAAGTTTGCATGCTTGCCTTTCTCCTGGTTGTGCACTGGTTTGCATTGTGCCTTTGCTGCTGAGCTCATCTGACCCTAGAGCTTATTACTGCTTACTGCATTCTTACCGCTGCTTGCTTTTTGAGAGAGCAACTTGAATGTTGCCATGCTAAAGAAATTCTTGGGGTCTCTTTACAGGATGAGAATGCAGGTATGGCTATGGCAGGGGCATGTAGTATGCTGAGTCAGTGCCTTTGGGACTGAACAAGTTCAATTTAAAATTGAAGCGTTGAATGAAAATAGCGTATGAAACAAACTGGTCTTAACATCTTGCTTATAAGTGACTTGTCTTGAACAGAACAATATATAGAGCTCTGCCTAGTGCTCTGCTACATGGATACTTTTGCAGAGAGCTACATTTCTAATGTGTTCCCTCTGATCCCAAAGTGTTTAGCCTACAAGGTAGGGTGATCATATGGCACTTGCCATATGTTTCAATGCAGTGTATCTTAAGTAATCCCAAATGGAACAAATTATGCAAAACATACTTTGCATCAAGAGATTCTTAAAGGAAGAAATACCACTAAAAAAGTTAAAGCTGTGCCTCAAAAGTACTGTGGAAACTGGCGGCCAGTCTTCTCACTCCTTTTATCCTTCCTTCTCTCACTTGTCTGACCAATGCAAGCCAAGACTGGTCACGTGTTATTGTTTTTTGCAAAAAGTAACCATACTGCAAAATAAAACTTAAATTTTATTATATTCAAACTGCTGTAGGAAGAGGGAGAAATATAGATGGAAATACACATTTCACAGAATCTCTGAAGGATGTCTGTTTATTAGGAGTTGGTAGCATTTCAGTTTCCAGAGTAAAGAAATAGCCTATTGCTACAGCATCTTCAAGATCTTTTGGAAATATTTCAAACTGCAGTTAAATGAAACACTTGGATCTAGATGTTTTTGAAACTCTACCTGCTCACTGAAAATATGAATTTGTGTTCATGTAAAGATAAATTTGAAAAGTACTTGGGCATTGTCTAGTCTGTTTTTCACCCTAAGGCACAATGAAGTATCTTAGTGACCACTAGTAGAGATGTCTGACTCATCTGTTCTTCAGTGTCTCCTGTCGTCGAAATCTCTACAGATTCTATAGGACATCTGGCACTTTCTTAGGAAAACAAGAATTCCAACCAAACAAAAACTCTGTCTTCCCTCCCTTGCCTCACAAATCCAGTTCATTGGGGTTTTCATACTAAATTGTATTTTCTAAATGTCTAATTGTTCCTGTGCCGGTTTCTTTGTCCATCTGTTTGAAGCACAAACTCAGTTTTATCCAAGCCCTTGCTGATGGGTGGCAGGAGGATTAGGGTGCAGAAGTTGCTCATTGATATGTGTGCCAGAATGATGGTGAGTGCTTTTTTTCTCATAACACTGCCCTCTACATTCTGTTTGTGACCAGCTGTTATCTGTCTCCTGCTCTTCTGATTATCAAAACCCAGGTAAGCAGCTTCTCTTTTGTCATACTGAATTTCACCCTGCTTCTTTCATACTATTTCTTGAAATTTTCAAAACCTTTTTTAATTCCCATTCTGAGCTCCCCAGTACTGCCTCTTTTGTGGGGTCAAAGATTCACCAAGAATCTCTGTTCTGTCACCCATGGAATTAACTAAAATAGGGACTAGAACCTTGGGGAATTCCAGTTTTTAAACAGGAGAACATAACACACAAACTGCTTACTTATTTTCCAACTATTTTACCCTAGGTCGTTTCCCTATCCTGCTCGTGTCAGACACGTATACCTTCTTGTTCACTCCACAGCCATTACACTTGCTGAAAGGAAGCTGAGCTGATTTGACAGTCTCATGATTTGTATTCTTGTTATTGTTGGTGTGGTGAAGTTTTTTAAATTCTTGAATAAAATAATTAGACTGAAATGAAACTGCGTTATTGGATTCCCTGGCTCTAGGCACTGCAACTCTTGTATTTCCTGATGTCTCTCAAAAATAAAGCTTAATTTGGAGAGGTTGCTGTCTGGCTCAGCTGTCCTAGGACAAACAGCGTCAGGCCGAAGTCTGAAATAAGCTCTAGGGAGCTTGCTTTTGTTGGTCTTGGTACTAACTATACTATTGGCTTGTTCTGAGAATTTTTTGGAGTTGGTTGGAATGGGTTGTTTGTTTTTTGTTTTTTTTTTTTTTTTGTTGTTTTTTTTTTGTTTGTTTTTTGTTTTTTTTTTTCAAAATTGCTGCATGTGAAGTTCTAGTTTGGCCTTCTGGTATTCACTGGCTCTAGAGTAACAGATCAGCGCTAGCCTTGCTGTTGATCTGCATTGTGTACATTTATTAATAATCTATTTTCTTGGCACTTGCTACTAGTGCTGCCTGATTTTGAGAATTGGCTTTTTGGCCAGAAGTTGATGTTGTTTTTGTAGTTCAGCATTATAGTAACCATAACTACTTTTCTGCATCCTTTCCATGATTACATCTGAAGTTCAAGAGTTGCTTAAAGTTTAGACAAGTTGATCTGGTTACACTTCCATCTTTATTCATTCATTTTTCTGAAGTATCACTAAGTGTTACAAATAGTTCTCATTTCTGAAGAAACCGATGAGTCTTGTCCATGTATGAAACTTCCCAGCTCTGGATCTGTGGTAGCCTTCTTGAACCCTTGTGTTTTAATTTGCAATATGCTGCTCCTCAGGACATGCAGAATTAATGATGTTAGTAAGGATGGGCAAGTCAAATAGATATAAGAAGAATAATGTCTTCATAAAAGATACAGTTTCTAGAAATATTTTGACACATGCACCTGTGCTCATCTCCCTTTTCCTTGTCTGTTTTTTGGTTTTGGTTTTTTTTTAATTATATTGCATCTAAAATCATTACTGGTTCAAAAGTCACAATAGTGTCCAATAGTTAAAACTGATTCTATCCATAATTCAGAATGACAATTGGTTTATAATGGAAGTATGTACTATTAAAGTAGAATCATAAGCCTTTTGCTTTTTGTACAAATGCACGTGTAACCTGCTGTTACACAGGTTACACAGGTGCTAATCCCACTCTCTGCTGTGCCAGAGACAAGAATACCAAGCCAGCAAGCACAGAAGGCTGCTGCTCTGGTCACCCCTGCACAGGCCTCAAAGGTGCCCAGCTGCCCACCCTGTCAGACGTGGCTAAGGGTTTACCCAATTCCATCCTGCTGATCTCACCCATGGCTTTCGTCATTACAGTAACATATGTTTAAACTCCAAATATCCAGCTACTCCATACTTACTCCCTAGACAACTACTTGGGGAAAAATGTGTGTACCTCCACCAGAAAAAAAATGTTGCAAGTTCAAATATTTAACTTCAGTCAATTTAATTCTGTGTGGTGGTGGTGTTGATAGTTAACTTTTAACTCCTGCTCATTCTAGAATTAAAAATTAAGCAGCTAAACTTACCATATATGTCACTAACAGCAGGATAACCAGGCTTTTTCAAAACATGAAAACAATTTAGCATTAGTGTGAGTGAAGGATAGAAAAAACCTGAATTGGTTAGTTAATTTCAAAAAATCCACAGCTTGTTTCTGTGTAGATGAGCCTCCAGAATAGTCATGTCTAGGGACAGGAAAGATAGTGCAAGATTAACACAGAAGAAACACAAACTTCTTCCAAGTTGTTAATCGATGTTTGCACATTTTAGCTCTCCTGTTACCTTTTACAATAAAATGAACATTACTGAAAACAAACCAAGCTGTTAACTCTGTTTCAGGTGTTCTTGAGTAGAACGTGGGAACAAGATGCTGTAGCAGGTATCTGCTGCAGTACTGTGTATTTCTAACTGGCTTTCAATGTTAGCTTTAGTGTGTGACCTCCTGTTGTCTTGTGTAGCTGTCTTGGTGCCAAGCAGAATAGTTACTCCTTTAAAAGGAGGCATTTTCAGTTATAGGTTTGGTTGTGAATAGTGCTGAAGGTTTGGTTGTGAATAGTGTTGAAGAAATGCTGAGTCCAGAAGGTGTTCTGAACAATGTTTGTGCAGCCTCTCTGTTCCTGGAAGCCAAAAGAAATGGAAATACTGCAAGTACTGGGTGTGTACTTCCATCAACCACTTGAATTTAAAAAAGGAGGTATGTTTGAGATTGTGTCATTTGGAACAGTGTAATCCCAAACTCTGGAGGTCTGTTTTTATTGTAAGACTACCACTTTAAAATTGTTTACAGGTTTTTTTATTAAGTCTAGTGTTAATCACAGCAATACAAAGGTATGGTAGCTATTTTTCTCTCCTGTGAGGAAACACCTTGCTGTAGACTGATGCTGTATAAATTGAAGCTAAAACACCTACTGATTCATTCTTAGTTTTTCTGTGTGTGATAAAACAGCTCCCTCTTGAATGTTTTCTGCGTTCTGTTTTATAACAATTACACCTCATGAGCAGTCTCTAAGAGGAAAATAAATTTTAATTCTTATCTGCATTCATTCTCTATCCTGGCGTCCCTCGTTATTCCCAGCTGGTGCATCATCAACACTTAGATTTTTCTCACTCTCTTTTAGGATTTTGGTTTTTTTATATTCCACACTTGATCCTGAATTAGGAAAATATAAACCCTCAGAATCAAATGGCTTGGAATCTGATAGTCTATGAAATGATTGCCAGAGAAAGAAAAAAAAAAACAAAAAAACCCACAAAACCACAATCACGCCCCACTCCCCCCGCCCCCCCGAAAACCAACCCTCTTAGCAGAGGAGATTTTTCAATCTCTAAAAGCTTCCTGGGTTACGTGAAACTTACCCATTACAATTGCACCCTCTTCCATGGTGCATTCTCCTTCAGTTTCCCCTTCTCCCACAACCCCGGAGAGAAGTAAAATAAGTATTTACAAGTAATCAGCTAAAATAAATACATTTTCTCATCCCAAAAAATCAGCAGTTTCAACCAACATTTCTATTAACAAAATATAAGGTGGTTGATCATACAGACCATTGCTGAGCGTTGCATATTTACAGTTTGTTTTGAACCCCCTCGCTTTCTATTTTCCTGGTACTGAGGGCAGCAAGTTCTGCATTGCTTGCATTTATCCCAGTTATACAGAAATTCTATTACGTGCAGTTCTGATATTTGATAAGACTTGCCAAGATATTTGTATCTTATGGAGCTGGATCAACAATAAAAAGACAAAACTGAAAATCACTGTGCATATGAAAAAGTATGTAAACCACTGAAGTACAAGTAGCACTTTTTTCTGTTTTATTTATTTGGAAGTTATCCAAATTTTTTATGTTGATGACCATCTTCTGTTTTGATGTAGTAGGCCTGTAGTTGGTGAAACCTAGAATAGAATACAAGTTAAGCTATAAACAAAATATTTTACATGGCAGGTGACAAAGTAAACCCCTTTGACTTCTGCTTTCTGATACAGGACTAGCTGTGATTGATCCTTGCTTATTTCTAGGTGTAGAATGGGGTACGGTGTTCATTCTCAGTTCCAGGAAGAGCATTTTGGCCCAAATATTTATTTTCTATTAGTTTAAAAATCTGCACTTTCACTAGGAGAGATCCCTCTAAGGCAGCCTGAGCAACAGAGCTGGTTCATCACCATGTCCTCTGACCATCTAGCATAGAGGAGACCACTTGGATCTAAACAAACAGCCTGCTTTGACATTTCTGGCTGCAGGAGCTTGTTGGTACAACTCGTCAGGGTTATACTGGAACCAACAGACAGGCAACAGCAGCTCTTCTCAGATGTGGATGGGTGCCAGCAGTATTGAAGAATGACACCCTTTAGCCTCTATACGGGACTTTTGCAAAAGATTCTTCTGTAGCTGATCTGGCTTTCTCAATACTTTTTTCTGAACGTAACTCTTATGTTTTCCCTGTATTTGCTGCTTATGAAAAACATGCCCTGAATACCTTGCTTCTGGATTGCTTTCCTATGCTAAGATGGAACACCAAGGCTGCAGTCACACAGGATACTTCTCCAGAGCAGAGAATTCTGCCTCCTCGCTGAGCTGTTCCGCAATCAGCCAGCAGCTGTGGGATGCTTACTGCTCCGTGAGGATAGAACAGAACTAGGACAGATGCCTTGGATAAAGCATCTAGTCTAGTCTGACATTATATTTTCCCAAGTAACAGTAAAGCTGAAATGTAGCTGATTTTGTATTGCATTGCTGTGCTGCAGCACTCAGTGCTTTCAGTGTTGGAAAATTATGATAGTAACCCAGAATATGAGGTGGTTATAGAATATACAAATCCCAGCTTTTTCAGAGCTAAAAACGCAAACTTTCCTGGATGAAGATGTTATTTAGCACTGTTGCTCTGTAGCTAACTAACTCCTTAGTGTATTTAAGAAGGAAAGAATTCTTCTTTTCCTACACACAGAGTAAAGTGTCAGGCAAAATAAAGCATGATTTATTAAGTGTGATAAATAAAACAAGTATTTTTTACTGCTTTCTTATTAATATTGTTTACCTTTTATTATTTTTGTTCTATTAAAGCTGTTCTAGTTTTTGACCCACAAGCCTCCCATTTCCCCATAAGCAAGGGGTGGGATTGGGATCACAGCTGCTCACATTTAGCTGCCAGTCAAGCTGGGAAGCAGAGCTAAACTGGGACAGTTTTCACATTAGGCTGTTGTTTCATATACCAGTGAGAATGCCTTTCCTCTTCACTCTAAGAGGAGTTTTTTCTGTCTATATTTTGTTAATTTGGTGGGGAGATTAAGAAGAGATGTGACATCTTTACTGTTTGAGAAATGTGTTGACTGTACTGCCTGATGCTTAGTTCTCTCATGAAGCTTAAGGGTTTTGTGACAAAACCACAGCAGCCCAAGACACCAGGTAGAATATTCATAAAAAGGAAATACCTTTCCCTGTGAATTCAGGCTTAGAAGCTTAGTCAGGGCTTAATTCTTTGTTCTAAGCTGCTGCAATGATGTCCATATAGTTTCTAAGCATTTTACCAATATGACTGAGTAAGGACATGCTCCAGAAATGGATACACGCTCTCTCCCAGTGATCAAAGAGATGGCATATTTGTTAGACTTCCTGGGAGTCCAGCCCAGCCAAACAGCTTCTGTGGAGTGATAAGGGTGGGCAAGGTGAGGAGGTTTCAAGTGTAAACCCTAGAACCAAAATCCTATTCTTCATCTATTCAGAACATCTTGAATTTGAGCAGCTGATTGACAGTTACATTGTTTTCTAGCAGTTTTGGTACCCTGTATTTTCCACTTACATTCCTATGAGATGAAAAATATGAAAATTATTTTAGAATCAGTGCTGTCTCTAACCTGCTGACTTGCTGTCATCAAACGAGGCGACAACAAAAGTCATATGAGATTTAACATCTTTCTTCTCATCTGGCTGCTGGTGCAATACGGTGCCTTCACACAAAATATTGATCCCTTCCTCCTCCATAAAAAACAGGTTGGTGAGGACAATCACAGTCAGTGTATTAATATGAAATGTACTTACAGCATGAGAGAACTAGAGCTTATTTCAGTAGGATCAGGGCTAGGGAAAAGGAGATTGTCTAAGCTATGTCTGGCACAGCTATGGAGGAGTCTTGAATCAATTCCCCTGGGCTTCGTCAGTAAATATTCTGCTCTACCATTCTGAAAGGTTCAAACACAGCAAAGCAAGCAGTGAAAATACACATCTGTGTAAAGAAACTTTTGAGAGCAAATGTTGATAACGTTGCTCAAAACAAAACCAAAAAGGAAACCAACACAACTTCTCCACGGAAAAGAAAAAAAAACCCACAGCAGATCTAATTTAAACACTGAGCTATAAAGTTGTACCTTTTCCTGATACAGTCAGTTTCTTTGTCATTTTATATTAATGGAAATGTGCAGAAGATTTTGATGACTTCTGTGTGTGCAAAAAAGCAACTTCGGGGGACAGACTTTTGCCACTGTCTCCCTGCCGGTGCAGCATCCAAAAGAACAGGGATAAGACTTTGGTACTTCATGTCATGCTGCCTACTCCAGCACAACTACACTCCCATGGTGATTGCTTTTACATCAGTATCTAATGTTTTTCATGGGAGCAGTTATTTGTGCAAACATTAGGATGACAAAAGCTCTCCAACCATGTCTTTGTTCTAAGCAGATATTTACATGCTCAGAAGGGATGGTACCAGGATGTGCTGGCAAACGGGTATTGCACCGGGTAAAATCAATCAGTGGAAAAAAAAAAAATCAGAGCATAGCTCAGACCAGTTTATTCTTTAGACAAATGCTTTAAAAACATAATTTTATATGAATGTGTGTGCACATGCGTGTGTTTGTCTTTTCATCTGTTTTGTGCTTTAAGTGTACTCACTTCATCTGTTACCTATAACTGCAAAGCCCCAAAGTTAAGAAAAAAAAAAAAAAAAGGAAAATGAAGTGAGCATTTGCTCTTTTGGTTGAGGCTGTTTGAAGTGTGACATAAGATGTGAGCTCTGCAGTATGTAATCATTGCTAGGTTTGGTTACTCCAGCTGTGCTGCTAGTCAAATGGCCATCAGGCATTTCCCTTGCAGTGCTCAGCTTTTCTCTTCTACTCCCTCTAATTTCTTTTTTCCCCCACATAAATAAGCACACAGCAAGGCAACAGGAGCCCTGGGTAAAGACATCACGGCTCCTTTTTCTGCAGATTGCCCATTCCTCTTTTCACACAGCTCTCCTTGGACTTTTTCACCCTTCTCATAAGAAGCTTTTCCAGGCTGGACGTGCACAGTACTATGTACCAAGCTCTCCTTCAGACACTGCTGTCCTGTGGGAGGGCTTTAAAAAAAACAAAAACAATAACCTCCCCCCACATCTCAGTAGGAACCAGTCTCCTCCTCCAAGGATGACAGAATAGCTCCCATCACCAACTGCACCAAGATTATTTCCCAAGTTGACCTCATGGGGAAAAGCTGCTTCCTGCTCCAAACCTCCTACAAAGTTTATTACCAAAATATGGAAAATCAAGAACAACGAACAGTACATCAGTACACCAACAAGTCGTGCATGTTCTTATTTTAAAATTAAGCCATTGCAGTTGCAAGATAACTACTCCATTTAAAAAGTCACACAAGGAACTGATTTTTTTTTCTAAAATGTAAGTTAGCAGGTCATCAAGAAAGCTAACCTTAGGAACATCACTTAATTGGCATGTAAATTGGGATTTGCTGAATGCAGGAAGAGCTAACAGCCAACCTCTTGACTGTTTTTGGAAATAACCAGCAGAAATACTAGCATCCCTGTGACACAGATACAAGCACTTACCCAAAATATGATCTTAAGACCCCCCCAAAAAATCGGTGTATGTGATGCATAGAAACGTCACCTTTCAATAGAGATTTTAATCTTCAGTGTCTTGATAGGAATATTTACAGGTGTCCTGTAGCAGAGGGTCTGTTCAAACATGCCGTTACATGTTTCCTGTCACAACATTGATTCAGAAGGAGCTGCTGCCACTGGACATTGAAAGACACTAGTATTAAACTCACAGTATCACAGTATACAGTATCTATTTTTTTTTAAGCTCCAGTGACCCAGAACCACTACCGCTGAGTATTATACTATGATTCGTTAAATTGTTTTGGAACATCATTAGTGTTCTCACAGAATAGCCCACTTGTGAGCTTAACCATAGCAATATGATGATGGTTAAGTACTTAGTGTTTCTGTAAGAAACTGGAACTGCATAAAGTAGAAAAAAAAATAAAAACAAACTACAAAAACCCCTCTTTTGACATTATCATATTTTGATTCTTTTCCAAACTTGGGTTCTTTTGGACTGCAAAATTAAAATGGATCGCCCACAGAGCTCCGCCAAACCAACAGAAATGAAAACTTGGGACTTGATGAAAGCGAAGTTGGTTCAAGACAGGAAATTCATATGGTCAGTTGTGCTGAAAATCACGGCAACCAGAAACTGCATTACGAAGCTCTGTATAAAACAATCCCTTCCTTTCCCTCTCCCAGCCATCTGCCTATGTGTGCATTTGCAAAGCAGGGTGCCAACAGAAGCAAATGCACCAAAAGCAATGTTTGTCTGCAAAGACATCACAGGTGGGACACATCAGTCAACGGCTGAGACAACAGCAGGAACATTTCCATCCCACATTTATGGCCAGGGTCTGCTTTGTTTTAACAGGTCAGCTCTGTTATCTTTTCCTTCTTCAGCGAGAATGTCAGTCAGATCACATCACTGCAGACCCCACTACTGTTCTACCCCAGCACGGCTGCAGTCCGATTATGGCCAAGTGAGGCAGCCTCTTATCCCCATTGTGCAGGAGGTGCCAATGCCAGCAAGGAGAGCTCCCTGAGGAAGGGGCACAACAGCTCCACGCTTCCTGCAGTGACTTCACCAATTCAAAATGAGTGGCCTTGCTGCATCTCGCTGAGCGTGACCTGAGACACTGACCCACACCCCAGGCCTGCAGGGGAGGCATGCACAGTATGATAGTCCCCTTGAGTAACAGGCAATCAGAAAGAACAAACCTTGCGAAAGAAGCAGGAGCCCTCGAAAAGACTGGATCAGACTGCTGGCACCCGAGAGAAAACTCAAGTGAGGCTTCAAATTCATCTGGCTATGGAATAAAGATTCTATGGCATGCAGCCAGCATTAATTTTAAAGTAATATGAATGGCAAGAAAATACCTCAGTCTGAAAATACATTTAAAAGGAGGCAAGCAAGCAATTTTGTTAGCAAGCCTAAAATTTTCTGAGGACAATATAACCAATAGCTGCAGTCATTTCCAACAGACCATATGCATTAACAGGAGATATTGATGTAGTTTAAAAAAAAAAAATCCAGATTTAATTAAAATAACTCTGCACATATGAGACACATAGTAAATGTCCTCTATGCTCCAAAAAAATCCCCTTACAAGAACTTCTATATTGCAAATGCATCTTCCAGCATCTGGGTATGCTTTGACAGATTCTGCAGGGTGACACAGGATCACCTGATTAAACAATATTGTTCTTTAACACGCATAGTGCTTTACTGTTACTGTTGTTTACGGCCATGGTCAGAACTGAGCTTTACTGTGATGCTTTACAGAACAAAAAGCATGCAGGTTTTGTTCACCAAAATTTCATCTGATCAAATGTTAAAAAAAAAAATAGGGGGAAGAAAACGAGTATATTTTCATGAAGATTTACTGTAAAACAGAAGTGTCTTTTACTTCTTCCAAGTCTCTGCCAGCTCTGCCAGGCTTGTTCCTCTTCCTGTGCTGCATGGCCTCTGGCAGCCCAGCTGCTGAACTGGGCTCAGGGAATGCCAATATTGCTCTGAAGGGCACTTCCACAGCTCACTTTTCACTGTCTAGGTTAGACTGAAATTTGCCCACATCTAAACCTTCCAGGCTGAGCACATCTTCTCTCTGTTGGCCTTTGCCCTGTCACAACCACACTTTTCCAGCTGCTGTCATCCACCTGCTGAGGCATGGCCAGCTCAGGGCTCCTGCACAGCAGCATTGTTACAGCACCGGTACCGTTGCGCATGGCCAGTGACCATAAACATAAATGCATGGACAACATGAATGCACCACCAGACCTCACAGCTTTTAACCATCTCCAAGAAACTGCATCCAACACTGTAAGCCTAACACACTGCTCATTTTCCCTTAAATGATGTATGCTGCAACTCTGAATGTAAAGCTTCTGTGTACCCTGTACACTCGACTGTACCTACTCACTAATCCCAACCACAGAGCCACATTTTCTCCACTGATGCAGTTCTGGCTCAGTTCTCCTCCACTGCAGCTGCCACTCTGCCCAAAATGACAGCAAAGGCCAGTGGGCCACAACACCGTAGCTTTTTGTGCTGATTCAACAACTTCATCTCCAGGTTTCACTGCAGGGGCCGCTGAATGCCAGAGCATCCTCAAAGGCACCCCATGTATGGAACAACTTAAAATGCGCACATTATCTCTTACCCTTGAGCCCAAAGTCTCCCTTTTTCCTGTCTCCAAGTTAATGCTCCAGTGCTGCCTCTGCAGAAATCTGGTCTGATTCCTAAAAAACCTTTTGCCCTGTTTCTGACTGACTGGGGTCCCCCCAACTCTCCCAAAGGATATGAGAAGCAGCTGAGGGAACTGGGGTTGTTTAGCCTAGAGAAAACTAGTCTGAAGGGAGACATTATCACTGTGTACAACTGCTTGAAAGGAGGCTGTAGTGAGGTGGGTGTTGGTCTCTTCTCCCAAGTGACAGGTGATTTTAGGAGAGAAAACGGCTTCAAGTTGCACCGGGGAGGTTCAGATTAGACATCAAGAAAAATTTCTTCACCAATAGGGTGGTCAGGCACTGGAACAGCTGCCCAGAGTAGTGGCTGAGTTGCCATCCCTGGAGGTGTCTGAAGGAGTGGTAGATGAGGTGTTGAGGGATCTGGTGTAGCAGTGGGCAGATGCATTTGCACTCAATAGTTTCAAAGGTCTTTTCCAACCAAGCAATTCTATGATTCTGTGAAAGCTGTTCCACAGGCAGAGCTGCCACACATTCTCCTTGCTGGTGGCCACAGACCACTGGCCAGACTGGGACCTGGCCCCGCTGCGGCGTCTTCCAAGCCAGCCCGTGCGGTGCAAGGGAAGCGCTGCTGCCCTCACGCAATGACAGGCCAAAAACATGACTCTCCTACACCCAGAAAGAGGTTTATAACTAATTACAGCATATGAACGCGGGTGATTTAAAATACACGTTCCCGGTTATAACAAGATATCAAACCTGGTTCAGCCAAATTCCCACCTTTTATTACAACGGGGTTCAAAAACACTAAATAAGAAACCTCATGAGCCATCCTCGACGCTACGAGCGAAGCTGACGCCGTTCCCCTCCCGCACGGGCGCCGCGCGGCCTCCCCGGCCCGCAGAGCTCGCTCTGTCCCCTCCGCGGGGCGCCCCCCTCACCGCAGCGCCCCAGCACCGCCTGCCCCGCGCCATCCCCCGCAGCACCCTCGCTGCCCGCCCGGCACGGCACCGCTCCGCCACCAGCACCCACCCCGCCGTACCCCCGGTCCGGCACCGCCCGCAGCACGCACGGCACCGCACCACCCACCCTGATCGCAACCACGGCCCCGAAGCCTCCGCCCCGCCCGGCTCGCCCCTCCGTGCCGCCCGCAGCACCCCCCCACCCCTCCCGCCCCGCACCACCGACCCTGCTCGCCGCACCTGGCACCACCTGCCCGCCCAGCGCCATCCGGCATCGCCCGCCCGCAGCACCCACCTTGCTGCGCCGCGCCACGCAGCACCCACCCTGACCGCAACGACCGCTCCGCGGCACCTGCCCGCAGTACCCACCCTGCGCGCCCCGCAGCACTGACCGCCCTTCCCCGACCCCCGCAACACCCACCCTTCCTGCGGGCGCGCGCGGGCTCGATACCAGAGGCGCGGGCTCGGTACGAGAGGCGCGGGCTCCGCGCTCCGCCCGAGCCTTTCTCGAAGCTGCGGCAGAGCTGCGGCAGAGCTGCGGGCCCGCGCTGACGCTCGTTCGGCTTCGGCGAGAACGGCATCCCCTTAGGAATCACAGTAATGAAACAGCAGCCGCCCTTCCGCCTCTTAGAGAGCCGGTTTGTGACTTTACAGTCCTTTATTTGGGACAAACACGTGGACTTTCTGTGGCGTGGAGTAACAGACAGTTTCAGTATTGGTCACACTGGTGTTACGGAACGTGAAGGAACAGTTAATTATCTAATTGTTTACCGCGCAGTACAAAGTCTGTATTACCTCAAAAATCGTTACCTGTATCAAAAGTTAGAAAATTTAGAATAATTTATAAAACACTTCCAGAATAGCAAATTATCAGTCTTGCAATGGAGAACGAACTCGATGCTCACAGACATGCAAAGAGATGTGTTACACCAACATTCCATGTATTTGCCAGCTTTTTTCCCTCTGCTTTAGGCAGCCAGAGCTCCACTCTTCCAGCGGTGCCACTGGTACCACGTGTCTGGCCACTGTAACCGTGAGCAGGACAGGCCCTGCCCAGAAGTTCACTCTACCACAGATTAAAGCTATCAAAAAAATCTACTACTAGAAACAAATAGTCTTGCATTGTTTTTATTTACTTGCAACACTACAACCCCTGTGTGCTTCCCCCCAGACCACAGTCTGCTTCCATGATCTGACAAGAGCACCAGGGAGATGGTGTGTGCTGCATCACGCAGTTCCAAGACACCCGACCGCTTCTCTACAATCCATTTGATATTAGTTAATTTGAAACAAAGAGAGTACTGGTTTTCCTTCCTATACAGCTTTTCTGTTTCATATGGTGTGAATAAACTTCAAAATGCAAGCCAGGTAAAATAAGGGCCAGTAAGGCACTTTGTCAGCGAGGCCACAGCTTGTCTGGGCTGAGTGACCGGCTGAAGGGAGACATTCCACGCTCTTGCAAGCAGCCAGTCTGTCCTTCCCAACCACGTCCCTGCAGCCTATTTGTCAAAGAACACCCACTGACTGTCCCAGAACCAGCAGGACACTGTGTCCTCCAAAGCCACCTCCTGTTCTACAGCAGAACATATGACAGTGCAACATTTCATACTGTAAATACCAACATTTACAGATGACTCAGCATCCCTGGAACAGCCCAGAATGAGCCACTGCTTACTACTGGAGAAAACCCCTCAGCATAAGAAATATTCCCATCTTTTTTCTTCTTTCTTTGTTTTGTTTCCGGGCCCACTTTTTTTTTTTTTCTTTTTTTTTTCTTTTTTTACAAAATTTGAAGGCTTCACATTAAAACTTTGGTATAAATCATTGGTATAAATGAAAGCCATCCATTCATACATCACAGGAGACACAAGGGACCCAACCAAAACTAAAGCGAACACGATGGCATGGGTGTGATAGTGGGTGTTTTCTATTATCCCTCAGTTTCTACATTTTGCTTGTTTCAGATCTTCAAGAGTTCTCTCAGTTCATGAGAAAGGGTCTTTCTGCAGGGCCACCCTGCCTTTCCAAAGCTTCTCCTGGAGTGGAGGCACCCAGCTGCAGGCCAGGCAGGACCTCCACCCATGAGCCCTCCACACTGCAGCCCACTGAGCTTCCACCAGGCTCCAGGGTCCAGGGTCTGCCTCCCTGCTGCCCTCCGAGCACAGACCAACCACCAACTCCTGCCTCTCCATCCGGGGCTGGCTCTACCTCACCCAACCTACTTCACCCAACAGCAGGCACCTCCATACCCACACCTGTGGGCTCGGGGGCAAAGTGGACTTGACCCATCTCACCGTGTTATGGACAGCCACATGTCCCACTAACTAAGGGGAAAGAACAGAATTTTAAATTTCATACTAAATCAAGCAACAAAGTAAATGTCCAAATCCATAACCATCGCTACTGGTACCTCCTCTGGGGTATAAGCCTGCCGACTGGCCCACAGGATTAGTAAGGAACCACTAAAATAAATTAGTCATAAAATATTTTAAGTGATTCTTTCCCAAGTAAATATTTGCATTAATTTCTACTTAATTAATTCATTAATAGCAATTTATTTTTTAAAGCCAATTTTAATATTAAATCATCATGATTTATTTATTCAATTTATTGATTACAAAATCTACATGGTATTGCTTTTGCATTTTCACAGTTCTCATAATTATATCATTAAGAAAATGGCTTTTAAATTTTCTTCTCAGAAATGATGATCACTTACATTCTAAATAATTTCACAAAATAGTGAGTGGAGCAAATTTAAACATATATATATTTTTACTGTATATAAATAATAATACAATTTAAAACTTTCACTTTTAGAAATCCCTTTAGTAAATGCATAGGTTTGTTACAAAAGTCTTCTAATCAAATAACTGTATACTATTTTCTATTATGTTTTATTCCTAGTAAACTATACGGTTACATTCATATGGTAAAAAAGCACGCTGCATTCAGCAATACGCTTTTTCAGTTGAGCTCCCCATAAGACACTCAAGACCAGTAGAAATACTGATTACTTAATGCAGTTTCTTTAGCTGCAAACTAATCACACAGTAGTATTAAAACACTCACAAAAAGCTTTAGCACATGGACTGTACTCAGACCAGCAGCTTTTTTAATCACAGAACAGTGATGCATACCCCAAAAAGTTACTGGTTTAGTTGTCAGAGGCAATTAGAATAATGGGGGGAGTTATATTGAATGCAGCGTACAGCATGAGAGAGGAATGCAGACGACAATGAAAAACATCACCAGTCAAAGGCTGGTTTCTCAGGGTGGGTTCCTCAGCCCTTTTTGACAGTCAGGTTACTTCAGGGTCTATTAAGGGGGGTCAGCAAAAACCGGAGGTGCCCACGGTCAGTAGTCACATTTGAAACTGTTCGCCTTTCTTTTACATCACTGGAGTCCTAAACTGAATCACTCATTTCTGCTTCAGGGGAAAGGGCTATAGCGCCCACTGGGTCACAGAGAATGTGGATGGGGATCCAGGCTCTCACACCTCAGCTCACAGGACTTCAAGATCCTACCCTGCCCATGGCTGGAAGCATGTGTGCATCGAGGTGGCCCCAGATCTATAGCAGTATTCCTGCCTTTGGAGTGATTACAGTCACCACAAACTGGAGCTTTAAGTCAGAAAGCAAAATCACTGTGGGATGTGGATCATCAGCAAAATTTCCCTAGAAACTTGCGTTTAAATAATCTGGAAAAGAGTTTGCCATTCTCTTGGTGACATTAACAGAATCCTGGGGCTAGGGAAGTATTTCCAGGCACTGAACTCCCGCAACAGGTCTGGCAGAGGTATGGCATGCGCCACTCCTGGAAAGTGGACAGTAATAGAATATCTTATTCAGTAGGTGGGAGCATGAAAACCAGGGGCAGGCTTCAGTATGGTTGGGTCCTTATACATCCATGATACTCAAAAACCAGAACCTTTTCAGCTCAGCTCCTGGCAGTAACAGGCTTGAGAAGTACTCCGGGGTCAAACTTTATCCACAAGCAGAGCCATTTCTAAGCTCAGTGACAGTTCTACTAACAGGAAGCCATAAAACTGAACAGAATGTTAATGTGCTTTCTACCAATAGATCTTGTATTAATGACCAGGCAAATTTAATAATCAAAAAGCAAACTAAATCTTTTGGAGCATCTTTCAGTAGCTAAATAATTCATGTTGTATCATGAGAAGACTCAAAGTTCAACGTCTTAATACCTTACTGTGTGAGAGCCTGGAGACTTATAGAAAGAGCACACCGGGCCCTCAGCACCCGCATGGTCATTGCAACAACTCCTTACAAAGCCCTTCTTAACTAGGCAGAGGCAATGGAATTCCTTGTGCAAAGGTACAATGACCAAGACTTTCTTCTAAGGAAAAAAAGACTGCATTTGGTTTTCCTTTCAGTGAAGCTCAACTTCATCATAATGTAGAACACAATCAGAGACTCGTTAGAGATAAGGGGATATTAACACAAGTGCATCTCTCTTAGACATCAGCTAAAAATGATACATTCACCATCTTGTACCAGATGGAACCTCATTTGTGTGAACCACAAATCACTTCAAGTGCAGTGGGACTTTCTTGCAGTTATGTCATCTTTTAAGCACAACTCACAGAACACTCCACTTCAAGCAGTGTCAGCTGTAGTTTGCTCTGACTTGCCTTCGTTGGGACCCGCAGGGTACCACCATTTCTTAAAAGATGCAGTTGTGGATGTGATTAAAATATCACTACATTTTTCAGTGTAGGGAATCATTAATACATGTATAATCACAGTTTAAATAGCTGTGAACCAGCTTGTACAAAAAAATACAATCATAGCACCATATTTACAGATTTAGTACCATCTCCCGGTTAACTAGAGAGTCTCAAACTATCTTTTTATGGCTAATTAGGTTATATGTTAGTGCTTTCAAAAATTGCCTGAATTTCTTTTACAAATATACACTTATAAAAAGAAACATTATCAAAACTGCTGTCATCTAAGGCAGCAACTTGTGTTACAAAAGTTATTAAAACATCATTATAGAATTAAAAAAAGCTTCAAATTTACATTTTCCTTTTCATAGGCACTCTAAACTAAAAACGTGGCCTTGTTTTCACAGCTGTTAGTTTAAGCATTTAAACTAGTTAAATGTTACCAATGTTGCTCATTTTTTCAGATATAAGCAAAAGGAAAAAAGAATCACCCATTAACCAGAAGCATCATTTACAGTTTTTACTTTTGCCTACTTTATACACGTTTTGCTTAAAAGTGACACTGTTTTGATGTTGAGGTTTAGTGTTTGTTATCCCACTGCCTTCTTAGGGCTTAGTTCCTTCTTCCCTAGAATTCGGTGAAGGCTGGCTGACATGAAGTAGGGTTTTGCTGTAGATCCATCATTTCTTTCCAGGTCTTCACCTGAATTTACACAGCAAAAGCAGTCAAAAGAGCAAACAGCAGTATAAGCACACACACACACGGAGGATTAAAGAAAGGAGAGAGCAAAAGACCCAATATTAAAAAAAAACTATCTCAGTCAAGGCAATGTAGCTCTATTGTTAAGCTGATGAAGGATGCTATAAGGTTTCTATTTTCTCAAACCAGAAGTTTTACACTAAGCAGCTACAAAAATACATAGTCATTTTAAATGATAGCAATGCATCCTTTTTATTCTCCTGTTCTTTGCTTTGGCAGTATAGATGAAAATTTTCCCACACACTCATGCTTCCACCGAAATCTGGCATTTTGGCTACTTCTTGCGACAAAATGTCCCAAAGAGAGTTGTGGACTTGAGCACTTTTCAAAACTGGACTGTTTTTCGCTGCCTAAGATAAAGTTCTCTTGAAAACCTGATGCCACAAGTGCACAATATTCTGTATGAACTCCTACTGTCTGTTACTGAAAGGAAGCATGGGAAGCAGAACAGAACACGAATTTAAAGCTATGAGGCAGACGTATTACCATTTTTCCTACAAAAGGTCATGACTACATCATTTTTCTGGGTTCAGCCCAGTGTTTACGCCATGCAGCAGTCACAGACCAGTAAGCAATTTCACACTGACAAGCAATCTGGAGGGAGTGTGCAGTGAAGCACAGTCACTGCAACTGCAGCCCTGCCGAGGCAGACAGCTCTGTCTGCAAAGCCAAGCAGAAAGCGCCAGCTCTAAGAAATGGCCAATGAAGGCAGAGGAAGCAAATCTTCATGTATGTCCATGGCAGTATGCACCATGTGTCTTTGGAACAAAGTAAAAAGAAAATCTGTTGATTTTTGACTGAACCAACAAACTTCCAGAATTTTATTAGTTTGATCAATTTCCATTTCATTCTAAATAACAGTAATGATTTATTTGTTTCTTTATTTATGGTTTAGCTTATTTCTGGGAATGCTATTAATGCTATGTCTGCCTGTGATCATCTTTGTTTGGAATCAAACTCCTTAACTCCATATAAAATAGGATGTAGCTCTAGACTACAAAGTTAAGGAACACCTGAAAAACAAAATCCAGATATCCCCATGAACCATATAGCTACCTTCCACTCCTTAAACTAATTACATTTGAATACTGAAACACTTCTGAAGAATGCACTAAGGAGCCAGTCTAAAAAGCAGAAGCAGTTCATTTTTCACACAGTCTGCTAGCAAGTCACCAGAATTCTGTAAGGCACAAATAAGGTGGATTTCTATTTCTCTTCCCATAACTTCCAGCTATTAGTGAAAGAAAACATAGTACTTACAAAAGCAGAGGAAAAGCGTGTCGACACACATTGCATAGACGCTGAAGAACCCATGTGCAACTAGGTAGGAGCCAATAATGACTGTCTACAAAAACAAAACCACAATAAAACCCCAAATTCAGTTTGGCACCAATGTGGCAGTGTTAACATAAGTCAGAAGCAGAAGCCAAGTGTGCTAAGCAAACTTGGGAAGATTTAATGGTTCTACCAAAGGTCACTACTGCTGTGAAGAGGTCACAGATTCAAGACTCTCTATCCTAACAGGCAGTAGCTGCTAGTTTTCCAGCTGCAAAATTGAAGCTATTTCAACTCCCAAAGAGAATCAATGCCAAGAATATTGTGAATTCCTCAAGATTTTTCTAAAGAACCACTCATTCTGTAGATATTCTGGAGTCTAGGGAGAGCTACAAAAGGAGAAAGAGATGCATCACCAGTCCATTCCTTTAGACACGACGTTGGCATTGGTGCCTCGCAACCAGCCTTTGCTGTCTAGGAGGTCTGAGCAAAGCAGCTCTGAAACCTGATTTTTCTGAAGGTGCAGAGTCACCACAGTGCCACCACTTCTGCCTGACTAGAGTGTGGCAGATCAGTCGTAAATTCAGCAGATGGTATGCCACTGAGAGAGTGGCAATAGGAGCTGTTACCAGACTATGCCCTGAGCAGTCTGAGCACCTCAAGCTGCCCTGACTGTTCAGGAGATTAGATGGTTGCCTTACCAACAATGGTACCCAGTAGTAATTTAACGTTGGTGCTTCCTGTGCAAAAACTGGTATTCTCTGTGTGAAGAAAAAGAATGCCAGAACACCTACAAGAAGCAGAGAAGATCAGTGATTCCTATCCTTACTCTGATTTCCTAAAACCTAAAGGATGCCTAAGACAAAACACACAACTGATCCAAGGCTGATTTAAATATGAGTTTAAAAACAATAAACTACTCAACATTAATTATCTGCCGGATCTGTATTCTGACAGAGGAGTTATGTAAATGAATCAAATACCACAAAGATATTCATGGGCCCAGAAAGACTTTAATGAATAGTTCTGTTTCATCATTCTACTGGATTTAACAGCATGATTAATAATAACATTGAACAAGACAATGACATGGGACAACAACGACCAGTGGAATTCTAGAATAAAAAATAAGTGAGAAAAATTCTGCTGCTTTACATTTTATTGCTTGAAGAAATACTTAACTATTTCAGAATAAAAGGAGAAGTGGCAGTGCTAGGGATAAGCACAGCAATAAATTTACAACAGGCCAATCCATCTACAACAGAAATCACCCAAAGGATTTATTCTTGAAGAGGACGAAGACATGAATTAATTTCAGTATTTCATGGCCCAAATTTCAGAGAATATGTTTCAAACCAAATCTGCTACCCCAGTTTGAAAGTAATTCTACAGTAATGACAAAACATTTTAGATTTGTTGCTGGTACTAATTTTCAACTTCTGAATAAAATATAATTTATCAGTAATCTTTTAAAGTATCCCCAATACATAATATGGTTATTTGTAAAATAATGTTTTGAAACTGCTGTGACAATTTAGAAAATCCGTAAGGGAATACTACCAACTTGAATTTCTTAAAGTGCTTCATTAAAAAAAAATACCACTTTTCTGTCACAGAAAAACATTAATAATGTATTTTTATATTTACTGATAACTAAGAAAGCCCTATAAGGATGTCAGAAATATTCCACTTCTCTTAGTATAGCTTATAGCTACAATATAGCAGAGCTACAAGCCCATCTCCTGCAGACCTGCACCACCTCCTCCTGTATGCGTGCTGTCTGCTACCAGGTGAATCGCATTTGTAATTATTTTCAGTTCTTACAAAAGAAGAACAAATTGTGGCTGACTTATTGAATGTGCATTTGAGTTGATCTCGCTATGATGCATTGGCTGCAGAAGTCCTTGCACCAGCAACTCATGCAAAAGCAATTATGGAAAAGATGTTGTCAACAATACACCAGGCGAGAAGAGGGAAAAAACGAAAAAATGTATTTCACTTCAATCATGCAAATCCTAGAAACACAGGAACAACTTCCCAAATAGTCAGACCAATGAAAACCTCCATCATATATGAATATGGCAGTCATGCTTGTAGGTCACAGAAAACAGAAAGTACCATGTGGAAAAATTCAATTAGCTTACCTACACCACCAGCAACAAGAATCTTGCCCAGGAACAAAAGGAAGTCTGTAACTTTGTCCAGAACTGCAACTCTGTTCAGCAAGGGACAAATGATACATAATCATCAAATTAGACATTTGTATTCTTTCTCCTTAGATCTATGGATCATTGACAAAATATGACCAAGAAACTGCCTCCTGCTGGTTTCACAGGCTGCCAACAGAGCAATCCCATGAGGCAAAAAGCACTGAGGCCCGTGCTGACTTAGGCCTTGCCACAATAATACTTATACAGCACTTGAAGACTATTTATTGCTCTTGCTGGTTAAAAAAAAGCCAAACCAAAACATCACAATATTTTTATTTCAGCCTTTTCACTAGGGTCATAGATAAACCAGCCCAGAAGAGGCAAAGTACACACCAAAACAAAAAGCCCTGTTTGTGCAGGTTGCTGGCAGGTCTTCTTTTAACTTGGTCTTAACTGGCCACATTTCATGACCCCATAACGTGCAAAATATACTGTTTTAAGATATCACAGCACAACCATGAAGACAGGAGGCCTCAAAGCAAGGAGGCAGTCACAGATGAATGAATGAATGAATGAACGAACGAATGAATGAAGCGAGACAGAAAAATTCACCCTATTACATCTGCAGCCCTCATTAAAAGCAACAGCAGGGAGTTTCTGCTCAAAATCCTGCCAGCCTGTCTTATCAGCAGGTAAGTAATAGGATGAAAAATTAGCTTTATATCACTAGCCTCTTGACAGCACTGAAGGCTATCGATATGGTAATACACAGCATTGACTACTATGAAAGAGAAACATTAAGAAATATTACGGAGAACAAATCATCGTCAACCTGTCAGAATCCAGAATTAGCAAAACAAACAAGATAAAAACCTCTCAATTCAAAACAATAAAATTACATGCCTGGCTTTTAGCTATTGCTCTTGCTGATTAAGAGCAAAAGCACAATGGACAGTGAGACAATGTTCTGACAGGAAATGAAGGCAGATTCTCTTTCCTATTCCACAGGCACTACATGATGTGGACACCGCTGTTCTGATACTAACTCAGAGGAACAGAGTGAATGCACTCCATTCTCCCATCTCCAATCCTTTTCTCTTCTTTCTTAAGCATCACTTCCATTTTTCTGTCTTTCAGCCTCTCACTCCATTCCTCTTCTCCTCCCAGTCCTTCCCTTAATAATTTAAACTACCCAGCCAGTTTTACTGTGTCTCTTGCTCGGTAATTACATTGTCTGCTATTGCATCAACATGGCCTACTCCTAAGTTATTCTCCCATTTATTTTGGTCTCACAGCACTACAGGAAGAGCCAGGAGCAATGAAGAAAATTACTGATGAGAATAAGGAGTTTGGCAGCAGTGTTGGTAGTGGGGAAAAGGGCCAGGGGAGTTCCCAGCACCAGGGCAGATCTAGTTATGTTAGATACTAGCTTTGAAAGTAATGTATTCTCTATTCTTTCCTGCCACTCTCTGACACCCCATAAGCTTTCTGGATGAATCTGAAGACTTAGGTCTTTCTGCTTTCCTTTTCACACACAGCGAGTGGACCAAAGCTGAAGAAATGGCAGATGATGAGCACTCCATTTCTGCATTTTCATATATCTCCTCTCAGGGTCTCAATTAGTTTCTTGGAGGTACTATTACAATCTACTGTGTGCTTATGAATTTTAAAGAGCAATTACAACAGAAATGTTAGAGTATATCAACTTTGCATAGGTTACTGTGCTGGTTGGCCTGCTGTTATAACACTGAGTATTTGAAGCAAGGGACACATCTGAGGACAGAAGCAGCTCTGGGAGAGACATGGGAGAGGGAAGAATCATGTCTGCAGAGTGCAATAGTAGGATATCCTGATGTTTACAAGGACTGGGAGATGGCCCCTTACCTCACCACATTTCGCATGAGCAAAAAGAATGCTTCCTTTGCCGAGGTGCAGAAGTTTTTACCATATATGGCAATCTGCAAAACAACAGTAGCAGGTAAGTATTTTAAATAATGAGGACACCTCCTTGTATGCTAGAATCTTACTGCCTCTAATGCACAGTTCTCTCTGATACGTGGCCTTGAAATTCTGATAAACATAAAGCACTTCTTCTGGTCACCTGCTACCTCTCAATGCTTCCCACCAGGTTGGAACAGAACATTATCTACCTTTCCCCTTCAAATCACCTGGCGATGAGCATGCTACCCCTCGTGATCCCGCAGGCAGTAGACTGAGTACTTAGTTTGCCAAGTAGAGCAAAGGAAGTACTTGCAGAGGGATTCTTCTCACTTGGCTCATTTCCTACACTATATTTATAGACAGTGGAAAGAATAGGCACTGGTAGTGCAGAAATGAGTCAACCCCTGTAGGTACCTCCTTGGACTTCATGCTGCTCTCAGTTACGAAGAAATGAGTAATACCAGTACCAGTGTCAGTGGATTTACATCACCATAAAGTAAAACAGCTAAAATTATTCAGGAACAAAACCATTTCTTCTTCCTGGAATGGTATCCACAAGGGTAAGACAGACTAGAACAGGCTCTTAGTGCAGCCAGTTTACCAACTGTAAACGTGACTGTGAAAAAGAATACTTCCTCTTCCAGACAACATTAATTTGAAACACCAGTTGCATGACCATGGGTTACAATGGACCCATTACAGCCACCTCCTTTGAGACAAATCCACGACTTTACCATTCAATCACTGAAATTGCTTCAAGTCCAGACATCCTAGGCTGAAATTCGTGTATGTTTATTTCAGAGAAAATCTAAAATTTCTCTTTTGGAAGCCAAGAAAGGTTATTTTAGAGTAACATTACTGCTGCTTCTAGTAGAGTTTGGGCTTTCAGCTTCCAGGAGGAAATACAGATGCCGCTTGCCTTCTGACCTCCTTATTCAAACACTGCCTCCAAACAGATCTGTCATCAAGATGCAATATTAAACAAACTAATATTCCTGTTGAAAGCAGGATTTCAGTTGCTGAATCAGAGGAGGAATTAACCAGTTACGACATCCTTTCCCACTTACTTTCTGGAGTGCAGAGGATGGACAAGGACTGAGCTCAGAAGAAGAAAAAAACAGATCTTACTTTTTCATGGTAGGACCACATGCATTTCCTGAAAACTACCATAAATCCCATTATTTATTCAGCAGATTCTGGCTGTTGACCAACTAGTAGTGGCTAGGGTATTTTAGTGTCCCAGATAGGGGAGACCACATGCAAAGACAGCACATACCATGATGTAGGCATTTCTGTTTATAAATTTTAAGAATTTTTCCAAACACCAGAAACAGCATTTGAGGCAGCAGAGTAGAAATCTAGTGAAGGAGTTCTGTGTACCTGGTAAAAAAGGAGAGAGTACATGAGACATACAATTCATGAATAGTCTTCAGCACATGGAAAGCTATTCAGAAGAAAATCTTAAGCTGTTACAAAAGTAGAAACATTATTTCTTTTCTTCTGGGTATAGACTCTCAACCAAATTGAGCTCACTAGCCTTCAAGCAGATCAGATCCACATCCCATGTGAACTTTGCAGAAAGTTCCCAAGGACATGGACTCATTTTGAGTAAATCAGTACAAATTCACTAGCTTCAAACAAAACTACAATGGCTAAAAGTAATGTAGAATTAATCTCTCTTCAGTGCCAAAAAAGCCATCTTGGGAAAGTGAGGAAGTAATTTACCACAGGAGGTCTTAATAAACTAGAGCAGATTCATAAATCTCACCTTTCAGTTTGTGATCCAAGTACTCCAGTATTACCCTAATAAGCTGGACAACTGCAAGAATTAAGGCTCCAAATGCCAGTGAACCTGTATGGTATCTAAAACAAAATAAATTACTGTTATGTTGCGCATATGTGTATATGTACAATTACAGTGCATGTGTATGTCTGTGTGTGGATATATATAAATAAAATCATAACTGAAGGAAGGTCCATTAATGGGAATTACATATACTAAGGGACCTCATCCTGATCCACCACAGAGATGAAACCATTGGTGCTGGTGGTGTTTGCATGAGTGCTGTGTCTGTCTGTCTGTCAAACTGTGTGGCCAATTGTATGTTTATGTGTTGTATACATATATTTTGGTGCAGGCACCTGCTGGGAATGCCTGCTTAGCCTTGTAATTCGTTGGATCTGGGGGCATGGAACTGGAGCAGCCTTGCCACTACTGGGCTACAGGATTCAGCATCCCCCAACAACTACATTCTCCTAATGGTACTGGTTTGGGCTGGGCTAGGATTAATTTTCTTCATAGAACCTAGTACGGTGCTAAGTTTTGGATTTGTGCTGGAAACAAGGTTTATAAGCCAGGAATGGTTTAACTATTGCTAAGCAGCACCTGCACAGTGCCAAGGCCTCTTCTGCTCCTCACCTTGCCCCACCACTGAGCAGCTTGCGAGCACAAGGAGTAGGGAAGGGACACCACAAGGACACTGACCCAAATGACCAAAGGGGTATTTCGCACCACATGATAAGTAACATAAGCAGTAACAGCTGGGGGAAGAAGAAAGAAGGAGGGAACATTTGGAGTTATGGGGTTTGTCTTCCCAAGTCAACGTCATGCGTGATGAAGCCCTGCTGTCCTGGGAACAGCTGAATACCTGCCTGCCAATGGCAAGTGTTGAATGAGTTCCTTGTTTTGCTTTGCTTGTGTCTACAGGTTTTCTTTACCTACTAAAATGTCTTTATCTCAGCCCACACATTTTTGCATTTTCCCCCTTCTAATTCTTTCCTCCATCCCACTGTAGGGAGTGAGAGAGTGGCTGGGTGGGGTCTGGCTGCCGGCTGAGGTCAAACCACACTGCTGACTAATCATTTTCATTGGATATTCTAAGTTGGCATCCCTAGATGTAAAAAGAGCACTTGCTGGGTACATGACAAGGCTCACATCCAGCTCCACAGTCTTACCGTATTGCTCGTCCAAACGAAGAGAACAGTGGCCACAGTGGAATATCAGCTGGTTTTCGAGAGGCCCAGTAATAAGAGGCAAAGGCACCAGCAAGGGTACACTGACCCAGTGCAATGGCGAAGTTCACCAGCCAGAGAAAGACAAAGGCATTGGCTAACTGCAAGATGAAGATGTACTTATGGTACACGCTTTCTCCTCCATAGAAAGCAAAAGTACACTGAGCACCTGGACACAATTTAGTCACATTGGTTTTGTTAAAAGTCTGCATAGAAAGAAAAATAAACAACACAATGATAAGTGAGGAATTCCGTGCACACAGTGTCTAAAGTTTAGCAGCTTCATACAAACAACATAATTCTGGCTTGATGTTTCATTATCACTCCAATGCTATGGAACCTGGTTACGTATGTAAGAATTCATACGATTGTCTTTTGCAGGTGCTTAACTTTAACCTAGGCAGCTAGCAAGCAGAGCTGTTCACCACATGCCTGACACCTGCATAAAGGAGAGTTGAATTTCAGATATCTACTTTTAAGATACATGAACACTTCAGTTTCATTACAGAAAAGCTGTTCACATTTAAAAAAGAAATAAATTTGAAAACCAGAGAAGTCTGTAGTTTGGGTAAATCACCACAGCTTAATTGAAACCAACTGAGCTATGCCATTTCATACAAGCTGTCACAATTTCCCTCATCCATCTCGGAGCATTAAAACAGAACTAGTCTTTACATTGAATTACTTTTCCCTATTTCTGTTGTTCACTTCAAGCATTTCCTCACTTCGGGCATGAAATAAAATCAGTTAATTTCTAACCCTTTTCTTTTTGAGTGTTCAGACATCAGCACAACGTGGAATTGATTGGGATATACATAACTACATCTGTACATCGACATTTAAATACCTGAAAATAATCCTGATAAAACATTTGATAATTTTTTTTCTAGTTTTCAAAACTTCTTAAATTCAAACCAACAGCCAAGTGAAAATATCTGACTGAAGAAAAAACACCAAAAAAAGACAAATATTTCTGGAGCTCTATCAAGCCCATTGCTGTGCCAAGAGAAGCTAAGCCTCTGCTTCAAAACATGGCTGGTCCTTGGACAAGTTTGAGGCACAGCTTTCAAAGTCTCCCATTGCCTTTTGAGGACCATTAAATAGAATCCTCATGAATTCAAGAATGCCTTTCCAAGTAAACCTGTATTTCTGTGTCTTCCTTTCTCACACTGTAAATTAGAATGGCTAATATTTACCTGCCTCATAGGACAGTTTAACAGAAAAATTAGGCTATGTCTGTAAATTGGTTTGAACAAAGAAGTGTTGTATGAACGTTAAGTACTATTTTCAGATTTAAGACAAGGAATCATTACATAAAATATGAACATTTTCTACTAGCACTGCATTTAACAGTGACTAAGAAATGCAGTTAGTATAGCTGTCACTGTAGGTAAACTTTTGTTACACTTACCTCTGGGTCACAAGTAAGGTTTGCATACTTGCACAGTGTTTGATTGGCCATTACTTTATACACAGGTTCTCCTGATGTAGCCAGAAAACTGAACGAAATATTAAGGAGGAATCACAGAACTGTAGGCTTTAAGCAACTTTGGATTCTGCAGTGCATAACCACTAGCTCTGAAGAACTCAGGCTGATAATAGAAAAACTGCTCTTGCTGTGCAGAAATGTATATGAAGGGTGGACAGACAAGATGAATACTCCCACTAGTCAGAGAACTAGGGCAAACTCCATCCCCAAGCTGTAATAATCCCTGACCAGAATGGGCAAGGGGAACAACCCTGACAGTTGACTCAGTCTCTCCTGCTCATCTACCTTTGACCAGGCAGGTTTGGCAGTAGTTCTTTAAGAGTTCATACTTTGGTGGAAGCAGATACAGAGCATAAGGATAAATTACCATTGTACTGCACAGCAATAACTGACTCTCTTTGCATGTGAAAGAACAGCTTGTTTTCAAATAGCAATTCTCCCCTTTCTGACACCTTGCCAAACCCTTGCTGCTTTGGGAACAAACGGACAGTGTTTGCTGTTGTGCAATTTAGAGAGGACTCAGTGCACTAGATGTTCTCTCACTCTTTCCTATACTTTGCTGAACAAGACACATTTGGAGCCCACCCCATCCTCAGGCCTATAGAACATGCAACACATTACAAGCCACATTCACTCTGCTGAGGCCGCTTTTTTACCCCTTAAAGTCAAGCTTATGTAGTACACAAGGCCTTGTATGATCCCCCTGCCTTGGCATGGATTTTAGTCCAGTTCTTTTGATGAAATTAAATTCAGTGTTCCATTTGTACATCACATGGAAATGTGCATTTAGGGAGAGTGCATCATTGCAGCAAGTGCTAAGTGACTGAATAGCCTTCTTAACGCTGATTTGGTTAGGGTGAACAGCAGAGAATTATCTGGCCTTGCAGACCAGAAGACTGTTCCTCCAGAGGTACACAGACAGGATACACAGCTGTCACAGCCCAGTAGGAAATACAAATTGCAATGAGTATGAAGGTGACGATCGGGTAGAACAATGTAGACATTATATAGCCAATAGCCCTACAAAAGAAACAAAACACATCAGTAAGCTGCAACAATTTAAGAAACAAGATTTTTATCAATCATCTTCTAGCATCATCCTTTTTACTTTGAGCTGCTTTAAGTTATTTATACCTGAGCATAATCTCGTGCTGTTTCTTTCTTCAAATGTCATCATTTTGTCACATCTACCACTCCACCACAGCCAAATTCATCCATTTGCCATGTTCAAGACTGTCTTCTATGTTCTCCATCGTCATTACTGCTTCACAGATCCAGCTCTTTCCAGGTCACAAACCCATTTCAATCACATCTCCTTGCTGACTGCTGTAGGCATTACCTTTTATTGTCCCACTCTGCTCAGCTCCTATGCTCTTCCTTTGGCTTCTACACGCATTTAATTACTTCTTGCTAGTTTATACTTGAAGACTCTGTTCCTAGACCCCTTCTTGCCTTAAGTACTAACACCTCTGGCTGGGTATGTCACTGGATGTGATTCCAGAAAGCATATGGTTTCTTCACTGAAGCTTACCTGTTAGTTCTCTTTACAGTCCTGTCACCTACCTCTTCCTGTTACTCCAGATTTCTTTCCAGTGACTGTGTAAGCTTATCACAAGCCTTTTTGTCTCTTATTATTGCATATAGTAATTCTCCTATGACTTTTGGCACTTTTGGCACTATAAAACTGTGTTTTATAGGAAACAGTTTCCAGAAGGTAAAAGGAAACAAATTTACTCAGTTTCTGCTGCTAAGCTAGTAAATGCTGAGGGGAATGCAAGGGAAATGTCATGTGCATTCAGGAAGTTAAGAGCAACACACCAGTCTCAGAGATGTAAAAGCCCATTAAGAGCCATACAGGAAGACACAGCCTTATGCTTCCTGAGAATTAATCCCTACATATTAGTAGTTTTCAACAGTTAATGGTGGGCCTCTTAGTTACCAATAAGACCACAGGCAGTTACTACAACACACCGCGTAACTGTTAATTGTTTCTAGCTAAGTATTTTAAGTTCATTATTAGCCTTTTAATTGTAATATTTTTGAAAAAGTAGTTAAAAGGTATTGAAAAATGTAAATTGATTTCCAGTCATTAGCAGCTTATTTTTCACCTTCTTGAAAACAGGGCATGGTCTGTTGGGTTTACAGTAATTACATACAGTGCTTAACCTCATGCATTATGCATGAGAGTAATAACACCCCTCAAGTGACCTTTAGATGTTGCTGAAAAACTACAAAACTCTATTATTTCTCAGTAGGAAGTTTATGAACTTTCTGAAATCCTTCTACCTGTCACTTTTGTGAACAAAAGTGTTGCAGTGTTAAAACTGTTCCTGGTTATTAATGAACAGGAATTAAGGAGTATAATTTAGTGCTGCCTAAGCATAAGACAGAAAACAGGTACCTGGCTGAATGCAGAACTTCAGTATTTCTTAATCCCACTACAAAACCCCCAAATCTTGATTCTTGAGAACCACAGTGCCAAAGGAGATGGCAGAAAACCACAAGCAGGCGCAAGTACTGCAATTTGAAGCTCAAGAAGAGTGCACGCTAGAGGTCTTTAAAGAAAATTCAAAATATATTAAAGTTAGACAAACATACCTACTACCTTCCTTCAACAGTGCAATAGCAATCCGTATCCGATTCCTTAGGAAGATCAGCATCAGTATGATTATGACCTCAACAGCACAAAGTATTACCACTGTAAACAAACAAACAAACAAAGTTAGACTGATCAAGGATTGAACCAATATGTTGCCTCTGTAAATTGTTTTTTTTCCCCTTTGTATTTTGCACTGTTGTTCATGAACTCCATCAAATTCTCTGATAGAACAGTTCTCTCTTTCCCTCACCGCACTGTCAATCTTCAATCCCATTTTATATTTTTTTAAGTTCCAGTGTAGGGAAATTCTGCATGCAGAGAGTTACCAGAATGTGTAGGATACTGACATTTGCATTCATGATTTTACAAGAGAAATGGAACACATTATGCTCAAAAGACAATAACTTACTTAAATGTGACTGTATTTGGCCTTCAATACAGTTCATCCTTAACAAATTCTACTTTTTGTCAACAAGCATTCTGTGTTTATACCCTGATGCCACTAATCTGTAGTATTCAGATACAATAAAAAAAAGCAGAGAAAGCGGCAACTTTTTCATGAAGAGTGCATATTTCTGATATATGTTATTCTAACATTTAGATGTACTTAAATCAATGGATTTGTTTGAGTATTAACTTGGTATTAACCTTTCACCTCACTGAGGTTAAAAAGAAAAAAAAGAAGAGGCTAAGATAGGACAGTTTTGGACAAATGATTTTCACCTTCCAGTTGTGCTGCTGGAATCATACAAACTTGCTCTGAGGTCAGAGAGCTGAGGGTGCCATGTCCCAGAGTATTTCCTCTTAGTTATGAGCACTGTTTGAATCATAACGCAGATCAGTTTTAAAGAATCTGCTTCAGTCCGATTTCTGCTTGTGTCAGTTCAAAACCTATTTCTCTAGTAGAAAGTAAAAAATTCTTTGGACTTCATCTAGTCTTTAAAGGCTGCAGCACATCTCCTCTGACTCTGAAACATGTCCATTAGTTCTGGGTGGTTCAGATGGTTAGACGACAACTAAACTAGCCCAGCAGTTGTGGATGGTTGCAGACAGTAGGACCTGTCTCCTCCAGCTGAAACCAAGAAGTTTTGTGGAGGGAGAGGAAGATGGAAGCGATAGTATCCCTAAACCTTGGCTTGTCTGGAGGTTTACAAAGGGACATGGGAACTGGCTTAAGGTCCCACAACTTAGACCTGGTCTCAGAATCCCAAACCAGACAGTCACATAGGATGCTAAATTGTGATCCCAAGTATTACCACTACCCCTAGCCATCAGAAGTACAGGTGGGAAGTGATCACTGTGGTGTGCAGAGCTACTGAGTTTGTCCGGAACAAAGGTTTTGTTATCTGTATTTTAGCAACTATTTTTATATGGTCTCCCATGAAGGAATACATCATCAGGTTTCTTTAAAGTTGGTCTCACTCCAGTTCAGCTGTTAAGTTAATGTAGCTTGTCCCAAACATTGTGAAAAAGGAAAGCAACGTCAGTATATGATGAGTTCTGGACTAGGACTAAGAGGGCTTGTGTTTTCTTCAAGGATATTTTACTTCTTTGCTGGGTGACTTTGGAAAAGTAACTTAATCCCCGAGTACCTCAATTTACTCATCTGAAAGTGACAGTGATCTCTAGATAAACTACACATCGGCTACTCAGAATCAGGCAAGGAAAAAATTGCAATTACAAGGAAAAACATTATAAAGTCCTAATCTAGGGACTTCATACTAAAAAGCTCTGCCTCAACAATACGTAGAAGATGCCCTCATGAGCTCAATGATTCAACACAGAGTTAAACGAAGACACAAAGCAGAGAAGGAGATTTAAGCAGTGAACTACTGCTCTATTAATTTAGCTAATGATCGTGAGAGGCAGTGTTTTGAATTATGTCCCATTCATCATCAGTTAGTGACTATGTGCCTTCTAATAGAGCAATAACAACAGTGCAAGTAATATTGAAAGGTATTTGTTCTCTTTTTTACTCCTTCTTCCCTGGGGAGGGATGTGTATGGTGCAGGCTGTCTTGTTCCAGCAGGACTTGGTTTTAAATACACTGCCCTTCTACAAGAAGGCAATGAAGCACTTTTGAAAACAAAGGTGACAAAAGTTGTGATGGTTCATTACACAGACTTAGATCAGCCTCCGAGCAAATTCAGTGACCTGAATGCGAGCAGTTCTACAAACATGTGTAGAGATATTACACATGTGGCCATCAAAGATTGAGAATAAATAGATCAGGAGAGAAAAATGCCCTTCTTTATGCAACTTCATCAAGACTAACATAGTTATTGCCTTGTACTTCCCCATTATGGAGACCGAACACATAGGAAGCGGAAAGCTAACAACTCAAGCATTTTTCACTCTCATGACTAGTGCGATTGCCTTATCTTCCCTTACAATTATCGTAGTCTCCTTGCAAAGAAGTAAGATTTTTGCACAATACAAAGAAAGAATTCTGCATAGTTCTCTGAGTGCAGTAGGAGATTTAACGAGGCAGAAATTGTAGGAAGACAGTGATGATTCTCTTGAACATTCATTAACAGGTATCAAGTTTAAAGGGCACTTACTAAATGCTAACCATGTTTGCCTCAGTTGCAAGTATACTCTGAAGTCTGTCTGGAATCCAATATCGTAAACAGTGAGGTCAGATCCAGGTATTCCTTTAAGATGATCATACTCCCAGTAACAATGCCAGATGCCTTTTAGAAAAACAATATAAAATAAAATGAGCGTTTCTGAAGAGTGCCAAGGCAAGGTTTTTTAAAAAATCTTTTACAAGTCAAGTGTTTTGTCCTTAGCAGGCTGGTAAGCAAAAACCAAAGGTGCATTACTATGAGACCAGTCAATTATAACATCACATATGTAGGAAAGAAGTATCAATACAAGTGAACAGACTCAGCATACTGTGGGTAGATAATTCAGGTTACTACATCTGGTGCTAATTATCAGCACAGCTGGATTGTAACTAAATTTCCCTGCCATTTGGGCCCTTCTCACTTAACTCTGTCTAAACATAGGCATTAATTCTCTCGATTGTACCATTTAGTTGATGTAATTACAGATTTTCCTTGCCCAAATTTAAGCAGTAAGGAAAAATAGTCTCAGAGGCTCAAAGATTACACCTACCATAACCTATAATTCCAATCACACCAAAGATGAAAATCCAGAAGAGAACTCCAGCCGTGAACCTCAATAACACAAGGAAGAGCAGACTCACAATCATTGCAATGAACAGCCCACTAGGAAGACAAGAAATGGAGAGACAAGGAAAACAAGTGTGAGAATCTTCACTTTCTTGCATGCCTGTTACTCCAAATGAGGGTCACCTCATCTCACATAAGAGAATGCTTTGTAAAAATGTATTTCAAAATCTTGCTTACAAAATACACCCTCACAGGTACTATCTGCTATTAGAAACAAACAGCTCATATATGAGGATCTCGTGTGGCAGAACCAGCAATGTTTGTGTACATTGAGTTCTCAAGTTGGCTGAATGGGACCAGTATAACACGATGCCTTTCTGCTCATTCACATCAGCTGAACAGCTCACTGCCATGGTCTGGTCTATACTACAGAAAGTTATTTTGGATGAACACCTATCTGTAAGGAGGTTGCTATTTTATATCCTGCATTAAAAAATCCCTACTTGCAAAGAAACCATGTTAGTACACTAAGATTCTAGGAGCTTTCCTAGGGGAAAAAAAATGGGAGTAAAACCTTCCATTAGAGGAAGAAATGATCAGGGCATTATGATCCATAAAAATAAAACTGCTACAAGCTATCCATGCAGCCCCTTGGAATGACATCTACAGGGTGTCTTCTCTTTATCAAGTCTGCGGTAAGGATATATTTATTTTCACTCCCAGAAAGCAAGTAAAAAATGACTGCAAAATATCTTTTTATTCAGCAATGCCTTCTAAAGCAATGTGAATAAAGCAATGTGAATAATAATTCAATGCAACAATCATCCAACTCAGATGCTTCACAGAACATTTAATTTTTCTGAATTTTTAGTACATGTTACATCAGAATTTTGTATTAATACAAAAAATAAAACTTCTTGCCTGTATTCAGTAACTCTTCTGAACACTCCTAGCTTATTAGCCAGTCACCAAAGATAAAAAATATGTCAGTCCAATCATAAATACTCAAAACCAGATGTTTTGGGCAAACTAAGCCAGATGGGCAGAGGGACAAGAAAAACAACATCAGCCTATTTAATTAAACCTTTGTAAGCTGGCTTAAGTCCTAGCCCTTTAAAAGCTTCCTAGCATGATGTAGTTTCCCTTTCTGCATGGCTTGTTTGAAATTCAGAACATAGTCCTTGAAAAAAACTGTAGTTTTCATAGAATCATAGAATCCTAAGGTTGGAAGAGACCTCTGAGATCATCAAGTCCAACTGTACCTGTCTCCCCACTAAACCACGTCCCTAAAGAACTCATCCACCCGTCTTTAAACGCCTCCAGGGATGGCAACTGAACCACCTCCCTGGGCAGCCTCTGCCAGTGCCTGACCACCCTTTCAGTGAAGAAATTCTTCCTAATGTCCAGTCTAAACCTCCCCTGGCACAACTTGCGGCCATTTCCTCTCATCCTATCACTTGTCACTTCCAAGAAGAGCCCAGCACCCACCCCATCACAACCTCCTTTCAGGCAGTTGTAGACAGTGATGAGGTCTCCCCTCAGCCTCCTCTTCTCCAAGCTAAACAACCCCAGCTCCCTCAGCTGCTCCTCACAGGACTTGTTCTCCAGCCCCCTCACCAGCCTCGTTGCCCTCCTCTGGACACGCTCCAGTACCTCAATGTCCTTCTTACCGTGAGCTTTTGGAGGTTATGACTTTATCTAAAGTTATGTTCAGATGCACGTGTCCTAGTAACATCAAAACTGAGTACGCGGTAACAACTGTCCTCACTAGACTGGTGCTCTTAAACTAAGGCTGAAAGCAGTAGTTCTTCCTAGGTATGCTAAAAAAAAGACTACAGCAATTCCATAGTGAATTTTGAATCCAGCCTCCTTTCACTGTCAGGCTTTCATTGTCATCACCTGAAGTTTGGCAGTCTTAAATATGTTTGTCCTGAATCATTTGATCTGCGTTATCATCATTTTATGAAAAGTGTGAAGAAAATTCTAACCAACTCCTTTGAAAGCAGCAACAACTCTTTACCAATATATTGTATTTGAATTGTGGAAACTGGCTTCAGCATTTAGAATTTCTGTTCAGAAAATGGCCAGTTCTCTCTCTAGCCTACCTGTTCAGTGATAGCTCCTTTGAAAGTGTCTGCACCATAAGCCTGATTTCAATAAGAGATTTAGAGAGAACCGGGTCTGCTGAATACCAGTGAATTTCTTGCTACTGACTATTGTGAGCACAGTATCAGACTTTTTCCCACCAGAGACTGAACACCTTTAAAAGCTGAGATCTTACGTTTCTTAACTAAGTTGCCATATTAAGTTTATTATCAAAATCTTGCGTATTTATTGTTGTGCATTTGCATACAGGCTTAAATAATTTCTGCTTAAAACTCTTACTTGGCAAAGAGTTCTGCTCCTGTTTAAATTGATCAATACTCTAGTCCATCAAAACCAATGTTAATGGACTGAGAATGCAAATATACTCACATATTTGCTTCTGCAAACTAGCTACTTCTTTTGTTTCAGTGCTGCATTTTTACTAATTGGTGATCAGTGAATATTAGGTGCAAGATAAAGTTAATACTGTTCAGTACTTCTTGTTCTTGATGTTGTTTTGCCTGATACATTAGATTTATGGATTATAATGGATTTAAATATAGATTATTAGTATGAATTTAGAAATTATGGGGTTTTTATATATATACCAATCACACTTAGCAACTGCAATTGCTCTGAAAGCCAATTAATTGAGATTTTTCAGTTTTGGAATGACCATGCAGATGGGTCCTGCAACAAAGGACAGCACTTCCTGTTTTTTGCTTAGTAGTATATTAAAAAGGTACTCCAGATCAACTGACACTCTATGTATATATGTATGCTCTACTATCCTTACCTCATGTACAGAACCATAACATCATTATTATCGTGTGATGAAAGGAAATCACAGTTCCTCTTACACTTTAAAAGTAGGATTGGTAACAAACACATTTTCTCTTGTACTTGGTGCTGGCGAGGCCGCACCTTGAGTCCTGCGTTCAGATTTATGTCCTTTACTACAAGAAAGACATGGAGGGCCTGGAGCATATCCAGAGAAGGACAACAGAGCTGGGGAAGGGTCTGGAATACAAGGGTCAAGGGGAGTGGCTGATGGAACGGGCTGTTGAGTCTAGAGAAAAGAAGGCTGAGGGGAGACCTCATCACTCTCAGCAGCTCCATTAAGGGAGGCTGGAGCCAGGCAGGTGCTGGTCTCTTCTCTCAAGTGACAAGCGATAGGACAAGAAGAAATGGCCTCAGGTTGCACTGAGGACTTTTAAACTGGATATTAGTAAATATTACTTCACTGAAAGGGCTGTTAGGCACTGGATCACGCGGCCCAGGCAAGTGGTGGAGTCTCCATCCCTGGAGGGATTTAAGAGCTGTGTGGATGTAGTGCTTAAGGACATGGTTTGCTGGTGGGCTTGGCAGTGGTGAGTTTACAGTTGGACATGATGATCTTAAAGGTCTTTTCCAGCCTGAACAATTATATGATCTACTTTTTAATTCCCTGCACACTCTGAAGCGAGTTTGGAAAAATTAAAAATACCCATAAAAATCTTACATTAAAATCCAATACCAAGAAATGGCATAGTCTTCAAAAATTTTCATTCCAACTGATCTTGCGTCCAGGACATTATTGATGCCACTGAGAAAAGAGAAACCAAAGAAAGCGTTGCTTTAAGTAAAAAGGCAGAATTTATTTCAACAACAAATAGGCTCAGTTAAATAATTTGAAATATCCTTGCTAGTGATAAGAGCATGTTACTATCCTCTAGCTCCAGTTCTGTAACCGTGCCAACACCAATCACATTTACACTGAAGAAAAAACTATGCAAAAATGTCTATACAGCTCCTGAAAAAGTTTTATTAAAAAGGCTTTATAAGTACTAACTATTGCCATATACAATTGCTTATTATGTCACAAGCCAAGAGTATACTGTTAAGATCTGCACTGTACCAAGAACCTAACAGTTGTCACTCCAGAACTGTTAATAGCACAGAAGCAGAAAATATCTCAGTGAAGCAAAAGGTTGACTTTATGGAACGGTCTTCCTATCCTGCAAAGTGCTTGTCCATATTAATGTTTTCCTAAGAAGAAATGAAGGATCTTCTTATCAAAGAACAGACATTGTAGTTGCAGATGCCAGAAGAATGGAACTTAATAAGGTGCAGGTGTTATCAGCGTTGGTAAGGTGGCATCCTTGGATCAGGAGGTAAGAAAAGGTGCTTCAGACAGGCTGAGCACCGACAGCAGCTGAAAAGTGAGGCTACTGCAGCAGTCTTCTCTCATCCTGGTTAATGCCCAGGACTGGAGATGCTTGTTGTCCATCTGCAAGGGAGGAAGTGTCATGCCCAGCCCAGTATATTGCTTTTAGATCTTTAAACATATACTGAAAACAGGAGCGCTCTGATGAGGTGAGAAGCCCAAAGTACTGGGACAGCGCATGTTAGTGGAAAGGCCATCATATAAGGAGTAGCTGAGGCCAGTAATGACTGGCCTGAATCCTGCAGCATGAGGATTTCATTTTGGACATTCTCTAGCTTTCTTTAAATACTAATTTTTGCTAGGAAAATCAAGAAGAATGATTTAAAAACTGACAGTCTGAGACAATCGGACTGAAAGTTTTGGCTCCTTGTTTATTTTCGCATACAACAGTGCTGGTTTTCCATACTGGAACTTGGCAAGTGCCCAGGCGTAGAGAGATCATCTACCAGCAAGTCTTGCCTGAATACCCTCAGCCATTCACTACAACACTTTCTGATTATTTCTTCAATTCCTAAATTATGTCACAACTTCAGAACCCAAAACAAAAGCACTTAAGAAGGGTAAAACCTACTTTGCAGCTTCCCTGAGATCAGTTACATTCCTTGTTTTCCCTCTTCCATCTCTGAACGTAGTCTGATTTGCCACGGTCAGCACACCATTCTTCGTGGAGAAGTCTGGGAAGCATCGCTTAAGAACTATTCAAAACATCAAAACAAAGCATGTATTTTATACTTCACGGCAACCTCCACTTTTATCACTTGTCTTTTGTAACATATTTAAATCATTCCCGATTCCCAGTCCACTGTTTTTCAATTGATTATCTGATGATATGTTTACTTTGACAAATCTTGGAAGAGCCATTATATGTAAGATCATTATTTTTGTGCTCTGGGGCTTTTTGTCCAAGCTCAGGCATAGTGAAATCAGAGCTTTCAACCACAGATTCTACGTGCTACCAAATAACAATAGTAGTATCTGTAGCAGTTTAAGAATTTTTAATAAATGTATAACTTACTCTCTGTCAGTATCTGGACAGCTTACAAAAATTGTGGCTTCTCAAATATTTCACTTCAATAATGAAACCAGCCCCCAGGGACAGACTCAATATGACCGGTCACAAATGGTATTAGCACCCAAAACAATACATAGCAGCAAGTATCAGTTCCTCATATGCCAGATGAGCTTCAGTACCAGCCACTATCACTAGATATTCTTGGAGAGGAAGCAATGGAAAAAAGACAGAAACTATTGGTTAGACAGAGGGAGACATTATAAAAGAAAGAGAAAAGGAGAGATGTTCGCATACTCACTTATTTTGCCCTGCTCTTCGCTGCAAAAAGTTCTGGTTTTCATTCCAAAGGGAAGAGCAGGTCAGGCCCCCTACAAAGCTGAACTTCAACTTAATATAACAATTCTGTGCTTTCCTGATCAGGTTCCAATAAATACTGATGCCAGGCTTCAATAGTAAGCCTAGAATATCTACCCCACCATTTTTTTCTGAGGAAATAACTAATATGTCTCTTTTCCTCCCTCTGTAATCTTTGCCCCTTGTTGTGGTCTAAAAGAAGTTAACGGCTCCTTTGCAAATTAATTTCTGTCTTTTGGGTCAGTACATTAGTTTTCATACAAATTTTTGATTTTTTTTTTCAAATTTAATCCATATTTAATAACCTGCCCCTGGTTTATATGATGTCTATTCTAAAGCATGGAAAAATAAACAGCAATTTCTTATTTGCACGAGCTTCTGGGTCAGTGACAGATACTCTTAATGTTACACTTCTGCAGCTGAAATGAGCTCTGAGATCTGGAGTTATCTACTCAGAAATAACTGCTGACGATAGGGGCAAAAACATTTTTGGCCCCCTAATTCCTCTGTACGCCCTGCCTAGCTAAGACTGCAACTGAAAAGTGAGCTGCTCAAAAGTGAGCTCATTGTAACTGAGCTCAAGTACCACCTCAATGCCAGCAGCTGGTTGTATGATCCTTCTGACGTTTGTGGCATTTTCTTGATGTCAATGTCATTGCTTGCTCATGTTTTGAAAGGCACAATTTGAGCTGTAAAGCTTTTGTTATCAGTGACAACTGAAAAGCAAGAAAGAGCTCAGCGTGATCCAATCGCACACTGAATGTTCGCAGATGGCAGTTACTAAAAACAATAATAAATTTTTATATTTTCAAGCTGTTTAAAATTGAATAGACATCATTGTCAGATGACAGCTCTTAGTGACCTTGCCACAAAACACTTTTAAGACTAGAGCTGTGCTTTAATGTGAATGCTTATAAACTGCTAGGATGTGCATAACAAGTAGAATCACTCACAAGGCCTGCTTGGAATGATCATCGAAGGACAATCTTCATCACGTAGGACTTGAGCAACAGACTGAAAAGGGGAAAAATAGGAATGCTGAAAACACAGCAGAATAACTACATGTTTTTAATTTTTAACCAGCCCAGGTTTTGTAGACCGGTCCCCAAACTTGATGGTGGAGCTGCAAGATACATGCATGATGTGAGAATCCAAACTTTCATTGTGGTTTGGAAAAACATTATTCTTATTTCCTTCTCTACTGACAAAAAAAAGACCTGTTCACTTTGGATCACCATCTAAGCCAGAAGTGACTGGGCACTTGTTCCTTGCCTCCCCTTTGCCTTTTCTCTTTAAGAAGAGTAAGAAGTTCAGAATATAGCTGAATTGCGAGGTGTTTTAAAGATGGGAGAAATGACACAGCACATTTGAGTGCAAAATCAGTTACATGAAGGACAGATTAATTTACCTAGCTAAATTACTAAGTAGCTACAGATGACTCAGGAGCCTGAAGAACTGGTTTGAGATAGTCTGCTTTACTGCTGTAGAGTACCTAAGTACTAAAGTGGGAGTGTCAAACTCGCAGCTCCCATCATTCTCCTGCTCCTGCAGCATAACACACGTCAGTGACCAGCACACTGGCAGGAGCGTAGGGGCAAGGCGCTTGGCACTGGCACCGGGTAGAAACAAGGTGCCAAGCTGGATAAAACAAGGTGGAGGGCAGGATTCAGCCAGTGTGCCGTGAGTTTGACACCCCTGTACTAAAGGATACTGCTCGCCACAGTAATACCGGGGTAGTTGCAGACACGCTTTTAAGCAAACAGTAATAATTTAAAGAATGGGGGATTTGGTGTGCATACAAGACCTTCACCCTTGATGAAATCACTGTGAAGCCATATATATTGGACAATTTCTTATATGGTGAAAACAGAGTAATTCAGAGCTTTGATGTAGCTCAATAAAATCATGCATGCTGCGTATTGCTTGAAGAAAAAATGTATTCCATAATCTACATACACACCTTGCGAGGATTGTTAAAACCAGGTTTACAGAACTGCTTGAAGTAATTCCACTGATCCGGTTTATATCTGTAGGAAGCCTGAACATCAATGTAGGTTGCAAACCTGTCTGGGCACTTTGAGACACAAAGCTGCAAGAAACGAACAGAAATGAGGAAAGATGCACTGAGGGCAGAGAAGGGTAAGGGAAGTCAGTGCAATTAAAAAGCAAGGAAAAGGCCATCTATAAAAGTACACTGTTTTATGGAATTGTCTTTACTGATGTTTACTGCAGTATTTAGAAAGGGACATGAGCTCTCCCTAGGTGAATACTTCTAAAATTATTTGGTAGTCTACACTTTCAAGATCTCTCCTCATATCTGGCATATCAAGCCACTCTCTTTATCTTCTTAGTTTCTACATATTCTGGTAGATACACAGAGCTTTCAGTCTGTTGAAAAAATATTTCTTTTGAACACTGGGAAAAGATCTGACATGTCCTTCTCTACTTCCAGCAGCAGCGGTGTAAATGAGCAAGGTGGTGCAGCAGCTACTTTCACAGGATACATGTTAATTTGTTTCTATTACATTTATAAGAAGAACTTCCATTAAGAAAAGCTTCATGCAACTAAAATTGTTTTACTTTTCTACACAGTCTCTTCAGTCAAATACAACTCCACAGATATCATTTAGGTCAATCAGATGTAAATCACTCAAAGGGGATTTTTTACTAATGACTCACGATGAATCTCCCCCAGTTACAAAGCAGGAGGGGTGCTCATGCCAGGAAACTCACACCACTTAAGATACAGCCAATATAAACTGGATTTATGTGAGAAATCAAGTGAGGACTGAGGTTTGATGAATGCATCCACTCAGAAGTTAGGATTTACATTTATGTAATAGAGAAGTGGCTGCCCCAAAACACAGACTCTGAAGGCTCTGCCAGTCACCGGAATATAAGCGTACAGTGTTCCTAAACACTGTCACAGAGTTTGAAGTCCATCTTTTTAGCAAGTTTTGGCCTTTTCTAGGTGGCCTGTTCCCAAACCTGTGTACCCTTTGCAAAGCTCTGCTAGCTAAGTTCCAGAGAAACATCATGCACAAAACTGTATTTCGCTGAAAGGGCATTCTGCCATATAGGATTCACCTAAAGGAATTTTGGGAAAAGATTTTGTTCTAAAACTTAGAACAGGGCACATCCTGCAAGAGGGTCTTCCTAGGTGAGTAATACAGTTCTATGGTCTACCCACAGGCCAAGGAACAAGGAAGGAAGAGTTTTAGCCTTGCTGCAACAACATGGGACTTTGAAGTGTAAGCTTTGCTATAACCTCAGTTTCCCACCTATGAAACAGACAACGAAATGTGCTGCCTGTGGACCTACAGAACTGTAATAACAGTCTGCAAATCCACAGTCTTATTCAAGGACTGAAACTCTTCCCATGTCAGTTCTTGGGGTTTTTTTTCTCCTTATTGATATGAATGGGACAGGAATAAAAGACCCTGTCTGCTCTTCAAAACAAGAATTATCAAACAAACGTTTCTTCAGCATTTTCACAAAAGACCAGAGAATTAACCATCTGCAGTAGCAAACAGCATTCAAAAACATTCTTAGTTTTGGAGATGTTGTATGTTTGAAAACAAACAAAACTGCTCTGCTCCCCCAAACTCTCCTCCAACAATTACTTAACCTTACTTGATTCATGACCACTGCCAACTTGGCCACAGCACCAGTCAAATCCCACACAATGACCTCAGTATTTCTGAACAGGCTGAATTGTTCCAGTAACAGAGTCTAAAGACTGCAGGGTAACAGTGTCGGTGTCTGCGTGTGGACAGATGGGGATTCCTGAAGCAAATCTGCTGCTGATAGAGAAAGTTTCCATTCTGACAGCAACTGGTCAGTGTTAAGAGGGTTCTTGCTCTTCCTTGCTGGAGATTTCCATCTTTTCAGCTGTGTCAAATAGTCCATACGGTCACACTAACTGATAGGCCAGAAACATCTATCAAGGATAGGGATCAGGAGTAAGGGCAAGCTGGAATGGGAAACATTTTAAAATGATAGTCAAATAAATAGACAATTAACATTTGTAATCAGTAAATTGGCTACCATATAACAACCCTCATCCAAATTAATACTGGTCTTCACTGAATGTTGTCAAGATGGCTGAGATCATACTCTGTCACCTACAGTTTACTCCTCTGACCTATGCCATACCATAACTTTTTGCCCCACAAGAAGAACTGACATAACTGGTGGTGCAGCTGTTCAGCAAACCATGTCAGTGAAATGGCCCCGTGTGAAGAGGATCAAGACGACAATTTTAATCCCCACAACTTCAATGACTGGGTTTATTTCACCGCTGCCTGAGAAGCTGCAGCACAACTACGGGAGTACAAATAGTGGCAATAAGGCAAGAACAAGCTTTCAGGATCTTCACTTTTGAAAGTGCCAGAGGCTCTAACCATACCCAGATACTCCTGTCACTGGGGATAGGTACATTTTCTTGAACGTGTCTGGCTTGAAAAATTGTAGATGTGAATCAAAATTATTTTCATGCACAGATTACCACTGGAGAGCTTCCTGTGTTCATCAGTAACAAATTGCTGTATTCAACTAAACAGGCTTTTTCTTCTTGTCAGCTCTTATCTGAAATAGACAATCTTGTATGTTTCTGTTTGTTCTGACCATCACAAGCTACAGAGACTAAGTGCTACACACCATCTATAGCACAATCATATTCTATTCTGAAGGATATGAACAGTAATTTTTAAATCCCAACAAATGCATGTCTAGTTCTTAAGCATCATGACTAAGAGGCAAGGGAAATACTTTATCTCTGCATTTCACTCACCTGTGTTGTAGGGCACTGTAGGTTTATTAACACTATGGGGCTGGCACATTTCAGAATGTTAAAGTAAAACAAAATGGTCTTGTTCCTAGGGAAGTGGATATAAGATAATTAATGTTACAAATATGGTTGCTTATATAGCCCACCATTCAAAGATTTACCGCATATATTGATATTTAAATTTTACTATAGTGAATGGTTATATTGCAAACACAAGACAAAAAACCAAATCTGAAGCACACCCTTAGTGTTCTGTGCTGAGACATCTCTGAAATTAGAAGTATTTGTTCTAAAGAATGACAATTCTGTCAAGTTTTTTCCACAGCAAGGTTTTGCTGAAACAACCCCAGGCACTGTTACAGGTATCTGCAGTCCTGCCTCCAAGAAGTGAGGTTTGTAAAATACTCCTGCAAAACCACTGTGGTCCCTTTGCTTACACTGAAAATACCATGTACGTACTGCACACAAAATTACTATCAGCAAATACTAAACTGAAAAAGCTGCCTACTTTTTGCTGATCAGAAGGTGGCACCAAAATCAATCAAAAGCTTTTTATGCTTGGAAACTGAAAGCTTCATGCCAGGAAACAGAATGGTAGCAGCATCTGCTACTAATGCTGATGAACCTCCTTTGATATAAACACGGGACAGTCTGAGGGGTTTGCACCCCTGAATGCACAGACTTCACAGCTTCTGGAACTTGGGACCTTGATGTAGCTGTCACCTCAGTTTGGACTTGTTGAAAACTGATTATCCCAGGATCTGTGCATTTAAACACCTGGGTTTTGAAAACAGGAGGATATGCTGTGTTACAGGAGGCTTCAAAGTCAGCTAAGATATGTCAGGAGCATATGGCATCCCTGTGAGAAATGACTCTGCATATGCCCCGCTATGGCCTATGCTGTGCCAGAGCACTCAGTAAGTGGTCGTTTAGCCACCACTGACACCCACTGTGGCGATGCCACAGAGAGGGAGCTCTGCCTTGGGAGCAGGATGGCAGCATTAACCATGAAGTGTGCTCGCACTAAGAAGGCTGCCTCTCTGCCATCTGCAGGCTTGGCACAAGTCCTGCTCCTACATCTCTCCATTGTATCCCCTAGTCCACAACACACCCTCTCATCTTCCACCAGAATGTGAATCTCTCACCAATGTGCTTTCAAAGCCATTCTATACCACCGCACAAATTGAAGTTCCCTTTAAAACTAGAATCAGCTCAGCTGATTGACGCTCTACTACTCAAACTTCAGCAGTTAGAAACTGTGCCAGTTAGTCACTTTCTATACAATTACTGATGCAATCTTTAAGTTATATTGACACTTTACCAAAGATTTGCTCTGAATTCTGAAAGCAATTGCATTACAGCAATAACTTGGATCTAGGTTTGCACTGAGCAATTAATCTATTTCTGAACTTTATTTGGAATAAATAAGAGTGTTACTTTATCTTCAACTTCCCACAAGAACCTCTAGTGGATAGAGAGATCTGAAACTTCACAATTTATTCAGACTGCATGAGTAATAAATTTATGTGAATGGATTCAGTACTCACTCATTGAGGGTATCTTTTTGACCACAGAACTGTCCATAACTGTCCGTTGGATAAATCACTTTCCTGGGGTCACCATGCACCCAAGCTGCAAATACATGCAAATCTTGTAACATTTTAGCCAAGTGCATACAGTTAATGGTCAACATTGACCTGCATGAAAATGTATTACCTCTAATGTACCATTTTAACCTTTGTTGATCACCACTGAAGAGTACTGTTTTGTAGATTTTCTAATAAAAAACTAAAACACAAAGAAACCCTACAATGAACTAAGATATGGATGTATCAGTGTGAAAGTAATCCAGTTCACTTTTTACCTTTAGAGCACATATCTGTGTTGTGTCCAAAATATGATGTAAAGAGCTTAAAAAATAAAGGAGGAAGAAGAGGAGCTAAGTACATAGACAAATCTGAGTGTTCACAGACAACCACAATGACATTTAAATTAATGGGATTACTTGGGTGCATGCCAGAAATACATAGGGTATGACCGAATCTAATGGACTCCATTTGCACTAAGAATGGAAACAAAGTCTCACTTTGTAAATGAAAATATTTCCTGACCTCTCACTTGGCAATTGTCCCATTTTTCAGTTATTAGGTTTGCACTGGCAACTTACGTATTATATGGTAGCATGAACAATAGTACTGAATGGAAAGAGAGTTTTGTATTGATATTTCAAACTTCTTTTCTCCACTTCAAAATGGTATTTCTTCTCAAAGCCATTTCCACTGGCATCATTATTTCCCTTTGGGGATCAAGTACACATCAGCTAACATTATTAGTCTGGTTATTTCTAAGAAGTAGTGCACAGACCTGACCAAGCTTCCTTCATAAATAGCCAGTGACTATACTTTTAACTGTTCTGACTACTAACTGCTGATTTTACCCTAAATAATTTATTTTTAAGCATTAGCTGAAAGTAAGACATAATGCCAGAACCAAATCCCATCTCACTGCCCCAAGCTGACACCCTAACATCAGGTTGCTGGAGCACTGTTAGAAAAGACCATTGACCTTCTCCCAGACTTTTCCTCATGATTGTATTATGTGGAAAAGATTACAGACATTACAAAGATTTAGTCCCAACCTTCCCCCTCTTGCATAACACAATGAATGTCAGGAGCCCACTTAGCACACACTTTAGGCTTTGATCTACACAAACCACCTTGAACTTGCTTCTGTGTAATTACCCCATTTCCTCTTGACTTTGTGACATTAGAATTAGTCATTTGTGAAACTGCCATTTTTCTCAAGGTCACTTTGGTAAGAATAACAATAATGATATGTGCAGTTGAGACAGATCCTATATAAGATCTCAGAGCAGCAGACTGCAAATTTATTGAAATGTCTGAGACAGATGCACAAGGTACCTTCAATGGCTTGCAAACAGTTACAGAGAATTTGTAACACTACCTTTCACTTGGAAAGGATTTAGGTTACCAAAATTAATCTGCTAGTTCTTTCTATGTTAGTTTTCCTGCGTTTTGGAGTTTGTAAATTAATCTGCTGCTTGGTATAAAACATTTCTGAACATTCAGATTATCTGCACTTCAGATTAACTGTGGTGTTCTGATGCACAGAGAAAGCTAAAGCGCATCACCAGCGCTAAATCTCATTTAGTTTTTCATTTGTTAGCCTTCCCTTATTTATTTCAGTAGCACTACTTAATAGGAACATTTAGGAGGCATCAGCTCCCATAGCAGCTGATAAAGCACTTGTGTACGTGACACCAGAAAGCAGGCAGCTCTCTGGTGCTCACGGTGAGTCTGTAGATTACATCATGCACACTTCCTCCCATTGTGACTCCAGCAAGAGGAAGTTTTTCCTTCTACCAAAGTATGACCTTGCTCTCATACATGTGAAAGCTAGGGCCCAAATGGATCAAGCTCTTACACAGACCTTAAAGACCCCTCAGACTTTACTCGCATGATGTTAAATGACTCTAATAGGCCAGTGTTTTCCCAGCCTCAAAACTAGGGGGTTTTTTAAATTAGTTTGACACATTATTAGAGACTAATTTTGACTGCATTTTTTATTTAACAGGAGCAAACCAGGAAGCAGTAGAGAGAAATCCCATGATGCCACATTCAAAGTACTGACAAGAATTTTGTAGCAAGACTTGTAACTGCTTCATAAAGATAACGTGGAAGAAGTCTCTTCTACCAATAATATCCTTTTCCTAAGTACCATAAGAAACCTGGAATGATTTTTCACTCCACAAACAGGCTTGGGAGAAAGAACACGACAAGTTAATGTTGGTTAGGTTTTTTTTCCTCTCACAGCCTTACTAAGGATTATTCCTTCAGAAGGGTCTGTGTGACCCAGGTTTACTTCCTTCAGCTGGTTTGGGTGGGCTATCACATTCAACAAGAATAAAACTCAGCTTGTCAAATTGGTAGAGCAGTGCATCCTCCTCATGTTCTTTTTAGTTCTAATGTAAAATAGAATTCTGCTGAAATGCTTCAAAAGGCTCCCTTGGTTTCACTGGGTTCATACCAATCCTTGGTCTCAAGCTTCATTACTCATCTTTTGCAGCGCATTCCTCAATTATTAGTAGAAATTAGCAGAGAATAAACAATGGAACACATTACTCACTTCTGAATAGAATTTCTGTTCACAGTGTACCTGCTTTGCCATTAATCAGTTGTCTAAAACTACTGCTGTTGTCCTGTGTGCTTAAGGCTTGTCGTGTTTCTAATAAAATAGTATAAAAATCCAGTCACATAAAATTTTTACTCCAGCATGCTCCGATTCTCATAAGGCTGCAGTCTGAGTGCTGGTATAAACATCTGTGCTAAAAAAGAAAAATAAAGAACAGCCGAATCATATTACACAGTTGACTCAGCCCTCAGAGCAACCAGTGCTCAGAGCATCTTATGACACCAGTATGGCATTTTCAGGAGGCCTGCAGTTATGTCAGTCCTTTTGTTGATGTGGAGCCAAAACACAGTATCAAAAATCACCAACGTCTATCACCAAATCTCCATCAGACGCACTCCTTTTCTGTGCTCTATTAGGATATGTCAGTGGTTGTACAGGCTGGAAAGCTCCCCGTCAAGAAGAAAATGAGATTAGAACAATGGCATCCTGTGATACTTAAAAAATTAACTGCAGACCTGTTTATGCTATCTCTCATTCTCTCTACTGTGTATTTTTGAAAGGGCAGTCTATCATATAATGAATGTTTTAATGGATAGAGAAACTGACCTGCCAAATTGTTCTTACAGCTTTTTGACATGGGCAGTTTACTAATGTCTAGAAACAGGTAACAGAACACATGATATAAAATGTGTAAATCCATGTTGATAACACTGGTATTGCATAAGCATGCCTTGGAGCAATACAACAAGAGTTATTTGTTTGAATTAAACTGTCCTTTGGAATGTGAGGCTCTTTTCCAAGATAACTCATTTGGTGCCTTTTATATGCATTTTTCTGAATTAAAATAATCTTAAATTAAGAGGTTAAACATTTGTAAAGTATTGCCCGGATAAGCCCAGTGTCTCTGAAATAAACATGAAGAGTTAAGTCAGATTGATAGGAAGGAAAATTACATGGAATGTTAAATTAGGACTATCAATTCCTCTGTAAAGTTAAGAAAAAGATAAGAAAGAAAATCATAGAATATTTCTATTCACTATAGTCACTCCATAGCAGGCATCACCGAAGCAGAACTAGGAAAGGCTGGTATCAAAAATAATTTGTTTTCATCTTTCAAGGAGGATTACCTTTTACTTAGACTACATTTCAGCCTCCATGAAACACAAAATATTCTACCCCACTGTTACACAGGTACACATACAGCTGAAGCCTATGTGAGCTTTCCATGCAACACTCAGGGCAAAATTTGACTCAGATTTTCAGTCATAGCAGTTGTGTGATGAACCTGCATTTATTGTTTACTTCTCAAGCCAAATTAAACAGGGATTTAGAGCGGCATTCACACATACTCAAATTGCTGAAGTCTACTTTGTCTGCCACAAAGCATAATTAATGACTAAGGATTGATTTATAATCTGTTTTCTCTTATTGTGAATGTCTTTGGCTCTCATCTCTGGCCCCTGGAACTGTACCAAAGCTGATCTCATCTTTTACTTAGAAATAAATTAGAGTAAAAAGAATAGCTGAAGCATGGTAGAAGGAAATAGGAAAAGCAGAGACCATGTGGATCTGAATTTGGAGCCGAACTAAATGTTTTTAGATTGCAAATTCAAAACTTGCCTGAAAGAAAGGTAGAAAAAGTCTCATAAGGTTTGCAAGAGAAGGCTGTTCAGACACCTTGTGTCCAGCAGGAAACCACTGCATGTGCAGAGCAGGGAATATGACCAATTCACTGTCTGACATCACAGCAACTTCACTATCTGAGACTACAGGCAAGAAGAAGCAAGGAACTGGCCCGTCCTCTTCTGCTGCTGTCCACTTCTGCAACATTTAGCACATGGGGTTCTTTGGAAACTGCATATACAATGCTGACACAAAATTCCAGCAAAAAATTCAAGATTTATATAGTGTTGGAGAGAGAGCACAAGATCACTTTACACCTATAAACTGTCAGTTCTCTCATTTCCTTTTGTCCAGGTATCAGTACTTCAGAATACTGTACAGGGGCAGGTCAGCAGTCACCAGAGCACTTGTGGCTCAAGAAAACAACCAACATTCGTCTCATCTGAGTTCAGCTTCTTCAGTTCTGGCTTTGCATTTAAGCAGTGACAGAAGCAGAGAGCAGAACATGAATGAAGAAGCAGTCAATCAGGTAGGAAGAGGAGGACAACAGCACAGATATTAGAGGGATGTCCTTTGGACATGGCAGATTCCCAGCACCGTGGGAGGCATGGTAGATTTGCAACAGCTGGGCACAGTCCGGGAGGTACTGCTGCTTCTCAGGACCAGTAATTTACCTCCTGTTCTGCAGTCTGTTCCACAGCAGGTTTAGTGAGCAAAGATATATATTGCAGGTATATTCTGGTAAGGCCATCTCCAATCTCCTATAACCGGGAGATGCATGACTAGTTCTGCTCCAAACACCTTCACAAATCAAACGAACATTAGTGTCAATTTGGAATGAAGCAAAGTGAGAGCAATTCAATTAGGTCATGAGGGCAAGAAGATCTTTCATTTCATAGCAAAGGAAAGGGCCTGCAGGATCCAAACAGTAGCCTAAACTGTGATGAGAGAGTACAAAGATTAATTTGCATACACAGAATACAGTAGTGGCTACAAACCAATAAGAGCCTGATTGTCTCCACACAGATGCTGCTGATGTTAACTTAAGCATCACAATCACATACACTGGCTTTGTGGAAAAAAATGGTCAAAGGATGGCATTTCAAGCCAGTCTGAAGCTGACTGTACAGTCATGCCATGTAGTACAGTCAGGGACTCTCTTCCTGGATCAAATCCCATAGATGGTGTAATCTCAAATATAGCATAAAATCAAGTACATCTTCAACAGCTTCTGAATTCATCTTTTGCTCTGCCTACTTTTCAAATATTCATAGACCTCAAGTCATCATTCATTTTTGGGAAACAGAGCCTCAAAGAGATTAGACAAGAAGAAAACAAAGAGGTTTGAAAAGAAATAATGTCTTCCATGTGCAGAGTTCATAATGGGGCAGTAGTGCAGGTGAAAAAGGGGAAAGCAGAAACAGACACGGAGAACTCCCAGTGCTTGGGAGAGAGAACAGACTTTTCAGAATGTCTTCAGTGCTCAGCTACTACAGGTAAGGTGACAGGACTCACCTCAGCACTGTGGCTTGGAGGACATTATGCTACCGTACAATTTAGCCATACCATTGGGTGTTCTCTCAGACAGCTACTGGCGTCATCTAAGTTAAAGCAGGCTTGCTTACAGTCCTTTTTGCATGCTACAGCCAACAGCTTTCAACAGAATAGTAAGGGTGAGAAGGCATCTCTGGACATCTCATTCAAAACCCCTGCTCAGGCACGGTTGCCTAGAACAGGTTGTCCAGGAACACACCCAGACAACTTCCGAATATCCTGGAGGACAGGGAGTGCACAATTTTTTACCTCTACAGAACAGAGAATGGTATAAAGAACTAATGGCTTTTATTCCATGTAAGGCAGGGCCAAAATAGTCCTTTATGAGCGCATTGAAAGAGCTCAGCCAGCCATGCAGATCCACAGCTAGTACACTTCCACAGCTTCATCTGTTCTTTCACGCACAGGCATTCATACAACTCTCGCACACAAACAAAATAAAATGGCTATTATTAATGAATATCCTGATGTGCAAACAACCCTCAAGCCCATAATAAATGAAGTGATTTCTCTTACTTCTTTTACTGCTCTTATAGGTTCTTTCAGTAATATTTCACGGAACAAAAAGCCTCTTAAAACCAGTGTTTACCTCTAATTTTTGCAGTCAGATAAATGACAAATGAAAGTGATTTTTTTCCACCAGCATTGCTTTATGATAGCAAAATTATCAAAGCATGTGTTTTTTACTTGAACACAGCAAATTTTTAATTTTTCATCAGTAAATACATGGCTTTGAACTTCTGCCTAATTACAATAGACACTGAATGTTAATTCCTTATTGTCTTATAGGCAAGGCAGTGTTTATTGATTAGAAAGCTTTACACAGATATATGCAAAACGGACATCTAAGTTAAAAATTCTACCATTCACAAAGTTGTTTCCCCTGTGCATGAGAAAGCACTATTATACCTGCCTTTACTTACCCACAATTCCTAATGCAATGTAACCCAGAATGACAACTATGAAGATCACGCAGCACATGACATCTGTACAGTGCCTAGAGACAAAAAGAAACACTGTTTAAAAATAAGGTGTCTAATACGACCTTGTGAAAACACTGAGTGTGATAGGATGTTTTAGCATCTGAATAAGGTTTTTGCATCTGTACTTAGCAGAAGCCTTACTCATGAAATCACATTTGTGGTATAAAGGCTCTGTTTTTTCTACAAGACCAGCAAATAAATGTGTATGTCTTTTGCATTGTACAAAGCAATAAAAACATACTGAGGAACATGTTTAAATATTCTTAAAACAATTAATACCCTACAACACCAAATTCATGAAATCATTTACGGGATAAGCTACTACAGGACATCTGCCTCAGCTTGTCCTGAAAGCTGGTATCAAATACTGCAAACAATGTGATGAAAGATTCAGCCCAACTTACTTGTATTACAAATAGCTTGTGAATGGAAAAATAACAGTGTGAAATGAGAAGAAGCCCATATGCAACTACCCTTGCTCTCTACAAAGATTTCTGACTCAGTTGCTTGACCTCACATAATGCAACAAAATCATACTCCACAGAGAGCACAAAACCCCCTAACATTGCAGAGAGCTATACCTTGTTTTACAGACAAGACATCAAAGAACAGCACTACCCAGTCTGAAAACTGAGACAATGAGTAACCTGTGAATATCCAATTAAATTCCTGACTTCCATGTACTGGTCTGCATATTAAGTTCAGACAGCCAGAGGAGTGGATATGTGCACCACTATACTAATTTTTCTCCAGTGTCTGACCTTGATCAGAGCAGTTTCAGAAGCATAACGAACATGAAGTAGGACACTCCCAAGCAAGCAGGAGAAGGTCACTATACACTTGTGGAGAACTTGATTCTGAGGGTCCAGCTGGGCTGGGCAGCTCTCTCCTTCACAAGCCAATTTCAGAAGTCCTTGTTTCTAAGGATGTGTGGAAGCGAAATAGTTACTATATCACGAGTCTTTGCAGGCCTCACTGAGAAAGATTTGCAGCTAATGGTCTCACCAGGATTTAATTAACAATGGAGTGTAAAAAGGGTACTGCCTACAGACTCTTTCTCTGAAGGTTTTCAATCACCTCCTGCTCACCTAAGATAGTTCTGGTGAAGAACAGACTGTATGACCTGAAGGTTTAAGAACTGTAACTGTCCCATCTGGGCAGGGTTCCTATTCACAGAATCTGTCGGTGCTCCTCTGGGCTGTCCCCACACCTACGGTAACAAACCACTGCCATTCTAACGTGATTCAGATCTAGTTGCACTTTTCCATGACAGATTACTGAGTAAGCGGCACCCCGGGAAAGCTAATGCGTGCTTCGAGCCAAAGCCAAGGACTGCCTTCACAGAATGAGCACTGTCCATCTCTGCCTGCAAGTCCACGCAGGGAGCCACGTGAATGCAAGCTGAATCTCGCCGGTAAAAGCAATCCTGGAATCCAAACTCCAGTTGACACACAGTCATTTCTAGTATCTACCATACCTTCCATTTTCCAGTCTATGTTTCCTCTTGCAGAAGATCACTATGGTTTAGCATAAAGGACATAAAGATAACAGGTCTTTCAAACAGCTGGAGAACTTGAAAAGTGCAGCTTGTGTTTGAGAATGAAAAATCCTGTACGCTTCTTCGGAGAGACAAAACTTTGACATCTCACTGAAATAAATGTTTAGTGAGGCCCAAGATACAGGACGCAAGGTCAATATGACAGCAATTTTAGAAAGGACAACTGCTTAATGTAGATCAGTATTGTTTTAGCATCACTGCTTCATTTCCCCAGCCTCTGCTCAGAAGTAGTTCTGACACTGCTTAAGCTTCGCTGTCCCCCCATCAGAGCCGTTTTTAAGAGGTTCAATATTTAACTCAAGACATCTCAGGAGAAATATGGCACCATAAATACTTGTAATTACAACTCCTATAGTTTCAAAAAACCTCTTCCAGTCCAATTCTCCTAGGTCTCATTTTAAGGTGCCTTTAAGGTACCTAAATGCAATTAAAGGTTACACCTGTTTGTGCAAAGGCTTCCTTTTACAGTTTTGCAGAGCCAGTGTGAACAAGCACCCAAACACGCTTTTCCAGAATGCAGGATTTTGATCTTCACAATACAAAGAATTCTACGCAGTACCTAGTAAAACTCACTATTGCCAAGTATTGTTGTTATATATATGTTCTAAAAACATATAAATCCTCTTCTGGGTGACTTCATAAAATTTTGAAGCAGCTCCCACAGACTAATTGTCGTCCATACAAACTAACTACTTATTTTACTATATACAATGGGTGAAACGCTGGATCCATTTAACATTATTGTTAGCTCAAGTAGCTCACTTTCAATGAGATCATAATACTATCTCATGAATACAATGCTCTGCAGGAGAGCAAAATAATGTGAAACATCTTAAATGAATAAATTAGAATAACTCTGTAAAAATACAAGGTTGTACTGTGGAGATTCTGGGAGTTTCCAAAGTTGCGGGAACTGGAACGATGGGAATCGCCTCTCTTAAACAGGAGATATTGGAAGCTCATGAGTATTACTGAAACCTAATCATAAATTATCCTGCCATGCTTGGACTGAAAACAGATTTGATACGATCTTTTAATCTAAAGCAGCAACCTGTTATGGCAAATCTGCTTTTTCAGTTTATTTCAGGCTAATGAGGCAGAACAAAATCACTCAGGAGACTGAACTGTTAAACTGAACTCTAAGATGGATTAATGGAAATACAATTCTGAGAATAGGAACTGAGAACACTGCTGATCATATAGGATCTATAATCTTTCTTACAGATAGCGATATTTTACTTTTATACAATAATTATGTGTAGATATTCAAAGATTAACGAGAAAAAGCACTTTAAATTTCTTAAGGTATAGATGATGAAAACATTAAAAATGCTTTTGCTAATAGCCAGTATTGGAAATTTTGATGGGGTTTGGTACTTTTTAGCTAACCAGGTTCATAATCTAAAACAAAACACAGTGAGTCTGTGTATTCGAACGCAGGAGTTTCCATAGTGATAAACTGCTGATAAAACCGTAAGATGCATCATTTTCAGGTGACGTAATAAAAGACCTTCATTTGGCTAAGTGCACAGTTCGGGCTCGCACATCACTTTTTACTGCTTACTGCTGTCATTTAGCTTAATTTATGGAGCCTGATTTTCTTTCCACTGTATCTCCAAAACATACCAGTTTCTTGGCTTTTCTTACTGTGTTACATGTGGCAGTGCATGCAAATAATACTTTGCTCATGTGTAATGGCATTTTGGCAAATAAATGAACGCAAAATAAATCATCTGCACAGAGCATGAGTGCATAAAAGCTACTTACTCCTGCACTTAGTCTTTAATGACTGACTAGAACCTCTATGTTTGGCAGTTTCCTGCCCAATATGTCACAAGTGCAATTTCACTCAAGATGCTGCCCTAGCAAGAAACTACGATGTTTGTTAGTTAGGCACCACTATCAGTACATTAGCACCTACAAATGGTCTTGCACCTGGCACTGTGCAACTGCAGAGCAAAATGAGGCTCAAGATGCCTATGGTGAGAGGTTCGGGTTACCACTTCCAACTGTGCTGGCATGCTGAGGTGACCACAAATGTCCTCACTTCTGAGTTCTTCTTCCTTGCCTGACAAACAGCTTGGACATCAAGGCTTCCCTAAATCAGGTTGTGCCAAGGCGATGTCATACTACACCATACAACGCCATGAATAGCTCTGAAGAATCCTTTCTTCACTAGGGCTGAACTGAGAAGCAAGATCTGCTGTACAGAAGGGTATTTCTATTAGCACAGTAACATTGAAGGCACCATCCTACACAGCTGAATAAATGCGAAAGGTGCACATAAACTACATGTTTGCAGAGAAAGTTCCTTTCAAAATCCCCCATGAATTCCCACTTCTCCTATGGAGGCCAAAACTGCACAGAAAAAGGCATTTATACAAGTTTCTAGCACAGGCTGTTTTCCATCCACTTAAATTCTACGTTTTCTCAATAAGTATGACTGACCTGCATGGGTTTACTAAGTTGATAAGTTTTATTCACAGGCATCATGCTTAAGGAAGTACTGTTTAGTTCTAGAAAATTCAAATTTAAATATCTGCAAATGCACAGCTTCTACAGACACTTTATGCCCCAAACCTGAAACACAAAGCAAGAACTCAAAGAAAAATGTAGGCTTCCTCACTCATAAGAGCAAGTGCATGGCATGTTATGTCAATGCAGACAACAACATGTAACAAAACATATATGGGCCAATAAAACACCAGTAGCAAGAAGAATAATTTTATATTTTACTAGCTTTTATCTATGGTAGACTCTTAGTGTTGTCTAAGTAACATCTTTAGCAGACTACTTAGTTTTAAAAGCACAAAGGATAACTTAAATGTCAAAGCTATTTATTATTTCCATATTGACCACAGAACCAAGCGATGTGCCATGTGGATATCTACGACCGAAACATTTAAATTTGCGAGAAGGTGAAGTTTGTATTACTAGTTAAGGGCAGAAATTTTTATTAGTTTTTTTCAAACTGCTAAGGAAGTCTGCTAAGTGGTTATGGAAAATTACTGATGCTCAATTTGTATGAGAATCCATTAACAACATTTTCCAATCACAGACAAAAAGATCATCTCTGTCGCAATAAGAACACTGACTTTCTAGAAAACTGTTGAACAATTAATGATAGTCCAGTAAGCGTCAGGGGGTTTTAAAACATAATAGGAAAAAAAAATCTACAATGTGTCTAACCGGCAAGACAAATACAAGAAAACCCCAAGAAACTACACAGAGGAGGGAGAAAATTAACAACAGGCAAGGGAAAGAGCTAATAAAAACTCCACAAAATTAGAGATAAGTTGGAAGTGTGATTTACTAATTCGATTTTGTGAAAGCAGCTTAGAAAAATATGCTATGACTGTATTGACTATATGAATTTAGACAGAATCTAAATGGAGGGAGACAGTTCACTTTATACCCAAAGTAGTATAATTGTGTTAAGAAAAATGAGAAGCTTGTTTCCCACTTGTATGATGGTACTTGACTGATTTATCCACAAACATATTTAAGATAGTTTATGATGATACTGGTGGAAGAAATGCTTTTTTTATTCTTAAAAAAGCATAACACATTCTGTTTAAATTCCTTATGAATCCTTAATTTCATAAGCCCTCCCCACAATATTCCCCTTCATTGTCAAGAAGTACTGAGACCACTCAGCAGAGCTCTCCTCTCATGTGACAAATCTGCCTGAAGTCCAGTATGGGAGACTGTGTCAATGCCAACGAGAGACAGAGAGACAGACAAACAACTGTAGGGCTGTGACACTAGGCAAGTGTTCATACATCCAGAATCCGAGAGGTGCCCAACTTACTTCCTAGCGGTGAACCTCTGGGGGCAGGAAAAGATGACTTGGAGGAAATTTCTGCCCTTGAGGAATCAGGGATAGATTAGACTTAAAATACGCTGTGCCAGGTTTCATTTCACATTAATTCAGTTAAATCGATCATCAGATCTGGTGAGAGGAAGGTAGACACCTTTGGCTCAGGCTGACAGGGAACAACAGGAGTTTCTGTTAACCTCTATAAAGTTGTCTACCAAAACTCCTGCTACATCATTTTGAGCCAAGAAATTGCAGGACTACTTCTTCAACCTGTACGGGTACTCACTTGGTGGATACAATATATAAAACGTTACACGTATTTTCTGGTAGTAATGCACATCAATGAACTCTTAATAACATCCCTAAACTGTCACATAAATTCATTCCTATACACATTGCACCCAAAGTCTCACTGGCAGTATCATAAAAATACTTCTCAATTAGGACCAACTCCCTAAAAAACATTTCCATTTCTTTTTATAATTATTAGCTTTCAGAAAGGAAGAGAAGAAATACATCTTGCAAACCAGAACAGTGTGTGTTCAAGTGAGAGCACGACAAGGCTCCACTGTTTTTCTTCCTCATAAATTTCCTGCTGAGAAAGATAAAACTAATAAATAAGTTGTGGTTCTCCAATTCATTCTTCCCACTAAAGGCAGTAAATGTTTATTCTCTATGTTGCACTTACATCTGGAAAAACACTGATGAATTAATTCACCATGATTACTCCCAAACCACTGAAACTTCTATGAAGTAACAGACATGCTTCACTATTAAGTCAAGTCAAGCCAAATTGCTCTGGAAGGAGGCTCTGTAACAAAGAAGTATGTTTCCAGATTCCTTTTAGGCTCGACACAATCCACTTTTCCAACTCATATTTCCACTCTACATTGTTTCTACAGAGAACAGAGGTAGCCAGTCTTGAATGCTGCAGAATGAGAATGGAAAAAACTGAAAGGACTGCAGTATGTAGTAATACCAATAAAAGACATCATCTTGGTAACATAATTTTAGATTTTCCTGAGTTGGTTGGCTCAGAACCAACACAACTACTGTATTTTAATCCTTTTTAATAAAAAGATGTTTCCACAAAAGACACCAAACTCTACCCACAAATCTCTTGAGAATGATGGTACTAGCAAAGCACTAGACACATTGCCTTCTACCCACCACTGATCTACACTTCAGTCGCAAAACACAAAAGTTCAGCTAACTGAATCTCCTTGCAAAGGGTCCCTCTGACAAAAATGGTGGAAGGAATCCATTCTTTAGTAGACAATAATACATCGCTATTAAGACTCGGCTTTCTGATTCTTAGTTTTTCAGGCATTTAGTGGTATGGGGTATAGCTTGGTGCCCAACAACTTCAAAATATCATTTTTACTCTATAGCACCTCTAAAAATGCATCAGCTTCAGCAGTTACAATGATGACATGTGACCTTTTCCAGCTGTTTCTGCACCTTTCAATGCAGGTGTGTACAATTTGCAGCCTATCTCCCTTGAAACCCATGCTCTCCATTTTTCAAAAATGAAGACAAACTATTTCCCTGATCAATGAAAACTGACAACAAAATCAAGCGCAGGAAAGACTATGTTATCAGCAGAAAGCAAAGATAGGTGTTCCCCCACCCACACCGTATGCAGAGTCATGCCAGTTACGACAAGGCATACCAACAGCTCTATCCTCACCCATATATTAGCACTCCTTTGTCTGGACAAAAATGTATGCTTTCAGCTTCTTAGTAACTCTTCTCCTACACAAAAATGGGAAGCCTCAAAGTCAGAAACAAATTCAGGGAAGATGCCCATTTTCCCCCTGTTGAGGAGTATCTTCTGAGAAGGCATTTATTTCATAGGCACCAGAGAGTCTTTATTTGTTTGAAAGACTACATTTTCTTAATCATTTAATCTTAGTAATTTGAAAAATGAATTTTAAAATCCCAGTTCATCCACTGCCTTTAAAGAAATTTAACAACGATCTTCAGCTACTTCAAGGGCAAGACTACAGTGTCCTCCACAGTGCTGCATGGATGATCCCTACTAGTCAGGCAAGTCATTAGGGTATCTTGCAGAAACAGTAGGCTGACCCTGAATCTGAGTGCACTGCATTGCAAAGTACGCTCAATAAGCACCCATGTAGCCACCGCTGACTTATGGTCTACTGTACAACAAAACCATTCCCTTAATATTTAGGGAACCGATCTTTTTAAAATTATATTATTATTTTATATTTATATTGTTTCCAACAATACTGTATCACCAAAGCATTACTAAATGTGAATATATCAGTGAATATATTGTAGTAGTGTTGCATTGTATTCATTTGGTTGTGCTTTTAAGAAGCTGCTGTGGAATGTACAAGTGGAATAAGCACATAAATAAATCTGGAACTGCAGAAGCTGTCACAGCAACTGCACAGGTGTAACAGCAAGCCACAGCGCAAACCTGGTTTTTACTAACTGTATCATGCAGTAAACTAAAACAAGAGAAGTGCTTCTGGCACACCATTACCAGAGTTTCAATGCTTATGAGGGAAAGGCACAGTAACAGACTGCTTAAAAATAACATCACATTGCAATATTTTAGGATCCAACACTGCAGTCCACAGTGCCACAGGGAGTTTCACACACTTCAGAGACACTTCATGCACTTAAAAACCCTGCACTCTAGTAAGGGTTTCAGGGCTGAGATGGGCCAGCAGCTGGCCACATAGCTGACAGAACTCTGCTGCTGTCACTGTTCATGCGCTACTGATTTTCTGCCAGGGATTTACCATGCTGACCAACTACAGTACAAATGCAATGGTGCACACTCAGGCCATACTCTGCAGAGAAGTAAATCCCTTGATGAGGTGACTATGGGAGAAGGGAAACCAGCTGCAAAATAAAGAACAGAGTGCACCAGAGTTCCAGTCCTTTGCTGTATGGAACAAGAGAGGTGGCATTGCATGGTCATGGCACCCCAGAACATAATGGGCCTACTTCTATCAGCACCAGATAAGACAGCAGGCAACAGGCAACATGAAGCATACAGAACTGCCATTTAAGTTGGAAGAACTTAAGAGCATACAGTCAAATATTTCCCAGTAACCACACATCCTCAGAGGTGGTAAGGATTGTCTTCCAGATTAAAAAGAACTGCAGAAACAAATTCACAAGCTTTGTTAACAAAATTTTGCATCCCCTGTTCACTGCAAAACCAAAAAAATTAAATAGGATGAGTTATTTACCTGTTATGAATAGGTCCTCTGAACTTCGGGTCAAACTTCCTTGGTTCACCTGCATTTAAAATAAAACAGTATAAAAATACGTCGTTATTTAAAATCAAATCTATAGAGAAGCGAGTGTTAACAGCAGTCTTCCTATTTAATCCATTCTGTTAAAATAATTTCATGCAGGCAACATCAGTAATTCACCAATACAATTACCTAGTTTTTGTAGATGAGATCAAAGCCTTTTTATTCTAGTTTAAAAACTTTGAGAGCCTCAAATTTACTACATAATAAATTGCCCTTATTGTACATCCTACCACTACACCTGTGCGAAGTGTTCATAGTAGGAAGTTGCTGATATTTGAAAAAAGAGGATTATGTCTCAGCCACACGCTATGTTTGGCAGTGAGTGCGTGATTCCACATCTCTGGAGCTTCAGGCTCAGCCCTTCTGATTTTCCTCTAACAGAACAGTTTGGAGTCATGTCTGTACTTACTGTTATACTTAACAGACTTGCAGAGTTATTCTTAATTCCCATTGCTTGGGTTACAGAACATAGAGTTGCAGGTTCGCCCCTTTTGGCCCCAGGTTTATCAGATGACTGCAGAAATGCAGCGCTGACCTTGCTCTACACCACCCTGCACAGGGAGTGTAACTGCCCGAGCTTCTCCAAAGCTGAAGACAGGGAAGGTACAGCACCACAAGGCAGGCAGAAGAGCAGATCTTTCAAATATCTTCTCTCTCAGGTGGATACACCCAGCATATAATCCCAGTGTGGGAAGCAGAGCAGATTTTAAAGTTAAAGCTGGTTAGGTATACATCCCTGAAATTGGACGTTGCGTTTTATGGATCCCATAAGGAGCTCAAGTCAGGTCCCTACTAGAAACAGGCAGTAACATTGGGCCAGAGTTTACAGAGACAAGGAGTCAAACATAACCCTTTTTTTTTTTCATATGGCTCTCCTGATTAGAATAGTTCCAATTGATCCTCCTGGTTCCAGTTGTTCCCCAAAATTCCAATTGATTCTCCTGGTTAGCATAGTTCCAAATGATTCACTCTACACAGAAGCAAACCACCAAATACAAACCTACCAATCTGTGCTTGAAACGTGGACTTGAATATATGATCTACAGTATGACTTCACTTGGAAAAGATTAAAAAGAATTATGACAGAAATCAAATTTTTAAGTTTCAAGCTACTGTATGAAGAGAAAGCAGCAGTTCTTCATTCAGCAGACTGGCATTTGGATTTTTCCTTTTAAAACTAGCTATTCAGCTTTACGGGATTTTTTTTTCAAGTTCAGAAATCGTGGAGATTTACTGAACCAAACTTTATGCAATGAAAAATTAGTTCTTCATTCAAATGTCAATGCTACAATACAAATTAATGTTTCAGAGTGCTTTCTCATTGCTTTCTTAAAGATCTCTTTTTCTGAATATTACACTCTACATCAAAGGGTGTTAACCAGCCTAAGCCTTACCCCACCCAAAGAAAAAGTACTTGTTTTCTTCAATTAGAGAAGAATTGAGTAGAATTTACCTATTAACTAAATGCCAGACTTTGTTCTTGTTTTTTTTTATCAGAAAAACCTTATCAAAATACACACAGACTAGTACAACAAACACAGCAGATAACAAAATTCTGTTTGCCCTTCACCTGAGGTGTTCAGGCCCGCCTGACTCAGCTCCCAAAACAAATACATTTTAACATAGAGGAGACTGGGAAAGCTAAAACTTTGGTGGAGTGATATGTGAGCAGATTTATGGTGTTACACAGGTACTAAAGGAAGCCAACATGTTTGAGAGAGCATATACCATACACAATACCTAATGCTGGGTCAATACCTGCATTTTGGAAAATCTTTTTGTACAATAATTTCTACAAAATAGGTGTTTCTACAGAATAATTTTTCTCCAGAGCAATTCAGAGTCTGTGACATTACTCCCTATCGATTAATTCTGGCCACATCAGCTCACAAGGCAGATCCACTGAACCCACACCCTGCACCTAACATGAGGTCACCGTGAATACCTGAGGAGAAATGCAAAACCAAGGCAAACACAGTGGTATTTCCCCAAAATTGTGATTACAGAGATCCACAACTGCACTTTTCTGAACCAAAGGTATTGACTTTATATTTAATGGTTATGGATTAATTTATTTCTCATTTAATAAAACTCCTTTAACACTTGAACAATCTGTAATGCACTACATCACAGAGTACTACAGGTTAATGAAACATTGAAGGACTACCTCCTTTTGTCTGTTCTGCTTGCCACCAGTCAGCTCATACGTGCATGGCAGCATGGCATAATACTAATAATTTTACAGGTTATTATATTCCTCTTTACTTCAGCCTGTCTTGGTAGTCTGTTCAATTGTCGCTCATATGCCATTCCATATTTTTGGTCATGCTTATATTCTTTTTCTGCATTTTTTTCAGAGCTGCTATATCTCACTGGAATGGGAAGGGCCAGAACTGCACAGGATACACCAAAAATATTGTCTGTTATTTATACAATCATATAATGACTTTTTCTGTTTGATCTCAGTCCATTTCTAAAAGTTCTTTCTTAAAGTTTACTTGCTTTTGGGGGCAAACACTTTCACTGAATCATCCATTAAGACCTCAAGTTCTCACTTCTTAACATTACTATAGCAGTTAGCTCAGTCCCACTGCTGGAGGATTCTGTTCTCCAAAGCTATTCAGTATTTTCCTTAAAAAATTGGACAATGAAGTAGAATGAACACTTTGAAACTGCATAGGTGACAAGTGTTACTTCTGGAGGGGGATTCTGATCAACAATTTGGCAATTGAAAGTGATTTTTGTAAAATGATGAACATTATACAGACAAACTCCATTCACAAATCCATACGGAATAATTGCTTTCAATAATGCTGATGAGAACAACCCTGAAGGATTAAAGCAGACCGGAAATAGAAAATGAGACAGTAAAGTGATGTATTTGCAACAAAAAGCACAACTTGTTCAAGAAATGTGAGCATGACTGCTGAAGTCACTATTCCTCGTGCTTGGCACATGCAAGGCCTCAGCTGAATAACTATTTCTAGACCACGGCACTAGAATTTCAGAAGATACAGACAAACTGGAGAGAGCAGAAAGACTGATTAAAAAGAAGACACCAAGTGGTTTACAAAAAGCAGTAAATTAATGCAAATTTCAATGACTGTGATTAAGGGAGGAGCACAAACCAGTAATCAAATACCATGAAAAACCAACAATGATAAGCTGTTCTCTAACAGAGAGAGGGTTAATTTTAGTTACTGCAAAGGTGTTTTAGAACAGGCATTGGGAAACCTTTCAGAATAAATGGGCATTTATACACTGGAATGGGTTTCCAAGCACTTCCAAATGGTTTCCAAGCACTTCTGAATTTTCTTCCCTTTAAGCCCTTAAGGATGGATTAGACAAAATACTTGTTGGGAAAGAACAGGAAAGCATACCACGTCTCAGCCAAGCAACAGCCAAACAGATCTCCTGAAGTCCATCTAACCCCACATTGTTGTAACTGTCTGGTTACAGCCAGCTAAGACCTACCATGCCCCAAATGTATTTTAACATCCTTGTTCGATTTAATCTTTTCTCATATTATGCATAGTTTACTTTCCAGACAGAAAGGACTGACTTCTGATCTCCTTGGTACAGCAACAAGCTAGATTTTCAAAAACCTGATAAGACTTTCAGCAAGGAAGCCACTCACTTATATATTGCTTACAGATGTCTCTCCAGTCAGCCTGTGCTGTGGTGAAAAGGTTTGTTGGCAGGGCCATTTCTTTAGCTTCCAGAATGTCTCCATTATGCAGAATGGTTTTCTAATGTAACTTGTTGGGGAAGACACAATGTGTTTCCACATATGTCCTTCTTTCCATAATACGATAATTATTAACAGTGCAGAACTTTGTAAATAGCTCAGGTTTTGTTATTTAAGTCATACCTATGTGCTTCTGAAATGGAACAAAGAAAATGCATGTCTAAAGATTCATGTATTTAGGAGCATAACATAGTAGGTGAACTCCACATACTGCTACAACACAAACTAAGAACAACTAATTAATAGGCAAAAAAATAAAAACGGACAAAGCACTCCAGAAAATGAGCTCTGATTCAAACAGAGCCTTTAATCTCCATCAGGCCAGCAGAGGAATGCTCTGAGGGAGCAACAGTTGTGAACAGCAGTAAAATTATCACAGTACTGCAGACTTCTTCCAAGAACCATTCCTCACTATCAGCAGTGTGCTTACCATGGCAAGGCACAGGGTAACACTGCTCAAACTGTCCTTCTCTGCCTCTTGATGTTAATACATTATTGATTATGGTTGTTTATACAGGAAAAGTTAACTATTCTGAGTTAAAAATACACTAAAATTGACTGACAGAGGTAGTCAGTAGCATCACTGGAATATTCCTTACCAAAACATATGACACAGCAATTGTGATTATAGCTTCACGGAACAACAGAAAGAAGAAAAATGCTGTTTGTTTCATTCACATTTTTCCAAATTAGATAATAAATTCCCTACTTAATTACCACCATTCTTTATAAAAAGAGAAGATTCTTTGTATTTACATAGCTCCTGATAAAAGTAAACTAGTTCCTTAGCTATAAAAGCCCAAACTTATTTAGAAAGCAAATTCCAAGCTTTAGGAGTTTGGTAGACATAAGGAAGAAAGCAGTGGTATGGGATAATGCCTGCCATTTTTTTGCTAGGATTAAAAACTGAGATGATATTCACTCAGCAGATGAGGCAGATCTGTTTTGCAGGCTGCTTTATAACAGGAAACTTCTGTATGTTAAATTACAATATGATTACAAGCTATTACAATATCATTTCACAAGCTATTTAATTTACCAATTCTGACTCCAAACAGCAGATGCATTTAATTGTTGCACTTCATTACTGTAACAATTAAAAAAAAAATCTAGATTACTTATCTAAAATTAAAACCAGCAATATATATATAAAGTTTACTTTTTAACTGCAATCTAAGTAAACTTACAAATGTCATGCTGGAAAAAACCCCAGGATATTGCTAACAATTGAAAAAGTTACAAAAAAGTATTTTGGGTTGGATCCAAGCCCATTAAAGACAATTGAAATAACTCAGTTGAAACAAATTAGATTTAGATCAGGTGCTTATGAATTGCCATAAGAAAGCAGGGAAATTACCGTGTTTTCCATAGTAGTTTTCTTCATCTCTACCCATGTTACTGTACCTGGATCACTTCAGCAAGCCATGTGAGATATTAACTGTGGACTCCTGAGTTGCTAGCACATTTTCACCAGCAAGTACAGATACACAAAAATACTATTTAAATAGATTTCAAAATAAAGCTGAGTGTCCTGGATTTCTCCAGCTGGAATGGAAATTCACAAAGCAGGCAAGCTGTTTTGTGAACAGAAAGATATCACTCTGTGCACTGCCCTCCTACTCCAAGCCAGTCTGATAGTATGGAGGAAGAGAAATGACTCTTATCAGCTTGTGTTAACCTACAATGTGTAAGCAATAAGGGAAACACCGGCACCTGAATGCCACTGGTAAAATCATCTCATAGAAGTCAATACAACTGAAAAAATCCCTGATGATCTGCAAATAGAGAATAAGGCATCACACTGTCAGTCATTACTGTTTTTTGTAACCTGTGCTATGGTGAAACAGCCTCTCTGTGTCACAGCCAGCCAGGCCTCTCTTCCTCTCCACCTCTGACTTGCTCCCCAAAGCACAGGCCACCCAAACAGGAAAAACAGGATGTATGCTGACACATTTAAGACGAAAATGTAAAATGTCATATTTTAATTCTTGTCAAGTGGACCGTTTATCTGTAGAAGTAGTCACAATTTACTGAATTATTTTCTTAATGAAATGTACATTTCATATTTCTGCATAGCACAAAAGTACAGACTTGAAGAGTCAGCATTAGAAAGTCTTAGCGTTCTTAGTTTAGATCCTGTAACACCTATAGTGAAAGGCAGTAAGTGGGTGAATCTGACAGGCTGATGCCTTTTAAAAAAAACTTAAGGTAGCAACATCTTTTCAGTCACAAAGGAACAGAATCCTCCCGTGGTGATCCTGACCTATATGAAATTTCCATTCTTTGTGGAAGATCATCAGAACATCAATTGTAGAATTCTGTAATGAGAAACACTTATGCTAGTGTATGTATTGCTACAATAATCTTAGAGACAGGGCTGAACATGCAGGAACAACAAAAATTATGTATGTGAGTCAACTTGTCACTGTGTAGCACCTAATGATAAAGAATGGTCTCATGTTATACTCCACAAATGATGCCTGTGGTCACAGCCCATTTTGTTATTATAGAGCTTAACAGCAATGTTCTAGTGTTTACTGAATGAGATATTTAGTGTAACCAGTATCAGTAAACAAAGGTAAAAATATTATGATGATGTAGACTGATCTTTTGTTAAATATGAGCCACTGACTGAACTCTCATACATCACTGCCTCCCAAGCCTTCCTGCTATCCTCAGGCAAAGTCACTGTGATCCTATAGTGCTCCTGCTCAAGTCTGCACCTCTGTCAAAGGCTGCTTCCCTAAATCCCAACAGGGTACAGTGATAGAAAGCCCTGAACAGGCAGCACTGAACACAGAGACGTACAGTAACGTGGCACATGGCCATCAGTACATTATCCAACCCTAATCAAATGCTACTTCTACTTCAGTAACTACTAGTTCCTTCATGTCTCTTGCTTGGTGATTGGCCAACACTTACAGCTGCCTGTGGCTAGAACAGGTGTGGCTTTTAAGAGAACAGTATTTTTGGAGCAGTATGTGCTGCTTCCCTCTGCTGGAGTAAACAGCTGCGTTCAAGGGATTCGAAGCATCCCTGTAACAAGCCTCAGCAACAGCAACGCCTCCTTCAGGTCAAGTGTGCACAACCTACTAATTCAGTGCTCAGATACAAGCACATAAGCCAACAAATTAGGCTGCTAATAAATCCTCGGGATGCATTAGGATTGATTGAGATTCTTCCCAGTTGGTGTTTCCCTGAAAAATCATAGAAAGATTTTGATGTTGTTGTCCTTCTATTCTGGGTAGGAGTAGGAAAAAATTCTCACACAATTTGTCTATCCTTTCAGAAGCAGAATCTTCTTGAACGTATATGAAAGTCAAATCTTTGCAAGGTTTAGAGTCCAATTTTGCAAAGAATCCAAATAAATTTATGTGACACACTACTGTTTAGTAGCACTCGATTTAATTTTACTTAAAGGGGTTTTTTTTAGGCAATCTTACATAACACTAAGTCACATGTAATGTTCTTTATTCATAAACAGCCTAATGATCCTAGTAATATAATAATACATTATTAGTGTAGGACAGAAATGTGTAGAAGCAATCCATTCAGTCAAAAGGTTGACATTAGTACAAAAACAGCTCTTCCAGTAAGTCTCACACCTGCCCTACAGACATACAGGGTTTTTTCCCCATTTTAAAGACACAGGTGTAACTTGTTTGTTATGAGATCATACAGTGGTTCACACAAAAATTATAATAAAAGCACACTTATGATTCCTCTCTTGTGTAATAAGTCACAGAATCGCTTAGGTTGGAAGGGATCTTTAAGATCATCAAGTCCAACCATAAACCTCACACTGGCAACCCCACCACTAAACCATGTCCCTAACCATCACATCCACATGGCTTTTAAATACCCCCAGGGATGGGGACTCCATCACTTGCCTGGGCAACATGTTCTAGTACTTCACAACCCTTTCAGTGAAGAAATTTTTTGTAATATCAAGTCTAAACCACCCCTGGCACAATGTGAGGCCATTTCTTGTCATCTTATTGCTGGTCACTTGGGAGAAGAGTCTGACCCCCGCCTCACCACAACCTCCTCTTTGACAGAGCTCCAGAGAGCCTTCAGCTTCCTCTTCTCCAGGCTAAACAGCCCCAGCTCCCTCAGCCGCTCCCCATAACCCTGAGCTCCAACCTCCTCCCCAGCCCCCTGCCCTCCTCTGCACACACTCCAGCCCCTTAATGTCCTTCTTGTAGTGAGGGGCCCAAAACTGAACACAGGATTCAAGGTGCAGCCTCAACAGCACCGAGTACAGGGACACAGCCACTTCTCTGCTCCTGCTGACCACACCATCCCCAAAACAAATTCAGGATGCTGTCAGCCTTCTTGGCCACCTGGGCACACTGCTGGCTCATGTTCAGCTGCTGTCAATCAACACTCTCGGGTCCTTTTCAGCCGGGCAGCTTTCCAGCTACTCTTCCCCAGTCCTGTAGCATTAACGGCGGTCGTTGCTGTGGCCCAAGTGCAAGACCTGACATTCAGCCTTGTTGAACCCCATCCTGTTGGCCTTAGCACCACCAATCCAGCCTGTCCAGGTCCCTCTGTAAAATCTTCCTGCCCTAAAATGTATCAACACTCCCACACAACTTGCTGAGGGAGCATTCAATCCTGTCACCCAGATAATGCATAAAGGTATTACACAGAACCAAGCCCAACATGGAGCCCTGGGGAACACCACAGCTGCCAATGGAATTTAGCTCCAATTACCACAACTCTCTAGGCCTGGCCATCCAGCCAGGTTTTTTTATGCAGTGAAGAGTACAGCTGTCTAAGCCATGAGCTGCCAGCTTCTCTAGGATAATGCTGTGGGAAACACTGTAAAAGGCTTTACTAAAGTCTAGTAAACCATACTAAATGATAGCTTTCATTGAAATACCTTTTGTCATGACAGTGTGAGTCTTTCTGTTTGTTGCTCTTTCACCCAGGAAAAGCTCATGAGGGGATTAATACTGCTCACTCTGAACTCCATTTTTAAATTCCAAAGAAGACAAATTTTTCTGACTTTGGGTTGTGGAGGTTTTTTAATTGCCTATTAGCCATTCGTACAGATTTTTTTTTTTCCAGAAGAAAATTAAACGAACTCATCTTTTAAAAGCTGAGAATTCAACATAAAAGCCTCAGTGAATGGATGCCACACACCGAAACGTGAGTCAGCAATATCATTGCATTAAATAATTGTATTAGAGTTTAATGTCTTAATCTAGCATGTGATTTAATATGGGATCATGTACGTCATGTCTGTTGGAAATCTTTGAAAGAGACTATTTCTTTTTAACTGCCTTAAACCACTGTTGAGACTGCAGCAGAGGCACTGTCCTTCAACACCTTATGTCACTCTCGCAAGCAGCCCAGCTGCTCTGGCTGCTCAGAGAGCCTCATGGAAGGAGCAGACACTCCAAACTCAGTTCCAGAACTTTTCTAGAAGAAGCATTGTGCAGCCCACCAAAACCCATAAACAATACTCTGCAAGAGGCGCCTCTGGCATGTCCACCATCTTCAGCGCTGGAGCCTTTGAATGATAAGAGTACTTTTAGCATCTGGCAGAAAAAAAATAACTTCTCTGTAATAGCATAAGAAGAAATTTTGCTATCTTTGCTATTTTTCTTTTATTTCCTCTTTATTTTCCTCCTTTCCTTCTTTTTTATCCTCCTCATTGTTGTTCCTACTGAGGGTCTGATAAGCTGACATGTTTCTAATTACCACGATTTTGCCTGTGAGAATAAATACATTTTAGGTCAATCAATGGTGTCGCCTTTTTACATTAATCAGCTGGGGGGAGTCCCTAAATTTACAGGGGGGACCCAGGGCCCACCTCCTCCCCTTTCCCTCATCTACCAGCAGTCCTGGCTGACTGCGGAAGTGCCGCTAGACTGGAGACTGGCAAATGTTGCACCCATTTACAAGAAGAGTCGGAGGGAGGATCCGAGGAACTACAGGCCTGTCAGTCTGACCTCAGTACCAGGGAAGGCCATGGAGCAGATCGGCTTGAGTGCTATCATACAGCATGTGTAGGATAACTGGGTGATCATACCCAGTCAACATGGGTTTACCAAAGGCAGGTCCTGCCAGACCAATTCGAACTCTTTCTATGACAAGTTTATCTGTTAAATGGATGAGGGAAAGGCTATGGATGTAGTGTGCCTGGACTTCAGTAAAGCCTCTGATACCATTTCTCACAGTATCCTGCTGGAGAAACTGGCTGCCATCAGCGTGCACAGGCACAGCCTCTGCTGGGTTAAAAACTGGCTGGCTGGCCGGGCCCAAAGGGTTTTGCTAAATGGAAGTAAATCCAGCTGGAAACCGGTCATAAGCGGTGTTCCCCAGGGTTCAGTGCTGGGTCCAGTCCTGTTTAACATCTTTATCAATGATCTCGATGAAGGGATCGAGTGCACCCTTAGCAAGTTTGCGGATGACACCAAGCTGGGTGCAAGTGTGGATCTGTTTGAAGGAAGGGAGGCTCTGCAGAGGGATCTGGACAGGCTGGATCGATGGGCTGAGACCAACGGGATGAGGTTCAACAAGGCCAAGTGCAGAGTCCTCCATTTGGGACACAACAACCCCATGCAACGATACAGACTTGGGGAAGAGTGGCTGGAGAGCTGCCTGGCAGAAAAGGACCTGGGGGTGCTGGTTGACTGCCAGCTGAACATGAGCCAGCAGTGTGCCCAGGTGGCCAAGAGGGCCAGTGGCATCTTGGCCTGTATCAGAAGCAGCGTGTCCAGCAGGAGCAGGGAGGTGATTGTGCCCCTGTACTCGGCACTGGTGAGGCCACACCTCGAGTGCTGGGTTCAGTTTTGGGCCCCTCACTACAGGAAGGACATTGAGGGGCTGGAGCGTGTGCAGAGAAGGGCAACAAGGCTGCTGAGGGGGCTGAAGGAGAGATCGAAGGAATTAAGAGCTGTTCACTTAGAGATGAGGAGGCTGAGGGGAGACCTCATCACTGTCTACAACTGCCTGAAAGGAGGTTGCGACGGGGTGGGTGCTGGGCTCTTCTCACAAGTGACAAGCGATAGGACAAGAAGAAATGGCCGCAAGTTGTGCCAGGGGAGGTTTAGACTGGACATTAGGAAGAATTTCTTCACTGCGAGAGTGGTCAGGGATTGGAACAGGCTGCCCAGGGAGGTGGTAGAGTCACCATCCCTGGAGGTGTTTAAAAGACAGGTGGATGAGTTCCTTAGGGACATGGTTTAGCAGGGAGACAGGCATGGTTGGACTCAGTGATCTCAGAGGTCTCTTCCAACCTTATGATTCTATGATTCTTGCATCCCAGATTGGGTTGCAACAACCTTGCATAGCAAGAGAGATTCCTTTGGTTGTTTCTTCATGTGCCCACACATGCATACGAGCTTGGGTATTCTAAGCATTGCAAATTAATAAAGTTAATATCCAAAACCAGAGGCAAATATTTGCCTTTGCATGTGAAACACTAATTTATGTTGAACAAAATGATGCAAGTAGAGCTACTGGGGACAATAAAATAACTTAAGAAATGCCAACATTAGGTGATTAGATTCAGCTAAAGCAGGACTTTTGAGTTCTCACAGTGGAATTCGCAGCCCTGTGTCACTTAAGCCACCTAACAACAGCGAAACAGAAGTCTTTCAAAACAGGATAGTGGCACTGAGGACCCTGAGGCAGAGAATGATGAACTTGCCAGCAGAAAAACACTGCATAAATAAGTGCATCTTCAGCTTGATTCTCTACAGCTACTTGCCACCTAATTCTGGGCAAAATTCACAGCCCTGCGTCCTTCCCTGGAGTTTCTATCAAAAAAAAAAACCAACCAAGGCATTCTTTCCTAAAAAACACAGATGCCAGAAAACATGATGGTGCCCAACTCCCACTAAACAAAGAGACTGTTCCAACTCAAGATGCAAGAGACCTACATTCAGACCGATCCTGTGGAACAGGAGGCTGGATGGCATTCCTTTATGCATGAAGAGAAAGGTACTCCATGCAGCTGTAGGAGTTACTGTCAGAAAGAACACAACTACGTATACATTTGGGTACCTCCTAGTGGACCAACCAAGAATCCTGTCCCTACTGCAATATTTCATATCTAACATGCAGCCAGAGCAGTAAATTCTCTTTCTTATATGAAAGAAATCATTTTTCCTTCCTTTAAATGTTTCAATGAAAAATTTCTTCTTCTGCTATTACAGAGAAGATAATTTTTTTCTACCTGATGCTAAAAGTACTCTTATCACTCATCTTATTAGAAATTCCCAGAATGCAAAGCTTCAAAAAGATCTAACTTGTGACTTGGACTGCATTGGTAATAGTAATGCAAAAGGAAAGTCATTAACAGTAATGAAAACCATTTGTCCTATCATATGACAGTCATGTGGATTTCAAACGAACACATTTTGCAATAGGTTTTTGATCAACTCACAAAAAGGAACCACAATAACACACAGGAATTACAACAGGCAAATCTTTATGAATTCTCCAATAAGCTACACACCCAAGGGAACAACTCTTCATCCTACTATCTACTTGCTACTGCATTAGACTAACGTGAATTCATTCTCTCTCCAGAATTTTCAGAACACAGGAAAAAAAGTTCTGGTTCAACAGCAGAACAAATGTCACTAGTTGAAATGCTCTGTCATTTACTTTCTCTAACCACTCCCACACAATTCTTCCAATTCATTCCTACATCCACAAATTCCTCTCCTCCTATAGTTCTCCATTAGCTTTCTACTACATTCCCTATTTTTCTGGAAAGGCAAAAGCATATGCAATGGGTGTTTTGGGATTACACTGTGAACACTGGCTGGCCGCTTCACTCCGATTATTTGTCCAGGGACAACTCAGAAGGTTCAAGGGGCTAACTAGGGAACCACAGGTCATGCAGGGCTCACTCATGAACTAAGCAAAGTGTTGAAACCCAAACGATATTTGCTCCATTCCTGGAAACATTCAAGGCCAAGTTGGATGGGTGTCTAAGCAACCTGATCTGGTTGAAGATGCCCCTCCTCACTGTAGATTGTTCTAGATGACCTTTAAAGCTCCCTTCTAACCCAAACCATTCTATTATTCTGTTCTGGCTTGCGCTAAAGCAGAGTATATTCTCTGACTTTTCAGCTATGCTTCTTTCAAAACTTCAGCTGCTGAAACTTACCAACAGAGTTTTCAGACAGTGATTGTCTCTACAAGTCATACACCTGATAGTTCTCACCAAGGTAATGGGCTGTTGAGGTGCAGACAGGCCACTGCTTACACCTATTCCCATGTAAACCAAGGCCATTTCAGAGTTGCTGGCAATTCGTGATCAAGTTTGCTGCAAGGTGGGACAGCACAAGTGACCCATATACGTCATGCTTGGGATAAAAGCTTAGAGATCAGAAGGGTCACTCCTCCTCCTCAATGTCCAACATTCAGAGAGAACCTTGCCTGTCTGTCTGCCCCTGAATCCATCTACGTTTTCCTGAGTCCAGCTCCCACTTGCCACCAAGCCCAGTCCACGACCTTCCCTGTGCCTGCCCTGTAGCACCAGCGGTGACATATGGTCATCAGGGAGTTGGAAAAGGATCTGTATGCTTGTTTGTATTTTACCATTCTCTTATCAATATTGTTATCTTCCTTTATTACAGCATTAAATCTGTTCTAGCATTAGTTTCAAACCCACAAGTCTCTCTGTCTCATTTCCCTTTTCCCTTTCCTGTGGGAGGTGACTGGGACTAAAAGCTGCCTAGTTTAACGACTGACGTGGATAAGAGGTGCTAAACCAGGACAGATTCTATGGTATCTGAATTCAGTACTGCCTTTATATTACTGATACTGGCTCATAACTTACAAAGGGGTGAAGAGGGGTGAAGACAGAAGAGGAGGCTGCAGATGAGATGAACAGATCTTTTTCTTTATGCAGTTACAGAATCACAAATTTTCACGTGCAAGTCACAGTTTTCCATCCACATTCAGTCTGAATTTCAAAAATAACTGCTTTTGACTAGAGTGGAGCTGAGGGCATTTGGCACAGCTCACAAACCAAGTATCACCTCCACAAGTCTTACCGAAGGACATGGCGCGATAAGAGGGGGAAAAAACACAACACAGTGAAAGACCAAAGTACTACATCCTTCTGCGCCAGTTTTGTCCATCATACTGACTCCTTTGTTTCCCAAGCAGTCCAGCCCATAAGCACTATGTATGTACATACCACAAAAAGAACTGCCTGGGAACCCTTAGGTCAGTGACAATCCAATGGAAAAGGCTGACATTTTTTTCCGTGATGGTAAGAAAACCAAACACTAAATTAGGCTCTAAGAATTCAAAACTTTAAAACAGATATTATTGCATTGTCCCAATTAGTCACATTTCTGAAGAAGCATCATGTTCCTCATGCCACAGCCACAAGATAAAGTGAATGACAACAAATCATACACCCAGCTGACTGTCCATTCGTCCAAGAACTGTGCAATGCTTTTTCCTGAGGTGGTCCCTGTACAATTAACACGCTGTCCATGGTCACTTAGACAAAACATCAGAATCTGTTTGAACAGCATGATATGACCAAATTTCAAAGCTTTGCACCTGACATTCTTCTGATACTAGTGATAACCCAGGCAGAGTTAAAAATACATGAGTTGTCTAACAACTGCTCACAGAAAGGGGATTGAACATGTATTCAGTTGGTACGCTACAATTTAAATGATCACTAAACTGCAATTCTGCCATGTGATCAAGTATAGTGATAGCCAGTGGAGGTTTTTACATTTATCTAAACATCAGTGTTTGCCTGCAGTATGGATCACTGGCATAACTTCACTAAGGCTCCCACTTCAATGGGCTTATTAGCTGTTCCCCCCAATTCTTCAGGAATGAAATCATGTCCATTCATCTCCCAGCTTTCATTTCTTATTCTTGTTCTGATATTACTGAGCGACAAGTTCTGTGGAATTTCCAAGCAAAGTCACAATTACCAAGATGTTTCTGAAATGGAGCAAAGTATGTGGGAAGAGTTCTTCTCAGCAACCTGAGATTCTGCCCAGAAGAGTGGGTCATCTCTAGAGAAAAGCAAGCTGTTATCTTTTTGCTAAATATCTCCTTTTCCTAGCGTTTTACCTTAGTGATCCAGCTAGGAAGGGTGCTTGCTCTTGAAACATACTCTCATGCTTTAGAAAAAACAGCATCTAAAATATAGCTTTGGATGATGCTTTAACTGGAAAAAGCGACATTTTGAAATAAGAATCAGCTGTTTCCTACCCAGGACCAGAAAATGCCAGAGGTTTTAATTTCTAGGCTGCTTTATTCCAGCTAGCCAATGATTTTTATTCTCCTGAGTCCGTAGCCCCAAATGCTTTACATCATTACATATCACTGTGACCTTTTCCAATTTCTCTTATACTGCAAAATGCTGCATGCAGACACCACACCATCTGAGACTTTTTCTATGAATCATTAAAATAACACTTTCATAACCTCAGAAGGAGGGTATTGTCTATCAGCATTTACCATTAATAATTATACCACTGAACCCTTTCTGCTGGAAAAGGAAGTACAATTATACACATTTTCATATACAAAAACATCAGGTGGAGGAAACAAAAGCTGAATTATTCTGGACTTTGTATAAATCATCTATTTGCTACTATTTTATTTGTCCAAATGCATTCAATAACTTTGTAAGTAAGGGGACTGCTGCACCCACAGCCTTCTGAATAAACCAGTGTCTAACTCACAAAAGCCATCTTGAAACTGCAATAATCAGAGCTTTGACAGCAGTGCACAGTTTTGAAGATCTGTCCTCCTCCGCACACCAGGCTTTTGCTAGTGGCTGCTGATTTAAACAAAGAACGGCCAGTTGGCTGCTTGGATTCAGTTAGTTGAATTTGTCTGGTGAGCTAACATTCACTGTGAAAATTAGACATTAAAAGTCCTAATGGACCATGTTACTAAAATGTCCAATATAAAATGAACTTAGCTATAGTGTCTCATGTTGTTCCATAACTCCACATGTAACAAATGTTTTATTTTTTCAATCATGATTACTTATCCAGCTCTCAGAAGGCAAAACAGGGTTCTAGCCTTTCTTCTTTTTTTTTTTTTCCTCTTTTCTTTCAACTTTTTAAAATAAGCTTGTGTCTTGAAAACAACAAGTCAACTGTCCATGTTTTGTATATAGTTACTTCAGCTTTATCATCCTTTTTTGTCTCTTCATGTCTTGGAAACTCCATTCCCTATTCTTGGCATAGAAGACATGCACTGCTTTTCCATTTCAGCAGCCCTAAAGCAACGGCTCCTGCTGAGCACACACAGCAACTGTGGAGTTCACTTTTACAACTAGGACCCCAATTTTGGAGGAACTGTATTCCTGCAGGTGAACACAGGAACTTGAAAATAATCTTCTGGGTTTTGGACAACATCAATAAAAACCCCATCACTATTACTACAGACTAAATGAGTCTGATACTGAAATCAAAAGGAAGGCATAGAATACGCAAGATAACCTTCAGCTCTAGAAAAAGTTGCAATTTATTGTTAAGGGGAAATTAGACTAAATACTCCTCTACAACACATTTTAAGGACTAACAAAATTTATTCCACTCAATATTTAGCACTTCAGTGGACTCTGACCTTTGATAATGACTATAATTTTGTGTGAGACAGAAGCTTCATTCTCTGCGGTTCATGACTTCAAAATGGATAATATTCATACATTTTCACAGAGGTTCCCTTAAGAAGTACAATCAAATAGTGATTTAAAATTGGTTCTTATTGCATTCTATTTTCTTATAATAAGTATCCGCTAGAAAACAACTATTAGAGTCACTGTAGTACCTTCAAGTTACAACTTAATCAACAAAGTAAAAATTTATTTTAGATGTAAATGGAGTACTGGAGGTAGCACTACAAAATATGTTTTTCCTTCTATTTGAGTACAAGCATTTGCATTAGAAGTTTGTAGTGTGGGTCAGTTCAAAACCAGAGAAATGACATCAGGTTATCCTTGGTATAATCTGCTGACAAAAGTACGCACATGAAGTAATGCTTCTTTGAATAACACGAAGAAACTACAATAATTTCTAAAAATTGCAAGCCAGACATACTGATTCACACCACGAACTACTGCCTCTCAGCCTTTGTTTTTGAATAGAATATACAAAGATTTGCCACCCCAGTCCACTACTCTGGGGGAAAAGGGGACACAAATCTATAAAGTACATTGCTTACAAAGTAGCACAAGTAGTCTTTGCTTACAAGTCATTGCTTACAAGTCATTGCTTACAAGTCATTGCTTACAAGTAGTCTCTGGAAAAATGGTCTCTAGTAATTTAAAGCACGAGTTTTGGAAACTCCAGCCTCAGCCCTCCAGCCCATGAGAAAATGAACTTAGCTATGATTAGCTGCTTACAAGAGAAAACAGAAACACATCTAGAAAAGCTCCCTGCACAGCTTGGGGTATTAGTAAAATTTTACTCAGCCTCCTTAACGAGTCCTTGGACATCACTATTGCATTAATATTTCTTGGCAAGCTGTTGCAACACGTTTTCTTTAGTTCTCCCCATATATCTGTTCAGTTCATATGTGAAACAGAATCATGCATTTCCTTAAACAGTGACTGAAAAACCAGAAAGAGCACAAGATGTTTTCTGCCCCAGTTTGGGTCTCTGCCTCAGGCACAGCCAAAAGGACCACAGATGACTGAGTGCAATGCAGGTGCCATGGCCGTGCAAGCACCATGGGTGGCCTCACCCACCGACCTGGTGGCCTGGCCTCAGCATGGTGCTGCTGTGGGCTGCCTGCCCTGTCCCTGACTGGAGAGATGCTCTGGGCAGCACTGCCGAGGCCTTGGTCACAGCTCCTGCTGGATAGCAGCCATGCAAACAACACAGCAGAAATTCAAGCACACCTAACATGAGTTAAACATTTTCTCTTAGAAGAATGCCCTCCACAATGACTGGAAGGGTTCTTTTACCCAAACCATGCTAAAACACCAACGGATCATGTGTGCAGAGCAACAGCTGGCAAATTACACATTAGTCTGAACAATTAAACATATAATGAGCACGGCAGCAGTTTAAAGCATTTCCAAAAGTTAGAAAATGTTTTATCTTCCCTTTACAAAGGGCATTCTTTGAACCATGCACACACTGTTCCATGTGAAATTCCAACTGCCCAATTGCATGACCAATTTCTGCACTTGGTTGTCTGGTATGATATTTGAATACAAAAATAAGTAGCTATGTTTTAGATTGATTACAATGTTAGGAAAACAACAGATTCGTGACGAAAATTAGTGTGTTGTGGATAAGATCAAAAAGCCTTTCCATTAGACACTTGCTAATTCCCTGGCTATTCTCTGTATAGATACAAACACCTTGCAGAGACATTCCTTTCTAAAAAAAGAACGATATAAAGAAAACTATTCAGATGGAGATTTGGTGACTCATGACTACTGCTGCTTTAACAGAGGTTAAAATTTATGTCTATATAACACTGTACATAAGATGCAGTACGATGAATGTCTGCCTTTCTGAAAGTAGTCTGTACAGCACACTGTCTGGTATAATGAACAAAGCACCAGCTCTCCGTAGTTGTTTTTGAACCATTTGATAGGCAGTTACAAGTGGAGTTTGTAAGATTATGTCAATTATATCCAGTATTTTAATAGGCAGCCACATTTTCATTTATTTTGCCTTCATTTGTGTCAGTACTGCCATTTACTGTAGGATGTGCTCTGCAGTCTTAATGGTGTTAATAAGGGCTCTGTGTATCTGTAACAGTAGATATATTCACAAAATGATAACACAGGCAGATTCAATTTAAGAGTTTATTTGAGAAAATAGATCCCTTACAGTTGCTTAGAAATGGTCAAAAGTGATCATTTGTTCCAAGTTTTTTCCTCTTATTAATAAAAAACAGACTTCTACTATATTCTCTATTTTGTCTTCATAAAAAAATCCTCTGGAATCAAAAGCTCGAATTTAAACAAAGCCAAATGTGTTCTTGAACAAAAGGGGACTGTGACTACTGATGTTTTCTGTCTCTATAGGCCCCTAAAGACACAACACATTATGCCAAGCTGACCTGCATCCACTGAGCTAGGTTCTATTCCTAGGAAATAAGACTGTTAATAATTAAGTAATCCAACAGTAGTTAAAGGATTTTATTCCTAAAAGAAACATGTCAGCATTTCCAACATACACAAATTAATGAGATATTGTTACACTGGCACAGAAAATAATGTCTCCATGCATTTAATTATTAGGTGCTACATTAAAAAAGAATGATTTGAACAGTGATCTGAAAATTGTTTGAATGATTTTGAATGTAAGAGGATTAAGTCTGAAAGCCTTCACATTAGCTAGATATCTGAAAAAATCCTGATACATGATGACTCTTTAACCTGTATACAGGGTAACTTGCAATGACACTCTGCAGACATGCATCCATCCCCAGCCCTCTGTACAGAGCACTGTGCATTATGAGAAAAGCCTTTGGATGAAACACTGGCTCAGATTCCCCCTCTGTGCCGACAGTAAAATATATGATGTGCTCAATGTACAAGACTCAGTTTATTATAACTGGTTTGCAGATATCCCAGTTCGTGATGCAATCGTGAACATGTTTTCTATTGTTATTGGTATATCAATTTAGAACCCAAAAAGCCAAAGAATATAATCCTGGGTATAAACTCAGAGACACAACAGCACAAATAACAGTCCTGAATTCTCAGTCTAGACTGAAATGATTATAGGACCAAAACTCATATATAAGAATTCCATTAGATGAGGATCAACTCTATGTATGTGGAATCAGAAGAGGTGGTTACAAAAGAAAATCTGTAGGAACATTTCTGCCATGCTTTCTACAGTCTAAACAATGTGCTGTTCAAAATAAAGACTCCTCAGTGCTAACCAGCCCAATATCTGCTTCCATTACAGGAATGCCAGCAGGGGCCTTAGTGACATCTCAAGAAGAGATAGATGTTCAGGATTCAACAGCTGGGCACTTTAAATATAAATGCTGGTTTATCTGAAAGGGAAGAGGTACCCTTCCCAAGCTTTGTGGCAACTTCAGACTACTATTCACACTTCATACACAAATGACCAAAAGCATATTCCTGCTCCTGGGTGAGAAACCACAGCCCACTGTGGACACGACTATTTAACGCATGAACATTTAACAGACTGACAAGTAACTTTTGTAGAAGAAACATCCCAAAGACAAATCAAACCCAGACCGAAGTAGGAGGTAAAACATGATTTGGGAAGCTTCTCAGAACACATATTAACCTTAGCAAAACTGAGAAAGTGTTTTAAGAGACCTGCAAAACCTATAAAAGATGAACATCACAAAAAATAAGAATTTTTTTCCTCTGGTGAAAGACAAGAAAGTTCCTTCCCAGCCTCAGAAGTGAAACATACCTCAACTCCTTACAAAAAAAGTCACTGGGAAAAGGGCATTTTACAGTCCCAGGCCCAGCTTTATGCACTGCAGATGTCCCTCAACATTTTAAGAACAGTAAGCAATAAAATCATAACAGATGTAAGAACCTGCTGACTGGAACTTCTGGTACTATTTTCTTAGCTTAAAATGCTTAATATTAGGCCCAGGTGCCTAAGTGCTAGTCTCTAGTTTTCTCATATTCCTATAAATTGATAACTTATATTGGTAAATCTTAATAAATGTGTAGATTATAACTGGAAACTAGAGTACCTGCTCTTATAAAAGACTATCAGGACAAAGTTGTAACATTCTGTGAAAACTGAGAAATCTTATGAATCCTGAAAATCGAGCCTTTAGCATTACATTTTTGCTGCTGAATCCACTGCAATACTTTTTTCTATTAGAGGTAACTGGCATTGAAAAATATCCTCAAGAAATATTATAATAATAATAAACAATAACTAATACATTATTATTGTTGTTGTTATATGTTCTGATAAAACCTCTGTTCAAAATAGCACACATAAACACCCAGGTTACTTCCACTTTTCTCTGCCAGGTGTGAAGTCAGTGGCTAGTGCACAAATACCAGAAAAAGAGACAGTCTGTCTTTGGTTCCTGCCAAATGCTGCAGAGCACATAAGCCCAACATTCTGCCATGAAGGTGCTGCTAACATGCTTTGCTACACTGCAGTTTACAGCAGTAAGGCAGGTTTCCATGGTTAGTAACTCCATTACAGGCGCCTTGAAGAACTCTACTCTCTTTCCCAATGTAACACTGACAGAATGCACTCAGGACACATTTACCTGCAGATAGGGCAGGTCCCAGCAATCTTCTCATGGCCTTTAGATACCGTGCTTACATTAGAATTGAGCTTACAGAATGCATTACCTAGCACATTCATCTAACCCCTTGAAACCTTGAGGGACATCAACATAAATTTCATAGTCTGCAGTCTGAATTTGCCTTCTACAATGAACCACCGCACTGTCGTATTCATTCCTATGAGCCTCTGGTTGCTGTGAGCCAAAGGTATTGCAAAACTGAACTGTCAGTGTGTGAAGGGAAGATTTCACAGTGCATGCTTATACCATGATTTCCTTAGCATTCTGTTAATCCAGTAATCTCTTTAAAAAACGAAAGTGAAGAGAAAGTGAAGAGACTGCACCCATTCTATACTACACATAAAAGTGAAATACATGAACGTACTAGCACTCGCTAAAGAAGCTAAAAAATACTATACAACCAATCTTGCAATGACTGTATTTTACCTACAATTTGTTTCCATGTGTGTCCATAAGCATACACAAATATAGACTTAAAATTATGATAGGAAGGATCTTCTTTACCGTGACTCTGAAATGCAATAATTTAACACTCTAGGGTGACGTGTGTATATCTGTTATTACATGATAAAACATCACCTATACCTAGGCTGGCAGACTGCACACTTCCTTCCTAGTTCAGCAGAAACAACTGTTCTATTAAAACTGCAATCCCTTAGTAAGAGGCAGCTCTCCATGGAATTCCTCCAGCTGAAGTAGAAGCTCAGCATGCACAAGGACTCACAATTATATTCCAGTAATCTGTGACCTCCAACGTCCCAGACCCTCTAATCCCTTTCCTTCTGTACCATATGTCCTACAGTATTCATTTGCCTAGTTCACATGCTCTTCAATAACCTTCCAACCTGAATCCCAAATTCTTCTCCCTTCTCTTCCTAATCATAATTTTATTGTCATTCTACTGTGCCATATACACAAAAGAGCTGCTCCTGCATGACTGGTTTTCACTATGCTCAACCTTGGACATAAAAGCGTTTTATACAGCTGGTATTCAAAGACCTCATATTGAGCAGGATGTAATTTAGTCTTAGTTATGGTGGTGTTCTCAAACCATTTAAACCACACTCTTTCACTTTAGGATGCCACTTGACTGAATTACTGTTTGGATTTGCTTTGTTGTGGTTTTACTTCCAACTAGTATCACTCATCTTTCCTCATATTCAAGATGATGTGGATCAGGCCAGCAAAAAAAAAAATCTTGCCTTGAAGAAAACATTCAGAATCAAAGCATGAGAAAAAGAAAATAATTATTTTCCATAATACTGAAACTTAAAAATCAATGTATCATTTTTCAAGGGCTACAGCTCCATCATCCCAACTCTAACTAGCCAACTATTCCGATTTGGCTGATTACCTGAAATTTGTAAAGTAAGTATAGCTTATTCAAGGTGTTCTGCTAGTCCAGTTTCAGACTATATTTCCCAACCTATATTCCAGTCTTTATGTGTCTGATCAGTATCTGCTTTCAATGCCCCTGAGTTTCATTTTCATCCAATCTTCTCTCTCCTGAAAACCCATAATAGTTGTGGCATTACAGCCCAGAGATCTAAAGATTTAAAAGACATAACTTTTAGGATGAGATATTCCTTTAATTGAACTTGTTGAGAGAGATGGAAAACCAGAAGAAGTACTCAGGTTGTTTCATCAGGCCACCAGTGAAAGCAACTAAAAGTTAATGACATTAACCAGTTTAATCTCATCAAACACATCACATGGAGATCTTTTTCTTGCAACAGTTACCACAGCTTACACTCACAAATTTTCTTAAAATGATAGATTTTACTCTTGAAAATGTCTCTAAAGTTAAATTTTTAATTGCTAGTTGTAGTGATCTTTACAAACTACCTGTATGTTATAAATGAAACAACCCCTGTATCAGTTGCATTAGGAGTATAACTTTCAAAGATGGCCATGAGTACTATGGGGAAGGATATGGGAGCAAGAACAAGAGATTATATAGTGTGTTAAAGAATAAATTTCCTTCAAGGTATTCTGTTTCAATATACATCAAATCTGCCATGGGATAATGTCATACAAAAGTATTTTTAAAAATTATCTTGTAGCAGTCCATTGCACATCATAAAAAGAAGAAAAACACTGAAGTATAATAAACGATATTATTAAGAATAACATTTTATAAGGTCCAATTGGTTAAGTAAAAAAACCCAAACCCAACGATTTATACCAAGTTTCATATGGCTTGAAGAAAAGCCATAGACTAAAAGTTTTGGACATGCTCCTCTTCCCAACAGCATTAAAAAGAGTTTGTAACTGCTTCCAGCCGTATTAGGACATTCTGTAATTAAGCACGTATGTAGAATTTGGGCAAATCCTAAGAGAACTGCTGTAAATTCTGTTACTGCTTTAAAATACAAACAGTTTGTATGCGTTTATTAACACCAGCTTGTTAAATGATGAGAACCAGTCTGAAATCAAAAGGCTATTTAAGAAAGCACATGTAGAGCAATCAAACAAGGGGACCACTGAACACAAAATTTGCTTGCTGTACCTTAGAATGCACAGCACTAATTAATGATCTCAGTGAGCAGCAACATTAGTCTACTCTCCTTTGACTGGTGTCCTTTACGCTGTACCATCCTCCATTAAAACAAAAGCAGCTCTTCATGTCCCCCAAGATATTTTGCCAATCAAGAGACATTTTGTTTGGCAGCCTATCCCAGAAAATACAGTAACTGGAAAGAGTGAAATCAGCATTCAAACACTGTTGTAAATTAGGGAAGGTTACCAGAAACTAATTTGAAAACAATAAGCTATTCTGTACAAATAACACTATGTTGGCAGAGAGATTAATAAAAGGACATATCAGAAAAGGACTGTTTACGTTATAAGAAGAAAAAATTACTCATTTTGATATAAATTCCTTTCCTGTGCATAATTCAGCATTGTGAACATGAACATTGTGATTCTAAAGCAAATTGTTTATTCTCTAGTTTAATTGCCAGAAGGTTTAAGGATCACTCGAATTTCAGCAGGTTCTTATCGAGTTCCATGGACGATAGACCAAAGGCAAGATCCTTAAGGAAGTGCAAAGACTGACAAATATTCAACAGCATACCTCAGTGAAATAAAGGTGGAAATTATTAATGAAACCTCATCAGTTTTGTTTACATTTCTGTCTAAGGCTGACGAGAACTTTTCCAATCATCTCCTGAACCTCTACTTCTTTTCCTCCCTCCACTGGAATAAATGCATGTGACATTTTAAGAATTCTGAGAGTAGTCAGACCAGCACAGAGACTTAATTCTGTTCTAGAAACAAGACTTGCAAAGATACAATAGAGATATAAAGCAAACCCTGTACTACAGCTGAGTGGCACCCAAAAGAATAGTACCCAAATCTCAGTACTCATACAACCACTGTGCCTGCCACTGCCATCTACACAAGACGTACTCCTCTCAGGAAGGAAGGAGAAAGTAGATTTTCATTTGGAAAAGTCAGGGGATGACAACAACTAAAACAGTCAAAGAATGCTCTAAGCCTTTAAAGAGTTTTCAAGATTTAATTAACTTTTAATTAGCTTAAACTCTGTTCATTTTGCAGTAAAACAAGTTTTTTGTGGGTAGAATAAATCTAAGAACCTCTAATTTTGACAGAAACTTCCAATCAGATGTGAAGGTGATAGAAATGAAACACCTATTGGAAAAAAAACCAAAAAAAAAACCAACCAACAACCAACCAACCAAAAAACACAAACAACAAACAAAAAAACAAACAAACCAAACACCAAAAACACACACACAAAAAAAAACACAACAAAAAACAAACCCCATGCTCCAGACCCTGTAACATAAATGTCCAAATCTGAAACCATGACCTTGTGGTGCCTACTACAGGCTAAGGCTATTGAAAAAAAAAAAAAAAAAAAAAAAAAAGCCTCAGGTCAACTCCAGAATCTCCATAAAAACGCAGTAATGTAAGCTTCTGAACTCCTCTTCATGTTCCAACTTTTTGCCATTCTTTCTATATTATTGAGCATGTTAACACTTTTGGTTCAACTAGCACCTGATCAAGTTTTGAGAGTATATGAAAAGTATGAGAGGACTTTCATACTCAGGGATTAGTTTCAATTGCTAATGTTACAGTCGTATGAGCCATATTGCTAGTCTAAATAAAATGGTATAAATCAGAACAGCTCACTAACTTCACTTGACTTGCTATAGTTTTTACTCTATTTAGCTAAGATCAGACCTGTGTCCTGACCTGCTTCATTTGTTCCATCAAGCTCCCACAGGCTTCATTAGGCTTGCACGATATCACACCACAGACCATAAATTCTGTTCTCCAGAGAAATACTAATCACAGACTTGCTCAGTCTTTATGTTTAAAAACTGTATCATCTAAAATGGAGGTGGGCTCAATGCCACTTCATGTGATTAACATCAAACTCTATTTTTATGGGTATTACACAGACTGTTTACCAGCTCAAAAAATGGTACAAAGCAAAAAACAGATGTTACAAAGATACAGTAACAAATGTTTTAAAATCTGATGTAAAATCACTGGCAGTTATAACATCCTTATTTCACTGAAGTGCTAGTTACAAGTGCTACCACCCTCTTTGGACAATGTTTCCATTGTCTACTTAACTACCACACATTACTACAGAAAGGTCTCACAACTGAAATTAAGTTGGAGGCCCTAATGCATGAGGCATGAACCTGGAATTAAAACAGTTCTTATCCCTAAGAACCCGGTACAATATTCTGAAACACTGTGTTTCATTTCCACTAAGGCTGGTTTCTTAACATGCAATATTGCAGAACTGGTTCCAGCTAAGCCCTTTCAAGCCACAGAAGATAGAAAAGAATGTTTATAGGCCATCAAGGCACTAATACTATACACTTCTTTGAAAACAGCCCAGTAAGTCCGTGGTATTCTGAAGAGCTGATGAGCCACTTTGTATTGTTAACAAGTACAATCCTGTTAATAATAAACGAACACAAAAAGTATAATGCAGTTGTTATTGATTAAAATACCATTATTGACACTAACATTAGAAGGAAAAAAAAGGATATATGATAATTCGACATCCCTTCAGGTGCTGGGAACCCCAAGTTGCACAGCATTGGAAACAGACCTCAAATCAGAGCATGTCATGCTGTTATCTGTGGGGAAGTTCATCTGCATTTCAGTCTGCAGATGTCTTGCAGGATTTTCTTGAAAGAAAACAAATCAATTCATGATTTCCACTGTCAAACAAAAGGATGTTCACATGAGAACATGCTGCTTTGCTTTAAGATAAAGCCAAGACCATGCAGGTGGTCTCAGGGAGGTTACTGCTGGTGCCAAGTGGGAGCTTTCTGCAGGCTCCTTCACTGCGATTTGCCAACGCAGGTTATCCTGCGGTTAAAGGATCCATGCAGCATGTCACAGGCTTCAAGACCCAGCTATTCCTGCAGCACAACACCTTTCCAGGTTGACAGCTATGCGGGTTACTAACTCCTTGGTGTACAATGGCCTTCCAGCTAGGATCATTGCAGCTACCAAGACTGATTTTTATACTTAGATATTTACATAATTTCTATAGTTTCATAGCCAGCACTTTTTAAAAGAAAAGTTGTGAAGTGACACCAAAGTTAGTCTCTAAGTAAGATTTAATATTCAATTTACCATACTTTATTAGCAAGTAAGATGCAGGAACATGGTTTAGTAAGGGGACAGGTATGGTTGGAATCGATGATCTGAGAGGTCTTTTCCAACCAGATGATTCTATGAAATAGTTTTGACCACCATAAAACAGTCAATAACTGGGCAAGTATACGCTCCTAGTTCAGGACAGTTAAAAGTTATGCTAACATCAGTCTTCAATCACTAGAGGTGTTCTTAGAAAGTGCTTCCCATGAACTGTCAGACAGTACACAGCAACAGAGAGAAGGAATACAAAAGGAGTCTGAAGCTTAGACTGATCCTATCTTCTCTAGTGTACCAACTTAACAACTTGAATTTTTACAAACATTTGCAGCTTGTCTCTGGATTTAGATAACTTGTTTGATGTCTCACCAAACTCCCACGACAATGAACACTTTAATTAGTCTGACCACATAGTTCAGAGAAATTGCTTCAGTTCAAATGCGACAAGTGACAGCATGACCCTACACAACTCTTATGTCTGTCAGATGTGTGTGACTGCAGCACACTAATTACACCTGCATTCAAAGCATATATCCATGGAAAAGAGGGGTGACAGTTAAGTCACCGAGACACCGCATTTGTTACATACAATGAGAGGTTAAGAGAATCAATGTGAACTGCAAGTCTTACCAGAAATCTAAGTTTAAAAAAAGGTGTTTGCTCCTGAAGTACTAACATAACTTATCACAACAGACACATGGAAGGTAAATTCTAATTTGAAAGAAGATCATCTTTACATTTGAAGACTATATTAGTTTATCAATAAACTAAATTGTACAATCAAATAACCTTTTAACCTTCAGAGAACAAACAACAACAAAAAGCTGTAGCTGAATTTTTCCTCATCAGAAGATGAGTACAGCAGGTTAAAATTTTGTTGATTTATATGCAATTGATAATTTCTTATTTTCCTTAATCCTCAGTGTATCTTTTCTCTTTCAAGATTAAAGGACCTATCTGCTCAGCCTAAGAACAGGTTGAAACTCAAGGCTGGTCCTGTCCAAGAGGCTCTTGTCCTCTCCCTTGTCCCAGTGGCAGCGTTCTTGCAGGTTCATGGTAAGCAACAGCTAGGTTCTGATGAGACTGAAAAACACCTCCAAGTAAAAACACTTGGCTCACTTTTATCACAAGGTGCACTAACAGCACCACAGACGAAGTATAGAAGCCAGATAAGGAAGTCTGGAGATCACTGGATGGATCTGATAGACTGATTATGACAAATAATCAGATATATTGCTACATCCATTGTGTGGATTGAACAGATGTGCTTTAGAACCCAGAATGGTTCAAATTCCTCATTGACATTATCTTACAGGGAAGAGACAAGTATCTGGCAAAATTCTGCAACATTTGGTCAAGACAAGACTCTGAAGATAACGGTAACACTATGTTCTGTTACGCTTCCCTAGACTCTTCTGTGCCGTTGCAGCTACATATTTGTTGCCAAAGTTTTAGTGCAGCAGTGAGAGTCAGCTCACGCTTTCATTCAGTTTCCAGATGAATTCTTACCCCAAAAATATATTTTGGGGATTTGTTTAGTTTATTTCAAAGAAAATTAATACATATTCCCCTAAAACATTTTTCTTTTTTAATGAGTCTCTGATATGCCAGAATTTGATTTCTATTTCCAAAATGCATGTGTTCAAACTGTATTCAAACACTATTTCAGTTACAACATACAAACACAGAGAAACAAAAAGAAAACATCTGCTGTATCTGTTTCTCTTATTAATTCCGTGAAGTAGCTAAAAGAGAGCACTTATCCTATGGTAAGTATAACTCATTGCTTTTATTTGTTCTATTTTCTTCTCTGTTAATTTATTTTTTTCTTTATACATTTTTATATTCACTCACATTCAACTAATCATCACACACAGCACTGAGATTATAGTCAAAATTGAGACTGTATATTCATTTGAATATATATTAGTTCTTTTTTTACAGGTATTAAACCTATGCTTTAGTAAAATCCCCTGTATGTGAGCCTATAGTGCCAGTGATCTCTGCATGTCATGAAATCCCTGGACACATTCCTAGCCGCAACTTCACTGTAAAACACAACTCTACCATAGAACAGACACTGGAGAATTTATCAAGTTAAAAGTCCTGATAAATAGCAGTCACTTCCCAGTCATCTGTTGTTTCAGTCGGATGCCTCAGGTTACAAGAAATACAGATTCCAATTAATCCATCTGGTTGTAACTGGAAGTGACACGTAATAAAGTAAGAATTACAAATCAAAAACCCCAATTCTTTTTGTTAATATTTATATGTTATATGGCTATACATCCATCCAGGGCACAAACCAAGTAAGGCAAAGGCTGCAACAGCCTCTGTAAATATATGGAGTTAATACTAAAATGTCAGGATCTCAGAAGCTAATAAATGTTAGCATTAAAGTTACATATTCAAACTTGATCCAACCTCTACTTTGTGTGAAGTTGGGCTCTTAGTAGTGACACAATGATATTCATATTCCATCTATTGTGAGACACTGTCACAGGTTGCCCAGGGTGGCCGTGGGTACCTCCTCCCTGGAAGTGTTCAAGGCCAGGTTGGATAGGGCCTTGAGCAGCCTGGGCTGGTGGGAGGTGTCCCTGCCCATGGCAGGCGGGTTGGAACTGGATGGGCTTTGAAGTCCCTTCCAACCCAAACCATTCTATGTCTCTATTCTCTTAAGTATGAAGCAACACAGGAAAGCATTTAAGAATGGGCTTAATTTTAAGCATATACTTTTCCTTTAGCATACAACCAATTCTGACTCCAAATTCAGAGCTTCGTACACAGACCTTAGTTGCATATGCTGTCTTAAATCCACACTAACCTTTTAATTTCCAAATTTCCATGCTGGTGAGAGTCCAGTGAGGGGCCACCAAGATGCTGAAGGGACTGGAGTATCTCTCCCATAAGGAGAGGCTGGAAGAGCTGGGGGCTGCTCAGACTGCAGCAGAGCAGGCTCCAGGGAATCTCATCCATGTCCACAAACACCTGCAGGGAGGATGAAGAGAGGACGGAGCCAGGATCTCCCAGTGGTGCCCAGTGCCAGCAGCAGAGGCCATGGGAACACATGGACACACAGAAGGGTCCCTCTGGACATACAGAAACTCTTTTTTGGTGTGAGGGGGACTGAGTACCACCAGGACATCCTTGTCTATCCTTGGACATATTCAGAACCAATCTGAACACGTCCCTGGGCAACTGGTTCTGCATGGCCCTGCTTGAGCAGGGGGGCAGAAAAGGTGAACTACAGTCAGAAAGCATAATGATGTAGTCCAGTTAATAACACGATTGCTCCCTTCCCTAAGGTAGCATCTTCTACATTACAATGACTTTGCAAGAAACTCAAATACTGTAACCTTTCTGCAATTAATTAGTTGTCATTTCTTCAGGTCAAATTGCATTTCCCACTTCCAGTTGCATTACCTGCTTTATGTGCTATTTAGCAAAGAACTGTACTGTGACTTCTTCTAAAGTCTATCCTGAGCTTGATGTTAATTCAGCAGAATTTTATTAGCTTTTTGATAATGTTAACTGCAATTTAATATTTACTCACTCTAAGAATAATCATTGCATGAGATTAAAATAGAAAACTGAGATTTGTATAAACTTACTTCCTCCCTCAAAACGATTTAGGTAAATTGCATTTCTAGACAAACACTACAAATTGCTGATCCTGCAGAATTTTTCCTTCTGCTATGAATATAGGGTCAGAGTGGTATGGAGATGATGACAGAAAACTATGCTAGTAACTACAAGGTCAGAGGAACTAGCTGATAACCAGCTTGCTGCATCTTCAGGACTACTTGCAAAGGGGATGTGTGGAATTCCTCTTTCTTGAGACAAGTTGTTTTAATCTGTTCTTTGCATTTTTTCCTATATTGCACCTCAGCAAATGTATATTTCTGATAAATTTTGCTACCATTGACTATCACAGCTATTTCAGAGAAAAAAGTTATTATTTTAATATTCAGCCCAGGTCAATGCTGAATAGTACATATGGTGTTTTACAACATTACAAAACAAAACTGGTAAAACCTTTAAAATTCTGTAGAATTATACATGCAATAAAACTACTGATATTTTTTAATGTAGCTATGAAAGCTAACTAGGTTTTAAAGCTTCAGGATACTTCTTTTTTGAATAGCATACAAACTGAGGAAGATGCTTATCATTTATAGTCACCATAGACTTAAATGGTAGCCTTTAAAAATGCCTATTTTGGATTTACTTGCAAGAAAACCTGATGCCCGCAACTCAAGTAAGACTGCATATGTAACTCACAGCACATAAACTGGTTTAAAGTCATCCATTGAAAATAGGGGATTTTCTTCCCTTGTAGGCTGTCACGAGTCCATTAGTGTCAGAGCTCAATACTGTCCTACCACGTTACTTTAGATATTCCACACTAGGAGGGTTTAATGTTCAATACCAAGTTTACTTATTTGAAGATATTTTGCATTCCATCAGTTTAGCAGTGATAAAGCCATGTATGGAAATCACAACACAAGCACAAAACAGTAATTGCAATATACAGTTTGGTCACAATACAAACATGATTCCCATTATTTGTCTCTATATGCTCCAAAGGTCCTTTTGTTGGTTGTTCTGGTTTTATACTGTATGATGTTCTATACAGTGTCCCTGTCCAGTGCCGGTCTGGTGAGCTCAGGAAGACATTACTAGCTACTGTTTATCTCAGGAAAGGCAGTTCACACAACTATGTGACCCACTCTATATCTAAAACAAAGGTTATCTTGTAACCCTTTTTGAAATGAGGTTGAGTTTGCCTTTGTTTACAGTAACTGTTGGTCATTTCCTTGTTTTTTCCCAGAGCTCAAGATTCTTGCTCATCTCCTCTGAGCCTTCTCCCACTGTGGGGGTGTGTTGATTGGTCACACGGCATTCTACACAGTCTGAATCAGAATAGTGTCATACACAAATGATTAAAATTTGATCAAGAAAGATACATTTATGGGTTGTTAGATGTTGGAAGGTTGGTAGATTCACTGGCCTCTTCAACATCTAGAGCGTTTTCTGTTAATAGATGACAACACAAATTTTCCCCTCTGAAACACTAGATTTCACAAGTGTTAACAGTAGTCTTTCAGGTTAGCCTTTGTGCAGATGTGTTTCTCTTGAACAAGGAACACTACAAGTCCCATTTATTGATGGTCAGACTCAATAGTCATTGATATATAATCTGTATCCTAACAGTGACAACCCCACATGATTCCCTGGTAACTGATCCAAGTCTAACCCACACAAACAATCTGGCCCAAGGACACCAGAGCTTTCCAAGTTAGACAGAGGCTTCTTCATGGAAAGCAGGGAACTGTGAGAAAGGAAAAATGTCCTTCACTACTACATGGGTTAAGTCCAGTACCTCCAGGCTGTGTAACGGCTGCTAAGCAAACACACAGAAGGCGTGGTGCAGCCTGGAAGCATCGATATAAAACACGTGCACCAAGAGGAATGGGCAGAACAGCTATTTGTGCTACCAGTAGTCAAATTTTACACTTTGAAACTATTATAAATGTTTGTGAATTCAGAGTCCCCAATCACCTAAACAAGCTCAATATTATTGCTAAAAAAAAAAAAATCTGTGGTCTCTGCAATAGCAATGTTTTTCTTTTTGTGAGTGTTGCTCCTGTGATGGAAGGGGGTTTTGGTTGGTTTGTTCCAGGGTTTTTTGTTTGTTTTAAAAATCTTATTGCACTAAAAATAGGACTGATCAAATGTTTTAGAATTCTAATGTTTTCAGTTTTCCAGACTTCCTCCCCTGCCAATGCAGCAATGGCAGTATATGCCCTCTGGCTTAAAAGATAGGATATCAGATCTCGATCTAAATTGCAATTAAAGGAGCTTGATTAATTGGAACAATAATTATTCCAGAGGGAAAAAGTAAAAGAGAGTGGGGAAAAAAGAGACGGGTGAACTTCAAAGCAAGCGGAAATGGAAACACCTGATCAGGTAGGCAAGGGAGACAGGAATGAGATGATACAGTAGGATACATGGAAGAACAAACAGTAACTGAAACACAGGAGAGTTGGAGACCAATCAGGTGTCCAAAAACAACAGCACACTAATCCATATGTCCTTCATTAAAGACAAGCTCCGCCACAAGTTATATTTAGTAGGCAACCTAAGGACTTTAAGTTAAAATTGGACTTCAGTTCCTTGACAGCTGAGAAATGGAACAAACTATTCCCAAAATCCATTCCTGAATTAAAATTTTGAATCTAAAGCATAGCAGTTTGCAATTAAGAATGGTATGAATTGAAAGGGAAGAAGATCAAATCCAAGCATGTTTTCAGGATACAAATCTTTGCAAGCCGTAATACGGCTTGATCTTAAATATCAGCGGTAATCTTACAGAATTATAGAATAGTTTCTGTTAGACTTTAAAGTCTATCCAGTCCAATCACCCTGCAATAATCAGGGATATCTGCAACTTGATCAAGTTGCTCAGAGCACCATCCAACCTGATCTTGAATCTTTCCAGGGATGGGACGTCCATCATCTCTCTAAGCAACCCGTGCCAGTGTTTCACCACCCTCAGTGTAAAAAATTTCTTCCTTATATGTGGTCTAAATCTCTCCTCTTTTAGTTTAAAACCATTCCTGTTGTTCTATCGTTACAGGCCCAGTTAAAAAAAGTTTGTCCTTAGCTTTCCTGTAGGTCCCCTTTAAGTACTGGAAGGCTGTTATAAGGTCTCCCTGGAGCTCTCTCTTCTCAAGACTGAACAACCCCAACTTTCTCAGCCTGCCTTCATATGAGAGAGCTTTCTTCTTTTTTCATAGGGGAGATAATTTCTTCTAATGCACCTAACAATTTTCTGACCAAACAGAACATTCCCATAAAGTGAATCCAAATAAGACAAACTATAACCCTAGTGAACTGTGTATAGATGGGAATTTGATAGTTTTGTTACTACTTGGTTTTGACTTCCGGATAATACACTAATGAAATGATTCCTGAATGTGTAGAAAGAAACACAGCAAGCCTCATAGAATTTCTTGACAGAAACATGTAGATAACGAGCATGTACTGGCAAAATGCACTTTAAGATGATAATACAGGTATATCCTAAATGCTTTAGGAAATGCAATAATGAACTCACTTGAAGAAAAAAAAATTACCTGAACCACAATCACATATTTTCTTATTATGAACCTAAAAAATGAAAGCTAACAAAAGGTTTTCCTCTTAGAGTATCTTCTATGTGAGATCTCAACCACTAAACCTAATCAAAGCTTCTATAAAAATTGAGAAGACTAATATAGATTAAATGTGACAAGTTGGGAATACTAGGATGCAGAAGACAGACTTTCTAAGACCACATGCCAGAACACTGTTACAAGTTACTATGCTACTCTATTCTAACAATGGAAGCCAATGCTTTTCAATCCCAGGCGTTTTTAGACATATCAATAATTATCCCCAGTCTCTTTTCCTGCTTCACTATAGAAAAAAAAAGTGAAAAACTGTCAGAGCTGTGGATTACTGCACTCAGAAATCTGGACATATCAAAGAGAAGTCTGTTTGCCAGTGACCTCTGTAGTCTTGTGACACATTTTTAGCTATGTGTTTGCCAATTATTTTAGTCAAGATACGGTCCCTTTCTCCCTATGATTTCGATACCTACCCTGCAGAGTCCTACTTTAGTTGTTACCCAGCTTGTGCTGGAAGTCTGAAGCAATTATGTGTTTTCACAATACATACAAAAGCCATCATTCAGAATTAAAGAAAAAAAAAAAAAAAAAAGACATTTTCTTTACCTCCGTGCCTGGATTTCCCTCCCCCGACCCTTAAATACTTCCCACTCACTAGAGAATTCAAGCAAAAATCTGTCCCATAGTTCACATTCCAGCCTACTTCCCAATGTTAGAAGTGTTTCAGTTGTTTTGCAGAGTTCATCACCAGAAATAAGTACATTGAGCCAAAAGGAGTTCTGATCATTAGGCATTAAGACCTATTATTTCAGGGATACTCTGACACTTCACCAGAGTTGTTTCCATACAGTTGCACTGACAATTGCTTCAAGTGCGTTACTTGTTCAAGAAAAGTGAGTGTGAAAAATGGTTCTGAAGTGCAAGCCTCTTTTCACATAATACACAAGTTTTCTGTCTTGAGCAACACACAAGTCATTAAAAGCTAAGCAATGAAAACAGGAGGCTTCCTTTACCCATTAAATATCTCCTGATCTTCTTCTAATGTCATAGTCCGTGACAACATTTATCATACTTGGTGCCTTCAGAGGAAGTTTTTCTCATTGCCAAAATGTTTATTTTATTACAGATCCAGCATTTTAACTCATCAGAAGATCTGGAAAAGATCTACAAATAACTTCCAGCTGTATAGAACATCTGCAGCAATGTGCCTTCTACCTATTTTTACAAAAGCTGCAAAACAAATGAACAAGATCACTTCCAACAATTTGTTGATCAATGTTTATCACCACTGAGGCTTTGCCAAAAGAAAATGGCAATTTTCCCTAAAGGGAAAAATCATGCATTAGAGAGAACTCACAACTGAAAGTCAAGTACAAATTCATCCTGACAGAAATCTTGTACTCTAAACATGATTATCTTTTGGCCACCAGCAATTACTTTTAAAAAAATAGTTCTGGTGGTGACATACAACACAAATGTAACAGAGAAGGAAACATCAAATATCTTGCCTTTCACTCACTTTTCTTTTGATGTAGTGCTGAAATCAGTACAGTGAGAATGAGGAGGGAAATCCATAGAATTCCTCTAAACCAAGAGGAAAACAATCAAGGAGGAAGTGGCAAACTAAAACTGTACTTTCAAGCAAAACTGTAACAAAAAGACAGATCGATAGAACATAGAGACAAACAGACAATAATGAAAGGCAAAGCCTCAGCATCACTCAGGATGCAAGGTGCACAGCAGACACACATTATGCCTGTATATATTTAACAACTGCAGTCCATCTAGACTCATAATCTGCATAAATTTTCTTTATCCTTGCAGAAACACAAGCTTACAATTACTTAGAAGCATTTACACCAGGAGCAATCACAACAATCAGCTAAGAGGTAGTGTCTCAAACGGTCAGGAGGAAGCTGCAAGTGCAGCTGCAAGTGCAACCTGCCCTGCTCTTGTAATGCAACCAAAGCCGCGGAGAGAGAAAACGTAACACACAGTTGTCACTAAATGTAGCACACAAAAGCATGAGTACATAATTTAATCTTCTAATCAAATATTTAGCTTTCACTGGTCTTTGAAAAAGGAAAGGTGAACACAGGTGAAAAGCAAACCAAGCCCAATTGTAAGAGGAAATCACATCCAGCACAGCATCCTGCAAGTGACGAAGCAAGCAGACACATGTAGCTTTGCCCTTAAACTACACTAATTATGACTGATACCTAAGTTAAACTGCACTAACATCAGGAAGACGTGGTTTAAGATAATGCCTAGCTACCCTAAGGGTCTGCAATGGCTCATCAGATCTGTTTGAGAGGATGAGCAGACAGGGAAGGACAGAGCAAACACACTTGAAACAGCCAAAGAAGTACAGCTACACAGGCTCCAGTCCTACCCTTACCTCCTGCACTCCAGAACATCTCAAGGACTTGCACAGTGAGGACAGAAACAAACTCCTCTCTCAGTTTCACTTTTACACAGGCTAGAAGCCAATTTCTAGCCATAAACAAGAGAAAAAGTGGATCTTTTAGAATACAGAGCAGCATTTGCTAAGGACCACTGTCATTAAGTTGTCCTTATTTAGCTGGACAACTGTGACTTGGTTGTTATTGCACAGCCAAATTCAATACTTCCTAGCAAATTCACTGTAGGATGCCTTCTAAAGACAGTAATTACAAACATTTGGTACTGACGTGTATCTATCATACCTTGCCCTTAAATAGTTGAGAGAAAATGGTTAAACATGACATAGTGCAAGTTACACTCTTGCTAAATTTCACATGGTTGGTGACTGCCCAACTGTCTAGTCTATCCAGATTTGTCTGTAAGATCTCTCTATCCTTGAAGAAGTCCACAGTCCCTCCTAATTTAGTACCACCAGCAAACTTACTTAAGGTACATTTGATTCCTGTGGCCTGGTCATTTATAAAAACATCAAAGAGCACTGACTTTAAAATTGAGCCCTGGGAAACCCCACTGGTGACTGGCTGCCAGCCCGATGTTACTTCATTTACTGTAGTTCTTTGAGCTCGACCTGTCAGTCAGTTGTTCACCCACCACATTATGGACTTGTCTAGCTCAGTGTTAGACATTTTGTCCAGAAGGATACTGTGATAGGCAGTATCAAAAGCTTTTCTAAATTCAAAAAAACCACATGTACTGGCTTCCCTTGGTCAGCTAGGTGGGTGACCTTGTCATAAAAGGAAATTAAGGTAGTTAGAACTTCCCCACGAGAACCCGTGCTGGCTATGACCAATGACTGCACTGCCTCAAGTTTTTTTCAGTAACTCCCACAATAACTTTCTCCATAATTTTACCAGGCACTGAAATGAGACTGACACATTTGTAATTACGAGGGGCTTTCTTCTTACCCTCCTTGAAAACTGGGACAACATTCGCCAGCTTCCAGTCAACTGGACCTCTCCAGACTCCCACGACTACTGAAAAATAATGGAAAGAGTTCCTGCAGTAACATTGGCCTGCTCTTTAAGCACCCTGGAATGAATCCAATCAGGCTCCACAGCCTTATGTGCATGCAGCTCAAGGAGCAACTCTTGAACAAGTTCAGAGTCAGCTGGGTGTTTATCAACCTCTCAGTCACAGTCTTCCAACAAATGGCGCATCAGCAATGTCGAAGAGAGCAGTGAAGAAGGCATTACATGTCTCCATTTTGTCTACATCCTGATTTGTGAGATGGACCAATGTTACCTCTGATCATCCTGTCAATATATTTTAAAAAGCCCTTTTGTTGACCTTCACAGTGCTGGCCAGCTTGAACACTAATAGAGCTTTGGCTGCACTAATGTTCTCCCTACAGTGGTGAGCAACACCTCTGTAGCATTCCCATGTCATCTGTCCTTATTTCCAATGTCCATACACTTTCCTTTTCCACTGAAGTTCTAGAAGATACCTGCTAATCCAAACCAGCCTTCTGCCCCACTTGCCTGACTTCCCACTCTGGAATTGCCTGCTTCTGCACTCTTAAGAGACAGCTCTTAAAAACTGACCAGCATTCATAAACCCCAATATCTTATTAACCAGCTCCTTCCACAGCCCCAAGTCTGCTCTTTCCACATTCAGGGCCAAAGTTTTGCTGCAAGTTTTTCTCCTGTCACCAGTGATCTGAAACTCAATGACTTCGTGGTCACTGTCACCAAGACACTTACCAGTCACCACTCGGCCCGTGAGTCCCTCTCTGTTTACTGTTAAAGAATATTAATCCCTTTAGCCTGAAATATGATCAATACAACCTTTTACAGCTAGTTGCTTAGCATTCTGCTGTAAAATGAACTCTATGTAAAGCCTCTCAAAACTGGGAAGCAGCATGATACAGCTGGACTTGCTTCGTGTGAGCAGCGGAACTGGTGAAACCTCAGGCCAAGCTGTCAACTTTTACCCAGAAAGGTTGAACTTACGCTGAACTTGTATTGAGTTGCACAAAACAAGGCCCCAGAGCTAGGTGAAGCCAGAAGATAAGGGACCTACAACCAGCTGCAAACCTTAAAGATAAGAAAAGAGACAGCCTGCCAAAAGACAAGGCAAAAAAACCATTAAGAACAAGAAGACCCCAGCCCCTAACTCACCACCAGGCCAATTGCTGGACAGACAGTGCATGAAGAGCATGGAGGGGAGGAGGTGGGGACTGTTGAGATGTAACTGCTTGGAGATATCTTTGAGACCCATTCTGGAGGCACATGCCGTGAGCTGTAACATGACACTGTACTATCATAAATGAGTCTGGGGTACTAATGTCAGATGTTGCCTCAGAAAACCTAGGATGCAGAAAACAAACTTCTTTAACATCACAAGCAATCAATCTGGTAAGGCACCTTTCTTAGTTGGCTCACTTAAGGCCTGCACCAAGAACACGCTTCAGGAATTTCCTAGACCTGTTTGTGTCTGCTATATGATATTCCCAGCTGACATTTGGGAAGTTAAAATCATACATAAGGACAAGGGCAGCTAATCTAGAGATATCCCTTGTTTCCCGGTAGAACAATTCAGCAGTGAATGACAAAATGACAGAACTTTGCTACTGAAGGTGCTAACAGCTGAACGGCACACACAACTGCATGCCAGCACTTGAGCCTGCATCTGTGCGTATTTATTTTACTGGCACAGAGACAGCCACAGAGACCTCACTCAAAATGCTTGAGGAGTTTGGGGTTTTTTCATTTGTGTTTCTTTTTTTTTTACTAAGATCTGCAAACATTAGGGATTTCCACACAGATCAGGTGTGGCCATTCCAGTGTTGTTTTGCTTTGAATCAGGTGCATGCTGTTAACCTGCCAGACAGCTGGTCAGTACAACTTGGTGTACCAGAAGCAGAAAAATGCTACTGTAACTAGAGACCTCCCGGATCACTGGTGTGCAAAACATGTGCTGACATATGTTGTGAGACAGACAAGAAAGGCAGGAGAGACTACAACCTAGCTCCATCATGTCCATAAGCCCTTATCCTAAGTCAATTCCAGCATTGCTTCAGTTTGTTCAACAAGTTCACAGAGGTTTCCTAATGCTTGTAGTTACACCATGACATTGTACAAAGTGCTAGGATCAACTAACACTGTCTGAGAGAAGGTATTAAATCCACTTCAATACTTGCATGGATATAAGCACCCATCTTGACTTGCAACTACAGCTATGTTATGAGCAGTCCCTAGCCAATGAATGAAAGTCATTCTGGGGGGAAGAACAGAAACACTTCCCCAGATTGCTCTTTTAGTGTGTCCTCCTTTCTTATATTTTTCTGACAGCTTTCAGTGACATAGAACATAAATAAAGAATATTCATAGGCTTTCTCATACATCTTTTTCTGGCAGTGGTTACAGAACACAGAACAGGGAAAAGTCTTGGAAAAGACCTCTTGGCAGCTTGAAGGTCCACCTTCTACTTGCAAAGCCACATTCCCAAGCATGCTGTACAATACCACTGACAGTTCATATCCCAATTCTAGAAGGTTTCTTTGTTTATCTCTGTACTACCTCAGTTACAGATTCACTTCTTTTGAGATTGTTTTTGTTTTGGTTTTCAGCACCCCAAACCACTCATTCACTACCTACAGATTTTTGATTCCCTCAGTTGAAAGCGAAACTTTTCATTACAAAGAGATCAGAAGAAAAAGCCAGTAGTTCCCAGCAGCTGAGCTCCTTTTATTATTTTCTCTACTACTGTAAAATAAGCTCCGAGATGCTGTTGAGATGGATGTCCTCCCTCAGACTGGAGGGCCAAAGTCCCAGAACAGTGGCTGGCCTCAAGAATGTGGCAAAACACTGGACTAATCTGACATTTCTTTTGTGACAAGACACAGCCTTTGTGGAGAAACCAGCGGTATAAATTAGCAGTGGTCTACTCAGTACAAGCTACACAAGAGACATAGAATGTATGCACATATTATCTTACTTGCTTTCCAAATGAAACTACACATTCATGGCCATAATAATTCTGCTACTGCTATTTTGTCTGGGTGCAGCAGAGACCTTCACAGATGCCAGCAAAATACTAATATATTTTCCCCGAATACATGTAGATGTGTGTCTAAGCACTTTATTACCTCACATATCTCACTAAATCCTTAAATTCCTTATGAGGGTAAATATTACAGGAGTTCAAGTGTACTGGTCACAGGCCCATGGCACTCATTATCATTCTCCTGTTTATAACTGTTGTCTAGATGCTAGCACAGACATTGCATTGTACTGACACCAACAAAAAGGGGTATTCACAGATCCAGCTCATTGCCTTTTGTCAGACAGAGCAAAGCAGTAGCATAGGAACTATTTATCATTCTGCTGGGGGAAAAAAAATCTAAAAATAAATACTGTTATTTTGCTACATTGTTAGTCAGCTGTTTTTTAGCAACCTGATCACGTCCAAGAAATTTTTACTCTTGTAGAAAAATATGATGTAGAAACAATTAATTTCACTGTAACATCCAGTACAAATAATCTCAATGAGTACCAGTGCTATTATTCAGTATATTCATTTATTTCAAAGCACACTGATTATGAAGGACACTAATTCATCTACCAGATTTCATCGCACATCAGCTTGTGCGAGTCTAGAAGCTTTGCACACAAGTGGTCCTGTAGGACTTTGTGAACTTGAAAAAGATACGTTCTTCTGGGTATGATCAGCTATGCAGAAGAGAGAATGAAGCAGAACCCTGGCCTACTCATGTGCTGGAGCACCTCTTTCTGGTGGCATATGCTCCTGAGGCACAAACACGTTCCCACCCTTATCAGGTCAGCAGCACAGACTAATGGCACATTGTAATGGATTATCTTCTTGTTTAAGAAACAGGTACAAGCATGTGACTTGCTGCTAGAGAAGTAACACACCAAACACCTTCCAAGAACTTCAGCCACTGGTGCTCTGCAGGTAGAGGATCTCTTTAGGCCAAACTTCCTCATCTTGGCAGTGCCAGAGATCATCCAAAGGCATGAGTTCAGGTTTTAGCAGAATAAAAGAGGTTTGACTTCTAAGTGGCTGCTCAACAGTGTACACACAAGGAGTAGTCATTCATTAACAGCTCTCTTCAGCACAATCTACAAGGGAAAGGATGATTTCACTGACATGGATAGAGGCTGGGAACGTATAAATATAACTGAGTGGCTTTTCCTCAGTTAGAACAAACAGTCAGGAGCATTCCATCCTTGCCCATAAAAATTCCCCATAATTTGTACAGGCATGTGGACAGTACTGAATTTCTACATCAGCAGTAGGCTGTATGGGATTATCCCACAAGTTAGAGAGATTTCTCCCTGGCTGCTTTGATTTATTGGTGCTTAGAGCAGCCTAGCTGCTCTGAAATGCCACAGCAAATTAACGTGATATAAAAAAAACAACCCTGATGTTTCATATGGATTGCAACTCTATTATTCCGAATGACAGCCAGAATGGTATTTATACCTGTACTTGGACAAAGGTAAACTCCAGAGACTGGAATTCCAGGATCATGAAAACCTGGTAGTAACAAATTCAGACTGAACGTTATCGAGGGGAAAAAAAACAGAAACTTTAAGACAAAGTTTAAGTTGCGCAGGTCTTTTGTACAAAATTATACTGTTACTTCTAGGATCTGTTGCCTAAGAAAACTTAGATACCTAAGATACCCACCCAACTCTAATGGCTGCCAGGCATTTGTTTCCTGTCATCCTAGCAGAAGTAAAACACAGGTTTACAATAAATCTATTTTTTTCCCCCAGTAATTTACTAGGCTCGTCATTGCTTTCCCACCCCCTTCACAGAGTTCATATCCTCTGTATCATGACACCTGAATGAGATGCCATTAGTTCATCCAAGGCAGCACAGTCCAACTAGTACTATGAACCAGATCTCCTGTCTTGGCTAATAGCTTCTCTATCCAAGAAGAAAAAAAGAATGAAATTTTAAGCAACGAAGGTTGACCCAGGGTCAAATGCTGTATACTGTATCTGAATTCCACCAGGAGCTGCTCCCAGGCACTGCAAAAGGTAACAAAGACAGAGGCATCCCACACAAACACTGCTTTTCACTAGGGCTTTTGGCTCCTAAACTTGCTGGGACCTGACCACCTCCCACATAAATGATCAATAAAGTTGGAGGGAACTTTGAAAGGTTTTTCTGTTTGTCTTCTTCCAGGATTTTCTTGGGTACTCCCTTTCACCACTTCCTCTACCTATGAGTGAAAAACACCAAAGTCCCAAGGGAATTGGTACAAGTTCAGCAAGAAAAGACTACCTGTGAAAACCTAAATGTCCACGCTTGTGTACATGTTGTACAATGTGCAGCCATCTGCTCAGTTTTCACTGTAACAAAGCAGCGTTAACATATCTGCGAGTGTGTTAATCTTCACTGTGTTAAACAAAGCAGAGTCATATTTCATCAAAAAAACCTTGTTCCTGACCTCACAGGAAAGCCCTTACATTTACGTGCTTTAGTGGTTCTAAGGCAACTTAATTTATGCTAGATGTTTCTGTACTACTATACTAGGCTAACAGTCATTAGCATGATGCTGTCTCCTTGGCTGAATACCCAGGTGTCAAGGAAAGCTATATACTCACACTAGCATAATTCTGTAAACCTGACTGTCTCTGAGCCAGGCACTAGCAACAACAAAAACAAGCAGCAAACACATGTAAGCAACTGTGAATGTTATGTGCTTTCATACTTCAGGAGCAAAAGCACAGCAAACAAGTTTTTTCACATCCTAGTGAGGATCAATTACTAAATTTACTAAATCATCTTCAGGTTTGTTTTTTGTTTGGTTTAACTGTAACAGCATTTTTTTTTCTGACCAGGTGATTATGGTGTGTTTCCTCTTTGCCCACAAACAAGATTTTCAGATGTTAAATTCTCTTATTAAAGCCGAATTGCAATATAAGACACCAAACTTTTCATTTCCTGTCCCTTCCCTCACCTCTAATGAACCATATCACTATGAAAACTGTCCCAGTTCCACTGCTGTACATCCTGAGAAACTCTGACAAATTTGCTACAGCACAGTTGTGATGACATTCTAGCTCAGGAATTTTAAGCATGACAATAGCTATGTTGATACTGCATTTTATTATTTCAATCACAGATTATGAAAAACAACATGCCAAAGAGAAGCTATGCAAGAAAACCCAACAGCACTATAAACACACCTTTTGGAGGGGCATCTTCAAGGACTTCCCATAAATCCCAAAGGTCTGCAGGGGCTGGTGAACAAAGTCTTATTTTCAGTCTGAACTGACACTGGTAAGAATTAACTCCACATGTCTGTAAATACCTATTTTCTTTCCCAAGTACAGAAGTGCAATCTTCCAGTCCAAACCCATGAAGACCCATATATCAGACAGCAGGCAACATCCCGATCACAGCAAGGGCCCTGAGCAAGCCCTGGAAGATGCTTCAAAGCCTTGGCTTCCCCGAAATTTCTGATTCACTAGGGCCAAAATTTACTACGAGGACCAGAGATACATTTTGTGGCATAATGACCACATTCAGCATGCAAAAATGTTTAGGCCCTTATCTCTTTCATCTCTTGCAATACTGTTTTTGAAGCAAAAAGAGAGCCAAGGTATCTGATACAGGTATCTGAAACAGCAAAAGAACAAAAAGCCCAAACTCCAAAACATAGCAACCTAAGCAACTCGCTAAAGCCTAAGAGTTGTTCTTTTTCTATGAAGGGCTGGGAGCCCAGCTTAGCTACAGCTTGGGGAAGTGGAACTGGGGAAGGGTTTGCAAATACTTGATACATAAACCCCTGAGTACTTTCAGACTGAATTCAGTAGCCATCTTGGACTAAAGCCAGAAGAAAGAATTAAAAATCTTAACCTTTTTTTTGTCAGGACTGCCCACTGACACACAAACTTAGTCATTTATGTAGCCACAGTTGGTCAAGTTCAAGGCACTCTATTTGTCTGCTTCCCAACTGACCAAGCCTCTCCTCCTGTCTCAGCTTTCCGCTATGCTTCTGTGAAGTTGCAAACAAGTACACTACATGCATGTGCGTGAGAGAAAAACAGGCAGGGCTAGATTTCATTTTGTTTTTATTTTACATTTAAGACTGTACCAGATTTTGAAAATCAGAGAGGCTCGGACAAAGATGAACAGCTGAGGTTATATAACTGCTACCACGCCAGAGCATAACCATGTCAAACAAGTATCAGAAAAGTGCCAGGTCTCACCTTCACACAACCATTGATGTCTCTGCAAATGCTCTAAGGAAGAGGTTTCCTTAATTTCTTTTTACCAAGCTGAGTTGTGAAAACTATTGCTTTGTGACAAATGCACAAAATGCCACTTAATCCAAAAAGGATCATCTTTTGGTGTTAGAGAAGATAAAATTATGTGGAGACAAGCTATACAGTGTGAAGGAGCAGCCTAAGGGAAGGTAAGCCTGGACCCAGGAAGCCCAGAGCCCAGACTGCAATGACCCAACACATACAGCATCAGAGGCTTACAAAGCCATCTCCACAAGTCCTATGGACACTCTGGTGACCACCAGGCAAGACAGGGTAACAAGCTGGGGTCTGTCCAGGGATCCCAGGTAGCATTGCAGAAACAGAACTGAGAATACAGCTCAGGTAGGGGCCAAAGGCACCAGCCTGAGCTTGAATGGAACCCTTGGTTCAGAGGATGAGGGTTGAAGTCCCTGGTGCGACTGCTCAGGGCAGCCTATTACTGCTTTCAGAGCCACAGTGCACAGAAATATCGATGGACTCCAAACCAGAAGGATTCATCAACTCTGATAAAACCACCAAGTCACAATAAATGTCCTAATTCTAACTCTGCAACAGCTGCACTTCACATTTCTGTGCAAGGCCTGCTTTTTTAGAGCACACAGAACAGGGAAGCAAGAACACTGAAGGCTTTAAAAATGTTATACATGTATAAGGCCTTGCTTTGACAACACTGGGGGTGTTGCACTGCAGGCAGTGGGTTTGAGCTCTGCCCCCTCCTGTCTGGCAACCCTGTTACCTACCCACATTTTCCTAGAGTTCGTATCATGTAGAAACTCCGCAAAAGCCAGAGTTTATTTCATAACATCATTGTTATATTGGATTGCAGCAGGCAGAATTAACTATGTGTTTATATCCTGCTTGTTCAAAGACACAAGAAAGTTTTAGTCATAAAGAAGTCTAACTTACTAAACTATTTCTTTCTGCATAATGCTCAGTGACAGTCATACCACTCAGCAATAAGTAATCAACTGAACAGCGTATAACTGTGCATAACAGTTACGTTAATCTCCTTTCTTTGAGATGTTCTGATTGCGTCATCCTCATTCATACCTTACTTCCAAGGACAGCTCAGCTTAAGTCGATAAGCTGAAAGAACTGCAATTCTCAAGGTCAAAAGGATGATAAATCAGAGCCTGGATGCTTTCACATACTCCAGAATCTTAATTGAACTGGAAACTGTAGTAATTAATTTGGCTGAAGAAATATGAGTAAGTACCAGAGCAGAATTGCTAGATGAGCAATTCGTACGGACTGAATCCTACTGGTTTTATTGCCCATTCACTTACCAACCTAACCACTTCTGCTATGCAGCACTTGCCGTATTTTAAAAAATTACATTGAATTTATGATAATTTAGCTCGGCTACTTTTATTAATACTGTAAACACTTATTGTTGTATCAAAGGAGATGTTGGTAAATTTAACTGAGCTATTGTTTGCATCTCTTCTTGCAAAAACTTAAAATACACCTAGCTTTATAAATCCAGGTCATCCCATAAAAGTCTCCATGATAATCCATGTTTAAACTGTTTGAGATCAGCACAATGTAGGAATTCCATGAAGGCATCACTATTACCAAAGTACAAAGGGTCTCTTCTGAAATACACCAACTGCACAAACAAACTAAGAACGTCCAGTTACCTTTGTAATCAGGAGTTTACCATAATAAACAATGAACCACACAGCTGTTCAGAAAGTCTCTATTCTATTGGGTAAACATTTTTTAAATGCCCATTAATAGAGACAGTCACTATAGTCCAATAAAAATAGTATATGTCTTTAACGCTGTCTAGATACATATTTATATCATATCCCATTGCAGTCAATAAGATACATTTTAAGTCTTCAAAGTACAGATTATAAAAATGTTTATTTAAACAGTCCTGAAATGCACACTTACATAACTGAACATAATTTAGCTAGAAAGTTATGGAAAACCTTTGTGTTCACTCTCACAAAGTTCAGCATGTATCTTTATTTTTTCTCTAATATTGTAAATTAATACACATAAGTTAGAATTATCAGCCCTGTGCTTCCTCAAGTTTTGTGGCACAACTTTCTGTCGACTTCATTAGAGATAAATTTGAGTTAAAATCTGACAAAAAGGTGAAATGAAACAAAATTGTACTGCACTTCTAGTTCTTTCTTGATACCATAGTGATTGTTCAGTGAATTATGATATATAATTGGTCTTATCTATTCCAAGAAAACAAGCTCATAAGAACATCCAACGTGATCATGAACTTCCTGACTACAAGTAATAAATATACCATACAGCTGAGAGTACGCAGACATGTCTCTCGACATATTAGACACGTGAGCCCAATTCTGCTCTTGGAAGAAATACTCATCATACTTTGAGATATCAGAAAGCCAGCTCACCTACACAAAGTGTGATGGTCTTGTATGCATCCCGTACTGCATTCATTTTATGTTTATGAAGTTAAGACAGAAACAGTAGCCACAAAATGTACTAAAATTGATCTGTCACTTTTACCTCCCCAAAGTGCATGCTGCAGTATTTGCATTTTTTTCAACAAGTCACTGTCTTGCTAGTATTGTAAGGATTGTGTTTATTAAATCTACTTTTCAATACATCTGCAATGGACTGCATAAACCTTCTGTGTACATTTTGTTTATACTTCCCAGTAACTTACGATTCCATCATAAATTTCCATTAAACCTGCTAGAAGAATGGATGTGTGTTAAAATAATTTTACAGTTTGTGAAAACCAGCAGGAGGCAGAGAAAGACTACCCTGTGTGTGCCTTAAGGCACAAAAGGTTAAGCAAACACTGTATTAGACTGCAGAGAATCAAAGATGCAGGGGGGAGGTTACTGTCTAAACGTCCCCCAAAACTTAAGTGGCTACTGCTCAGACTCTTATCACAAAGTCAACACACCACCTTGTCCTTAGAGGCAAATTAGAGGGACAGTATAAATATTTTAGTCATCTAAGCAACTTGGGACAACTGGTGCTTGCTACAAATACAAAAGTGGTATACAGATTGTAGAATGCTTGAGCTGGAAAGGATCTTTGCAGGTCACCTAGTCCAGCCCCCCTGCCACATGCAAGGACAACTTTCCCTACCTAACATTATCTAAGCCACATCCAACCCGACACTGAAGTTTTCAAATGATGGGGCACCCACAACTGCTCTGGGCAAGTTGTTCCACCATTTCATTACCCTTATTGTAAAAAATTTCTGCCTTAGGTCCAACCTAAGCCTACCCTCTTTCAGTTTAAACCACTGCCCCTTCTCCTATCATTCCCTGATAAAGACCTCCTCCCCAGCTTTCCTGTAGGCCCCTTTAAGTACTGGAAGGCTTCTAGAAGGTCTCCTTGGAGCCTTCTCTTCTCTGAGCTAAACAACCCCAACTTTATCAGCCTGTCCTTATATGGGAGGTGCTCCAACCCTCTGATCATCTTTGTGGCCTCCTCTGGACTTGCTCTAACAGATCTCTGTCCTTCATATGTCAGGGGCCCCACACCAGAAAGTAGCATTCCAGGTGAGGTCTCATGACAGCAGAGTAAAGGGGGAGAATCACCTCTCTCAACCTGCTGGTCACACTTCCTTTGATGCAGCCCAGCATTTAGTTGGCATTCTGGGCTGCAAAAGTGCATATTGCTGGCTCATGTTTAGCTTATCACCTACTAGCACCAAGTCCTTCTCTTCAGGGCTCCTCTCAATCCGTTCTCCACCTAGCCTGTACTGATACTGGGGATTGCCCCAGCCCAGGCACAGGACCTTGCACTTGGCCTTGCTGGACTTAAGGTTCACACAGGTTCACTCCTCAAGCCTGTACATGTCCCTCTGGATGGCATCCCTTCCCTCCAGAGAATCGACTACACCACTCAGTTTGGTGTTGTCTGCGACCTTGCTGATGGTGCACTCAATCCCACTGTTTGTTGTGGTTGACAAAGACATTAAACAGCATTGATCCTAATACAGACACCACTCATTACTCATTTCTACTTGGATATTGAGCCATTGACTCTAACTCTTGAGACAAGGATGTTGTGGAGAATATTGCCACAGGACCAGGCAAAAGACATGGCAGCATGCTGAGAGAGAAAGTTCTTGCTCAGAGAGACCTATTTGCAGTAATAAGCAACAGAAAACACACCACAGAGTGCTGCTTTTAAAATTTGCTTTTCTCCCTAGTCCCCTAAATTTATTCCACAGTGAATTGTTTTACCTAGAACTAGGCTGTCAGTGAAATCAGACATCACTGCAGTTCTGTACCTAGATTCAGCAGATGTGCTCAAAGAGTAAACTATTTACCCCACCTAATATATGCACTGCAAAGTTTGTATAGTGTGGCCCAAACTTGTCAGAGGAAGAAAGTTTTAAACCATCTGAATCTCACTTACTTCTAACATTTCTGAGTATATTCCAATGTGAATAGTGTTAAATCAAGTTTCAGCTTTAATGCGAATGTCACCCACTGGTATGAAAGTTGAACCTCAGAAGGCAAAATGAATTACACACCGTGATACACAGGATCTACCAGCAGGAGCAAAGGAGGCTTTATCTGCAGCAGTGTCACAGTCGATAGCTCCCACACATATGACACTGCTATAGCTAAACAGTCCATTTCCTTACGTTAAGCATGTCCTTCCTGCATGGCACACACATGATGAAATTAGGAAAGGGAAATGCAGACTAAGCTACAAGTGATAACATATCTTGACAGAAAGTTTCATAGTTCATCAAAAGCTCTTCCAAGGGAAACACGGGAAAAACTTCCCAGCTTGGGAAAATAAACAGAATTTTTTAGTAAAAAAAAAACAACTGACATGATCACAACAGTAACCAGGAATCCCAGTTACAGACTCAAGTTTTGGTTGCACCCACTGCTGGCAAAAAGTCCCAGGAAAGTAGTTCTTTCTAAAGAGTATCTAAATATGCAGATATAAAAAAGCAAGCTAGCTAAATCGGAGTTGAAAGTAATAAAATACAGCACTTCACGTACCTACTCTCAATTATCTTGCTTAAAGTAGTGATAAAAGCTTTCTTGAAAGATGTCATCATCTGTTTGGACTTCAGTGATTTGCAAGCTAACAACTGAACTACAACTCACCACCACAGGGAATTGCTTACAGTACAATCACTGCAAAGAGCCTGATGCTGCAATGAAGTAAAAAACAATTTCACCATTGATTTCAATAGTCACACAACAGCCCTTAATACTGTGGTCACATGAAAGAAAATACTACTTTGGTTAAAAAAATAAAAGATCCCACAATCTCAAAAATCAGCTATAATGGGAATAAAGGAAATAATGAGTAGTTTGCCTCCTTAGATTCAGTGGCTATCTCCCCGTTGGGAAAGAATTTTGTTTCTTCTCATTTGGAAGTCCCCTGCTGGAGAGGCCTCAATTAAGTCTATGTCATTGTTCTTGACAAATCCTTCATACTTAACCCATTTTAAGGAAAAACTTCATGCAATTCCTGAAGCCAGCTTACAGCTACCCAAATGAAGACTAAACTTAGGAATCACTAAGACACTTGTTTTCAAAGATAACCTTAGATCCTTTTCACATATGCATGCAGAGAACACACAAGTCAGAGCTTAAGAGGAACAAGCCTCCATATGCCTATGGGTTTATCGAAACCTTTTATGGAGCCACAATCATACTACCAGTCAACCACTCTGTCTGGTACCTAGTGATTCCAGCAGTCATTAACTAATAACCACTCACCTGATAAGATACTTGTTAGCTCAAAAAGAATTCTAAGATAGTCACAAAACTGTTTATGGAGCCTAACATCAGCTGTCAACTATGGGCTTGATTAGCCTCTTCTAAAGAACAGACTGATGCCACAAGTTGAAAGACCAAAACTTTTATGAAGAGTTTGTCTTTGTCCTTCACAAATGCCAAAACTCTGAGGAATCCTTGAGATTTCAAGGAAAGAGGCTTAGTATACCCATAGCAGTGGGCTAATAAAGAATGAGTTACTAGCACAGACAACAAAGTCAAGCCAATAACTATTACAGCAACTATTACAGCAATTAATACAACAGGAAAACCACATTACATATGCTGAATTTGGAAATGTTGCACTTCCCTTTTGTAAGTCTTTACCATTATGTGATCTAACAGGGAAAACAAACCTGAATTTAAACCTTGCTCCCCAGTACAAGACTGGAGCGATTACTCAAGACTCCTGCAAGTGTGGCAACACCATACATACTACTCCTAACAAAATCCACATACGTAAGTGAGATAAAAGAAAGTAAATACTCTTAAGAAATGAAACAGCTAAAAGAGCAAAATTTCTAGTCAGAATAATTCTTCATAACTACAGGGTGATTACAGATACACCGCCCTCCTCCCTCAATCTGAATAATTCAAGGATCACCTTTTCCTACCTGAGCAACATGCTTTGAGAAATGAAGTTAAAAATTACTGTAATATGACAACACTAGGTACCTCCAGTCATGACTGTCTTTACCAGAGTGTTCTTGGTTACAAATGACAAGTGAGGAAGCATACACAGACTGCACCAACTAAACTCTACTTGAAAGGTATTTTCCCTTCTGAACCCTGTATTCCTGCTCTTCCTTGAGAAGAATATCTCCATGCCTATCCTTCTACCATCAGTGCTGAATATGCATGCTCCTAAGCCTACTGCCTCCACAGCAACCTGCAACACTAGTTGAGTTCCATAGGAGCAGCAAGAGGTTCTCTCTGAAGTTAAATAACTACAGAATCCCCTATTTAGACTGAGACACTCCAACATCTTTCTGGCTTGATTTCCCTCCCTAAAATCCCTTTTCCTTTAGGGAAGGAAGCCCAGCTGTGAGCTTTCCTTTAGCTAGTTCTTGGTTCAGAGCACAGAGGTGACTCCAGAACAGCTTTCCGAGGTGCACACGTGCCACGCAGCATGTGGTGGTACCGAGGCGAGGGCTGCTTTACCGAGCTGGTTTTGCCCATCGGTGTAACTCCGCCGGTTGCCGGCTGCCTCCGGGACTCAGGGAAGCGCAGCCCTGTTTCCAGGGAGGTTTGCTCCTTCTCCAGATTTGTTTTGCCATGGAAATCTCGCGCACATTGGAAGAGGAAATCGATTTGTGAAGCGACACCTTCAAACAGGCTGAGACGCTTTGCAAGCCCCACATCCTCTGCCGCAAATCTGCCAGCTTCCCGGGAGCTGCCGGAGCAGGGCTGGAGCTCCGGGATGCAGTTCTGCCCCCAGTGACCTTCCCCGCCGCACCGGGAGCGGAGCGGGCTGGGGCCGGGCACCCCGGCTGCGCTGCTCGGCTCCGGGTCCCTCTGTCCCCGGCACCGCGGGCTTGGGTACGGCGCACACAGCGGCCCCGGCACCGCGGGCACAGCAGCCCCAGGCTCCCGGACAGCACACCGTGGGCACGGCGGGCACGCAGCCCGAGCCCCACGCACAGCGGCCCCGGTACCATAGGCAGAGTGGCCCCACCACGGTGGCCCCGGTACGGCAGGTCCTGCACAGCGGGCACGCAGCCCCAGCCCCACGCAGAGCGCTTCGGCCCGGCCCCCCCACGCCGCTGCGCACCTGCCGCCCGGCCTCCCCGCCGGCCCCAGCCCCGGCCCCGCGGGCAAGCACCGGGCCCGCTCCTCCGCAGAGCGCGGGCGAGGCGGCCACATCGCACCTGCTGCGGCGGCGGCCCGAGCGCTGCCCACCCGCATCCCAGCGCGCGCCGCCCCACTCAGCGCTGCCCCCGCGGGACACGAACTCCCCCTGCGCCGCAAGCAGGGCCAGCGAGGCACAGCGCCCGCCGCGCCCCGCGCTCACCGTAGAGCGGCGTGGAGGCTTCTCCCTTCCTCGCCATGGTCTCGCGGTGCCCCCCGCGCCGGCACGGCCAGGGGCGCGGCGCCTGCGCCTGCCGCTCAGCGCGCTCTTTGTTGCCGCGCAGGCATGAGAGGCAGCCGGGCAGCCTCTCTCCTTCCCTTCCTCCCACTCCGCCACTCGTAGCACCGACCCTCCTGGCCCGCCGGCCCCGCGGCCGACGCCTGCGCCGAGCCCCGGGGGCGGTGCCCGAGCGGGTCGGGGGGCGGGCGGAGGGGCGGCAGCGCGGCCCCGGGGCCGTACCCCCTCCCCCCCGCCGACCCCTCCTCGGGACCCGCCTCGCCGGCTGCGCCCGGGCACTGCGCCCGGGCACGGCACCCGGCGGCAACTTCGGCAGCGGCGGACGTGGGTCTCCGTCCTCGCCCCCAGGAGAGGCGCTGCTGGGAGCCGAACCGGTCAGTGCTCCTGCCCGGGCGCGAATCGGTCACAGAACCGCTTGGCTGGAAAAGACCTTTGAGACCTATGGCGGCACCTCGAATCCGGTGTTAAATTTTAGGCCCCTCATTATAAGAAGGACACTGAGGTGCTGGAACGTGTGCAGAGAAGGGCAATGAAGCTGGGAAAGGGGCTGGAGAACAAGGGTTATAAGGAGCAGCTGAGGGAACTGGAGTTGTTTAGCCTGGAGAAGGCTGAGGGCAGACCTCATCACTGTCTACAACTACCTGAAAGGAGGTTGTGACGGGGTGGGTGCTGGGCTCTTCTCACAAGTGGGGTGGTTGAGTCTCCATCCCTGGAGGTGTTCGAAAGACAGGTAGATGAGGTGCTCAGGGTTATGGTTTAGTAATGGATTGGTACGGTTGGACTCAAAAGTCTTTTTCAACAAAGGGATTCTGTGATTCTCTGATTCTGTGATGATCGAGTCCAATCGTACCTGTCCACTAGTAAACCATACCCTTAAGCTCTTCGTCTACCCATTTGCTAAACACCTCCAGGGATGGTGACTCAACCGCCTCCGTGGGCAGCCCGTGCCTGCCAAGAGATCCACCCCCTCCGTGCCCCGCGCCCCGCGGCTTTCCCGCTGGCGGGAGGCGGTGTCCGGTCCCGGCGTCGCCGAGCGGAGCTGTCCGGGCCGCCCGTGCTGAGCCCCGCGCTAGGGTCGTCCCGGAGCCGCCCGAGCCCCGAGGAACCGGCGGAACGGGCAGAATCACAGAATGACTCGAGCTGGAAAGGACCCTCAAGGATCGAGTCCAACTCCTGCCCTTGCACAGGACAACTCCAACATTCACACCGTGTGGCTGGGTGCGTTGTCCAAATGCTTCTGGAATATTGTCAAGGCTGGGCACTGCGACTGCTTCCCTGGGGTGCTGTTCCAGTGCCCCTCCAGCCTCTGGGTGAAGAACTTTTCCCTAATATCCAACCTAACCCTCCCCTGGCACATCTTCCTGACATTCCCTCGAGTCCTATAATTGGTCACCAGAGAGAACAGGTCAGCACCTGCTCCTCCCCCCTTCCTTGTGAGGAAGCAGTGAAATGCTATGAGGTGCCTTCTCAGTCCACCCTTCTCCAGGCTGAACAGACCAAGTGACTTAAGCCACTCCTTACATGACTTCCTCTCTAGACCCTTCACCAGCTTTGTGCCCTCCTCTGGACACTCTCCAGTAGGCAGGGCCACCCAGGGGCCAAAGCCTGCAGTGTGCTCACAGAGAGCCAGGTTCCCCTCTCCTTCAGACCGCTGACACATAAACACCTCGGGTTTGGTTCTCAGGAGGTGTTCACACTCCAGCCAAAATCCAGGCACAGGTGGTTGGGCTTGATCCCTTCCATTGCCATCCACCTCCCTTTGCTTCACCTGGGTGGGACAGTAGCCACTCAGAGGGCAATTCAGTTGGTTGTTGATATTCTTCAGTTGTGACAGCCCAAGTCACCGCATCAGCAAAAGGATACGGTACCCAAATGCCACATCACTATTTATCCATTAGCCTGTTGTTAGGGAAACATCTCCAAGCACAACACACAGAGCATCTTGTCTTGACAAAAATTTGAAATCACCCCAGGTAACCTGTGACAAAAGTGCAGCCATAGGCCATCGCTTACAGTTTTTACACAACAGCAATTTAAGGAAAAGGTACTTTCTGAGTCTTGAAAACAAAGGCAACATTCAACAACTGGCTCAAAACTCGCAAACCCACATGATTGTTTTATTTATGAGCAAATTAATATGCGTAGATCATGGATATTGTTCCTAGCCTGTATTGAAACACAAACCAGTCCTATATGCATTAGAGGCAGCAAGGGGTTGTGCCTCCTCACAGCCAATTCAACAGCAGGCCTTGTAGAGGTACCTGCCCTGGCTAGTCTTAAGAAAACTAAATCAGGAGTGTGTAGCACCTTATCCATCCTCCTAGAGGTCTCAGTTCACGTCAATTGCTCCAGTAATCACTGATTTTCACATGTGTAGTTTTGCCTGCTAGTACTGGAAGTACTTGGGGAGGTTATTTCCCCTGCTGCATTCATTTGTGAGGATTTATTTGTCCTTTTAACTTTTAAAATGAGTAGTTGCTTCCCCCAGCTACCCCATTTCATCAGAATACTGCCCAGGCAAAGGTTTACGCATTCCAAGCACCACTGATGGTCTGCAAAGTGAATGAGCTTTCTTACACTTTGTACACCCATCCTTTTACACCACTTACACAGCCTAGCTACCCAAGATGCCTGCCTGTGTTCCAGGACATGGATCCCAAGGGTAAAAACCTGGTGTTGAAAAGGGATGACATGCTTTGCTAAAGAAGAAGAAATCCTTGTTTAATCTCCATGTTGATGACTAAGAGACCAAGCCAAACAATCTTACCTATAGAAAGAATTGTTTCTTGTGTCAGAGACAGAGTCGAAGGTGAGGAAAGCTGTGCAGGATGACTTTGGAGGAAGCAAGGTAGTGGGTCAATGTCTTCTGACTTATTCTGATAAGGCATGGCAACCTGGAGGTAGAAAGGCATGACAGGATTCACCACTCAGAGCTGAAGTAGCATTCTCAGAGAAGAGCTGGGGAGGGGCTCTTTATCAGGGAGTGCAGGAACAGGTTGAGGGTTAATGGGTTGAAGTTAAGAGGGGAGATTTACATTAGACTTGGGGAAGAATTTTTTTACTGTGTGGGTGGTGAGGCTCTCGCACAGGTTCCACAGAGAAGTTGTGGATGCCCCACCCCTGGAGGTGTTCAAGGTCAGGCTGGATGAGTATCTGAATAACCTGATCTAATGGAAGGTGCCCCTCCCCATAGCAGGGGATTTGGAGCTGGATGATCTTTAAGGTTCTTTCCAACCCAAACTACTGTAGAGTCTATGAATGACGGAATGAAAAGGGCAGTTGCTACAAACAAGTTTAAGTTTTGTTCAAGTAGAGTATAAAAGATCAGAAGATTTGACAGTTTAAATGTGAAAGCACAGTAAGGCAGGCCAAAAAAGAGTTTGAGCATTAATTGGCAAAGAGTGTGGACACTAAAAAGAATCCTTTTGTTAAAGGTCTTTTTTAAAAATACTTCTTTTTAAAGCAAGAGAATATGCAGGGCCAATATGATATTTTCATCAAACCTCCTATGCATACATAGACTTGAAGGTGATAAACATTTTGGAAATTTTTGAAAATACTAATGATGAAAATCCAGAAACCTGCAGACTGATAAACCTCACTTCTGCATGTTGCAAATAGTGGAAACTACAATAATGCAGTTAGATTTGGAATATATGATACACTGGGAAGTATGATTTTTGTCAAGAGAAGTCAAGGTTCACAGAACTACCAGAGACCTCCTAAGGGGTCAGCAGGCATGAAGACGAGACAGTACCGCTGATTTTCAGGTTATTTCAATTTCAGAAAACATTCCAAGAGGTTCCTCATCAAAAAGTCTTAAATAAATTAAGACACCATAAAGGGAAAAGAAAAAGTCTTTTTACAGCTACAAAATGCTAAGGGGAATTTGGAGTGGCTATCACCTCTGCAGCTTCAGCCAGGATCCCTTCTGCTTGGCTGCTGGAGCCCAGGCCAGCGCTCAGGATCCAGGGCCTCTGCCCAGGCAGAAGGAGGTGGCTGTCAACTTCCCATCCACAAGTTCGGCCAGCAGTGGAGATGGGCACGTGTCCTAGACTCACGCAGGACACTGACACAGCCAGTCACATGCACTGCCATGGATGAGGCACTGCCTTCAGCAGTACCCATGCACAGCACCCACATGTGACACGTGTGGGCAGCCACATCCTCTCCTCCCCTTGGGTGGGCAGAGACCAAAGGTCCCTTGTTGCAGGCACACACACGAGGCTCTTTGGCTCCACAGGCACGTGTACATTTGCAACTTCTCTGTCTGCCCAGCAGCTCTGCCCAGATCCCAGTCCTCTCACCTGCCTCTGGGGCCCCCTGCTCACTGGTTGCTCCAGCTTCATATTTGCTTCGGACACATAGTATTCACACTAATCCCACAGGCACACCGAACCTCAGGGCACCCAGGATAACAGCACAGATCCTTACCTGCCTGATGCCCCTGCCAGTGAACTTTACCAGCAAATGTGATGCACACTTGCTTTGGGAAGGATACTGGCACTTGCCACCCACAGCAGCCAGCATTAGGCACTTGAGCTGTGACCTGTGGTCCCACACCAGCTGCTGGCACTGAGTCCCTCACTCACCTGGCTCACACTGGGCCCTCCCAATAGCAGCTTTTTGGGACACAGGCTGTTCTCACCTCAGCAGCTCACAGCCCAGACTTCCACCTGCTCCAGTAGCTGTGACCACAGGCCAGGGGAACACACATTCCCATTCTGACTGCATTTGCAGGTACCAAATCCACTCACTCAGGATCCTCAGTCACTAGCACTTTATCCTTACAACACACATCCACTTCGGGTAGATAGTGAGAGTACAAAAAGAGACAGTTCAGAATAGATTTAATAAGATTATTGGATAAGACTGTGGTGATGAGGTGCTGGGCTCAGACAAGTGTACTGACTGCCTTCTTTTACACAAACCAGCCTGTTTTATACCCCATTCTGTCTGTTTCTCCTCTGTTCCTCCGGATGCCCTTCCCCTGCACATTCCTTCATTAGTTCACATAGCTCCACAGATTTCTTTCCAACACTTTGGACCCTCAGGTTCACATCCTTATCAGGTGAGAAGTCCCAGTTTGCCTGCAATGTATTGAGAGACAGTTTGTTTCTCATTTTTGTCACTGTTATGTTTGCCTGTCAAGTTTGTGTTTCTGTATTTTGTTTATGGTTTCCCACTTTTTTATGGTGTCCCATTTGACAAGACCTCTGATCAGCTAATCTTATTGAAATGAACATTCCCTCACGAATTAGTGTGACTGACAAGATCTGTCTTTCATCACTGCCTCCCTCACCATTTGTCAGTCAGGGCTGGGTTTCATTATGTTCTTCTTTATGTCTTCCTCCTTTTCTTGTTCTGCCCTTTTACATAGAAAAGGTTCTAGACTGGATATTCTTAAAGGAGCAGATACTTTCCTTCCACATATCATCACAAAAATACTTTTAAACAATGTCAAGACTGAACAAAATCTGCTACAGTGCTGGGATCCCCATCCATGTGATCTCAAAGACTTCTGTGTCGGGACTCTTGCTGTTCCAGGCACTCAGCAATGATGTGAAAAAGGAGAGGAGCACTGAAGTGGAAAATTTTGCTGCAAACAGTAAGTTATTTATGAGACAAATAATTTCAGATAAGCTTCAGGTGTATAAATGTAAAATGATACAGACAAGGGGTGCAGAGAAATAATTACATACAAAGATGAGTGTTGAGTTGACCATTACATTCCAGGAATCGTTTTGTTATCATACATAATGTATGAAAATTTTCATTTCAGTGTTCAGAGGAAGTCAAAACAGAGTACCAGAAAATAACAGAAAATGAGAACAGAACTTATACTCTCATCTTTATGCAAGAACATGAGCCATTTTATGATTCTGATTCTTTCACCACAAAAACAAGACATTATAGAAAGTACTCAAAGAGGATTATTCAGCTTGGAAAATAAATAGCTAAGGAGACACCAAGATATTTTTCTCTTAAATCACTGACACAAAGAGGATGACAAGAGACTGACAGTCGACTGCCTCTTCCAATTCAGCCAGTCTTTCTGAACTCCACCTTACCGAATCCAGCAGCAGCAGCTGCAATCATTATTCCCTATGCAGGCACCAGTTCTGCCAGCAGTTCAGGAAACAAATCCTGTGGTGTAAGGCAGAATTTACTTTGTGTTTTGTCATTGGCTGCACTTTCTGAAATAATAATACGGGTTTTACTACAAAATTAACTTCTAAGCTGTATGTTACATCCACACTGCTCTGTGATCCAAAGTGTCTCCTTAACAGCTTCATTGCTCTGTAATCAGAGCAACTCCTTCATGCTTTATTGCTCCAGTATCCAACCTACAAGCCTTAAATAGGTCTGGGAGATGTGTTCACTGCCACCAGGCAGTTATTAATATGTGATTCCATAAGGAAAAATCATAAAATCATAGAATGGCTTGGGTTGGAATATACCAAACATCACAACTTGGAGACTTTTCAGCTGCCAGAGTGCCCACTGTATTTGGCAATGTAGTGTTCCTATTTTGTTTACATGCCGATTTATACATTTCAGCAATAAGCACCATGTATTCCAGTGGTTAGTATAAAGGAGAGTATTCCAAGTTAATAATGCAGTAAACAGTGCAGTATACCATTTTTACTGTACTAAAAGTGATCAGAGGAATAGAATTAAGTATGACAGAATATTAAGGGCTTGAGAAGAAAAAAGGAAATACAGATGCTGCATTTCTTGTTTCTATGAAATGTTAAAAATGCTAACAAACTTTTATGTACTGTCACTCCTTATGTAAATAATAGCGAACGTCAAAGTTCAAGTGGTTCAGGCTTTGACAGACAACTTTGCCATCTTTCATACACCTCTCTTCCCAAATTCTTAGTAGACACGGACCTCTGAATTTTCCCCTCCAGACTGGCTGAGTAAAAACTTTGTTGGCAAAACACTGTCAAAATATGCCTCGTTCATTTACCCAAGAAAGAGATGTGAAGAGAGGCAGTGATAAAATGATTCAAGGGTGTGGAGCAAGGTGAGCAAGGGTATAGCTTTGTAACACTAAGCTGCATTAACTAGTGACCTTCATTAAGGGCTGGTTCCAGTATCTGACGCCAGTTGCTCCTGCCACTTAGCAGAAACCTCCTCAGACATCTTTGTCTTGGCTCCATGCACTCTTTCCTTTTTCTCTGGAACTTCTTCTGTTCTGTATCCTCTACAACACTGCAGGAGATCACAGATGGTCAGCAGCTTTTTAATACAAAAGCTGGCTTCCAGACAGTACATAGGCACCTGTCTTTAGAAGCAAGTGACAAATTTCATAAGCAAAGGTGCTTCTAGTTAAGGCAAACCATTTCACTTTATAAATCTAAAAGTATTGGTCCACATTACTTCCTAATGTCAACATTCCTTCAGTGTACTGATTTGTTCAGTCTCTCAGCCTTAGCCACACCCTTGACACATTCCAAGCTGTCCCTTCGCCTAAGTGCAAAAGAGAGCTTATTTACTAACTGAAGGGTTATTGATGCTATTCTCAAAGGCATGTAGAAATAATGTCTCACTTCTGCCTACTGCAGTATTCAAATCCTTTCCTGTAGCTAGCACACATGCTTAGTGTAGAGCATCCTTACAGATTCTTAGGCATAGGCACCTGACTGAGTCAGCTAGAGTTGCATGTTAGCAATGAATGTGCATATTACTGGTACCATCAGATTTTCGTACAGATTTGGAACCCTTCTACCCATCTTTAGAATGTTGTTGTGCACATAGTTCTAGCTGAAATATACACAGCAAAATCCATGCTGCATATCTAAAATTAAATTTTTTAAACATCAAACTTAGATTGTATTTCCTTATATATGTGTTGGGAAATTGGCTTAGAGAGCAAAAACACGGAGGAGCTGTGCAAGTCAGGGTCAGAAGATTATACGGCCGTGTAGGCCAGGGATAGAACTTGTCAAGGCAGCATAACTTGGCAAGTTGGCAAAAACAGTCTGCCCTTGAGAAAGAGATAAACAACTAAAGAGGAGCTGAGATCTGGGAAAATAACATAGAAGCTGTAACCGAAAGTAGGAGGAATATGTTAAGGTTGCTTTTAGAGCTTGGCCAATAAGATAATGACTAGTAGGCATAATTAACTGATTGTGTATATAAACCGCAATAATGAAAACAATGAACTAACCAATAATGAGCTTGAATTTTGTAATATGTATGAGATAATTAACCAGTGTATTTAAGTTGAAGCTGAGAGAATAATAATTGAGACTTAAAAGACGACCATCTGGTGTCCGTGTCTCCCTTCTCCGACATATATGCAAGGGCTATCGTGATGATAAATCAGCTGAGGAATACAGAGATACTGGGTATACACAAACCATACGAATAATACATAAATAATACATTAACAGAAAATGGACTGCTCAGTAATTAAACTCCCACACCATATTCAGAAACGTGACCTATGAAACAGAACCCTACATAAAATGAAACATAAAATGTAGACTTGAGTGTTGATATTTAAAAGCCCCACAACCATACAATCCAGTGGTATGGGGTACATGAAACTAGATTTAGAATAGGAAGAACATACAAAAATCTCTATGAAATACTGAAGTAACATAAAATTATAATTTATGCTTATGCCTTTTACTCAACTACCCTTAAAGTAAAGGAAAACTGATACACTGATACTGAAGCGGAAAATCCAGTGCACTAACAGCCTGTGCACTAACTCAAAGCTGTTTCCATGCCCCTGTTTGGTAAAACCCTGGAGCCACATCAGTGTAAAGCCTATACAGCATGACAATTGGCTTCTTCTCAATCAGCTGATATACATGCCAAAAATTAACTCTTCCTATTGGAAGTGTTTCCTTGGTGTTAAATATGAAATGAGTACTCTCAGCTGTTAGAAACAAAACAAGCAATTAAGCATCAAACTTACCAAGGCAATAATGGTGCCAAATTATTTGGGACACCTTATGTGGAATTGTAATGCAAAATAAAATGCTACCCAAAATCCAGCTTCCAGATAAGCACTTTATATTTTGACAATTCTGTTAAACTTTCATACCAAAAAAGTACATAATGGAAAAATTGAAATAGCTATTTCTCATATTTTAATAAAAGCCTAAACAACAATGCTTTATGATACTGAAACAATAATATTCAAAAGAGGAAGGAGCCTATGGGGAGGGACTTTTTACAAGGGTGTGTAGTGACAGGACTAAGGGGAACGGTTTTAAATGGGAAGGGGGAAGATTTGGATTACACATCAGGAAGAAATTCTTCACGCTGAGGGTGGTGAGGCACTGGCACAGGTTGGCCAGGGAAGCTGTGGATGCCCCCTCCCTGGAAGTGTCCAAGGTCAGATTGGATGGGGCCTTGAGCAGCCTGGGCTCGTGGGAAGTGTCCCTGTCCATGGCTGGGGGGTTGGAACTGGATAATCTTCAAGGTCCCTTCCAACCCAAACTGTTCTATGATTCTATGCACTACAGATACTTTACAAAATCAGTGCTTTTGCCTTAGCATCAGCCAGAAGTGGGAGCATTCATCAGTACAGAGCCACCAACGCAGGACACACCACCACCACCACATCGCGAATGAAGAGTGGTGTCAAGAGTTCATGTCTGTATGGAAATCAAACTTTAAGAGCCTGGCTATGCCAGCAGGTGGTGCTCGTTTGTCAGGCTGAAACTTCCAGTACCTGAAGGGGCCTACAAGAAAGCTGGGGAGGGGCTTCTCACAAGGGCAGGTAGTGATAGGACGAAAGGGAATGGCTTTAACTTGGAAGGGAGAGCGTTTAGATTAGACATTAGGAAGAAATTCTGGTGGTGAGGATGATGAGGCACTGGCACAGATTGCCAAGGGAAGCTGTGGATGCCTCCTCCCTGGAAGTGTTCAGTGCCAGGTTGGATGGGGCTTCAAGCAGCCTGGTCTGATGGGAGGTGTCCCTGCCCATGGCAGGGGGTTGGGACTGATTGGGCTTTAAGTTCCCTTCCAACCCAAACCGTTCTATGATTCTATGAAGCGCCTGGGCCCGGGCAGGGCCCAGCTCCGCGCACCCCGGGCCGTGCCAGCCCGGGGTGTGCGGTGTAACCGTAGGGAGCGTCCTACTCTCCAGCGGGGAAGCTCTGCCGACTCTCGCCCCGGCCCGCGGGGGGCGGCCTGGCCTCTCGCGGCCTGCGCGGCACCGCCCCTGCCTGCCCCAGCGCCCCGGCCGCCCCAGCGCCCCGCGCGTCTGTTGCTTTCCCGGGTCTCGCCGCCGACATGTCCGCCTTGGGCGCCGCGCGGGTGAGCGGCCGGGCGGGCCGGGCCGAGCTGCGCTCGGAAGCGTGGAGCGTCGGGGGGCTGGGGCGCTGTGGCGGCGGGCGGGGGAGGCCGGGCCCGCGGGGGCTCCGCGGTGGCAGGGGAGGCCGGGCGGGTGGGGAGCGCGGCGGGGCCCAGGGCCGGGAGCTGGGGGGCGCTGGGGGGGCGAAGTCCGCTCAGCGCTCGCTTTTCACGGTCTCCGCGCTCTTCCCCGCCGGCTCATGGCGGTGCCCACGGTGCCCGGGCTGAGGTTCCCAGCGAGGCGGCTGCGCGGCCCGGGGGCACTCCCTGCGCCCGAGGCCCGGAGCGGAACTTCCAGCCCAGCCCCGCGCCCGACTGGTGCCGCAGCTCCCCCAACACGGGGCTCCAGCTCGGGGCGACTTGCACAGGGCGATGCCCCAAGTACAGACGTTCCTCGCTGTACGTACTGCCTGTGCCGGATCGCTACCGTGTGAGGTACAGTGGATTCTGCCCCGTGCGCTCCTCTCGTGAGACCGCACCTGGAGTGCACTTGTGGAATCCCCAACATAAGAAGGATATGGAACTGTTGGAACGGGTCCAGAGGAGGGTCACGAAGGTGATCAGAGGACTGGAGCACCTCTGCTGTGAGGACAGGCTGAGAGTTGGGGTTGCTAAGGCCTGAAGAAGCCACCTGAGGGACCTCATAGCGGCCTTCCAGTACCTGAAGGGGCTAGAGGAAAGCTGGGGAGGGACTTTTTACAAGGGCCGGGAGTGAAAGGATGAGGGGGAATGGCTTTAACTTGGAAGGGAGAAAATTTAGATTGGACATCAGGAAGAATTTCTTCATGCTGAGGGTGGTGAGACACTGGCACAAGTTGCCCACAGAAGTGGTGGCTGTCCCATCCCTGCAGGTGTTCAAGGCCAGGTTGGATGGGGTCTTGAGTAGCCTGGCCTGGAGAGAGGTGTTCCTGACTATGGGGGGGGCGGAACTAGATTATCTTTTTAAGGCCTCCTTCCAAATCAAACCATTCTATTACTCTTTAATACTAGCGTTCTGCTTTGTTGAAATAGACAGCAACAACTTCCCAGCTTAAACCTAGAAAGTAAAAGTTATTCAAAACTCCGGTAGTACCTTGTTTTGCCTACACATAGCCTTTTTTTCTGATTTCCCTGTGTCCAGAGATATTCTTGAGTCTCAATTTGTTGAAGGACCCTTCCTGGCAGCAGAAGGGATTTTTTCCCCAGCATGAGGAAGCTTGACCATGAGCCCCAAGTGTTGCTATGACAGTGTTGTGGAGGGAAGGAGTCTCCATCTGGAGCCAGTTGGTGTTTTGTGTATCAAAAGTATTGCTTTTGGTAAGGGAGACCAACAGTTTGTGCCTGCCATAGGGCATTGATATTTCACGTTCAGCTTCCTGACACCTTACTCCAGCAACAGACTGCTCTTAACAACACTCTTCATTTTTGTCTCAAGTTACGTGAGGGAGAATACAGCTTAGTGACCTTAGCGATTGTTGTCCTGTCTTTTTCTGTGATGTGCAGCCCTTTGAACAAGTCCTCTAGTTCTTTTGGCATTAAGGTAATAAGGATTGCATCATATCCATGTCTATCCATGTCGTTCTCTTTTAGTGACAGAAGGTTGTTCCAGTATTAGTCTTGCCACTTTAACAGTCATATTTCTGATTGTGGCAGAACTTATGCCGTAGTGCAAGGAAACATGGTAGGAGTTGCATCCAAGCCATCAGCAGCAGTAGCTTGTCAGTAAATCGATCTGTTCCTCTGAGTCCAGCAATAGGAAAGCTGACAGAGTAGGCACAGACTCATCCAAGATCTTGCATGGAGCAAACCGTGATCTGTTGTCACTTGATCACTCATGCAGCTTCCAGCTATGATTCCCACCTGTCCAGTTCATATTTCTGTTTGTGAGGGAAACGTTGAGTGTTTCCAGAGTAACCTTCAGTGTTGATCTTGTATACCTCTCTGGTATAAAAAATACAACAAAGTTCTCCAGTATAAATTTGACAGTTTCTTTCACACAGGGTATCACTTACAGCATGAGTTTGAATTCAGTGCGTTTTCTAGTGTAGATAGAGCTTTTGTTGGCAAAGCTGTGTATGACTGTCAAGGGCTCCTCCTTAAAAAAAAAAAAAAAAAAAGGAAAACATTTATTACAATCACCTGGCTGTTTTTTAAACCTCATCCTGTCTTTTTTCAGACAAAATAAGGTATAAACCATTCTGGAGGATTGAGATCTTTCTAGCTGTTTGTTGGTGATTTTGGTTTGGTTTTCTGTATAAGATTGGTAGCAGTTACACAAAACTTCACAAGATACCATTTTGCAATGTCTGTAGCTTGTGAACACTTCAAATACATGAAATGTTGCCTACTGGGAGATGCAATCCTGAACTGACTTAAGAGTTCAGTGTTTGGTTACGTCATTGCCTCTTCTATGCCCAGCAGTAGTATTTCTGGATTTCTTCACCTTTCAGTGTTATCGATGTTGTCAGTATCCCTTGTAAGTACTTTTTTCACTGTGTGGATACACATTATTGCCTGTGTTCTTCAGAGTTCTCGTGGTGTGACTTTTTTACCATCTCTGTGTGGCATTCTTATTTTTAAGAGCACAGTTATCTACCATGTCTTTTTTTTGAAGCTACTTGTTGCCTCCCCAGCTCTGTCATGTCCTCCTCTTCCAGTAAAATTTCTGTGATATTTAAGGACTACTATGATTAATAATTTTTTTTTTTAATTTTACAAAATAAGTGACTGACCTGATCATGCTTATTTTCTTTCTATATTTTCATGTAATAAAATCAATAGTAAGCCTTTTCTTAATGTTTAGGCTAATTGGTTTTCACACAGTATTGATTTGGTTCTTTCTAGAAATTATCCAACTAAATGTTAAAAAAGTGAAAAATTTTGGATGACGTGATAAACATTGGATAGATAGAATGTTCACTAGTGGACAAGAAAATTTGGTTTGATGAGTGTGTGTGTGTGTGTAAATGAAAGATTATATATATTATTGTATCTCTGTGAACATAAATTTTAATTATGCTTAATTATTTTTAAATCGTCGATTGTGCAATATCTATAAATGGATACAGCAGCTCACTCATGCTCAGTACAGCTAAAGTCTGGGATTCCTGGCATAGCTGTAAGTTCATGTGAGCACTGCTTGCCACAGGAACAAAACTTAATGGATCCAAGAATTCTTTATCACTGTAGTACTTGTATTATTTGTGATGTGACATGGTTTCTACAGAGGGACTCTACACTTATAGCTGTGCTGCAGTCGGGTTAGTAACTTTAAGAAACCTGAGCTGTAAAGACCTTATACCTCGTGTTCTTTTTATCTTTAGCAAATGCTTCAAACCATTGTCCGTCATGGATGGAGGTCATATTCTAATAAACCTGCTCAGAACTTACACATAGGCAAATCTGGAGCTGGATTTAGCTTTGGTAAGTATTGCATTTTTGTGAAGAAATACAGCAATTCAGGGCAAATTGTGAGTTTAAAAAAGAAATCCTGTTCAACTTGAATTTAAAATGAAGGTGTTTATTCTGAATAGATTTCTATTATGTAAAAAAAAATATTTGAAAATCCGCATTGCTTTTTTCCTTAGCTCAGGCAAGTCAGGTATATGTGTAGTGTTTGTAGGATTTTTATTTTTTTTTTTAACTCATGTCTATCTGAAGCTTTTTTATTGCCAAAGTGTCTTAGCTTTGAAAAATAATCTCACAATGCCATTTTCAGTGTTAAAGTAACCAAATGTAGTCATAGTTGAACTTGGTTATAAGGAAATGTTATGAAGAAATTCATCTTCATCTCGGCCTATTGTAGACGTAAAGCAGATTCATTGGGTCTGCAGCTGGATGTTTGAAACTGAAGAGACAGAAGCTGCAGGTGGCATCTGCCTCCTTCTATTTCTCCATTTACTTAGAACGGTGTTCTTATTGTTTCTTTTGGTAATACGTCTTATGTTACATAATCCTCTCTAAACCATTTTCGATATTTTGTGGACAGTTTCATCAGATGTAAGTAGGTAAGTGCATTGTGGGCATCGATGAGAGAACAGCGGAGGTTTGCTCCCAGGAGGAAGAAGTAGTGAGCTTGTTTGCTTTCTGGAAAGGCCCAAGAAGTGGTGGTTATCCTGGATGAGCGCTCTTTTTTTTTCTTTTCTCATAGTCTGACAACTGGTAAAATTAAAGGTAGGGGAGAATTTGTGACCTCTTTTTGTTTGTTTGGGTTTTGAGTGTTTATTTGTTTTTAAATAGAACTTACTGACGAACAGAAAGAGTTTCAAGCTACTGCTCGTAAATTTGCGTTGGAGGAAATTATTCCTGTTGCTGCACAATACGACAAAACTGGAGAGGTAAATTTGCTGTAATATAAGGGAAAAAATAGACTTTTAACTTAACCTGCATAAAATTTAAGATGTTGACTGTGATGAATCAGAAAGTGATTTTTTTTTCCTTGTCTTATTTCAGTATCCTGTTCCACTTATAAAACGGGCTTGGGAACTTGGTCTTATGAATTCACACATACCAGAAAGCTGTGGTAAGGAGACCTTCTTTTTAATCTGTAAAATGAAGTAATTATGAACTCTGTAAAAGAAACAGTTGCATACTTGAACAATCTAAATGTAATCAGTAGTCAGGTTGACAGATACAAGTATTATGAGGTGTGGATGTAATCAGGAGATGAATTAGACAGGTTATGATTTAGTAATTTATGACCAGATTTTCTTACGGTGATTGCAACTGCCTAACGTTCCCCTGGTGCACTGTATCATCTGATTAGGTAGCGAGATTACAAGGTCATATTTTGTTCTACTCTCTGACACATGCTGGAGCTATTGAAGAGTTTATTGCAGAAAGACAGTTTTTTCAGTTTAGATTTGGTGCAGTACAGTGGTGCTTTGGCAGTGTTTGGGTATATGAGTAACCATGGAAAAAATGTTGTATACTTATTTTTATATACTTATGTTGGTTTTTTGCGTTTATGTTACCTGAAAAAGAAGTTAGGGAAGTGTCCATAGCAGACACTTTTTTGGAAGACTAACCAGAGGGTATATCTGGCAGGTGTAACCACCATGCTGAGAACCTAACGGGGGTTGGGGCCTGAGGACCTGAGAATGCCAGGCTGTCTATTTGAAACCTGATTACTTTATTCAGATTTCAAGGAGAAGTGGAGCAAATGCTCTTTTCCTGGCAGGGAGATATAGAGAATTGTTGCAGGCACACAGTGCCCAGAAGATGTGAGCCCTCAGGCAATTTGAATAAAAACAGATCAGATGAGCGCATGGTATAAAACAAGAGTCCTCCTCACAGCCCCCGGCTGGCAGTTGGGTCTCTCCCTTGGGATTGGGACACCACCTGAGGTAACTTCCCTGAGACTGAGTGCCCTCACCCTCCTTTCGGTGAGTGGATATATCCTTGAGTGAACCCTTGCCTCTTCGGGTGAGGAATCCTGTCTTCTGGATCCCCTTGAGAAAGAGGTTTCCTTTTGTGAGTGAGTGACTGAACATTTTGTGACATCCTCGTTGATTATTAAATGAAAATTACAAGTGGAAAATTGGACATCATTGCTTTAAGAGGTATCCAAGGGAGATCTGGGAAAATATGTACTAGTAAGCCTGGTACACCATGTAAATTAAGAGCAAGTAAGGTGAAGTGCGGAAATAGTGGAGACAGATAAACATGATATGCTGGAGCAGGGGTTTTGTGAAAGGAAGTGATGCCTCATAAAATCATTGGGAGTTCTCATAGCTATTAAGTATGTGAGTTTTAAAAATCATAAGCTTTCATAGTGAAAAAAATTAATAGCCTGTCCTTGCTAAATCTTGTGATACTTGGAATATCTAGAAATAAACTGGAAAAGGGGCCAATAATGAGGTGACAGAGATTACTGGTGAGGCTAAGTTATTCTGTGTATAAAAGCTGAGGCTGGTGCAAAGAAGTGCAGGAGAAGGCCATGAAACTGAGTGGCTGTTAAAGTAGCAAATGCAATTTTGTGATGCACATGCGAAGGGAAAGAAGCAATCCAAACTTCACAGAGGAATGGTATCTTATGAGTTAGTTACTGCCTTTCAAAAAAGAGAGTTTTAGGTTTTATGAATGTCGGCATAATGCTCAGAAGTGGCCAAAACCATAAAATTTAAGGTCAGAATGAATCTTTAAGGGAATGAAAAAAAAAACCAGAAGGCATAATTATGCTGCTGGCTGAATCCAAATTGCACATGCCTCTTTAATTCATTAGGCAGTCAGATCCTTCAGTCTCAATACAGTGTTGTGGAAATGGGTAAATTTCCTAAAGGGATGACAAAGATGGTAGTTTCTTCTGTGTGAGATGTAGTTTCTGTATGTGACAATGAGTTAAATGTCAGTGTCACAGAGAGTGTGAAAAGAGATTGATCAGTGTCCTTTTCAGTATAACTAGAAGGCATCAAATTCAGTCAGCAAATGACAGGTTCAAAGTAAAGGAAAGGAGGTGGTTCCACACGCAGTGTGTAGTTAGTATGTGAAACTTATTGCCCCTGGATGATACTGATGCTAAAATTTTACATAGATTCAAAATGAGACTGGGAAAATTCAGGTAAGATTTGTCTGGCAAGAGTTAGCAGAACAAAGATACCAAAGAGAGGCGTCTCTCTGGCTGAGGAAGTTGCCTAAAGGCTCTGGAAAATATTTTTGAGGAAGTGCAGTTGTGTTGTTGTATTTGTATGTACTTCCCAAAGTGTCTGCTTCTGTCAGAAACAGGTCACTTAATTGGTTGTCCGACTAATATGGCCTCTTTTTTTCCCTGAGTGCTGCAGTAGCTCAGGAGCCCTTTCTCTGCTTGTTAAGAACTCTTAATTCTCAAATGTAAAGTAGTCAAAAAATCTGAGCGGTACATTTCTTGCCACTTCATGCAAGTGGTCTCACATTAATCACACAGTAGCCTTGAAACTGTGATCTGTGATTTTTCAAACCACCTGCTACTCTTCTGACAAAACTGTATTTAAAAAGCTTGCATGAGAATGTCTGACCAAAACCAGTACATGACCAAATGTATTAGGGGAAATACATTTTTGTTAATTAATTTGTCTATGTCATTAATATGTTACAATTTAAACCCATTTTAGTAAATTAAATACTTCACCTCTAGGTGGTCTTGGCCTTGGCACTTTTGAAGCGTGCCTTATTACAGAGGAGTTAGCATATGGATGTACAGGGGTTCAGACCGCCATTGAAGCAAATTCCCTAGGGGTAGGTTCTGTCTTTTCTTATGTCCTTTAAACTAGAATTTGTGCACTGTAAAAAGATAGATTAACAGTCTAAATATTTTCTCTCAGCAAATGCCAGTAATCATCGCAGGAAATGAGCATCAGCAGAAAAAATACTTAGGAAGAATGACAGAGGAACCACTGATGTGTGTAAGTGTAATGGCTACAATGTAGAATGTGCGTAGACCATATTAATCATTATTATTACTGCTTTTTTTTTTTAATTTTTATTGTCTTTTTTTTCCTCCCCCCGAAAAAACCCCACTGATGTACTCACAACTGATGCCATTTTGATTTGTAAATAAACAGCACTATTTACTGAAAGTCAGGGAATAGCTAATGAGGCACATTCAATAAGCAAACAGAAGATATTGCTTGGAAAATCACCCCCATCCTAAGTCACTTACCAAAAATTAATACCTTCGATTTCCCTTGCAAGAGGGAGTGTAGGCGTTTAAGAAAAATACAAGATTTGTGTAAGGAAAAACTCAACTTAGGTAGTAATTAAATGTTTGTGATCTTAAATATTATTTCTGCTGCACAGAAAGCAGTAAATGTAATGTGCAGTGCATTAAAATCTAAACAAAAATGAAGGACACTATAATCATAAATTGTTACTCAGTGCTCTTATTTTCAGATTTTAAAGATCCTCAGCTTTCACATCAGAGTTTGTGAAACCTGAGGAAGTAATAACTTAAAGATTACAGAATGTTTCTGTTTGATTAAAAGAGCATTGTATGTATTATTATGGATTTATAAAGAAAATTAACCCATATATGTTTGGTTTCTTGCTCAGACAGTTGTTGAGGGGCTGGGGTTGGATTGTTTTGAGGGGGTTTTTTATTTAATATTTTGGGTTCTACCATGCAGTTCACTTAAATCTTTTACAGGTCAGTTTAATGCACATAGTCTGGAATAATTTGGGGTTGTCTAAAAATAGAACTTTTACTCCTCAAGATTCTGCATTTTACTTTCTTTTAGGCTTACTGTGTAACAGAGCCTGGAGCAGGCTCTGATGTGGCTGGTATAAAAACAAAGGCTGAGAAAAAAGGAGATGAATATGTTATCAACGGTCAGAAGATGTGGATCACAAATGGTGGGAAAGCAAACTGGTGTGTTACCTGTTTACTCATGTTACATCTTCTGTTATTATGTTATGTAGTGACTTCCCCACTCCAACTTAAATTCTTTAAAGATTTGTCACAATTCTGAACGTTCATTGTGTTTCAACACATGACACTTTAATCTCTGACCATTTTGTCAGAATGGTATACGAGAATGCAGTCTTGGTGCTGTGCAAAGCCTAGAAAGGAAGAAGAGCAATGACATGACAACTCCTCACTCAAGAAGGCCTCTTGAATCCTGCTGCTATTAAACAAAATTAATTCTGATTTTTCTTCAGAGCAGGACAGCAACAGTACGATTTCACTTGCAAAGTACTTGAGTATAAGTAGCTACCTTGCTGTGTACTTGTGATGATGGAGATCAGTTGCTTCTGATTCTTCTAGAAACATTTCTCATTTCTAGTGGAACTGGAAACACTGTTAGATTGTGGTGATACATTTTATTTTCTGAAGGCAAGACATTTTCCAGCTGTCAAAGATTCCAGATACTGCTGCAGTGCCTATGGAGTGCGCTTCATATTATAAACTTCTTTCATCATGTCTCATGTTACGCTGATTCGCATCACACACGTTCTTCTTAATTCAAGTGGAAAAACTTTATACATTTATCCTAAGGTTGAATTTTCTAGTTATATATTTCTTTGTTCAAGGCAGACCTTTTGGCATTACTTATCACGATAAACATAATTTACAGGTGTTCTCATTCTCGGAGAAATATTATTTACAACTTACACTTAAAAGAATAAAATTAAGATCTTTGAAATCAGGTGATAACATAACACTTTGCATGCAGGAATGTATTTCCTTAGCATTAATTTGTATGTACATGCTGTGAATAGGGGTTTTTGGTACTAGTTAAGAAACTGATAATATCATAAAGATTTTCAATACATGGAAGAAATGGAGAATCTTTTGCATTGTGATCTGAAGTAATTTTATTAAATTTTATGAAATCTTGAATCTTTGAAACTTTCTCCCTCTCGCTCCCTTTCTGTTTATTTTTGAGAAAGTCAAGAAAACGGCTGTTTAACTTACAGATAGAATTTATTATATGGTAGAAACACAGATAAAAGCGTTTAAAATCTTAGCTTAAAGAAGTATCTGGTTGTTAATTGTGAGGATAAACTGCATTCAATTTCTTCATTTTTCACTAGGTATTTTTTGCTAGCTCGTACCGATCCAGATCCAAAAGCTCCTGCAAGCAAAGCGTTTACAGGGTTCATTGTGGAAGCAGATAGCCCTGGAATCCAAATAGGAAGGAAGGTGAAGACAGTGTCTCTTATTTGACAAGCCGGGGATTATTGTTCACTTCTACACAATTAATGCAACAAATTACCATTAAAGAAAAAAGATTGTAATACAACTGAACATTTTCATACAGTTATGTACAATGATCTCATTTTCACAGCGTACAGAAACCATTCAGATAAGAAATTATTCAGAATGGTCTTAAAGTAAGATGTCTTTGAAGAGCTGCGAAAGAATCTTTGAGAACTGTTTTATAGACAAGTGCCTGTAAATGAGAAGTAGTATGCCTTGAAAGGATAAGAAACAAGCCGAACGATTTTAACTGTAAATACGCACACAGTGACCTTTCATTTTAGCTCCTTTTGCTTGAGGAAGAGGCCTTGGAGACACTGGTGCTAGTTCATTCTTTAAAGAAAAAAAAAAAATACTATTTTTGATAGCAGGCAAAACTGGATGTTGAACATAAGGAATCTGAAAACTGAAAATGCTCATTTATTTATTTACTTGCAGTACATCTGTACTGCTTGCATATTAGATTCTTTATTTTTTCCACTCCCATCTCAAAAGATAGAGCTGAACTAGAGAAAGACAAGAAGACTGATTAGAGCTATGGAACTGATGTCAGATAAGGAGAAAGTAAAATTCCCAGCTTAGACATGCATGCTGGTCTGCAAGTGCAAAACTAGTATTTGTCATTTCTATGGTGATTTTTAGATGAAGTGGTTTTGGGTGGAGAAAAGCATACTTTATGCTTTGAGTAAACGAATAAAAATAACAGTACCCTAATTTGGTTGCACCTCTGTAAATTTCCCTTTTCAGGAAATGAACATGGGTCAGCGCTGCTCAGACACAAGAGGTATTGTCTTTGAAGATGTGCGAGTCCCAAAAGAAAATGTACTGATAGCTGAGGGAGCTGGCTTTAAAATTGCAATGGGAGCTTTTGATAAGACCAGACCACCCGTAAGTATCAGTAATAACTTATTTATAAATTACAGTAGGAATTTCTGATTTATTTTTTTTTTTATTCTGTGCTGTATTCATTTCAGGTAGCAGCTGGTGCTGTTGGATTAGCAAGAAGAGCACTTGATGAAGCTACCAAATATGCTTTGGAGAGAAAAACCTTTGGGAAACCAATTGTTGAAGTAAGTGGAGGTGGGGTGGGGAGAGAGAGACAGAATATAAATAAAAGCCACGTATTCACACCAGTTGTATGACTACTGATTTTTCAAGATCCGTATTCCTCAATATTATTACTCCTTAATTTTTATATTAGATCTCTGAATATAGGTCAGCACCATTTAAGAAAACTTATCTATGTGGTAACTTCAGGAAGTTTTCTACAATTGTCAATGGTAATAGTAAATACAGAAAGCAAACTTTGCCCAGATATCTGAAAGTCAAGTACTATCAGGACATACCTGACGTTTTCAGTGCTAATAAGCTGGGATTTTCAGGAAAGGTAAAAACCCCTGAGTTATGTGAAATGACGCACAGTATTAATACTACTAGAACACATTGCTAATCACACCACTTACTAGTTTTAAAGAAAGTAGAAATAAGTGGCAAGGTAAATACCAATCTCATAAATAGTAAAGAAAAACTTTGTAATTCATTATTTAATAAATGATTATGAATAAGTGGATTAGAGAATTAAAAACGAGAGTCCAATTCAACATACAATTATGAGAGCTTGATCCATATTCTGTAGAACTCCTCTAGTATAAGGTACTGAGTTTGTTGGAGAGATCACTAAATTAAGACTATATTTTTTCTTTAATGCCACAGAATTGTAAGCAGGCAATGTTAACCACGTTTATTTCATCATTTGTAGCACCAAGCGGTGTCCTTCTTGCTTGCTGAAATGGCAATGAAAGTGGAACTCGCTAGGATGGCTTACCAGAGAGCTGCATGGGAGGTTGATGTTGGCCGCAGGAATACATACTATGCTTCCATTGCAAAGGCGTTCGCTGGTGACATTGCAAACCAAGTAGCTACAGATGCTGTACAGATTTTTGGAGGAAATGGATTTAATACTGAGTATCCTGTAGAAAAACTAATGAGGGATGCCAAAATCTACCAGGTAAGTAAAAGAAAGAATGTGATTTTCGTAGTAATGCATTAATTTTATATAAAATAAACTAATGGCTACTTATTTCATATCATCATGTACTCTTAAAAGAAAAGCTTTTAGAATTAAAGCAATAATCCTTCAACTTTAAAGAAAGAGTCATTCAAATCAGGCAGATGCTTGCATACAACAGTCATTGTTCTGGACCACTCAACCTGTATAAAAGAAATAAGTTACGTTTTTTTCCTTTTTTTTTTTTCCCCCAAATGTGGTAATGCTTTGAAATTCTTGGACTCTTGATTTTGAAGCTTTTGAACTCTTAGAAAAAAAGCGTGGTAGAAAAAAATGATAAAAATAACCAATGCTTGCTTTGGTATCCTATAAGTAGAGGTCGTCTTTGTCTAATGCTGTTCTTGAAAGCCTTCAGTCATGGAAATCCTCTGACCTTCTGTATGTGTCCTGGACTGGTGCCTGCCTATAGTTTAGTTTTTCTCACAGACTTAACACTAAGGCAGGTGCTTCACCTTTCCTCATTAGTTGCAGCATTGTTCAGTTGAGTGGCTGTTTTTTCCTTTCTGTTTCCAGTCTCTTCATCATTTGTTACTGTGCTCCAAACCTTCTGTTTGAAACTGTGATAAAAGCTGGGTAGAATAGTTTGAGAAATCACCGCTGTTGAGTGTCATGGAAAGATTATCTTGCCTCTGTTGTCTTTACAGAAGTGAGACAGTCTGTAGTGATTAGCCTTTTTTTAACAACAAAACCCACTCATACTTATTTATGTTTATTTTCATAAGAACCTTATTGTGTTTAGATAAGAGCACCTGAGAGCACAAGACTGTCTCTTGATATATGGTATGTGATTTACTCCATTTAGCCCACTGTAGTTATGCTGTCACACTGGAATTTTCTGTTTTCTTTGTCTCTTCTGGGTATCCTAATCCACACTGGATTAGGGTTGTGAAGGTTTAAAAGTGGAGATCTGTTAAAACCTTTTAAAAAATCACCAGCTAACATTTTTGTGATTCTTCTTTTCAGATTTATGAGGGAACTGCTCAGATTCAAAGGATGATCATAGCTCGTGAACATATTGGCAAATTTAAGGCTTAAAGAAACGTATAAAGTGTTTCTGGTGCTGCTGTAGCGTTCTGTGCTCTCATGGAAGAGGATTTCAGTGCCTTTCTCAATAGAATTAAAAAGCTTTCAAAATCTTTTTATTCTGTACATCATTAAGCACTACTTCTGTTCGCCTTGTCTAGTCACTTGCTTCATTCTAAACAAAGCTGATATGTTCTAAACATTCTGAATTCCAGTATGATTGATTGTTCAAATACAAAGTGGGTGAGAAATGAGGACCGCACAAGGCAGTGTTTTCTCACTATAAAATTATATGGTCAGAATGTTACTTCTGACAGTCACTGCTGTATTCTAATAAATTTTTGTAAGAGAAGTGTGGTTGGGTTTTTTTCATTTTGCTTGTCACTTAAATTGTATATTGGGTACGTGGTCCAGTGTCTGAAATATGTTAATGGCTGCACTTCGGTTCCTGCTGTGCTGCTGCCGGGGCAGCTGAAAAGCCTTTCCCTGTCAGCAGAACATGGACCTGTGCTGCTGGTGGCTGCCCCTGCCTGCTCGAAGGATTTAGGTACCATGCCACAGTAACAATGTCAGCTTGAGAGAATGGGGCCTTCTGCACTGTTACTTAAGCGTGGAAATGTTCAATTAGGATGACTCATTTCAAGTGAAAAAGTGTAGCTTTCCCTTAAGAATGAGTTAAGGGACCATTTCTATTTCATATCCATTATATTTAAGCCCATCATTCCTTTCCATCAGTGCATATAATTCACTAGGTTTGCAGTAAACGCAGCTGAGAAGAAGAAATTGTTGTGAGGTTTTTTTAACCTTGGGTAGACTGACCTAGGCACTGCTGTCAGAACGGACATTCCCTGGACTTCTGAAACAAACTACTTGGTACTGGTGCGGCCGTACCTGCAGTACTGCGTCCACTTCTAGGCTCCCCAGTACAAGAAAGACAGACTTACCCGGAGGGAGTCTGGCACAGGATCACAAAGATGATGAAGGGACTGGAGCATCTGTCATATGAGGAGAGGCTGGGATTCTTCAGCCTAAATGAGAGGAGGCTCCGGGGTAATTGTATGCATATGCATAAATACCTGGTTGGATGCAACCGAGAGGAGGGAGCCAGTCTCTTCTCAGTAGTGCTTACTGACAGGACAAGAGGCAATGGGCACAAAACACACTGAAAACCACTGGAACACAAGAAAACACTTTGACATCACGACTGTTACTCGTGGTGAGCCCAAGCATCTGGCGGTGGTGGGAGGGCGAGCCCCGGGCTGCGGGGCCAGCGCCACTGCTTTGTACACTTGGTTTGAGTCCTCCATCTAGGAACTCCAGTGTGCCAGGCCAACCACCTGAACCAGCATCCTGTCAAATCAGGGCTGGAATATTTCCTGCCATTGAGAGTGATCTCCATAGGATTTGTACAAAAATTCCTGTTTTATTGGAGATAATTCTGCTGTCACAGCACCAGAGAGCTTCTTGAGTGGGGGTGGTTTTCCCTCTTGCACGTAGTCTTGCATCTTTTGGTCATGTTGTTTGTCATGTCTGTGTGTGGTGTTTGTGCGCACATTTGGGTTGGGGCTGTCTGGCCTGTGAGTACAGCAGCAATAGAGCTTGAGGCAGTGGAGCAGTCTAGTGCTGCAGTAACGGGTTGATCTGTCTATTTTCTCTTCTCATGGACCATATGACCCATGTGTGGGTGAGGAGCCGTCAGCAGCTGGTGCAGATAGTCATTCCTGTAGCATTTCTCAGCTGCTCAGGGGGCAACTGAGGCATCTTGAGAGCAGCTGTTTGTGCGGTAGTTGAGCAGGTACCATGTGAATATGTCAAAGCTCATATAGGTGGGTGTTAATGTCTGGGGTTTTGCAGGCTGTAGTTGGAATTTAAAAGGCATATGCAAAAGGAAACGAGACAACTGGCCTCTTCTACATCTTCAGTTTGCCTTGGTCTACATCTGAGTGACCTGTTTTTTCTTCAGACACAGCATAACAAACTGCATGTCAAAGGACAATAGAGGGGGCAAGCAGAGTGCTTTAAGAAGGTGGGCTAGTGCATGGCATGGGAGGGCAGGTGCTATTGTTAGTGGCTCTCACTAGCTTATGCTTTTTCTTTTAGCTTTGTTTAGAAGGTGTGAAGCAGCACAAAAAGTAGACTGCACTTGAGCTCACTCAGGCAAAGTGAGCGATGAATTTGTGCTGATGTGGTGGTTATTTTTGAGGTGTCATGTTGCTGTAGATAGAAACATCCCCTATTATTTGGGTTTTACAGGTGGTGACACCCTGAAAAATCATACTGGAGCAGTTGACTGGCCAAGGTAAAGGAACAAGACAGAGGAATCACTGTGGGTTGTTCATGATTTCAAACAGTATCTCAGCATCTGCTTTATTCCTTTTTTGTTTGGTTGTTGTTTTTATTTTAAAGTAACCACATACAGTCCCAGCAGGGTGAAGCCATGCACAGTCTGAGAAGGTGAGGTACCTGTCAGCCAGGATGAAATTCAATTGCAAAGTAGCATGAGGCAATTCAGTGATGTGTTTCCCTTTCATTTTCCAGGTGCAGCAGTGGGCTTTCTTCAGAAATGGACAAGCATTTGAGGTAACCTGCTGGATGTGAGAAGAGTGGCACAGCAGGCCCTGTGGAGCAGGTGAATGCTTACAGCCACAGTGGTCATATAGCTCTTTGGTTTTCCAGCTGCCACAGGAACTACTGGTCACAACATCTGGTTCTGGGTGCAGCACAGGTGAGTGAAGTCCATGGTGCCTCTGAGAACAGTGGTTTTGTAGAGGAGGTTGATGTAGGCTGGCGTGGCAGTGACCTCCAGCACTGTATTTTTGCAGATGCAGCAAAACCTTGGTTACGTGATGTGGTCCTTCTTGAGGATGGATTCTGACCCCTAGGTCTCTGAGAGTCAAACTGAAAGGCAAACAGTATGAGTGGGTGGGGTGGAAAGAGACTGCAGTGTGGGACAGGTGAGGTGTCAGTGAATCACTGCAGTGGTGAGGGCCTTAGCAGGCATCTGTAGGATCTTGACTGCACCACCTCATTGTCATAGTGCCAGTTGTGTGCTTCTTGTCTATCAGTTGTAGCCAGAACTGTGGATCTGTCTTGTGTGTTTTGCTTCATAGATGTTTCTGGCTGGTCATCTTTGATCTGGGCAGCATCAGCCGCTCTTCTCATCTTGTGTGTTTTGTTTCCAAGAAGTCCTAAGGTTTCGTCCCCACATCCTTGCAGTCTTAGGTCTTACTGCCTGGCTTCTTGGGCATTAATCAGCCCAGTTTTGACAGTGACTTTCTGCCACAGGCCATGGTGTCTTACTGCATTTCCCAGCTCTGTCTTAGAGCATCTGTGCCACACTGTTGCGGTACCATAGGACTTCTTGCCTGGTGGCACCTTACCTGCTCTGGGCAGTGTTTGTTTTAGCTGGTGCTCTTTTCTGTCATGTTCAGCACCGGTTTGTGCATGCTAGAGAGTGTCCAGAGGAGGCCTCAAAGCTGATGAAGGGTTTAGAGGGGAAATCATGTGAGGAGTGAAGTCACTTGGTCTGTTCAGCCTGGAGAAGAGCAGGCTGAGGGGGCACCTCATAGCATTTCACTGCTTCCTCACAAGGAAAGGAGGAGGAGCAGGTGCTGATCTCTTCTCTGGTGATCATGACAGGACGCGAGGAAATGTCAGAAAGATGTGCCAGGGGAGGATTAGGTTGGACATTAGGAAAAAGTTCCTCACCCAGAGGGTGGGTGGAGCACTGGCACAGCTCCCCAGGAAAGCAGTCACGGCACCAAGCCTGGCAACATTCCAGAAGCATTTGGCCAATGCCCTGACACACGGTGTGAATGTTGGGGGTGTCCTTGTGCAGGGACAGGAGTTGGACTTGATGGTCTTTGGTGGGTCCCTTCCAGCTCGGGGCATTCTGTGATCCTTTGGGCTCCCCGCGTACCCTTCCTTCAGCGCGCAGAGGCGCTCCCTGCGCCCCACAGCGCGGATCCTAGTGACCGCGCCGCTCAGCTCCCGCCTTCGCCCAGGTCGCGCCCCCGCCGCCCCGCCCGCTGCTCTCAGCCCTCCCCCGCCCCCGTGGGGCGGGGCCGGGACGCAGCCACCTCCCCCCGGCGGAAAGGGCCGTGGGGCGACGGGAGCGCTTCCGGGTGGCGGCGGGAGTAGAAACAGCGGGAACGCTTCTAGGCGGCAACAGCGGGAGCGGCAGAGCTTCCAGGCGGTGGGAGCGGGAGCGGCGGGAGGGGGAGCCGCGGCGGCGCCAGGACCAGGCAGTGGCAGCAGCATCACCATGACGACGCTCCGCGCCTTCACGTGCGACGACCTCTTCCGCTTCAACAACATGTGAGCGCCGTTCCCCCCCCCCCCCCGCCCCATCCTTGCTTCTCCCCCCACGCTCCCGCCGCTCCCCTTGCCCCGGGGGAGCCCGCGGTGAGCTCTGTTCTCTCCTCCGCAGTAACCTGGACCCGCTCACCGAGACCGTATCCTTGCCGGGGCCGGGGAGGGGGGAGGCGGGCGGCGCAGGCGGAGCGGACACAGCTTGGCTCCTTAACCCAGCGCCGCAGTACGGGATCCCCTTCTATCTCCAGTATCTGGCGCACTGGCCCGAGTATTTCATCGTCGCCGAGGCGCCCGGCGGGGAGCTCATGGGTTACAGTGAGTGCGGGGTCCCGGGGCTGCCCTCCCGCCAGGGGGCAGCGCTGGGGAGTCGGAGCCTGGAGCTTTTCTTGCCCTGAGAACTTCCATAGAATCGTAGAAAGGCCCGGTTGGGAAAGACCTTTGTGGTCATCCAGTCCAACTGTACCTGTCCACTACTAAACCATCCCTGAGCACTTCATCTACCGTCTTTTAAACACCTCCACTCCACCACCTCCCTGCGCAGCCTCTGCCAGTGCTGACCACCCTTTCAGTGAAGAAATTCTTCCTAATGTCCAGTTTAAACCTCCCCTGGCACAACTTGGAGCTATTTCCTCTCCTCCTATCGCTTATCACTTGCGATAAGAGCCCAGCACCCACCTGTCACAACTTCCTTTCAGGCAGTTGTAGACAGTGATGAGGTCTCCCCTCAGCCTCCTCTTCTCCAAGCTAAACAACCCTAATTCCCTCAGCTGCTCCTCACAGGACTTGTTCCCCAGCCCCGTCACCAGCCTCGCTGCCCTTCTCTGCATGCGCTCCAGCACCTCAGTGTCCTTGTAGTGAAGGGTCCCAAACTGAACACCGGATTTGAGGCGTGGCCAAAGGTTGCAAAGGTCTTTTCCAGCCAAGTGGTTCTGTGACCATTTGGCTCCATGTGGAAAGGAGAGGAGCTGTGAAGGAGCCCACCAAAATGATGCGTGTCCCCCTTCCCCCCTACCCCTTTATTTTTAAACATACAGTGTTTGCAGGGCCTTAGCTTTCTATTGTCAGGTTGGCAAAGCTTGTCAGGCTCTATTCCTCGACAGTCACCAAAAGTCACCAATAGTTGCCAGGATGGTGAGACAGTTTTGGCCTTCTAGCCCTCCCTTACTTTAGTCAGATCCTTAATTTTGTTCAGTTAAAGACTCACAAGAGTTGCTTACAATTTCCCTCTGAAAGTCATGCGTCAAGGAGTGAATTTGCAAAAGTTATTTTTTTTTATACTAGTCAAGAAACTACTGTAATGCTTCAACAAAGTTACATTTTTAGAGGCTGCTGAATCAGGAGTGATAAGGTGTAGACATCCCTGTTTGAGCCTTTACTGCATCATTGCAGTGTCTGTTTATCTACTGTGTGGTTCTTTTGTAAAGATGTGTAGCTGTGGCCAGTGTGTTATTCCAAAGGTGCCACTGCGCTGATGCTCTGTGTGTTCACAGTAATGGGTAAAGCAGAAGGCTCTGTGGCTAGGGAAGAGTGGCACGGACATGTTACTGCTCTTTCTGTTGCACCAGAATTTCGACGGCTGGGTTTGGCTGCCAAATTGATGGAACTACTGGAAGAAATTTCAGAAAAGTGAGTACTATGCTTATCTTAAATTTATCTTTTAAAGTCATCTTTCTGCAAACATCTGTTCCTGTACTTGATTTGCATGAAACAAGCCTAGAATTTTCCTGTAAGTAGTGTTCTGACTTGCTGAAATTCCCCATAGTTAGAGAACAAGATTTATGAATGTTGCTTGGTGGGTTTCTATGAAAGCTAACTTGCCAGAATCAGTAGGAAGTAGCCTGAATTCCAGTAGTGGTACTGTATAAGGTCAATATCTCGCTAGGAAAAATGCTTCACGAAACGTTAACACCCATTCCCGTAGGGCCTCCTACATACTTTTTCAGTAATCGTGGGCTTTGTGCGATTCTCTCAGGCACAATCTGGACAAAATTTTGTATGGCAGACAGTATCTTATCTCACTTTCCATCTTGTGCTCAGTTACTTGTACCTGCAGAAAATCTAATTTAGCATCAAAGAAACCCACAGGGTTTGTGCTGGTAAGGCAACTCCATCACATTTGGCAAAATCAGAAAATAGTACGATGGTTTGAAAACTTTGCCTTGTGAGGAGGAGAAGGACTACTGCCTTTTAGGCAACTGAATGTTGTGACTGATCCTCCCCTGCACTTTGAAGGAGGCGGTCCCTAAGCCAATGCAATGTGAAATGTGAGGGGTTTGTTGTTTGGGGTTTTTTTTACATAATTTCTTATGGAAATGAGGCTTGTGTGGTTGATTATCTTGTCCTGTTCTTTCTGCTCATAATTCTGACCCAACTGGCTGGTATGGAAGAATGGTTGTGTGACAAAAATGAAATGAAATTTCTGCCTTTGCTTGATTTGTCCCCTGGTAAAGGAGTGTATCTTTTATTACAACGTGAAAGATGTTTGATTAGCATACCACATTGTCAGACCTGCTCCAGGTCTGATTACAAGTTATGGCTTATTATTTAGAAACATATTTGCCTGCTATTCCTTACTGTGATTTGTTTGTTTGTTTGTTTTTCCAAAGAAAGGGTGGATTTTTCGTTGATCTCTTTGTGAGAGTATCAAATCAGGTTGCAGTAAATATGTATAAGCAACTAGGCTACAGTGTGTACCGAACAGTGCTGGAGTACTACTCTGCTAGCAGTGGAGAGCCAGATGAAGATGCTTATGGTAAGTACTGTGTGCTGCCTCGAGTTGAATGGAAAGATTCTTCTGGTGGAGGTTCCTGGGCTTCTTTTTTTTTCGTGTGAAACCAGTGTAGACAGTCGTTGATGAATGGGATTTTGTGTACTCCTTTAGGTAGCTTTTCCTACTGTAAATTATAAGTTACAAAATTTAATCTTGCACATTTAATCTTTACACATTTGTAGCATCTGTGGCAAAAAACCCCTACAAACCAAAAATAAATTACTAAGTACAACGACATTTATTCTGTAGTTAAGATAAAAATGCAATTTCTTATCTAATTTTTCTTTCCAAGGAGTGGCTGGGATTTTTGCTAATGCTACTGGGGGAAGAAATAGCAGTGGTTCCTCTTTTCTTGCCGTAACTGTTTTTCTCAGACGTCTAACCACAAGCTTCTAGGTGTCAGTGGTCAACAATGGCAGAGAATTGGGTGGCATTTTCAATTTAAAAGGGAAAGAACATGGAAATAAAGTATGTTAGTTCTGTTAACGCAAGTGAAATAGCTGCTGCTTCCTCTTTCTAGACCCTCTTTCCTTTAAGTATCCTTCCCCAAGCGTTACGTGGTTATGCTGTATGACTCCTGTTCTTGCACCATTCGCTGGATGTGCCAAGGTACTATGAAATCCAAGGCTACGGACAGACATCTACCACTGCTGCAGATGCCTTAAGTCATATATTTGTCCCTCTAGCCTGCCATTTCCTTCCCATTCAGTTGAGTTTTGTGTAGTGTTATGTTCCAATTAATAACATTGCTGCTGAACAACATTAAGGACATCAGGCTGTTAGAGAGTGTTCAGAGGAGGGTGACCAAGATGATGAAAGGTCTCCAGGGTGAGGCTTTTGAGGAGCAGCTGAGGTCACTTAGCTTGTTCAGCTTAGAGAAGGGAAGGCTGAGGGGTGACATCATCACAGTCAGCACCTTCCTCATGAGCGGCTGCAGGTGGGGAGATGCTGATCGCTAGTGACCAGCGATAGGGCACAGGGGAATGAAATGAGGTTGTGTCAGGGACAGTGCAGACTGGACATTAGGAAAAGGTTCTTCACTGAGAGGGTGGCCAGTCACTGGAACAGGCTCCCCAGGGAAGTGGTCACGGCCCAAAGCCTGTCAGAGTTCAAGGAGCATCTGGTTTAGTTTTATGTAGTCCTGTGAGGAGCAGGGAGTTGGACTCGATGATCCTTACAGGACTCTTCCAACTTCAGATCCTCTATGATCTTGTGAAATATTCTTGATTAAAAATTATCTTACTGTAATAGAGCACTACTGAATATGGCTTTGTACGATGACTGACTTTTATAATACCATTTTTTTTTCTTTTGCCACAGATATGAGAAAAGCTCTTTCCAGAGATACAGAGAAGAAATCAATTATACCTCTTCCTCATCCTGTGAGACCAGAAGACATTGAGTAACTATAAGCTGTAATTCTCGGGCAACTCACTAATGAGTGTCAGGTTACTTCTCCCTCTAGCCCCCAAGAACATACAGATCTTAGGCTCAATGTTTTTCTCCGTGAAATACCAAAAAGTAATATTGAGGAGCTTACTAATGCTGCCTCATTGGTAATGGCTGCATACTCCTACACTTACACAATTATTTTTCCTTTCAAATATTGGAAACTCAGTGACTATTAAAATGGAATTACCTCCTATATGGTGTTTTCTTTTTCTTTCACACCAAAAATACTTGAAGTCATTAATAGTAAAAACACTTCAAATGCATTTATTAATGAGCAATGAAAATACTGCACAATGCCCAAGAAACATAGCAAGGGAAGGCGACGGATTAGATCTTGCATAGAAGATAAAGCAGTTTAAATATAATGTAGAAATGTCTTTCCTGTCTTCATGGCATAGGCATGGGACCGAGCTTAGGTTCACTGTTGTTTTGAAAAAGGCAAACAACCAAAGCAACTAAGGCTTTTTCTCCACTGTGGACCAGATTCAAGACCAATCCTGTGTTCTGGGTACCCACGCATACCTTAACATGCTATGTCCACTCACACAATCTGCGGTAAAGTTTCTTGTATTCTTGTACTACTCTTGCTCAATTTCATGCTCAATGTAGATTTTCCAAAGAACCAGCAAAAGAGAAGTCTCTCCTTGTGTTCGTTGTCTTTGATAAACCTTATATCTGTCACTAAGATAATGTGATTTATTTTTTAATGGAAAAGTGTAGATAAGTGTGGATTTTGTGGAAATGGAATTCAGAGATCAGAGTATGAATTGACCATACAAGCTAGGATTAAGACTAAGAGTAATATCAAATCTTGTGCACATAATCCATTTAGTTTACTTCTGTAAGTATGTTTCTCCCTCCTGCCAAGAAGCTGATACTAACTTAGACCAGATACAGCCTAAGCCACTATGGTAAGGAGTTCTGTTCAAGATGGTAGATTATTAGCCACACTGTAAAATAAATACTGGGTTTTGTTCCTGCTTTTCTTCCATCCTTATATCCAGTTTTCCATACCTTTTTTTCCTCTCACTTTCTGTCCAGTGTCCTGGCTCCCTTGTTCTGTCGGCTCCCTTGTTCTGTCTGCTCCCTATCCGTATTCCATTCCATATCACTATTTTGCTCCCTCTTTTTTTTTTAAGAAGTTCCTTGTGCCTTTTCTTTTACTCCCCCATCCCTCTGTCTTGTGTGATGTCCCGTTTTTGAGGCCATGGAAGTGGTATCAGGAGTGACAGGCTGTCAGAAGCAGGTCCTCCAGCCCGTTGCTGTTTTTGTCTTCTACATCTCTCTGGCTCAGTCCGCATCTCTCTCTCTCTCTGTTACTCAGACCCTTTGCCCTGTTCTCTGTCCTACTTTTCCCTCTGTCCTTATGTCCCATTCCCTTTCCCCATCTTTATCCTTCCTTCTCCTTTTTCTTTGTCCTGCTCCCTGACCCTGTTTCTTATTCCATCTCACCCGTCCTTTTCCCTGTACCTTTCTGTCTCGGCTCATCAGCCCTTCTCCCTTGTCTTACTTTTCTCTTTATAAGCCTCTATCCTGCTCCCTGCCCGTTTCTCTCCCCCATCATTATCTCTCTCTCTATCCTTGTCTCCCTGTCTATCCCTGTCTCCATCACTCCATCCTGTCCCTCCTTTTCCCATTCTGTCTCAATGTTCTGCTTCTCTTTCCTTCTGTTGCTCTGTCCCTTTGTCCTGTTCCCCACCTCCCACCCTGTTGCTCTCATTCTCCCTCTTCCTTTTTTATTCTATGTTGCCATCCTCCCTGTGCCATCTTCTAACTGTATGCCTCTCTCCAGCCCCCTGATTCTATTTGTTTTGCCTCTCTCTCTGTCATGCTGCCTGGCCCAGTTTTTTCTTCATCTTTGCTGAGCTCCCTGTCCTTCTCTTTCTCTCACTTTCCTGTTCGTTGCCTCACGCTTTCTGTCTATGCCCCCACTGTCCAGCCAGCTGCCACTTTTCTCCTCTTTTCTAGTGTCTTGGACCAGGTCTGCGTTCGCTTTTCAGTTTTGTTATGGTTTGAGTTAATTGGGCTTGGCCTTAGTCTAAAGTAACTGCATTTTTCTGAAAGCTAACTGCATGCTTTTTCAGACAGTTTCTCTCTAGAAGTGATAACAAGGGGCATTGGTATACAGAAAGGCCAGTACTCCTCTAGTAACCAAGGCCATCCTCAAGCTGGTGAAAAAGGCTGCACCTGCAGGGAGAAGCGGACAGGACAGGTGACCCCAAAATGACTGGCAGAGGATTCCATACTGTATATGTCATGTTCGTTATAAAACTGAAAGATCACAAGGGTCTCACTCTCTTTTGTGATGGCTGATGTCCAGCGAAGACCTCATTTGTCTTATTGTTCCTGACCCTGGATCCATGCATCCCTGAATCCAGTTCATGAGCTCAGCTCCCTGCTTGCTAAGGACCCATTCCCTTGTGTCTGCTTTACAGGAGTTGTGGGGATGTATAGTCATCGAGAGGTGGGGGTGCGATCTCAGATATTTGTACATATTTCATTACTGTCTAATTATTTTAATCATTATTACTATTATTACCATCATTTCATTAAAGCTGTAGTTTTAGTTTTAGTTTCCAATCCGCAAGACTTTTTTCCTCTCATTTTACTCTCCCTTCCACCAGGGCTGAGAGATTGGAATTTGGGAGCCCATGTGCACGATTTTAGCTGCCAAAAATTTAGCCAGGTTGGGGCTAAACCATGACAAGTTTTAACCTATTTCAAAACGTAAAAAGTTACTATAAATACAATTCCCATTGGGTGGAGAATGTATTCTCTGAGGTGTCCAGGATATGGAGAATGTTAACATTCCTCTAGGAACTGAACCTTATCTTTCATCTTTTGTTTGGATAGCAATTGCCTGGTTAAGCTAAGTGAGATTTACTGAATCTAAGCAGGTCTAAAAATATAACCTTATTCCTTGAGAGAGCCTACAGCTACAGATTAATTTTAAAAAGCAGCACTGTTTCCTATGGGTCTGTCCGTGAGTCTGAGTGTGCCAGTGGAACCCAGCATCAGACCAAAGAACCGGATGATATTTGAAGTCCCTTTCAACCCAAACCCTTCTATGATCTTGATCTGGATAGGTCTTAAGGAAGGCAGGATTTGCAATTCTGTGGCTAAGGTCAGGGTTCTTTCAACAATGTTTTGTTTACTGCTGTTATAGACAATTCAGAAACTTTTTTGTTGTTCACCAGGAAAAAACCCTGAAAATAGCATCCATGGTCCGCACAAACACCACCACCCACCCAAACACCCATCCGCTGCCACCCGGCGGCTGAGCCTCGGTACTGCAGATCGCGTGTGCTCGCTGCTGCCACAGGCTGGCCAGGATTCGGTGCTGCAGCCCCGGGGGTCGTTTGTGCTGCGGGGCTGTGGTAGCTGGTTACTGGTGCTGACCAGTTGTCACTGGTGGACGCTGGTCGTTACTCGTGTAAGCCCACCTCGAGAATTGTATGCAGTTTGGGGTGCCGTACTATGAAAAGGATCTAAAGCTACTGGAGAGTGTCCAGAGGAGGCCACAAAGCTGGTGAAGGGTCTGGAGGGGAAATCGTATGAGGAGCGGCTGAAGTCACTTGGTCAGTTCAGCCTGGAGAAGATCAATGACAGGACTTGAGGGAACGGCAGGAAGATGTGCCAGGGGAGGGTTAGGCTGGACATTAGGAAAAGGTTCTTCACCCAGAGGGTGGTGGAGCACTGGAACAGCTCCCCAGGGAAGCAGTCACAGTGTCCAGCCTGACAATATTCCAGAAGCATTTGGACAATGCCCTCAGACAACATGGTGTGAACGTTCGGAGTGTCTTATGCAGGAACAGGAGTTGGACTCGGTGATCCTTGTGGGTCCCTTCCAACTCGGGTCATTCTGTGAGTCCAGCCCCTTGTGCACCCCCCTGCAGCACTGCCCCTCCCCAGCCTACCCTCGTCTGTGGCTGGGTACACAAACAGCTGCGGAACACAGCAGTGGTGTCCATTAAGGTGTGCAGAGGCAAAGCAGGAGGGGTGTTCTGCGAGTGGAGGGTAAATGCTCAGCACTTCCTTTGTTCAGACCTGCAACTTGCCTGGTAACACAGTGCTCCTGAGCGCTCCATCAACTGACTGTAGAATGGCTTGACCAGCTGGACCCATGGAGTGTATCCATGCCCTCCAGAACCTAAACACTTTCATGAGTCCTTTCCCACCTCGTTTTCATCCTCCTGCCCCAGCTGACTCCAGCTGCAACCCTTCTGCCAGCGCTGGTAGGAAACGAAGTCCATCAGAAACTCACAGTTGCTGCTGGCCACCTCCAACGCTGGGACACCCTCCATGGGTCTGTGGTCTGGGGCACAAGCAGATCCATGCTTCCAAGGTCCTGGCTCTGCAGTGCCTCACGCCCAGTGGAAAGAAATATTCACTTCTGGTGGATATTTAAGTGGTGTGCATACTGGCAGCAAAAATACTTCCCTTCTAAACATCCACACGCAACCGTGATTCAATGAATTCCTGCACCAAGTAGGCAAGCCTATTAAAGTCAACTCATTACCACTATACTAAAGTGGGAATGATTTTCATGTGAATGAATTCCCTGCATTTATATGAATAGATGCCTGTTCAACAAGTTCTCTAAGGGCCTAAACTGTCACAGACATTTCATACACTGTTCAGCCTGAACGTGGGCGACTGTTTTTTACAGTCTGAGCTCAGAGCAGACAGAGAAAGTAGAAATATGCAGTAACACACAATGTACTCAGCAGATGATCAATACTGTCATTAATTTATTTTAATCCCTGTTTCTTTGTTTAAATAGTTGTTTTAAGCTATCATAACCAAAATATTCTTAGTAAAATTTTGACTAATTGTGAAGGATACTGAATTCTTTGAAAAGAAACCACACCATAAATAAATATTGATGGCAGGCTGGGCACTGAAGTGACTGGAATTTTTAGTTCAGTCTGACATTTAGCAAATCTATTAGACACTCCAGAGAAACAAACACAATTTGTAAATGCTGCTGTTGCCGATGTTTATGTAAAGCTAAAGAGTATACAAAATACCAGTCAGAACTTAAAATACATACTGACCTAGCAACTACACAACAGATAATCATTCATACCTAATTAAAACCCGTGCCTTAACATCTACTTAGTCTATCATACCAGAATAATTCAGTTATAGGGAAGATATCTGTTTGGTTTTCTCTTTGTGATATAGTTCTGGTTTTGTTTTGCTGTGCATCCCAGTATTTTTCTTGCCACTTCAAAGAGTGCTGCCTCTTGCTGCACTACACAGAGGAATCATTGTAACAGTAGGGTTGTAATAATTGCCTCTTAAAGGGAGAGAAAGGAAAAAAAAACCCCAAAATGTACAGATTGTGTAAGCATCCCATTTAGGAAATCTATTCAGATCAGCCTCTTTCTCTGTAGCCTTCCACAATCTCTGACTGTCAACAAGTATATTTACTATAAAGGTTCTTAGAAAAAGATGATGGTATTCCCCAAAAATATCTGTGGAAGCTCTGTAAATTTGGAAATTGCCTTTTTAATAAATTCACTGAAGCTCACCCTACAAAAATTAACTGGCTATAGAGTACATATTGGGTCTTTTTTCCATACTGAAAAGAAGTTAATACAGACAGAAGTTTATGCTGAAATCCAAGTAGAATGTCTCTCAAGGAACACTTTAATGTCATAATTAATTTGTAGGGGTTTTTCCTTTAATCAAGGAAGAGAACTGTAGGACAGTGCTATGTTTGTCCTGTCATTGATGTGCTTGCTGTGTGAAGGTATTCCTACCTCAGTTTCTCCTCTTCTTTAAAATTAGCAAAATGGCACCTAGCTGAGTTTAGTGAAAATTTTCTAAGAAGTGTCAGTAACTAACATCAGCACAACTGTACGCAACTTCTTCTCCCTGAAACAGAGCATAAAGTTGAAGAACTGAGATGAAATACATCTTGCAACAGAAGTGGACTTCAGCCGGCCCCAGAAGAAGGAAAGTCCAAAGGATGGATGCAAGGGCAGGTGCCAGCAAAGGTTAATCTGATCTGCTGGTTTTGGCTAATACAACCCCATTTAGTTAACTCATGAACTAAGAGATGTCCTGTTTCTCATGCAGCAGCTCCATCTGCTGCCCAAAAGGAAAGATGGATTTTGCATTGGGACTACATTTACAGAATAAAAGAGGTAACTAACTTGAATAATTTGAAATATCTTTGGAAAATTCCTCCACGCTTCCCCAGTCAGTCCTCCCGCAGGAATGGCACCAACAGCCCGTGTAAAGAACTAACCACAACAAAAAAAGCAGAGGAAATAACAATCATATGAGTGTCAGGACTCTTTACTTGTACACCTTCAGAACCGGTCTTCTTGCAGCAAACTCTGATTCTCTATCTGCAGTCATTTAATGCAGTGCTGTCCCATGTTACTAGACCACACTGGTGAGGGACTTGATGCTCACTACAACCCACAAGGAATGTACCCAGGTATTCACAAACTACAAGAGGGTTTTAGTGATTCTTAGTTACTTACAAGTGGTTTATCTGAGTTGCACAAACAGAAGTTCCTAAAAGCAAAGGTTGTTTATTATATGCAGTGCAAGGTCTTGAGAATTAAAGCGATCTTTCCACACTTTGTGTTCCTTTATCAGGAGAACTATCAAGAGTTCTGTCCATAACAGAAGAGTTAAGGCAAGCCCATATCGACTCAGAGCGTGTAAATTCAATATCAGACCTACTCTGAATCGTGAATAACTTAGTGATTCTTTGTCTGTGTTTACTCTAGCTCCACACAGGTTGCTAGCTTGGGAGGGTAACTCCAAAGTGGTGCACGCTGGAACTGTTGAACCCTCCCATAACCCCCTCCACCACGGTTTCTGGCCAGCATTGCAGCAGCAATTTAATTATCAGCCAGCTCAGGTTCGGTGCTGGCTGCAGGCGCGCTGCGCGCACGGGAGGTGCCACCGGTCCGCCGGGGTCACTGGTTAAAAACTAAACCGGACCGGAACGCACTGGCCGACGCCTTAAGCGCAGCTCCCTCGCGGCCCGGAGCTCCACGCGGGCCCCGTCAACCCTCCTTCCCCTGGCGCGGAGCTCCACGCGCGCCCACATCAGACCTCTCTCCTCCCGGCGTGGAGCTCCACGTGGGTCTCGTCAACCCCCCTCCCCCCAGCGCGGGGCTTCACGCGCGCCCCCGTCAGCCCCCCTCTCCCCCCGGCGCGGAGCTCCACGCGCGCCCCCGTCAGCCCCTCTCTCCCCATTGCGCGGAGCTCTACGCGCGCCCCCGTCAACCTCCCCGCGCAGAGCTTCCGTACCTCCCTGGGGGCGCGGCGCGCAGGCTCTCCAAGTGGTGCAGAAAAAAGCCAACAGGTGGCTCCGTGGCGCAATGGATAGCGCATTGGACTTCTAGCGGCTGGTTTGAAGGGATTCAAAGGTTCCGGGTTCGAGTCCCGGCGGAGTCGCTTCTTCTTGCTTTTTTGTCACCCAACCTTACCTTCGGCCCCGAAGGCCTTCACCTCCGATCTCCCGCCCCTCCCTCACCCCAGCGCCGCAGCAGCCAGGTTCACCCGTCAGCGAGGCTCTCCGGGCCCGCCGCCCGTGCCGGACGCACACGGGCAGGGAGGGCTGGCAGCGGGCGCAGACGAACGGCACTGGGGATTCCCAAACCACAAACAACAGAAGAAAAGTCACCGCGCAAACCCCTGCAGCAGCGACAACCTCGTCAAACCTGTCGGCACCTACGGCCCAGCCTCCCGCGTTGCTCCTCGCAAAGTGATTTCAGTGCAAAACAAGGCAGTGCCTTTCCTGGACGTCCCCGGCGCGTTTATGGTTAACGCGATTTTCAAGTAACACAACAAGCCCACAGGATGAGCAGACAAAACGGAAGCACTGAACATTTTGATTAATACCACTTTCCTTCCGAACCCACACACTTAGAGGCAGAAGGTGAAGACCTGTTTTACTAACAGCAATCCAACAAAAAAAAATAAAAATCGGGTACTAAGCCACAAAGCAGTAGCGGCACTGAAACCTCCCTGATTTTGCTCAGGGCTGAATAAAGTATAAGTACATCCAATTCACGATTTTATTCAATTTGTGGATTCTCTGATAAATTATTTCTAATCCTGAACGTGTGACTGTGGCCTCTTTTTTTAACTATTATAATGTTTTTTTTAAAAGCAATAAAGGAAAAATGCACAGACAACATACGTAGAGTGTTTCATAATGCATTAATAGAAGCAAGAGAAATAAATTCAAGAACTATAGTCAGCAATAGAACTTGGGTTGATGCTGCTTGTTACAAATTTATGGAGCAATTTTAAAAGGAAAGCAATGTGAAGACAAAGAGGCAGTCTAATAACAATAATCCTCATATCTCACTGGTTATGAAGAACATTTGTTGCTGTGGGGAGAGTCAAGCAGCGGACCTCTGGGAGATGTGCTGTTTCCATCCTTGTAGGTTTTCAAGACCTGATTGTATAACGCCCTGAGCAACCTGGTCTTACCCTGCCTCGAGCCAAAGGCTGGGCAGGACAAGTTGTCATTGTCCCTTTAACTCTGCGTTAGGGCAGCATTCCAGCTCTCAGCAAGACTCACCCAGGCAGGCTCCTGTGACAAAACCAAGACTTTAAAAATTAAAAGATCAAAACCAATTATGCCACCTGGAAACTGGCAATGGTAAGAAGACACTTCCAGTGTTAAGGAGACTAAGTTGACTGCAGAGAGAAAATTAGAGACCCCCAAAGAAGGAAAAAGAAACAAATGTGAACAATGACAGCATGACAGAGGAAAGTGAGATGAATTTTACTTCTGTTCCTAAACAAACCATGCCAGCAACACCTCAGCCACTGTTAGCCAAATCCCTTTTCATCACAGTTTTTTGACTGTGACATCTAGTAGATGGACCATGAACTCACCAGGTTGTATGACTGGACAAGATGAAAAAGGAATATTGGCAAAGCCAAGGGGAGCATAAAGAAACAGGTGAAAGGAAATCTTACTGTCTGCACAAAACATTCCAGTGACATCCAAAACAGCAATAGGGGCATATAAAACACGAAAAAGCCCAACATGGTACCTCCTGCTCTTGAACTTCAGGGGAATGTTTTGGTAATACACATTTCTTGTTATTGTCTTGGTAATATATATTTCTTGTTAGTAATAGCAGTAAAGGCAGAATTACAAATTAACCAAATATTTCTGACAGCCTTTTGCATTTTTTAGGCAAAGTTACTCAAATGATGCTGGTATTTCAAATAATTTTTAAAGTATTTGAGTATTTTCAGAAAAATCCAATAATCTGATAAGCTTATGCAATCACAGGGCGCATTTTGTTTTTACTCTCTCTCCAGCAACTTAAACCTTAGGTTGATTTTCATTAAATTTAATTGAAAGGTAGAGGAATCCAAAATACCACCTGCCCCTGCTTTCATAGGAATTGGTAATTATGACTAGGTCCACTAAGCAGTGCTTTCGCTAAAGGAGGCTGAAGCACAAGCTCAGCCAACACCTAACTGAGAAGCACAGCCTGCAAGTACCACCTGCAGCCCAGCACACACTGTCCAGCGCATCTCAACCCTGGCTCACAGAGAACACCATGGGCACTTGCTGGGCACAGCATGTGGCAAAACAGAAGACATCAGAAGACTCAAAGGAACGGAAAAGATATAAAACATAAAACAAATCACGACAGCTGTCGTACATGAAGCAACTCCTGTAACTATGATTGAGCAGCCAGAGCAAGAGACATCGGGGTGTTGCTCGCTGTGCAACAGCAAATCTTGTTTTTCTCTTTTAAGGTTTGAGTTGTACAGTGCTTTTCCAAACCTGCATTTCAACATCCCAGGATGCAACAGAATGACAACTACTTTTGATGTCTTCTTTTCTTTCTTTAGTGTTCAGTATTAATTTTTTGAGCTTCCATGCCTCATCCAGAGAACAAGATGCCATAGTTGTTTTTATTTGCTTTATCACTTACAGAGAATTGAGATACTATCATAAATATAATTGTATTAGGATAGTGTCTGCATGTTAGCCAAGACTTGGTGACCCGTGGTTCTATGTGTATGTGTTTGATACCTCCTAGTGAAACCACTTTACTTTGCACACCATCCACCTCCAGTGCATCATGACTTTTTAAGGAATCTAGATTCTAGGCTGTTTCTTGTAGCAAATCATGATGGTAAACTTCACAAGAATATAAAACCCCCAAAGGATCAGGCAAAATTTCTTTCAAACTTCAGTTGGTAATCAAATACATACCATGATCCCTTCACTTTAGCTATTTATTGGCACAAATAGCCAATCCTTAAAAAAACGCCTGCTACTCACATTCTCAGTAGCAGAAAATTTCCTGGTTAAACACTGGTCAAGAGTGTCCTTCTTGTCTAAAATCTATAACAAAATCCAGTGCTCTTACAGTAAGAAAACAATGAACATCACTGGTCCTCTGATCATCACTTCTACATCTTTCTCACCTAATCCACCTAAGAGAACTTACTGACAGTTTTATTTCCTCTGTTATCTGTCTTACACTGTAGTGGAGTTACACTGTAACAGTAATACAATAACAGGTCATTAAAAAGCAAACAAACACCACAAAAGCTCTCACAACCATAAAAAGTTATGAATCATCACTAAAGGGGAACCAAACCAACACCATCTCTGGTCCTGTAATGGTAGCAGAAGCCTTCCAAACTCAGATATTCCGTATCAGCTGCCAGAACACCATGTGCACTCTACTCTCTAGTTAATAGACCCCACTGCCAAGGTATTTTCAAAAAAATCATTATCAAATGGTAAAAATTAATAGAAACAACATATGACAATGTTAAAATTTTATATACCAGTAACACATACTTAGATTATTTTTATTTTAAAATATGCATTTTATATCCTCATTTTTTTTATATTATTTATATTATATGTCTGTGTATATATGCTGAATTCCAGGATATTCCCAATTGTATTATGATCAGGGTTGAAATAAACCCTCCATAACCAAACTATTTCTCAGTACTTTCTATTATAGAACTGGCCAGCAGCACCTCTGACAAGACATGGAAAAATTTGTTCTGGCACATAACAGGTGATGATACCAAGCTGGGAGGAAGTGTCCATCTGCTGGAGGGTAGCAAGGCCCTACAGAGGGACCCTGACAAGCTGGAGAGATGGGCTGATTCCAGCATCATGAGGTTTAACAAGTCCAAGTGCCGGGTTCTGCACTTTGGACACAACAACCCCATGCAGAGCTCTAGACTGGGGACAGAGTGGCTGGAGAGCGGTCAGGCGGAAAGGGACTTGGGATTGCTGGTGGACAGGAAACTCAACATGAGCCAGCAGTGTGCCCAAGTGGCCAAGAAGGCCAGCAGCATCCTGGCCTGCACTGGGAATAGTGTGACCAGCAGGACTAGAGAGGTTATCATCCACTTATACTTGGCACTAGTTAGGCCCCTTGAGTGCTGTGTCCAGTTCTGGGCCTCTCGGTTCAAGAAAGATGTTGAGATGCTGGAGTGTGTCCAGAGGAGAGCGACGAGGATGGTGAAGGGGCTGGAGCACAAGCCCTATGAAGAGCGACTGAGGGAGCTGGGGTTGTTTAGCCTGAGGGGGCTCAGGGGAGACCTTATTGCTCTCTACAACTCCCTAAAGGGAGGTTGTAGTCAGGCAGAGGTTGGTCTCTGCTCTCAGGTGACCAGTCACAGAACAAGAGCACATGGTCTCAAGCTTCACCAGGGGAGGTTTAGGCTCCATATTAGGAAAAAAATTCTTCACTGAAAGGGTGATTGGCCAGTGGAATGCACTGCCCGGGGAGGTGGTGGAGTCACCGTCCCTGGAGGTGTTTAAAGGGAGACTGGATGAGGCACTTAGTGCCATGGTTTAGATGATGAGTAGGTGTTGGTGTTGGGTCATAGGCTGGACTCGATGATCTCAAAGGTCTTTTCCAGCCTTGTGATACTGTGAATTACACACATAGCTTTAAACTGAATTTACTAATTTGTTGATGAAAAGACTGAAGCCTGAAAAGACTACAATCCATGAAGTTGTATTCTGTGCACAGAATTAACTACTATATCATTATCTTTTAAAGTCAACTTTATTTTAAATAAAAATTTACTTTAAAAATGTAAATTAAATTTAGGTACCTGACAATTTGTTGTAGCTCCCTAACGAATTTTCATTCTAGCACATTCCCTAAACCTCAATTTGCACATGACCTGCAATCTTAAAAAAAAGAAAAAAACCCACCACAACCAAAGCATTCTGTGAAAAGTTTTGTAACGAATAAGTTGTTCCAGCTTGTTATTTTTCTTGAAGTTTTAATTGTGAAATTTCTTCTTCTTCCGATTCCTCTTCCCTGCTGCAAAAGCTGCTTTTTCACTCATGATCTCCTGATACTTCTTTTTATTATATCTGAACAAAATAGATAATTTACTTTTAAGCATTGTAAACCAAAGTTCAGGAAAAGATAACATGGAAAGCACTCTACACACATAATTTGCCAAACTGAGTTCTCTCCTATTTTCTGAGTCATATTTCTTTAATTTTAAACACTTATGCACAGGTGAAGGGAAATCAGCATCTGGATTAATGATAAATACATGTAAATTTGCTTTGCAAGTAAATTTGATTGAGAAATCTTTAATTTTGACATAACCAGGGGATTCTTCACTGCATATAGAATCACATTTTGAGCAGTTTGCTAAAACACTGCTACTTCTTATGGAAAGTCTGGAAAGACTCAGCAATTCAGACAATATTATTGACAAATTCTACCCATTTTTATACTGCCTTCTCAGGAAACTCAAGATAATCAGCCTTACTCTACTCAAGACTGAAGACTGAGGTGAGATTAATAATAAACAATGAACAGGATCTACTTACTGAACTTGAGTTGATAGCTCCTCTAATACAGATTCTTACGTATCTACATCACAATGGATCACTGCACACTGAACAGTACTGAGGCTTTTAATTGCAAAGCTGGAACCTGACAAATATCTGCACTAACACTGAAGTGTCTGGTTAAAGCCCTCAATTAGCCACAACCTAAATCAATTGATCAAAGACATTAATTTTAAAAAATTGCTTCTAATAAATACATCATAAATCAGGTCAAGTCAGAAAACTATTTAAGAAATAGCAATACTAATTTGCCTTCTCAACATTAATAATTCCTTTATAAGCCTGAAATTAACCTTATAATCCCAAATCATGTACTACTATCAAGAAAATCTGTCAGTATGTGACAACAGTGCAGATCAACATCATGTAATAACCACTATCAAAATGGATCAACTAAGGGATCTGCTCCAGGAATTGTAAGTTAGGCAAACGTTAATTAATCCAATTATATTCTTTGAGGAAGACTTCCAGCACAACTTTTGACTCCTATGACAGCTGGCAAGCTGCCATGCTTATAAAACGAAATCACATCGGCTTCCATAGAACTACAGTCAGCACTTTTCTGTCAGTTATGCCAAGAAAAATTAATCAGTCTTTAAACAACAACAAAAAGTTCATGCATAAATCCCTCATTCAGAGAGCCCTTGGCTTTTGTCATAAGCCTGTGCAGACACTTTTTTTAAAAAAGTTAACCAGAACAGGGCTGATTGTTCTCCCTTCAGCACTGACATTAAGAGGCCTGCCAACAGTGATGATGTGAGCTGGATAAAACCCTTTTATGGTGATAAAAAATACGCTGTCTCAGTCTAATTATCCCATCTCTTAGATCTTCTCAACGGCAGTGCTGCTCCAAGTGCTAAAACAGACTAAAGTTTCCTTTGAAGTATAAAGAAAACTCATACAAGCTGAATAAAAACAACAAATAAAGTTACATGGTTAAAAATATTTCTCTTTTAAGATACTAAAATTGCAAAACAATTTTTAAATACCTTCTGAACTCAGAATCTGCAAGCAGCTCGTCAACAATTGTTCTCTTCCTTTGTTTCTTAGGGATTCGACTATGGTAAAAGTCTATGGGAGAATCAACTACAGTTCCAACCTAGAAAACACAAATGGAAACATTCTTACTGTACAGCAAGAAGTTGATTGTTTTGCCTTTTTTTTTGTTTAATTGCCCTGTGACAAGTGTAAAGACACCTACAGAGAAGGTGAGAACGGTATATTAAGATAAAGTGCAAAATATCGAAAGAATTAAGCAATACTTTGTATGCAGAATCACGTTTTGTCCCACTGTTCAGCACAGCCAGAGGAGGGCCTGGGCTTTAAGCCAGATAGTTTTCAACACTGGGCTGCTGCATCAATGCTTGTATTCATAAAAAAAAAATCCAGGTCTTAACTTTTAAACATTTTACCAAGGTGGGAAAGGACACTGTTATGACCTTAACTCTTTCCTACCTCTGTCATTGTGGTGGGTTTACTAGATGACTAAACAGCAGTTAATCCAGCTCTAATACAAGGGCTTCATCCTGGAATGTGTCACATTTTTTCCAAATGGCATGTAAGCCAACTCTGATGATTCAGGTTAGTATTGGAGATAAATGAAGTACATGTTTCATGTGGTGAAAACAGACCTGTACAGATCTCATTATGTAGAACATGTCCATGTAAGATTTCCTACGCCCAGAATCTCCATAACACCTAAGACCCAACCATTAAGTGAAGTAATATTTTAAGAAATTAAAACAATTTCCCCAAGCATGCTAGCTGTTTAAACAGGAGCAAGTAGATGGAAGCCTATTTCTATGGTTTCCGCAAACCACTGCAAAGCTGAAAGCTACAGCGGCAGAAATTTTGGCTGATCACAAAGCTAGCTGTCTCCATTCAAACTGTATTAGCTAGTAAGAAAAACAAACGCTCATTATTTTCTTCATCTTGTTAAAAAAGGCTAATATTTTGAAAAAAGTGAAAATCTAGTCCACTGAGCGTTTAGAATGTTTGTTCAGTACTATGACAGTGACTGAAATGAAAAAAACACAGCATATATATGTATTTAATAAAGACTTAAGCAATTGCAAACTGCAGCCAAATAAGCAAAATACTTTAATAATAAAGCTATGAAATTAAATCAACATAGAGGCTATCCACAAAATAGGCAGGGAATAAGAATAGCTTTTGAAAACTTCATCAGTACAATGCCACCTTCTGCTGCTTCCTTACCTGGAAGTACTTGGGTAGACCATCTCTATCATTTTTTTTATAAAAATGCTTAGGGTCCAGTGAAGCTCTCATCTTCAACACTTTAAGATCATTTTTCAGTTCACTTGTCATTTCTGGGGCTTTCATACCAAACCAGCCATCACCTGTTGTTTTCTCTCGCTCTGCCTAGGATGCAATATCAAAAACCAATAAATTCGCATTCAGCGCCTAGGACAGGGTACAGCAGGGAACTCTCCCCTCCAGAAGACGGATAAAGCACTCAGAACATAACTCTGTACCTTTTAAAAGTGTATCATATGACCCTTAAAATATGAAGGTCATCAGCTCTGTATGAATGATATATTTGTACAATCTGAGCACATCTTTCACTTCATGGTCCTGGTGACTAAAAGGATTGCTTTTCCCATGACGGCTTTTCCCAGGAATTGCAGTTCATCACTTCCAGGGAGGCCTGTGCACGCACACAGTCCCAAGCATGGGGCTTTTGACCACAGCTTGTTCTGTTATTTGAGGCATTATCAGCTCTCCACTTACCCTGCGCTGTTTCTTTAGCTGGTGAAGCGATTCCCTGAAGGGTGGGACACTTTCCTTTTTTTCAAAATCTGGAGTTATTACGCTATTCTGCAAGAGCTGTAAGAATTTAATGTTAGACAGTCATCTCAGTGATACAAATGTTATGGCTTCATCATATTTACAGAATCTAAGAGAATCATGCAGAATTTAATCAAGCACTATAATACAATATTCGAGTTTCTCTGATCCACAACAAAGGTAGGAAGGATCATCAAAACATAATCCTTGCCAACAACAGAGAGCAGCTGGCTAGCTTTGGAAGAAGCAAGATAGCAAATGCTCTAGAATAAAGAGGGCTAGCAAGAATAAGGAAATAGCCTCAATGAAAAGAACACACCTCCTTTATCTCGAACGGTGCTTTTGAAATAAAACTGCTAATTTCCCATTAAGGAGAGTATAGAACTTTATTTAATGAAATTCATTCTTGCTGTGGCACTTAAGGACATGGTTCAGTGGTGGTTCACATTAATGGTTGGACTTAATGATCATATAAGGTCACATAAATCTACATTCTTACCCTTAAAACCAAACGTAAATCCACACTTTGCCAAAAAGTATGGAAGTTCTCAGCAAACAGTAAAACAGGATACTTCTTTAAAAAGAAGTAAACCAATTGTATTAAATTAACACCTTTGTATTACTGTAGTCACAGGTAACTGCATAATTGTAAACACTTTACCTTGTCCTTATTTTTCTCCTTCTGTTGATTAATTACATTCGATCTAGGCTTCTGTTTTTTTGCATCGAAAGTGATATATAAACCTCCAAGCTTCTCGATATTCAGACCAGGGTCTATGCTGCTGGAGAGACTTAAACTAAAAGAGAAACACTTAATGATTAGAATATTAGCATGCAGCTAAACCTTCTATTGTTCTCTGAGAAAAATGAACAGAAAAACATTTTTCTTATTCTTCCCACTTAGATTCATTTCTGTAATGATTTTAAGTCTTCGTATGTAGGAAAAATACATAACTTATAGGCAAGAGAAGAAGAGGGTGAAAAAACTCCATGTCATTACATGGAGTGGGAGTTTATTAAAGAACAATACCTACAGAATCACTTCCACAAATCTATCCTATTACCTCTAATGCTGTATTCTTATCTTAGACATTACTATCTTCTATAAAATTGAGTTCTTAATTCACTTCACCTTGCCAAAAGTACTCATGGACAGCACCTTTCTTCTATACATTGAGAAGCTTGCCAGCTAAAGAGAAAAGAACTCCACAAAAGCACAACCTTGACTGTACAGCAGTACTAGGAACAATCCTGTTAAAACATCTCAAAGCTGCTATGTTTCCCATTTTTTCATTACTTCATTCAGGCAGTCAAGAGGAATGTATCCCCAAATAATGTACAATAGCTGACTCAAAAGGAGGTTTCTGACCACAAGAATGCTTAAAAGCTATAAAGTATTATGGAGAAACATTGTAATATCCAAAGAGGTACAACAGGTATTTATTGCAGCCTGAATGCTTATTAATACAAGCCTTTTAAAACTTCCAATTAAACTGTGACTAATCTGTAATGCCTTTACACTGAAAGACTGCAAGATTTCTGTACTACCTGAAAGCTTTAGAAGATTAAGACTTATTTATCCAACCCAGACAGAGCATTATGCTTTAAACATACAAACTGTACAAAGGGATTGAGCAGGAGTTGGACCACAAGTGCTCAAGAGATCCCATCCAACTTCAATTACTCTATTCTATGTTGGGCTGATTTCATTTGAAGTGCCATCATCCCACAGCACAACAAGAACTGAAAACACAGAAGTATGAGACTGTTTAGGATTAAAATGCATGACCTAATTAAGCAATGTGTAAGGAATTTACTCAAGTTTTTGTTATTTAGATCCATAATAAAAAATCACCTTAAGAAAACTGTGACCTGAATAAGCAGTTTAGTTAGCCTGACATTTTGTTTTTTAAGCTGAACACACACAAGGCCTCCAGAGGCTTAGGCACTTCAGAGAGTTCTGTTCTGCCACATACAAAACTGAAAAAAGCCAAAGCCCAAATTTATGGACTATATTTGTATTATAATCCATGCAACTCCACCTTCCATGTCAATACCATTTATGTAATGGGACCACTCATTCACATCATTTAGCACTTAATGTACATATCCTATGCATATGCTTGAATGAAATGCAGATCCCTTAGTTATTCCCAGAAAGATACTTACAAGTCAGTCTTAGTTTTTAACAAATCATCATCTTCATCTTTCTCATCTTCATCTATCAAGTCCTCTTCAGCCTCTTCCAGATCTGAAGATTCTTCATCTTTTCCGCTTCCTTCATGCTTACTTTCAGAATCACTATCTTGGTCTACCTCATCTAGGTAATACTTTTGACTGGAACACATGCCAGGCTCAGTATCAATTACAAAAAGCCCTTCAGCATGCAGTGAACTGTCTTTTAAAGATCTGTTGCAAGAAGGAGTCTTCTCATCTGCCTCTTCTATGCACAGATTGTCCTCAACCGTATCTATGTCCATCACATCACTATTTTCAGATTCATTACTTTCACCTTTGCTCAGAAACAGTGTAACAGAATTGTTTCCACTGCTTGAACTTTCACTGTCTTGAGATACAGATTCAGCATATTCTGCTGTTTGGTCTTTACCACCATCTATGCCAATTTCAAGCATGCTGGGTCCACCAAAACTATAATTTCTTTGTGCAACAGCTATGTCCTTTTGTGGATTGCTCGCTGCACTAGATTGGCCACCTGTTCCTAATTTACCAGCAATGTCAAAACACTCCTGTACATCTGCCTCAGCATCTGCCCTTTTGCATTCTGGAATTTTTTTACTTTGATAGAGTGTTATTTGCCCTTGAGATTCTAACTGTTGTTTGGATCTCATGCAGTCAGTCAAAGAAAGAGTCATGCACTTCGATATTCCCTGCCTCTCAAGTATTTTACTGGGTTGCTCTTGTATTTGGCCACATGCTTCCTCTGAATCATCTACCCCAACAGACTCTGTATTTTTAATTGTTTTTTCTCCAGGCGATTCAACGTTACTTTGCTTTATTTTTGTAAGACTGCTGGGTGTCAAATCATTCAAAACCTGTCCTTTCACATCTTCACTTGAGATTGCAGATCTGGAAGGCAAATTGGGTTCTTTATTATCCTCAGTGACAGAGGAAACATCTGTGTCAGAGAGAAGTCCTGCAGCAGGTCTACAATCAGAAATTATTACTGGCTCAGATCCAACGGTGTCTTCAATTAAACTCTTATGTTCTGAAACAATTCTGTTACCCTTCTGCTTAGTATTTGCTGTTTGTAATTTCCTTTGCATACTCCTAGTAATTCTTTTGGTAGTGATGGATGGTTCCATGCAAGAACTTAAGCAGCACGACTCTGCATCAGAAGTATCTTCACTCTGGGCTTCATGAACTGTATCTTGTTGCAATTTCCTTTTGCTTTCCTGCCTTCTTGTAGTTCTGGTAACACTAGGCATCTGGACAGAGGAACAAGACTCAGCTTCAGAGACATCATCTTCATCCATAATCTTGCTTAATCTACTTAGAAACGTTGTTTTGTCTTGTATTTTTTTTTCAGAAGAATCCGACTGATAAGGAACTACAATTTGTCGTCTTCTTGTCACTCTTACAAACAGAGGTGTTTGAAGACCAGACACAGCAGAGCAGCTGGATTCCGTTTCCGACACATCCCCACTAGCTTGTGGTGAATGAACAGCTGTGCTCTCATTTCCAGTAAACTGCACCTCTAAGCTATCACTGACATCTGACTTTGTTTCTGTATGTTCCAGCTCTTCAAACTGAGATTCCTGAATTACCTCTGGCTTACAAACTGATTTGGTTCTCCTTCTAGTCACTCTGACAGGCACAGGAGTACTGATTTCAGCAGATGCCATCTAGAAAGGGATAAGAAAATGCATGTTATTGACAGATAAAATGACCACACGAGAAGGGTGTCACACACAGCACTACATCTTTGCGAACAGATCTGCTTGAGCCTACAATACCTTATATGTCTCTGGGTAGCTCTATCTATTTAAGGAAGCGTTAACAAACCATCATTTGCATATCTGTTTGCCTACTGTCCTTTGGTCAAGGCAGGAGAAACACACACATCTGTTCAGAAATACAAACACATACATTCAGAAACATAAACCAACACCTTTCAATCTAAAAGGCTCCAGCAGGCTGATACCAAAAACACGGGCAAGACTGATTTTTGAATTTTAGAAAGCAGCATTCTTTATTTCAGCACTGGATGCATGAAGGAATGATTTCCATCAATCATGCATAATGAGAAAAGAGCTGGGGACAAAATACATTTTCCACTGACATGCATATGTATACATTTTCCCATAAGCCTTATGCATACTCTGTTACTTTCCAAGGACCAATTTCAGTATTCTTAGGAACTTCACAACAGTCAAATCTCTTGCTCATTGGAGCTTTGGAGCCTTGCATTTTAAATAGGGAAAGACTGCAAACATAAGTGATTATAGAAGACACATCTGTTCAGCACAGACCATTGCACATCATACACTATCATTTCCTTCTGAACAGTGTCTGGAAAAACCCTATTTGAAAAAAAAAAAAAAAAAAAAAAGACCAACAAAAACGTCCCAAACCTATGCTATAAAGAAAACATGCGGTCAGAGGAACACTCTGCCTAACTTTCAAAAAATACAGTTATTTGGGTGAAACTTAACTGTACTTTAGTTTAAATCAAATCATTCCACTTTTTGTAACAGTGACTGCCTGTACCCAGGCCGCCACGGGAGCCCAGCCCGAGGCCACGCTCCGCGTGGTGGAGCACAGGCACAGCTCCCGGGGAAGCAGTCAACGGCTCCGAGCCTGATGGTATTCCAGAAGCTTTTGACCAATGCCCTGACACACGGTGAACGACAGGGCTGTCCTGTGCAGGGACAGGAGTTGCACTGGGTGAGCCTCGTGGGTCCCTTCCAGCTCGGGTCACTCTGTGATTCTATGACACGCGTCTCTCCGGCCCCGGGGCCGCACGCGCGCACGAAGATGGCGTCTGCCGCTGCCCCGCCCCGCCCCGCGGGTGCCGCGCGACTGCCCGCGCCCCGCGCCCCCGTCGCCCCTCACCTCCGCCGCGGCCCCGGGCCCGGAGGCGCTGCTACTGCCGCCGCCGCCGGCCCGCGCTCGCTGCCGCCCGCGCAACGCCGTCGCCCTCCTGGTGGCCACCATTTTGCCGATCGTGCCCGCCCCTTCCGCCGGGAGCGCCCCGCCTGGGAAGCGGGCGGAGCCGGGAGCGGCGGCGGGCACCGCGCGGGGCGGGACCAAAGGCGGGAGCGGCGAGACGGCAAAACCCTGCATCAGAGGGCGGGACGCTGCCGTGGGGCCTGTGAGGGACCGCACAAAGCACAAAAGCCTGCGAGAATTCCAGACTTTAATTCAAACGTTCAGGTTTCTCGCGGAAGGCAGCGCCACCTCCCACCCCGACACAAGTTATGAGAGAAATCCATTAAGCGCCACCCCCTCAGCGGCTCCACAGAAACGAGATGCCGTGTCTTGAAGTCCTCACGCCTCGGAGTACTTCCCTACAGCAAGCGAACTGCTTACAGAAAGGAAATAACTGCCCGTGAGCGCAGCCTGTACAGTGTTTTAGCACAACCGTCATTTTCCAGCATTGCCATCTACAAAACCGAAGACGCGTCTCTCCGCTACAACACACGCCGTCAGCAGCCTGCGGGCGGCGGGAACACGCACGCGCTCAGCAGCTCACCAGGCAGAACTGGCACGGAAGCTTCAAGTCAGACCCCTGTCACTTCGAAACCCTGGCACACATCAACCCAACACTAAAAAAAGACTACACTGTGAGTGGGAGGAAAAAAATATCAGACTTTTATTGGATACATTACTAGTTCCAGTGTCCCCCTCTCTCTCTCTCCATCAAGAGAACTGCAGAAGTCCAGTGGAATTTCCCAGTATTTGCCACCTATACTTGAGATATTTGAGGACTCAAAAGGTATGTTGGAAACCATTAATCTTTTAACTTAGTGGAATGGATTAGAGGAAGCAGACACTCCAGACGCGGCCTAAAGCATTCAAATCCCACTAGCTGCCTATACATCACAGAATTTGAAAGATATTGGTGAGAATTTATCCCCTTACAGTCCAAAGCTTAAAGTATGTAAAACTAAGTTAATGAGTACTACTGGTGTGAAGCCCTGCTCCTGCATGAAATCAAAAGGAAAATAACTATTTTAAAGACAGTACCAAGCTCTTGCTGAACTACAAGTTGAGCTTTTGCTCTCTTTTCCAATTTAAAGGCCAAAGAAATTAAAAGGCCTTTTTGATAGAAGGATTAAAGCAGAAGCATTGCCTGAGCTGCAATAATCTCTCTAGGATTCAAAAGCCAGTGCCAAATAGAAATACATCTAACTTCAGTCTAACCTGTGCCTATATAATCTTTCAATGGCATTCAGCACCAAAATCTCTTAGGCACCTCCAAAAGAAGTTATCCATGTTACACAATCCTATAGTGAACAGCTTCAACATCTACTGTCTATTCTGACTTGGCCAATTCTGGTTGTGTAGTTCACAAATATCAAAAACCAGGCCACAGTTGAGAAGACAGGCACAATTCAATTCTTAAGAGGCTTTTTCATCACTTGTTTTCAATTCTTATTTTAAACATTCACACAGTAATACACTTCCAATTTCAAACAGTAAAAATGCCATCAACACTTGTGCGAACACTAAACAAAGCATATTGAGGCACAAAGAAGCCAGAATGAATTCAAGTAATAGTCAGAAAGTAATTTGGAAGATTCATTCTTTCTGAATCATACAGGTCTTTTACACTATATTAAAAATAAACGAATTTTCCCATCCACACAAATTAAACAGCTGACTTGCCTACATATATACACATACCACGTAATGAGATACTAATCTAATTTTTGGGGGTAATTTTTCAGAAAAGATGTCAATTTTCTATATAAACTAGTCCTTGAATGTTTGAAATCTATATAGCTACCAGACAAGTAACTATTATTTAAGAGAAATGCATTTTTCTCAAAAAATAAAAATATATAAGTTTCTCTATACTACCTAATGGCAGCTAAAATATAATTTTACAGTGAACTGGTCATACAAAATATTTTCAACTGCTTCTCTATAGATAACGTCAATTAAGAACAAACCCCAAATATTTCATATTTGAAATGAACTGGTCAATAGGTTAAGAAAGAAAAATAATGTTAGAACACTGCAGACACTCCTGCTGACATCACACTGAATAATTACAACTTTTGGTCTTTGTTACAAATGCTGTAAAAGCGTTTCTATGAAAAAAGCCATGTTCCTCCCATCCCCAAGAAATTAAAACAGTAAGCCATTTTAAAAAAAAGTGTTTTAAGAGGCATTTCTTTTAGCTTGCATGATATAGCCTTTGGACTTGATAATTCCTCTGCTTTTAACAATGACTGAATACCGGAGAAGCCATAAAGGAATCCACTCGTGTGCTTTCGTGTTCTGGATACTTTCCTGAAGAGCTTCTTGGAAACTTGCTTCACAAAGTAATTCTGAAGTTAAAAAGGGATATTCATGCTTTAAATAATGGCATATAAACAGCTGCAAAAAGCAACATTTAGTAAGAGAAGCCTTTTCCTACAGTTAAAAATCTTAAGCAGTGCCAGATACTCCACAGATCCACTCTTCTGGAATGCATGTAGAGTAAATGCAGATGAATGCTACAGAGGAAATCTTCAGGACACTTTTCTTGCAACACTGAGTGTTTCCCACAAAACCAATGAACTGAGATTTCTAGAATATCAAATGGAGTTCATCAGAAGAGCTATGAGCAAGAAGAAATGAAAATTTAATTTGAGAAGCTAACTACGCAAACCAGAGGTAACACATAAGGCTGAAATCAGCAAAGTACTCTGCATTCTCAGTCATCTCTGCAGTCACCGCAAAGTCAACATTTATAGCATTTCCTATAACTGGACTCATAAGCACAAGTCCAGAAAGCATTAAAAAAATGGGCTTAAATGCCACAAAGCAGAAAATGCAGGCAAGTTCAAATCCTCCTACTTTCCTCTAGAAAGTCAGTCAAGGGAGAAATCTCTTTGACGAGGAGTGCTCCCAAAACATAGTCGCATTACTCTTCAGCTGACCATCACAGAAAAGTTAAGCGTAACAAACAAGGCATAAGGGAATCATACTTGTTTAGTTTTCTATCCAAACCCTCTTCTCTTTCATTTTATGAGAGTACTTACTAAATTGCAAGTGGCACTTTAGACTTCACAGGACATGGAAATTGGCAGATTGAATGGCAATTCATCCTGTACACTGCCAGAGCAGTGCTGATACATGCTCAAGCACTGATGAAATTCATTAGTTTTAACAGTGGAACTATAAAGCATGTACTACATAATAGTGTTTCATGTACTTCCCATTCTCCCCCTCAAAGAAAAAAAGGAAAAGGATGGAAAAGTATGATCATCATGAGGTGGTCATAAGGAAGGCATGAACTACAGGCTTCTCACTTACAATTCCATGACAATATTTCAGACATCATTATAGTGAAAAAGATTAGATGATGCTGAGAGAAACTAATACAATATCTAAGAATATTCTAGGGAGCCAGTAACTTAGAGTTTTAGGGTCTAAAGAAAAGCGTCCAAGTCCTTCAAGCATTTAGTAAATAAATCACTGCACAAAACAAGTGAAGAATTTACACCAACTCTTTCTGTAATAATGTTATTTTAAGAAGTCACTTCTTTGAAAGAATCCTGCCTAAAGCATAATAATTTTACATGTTTAACATTACCAAACTACTCAAAAGTCAACTGACCAACATTTTTATGCATGCTGTTTCACAGACAAGTTCTGGGCAAGTGGACTTTCATTTGTCATTTACTGGCCTTCGCCAATACAACTGTCATTTCATTCTATATTCTGCAGAAATAAGATTTTTGGAATGTACATAGTACACATTTCTCAGTGATTTGTTCTTCTATTTACTTTATTTTTCTGATTAAAATGATGTCAATATACTATCCAAGGCTGTAAGATTGCCTTTTTCCTCCCTTTCTTGAAGCAAAAGCAAGAACTTAATAAAATATTTTATAGAGGAAAAACTTTTGGAATCCTTTGTTCAGCATTCAAATGTAATGAACTTCGAAGTTCAGAGAAAGATTGTTGCTGGTTTTGTACTGAATAAATACATTTAGAAGTCTTCTGTTAACTTCACTGGCAAAGCCTTACCTTTTGGGTCGTTGTGAGTTAACAGCTGTATGTCAAACTGTTTTGCAAATGCTGTGAGATCAGGTGGCATCACACAACAAGAAGCTAGATTCACCTGATTGCTACTTGGTTTCACCTGAAAGTAACAGAATACTTTTATAAGAAAAAAACATAATGCATTTATATTAGTTGTTTCCTCCATGCCCTCTACTACAACAGAAATTTTGCTCAAAACAATTTGCTTTTGACCCTCATTCTGACGTCTGAACAAGGCTAATTCCGCACAATGCTAAACAGACAACTCTACATCCCCAATATCCTGTGGCACAGAGCCTGAAACAAGAACAAGATCTAACTTCAGGTGCTGCCACAGCAAGATGAGTACTAAACTATTCTGGCTTCTGCTGTGCTCCCTAAACAGTGGGGTTTTTTCACCTCTCTAGTAAAAACATTATGGGAGCATTAGTTGAAAAAGACTAACTAAAAAAATACACATCACTAAACAACTTTTTTTTAAGGGCATATAATCTGCAGTCTTCCCTGCTTTCAAGTAAGTGCCTAAATCAGATAAAGTTAAGAGACACCCATCCACTGAATCTTTCTCTGCTCATCACAAACTGTATTCATGATCACCACACAGGTGGCTATTAATCCCCTCAGTTACTCTCCTCTCAGTATACAGGAAACAACAGGGAGCACGAATGAGGACTCTCAGCAGGACGTCTTACAGTATGTTCATATACCACAAATAAGTGTTGTAAAAGGAGTGTTCAAAGAACTAACAACAAAACAGCAAATCCACAAGCTCAAATGAGGATGGGCACGCATGTGCATGGGCACAGACCTCCATCACTCAAAGGTTAAGAGGCAACTGGTCACACTGGACAACAAAATATTGTGTCGCCTCATTCATGGCCTGTCTTTCTCTTTATATTTAAGCTTATCATTTAAACAGCATTTTTCCAAGGGGAAATCCCTCCATGCGTAACACAGCTTAAAGTAGACAGCTGTGTTTTTAGAATCACTGGAATATATATGAAGGTTTAAGAGTAATGTTCATACTCTTTCCTAAATATAAAAGCATTGAAAACTCAGACCTTCAGTACTTCAGAGCACTTGCTACTGGACAGATCTGTGGTTTCCAAGCCTTCGCTGGCCTATACCTAAGAACACTGAACAACTAACAGTCACATTTACAGCTTCCCTCACTTCGAACAACATTGTGCCCATCCATAAGATGCTAAAAATAACAGGGCTAATCAATAGTTTGTATATAAATCCATTTATAACATATTTATAACAATGTAGCAGGCAACAACAGTTACTCTGTCCTAGAAATGCTACAAGTAGGAAGTTTGTTCTCACCTGTGCCCACAGGTACAGCTGCTCTAACAGTGTTTTATCTAGGTCAGAGGTACCTATGGCAACAATCTTTTTGTTTTGAACTAGATTTTCAAGTTCTTGCCAATAAGGTTGCAAATACTCCAAGGAGAGGGTAGTTCCATCGTCAATGGGAGGCGGGGCAATAATGACTGAGTCTAACTGAGCAACTCCGAGGGCAGAACATGCTGAGGAAGAAAAACAGAGACACTGCAAAATCTTGTGAAATATGAACACAAGCAGTACGATTCTTCAAATTCAGCAAAACCCATGCCTCCCGCTTCACTCTGATAGCTTCCCATTCACCATTTGAAACTGAGTGTATTAGCAGTCAAGGACAGTAACACAATGCATTTAGCAAAGAATTAAACAGAGAACTGGAGGCCAAGTTTCAAGGCACAAGTCATGAGGCCTCTTCACAGCAAAAAAATAAAACTAAGTAGCTAAATAAATTATTTTCTTCTGGAGGAGGATTATATCAATATATTTTTAACAAATGGTATTACAACTTATAATAAAGAGGCTATTAATTGGAGCATCAATAGAAAAGAATAGTGTCTGACCCTTCATTCTTTGGTAACTCCTTTTGCCCATCAATCTTCCAAGTTCAGCACTGCTCTTAATTACTGCTATATTAGGCTAACAAAACTTCATGTATTATTACAGCCATTGTATTGTATTTTCAATAAAACTTGATTATTTAATTAGTGCTTGCAGCACTGTTTTACTTCATAATATCTGAAATATTGCACTGTTAGTAGTGAAGTTAATCATGTTAAAAAACAAGTGGCAACTAATAACTGGTAAGTAAATTGTAGCACTGTTACTAAAACATCACATGCTATTCACTCTTTTAACAAGCTCTGTGTTAAAGAATAAAAACTTGTTCCTGCTTGCAGGAAAGAATCAGATTTGAGTTTGTGGACCAAAGGTTACAGAGATCTACATTTAATAGGTTTACTGACTAAACTAACGCGCAAATAGACTTGATTATCTAAGTCTCTCAATAGGAAAACAGGATATACTTGCAACAGCCACTAAATACACCTTTTAGATAGAAAAGGTTCTATTTTTATTTGTAAATACTAAAGTAAAAAAGAAACACTATCAGAAGTTTGTGTTGCACACTTACCCAGGTCAACTGCTTCTCTGATTGATGAAAAGGTTGATCCAACGATGAAAAGTTTTGCTATTTCCAAAGAAACTGGAATTAATAACTTAACATGCCAGCTATTAATATATAGCTATTTACTTTTACTATATACACTATGTAAGAGTTCTTGGGTAGAGGGTTCTTAGAATATACCCCAAATGTAATAGGACAGACCTCTTCACAGCTTACTAAGACTCAAAATGTACTAGTGTTAGTTTGGATTGCCTCCTTCAAGTTCATCACATTCAACCTGGAAAAATTATGCAAATAAATGTGCTTCCAATGCTATTTCTTAATTGCAGTATAATCTGTAGTATTTTGCTTCAGAAAAGTCAAAGATTTACAAAATACATGTAAAATCTCTTGAGGGGATGCCAGTTAAACTAGGAAAATGCCAAGGTGCTTTAAAACTTGAAATATGAATTCAAGTCTTCCCTAGCCAACTCTAGATTGGCCAAAGTACAAGACTGTGCACTGAAGTGATTTGACACAGTGGAAAAAAAGTACATATATGAACATCCTATTAGAACTGCTCATGAAACCTTTTTTATGTCACCCGATGTTTGACTATGTTCTTACCTGATACTTTCAACTCATCCCTCTCTTCAGGACTTATTTTTTCTATAGCTTGAGCTACCGTACATTCCAGAACCTCCAGTATTTCCTGTAGTAAGTACATTATACTTAAGAACAACTTGTCAAGAGGAGACAATAAGTTCCTGAGAATGTTTCTTAAGTAATTAAAAAAAAAAGCAAGCCTTACAGCAGTTAGAAACAAAAGTAGTATAAAAATGCAATGACAGAAAGCAAGTAAAACCCAATGCTTCTTCATCCTTGAGTGGAAGTCAGGAAGATGAAGCTTTATGAAAGGCCCTGCATCTCCCTAATAAAAAATACAAACTGCTCATAAGAGTTATTGAAATAAGATTTGCTACTATTCTGATTTTCTCAAGTGAACATCTATCTGTGCCAATTCAAACTGCCTTGGTTTAAAAGAAAAAAAGCCACATGGCCAGTTAAAAAAAAATTCTCAGAATTAGGAGTTTTGCCTGTTGAGCGGGAACATCTTTGCATTAAAGTGTTTTGCAATTTCAGTGAAGCCTATGAAGACTCTACAGTGAAAATGCTGTAAAGCACAGATCTAAAACAATTTTGAAACTAAAAATTAGGTATGTTTCAGAGATTTCACCCTCTGTCCTCATTTAAAATTAGGTTTCTCATGTCAGGTTGCACAAAGGTGACTAAGTCTTTACCCACATGAGATTTTGTACTATACACACAACCTCAAACCTGTCCCCAAGCAACAATTCTTTGGCCATTTTTGCTGCCCTACCAAAAAATTCTTAAGTAAGCCTTCACGTTATTCCGTGTGTTTTAAACAAAAGTCAACTTTTTTTTTTTTTAATTACTGGAAATCAATATAATTCATAAAAGAATTATGCAGTTGACATGTTTTGACAGAAAACCTAGCTTACGCTAGATAATTAAGTTTAAATATCTTGGGAGACAAATGTTATCTTCTTGAGCAATATTTAGATCTTCCATAAATCATTCAGCAATAACTGCCTCACCACACTCCAGCATGGAATGCAGCAATGAGCAGTTGATGCCACTGTTACACAGGAACAGGTAACAAAACCTAAGGAAATGGTTGGAAATTTTTTAAGTTTTTGGGTTTGGGTTTTGTTTTTCCCCCCCCCCCAAATGAAACATGCTAATATTTCACAGAGTAAATAATGTATTTGGTGGGAACCTATTACTGCTTTTCTGAATTTCAGAAGCAATAGTGAAAGAGAAGCAGGCAAATACACAGAGACCTTGATGTCAGATGCCCATGGTTCTAAAACTACCTGGAAGTCGTTAGCTCTTAAGAGAAAAATTACCGCTTCTGTATCTTCAGAAATATTTTGGAGACAACCAATGCTATGCTTCAGAGCTCCACTCCAAACAGGAAGATCTTCAGCTATTTAGTTTATCACCTCCATAGTTTAGATAATTGTCCATTGCGCTTTTACCAACATGATAGCAAACTTCTCAGGTACACAGGTACTTTTTTTTTTTTTTTTTTTTGATTGCCCCAACAAATAACCTGAATTCTTAAAGACCAGGACTTTTATTTTGCTAGGAATTGTCTTATTTGCCATCAAAAGGTTTATTTACTGTGGTATTTCTTAACCTCTCTAAATTTACTACATATTAAAAAAGGCGGGAAGGCATTGAAAAATCCTCTTTTAAGGTGTCTGGATCTGCAGATACTTTTACAGAAATTTAATAGATCAATTTATATTTTAAAAGGTGTAACCAACTATATACTACTTTGTTTTCACATGTAACATGGATAACACACAACCCTCCTACCACATTTATGTCTTGTCCAATCTTTGAGCTCCATTCCGTCAACGTTTTTTGAATGCAGTCCCGCACCTACAAGATATTTTTTCACATTGAAGTGCAGGTACATTACAGCTACACAGAAATACAGTGATTCATAGGTGTGCAGAACAGATTGAGCATGTGAACTAATGACACCATTAGTTCAACCACAGGAGATTCCTCCTTCATAGCTTCAATCTGAAACTTGTTGAAACTAGTTTACTTACATGTTTTTCTCTCCTCTTTCACAAAGACTTTTAGCAGTAATACAAGTACTGTACTTCATTTCTCAGATCAATGCAATCCTTACGGGAAAGAACATGCTAAGCAAGCAAGAACTAGGCTGTGGGGTATTTGTTTGGGTATTTTTTGTTGGTGGTGCATTTGGTTTTTTTCTTGTGCAGAGATTCTTACGTTAAAATGCAGTCAGATAACAGCATCAGTGTTGTGACATTGTTAGAAATCAGGCATTCCTGCAACAGCTAACATTAATGCCATGCACAAACTAGGAGGCAATTTCCCCTATAAAACTGGATATCACAAAGTTTAAGGTATAATACAGACCTAATAACTTTATGATGACAAATTCTCTACATTCTTCCCCAGTCATTTAAAATGGCATGAAAAAAAATAACTGGGACAAAAGACAAGAATTGACTGCCTCCCCAAAGAGCTATCCAAGATGCTAGAACTCTTTAGCCTGTCTTGATGTAACTTAGAATGTTATCTTTTCCTTTCTGAGGGAAAGTGAGACAGTGCTAAATATGTATATTCTATATATTGCTACTTTACAGCTGTCACACTTCATATTTCTATTGCAGTCAGTATGCAGAAGCCTCTGTCTCTAAGGCACCCATTCGCTGCCCTCAACACATGTGAAAAGCACAGTGTATTTGACTGCTCAGTCCAGCTCTTCCCAGTACAACTACATTCTCAGACTCCTCATATTAGGGTTCATAATCTGCAAAGTTTTAGCTTACATTCTGCCACTGAGAACTCTACACACACTACACCAAATAGAAGAGTTAAAAGCCAATTTCTCTCTGATAATTAAAGCAAATTAATTGCTTATGGAATTGCAACAACTCTGGAAAGCAGGCAACCTTATGTTTAAATGCAGATTTCCCTGTAAGCAAATTAATTTAAATACTTAACTGATTAGTCGTGCACACTTGGCCACTCTTTATTTAACATCCGTCCAAAAACTACTTGCATAAGGGTGCCCACCACGATACAGCTATCTCTTTGCTACAGAATCTGGGCTTATTTCACACAGATTACAGGATGTTGTAATAATCAAGCAGGCCAAATAAAAAAGCTACTACCACACAACTTAACAAAAGCATGATGAATTTTTCCCTCTTATTACATCATCCTCTCAGTCACCTTTCTCACCATTTGTGCATGGTTAATATGCAATCAATTTCTAAAGTATCAACAGTGCCACTATATAAACCAGCCAAGCACACAGTTCTGATTATTAGACAACCATTCCCAGTTTACTTTATCAAAACAAGACAAAAAATATAGTGGTTCTGAAGTTCACGGCCACAGGCTCTCCAGCTGTTTATCAGGATTATTTTAAGTGTTGACACCTAAAAGTTAATGTTTTAAAGTGGTAATTAAAAAGTTCTTTCAACTTTTTAAATGAAGAATGACCGCTATACATAAAATAGCAATGACTAATTCTCCTGAAATCTGTCATGACATCAAATTAATTTCAGTTTAGAAAATAATTTTCACTGTTTGTCATGCAAGCTCCTATCTATCCTATCTTTCTCCTGCTAAAGAAGCCCTCACAATCAGCTCAAACTTGTAAGCGTTTTAATTCTTCATTCCCTGCACCCAGAAACGCACCCTGTTTTTTTTAGAGATGCAGCCGCCTGGAGAAGGCTCCGGGGATACCTTAGTAGTAGCCTTCCAGTACCTGAAGGGGCTACAGGAAAGACGGGGAGGGACTTTTACAAGGGCAAGTAGAGATAGGACTAGGGGTAACGGCTTTAAATTGGAAGGGGGAAGATTTAGATTAGACATTAGGAAGAAATTCTTCGCGCTGAGGGTGGTGAGGCACTGGCACAGATTGCCCAGGGAGGCTGTGGATGCCCCATCCCTGGGGGTGTTCCAGGCCAGGTTGGATGGGGCCTTGAGCAGCCTGGGCTGGCGGGAGATGTCCCTGCCCATGTCAGGGGGGTGGAACTGGATGGGCTTTAAGGTTCCTTCCAACCGAAGCCATTCTGTGAAAATTAGAAGGGAAAAGCCCGTTTTGCCGCTCCCGCCTCGCATCCTGAGGGCGGGGGCGCGCGGGGCACGGAGGGGGGCAGCTCGCAGGGCCCGGCCGCCGCCGAGGGCTCGAATCCCTCTTCCCCTCCGTGCCCGGCACCGGGCCGCGCTCCTCGCCGCCAGGAAAACGCGCCCCACCCCGGGCTCTGATGGCAGCGGAGCGCTCTGATGGCTCGGGGCGTCCCTGCACCGCGGGCAGCGGGAGGGGTACCCGGATCTCCGCCACTGCGCGTCCCCCGCCCGCCTCCGTGCGAGCCCCGCAAGGTAGCGCCGCGCCCGCGCCGCTCACCTCCTCGCTGGGGGTGGCCGGGCACTTCTTGCGCAGGCAGCCCCAGTTGAGGAGGTTGCCGGTCTGCAGCGTGAGCGTGCCCGCCCGCTCCAGCAGGGCTCGGGCGCCGTCCGTACCCATGGGGAAGCTTGGTGCTAGCGCTGCTGAGGCCACGCTCTCCGCAGCACCGGGCAGCGTCGCGCCGTGACTCAGCACAAATAACGGCGGCGGGAAAGGGGGGCGGGTGGGGGGGCGGGGGCCGCTTTGTATCCGTCTCCAGTCACATGGCGCGAGGACAATGGGCGACGGGGCAGCGTCCCGCCAGCGCCCCCTCGCGGCCCCGCCGCGCTCTCCGAGGTGCGCCCGGAGTCCCGCCCTGGCGGGGCAGGGGCAGGGGCAGGGGCAGGGGCTGGAGCTGGGGTCGGTGTTGTAGGCGGTGCTGGTGTCGGGGTTGGTGTTGGTGTCGGGGTTGATGTTGGGGCTGGTGTTGGAGCTGAGGCTGGTGTTGGGGCTGGTGTTGGTGTCGGAATTGGTGTTGGGGCTGGGACTGGTGTTGGAGCTGAGGCTGGTGTCGGAGCTGAGGCTGGTGTTGGAGCTGGGGGTGGTGTTGGAGCTGGGGGTGGTGTTGGAGCTGGGGCTGGTGTTGGGGCTGGGGCTGGTGTTGGGGCTGGGACTGGTGTTGGAGCTGGGGCTGGTGTTGGGCCTGGGGCTGGTGTTGAGACTGGGGTACGCATGGCTCAGCTGGGCAAGTCACAGCCCCGTGGTGCCATCACGATGGGCCCACCGCCATGCCCTTACAGACACAGCTTGATGAGCTGCTCTGCAGACTCAGTAGAATTAATGACTCCAGTGGTTTTAGTCCTGACCCTTTTAAGTTACAAGTGGTCCCTGACAGGGACCAAGATAAGGCCCACAAGAGGAAAGCAAATGCTGGTTTTGTTTGGTTACTTTTCCATTCTGGTGAAACAAGACTCAGTGCCAGGGTGTCACTCTGGTTCTACATCAGCAGATCATGGTGAAGACACGTTGGGTGAAACAAAGGACTACAATCTGGGAATTTTTTAAAGACCGTGTTTCTAAGAAGCCACGCTTTGACTGCTGAAGTCCTCCTGTTTCGGAGATTCAAGGGGTGGTGTTATTTTTTTTCCTTTTCCTTTTTTCATAACTACATTAAAGGGTACCATACACCACAAATTGCAATTTTGCTGTCAGCACAGGAATATGCACTGTGGTTCAGACAGCTTTACCTTCCCCAGGCTGCACATTCAGCTAATAAAACCAATTTGCATAACTGCTGTCATGCTGAATCCCTGCCTGAATGCTTTCTGGTACAGAAGGTTAGTTTGTATGTTCTTTGTGTTCTGATTACTTTTCCACATTGGATTACTTTTCTGCATTTGAAACATTTTCTTCATTGTACGAATACAGAGTATTTGGAAATGAAATATACTAATATGTCAGGTTATTTGGAAAAGCAGTAATTTTGTTTTCTTTATCTTTAACATAACCTGCCCAAAGATTAACCATCCAAACTCAATTGGCTTTGGAAGGCGCGCACACCTCTATATGCCTTCACACCCATATTTACACTTGTCATAAATGCCATTCTGTTGGGTCTTCCTGATAAGCCTCTAGCTTTCCAATAGAAGCCTTTTCTTTTTGTGAAAATTATTCTTTGGTGTTTCATTTAAGTAGTTTTGATGGTTATAATTCTGTGGAAGCAGGTGAAATTTGGTGGTTGCGGAAGGTTTTCAAACCACACACAGTGTAAATCTTTCTAATAGAAATTTATGGCAGCGAAAAATGATGTTCCTTTATTGGATTGTAGAATTTGCTAATATTTAATTACCTTAGCTCTAGAAAAAGGACATCACGTAAAGAAAACTGGCTGGACGAAAACCAGTGTCATCCTCTATGTGCTTTACACCATGCATTTAATTCTCAGCGGCAGCAGAAACTCACCGGAGGAGAAGCGATCTCCGCAGGGTTCTGTCCTCACTCGAATCACCCCTGAAAGGCGAGGTGAACTGTCAGGGAAAGACAGGAGGGTGTTCTCTGGCTCATGGTCAGTTGCGGGTTTGCAGGTTACGTCAATTAAGCTACTTCAGATCCGCAAAAATTATGAAATGCAGCAAGTCTTGTAATGTGCAGAGTACAATAAATTGCCCTTTTGAACGGCACCGGCGGTCGGTGCACACTGCACTTCCCTCCTGGAGCACCGGGAGCCGCAGCACCCGGCCTGCGCGGGGCACTGCTGCTGCAGAGCGCCCGGGGCTCCGCGGGGGCTCGGGCAGTGGCCCCGCTGGGCAGCGGCCCTGGGCGGGCGGGGCGGGGGTCCGGGCACCGCCCCCCCTCCTCCCCTCCCCGGGGCCGGGCACCGCCTGCTCGGCTGCAGCGCGGGGACCCGGGCTCGGAGCCGCGGCGGCGGGAGGCGGCGGCCCGCAGGATGGGCGGCAGAGCCGGCTTCTTCGAGGTGGGTGCGGGCAGTGCCGGTGCCGGGGGGTCGCACGGCGCAGTCTCCTCCGGCCGCCCGCGAGGGGGGCTGGCCGGGCTCCCCGCGCTGTCTCCCTCCGCATTGAAGCATCGGGCAGCCGGAGCGCTTGGCCCCCGGGGCTGCCCAGGCGAGTGGCCGCTGCTGGAGCCTCTCGCCGGGGTTTCTTCGGGGCGAGGGGGGAGAAGCTGCCCCCACCCACCCCGTCCTCCCCTTCCCCGGGCGCCTTCCCCTCGCCGCTCCTCTCCCTGTGCCCCTCGGACGTGGCCCCGGAGACGGCGGTGGTCTCCGGGCTCCCGGCGGGCTCCGGAGCCGCTGGATCCTCGCTTCCCGCGGATCCTCCCGAGGGCAGCGCCGCGGTCAGGCTGTCGGGGTGGGTCCGGCGGGGCACCCCAGCCGTCGGGAAAGAGCCAGGGCGAGGGGTGTTCCTGGCATCTTCGGTCCCCAACTTCTTGGAAGCCGCTGTGCGGGAGGAGTGAGGAGCAGCGGGGCAGGGAGCGCCCCGCGCGTGTAGAGGCGCGGGGCAACGCGCGCCTAGGGGGTGCGAAGGGTAGCGCATCGCATGAGCTCGTACCGACAGCCGCACCGGCTCCTGGCTAGAATTAGTCTGGCGGCCTAATGCAAAAATTCCTAAAAGTGGCTTGTATTACAAAAATGAGCTAAACGGCAGCCATCCTGAATGTGTTTCTGCAGGTTTACACTTCAGTTTCTCCAACACTTCAGTTTCTCCAGCACAAGACTCACCTAAAAATAAATGCAAATCCCCACGCCTTGCACCTCCCCCCGTGCAAAATACAGGATAACAGTTGTTAGAACGTTAACGGAATCTAAAACGATCTGAAAAAACTCAGCAGCTCCTCTGGTTACCATCACCTAAAAGTTCTGATTTTGCGTTTAGAAGATATGGAAATGCTTTGGCTATCACTGACAATTCAGCAAAATGGGCTGTCTCTAGCTATTGTGGGCATTAGGTGACTGCTTGCACCGTGCTTTTTCCTCTGCGGTGTTGACCTCCCTGTTTTTTTTTAGGAAAAACAGCTAAGCTTTTCACTGCCTCCTGCTTTTCTACCAGTGTCCCAAACTCTTGTGAGATCTAAATGCAGGAGCAGGCCCAAGTGCATTGCCCTCCTGAATGTGTTCAGTTATTGTGGTCTGCAGGTTTGCTCTTCTGCCTTAGCTGTACTGACCTTCTGAACAGCACTTATTACTAGAAGACCTCCAAGGCACAGATATCATTCTTCTTACCTGATTTCGCAGATGGAGAAAAACAAGAAAGTGGATTCATAGATCATAGAATGGCTTGGATTAGAGTGACTTGATCTGTCTTGCTAGGCAGAACAATACCAGCAGATACAGGTCTTTGAGTCCTAAATCAAGATCCTGTTGTCTAAGCAACACTAATCCAAACTCAGAATGCCTCATGAATTTACATGTCAGCCTTGCATGTCTCAGTCCTTTTCTCTGTACAGGAGATAATGGATGGAAACAGATTTGCCCAGGTCATCCAGTGCATGTCTGAGCTGACTCAGGGTGCAGGATGTGGACAAAGACAGCCTAGGCAGCACTTAGCAGTGCTGGTGCGTATCACTTTCTGTGCTGTTCTCCCTACTGACTTGCTTTTTTTTTATTAATTCAATGAATTTGAATTCTGGATTGCGTTTCTCCACCATGCATTCAGAATTGATGTGTCAAAAGAGAGAAAGTAAATGTCCCATCCCTTCCAATGCTTCAGAGATGTGGAGGGGTATGGGGTGGGATAGAAATCTCTGTTCACGTTACAAACATTAGCATTCCCTGTTTGAGGTACTGTATAGTTTTGTACCTTTCCCTGTACATCTCTAAACCATTTACCATTTATTGCTCTTGTGTGGTGATTCCTTGTAAGAATCACAAAGCATTTTACCATCACCAAACTGTGACTGTCTGATTTTTTAGACTACGAATGTTAGAAGTTTAGCAGAGGTTTATTTGTGGAATATTTCTTTCTGTTTTGTTGAGTTTGTTCATTTGATCATGCTTACTACACGAACAGTTTCATGGGTTTCAGAGTGTGTAGGAAGCCCATAATCCATAGGTAAAATTACTCTTTGGTGAACAGACCTACAAAAAGATGGGCAAGAACATCAGACTGAAAGGGCTGCCAAGCAGTGGAACAGGCTGCCCAGGGAAGTGGTTGAGTCACCATCCCTGGAGAGATTTAAAAGATGTGTAGATGTGGTGCTTAGGGACGTGGTTTAGTGATGGACTTAGCAGTGTTAGGTTTATGATTGGACGTGGTGATCTTAAAGGTCTTTTCCAATCTAAATCATTCTGTGATTCTGTGACTGTGAGAGCTAAGACACTGGCTGTTATTTCCCTTCCTTTTCTTTACAAGTCTTTCTCAGCCCGCTAAACACTGAAACACTCAAAACTTAGGCAACATTGTATTAAAGTGACTGTTGAGATGCCAGTGAAAAGCAGAGTCAGCTTTGCAAGTACATTTAACTTCTCGTTTTGAATTGCCTGTGTTCAATCTTAGTACCAAGAATTATGAGCAACAACTTAATTAAGCTGAAGTATGCTGGGCTTAATGGATGGAAGGAAAAAAAACCCAGAGTGGCTGAGTGATATCTGTCTATTAGAACTGATATAAGTCAGGTTGCTATACTCCTAGAGCTGTGTCTCGATGGCTGACTCTGTAATAATTTCTTACTCTGTAATAATGCTAGAATAGGTCTTGTTTACGTCAGGTATCGATATGTTTCTAATTTCACCTCAGCTTTTCTATCACTAATAAGTCAGGAGAAGCTTAGCAAGAACAACTATATTTCAAAGAAATATGTCCATTCTGGGAAGTACTACACCTCATAATTTGAGGAGATTCACCTTCAAGAAATTAGATATTTATGACAGATACATGTATCTAGATAAATACTATTCTCTAGGAGTGTTCTTTTCTCCAAATTGATTAGAGAACAACTCTTCTGACCTATTTTGTGTGTGTTTCAGAGTTACGATGCATTTTATCCTGAAAGTGCCTGCTTTTCTCCTTTCTATACAAAGAATATCTGTGTGACATGCATAGATGTAAATGTCTGTCGCAGAGAGCTCTGAAGCTAGGCTAATGAATTCTAGCCTTTCTTTCTACCTGACAGGTTGAAGTCTTCAAAAGCATTTCATAGACTAGCATGGTGCTCTAGTTTCCTGGAGGAAAGATACTTGAACAAAAGTACTCATTCTGTGGGAAATACATGTCATAAGAGCCACAGTTGCACTGCTGCTCACTTAACTGGTTTGGACGGGAAGTGCTTTTTGTGCAGGGTGGTAACCAAAACCATTTTGGAGTTTTCACTCTGTGAGGATAGATTGAAATGACATACACAATATAGTCTAAAAAGCAACAATGTGCTGCCCCCCCTTGCTGGCATTTATACTTTCTCCCCCTTTTGACTGTGATGAAAACCCTCCGAATGCAAGGGACGGGGGGTGACCTCTGCCTAGCTAGCATAGCTGAGATGTCACAGCTCTTGTTACAAAGGTTTCTCCCACTCAGAGCTATGCTGTATAAAGCCTCAAGTGAGAGCACTCAGAGCAAAAGCCAAAAACAGGACTGCAGAGGGTTTTAAGATTCTGTATCCTCCAAGAGTAGCCTGAGCAAGACAAGGCCACATATGAGATACTCCAACGGTCATTTAAAGGGACATTGCTGAAAATTGCCCTGCTATTTGAAGACATCTTCTCTGTTTTCACAAGTAACACATAAGATTATTATTGCAGTAAGAGACGAGACAATAGGGAAAAACATTCTCCCTTTCTCTTCCCTCACCACTTCTCCATATACTTACATTTTCTACACACAGTTGTGCTGCTTCACTTAAAAGAGAAATTTGTCCTTTTTCTTTATGAGACTTGAGAGAGAAACTTGTGATTTTGCATAGGAAAATACGATAGTAAAACATTACTTGGGAGTACCTGGAGCTGCTCAGAATCTGAAAGCTAGGTTTTAAATCAAAATTCTCATTTTAGAAAAAAAAATGGACTTCTTTGAGGTATATTTTGAAAAATATTAATACAAATCTTGTGAGTTCACCTGTCAGTACAAGGGCTCCAGACTTTCCAGTCTCAGCCAGAAGACAGCAGATCCATCCTTGATACCTCTAGGTAAAAAGAAAGGAAAAAATAACGTCTCTTCAGTTCCATGTCAAAAGCATAGACTGGATGTACATTTTGACATCCATGCACCGAATGACCCATGAAGAGTAGTAACGAGAATATAGATAATGAAATTCAACATTGGAAATCACAATGCTGATGCAAAGAAATGATTGTGCTTTCACAAAGAATTTATAAACCTCTTCTACCTGAATGTTGTCATCATAGAAAATAATGGCTGTAAACTAAAGCCCTGAGGCAATGAATATTCTCTTCCACATGGAGAAGGCTACTCAGTGGTGTTGAAAAAGCTGAGTGTCTACCTCGCATTAAGTCAAAGTTGGCTTAGGTTCTTAGGTGGAGGCACTCCAGTCTGCTGCATAGTGACAGTGATACTCAGTGAATGATGTGACTCTTGAGTATGCCTGGGAAATTGGCAACGTATGGCTCTGTGTTAGCCAGTGAAAGTAAATACCCTCTGAGTCAGTATTAACCGGTGCAGGTTCCTTTCCCGTCTTGTGTATCCTCCTGGAAGATGTCATGCTAGTAAAATCTGGAAAGCTTTCATAGGCATTCAAGAGCCAGAATTCACTGTGAAAGCATAAATCCCTAATAGCTTTTTGTGAAAAACAAACCAGCCTCCCTCTGCAAGGCAATACACCTTTCTTTCCCTTCCTCATTGTTCCTGACAGACTCGTTTTATCCCCTGTCAATTACAGAAATGGGTTTGTCTTTCTAAAGGGTGACCATTTGCAGCTCCACGCCATAACAGGTCCTCAGGACTAGGTTTTCAAAATAAGTTTGGCTTTGCCATGCATTCATATTAGGCATCCAGTTTCAAGAGTGGGTGTGACAACTAGGGTAAGATATTCAAGTTTACCTCACTGTGTGGTGTCCCAAAAGACATCCACTGTAGGGAAATGCTGAACAGAATGCCAATGGAAGGGAGCAATGCTTGAAGCAGCTTAGAGAGACAGGAATTTACGATTTCTTTTTGCTAGGAGACTGCCCTTTTCACTGAAATACACTCCTATCCTCTCCGGTCTGTACTTTTTAGACTCTCTTGAATCCTTTATTCCTTCTATGGGAGGAATGGGGAATGGCAAAAGAATGGTCTCAAGTAACTTTCCCACTTTCTGACAGTGTGTCTAACCATTACATATTACAGACAGTTCAGTTTCATTCAGAAAAAATCTAAATGCTGTGCAGTGTGCTGACCTTGGGATAAAGATGCTTACTGAATCAAGGTCCTCAAGGATTTAGATGCAGGCATGCCTAACTAACAAATCTGAAACAGGTGGAAGAAATAAAAATGTACTGAGTTTCTGCACAGTTCAGATAGTGGTTCTCATTGGCTTGCATAGGAACAGAACTTAGCTGAAGCGTAAGCAAACACCTAGTGTGTCTTGTGAATCTTTAAATGTTAGACATCTGAATTTTCAAAAGTGAAATTTGGTTGTATAAAACCTTTTGAGTATGGGTATCACTGTACCTCCTCTCTTTCTGCACAGTGAAATAATGTAGTAAGATTCTAGTGTCATGAAATATGATCCAATTTCTTCAGGGAGGTAAGATTTTACTTAGTTAGACTCCTTCCAGAATAAGGTACAGCACTCCACAGGTAAGATGATGAAATTTCACTTTGTGGTTAAACATTTGCCTTGGTTCAGCTTTAGGAATTCCTCACGCAGCACATGGCTAAACTATGGAACTTCCTGCTTCAGGACACTGTGCATGCAATAAATTTACACAGGTTTAAAAGGCAAGTGGATAAATTAATTGAGGAGAAATCAATTAAAAGCTCTTAAATACAAAGGAAGGACTTATGCTTATGGTGCAGGAAAATCACGGTCTCTGTGTCTGTCTTCTCCCTTCCCCCCAGTCACTACATTCTTGTCCTGCTTCATTACTTTTCCCGAGTCCCCTGCTGTTGCTTGTATCAGAAAGTAAGATATAGTTCTAGATAGGTCCTTTGACTCATCCTCTGCAACAGTTTGTACATTCTTGTATGAGGGACATCTCAGGCTGGAAGGAATTCGTAGCAGCAGCAGGAGCACAAACATAGTTTTCAGTGTAAGCACACTTAGAGCAATTTGCCTTTGCCTTAACTCTATTGACTTAAAGAAAGTTATTCTTGATATGCACAGTGCTTTCTTCCTTTAGGAACAACATACTATATCTGGAAAGTCTAAAGAGATAAAGAAAACGACTAATTCTGTAGGAAAATCAAAATGTTTAGAAATATTTAATTAGGACTGTGGTAATCATTGATTATTTTTTTATTTAGTGTTAAATTCAAGGAACCTGAGTAATGTAAGCACTCTAGTTGTTCAGGGAGAATTAATTCATTCTGCATTACTCTTTCTCTGGCTGACTGGTTCTTAGACTGTAAAATAAGCAATTTTTTTTTTACTGAGTAATCTCAAAAGAAATCAATACAATATATGCTTGTGTCAGTGCTCACAATCTCACTCATTTACGGTTTACTGAATCTGCTGAGTACAAATGGCTGCAAATAAAACTTCCAAGATACACAGACATGATAAGTGTGTCAGTATTCCCTTAACAGTTATCATATAATTTTTGAAGATCTGTTGATCCTTAAGCATTTGATATGGCTTTGGGTTGTGGGAATTAGGTCTACTATAGTTTTGTAATCCTACTGAAGGGACACTGCATCTTAGCAATTGTTTTGTAAACATAGTTTTCTCAACTGTTCTTCCCCCGTGAATAAATCTTCCCTCCCTTTTATTTTCTCCTTTTATTTTCTGAAAAAAATGTTTAAGAGTAGAATGTACTTTTTTCTGCTTATATCATATATTGATTATTCTTTGCCCTCAAACTGTTCTAAACAATAATAATTTTCTTTAAAGACACCGTCAATCTTTAGTCCTTGTGTACTTGAACAAATTTATCTTCTAAACATTGAAGATCTATATTTGTAGTGACTTATAAAAATAGTTTTAACATAGCGATTTTGCAGTAATCTGCCTGTTGATTAAGTTCTGCTCAAAGCAGTTCCAGCATAGCAAAGCTGCAATTTAAAGTGCCTTTAAAAAGTCACCAAATAAGTGGACCGTAAGTCATACTGCACTGGTGCAGACCAACAGTCAGTGTCCTGTTGTGCTAAATGCTTTGAAAACACATAGAAATTAAAGTTCTCTGAGCCAAACAATTTATGTTGAAAGGAATGATACCCCTCACTAAGTGTTCCAAAAGCAGATTGCTGGGTATTTAAAAACTGTTGCCAACCAATACATTAACTGACTTAGTGCTGTGCCTGAAGACTGGAAACACTGTGTTCAGTGCCATGTGGGTTCATGTGATTGGCCGTTATGTTCAGCAAAGATAACATTTCTTGCCTTGGATTCTGTCCTTTATGCAGGGAACATCTAAACACTGGGGGATGTTCTGATAGAGCTGAGAAGCGTGATAATTAGAGGAAACAGTCACCTTGTTTTCAGTCTGTCGTAACACAACTTTCTGTGGGCTGGAGTGGAATATAAAGCTGTGTTCCTACATCCGTCTTTCTGAAAAGGGAAAGAATGTTTGATATTTGCTTAGTCTTGAAAGTAACTGAAATGTTTGAAGTTCAGTTCCATAAAAATTAGAAACATTGAATAATCTAAGCCGCAAGGGACATCTGGAAGTCATGTAGCCCCACTCTTTCTCAAAGCAGACACAACTAGATCAAATGGCACTGGGTCTTGTTCAGTATGGTTTTAAATACCTCTAAGGATGGAGATTCCACATTCTCTCTAGGCAATTTCTTCCAAAATTTGGCCAAGCTCATGGTGAAAAAAAATCTTTATATCTAATCGGATTTTCCCATATTACAACTGGTGTCCATTGCCTTTTGCCATTCTCCGTGCATCTTCAAGAGAGTCTGGATCCATTGCCGCTTTAGGCTCCTTTTAGGTATTTGAAGAAATGGACCCGTAGGGGCAGGTATGTCAGCTTGGCACTTCAAAGAGACATGCTGGAATGGAACCAAATAACAGTATAGGAACCTTGGATGTTTTGTTTGTTTTCCACACTGATTCGAAAAGTTCACAGAAGTGCTTAAATTTCTGTGCAACTAGTCCCATGAAAACCACAGAGCAGAAGAAAATGCTCTGTAATTTTCAGTCTAGTCTTGTGCATAGTAAGAATAACCCAATTAAAAGAGCGTTGGTGGCAGAAAGCTATTCAAACCATTCTGTAACTGGTTTAGAGAAGATTTCTCTAATACAGCCACTGAAGGTCATCGACCAAAACTGATGCTGAGGGATTCTGATCTAATATGTGTATGCTGGGAGTGGGTATGGAATGGGAAGGAAACTGCTAAAACTGTAGCTACTGCTGCAGTCTGTAGGGCAGCCCAATGGTATTCTTTGACAGAAGAGCTTTGAGATGTTACCAAAGGTTTCAATAACCCTTGGAGCAACCTCACATCAGAAGGGACAAGAAGTGTTAGTACAGCCCCCACAACACTTGTTCTGTGGGCTGCAAGAGTCAGAATTTCAAGAACGGCCCTCTGGGAAGGGAATCCATTCACTTTCCGATGGAGATGTCACACAAACAGAGACATTAAAACCTGAAATTGTTGTTATTTCAAATATAAAAATTTAAGAGGAAATATAAAGTATCCTGGTGATCTCTCACAGATACATTACGTATCACAAAGGAGGGAAAGTGCTTACTTCCCTTCACGTCCCACTTAGAGCTTACAATGCACAAGTAGAAAACTTCACTTGATTAGTATTCCTTGTGGAGATCAACTTTGATACTTCTCGCTGGAGCTGAAGTGCTCCATTGCTGCACCAATCAAGAAAGAACAATTTGGGCCAAGTAAAAGAAGGAAATAAGATACTTCATCCAAGTGATCTCTTCAAAGCAACCCTATCAGAAAGACTCTGGACTGTGACTCCTATTTTTAGAAAGGAATCATATTTGAAGTCTAATGTTAATCTATCCACTTGGCCAGTTAATACCAAACATAATTAATGCTACATATTTATTTTAAAAAAACCAACAACAAACTTTTTTGGTACTAAGTGATGATAGTCCCAGTCATTTAGTGTGGCAGATACACTTTGAACTTTCACTCTTAGCTATGCCACAAAGTTCCATTACAAAATGTTTGATGAGAACAAATGAAATTAAAACACCATCACTCTATTTTAGGGGTTTTTTTTAGCCTACTGCGACTGTGCTTTGAAACGTCTGGGGACTTTTCTGCTTGGCTGTTGGTTAAAATCATAACCTTTTGCCAAGGTGTCATTTGATCACAGAAATAAGCTGCCCTTTCCCTTTCAGAGCAGTAGTTAAACCACTGTTTGGAATATAAAATGCTGATAGTTACTAATACGGGTGGTTGAGAAGCAAGAGTAGCATTGAACATTCCTATAACAACCTCTTAAGGATTTGCCAAACCTAGACCTTTAGCTGCATCTGTTCATTATGTCTGCCAATATTTTCCACTCTCTTTACAATTCAAATATTCTGGGAACAATGCACTCCAATCTTCAAGCTGTGTGTACTCCGAATATTTTCTTACATGCATATATATGCATATTAATTTTTTTTTCTTGAACCCTCTTTCTAATTTCACAAATCATAACAATTCTGTTCCTTAGTGATTCCTGTGAAACTTCTCTATCTTTTGCTCTAGCACAAAAAAAAATACCCCAGATCAATGTGTTTTGATCAATAAGTTAGCTACTGCTACTTCTGAGAATATCCAGGAAGACAAATCACTTGGCAAGAATAGTATTTTTTGCAAGTTCAGTCATCTGAGAAGATGGCTATGATTAAAGCTCTCTCTTGAGCCCATCAGACTCAGTCCACAGACCAGGGGAAAATGGTGTTTCACTCTAAACAATGATTGTGATTTTGGGAATCAACTAAGAGTTTAGAGATTATTTAACCAATAATTAGTAATGATCATTTTGTGTCCTGTCAGGTGGAAATCCTTGATTGGAAGACAAAGGAACAACTATGCTTCCTAGATAAGGTAAAACAAAAATCTGCTTAAAATGCTAGGTGGCTATTTAAAAATTACTAACTTTTCTTAAGTAAACTTAGTGTTTATGAAGCGTATTTCATCTCCTGGTAGCCTTTCATTGGTCACTGAAGAGGCAATAATTATGCACGCTTCATACTGGCTACAGAGTACTTCAATCCTTTTCCAGAAGGAGCTTTTGGACAAAGAGCACAACTTCAGCTGCTTCAGTAAGATGGTGCAAGTTGTGCCTTACTCACTCATAAACCATAAAACAGTCAATGTAACGCCTGATCACTGGTAGAGAAGCTGCCTCTGAAACTGATGCCACAGATTGTCCTCCCTTTTTCCTGTAAGAAGTACTTTGAATCACCCATACCAATCCTAATCATCTGTAAGAAAGCCATACTGTTACATCGTTTGAAACACATTTCTACTTCAATGGTCTTAGACCTTGTAGTTGTCTTTCAAAATACTTATTTTACATATGCAATATTTTTTTGTTGCCTAGGTGGAACCAAATGCCACAATTAGGGAGATCAGATTGATGTTCCATAAATTATGTGAGTATAACTTTTGCAGCAGTTCACATCACATCAGAATATGCAGTATATAAATAGGAGAAAACTACATAATTTGAAACATGTGATGTACACACACATAATGCTAAGTAACCTGCACATGAATGCAATCATATTGAGATTTCAGTATCATTTTTTATTCTATCTTTATACTCCTTTGTATGTTTTCTGCTGCATAATTTCTCACAGATATTAATGTTGAATAAATAGTCCTCAAAATCTTTAACTAAATCTTTTCTTGTTGTGTCACATTCATTGTAATAGTGAATGGTCTAAGCCAAACATTGTATATCACACAATTCTGTATGGTCTTACAGATCCGCGGTGGTACCCAGCAAGGCAGTCGATAAAACTCGATCCAAGTAAGTACTCGTGAGGACTAGAACAACAAAGCCCTGAGCAGAGGCCTGGCGTAAAAGGTGTACTTTGCATGAGTATTAGCTCTTAAGACTGGGTTTCCATCTATATTAATTAGCCTTATGAAGACCAAAGAGAACCCAGAACAAATATAATTCTTTGAAAGCATTGAACAGAGATCCACCCACGTGCCTGGTGCTTGGTGATTAACTCAGGAGTCTACACATTGTTCCAAAGCACTTTGTAACTACTGAGCACTTTTACTTTCAAGACAGGCGGCACAGAATCTGGATACTAATTTCCCTTAGCTGCAGTGAAATGATCTTCATAATGATGCTCAGCTGGGACTACTAAAAAGGGCCGTGAGTTAGAGCTATCAATTCACATAATCCTCTGCTCTCAGTCAGGAATTACAGTTCTTTTGAGGTAAGCTAATGCAAAACACATTGCCATGGATGTAGGATTTGCTGACAAAGCTGATGCCAGCTGGCTGACTTCATTAATGCATTAGTAGGTAGAAGCCTTTAGTAAATGGCCTGGGTGCACAGAAGAAAATCTAATTGCCAAACTGTGTTAGCATTCTTGTCATTCAGTATAAAATGTAGTACTTTATTCTTCTTCTTCCATTAGGCAGAATTTTATTTAAAACAGTCCCTTAAAAATATGCTGGTGAAGATTAGTCCATTGTGTAGAATCTGTTCATGGAAAACAGGTGTTATGAGTATCTTATTTCCTTCTTCAAAGATCTACTTTGTCAAATTCCTCCATGGACTTATGTTGTGACTCTTGCCATGAAAAAATGCTGGCCTTCTGGAGACTCCCCAAAATCTAGGCATTAAAAGCTTGAGTGCTGTCTCAAGTCTTATGGACTCACCTCCTAGCTGGTTGGTTGGGAAAAATGAGGCAATGAAAATCCCTGTGGGAGAGCCTTCCGATCTCATCTTATCCTTGCTTCTGTTTGCCTGATGATGAGCGAAAAGAAGAGGGGGAGAGAAAGGAGAAAGATGGAGGTACCAGGAGGTCAGGGAACTATGTTAAAGGACAGTGACCCATCAGCAAATTCTAGTGTAGCACTGATGAAACGAGGCTACTAGACTAGGCAGGCACAGAGGACCAAGAATTCTCCTAACTGTCTTGGTGTGAATAGAGGACCCAGGCTTATATGTGGTTACAGGGATAAATAAAAATTAAGTATAAACATTCTTAGTTTGTTTATTGAGATTCCAATAAACCCACTTCACCTCAAAGTATCTCACAGATTGGTTAAAGTGCAATATAAAGCTATTATGCTACCGAAGTTGACTTGAATTTCAATGAGATGTAATTAATTCTTTCCTTCTCAGAAGGAAAGTCTCTGAGGGATGAGGAAATCCTGCAGCATCTCCCTGTTGGCACAACTGCTACCTTATACTTTAAAGATTTAGGGCCACAGATAGGATGGACTACGGTGAGCTATGCTTCGAGCCTGAGCCATTTTAATGGCTATTTTTCCATAATTAATCCTTACATCATTTTTTGTCTCTCTCCAATATTTCTGCATGATGCCTGCTCTGGTAGTAGGTGCAGGCAATGAATCCTCATTGCTTCAGTTCATTTAATCAGGGAAAGCAGTAACAGAACATTCTGAATGCCTAGTTGTCTGAGACAGCAGCAGTGGACAACATGCTGCAGGGTAGGTTGGCTCTACTGAGCTACGGTGCAGATTCTAAAATGGATTTACCAGTCTACTGAGGATATGGTTCCCAGGTCCTGTGTAACTCTCCTGACAATGATCAGGATTATACTACTACAAGTTTGGCCTGTAAAGAGGCACATGAGCAACTTCACATGTCAGTAATTGAGGTGACTTTAGCGAGAAAATGTACAAAAGTAAGACTAGTTGGCTGTCTGCATGTGGCTGTGTCCCAGGATGGTAGTGGCAGGCTGATGACAGCTGATAATTTCTGCAATATTAGTAGCCCTCCACAAAGACCTCACATTTTCACTTGTCTTAGCTTAAATTCAAATTCTGTTACAGCCCACTCAGCAGGCAACACAGCACCGCTGTTTATGCAGTGAGGTGATCGATGGCCCTTCGAGTTCTTCAGAAGGTCCATGATGCACTTATTACACTATTGTAATGAAACAGTACAGCACGAAGGGAAAAGTGCCCTGTAATTTAAAGGGACATTTAACATTTCTTAGATTGGGGCATTAATAAAATCTTGTGTTAATGACAAATAGCAAAGATAATATTCATAAGAGGTAAAAAGAGTCAAATGTTCTGCAAGACTGAATATTCACGTCATTACTCTGGATGCAATGCTGATAAGTCAGGCAACTATTACACAATCTAAAAAACAGTAGGACAGGCCAAAACTTCTAATGGCAATGTAGACTCCAAGGTGCACATGCATCAATAGATACCAAAATATCACAGTGCTGAGTAACACCAGGCTTCTGACATTCCATAATCTTTACATTTCGCTGTTACTGCCCTTCAAGCTACTTGACCCAAATGTAAGCCAAGAAATATATCAGTTTTGTCAAATAAAAAAGACAAACTTCTCTTCTACAATCAAATCCAATCTTCACCAGAGAAAATGCTGATTTTTACAGAAGCTGACAACACAACTTTTCAGAGAGTCAAAATAACTCTAAACACATTAGAAAACAGTGGTTGTTTTTTTTGTTTTGTTTTGGGTTTATTTTTGACAGAAGCACGATCTATTTCCCTTCTTTCTCCATAAATGAGGTATAGGCCTATCTTCCTCACTTACAGAGGTGTGGAAAATTTAACTGTTAATGTTTGGTCAGAAGTTCAGTTTAAAGTGATGATCCTAAGAAGCACACACCTATCTGAGATGAAATCAAGTTAGATAACAGCTGCTTTGGTTTCCTCTCATTTTTCTTTCCCCCCCCCCCCCCCCTTCCTTTTCTTTAAAGAAAAGTGTTCAAATTAAAGATTGTTTGAACACAGAATGAATTGTTTCCCAGGACATCCGCTTTTCAAACTATCATATAGAAAGGGTCATGTGTGAACACTTACAAGCTGCATTTCCAGTTTAAAAAAAAATTCATTAATTAGAAACAGAGCTCCTCTTTTTCAAGACAAATTCTTCACCAAATTTCATTTTGATCCAAAATAAAATAACAGTTTTTGAGGGCAAGAGGAGAGTGAGAACTGTCTAATTGTAACATGCATGCATATTTATTGTTATTATGCCATTATTATCTTTTCATATCCATCCTGTGTCAGCTGCACTGGCAATGGCTGTTTGTATGCAACTGAGGCAAGTGCATTGCAAACCATTTATGTGCATGTTTACCAGTTTCATAGCCCAAGCCCAAACATGCTGTTCCCTCCCTGCCTCTCTAAATACCATCCTGGGTCAGTGGAGGTGTTTATCCTACTGCATTAGTTATCACAAAGAAACCAAAGCAAACCCACCATCTAATTCAGCTGTCTAATTACTCTCTCTCTTTTTGCAGGTATTTTTGATAGAATATACAGGTCCATTGTTCATCTATTTTCTGTTTTATTTCCGCATGCCTTTTGTCTATGGACTGGATGAGAGGTTTACATCAAGCCCACATCCAGTAGTTAAGTAAGTTCGTTTGCAGGCTTGAGCAGTATTTCTTGTTAGCATTGTAGTCTTATTCCAAATGTCTTGCTACACTTGTTTTTTTTAAGCACTCTTAAATGCTTTTGTCTTGCTGTTTCTAGCTTGGCATGTATCTGCCATTCTTTCCACTACATCAAAAGGTTGATTGAAACAGTATTTGTTCATCGGTTCTCCCATGGGACTATGCCACTGAGGAATATTGTGAAGGTAAATTGTGTCAGAATCTATCCATAGCCCCCTTACAAATCCAACCTAGCCAACCTATGCCTCTGCAGCACAGATTTTTTGGCATAGCTTTTGTAGTAGTGCACAGAAAATCTCATCCATAAAACTGTAGTTCTTTCAAGATTTTTTTAATGTCGCTGTTGTATATTCCACGTGTTGCCATTCTGTTACTAATGTTATAGTATTCTCATTGCTCTTTTAGAATTTTAAACCTTCAGTGTACCCTTCCTATTCCCTTAGCTAGCTCCTTCCCTGAAGGTTTCAGTAAGAATGTTAACTTCTAAGGTAGCAAACGCATATGATGTTGGGAGGGTTGCTTTTTCATTAAAAAAGTTATAATTTTTTTAATGGTCATTTTACGTCATCTTTGCCCCTGCAAAGCAACCTGGTTGTTCTGCGTTTTCTTCTCCCACAGGAGCACTTCCTTAACGTTACCAGTGCTGCTGTGGCACAGGGCAGCTGTTGAGATGCAGACACCCTGTTTCCTAGATGTCTGTGAAGCAGTACAGTGGACTGCTTGGTTCTCCTTTGGATGTAGTGATTTTACAAATGTTTGCAAGAAAGTACACACTGTTATTAAAATACACTTTATAGTTAAGAAGACAGGAGATTATCTTCTACAATTGGAAAAGCACATAGATCAGCATTTGAGTATTTAACATTTGGTATTTAGGCAGTGTCGTTATGGCAGTGATACTCCCAGTTCTGCCCTGTGGCTAACTCCCTTCAGCTCTGCATCAGCTGTGGTAGTTCTGGTGATAGCTTCATGCTTTCTAGATCGAAGAAGGGTCTGTGGCGGAGCAGTGGCCCTCAAAAAGAATCCTCCCTAGCAATTTTCTGTGTTTTCTGCAGCAGAAGAGTGTAGGCTTGTTAAAAGGCTCACAGATCTTTTAAAGACTTGGTCTTGACATGATAGTAGGTAATGCATGCTAAACAGCAAATAAAAGAGCAAATTTACCTTGAAAAAGAATTTGTACAGTGTGGTGAATCTTAAATTTCTCATTGGCATCTCTGATAACTGCTCATTCCTTTCAGACCATGCAAAGTGTTATTGCTAAAATTGACATTTGTAGCCATCATTTTGATCACTTCTACTTTTCCACATTCTAAGGTTGGTGGTACTTTCTTTCGTCTGTAAAGTTGCTCACAGTTCTTCTTCTATACCTGCTTAGCAGTGCTTGGGTTTGATTTGCTTGTATAATTTCATTGACTTTGGTGTCAATGTTACTCCAGAATTATGCCAGTGAGAAAAATATCACATCCTCTTCCCTTTTTTCTCTCACATAGCGATGGTAGACAAAGCTTCTTACTTTAAGTGTTTGATCACATACATAGCTGATACAGACAGCTTATTTCATAAGCACAACAGAAAGCTACCTTTAACAACAGACACTTCAGTCTCAATAAGCTCAATAAGATCTTAGATGGGAATTTATGAGATTTTGAGATTTTCATCCTTTGTTTACCAAATGGAAACAGGAATAAATAATGCCATAAAACGCAGCACAGATTCACCAAAACCAGTTCACACTAGATACTAATCTAGTATACTTCTTTCTAAGATACGTAATTTTTCTAGGTAATGGAAATGTAGACTATATGATTTATCTAGACTTAGTAAACAGCTGACTGAGGGTGAATAAAATAGGGATTAATGCAAAAATTGTGTAGTGATAAAGGAACTAACTAAAGAAAAGATGATGGTGGCTGTGCCAGAAAAGGCACAAAATTGTTGTAAAGTCTTATTATTCATGTGGAATATGAAAAATTCACAGAAACAACTTCTTCCTTTCAAGTGAGTTTATGAAGTCTGCATGTACTCTGCTCTTCCTATCTGAACCTCACTGGAGGCTTTTTTGTGAACCATCGGGCTTCTAGTGGCAGCTGGAAATTTGAAATGTTACTGCTAAGGTCCTCAGCAGTGGCAGACTCCACTCATCTTGAATCTCCTTTTCTTATAACTGAGGAATACTCTCACAGTAAATCATGTTCTTTGACTGAATAGCACTTGTTCAGTTTAATTACACCATGTATTGTTGGGAGCTGAGCCATGATAATTTATTTATTTTATTTTACTTTACTGAAATCCATTGCCATATGATCCATCCTGTGCCAAACGCCAAAGTCAGGGAAAAGTTTTTCTTAAGATGTCATTCCAAGATTAAAAGAAATTATTTCTACCTAAGTTTGTGCAGCAGTTAGTAAATTGTTGATGGTGGTGGAAGAAGCTACGGAGGAAGCAGCATTTTATGAATACATTGTTCCTCGCTGGACTCAATTCTTCCAGCTCTGCTGCTTTTCCTGGGGAAAAAGGAATTACTCACAAAAAAGTTACTTAATCTCTCTGCCCTTTTGTCCCACCTGATCTGTAATCATTGGTTAATAATATTCTCTCTCATCAGTTATCTAGTAATATATAATTTCATGGCAAGGACATTACAGCTCACCCCAAAGGGTGTCCATTTTGTCTGAGGTCTCTGGGCACTTCAGTGGTTCAATTAACACCAAAAAGCAAGTGGAAATACAATGAGTTGTTTGATACAACAGCTTGCAGCAGATGAGGGGGCTTACCCCTAACCAGTATTTTCAGAAAAATGCACTGTCAGACATGCAGTCAGTTAGTGTGGGTTGCAGACACTGAGGTAATCACTTTTTGGGGTATTATTGCTATAAATGTAGTTCTGGTATATATAGAGGAAAAACACTGCAACGTTCAAAGCAAAAAAAAAAAAGTTCAATCAGTCAGGAAAGGAAAGAATGCAGTCTTGGATAAGAATTTTGATTGTGTGAGCAGGAGAGGAAAGCTGTGAAGGAGAAAGCAGAAAGACCTAGAAATATCTAAGCTATGTGAACCTATTGGAAGGCCAAGAAAAAAGCATCACCAGAAAAAGGATCACTGTGTTACTCAGGAGTGAGAATGGGAGGGAAGGAAAGATAAAGGGAAGGAAAAGAACAAGTGAAGTGGTGAAAGGAAAATAAAGAGATCAGTTTTGTTCTTGTTAAAATCCAGGCAAAAACCAAACATGCCCTGAAACATTAAAAATTGAGTTTGATAAGGAAGAAATCTTAACCGATGACAGGCAAATGTATGGGTTGTCAACAAGGGCTAAAGCCTGTCTGAAAGAGAACGGCACCCAGAGGTGAGAGCATAGAGAAAGAAGAAAAGCAGGCCAAGAAAGCGCCTCCTTCCCACTTACACATGTATAAGGACAGAGAAGATAACCTGTCACCAAGATATTGAAACAGCAATGAGTATCAGAAGGAAAACCACAAGAGGCAGGGTCAGGAAAACCAAGCAAGAGGTAGAGATTGTTATTGTTAGTAGGTTTTTTTTAGTGGATAATGGCTGGGAACAAGCTCTGAGATTGGTCAGGAATGAGTCAGTACAGCCATTAGTGACAGCTGTTTTATCAGAATTTCGAGAATGGAAGCTGGATCACAGAAAGGACAGCAGCAAAAGGGACAAACTAAAGATACTGCAGTGAAAGGGCAGAGGAAGTCAGGCATGCTGAATTTGGATAGGAAAAATTAATGCATGGGAAAGAAAGAAAACTGATGGGCTGAAGGAGAAGAGGAAAGGCAAGAGATCAGGCAATGCAAAGTAATAAGCAAGGAAGAGAGCACAGGCTAAATCCGGTTTTATGAACTCTCAGGGGTTAGCAAAACAAGTGTCTCTAACATACAGTCTGTATGGTACTTCATCTTCAGACAGCTTGCCAGACAAGACAAATCTGTTTTCAATAGTGAGATCATTTTTTCTAAAACTGTTTATAAACTTAACGGTTCCAAGATATTTGAGAGGAAATCTTACTCTATGAGCACTACTTCCTTCCTGTTATTTCCTGTTGTCTGCTCCCACCTTACCACACTTAGTACTGTAAATTTTTGTTGTAATTTTTCGGCAACTTGAAGGATCAGCCCAAATCATTGTTATCAGCAGCCCTTGTAGTGAATACTGGCCTAAAGGATTGTACTAAAACAAAGAAAAAATTCCTTTTTTTTCAGAACTGTTTGTATTACTGGGGATTTGCAGCTTGGCTTGCTTATTACATCAATCATCCTCTGTACACTCCTCCTTGTAAGTAGCAAAACAGCCTTCAATGTGATTTAAGTCCTTATGTGTTTGTATATTAGTACTAATCATATGCAATTTTTTTTTTATAGCTTATGGGAAAAAACAGATAAATTTTGCTGTGATCATGTTTCTGGTAGGTTTGCTGCTCTTTTCATAAAATGCTAAAATATGTTGCAGGGAGGAGTGAGTAGGAGAAGCAGATATCTAAACTTGACACTTGAAACATACTACTAAAGCTGACCACTTGCACCCAGAAGAGATGAATCTGTCAGTTTTTAATATGATCTTGCACAAAAGGGAGATTTTGATTCAGTACCCATTCCAAGACTGGGATATTTATGTGCTGAGATGATCTCATAATCTTTAAAAGAATCCTGGAATTATCCATTTGTGACATGGTGCTTAAAAGTTTTGTGAACCGTTTGTTGTGTGTTAAGAATCACAACAGGTCACAAAACTCAAGAGTACTGGCCAACTAAGAAAGTATGTTGCTGATAATTTCTGCAAATAGAGTTTCATTTTGCTGGGCTTCAGAAATTTTTTACACCTTTCCTTACAAAGCAAAATTCTTAAGTAACTCTCTGTTCATTCTCACAGTTCCTAGGAACATTTCATCCAGGCTATAAAGCAAATAAAGATGTACCCATTTTTCCTGTGTATGCATAACGTCCTTAGAACAACAGCTGTTAGCTTACTTTGAGAAACTAATAGTCCATGACTGCAGGATCTCAAAGCAGCTTCCCAGTATGAAAATTCTGTGAGTTAATAATCTATTCCCTATTTATAGAGAGACCACATAACTGAAAGCACAGAACTGGGAATGAAACTCAGGAGCTTTGACCACTAGCCATTTGCTTTAATAGTTATGGTTTGCAGACACTGGAGACTGTCCATAATCATATAAATGTGGCATTTCAATACACTTTCTGCATAATTGATTGGGGAAGCATTACTTAGAACCAGTGGAGGAAACTGGGTCAATTACATTTCATGATTCATATCAATTATACTCCAGAGAAGAAAACTTACTTGGAGTCCAACCCATCTCTTCCTTGGGATTTTAGCAACTTTTGAGAAACCAAAGTATCCAAATCAATTTTTTTGGGTGTTTTTAAAGACATAAGAATAACCAAATGATAAAGCAAGTATCTCTTGGGTTTACTTTTATTCCCTTTGATTTATTGCCTTTGATTACATATATATATATATATATATATATATACACAATATATATATATATATATATGGGGATTATATAAGCAACAACATTGATCTTTTGGACACTGTGTCCACATTTGCTGGCAAATACCATAAATATATAACAGAGTATAATATGGACTCATGTTTCAACAAAGACATTCAATCCTCATGTCAGACAGCTATCTTGGCTGAGGATATTTAATATGTTGATAATAGATTATTCCGCCCCCTCTCCCCCTTTTTTTAAAGTAGCCCAGGAAATAACAAAAGAAGAAAAGTAAATAGAAGGGAAGTACATTTTTAACTCTGTCATGCTTTTTCTTTCAGCTATGTGAAGCTGGGAATTTTTCCATTCACGTTGCACTCAGTGACCTCCAGAGAAATGGTAAAAACTGCATTATCATTTTTCTCCTTTGCAGAGCCATTCAGTGTTTCTACATTTACTCTGCCTTTTGAAAGACCTGATTCGGCAGGGCGTTGGTACCGGCCATCTGACTGCCATGGGTGTGCAGGTCGCTCAGCACTGTGAAGACTGGGTTGTAGGGGAGATAAGACAGTGCAAGGAATCCAACACCAGCCTGTTAAATAGCACTTATCTTACTGTAATTTTTATTAGTTAAGGCCAGATTGTTCTGGGGGAGTAGTTATTTTAGTTACACTGGTAGTGCAAAAGGAAACTGTGCTAGTATAAGCTATGATTTGGTGAGCAAACAAAAGAAATTTCAGTGGCTTCCACAGGGGGCACAAGATCTCTGTGCAGGACAGGGTTCCTTGGGCATGAGCCAAACATCTTACAGCCATCAACTATGACAGCTAAAATCACATTCTGTGACCCTTTGAGAAAACCTTTAACTTCTAAAGCTAAAACTTGAGGTGTCTCTTCTTACAAGAGTGACTGTGATCAAAGGCATATGTTGATGACTTTCTCAAGCCCAGAACATTTCCTCAAAGTTATTCTATTCCTTCTTGTCAGTCCAGAGGACAGCCTGTTTTCCCCACATCATGCTTGTCCCCTGATAGTGATGAGACACATGAATAGGCAGAGTTGGGTTGTCTTTATAGGAAACGATGTATTTAGGACTGTGAATATTTTTTTATTTGTTTTCTAATCTATAGGATCCAAAATCCGTAAGATCCCATATCCAACAAAGAATCCTTTCACATGGCTGTTTATCTTTGTATCTTGCCCTAACTATACGTATGAGGTAGGTATTTTCAAATAAGATGTTAAGTTTTAAGTTTTGATGAATGTATTTTCATGTCTTTTGGAATGTTAAACATGGAAGAACCCCCTGAAACAGTTCAGCTCAATTTACTTCCCATCCTCCCCTAATTCCCATGAAATCAGATTATAGACAGGAACTCATCTGTTCTTACTCTCCTCCCCAAAAGTGGCAGTACTTTGGGGCTAACCTTAAACAGGTATCCCAGACCCCATGCCTACGCTCCAGTGTGGTTGCACTTTAAAGCAGTGCAAAGTTTGTAGCTGGGAGTAGGGAGATTGCCACTGAATCTGTGTTGCAATGAGGGTATTGAGGGCATCTGGTGTTTTATAAGAGATCCCAGGAATATCACAGTACGCAGAAAGATGATGGGCCGATCTATAGAAGATATTGTGGTGAGAAAATGGGTAAAAGGGCCCAGGTTTTCTTCCCTGTTTTCTTAGGATAGACAATCACTGCTGTTGGTGGTGACTGCTTTAGAAGCTTGAACCAGTTTATCACTTCATATTGCTTAATTGTGAGCCAAACTCCTGACTCAGTTGAAAAGCAGTTCAAGCCAGTGTGACTCAGTGTAAAATTCACTCTTGCACAGAAGGATAGCATCAGGTTTTGACTTCAGCAGAGATTAACTGTTGTTAATGAGGGCAGCATTTGGCCTCAGGCTATAGAAAGTTGCCATTCCCAGCACTGATGGAGGTGTGACAAATAGAAATTAGGCAGAGAAATAGTAAGGGCACTGTGATGTAAAGCTTAAAATTTTGTCATGATGATAACTATGGCAGCAAACACGAAGGTTTTGCTTGTGATAATAAGGCACCGTTCACCTTTTTGGCTAAAGGTTATTAACACTAGAAATTGATCTGGCTGACCTTGGCTTTTTTATTTACCTGTAATAGGACAAGGTTGGTTTTGATCAATAGAGACATAAATGCAAATGTTGTCACCAGAAATATTTTAAATTTCCTTGGCCAAAACAGGTGGGGACCTGGATCAGTTTCACTATCATGACTCAGTGTGTCCCAGGTGAGTAACGTTTTGGTACTTCACTCTGAAATGATGTCAGCAACCAGAACGTGTTTTTAATCTGATAATTAAATGTATCTTTTTCTCCCTTCCTTCTAGTGGGGCTGTTCACCTTGCTTTGCTTCATTCAGATGACAGTCTGGGCAAAGGATAAACACTGCACCTACCTACGAGAATTCAAGGATTATCCAAGTCTTCGAATGCCAATTATTCCCTTTTTGTTGTAAGAGAAAAAGTTTAATTTGAATATTGCACGAAACTTCAAGAAGAAAAAGCTCACAAAAACTCCTGCCAAATAAGTAAATTAATATAAAGGATTTTGGTGCATGTTGAATCTCCACTGCTGAGGAAAACTGTATGCACTTGAAAGCTACACTTCCTTACATTCAAGAATTCTCAACTCAGAAGCACCTTCAAAAAACAAGGCTTCATTGCACACCTAGTAGTGAAAAGTCCCTACAGTTCACTGTAATTCGATTGACTTAGATTTTCCTTGTGCTAGTCTATTTAGATTGATGCATCAGAGATACTGAGAAGTCTGTGCTGAAAAGCAGCTCCAAATTTAGCAGTGGCATTCTGCAAGACATAAGTACATTGGAACGAGCACATACCAGCTAACTACTAGAGAACTCAGCTCAGCCAGTGCAGCCAGCTGGCCTGAAGACAGTTGCATGATCTGCCTTCTTTGACTTGAAGTGTGCTGCCTGGAGGCAGGTGCTTTGTTAACAAATAACACTACCAAAGAATAAGAGTGGTTCCTGGAATAAAGAAATAGGCAATATCTCAAATATCTGATTTGGGTCTAACCCCTAATTTGCCAAAAGAATCTGAAGTAAGAAGTATTTGTAGTATTTGGGGATGTAACATTCTGCATTGTTAAGGGTTTTTTGGTTGTTTGTTTTTAGTGTTCTTCATTAGTAAATTGCGTGCCAGTAAATAAGATTCAGAAGATCTGATCTATGCTGTATCTGTGATATTTGGCCTGTTTTCATATAACAAGTCCTTGTGATACTGAAAGATCTTCTACCTAGCATTTTATGTCAGCATTTGCTGAATCATTTTTAATACACTTTGTAAATACATGAAGTGACTGCTAGTCCTCAGAACGCCAGCTCCCTTCTATTTTCAGAGCCAGTGAGAAAAATCAGCCACATTTTGGACTTCCTGTGTTTTCTCTTTCACAAGATGTTCAGTGGGACTTAGTTGGGTTTTGTGCAAATCTAGTAAAAAAAAGACTATTGCAATCTATCTGAATGACATTACAAACAAACTATATTAGAGTATGAAGAGAATGCATAGATACTGTTTTGTTTAATGATTAATTTATTTCTCTATAATGGATGTAGAGGAAGATTTTTGCAACTATTTGTAAGGGTGAAATATGCAATAAATTCTAGAATATGTTTTTAAATCAGTTGAAACAATTATGGCAAAAGAAAACTGCAGCTGGTTGCTGAAGTTTTATAATATTTTGTACAGCAAAAAGCAAGAGTGTCCTTATATTAAAAAAGAAAAAAAGACCTACATCAATTGAAGAAAAAACCTAACAAAGCAAAAATACACGACCCAGATTTTATTTCTGTATAACATATCTTAGAGAAGATTTCTTAGAAAAGGTTAGAGATGGTAGATAACGTAAGCAATACATCATTATGAATTTGTTTTCAGTATTGTTATTTTCCACTATTTTAATTATGAAGTAGAGAAAGAGTTAAATGTCAAATGATTTCCCACTGGGTGCAGTGTGGAGTATAAGCAGGTTGAAATTTTTCTTCTGAGCACAGAGAAAGCACATACCCTACCCACACCTCACACCCACTCAACGTCCGGTCACAGGAAAGAAGAAAAATTTCGTCTTGCTTTGTAACAACAATATCTTTCCAGGCCTCCATGAGAAAATAAAACTTTAGGCTGATTTGGACATAATTCTCTTTCCTTTTAATCTCCATTTGGACATTCTGCTTCTATTTGAGAAGGCTGGAGATGCGTATGAGATCATTTTCATTAAGATTCTGGGGGGTTTTAAGCAAATGTCTTGCCTGGGTCTGAGATCTGAATTAATTCTTCTCATTCTTGCTGAGACAATCATGCGTTTTTGTTGGCAGCCTGGTGAAACAGTGAAGCATTTTCCCAGCACTAGCCCTATCAGCCAGCACTGATATTCTGACCTTGGTAGTCAGGTGCACTCTGGGTGGTAGGAATCCCCTTTTAAGCTGGGCAGTGGTCTCTGCCCTGGGACCTGTCTGCTGGCTGGTAGCAGTTGACTTCGGAGTTCAACAAGAAAAACCTACCAGCCTGAAAGGACCCAATAGAGAAACTGTCTTTAATGCTCTTTACTTGTCAACAAGGAGGACTTACCTTCTTGTATCTTATTATGAACTTTATGTTAGAGGATGATTTCGTTCTATAGCAAGGACCTGCCTTTCCTTCGACACTTTCAGTATTTTGCATTCCTAGTAGAGCAGTAGAAGTTTGCTGTTGCTAAGGCTGTTGCTGTTGTGAGCACAGTGCTCAGAAAGGTGCAAAAAAAATCAGTATAATACTAAGTGTGGAAACCTTTGTTTCATCCTTGTACTGTTCTAATATGGCACAACTTTGCACTGTGCATGCTCTAAGTGCTAGTGACTGTAGGAATATTCTATGCAACTGTCTGCTGATGCAAGGCAGGAGACACCTTTGCTTCTCGGCTGGCTTCAGCTGCACGGGGATGCAAAGGAATTTCCTCATCCTCCATCTGCTGTTTAGCGAAGTTCACAAAAACCTGTGTAAGAAAAGCAGAAAATGTCGCATCTCATCAACTGAGGTGAGCTAGGGGAGTGTCCATACAATTGCATCCTCTTGGTGTCTGCAGGGAAGAGGCAGAAAGCAGAATCCATGGACATGAACTGAACTAAGACACTCTGTATCAGCAGAGATTATTAATTCTTTCTTTATTTTAACTCCAAGCAACTTCCTTCCTTTGGATACACTTACCTGCAACTAAAATACTCTTTTTTCTTAAGCAGGAGATGGGTTCAGCAAGGTTTGCATAGCTTGCATAAAGTAAGTGAGTTTGGTTGTGATGGGAAAGAGGAGACAGAATATTTTGCTAGGAAGCTGTAACGCAGCCCAGGAATGTCTCTCTAGCATTCCCATTGAAGACAGCTCTGCATATTTAGACCCTCAGGTACTTAGGAAATCAGGCAGATGGCGCTAATACCCTCCAGCAAGTGAGTGTTGCCAGCGATCCCAGTGGACTTCCCAGGTTTTGTGTGTCTAATAAAAGCGCATGACAGAAACATATAAACATTTAACTAGATATTACAGTATCTCTGACACAACACAGTCCAAATCTCTGACTTAGAATAAAATGTTATTCCCAGCTTGGCAAGCCTCATTCTGAAGAGATGACATTGCTCAGTCTGCTGCTCTTGAAGGAATGGGTTGTGTAAACTGGCATCTGGGAAATGCTGTCTTACTGGCTTTCAAATGCCTCCTATTTACACAAGAAATTAGTAACAGATTTCATATCTGATCCACCTGCCTTGACAAGGGGTCTGGGAATTTTGCCTAAGAAAGGTGCAAGATAATTCTCTACTCTGAACAGTTTGGTTGTTCAGTTGTTTGGATATATACCCTTTACATTGCCTAGTTCTCACCAGGCAGGCTTTCTCATGGGTGATTTATTTTTTTACTCACCTGATCTAAAGTTGTTTGAGACACAGAATATTCTTCAATATGCAAGTTTTCCTTATTGGAGATAATTAACCGAAAAATCTTAGCCAGAGAGGAGGAGCAAATCTGATACTGCAGCATGTTGTAGTGTTTCTCTCTCTGTAAACTCCCTGGGAAGTTCATCTGTATGAATTGCTCAGCAGGAGTAGGATCTGGAGGCAGCCCAGGCTTTGGAGCTTTGATTTTCAAAGTGACAATGTAGCCATCTCCAAACCTGGGAAGCACATATGGATTTGGCAATTGGATTAAGAGATTGTTTTATTATTCAGGAAGAAAAATAATTTTCAGCAGCTATGAAAACATTAACAGTATCTTAGAGATAACACTTAAGATCTAGCTTTATGGCAAGCTCTGCATTTGCCCTAACAAAGTGGTGTTTGACATAACAGACTTGAAATGAGGTCTGCTCAAATTGTCCAGAATTGCACCCAGAAATGGATCTGTTTAAACACAGCTCTTCAGATTGCATTGCTGCATTAAGAACAGTACACGTCACGTACACTAAGTTTTCCCAGTAAAAAAATTCTACTTACTTGTATTTTAGCTGTTGAATGGTGCCCAGGCATTTGAATGTACCTTTTACCATGATGGCTAAACGAGTGCAGAGGGCTTCACATTCTTCCATACTTTCAAAACATAGAACAGATATTTAAGATAAAAACCAGCAGATGAACTTTAGCCATTCTGGGATTCTGAATTCTAGGGCTTTTTACCTGTGTGATGTGAGAACCACAGCCCGCCCATCTCTGAGCACACCGACAATAGAGTCCCACAGGAGGCGCCGGGATTGAGGGTCCATGCCAGTAGTTGGTTCATCCTGTAAGAGAAAGATTCAGATAGTCAGAGTCAGAGAAGAGGACATGAAAATGCATTTAGAACCAATTCATCATGTGTTTGGGCCTTAGCATAGAACGGCTTCCCTACTGAAATCTTGTGCCTTGAGAAAGCACACGTACCTTGAGAAGTACATGAGTCAATAGGTACTAATGTGCTTCTTGGCACAATGCAGTAAGAAAACAAGTTCAAGAAACTTCAGATAAGAATATAATGCTGTCTGTGTAGGGAACCGCTACCAGGACAGGAATGCAGTGACCATTACGACAAAGGCAGTCCCCAGTCCAGGGTCTTGCATATCAAAAATGCAAGCATTTGTTTTACTCCATTATAAAAACATTTAGGACCTGAGATAGAAATACATGGAAAGAAGCACATACAGTAGCAGATACATGAAATTGTGTCAAGTTTGGCTCCCATGTTTTGATGGACATTAGAGATGTAGGTCAATATACTGGAAAAATTAAGAAAAGAATATTATATCTATAATGCTAGTTTAAAGACAGAGATGGATGCTTTGAATAAAATCTTTTTCTGCGGCAAAAGCTTTTTTAAGAGGGGAGTGAGCTCTCCCTCAGTAACTTCTTTACTTACGTAAACACATAGGGCAAATTTCTCAGCTAGTAAAGTCAGTCTGATTTACACCAGCTGAGGATCTGGTCCTGCATAAATCAGTTAACCTGGTTAGTGACAAAAAATTCTAAAAAATCTTGGAGAAAAAAATTTCATGCAACATTTTGTGCTAGGAAATTACGAGAAAATATTTTATCTGGCTGTATTTCTGTGTGTAGGCAGAATACATGTAAATGCATATCAAATGACACAGCGAACTATACTATTAAAATATTATTAAAATGTTTATTTTTCAGCCTACAAATTAAGATGGTACAGTATAATCTAAATAAAGAATTTTGTAGGAATTGCATTTAGAATTTCCCTTGAGATACACTTATCAAATAACTTATGTTATTTGATGAGAACTGCTTCTCAGAATTTCCGTAGTTTAGTCTAAATTTGTGTAATGTGAAAGGGTGTGAAAGAGTGGCTCTTCTTCCTCTGTTCTGTTGGATAAAGCTGCAAGGTATATGAGTATGCTGTAAAATCATCTTTTACATGAGTGCTTATACTCTGGCAAGAAAAGTCTGCCAGGCTGAAACCAAGCATGGATTTAAATTCAGATTTGTATGGAGTATAGAACTCATCGTAAACTGTTCTTTGTTGAAGATCTTTCTTTCATAATCACTTAGGGTCCACTGGAAACACACATCCCAGTCTATCCCTGAAATTAAAGAACTCAAAATTACAGCAAAGCAGATGTAAGTTAAGGGCACAAAGGAGCGTGAAAAGACTGTCATAAACAACCTTGTACCACTTTAGTGTGTAGTTTTATGAGATGTCATTGAACTATCACAGAGCTATGTAATCATGTCACTTACTAGCAAGACAAGCGGTGGGCAGCCTATCAGTGCAATGGCAGTGGAGAGCTTGCGCTTGTTGCCACCACTGTAGGTACCAGCCAAGTGGTCTGCATACATAGGAAGTCCCAGCTTTTGGATGCCCCATTCAGCAACCTATAAGAAAGACCATCTTTTTCACACACCAGCTAATGCATAACAGATAAGATTTCTGATCCATCCGTCTTCTGGCAGAAACATGGCGATCCACTGGGGTTTAGCACATTCATTTTAGAAATGGAGCAGGGGAGTTAAAAAAAATTAGGATGATGAGAGGAATTCTAACTACTTGAGGGAAAGCCATAAACCAGCCTCAGCTGTGGCCTTCCTATCTGTGCAAGAGTTTAAATTATTTTCTTCTGGAGTCTTCTTCCTGTTTTCTTTCTTATACATGAACAACTTTAAAGACAAGGGCAAAACAGCAACAGCAGTTCTGAGTCATAGCAATTGCATCAGTTTTGCAAGTACCATTGATGCCTAAGAACCTGTATTTGATAGCACAGTCTTTTACTAAATTGTCCAAATGACAGGAAACACTCGGAGGACTTCCACACATAGAACGGCAAGCCGACTTTGGAAATTCTGGCCTTTGGCATGTTATGAACCAAGTCAATCCTCACAAATACCCACTCTATTAATGTATAAGGTCAAAAGCAAGAATGTTTTACCCTTTTGATTTCCTCTGCTGGAATCCCCCGCAGGCGTGCATATAAGTAGAGATGTTCTCGCCCTGTGAGCAGATCATCAATGGCATCAAACTGAGGGCAGTATCCCATGTTTTGATGGACATTAGAAATGTGGGTCAATATACTGGAAAAACACACAAAAGACTATTAGTTCTATAGCACTGGCTTGAAGACAGAGACAGACAGTTTGAATATTATCTTCCTTTTCTGGGGCAACAACTCTTGTAAGAGCAGAACAATTTTTTCCTGATACAACATTCTGCTAAAATGTCTGTCTGCTCAGAATAGCAGGGAATACATTCTCATCAAAGCCAGTATTGGTCATAGTACTAGCAGAAGTACAGAATCACAGAATGGTTGAGATTAGAAGGGGCCTCCAGAGGTTATTTTGTTCATCCACCCTGCTCAAGCAAGGTCACCTACAGCTGGTTGCCCAGGACCATGTCCTGGCAACAAAATACCCATTCAAATCACATCAATGAGCAAAGAATCAAATCACAAATAACAAGGCTGGAAAAGACCTCTGAGTCCAGCCTATGACCCAACACCAACACCTACTCATCATCTAAACCATGGCACTAAGTGCCTCATCCAATCTCTCTTTAACACCTCCAGGGACCGTGACTCCACCACCTCCCCCAGGCAGCGCATTCCAATGGCCAATCACCCTTTCAGTGAAGAATTTTTTCCTAAAAAATCTTAATACACCTAACAAGCCAAAAAGCACAACCTGGAATTGAACTAATGTAAGTGAATTCAAGATCACTCTGTATTAACTTATGACATTATGCCAGCACTGTGTAAATAAAAGTGCTAGGAATAGCCTGTGGGAAGTCCCAAAGCTCAGACCAAAGTACTCTGTTGGACTGTTTATCTTATGTTTGTGAGCTCATGACATTGGATCTGATTGCCTTGTCCCACTGTTAGCTTTACTCTACTTACCCATAGATTTTACAACAGTGTTATAAAGTGCAAGTGTGTGTAAGCTGTTGTCTTGCTTAGTGACATAAAAGTGGAAAAGAGCTGCTAGGTCGTTGAGACTGTGATCTGGGCAGTTCTAAGCCAGTAAGTGGACTGTCACAGGTGTTTTTTAAGGCACTTACCTATTGCCAGCCACTACAGCATCTCCAGACGTGACATCAATATCTCCAGTCAGCATTTTGAACGTTGTTGTTTTGCCAGCGCCATTCACTCCCAAAAGACCAAAGCACTAAATTACAAAATTTATCATGTTCTTTAGTATTTCCAACTTGCAAATCAGCAGGGGCTTGAAATTTGAACTGAGCTATGGAAGGTGATCCAGTGTTATTGAACAACCTACCTCTCCAGGACGGATGCCAACACAGAGCCTGTCCACTGCAGGCTTCTGCCTACCTGCATAAATCTAAATTGACAGAAAAAAAAGAAAAATTCAATTTCAAGACACCTACAGCAAAGAAAATCTTCTGATTTTTCTCAGTTTAATGCTATTGGGATGAGGCAACCCTAGAAACAAGATAGGAGTAAATAAAAAAAAAAAAGAAAGAGTATATATTCTACAAAGTCACATATTTATTTACATTAAAAATGTGAAATGACCCCTAAAAATAACAATTTTTCTGCACACAGACTTTTATTTCATATCTTTAGCACTAGGAGACAGACCTGATGCTTTGCTAGGACAAAGTATCTCTGACATAATAAGCAAAGCATAACAACACAGCAAGATTGTCTGAAGAACAACATTTCAGTTCTCTATTTATGACGTCCCAGCAATGTGTGTAGTCCTTGTATTATCTGTGGCTTCACAGCTTGGATGCATTCTGATAGTATAACTCTGATGCCTTTAATGGCTGGAAAGAAGATAAATTAGCAATAACTACAGCCTTCAGTGTGAAAGCAACCAAATGGTTAACTTGAGATTGAAACTCATCTGCGGGAAAAAAACAGCATTGTAGAAGATTAGTCGTAGAATTGGACACTCAATAGATAACAGTTATATCAGACGATGTGAGGTAAAAAAAACCAAAACAAAATTAAGAAGGGACAATTGTACTGTTCTTGCTGAACTTCTCTGTGGTTTGATTTCTAATTAAAGGAAACAGCCAAATAATATGTCAAGCCTTGACTTCTACAGTGTTTGTTATTTCCTAAGATTGATTTTGAAAACAATATCATCTGAATCCATGGCTGACATGCATTCTGAAAGAATAACTTTACACTAGACTGCGTTGTTTCATTCTCCTCAAAATATTACCTTGGTCAGTTCTTGTAATTCTAAGATATTTGTTTTGTTCCCTCCATTCATAATTCTTTGTCTTTCTTCTGCAACGTCCTCATCTTCACCAATAATAGGTGACATGGCAGAGTCAGCAAACCTGGAAAAACCCAAGAGACTGATTGCAGGAACCATGAGTTGCCCTGGGTTCAGTTAGAATAACAGCGTGAAACAATAGCTAATCAATTGCCAAAAATGTGACTGGTGGAAGCAGTGGGATTGAAACTTTGCAATGTGACACTGGCTGAAGCGTTCCTGCTGTTGGAAGAATCTCTGACCTTTAGAAATTAATTTCTAAATACTAAAACAGGAGGAAATGGCTTACTTGAAAGAGTATGCCTTGTCAGTCACTGACATAACCTGCCCCCTGCCATCAGCCACCGCTTTTGCTATTTAGCTCCTCTTCAGTAGATACAGATCTTTTGAGTAGACCTCTGACCTCCCTGTAAGACAATCTTTTTATGACTGTACCAATTAGTACTCACGATGGCAAACTTGAACAGGAGTGAATGACCCACTCACACCTGGAAGGTAGCTGCTTTCATTGAGATAGAGGCACATTTGTAAAGCAGAGATGGGAAGCCTGTATAATGTCCTCTGCAACTGTCCTGTGCAGTGGACTAGAATTCCTATCTTGGAATGTTGGACTAGTATCTCATGCCAGTACTACAAACTTTCTAAGTTATTTTATAATCTTACTATTACAGTGCCTTAATCTAAAGAAAAAAATTACATTTGTTTAATTCATGAAAACTGATTTCTTTAAAAATATACTCATAAATCCAGTTAAGATAATGCATATTTGTAAATGCTTTCTTGAACCATGATATCAAAAAATTAAGATGAAATAAGGTAAGTAAATGGAAAAAAAAGAGCTAACAAATTCAGAGAAAAGGAAAGAAAAAAGAAACAAAAGGGACATGGAGAATAACAAAGACACCCTGTTGATAAAGGAACATTAGTACAAGCTTTCAGACATACCATCTTGTGGAGAACAAACGGTGCTGCATAAGGAGATTCAGAATGAAGAACACAACCCCTTGGACAGCCATGGCAACCAGGTTCTTTCCAACAAAGTCCCACTGAAAAGGATTGGAAACATGCTCCTCACCTTTGGAGAAAGCACCAGAAAGCAAGGTGAAACACTGCTGAAACAAAACACTCTCTTCAGAGCAAAAGGCATAATCATAATAATTTAGGATATTAGATGAAAATCTGTACTTTATTTGATCACGATTAGGCAATGTTTTTATTTTCCAGTGTCTTATAAAGATTATTAAGAAAATACACTTCAAGCTCAGCTGCTGTATGGAAGCAAAAATGAATATAGGCTCTCTGAACATGCACTGATTTGGATATCATACATGAAATTTGCATGGATTATGTGAAATACGTACATTTTCTGAATAGCAACACTTGAGTTCTGCTGTATGACTACTCTTTCAATAAGTTGTATCCCAAGAAGATGCATTTGAAGAACAGCAGCTATTTTAAGCATTAACATGAAGGCTGCTGAAGTATTCAAATGAAATAATACATCCTCCTGTAACGATCTAAGGACTTCAGAACAACATAAGAAGACACCAGAGTCTGGCTCTGAATAAATGAGTTCATTTCCAATACAGACTCCTGGTTGGGCCATAGAGCTCTGGCAGCTGTATCAGAAGGTATGATACCTTCAGAGAGGTTGAACTTTGATATTTGTCATCCACCTGATGATGTGAAAGTGGAGAATTTCAGAAACAGCCACTGATTTTTCAAGATAACACTTCCAACCATTTCATCCAAGGTTAGGACACATGACCACTGGTATAACCTGTTGCTCATTGGCTCTCACTTACCAAACCTGGCATATACTTCAGTCACAGCTTGGTTCATGGCCAAGTCAATGAGTCCACGGCCCAGGCAAAAATGTGGGAAGACAATCAGCACATTTTTCAATGTTTTATTAAACTTCAGTAAAGACTATAAGAAATAGAAACAACATAATAAGCAGCTGAAACTAGACTTTTTTAAGAAAACACAGCAACATGAGTGAAAAGATCATCTTGTCTGAGATACGGGATGTTCTGTGTTCTTACCAAGTTAGAACCAAAATGTCTGCAACCTAAAATACAGCACAACAGAATGTCGGCATACACTGCACCAGACAAGGTGCTTGTGAAAAAATGCTGATGGGGAGGGAAATTAATTCTGGTGACAGCTATTATAAACAGCTATGAGCAACAAGAAAGAGTGGTATTTTTCTGTCTTAATGTTTATAGCTGGCAGATTTCCATAATCCAGACTGCCACGATATTGAAAGTATCAGTGTTTAGGCACAACTACACAGTAGACTTTGGTGCAAAGAGAAGACACCCAAAACAGTGTAAATGCCAGGAGCAACCTAGCTGCACCAACACCGAATCCAGAGAAGGGCAATTTTCTCTGGAGACACAGTGTCTACAATGGAGACATATTCTCGAAGATAAAAATACTGGCCTGCTGTCCCACAGACTGAACAGTATTAGATTGAATCCTGCACTATCAAGGAGCATAGCTGAATGCAGGAGCATCAGGGACAGAAAGTATTGTAAAGCTGGCCCTTGAAACCATAAACTGAACCAAGATCTGTTTCTCCTTCCTGGCAAACGATACTACTTGATCAGCAAGTGCTGTTTGAAAATGCACTGTCAGTAATGATAACTAATTGGATTGCTGTCAGAAGTAGATAGGGTGTCAGTCTCTGCCCAGAGTATCAGCAACTGCAGCGGTGGTAGTAGATGCTAGCCAAGTGTTTTTATAAACTCATCTCTTAGTCTTTCTAAGAACTAATTTGGGCACCCACTGTATTCTGCCTATTCTTGTACTTTCTGTCACCTTCCTGGTAGTGTTGAGCCATTTTTGGACAATTCTTGAAATGCTAGTATATGCAGAACATCTCCTCTAACAAAATGACTAGCAGGAGTGTCTTTCCTCACTAAGTGGTGACTCCTTGATTTTCTACCATTTGTCTCTTCCTGTACAATCAAAGGACAAAATGCCATGTCCCCTCCTCTCCAGCTGTCAAGGTTTGCAGAATTTTTTTTTTAGGGATGAAAAACACTCAATGGCATTCCTTGTGTGTGCAGCCCAAAATATCAGTTGCCCTGAGTTTTTTCTTTGGATTATTTTGCTCATCTGTCCCTGCAGTTATTCAGCAATTCCCCACTCATTTACTGCCAGAAAAGATGTTATGGTAGAAAAAGACAGCTACCGTTAGACATGGTTATGCTTGGACAACCTCTTTAAAACCAGTTGTCAACAAAAATGTTACTTACTGGGTTATTTTCAAATAACTCCAGGATGAACGTAATGGCACTGCTGTTGATCCCCACAAAGAGATTAATACAAGACAATGCAACATAAGCAGTGCTAGGAACACTGAAGAAAGCAGAAGCCGGGTACATCATGGGAATTACTGCCCATCTGCATTCAAAAGATAGAAAAAATATTACAACAGCTTTTCCGTATTCTCATGTCAGTTAACCTAATGAAAACACAAAGTTGAGCTTTCTTCTCATCCTAAGTGTGATGAAATGGTGTAACCAATCAGAGATGCCACTGTAATAGTCTTTCCCTTGTTACTAGACAAAAAGCTTTTTTTGCTTAGTTTTCTTTTGCTGTTAACATGTGGGGAAATAGAAACTGGTAAAACTGAGAGTGCTTAATGCTAGCAAGGTTATTGTCACCTCAGGTATTCTTGTACATCTCTCAAGATTGTGCACCAGGAGGGAGAAACAAAGAAATATTAAATAAACCAAATCTGATGTACTGCTTTGCCAGATAATCCTTGGCCTTCAGAACTGTCCAAAGACATCAGAAACTCTGTACACTTTGATATTCTCTTCTAACTCCTCTACCATTGTTTTTTACTCCTAATTTTCAGATTCCTATGCCATGATTTTACTGTGCTGTGATTTGAGATTCCTATTCCATGATTTCTTACATACATTCAGCAGCGGCACAGAAGTATTCTCAATTACAATGCTTAGCAGCAATTATTCTGACCAGGAGGAATTCAATAACAACCTGGATTGCTTAATGTCACAATACACACAAAGTCAGAAAGCAGCATTCTAAGTTCCCATTGTGACTGCATCTGGATGCAAAGGCTAATACAAGATCCTATGAATTTATCTTCTTTTCTGTTTTTCATTTTGAGAAGCAAATTTTGAAATGATGATGAAAGTGAATGCCATATAAATAGATTTTTTCTGAAAATTTTATCTTGGTAGACCTTTAAAATATGCATATATACTTCAAATGTCCATCCACATGGTCATGAATTACTCTAATTTAAAAAATATGCAGAGGCACAAGCAAGTTATTAAAGATACTGCTATTGCATTTTAAAAAGATAGTATGAAAAATTAAAACAAATGAACATTCTGAGATTTTTTTCACATTCAGTATGGAAAGAACTGTTCCTTCTTACGTTGAATTTGTTATATACATAGGAGGATGTAAAAAGCTTCATTTCCTCCTTTAACTCTAGAAATCTGGTTGATCATTTTGCATAGATGACATCTGCTGCAGGACTATCAGGAATATGATTTTACAGATAAAAATATATGATCATTAATTAAATGAAAGTGATTTTCCCTCAGGCTTATAAAAAGCTATTTTGCCAACAAAATAATAACTTGAAGTTAAAAGAATTTTGAAGATGCATTACTCTCCGCCCTTGGGTTAAATGCCAAAAGATATTTTGATATTGGCTGTCAATGAGGCAAATGAAGAACGACTAAGTTCCTACACAATGGACATATCAGAAAGCACCAAACTGAACAAATACATTTTCCTGTAAGGACCACATTTTGTGCTTAAAAATGTAAGGCAGTTACAAAAAAACCCAAACATCCAGTTCGAACCCACTCAGTTTTATTCTTTAAAGCTGGACTTAACTAAGTACCAAGGTCAATAACATGAAATCATTTTCATGTGAAATACAGGGCCCCACATGCCGGAACAACCTTGAACACTCACCCATACAGAAGCAGCAAAGCAACAAGCACGGGGAAATTAGTCGGAGACGTGTATGCTTTCTTGTTGAATCCAACGAATATAACCACAACCATTCCAGCACTCAGCGCATAATTCACCTGCCACATCACAGGGTGAAGATCAGGGTGTAAGACCCAAGAAAGTCTGCAAGTGTATCCAGATTCTACACATTATTCCAAGAGGATTTTGTATTGAGGAACATTGGAATTTCTGAGCTAGAGTAGTCACAATCAAGCTTTTGGCATTTTTTTGAGACATTTTTTTGAGACATCTTTTATCAAAAACCAAAAATACGACATACATTATTGTTTATTAGATTGTAGTCTGGGAGCCAATTATTTCATGGTCCTGCTGGCAGAAAAAAAGCCATGGGTATGCAAGGGAAGTGTGGTTTCTGGTGATGCAAAGGCTATGTAGGAGGGAAAAAGCTAGTTACTTGAGTCACATTCCTGGGAGGAGGCTAAAGTGAGTGTGCTTCTCTGTTTCTCTATTCAGCATTAGTAGTGCTGGTCTACTGCAATACACAGAGCTCCCCATCCAGAATGGGAGGTGGCGTTTCACAGATCTGCTAACACCATTTAATACCTTTGCATCATGTGTCAAGGGCCACAGCCAAGCAGAATTCCTGTCAAGGATGCCGCTGGGCAGCTGCTGTGACCAGCAGGGGACAGGAACTCAGAGATCTCCTTCTTTTTCCTCATTTACTAAATGAACACTTTGCTTTACCCTTCTCCTAAAAGAGTACCTTCTGAAGCCCAGAAAGGTTTTGGCGTTTAAATTATTTCAGGTTTTTTTCTAATTTTTTTTAATTCCCTGTTCATGCTGCTCTTATTGCACAAGCCCTTGGTCACTCTCTGAGAGTTGAGAAGGCATGCCTAGATAACAAGCCTCATGCTGTGCCTTCACCAAGCAAATAATTTGCTCCTTTGTAACCAAGTCGCCTGAAGGGAGGGTAGCTGAGCCCTGTCCAAGCAAGCCTGTTCCTGTAGTCTAAATTCTTTTAGAATAACAGTGAATATGATTCAGTGACCTAAACAAATACATCTATGTCATTTTAGATACCCTAGAGTATTTTGCCTGGCCTCCAGCTTCTGCTCCAGCAGCCTTTGAATTTCCCACTTGGATTTCTTGAATATCTTGAAATACGTTATGGGTATTTTAGAGGGCACAAGTGACTAGCATCAGGCAATTGAGCTTTCTCCTGCTATAAGTAAGGTGTACTTTATTGTACATTCAGTTGTAAGGACCAGAAATTCTAAGATTACAACAATTTCAGCTTCATTAGTTGAATAATGACTTGTGCCCCTGACTTGATTTTCACATCTATAACTAGTTAGGAGGTCAGATCCTTAGCATGCTCTCTTAGAAACTCTTGAAGAAGTGAAAGCTTTGCAATGCTCAAAATCACCTTCATGCAATTCACTGATTAGTCTCCCAGTTCATGCAAACCCAGGAATAATCGCAGGCTATGAAATCACACCAGCAGTTACTCACTATGTCCCACATGAAGTTAGTTAGCCAGTACACTGCAGGGCTCACACCACTGACAAACTGTAGATGCTTGGCTTTTGTTACGCGTTCTTGAATCAGGTATAAGACAAAACTGGCTGGTATAAAGGACATGGCAAAAATCACACAGATGGCAACAACAGCATCCACTGAAGTGGTCAGCCTAAAACAGAACACAAAAAGAGACTGTGAGCAAGGGATTGGATCCAACACAACACTGTAGTAACATTTGGAGAACGTGGAGGAAATTTTAAGATCTAGAAGTACCAAGATTATTTTGTAAGTAGAAGATTTTCCAAATTTCAAAATGTGCTAGTGTATTTTCCCAGGTTGTTCTGGGGATTGTAGCTAAAAAATACAGGCGTTGGTAGCACCATTCCCTGATTTTTCACTGGCCTTCATTCTCTGGAACAATTCAACTCCTACATATATCTCAGTTTGACAGGTTTTCCAGTACAGTGTGTCTCAAACTAAACATTAAGGCACAATAATTGAAGTGTTCTGGGAGCTGGGAAAAGAGAGTCTCAAAGAAGCAAGTTGTAGACAGCGTGATGAAGCACAGACCTTGCCTCTGTGCTAAAGATGCAGCTTTCAGTTTCACTGACTTCTGAACTCAATAGGAGAAATGAGTGAGAAGTCATGGAGGTTGTCAACTACTGCTTACTTGTAGTCAATTTAGGATAATTTCTGATTCCTTTGTTGATTATGATCTCCGTGTTATTTCACAAGTAGATCTATCGGCTTTGGAGCGTGAACAAAGACTTCAGGAGCTTTCTGCTTGGGTATCAACAGAAACTTGTAATCATGTATAACCAACAATCATCGCTTCTACATGGGATGGGAATGAACACTTACAGGAATATAATAAGACAGAAAAGAACAGATTGTATATCTAATTCTAGATTAGAATAAACTTCAGAGTAAGTCCTCCACAAATTGACCTATTTCTCCTCAGAGTGTGAGTACACTGGAGGTAGTAAGCTGTCAGGAGAGGGAGGGGTAAAAGCCAGCAGCAGAGCAAAGGCAGACTTACACAGTGACTTCAGAGAGTTGCTCCTTAGTGAGGTTCAGAGGATGGTTTACAGCAGTGATCCCATATTCCTCAGGGGCCTGGCCAGTCCGCAGATTAGCTCTGAGGATTGCATTGTTGGCTACATTAAGGAAACTAACCATAGCATGCCAGCCTTTATTGTTAAACCACACCTAAAAAAGTCAGAAAACACAGATTCATTTAAGAAGTCTTCACTAATAACTCTACCTGCAGGAGAAAACCTGGCTGCTTTTTATATACTTCGGTGAGCATTGTCAGCAGGGAAGAATCCAGAACCGGGAATTTGTAGCTCCTAGGTACAGTCCAGCAGGAGGAGCTCACACACTGTGCTTTTAAATGGGTTGGATGACCTTGTCTAGGGATTTTATAGAAACATACTTTAAAATTTAGCAGAATGTGTCCTACTTGGAAGTATTTAGAACAGCAAGAAGTACCAAGAGCATGGTAAAAAAAATCTCACATTGGAAATACCTTTGCATTAACACTGTATCCGGTATCACTTTTAAGTATAGTATTCTGGCTCTTCTTGCATCTGAGAATGTCACTAGCAACTTTCTCACAATTTGAAGTCTATGTCAAGAAAGACTGTGAGTTAGCAGACTACTTCCACCAAATACCTTAACATTATCTTCAGTTTCCATGTATTTAAGGAAATTGGAAATTTCTTTAGTAGCAGCCAGTGAAGCTCGCCCCTAAAATAGAAATGAAAATGTTAAAGATCAGCTGTCTGGGTGAAATTTGCTGCCATGGGTTTTCAGATTTGTAACAAGTCTTCAGTAAAGGGATTAAAAAAAAAAATCTCGCTTACTCCTGTCACATTCATCATTCGACCAAGATCACTTAAGAAGTCGACAACTTGATCTCCAGAAACATGAAGGACCGGGAGCCTTCCTCCTATGGAAATTCCTCCATATCTAACAAAGAGAACAGTATCATCAGTCACTTGTACCACAGACCTAAAACTCTGTACATTGATGGAAATACTAAAAATCCATTTAATCTAAGTTTTATTTCTATACGTCATACAATTAATGTATAACAAACTCCACTCTTCTTTCTAACAAGTTGGATTAAGTCTTTATAGGGCTTACAAAATTGGAAATCCTATCAGTTTCTGAGGGGTTCATGCCAGGCTCCTGAGAAAATTATTATTTAAGATAAAATATTTGGAGGAAACAGTTATTTCTACAGTGCAAAAATCTTCAAATCAAAATAATGAATACATAAATGTTTGGACAGGATGGTCCTCAGGTAAAATTTCAGATCCCCTGAGAGAAACAGGTATTCAGCAATGCTGGTGCCAGACAATACTCTATAATTATAAATACTATTGCATGAGATAAACCAAAGTCTAATCCCATAGAAAGTAATGTTTGAACATCAACAAGCAGATATTCTGTGAAGGAAGCCAGTCATCCAGCTGCTACCTTTGAAGTGAATTCCTACTGCTGATAGAAAACGACATCAGTATATTCTTCAGACTAATCAGTCATCTTTCTAAGCTTAGTATCTACTGTGTAGACATCATACTGGGGTTTGTTGGTGCCTCTACGTAAGCGTGGAGCACTAGTGGGATCTGTTTTTTAACTAATGCACATGTTCAGTGCAGAGATGAGAAGTTGTGGTTGTTATTTCTGTATTCAACAGGCTGGTGACTAGGTTTCATCTTACCTAGGTCCTTTTTTTGGAGGGTTCATTTTATATTTTTCTACTGCACTTTGAAACAGCTGCAACAGAGCACTATCATAACAGAATCCAGTATTGTAATATAACTTTCCTTTGCTCAGACCCAATTAGTGTGACTCTTGTAGAGAATAAAACTCTCATAGTTCTATTGTGTGCCTCTAGCCTTCATCCTTGTGGGGGTAGTCCAAACAAATATAACCCCTTGACTTCATAAAGCCCTTGTTGAGCCCCAACCTATTTCCCACTGAAGCCATCTCTTTGTTCTGTACTATCTACTACAGTTCCCCTTGTCCATTCAGAGAAATATTGTGAGGCTCCACAGTTAAACAGAAATTCATTGTTCCTTTATTTACCACCATAATCTCTGAATAGGTTTCTTACCTTTGCTCATTGACCCAGTATTTGCTCTTCAAGCTGAAACAGAAAAAGAGAATCCTGTCTCTTAATGCATTGGTATTGTCAGGCTTAAATGGAAATTAAAGGTGAATTCTTGTGCTTTGCAGATGTCCAGTTTCCCCAAGAAAGTTTTTTTTTGGTTGGTTTATTTGCTTTCTTTTTTAATTGCTGCTGATTACCAGGTCTTCTGTTATTCCCTGCAGTGGGTTTTTTGTTTTGTTTTTGACTTGATTCATCTCCAGCTCATACAGAGATAAGCAAGATTCTAAAGTGACACATACTGGCTCTATCCTAAATTCATAATTAATTGATTTTAAAAGATGTATCTGACGCAACTATGGCATGTGCCAAGAGGAATCAGTCAAAGGCAGCCAGTACAGAGCTAATATAACTGGAATTTTGAGAATACTGCTGGAAGTTGAAAAGCAAGGCTTGAATCAGAAATAATAGGACACTGCACAGATAATTACCATGCACGACACTCATGCGTGCTGAGGCGCTATCAATGGGACAGATATACCTATGTAACATTGTCCTTTGGCTTTCCAGCACTTCTGGGAAGCAAACGATAACTCAGGCAGATGGTCAAGCTGGTGTGCCTACAGTTTTTCAGGGGCATAAACTAGTACCTCTGCAAAGCAGTTCACTACACTGTGTATAGGCACCAGTCTGCTCACTGTTGACACAGCTACTGTTAACATGGCATTCCATTGACTCTGAAACTTAGCTCTGCCTATAAAGGGGTACTTCATTATAAAAACGAGTATAATTAAAAAAAAATTAACTCCCTTAAAATGAGCATCTCCTAGTCTTACATCAGGAATATGGAGACGATGCTCAAGTCTACACAACACTGTGGCACATCAGCTACTATGCTGTTATCAAATGAGAATTTCAGGGCCAGGTATAAAACACTACATGTAAAAAACCCCAGAGACACATCCCTACCTCACTTTTATCAAAGTGGGATATGTTTTCACCAGAAAATCTGAAATATTTCTGTGGGTCAGATCTTGAAGAATTTCTGTGCTGTGCTGCACTCTCTGGAAAGAAAAAAAACCAAATCAACCACAGAAAACTTCACAGTCTCTAAAGCTATTAAGTAAGCGTTTGTCAGGAAAACAGCAAAAGCAGTTCTGACTCAGAGTGATTGCTCAGGTTCACAGTATCACTGAAATGAGAGCGGGTCAGTCATTTTCTGGACCAAACATCCTTACTTCACTAAGATTTCAGAAGAAATAATGAAACCAGAAATTTGCAATGCCTGACACAAAGCAGTTGCACTTCACTCTGAAACTTGACCCAAGTTATTTACAACAAAGGTCAGGGTCGCTCAAGGCTTTTTCCTCAGAGTGAAAGAAGAATGTTTTTCAAATAAATTGAGGTCCATGTGAAGATAAGGTAGTTTTCTATAATTTAGCAAGCTGAAGTAAAAGTTAATATGAAAAATTCACCTTCACTAGCATGTTAGGTACTTAGATCGAAAATTACTCTCTTTCTTTGTAATGAAAATGATGCCACATGATGCTTTTGTGAGTCTATTGCAACTACAGGGTCGCTATGAAACTCAAGACCTGAAACTCGCTGAGTTTATCGTAAGGTAGAATAAACTTAAAAATGCTCCTGGTCAGTTTCAGAGGGCAAAGCTCACAACCTGGATCGGCCTAGTAACTACTTAGTCAGTCTAATGAAGGTTCCAGAAGTTCCTACGTTTGTCCACAGAGAGGCAGTACCGGATGGCACAGAAGGTAGTCTAGCTGATTCCATACAATACCAGTAACATCCTCATAGTGCCTTCATTAAATGAGCTGTCTATGCTCAAACATACTTCACAATTATTTACATACTCTTGCTTCTCAGGAGACTCAAATGTGAACTGTATTTTCCTGACAAATTATACAAAATTATCACATCCTGCAAAATTATTGGCATAACATAATGATAAAAACATTTCCCTTAGAGGATTAGAATCCCCACAAATAAACAAAAAATTAATTTTGCATCCTATTTGGATTTGAAGTTTTAAACTGGGAAGGAATTACTTGGAAATCAGAAATAAATTGTGATGTTATGAATATGGTTGGAATCTAACCTCTTTTATTTCTTCTTTGCTTCATAGATGGGAATTCTACAGATATTTAAAACAACTTTGCTTTGCTGTTTTGTGAATAGTGATAGAGAAATGAAAGCGAGCTGTATCAGTGTTTGGATTTGGATTCAGAAACTGATTAAGTTTGTGACATTACTGTTAAAATTAAAACTAGAATTATTTTAGTCATTTGGCTAATGTGTGCAGTCTGGCAAACTTGGCAATATTAAAGTTAAATGGTGTGCATGACAAGACTTTAAATTAGTGAGCTGTTACTCAGAGTGGCTACAGTTCTGTTTTCTTTAACTTCTTAGAACAACATTCAGAAAATGTAAATGCTAACAGGCTGTAATTTTCCTTTGCTCTTCAAAAGAGCAAGCATGTTTTATAAAGGGCACTACTAAGATTATTCATTGATAGGAACAGGTGGAAATATAGCTCTTATGTCTACATACAGCATCAGTGGTTATTAAATTACTCATCTTCATGCACATGCAAACAAACATGTACAACTTAGAACATTCTTTCTAGACATGGAACCAAAAGACATGCAAAAAATTAATAATTTGGGGTTGACAATATTAATTCTTAAATTTTTAATAGGACAACTCTGGTCCATTATTTTCAGAATCATGGCATTTCTACTTTCCCTTCTTTCTTCTTCTCCCTCCTTCCCTTCCCTTCTTTAAAGGCAAGTGATCTTTTAAACAGAATTGTTCTGTGAGGAAAAAAAAAATTCCTAAAATGATTTGATAAACTATTAAAACTTCTTATTTTTTTCTATATGAAAAGTTTTCAATTTGGATGAAAATAGTAATCAAATTTCATTTAAATGTTCAAGCTTTTCCACTATCTCTGAAACTGAATTCCAAAATCCAGCTTTCTTCTCCCTTAAAATATGTACTCAATTTTTTTCATGTATATTGGCATGGCAAGGTACCTACACAGTAATCCCTCTTTCTGCACGTGCCATGAAACTTTTCTACCAAAATCTATGGCACAGGGACACTACCTGTGGTGGTGGGAGGCCTCCTGCACCTGCAGGGCATTCGGGCAGCATAGTGAATTTCTTGTGAGTACTGCACTTGCAGGAAGGTGAAGGATTCTCAGGCGTCCACTTCTGGCTCAGCAGGAGGCTGCTTAGGTTAGGATGAACAGCAGGTGTCTTCCAGGTAGTTGGCATATTACTGCATGGGTAGTTCCTGTGTAGAGGAACAGATTTTTTAAGCCATGAAAGGATACAGTCAATGAGAACTCAGAATTCCACAAAATCACAGCAGATATTCTCCTCTCAGCCCTTATCCTGTGAGATACGAATTATAAGAACTTTTTAGAGTACTTGGTAAACATGAATAAATACGATTTGTCTCCACATCTCTGCCAAGTTTACTTCAGTCTTCAGCTTCTAGATAGGATGCTGAAGGAAAAAGGGGACTGTGTTTGACTCATCAGTACACACAAAATCTGCAGTGGATGCATATCTTTGCAAAGAAACTATCCTTTTGCTTGCTCATGCAGTATCATTTCTCTCTTTAATTTTTAAAATTTACTCTCTGTTTCTGCTGCCCCAGGCAGAGGAGAGGGAAGGGCAAGAGAAGAGAGAACAGCTAGAAGAATCAGGTTGGTGGATATCATGACTGGGAGAGAGGCAGGAGAAAATGAACAAATGGCAAAGCATCACATGCCAGTGACAAATGCCTTCACAGCAGAAGTCACAGGCAGGGTAAGTGGGTTGGTCAACAAATGTTAAAGAGCTCTACTAATGCTGACTTTCAGAGTGGGAATAGTTTCAAATCACAGAGATTATCCTATTGCTACTTCACACTTTGAGCAATTGCTGAAACTATTGTTTCCAAACACATCAGCGGGAACAGGAGGAACCAGAAGGGACTCATATGTGGGAAGTGCCAGGGAAGCCGTGAAGATTTGGGTCTGAGCCCACTGGCCTACTGATACACATGTCAAGGTTGCATAATTCTCAATATCTGGCTACATGAGTCGGCTTTCAGCAGCTAGAGCACTGTGAATAATTGTTAATCCACTGGCATTGTTGACTTGTTGCTTGTTTGTTACTTTTGACCCAATATATTGCTTGAGGCATAATATCTAATATCTGAAACATCGGTTTATTAAAAAGTAAAGCCAATTAATTCTTGTTTCACTACTCAAGTTTTACTAAGAATACCCTGCTAGAATCTTGTTTAAGACAGATTAGCTAGCAACTTACGGAAGAGGTTGATTCTTCATGCAGCGATTTCCAAATCCTGGTTTATTCAAGAAAGCATCAGTGAGGGTGACCATCTGCTCACTGCCAGGGCGCTCATTGCTAAGGGAATAAAATGAGACTTTCTCTATAAAAATGTTTTTCAAACTATTGTACTGAAATACACATAGCAACTACTGAAGGACAGCCATATGGCAGAATGAACTGCCCCCCTCCCAATGCTTATAATTCAATTATTTCATTTATTTATGCAAACCCCCAGAACCTCCCAAGATGGTTAACAGCCTAAAACAACAGTCCTTTTCTCCTAATATTAAAGCATGACTTCTGACATAGTCCTGTACCAATCTTCTCCAAAAAGACTTGAAGCCACATTTCTACCCTCTCAGCCCTGTCACTCTCAGTAAATCAGCAGGTGAAAAACATATTCTGCATTTCATTTGTTGAGGCCAAAGAGACAATGCTGCTAATGGTGAAGGGTCTGCAACTAACAACATAATAACATTACACTACAGAATATTGCTAGTGCCAAGTGTTATACAAGTATGAATACCAAACTCTGCTCCATATGCTAATGTGTGTAAATTAAATTAGTTTCATGTGAATTTTCAGTATGAAACTCAAGGAAAGTGCTTCAAAATGCTTTCTGCTAACTGCGATCTAGTCTAGGACTTAAACACTGTTTCTAAATTTCCTCTGTATTGCATGTTTTGACTTGGTGCAAGTTCAGATTTGGAATATATAGAAGTGAAGTGTTCATGAGAGCACAGAAGAGTTATGCAGTGACCTGGAGACAACAGAACCAAAGCTTCTATGAAGAATGAAAGTAGACAAAGTGCTAGTAGCCAAACAAATAAAAAGAATTCGGATCTAGCCAAAGGATACTCTGCAGAGAGAAACTGCTAAACAGCAGCATTAATAAAACCTAAGAGTCTCTGGTTTCATCTTGTTTCCATAACTTTGCCCAAATACTGTACCAACTGTAAATAAATCTACCATAGGTCAGTAGATGGGCTTCAATGTCACTGCTCTTTAGGATTATGAATATAGAAGTTGTTCAATGGCATACCAGGAACAGTCAGAATTCTTACTGTGCTTGATTTCCTGTTACACAGGATATGAAGCTTTGTAAGTGTTGAGGTCATGAATTCAGCTACAAAGATGAGAGTTCCAAAGATAGCAAGATATTTCAAGGACTGTTGGTTAGATATACTACCAGCTGTATTCGTCACTTGCACCAATTTCATGCTATTTTAAATCTGTTGATTCCAGTGGATTTAATCTTTTTTCATACCACATAGAGTAAGAAAAGCCCAGTAAGACAGGGTTCCATGATGCTAAATGCTAGGGAGAAAAGGGTTTATATATGATGATGTACTTTTACTCAGTGATTCCTTTTACCTGAAGAAAGTAAACTGTTGTCCATAGATCCAAGGGTGTAAGGTTAAGGCAGGATATTCTCCAAATGGAGGAATAATGACTGTAAGTATTAAAGACAGCAACACAAAACTAGCAGGGAGAACAATCTGCAGGGAACATGAAAACATCATACTAGGTTATTAGCGATATGTTGTAGGGTGACATTGTACACACCTCATAACTTACATAAACAAAGGAGGGACAGAGCAAGCAGATCAGAATACCCACAAGCAGCTCCTGAATACCCACAATTTAATTTCCAGTACTTTCTGCTAAGATTCTGATTGTCATAGATCTGTATTGTGTTAAAAATAAAACTGTAGTGATTGAATAACGAACTTGGTGCAGGTGATAGACTCCAAGCAGAAAGAAATAGAATAACAGACAGAAGAGTGGGAACTGTAAATACAGCAGTTAGGGACACTGTTACTCATTTGAAGCACCTCAGCTGCTTTGCATAGAGACAGACAGGGTTGAGAATGCCGTGGGAAAGAGTCAAGAACAGCAAAAGTAAGTCAATACCTGGGCTAGGAAGTCCTTGTGGCTGCGGGAGGCATGGTAGAACCGTTTGATGAGTAGTGCTTTGATCTGCTGCTGTATAAGCTGAAAACCTTTATATTGTCGGGACCCTTTGCCTTCATTTTGATCTCCTGCTATGCCTACTGGCATTCGAGAAGCATCATTAGTTTTCAGTGTGGTTTGTTCAGTTGGTTTGTTCTCAGTAGAAGTTTTGCCAAGTGTAGAACCATTTTGTTGAGTGCCTCCTAAGTTAAGACGAAAAGGAGCAGAGAAGATATTTTATCCTCCATACACAAAGGTAGCACAAACATTTTAATGAGCTCCAGGTTTTACCAACTGTATGTATCACATCACCAGATTGCTTTAATTACAACTGTTGCATCGTGCCTAAATCTAGTAGCATCACACAGGTTAATGGTCCTCTTACACAGCAGAAAGAACAAGTCAGTTGTGTGTAGTTTATGGACTAACGAATGGTCAGCAAAGTAGTTTTTATAAAACTCTTAAACCCATTGACATCTGGGGTTTTGACACTCCACTTATATTTACATAGTTAATAAGCTCATCCAATCTAAATAAAAGTCAGCTGACTTGATCTTGTTTCTCAGATATCATGTCAGGCCCTAAAAACAGGTATTTGTTGACCAAATTTGTTTTGGCAAGAACACCGTACAAAGACTGAAAGTTCTGAGGCTGCTCTTTACTTGGTATTCAGAATACAGAACAGTCTCAAGAAGAAGTTTATCAAATATTGATTCATGGATCTATACCTGCTTTTTGAATTCCAGAGTCAGCTTCTGCTGTGGCCTTTAGGAAAACCTGCCATAGACAAAAACATCTCAGGGTTAGGAATAGAACAGGTACAATAACCTGACCTCTGGAACACTATACATCATCCTTCAATGTAACTGAAAAAAAAATTAGATACCTTTTCAGTACTCCTGCTTATAATACAATCAGAGGTCTCCTAAGAACTATCTCAGAAAAGAAAGAAAACAACAAACTAAGATACAAAGAAAGACAGATTTCAGGCTAATGAGTCATTCTCCACAAGGCTAACATGAAGTAAGGCTTGGATCCCTCCTCTACACCCATTCCAAAGACTTGGAGTGTGCCACAGCATATGTGACTAGGGTTTGAAGGGGCTATTGGGAACTAGTAAGATAAGTACCTATTTATTAACAGGAACTGTCTCAGAAAACTTTTTGGGTACTGGTGGTAAGATCAGCAGATGTTTTAATCTGTCTGTTACCTCTTCAAGTGGTGTGTCGGAAACTCCAAAACTGCTGAGTCCCAGGTCATCCAGTGTTTCCTCCAGTTCTCGGAAGAGACTGGCGTAAGATCGTTGTTTAAAGTTTTTATTGGGCAAAAGGTAAACGAGTTCCTGACCAATGCTTTCAATTAACTTTGCTTCTGGGATATGATGATGAATTACTTCTGCTAGCTCATTCAGATCTCCTGTGAAAAGTCAAAACAATGTTCAGAGAATGATTACTTACCTATTCTAAGCATGATTTCAAAAGCTGTTGTTTGCATTATACAAAAGGGGACAGCTCTATTACATAATTCACATATCTCAGTTAATTTTGTACTAGACTGGGCTATGTTGCTAATTGTGCTCTGGAACTAAGTAGCAGGAAACTATTTCAGGTCTATTAATAAAGAACAATGAAATCTTTGGAAATATCTGCTTAAGTTCTTCTCTTATGTAGAAAAGACAAAATTACTTTTTCTAAGAAACTCAGTTTCCCTTGCTCTAGATATGTTTCCGTTTTCATTAATGAATTGCACCCTTGGTGCAGAGTAGTTCAAAACTCATTCTACACTTCTAAAGCACACAGACTTCCAGGTCATTGTCTGTACTTGAGCTATATATCAAAAAGGGGTAACAGTAAGAAAACTCACAAAAACACCCTTATCAAATAATACAGATGTTAGACACAAGCACTGCAGAAGTGAGTCTCAGCAGCATTGATCTGTAAGATGAGAGTACAGCATAAAACAAGACATAGCTACGTGCTGGAATGTCGAACCATCCCACTTCTTACCATCTAGTTCTTGCTCTGGAGCTCCTTCTTTGTCCCTGTGTGCACAGCTGGAGCAGGAGCAGGAACACTGAGATCCACAGCTACAAAGCGACTAGCATGGACAAGCAACAGATACAAAGATGAAAGCAGTTCAAGATATGTTCAAACCAGGATATAAATGTTGTCAGCCTTTGAACGGCTTGAGTCAGTGAAAAATATGTCATGTCTGGAGCATCTTGAATGTATTATACTGAAAGTCATCTGAGGACTGGATTAAGCAATGCAGAAAACATAAATCCACCTGCACAAAGTATATCTGTTGGTTCTAAATTGCATGCAAAGTATCTGGGGAAACGTGATCAGTAGTGCATGAGTATACTGATCTTGTTGCTACTAACAATGGAAGGACTATTAACAGGAGAAAGAATCCAGACTGTTTAACTCCCAAGCAGTGCAAGGCTACTTTAGCTATGGACAAACGCAGACTCTTCTGCTGTCTGAGCTAGTTACTAGACTATACCATATTTGCAACTATAATTTACAACTGTAAAAGCAGTCATCAGAAAGACCTGTATATGGACAAAGGCAACTTGATTGATAAATATACTTAACTGATGAGAGTGAACTATAGACCACTGAGGGCTTCATATCCACTTATTATTTTCACCTATCTCACTGAATATGTATTTATAAAACCAGAGAAGATTTTTACAGATTCATATATCTTTATACTTTAATGAAGTGTCATCAAATTTTCTCACTGCTTTCTTCATTTTGAAGTCAGTTTTGTACACATTCTCAAGCAGCACTTAACTGCTTTCTACCTCGGTGCACAGCATGAACACATGTGTGTATTTCTCAGATTACACATGCAGGAAGGGAAACTACAGACTTACTGAATCACTTCGAGCTCTGGTGTTTTTCATCTTTCGAACAAGAGTGAGATAGAAGCCTGACCCAAAGCAGCTCTTTAGGAACACAGGAGAGCCTGAGCAGAAGATTTTCCCTTGGGATATGATGGCTACTCTGTCTCCAAGGATGTCTGCTTCATCCATGTGATGGGTTGAGAGGATGATGGTTCTGCCTAGAAGTAAGAAGGAGGAATGTTCAAGGCATGGAATCTCTCTGAACTCAAAACTCTGCTTAGTCTTTTGGCAATTAATGCAGGGTTTTCTCTGCACCAGAGCCACATACCAGGTTTGCCACAGGATAGGTATTTGTTCAAAGAATCTTGTTTGCTTGTATTCATATTACACTACTCATAATAGTTTATACATCAGGCACATGCCGCATGTACAACAAGTTTAAAAACAACCCCAAACAATCCCTTCTGTCAAACCTCTTACCGGAGCGATACTTCAGCAGAAGATCCCAGATAGATCGCCTGGAATATGGATCAACTCCAGAAGTGGGCTCATCCAAGACTACCACTTTTGCTTCACCCAGAAAAGCAATAGCAACAGACAGTTTCCTTTGCATTCCACCTGCCAGAGGACAGACACATCCAGGAGCCTGGGATGAGTTATGTAAGTGGCAGGGATATAATTAACATTGCTTTTCAGTGTGGGGACAAACTAATAGAAGCAAACCAAAACTCATTCTCAGACATGTATTTCTGCGAAGCCACATTTTTCTTCTGAATCCTATTTTTAAAAATATAATATTCATCTCTGCAATGCATTTCCTGCTTCTTCCCAAAAGCAAAATCAGGAAAATATGAGATTTTCATGCTGTCTTGTGAAACTAGCCAATTTTTACAGTTGCAATCAGGATAAAGTAGTATAAGAACACCTGGCTGTTTATTCAAATCAGCTTTTGAATCTGAAAGTGAAAGATGTTCAAATACAGTACATGCATCTATACCTTCAGAATGAAAGAACTTACTCCTACCAAATGAAACAGTATTATAGAGTACTGACCTAAAGAGTGGAGCAGTATGATAGCATAATATTAAATTTGTCTTGAAATCACAGAACCTTGTCTTTTGTGGGTTTGTTTTTCTTACATTAACAAGTTTTTTTATATATATACGCTGATTTAAAATAACAGCTTGAAGTGTATTTGAATTTATTGTATATTTGTATGAAACAGAAGGTTTTGGGATAGGTTATTTCATCTTCCTTATTTGTACAGTCCCTTTTAGTCTTCAAGAGTAAAGACTTCCCTAGTGCAGTGATGTGTCAGAATACAGCGCCAAACATTTGTCCAAAGAAAAAACAGTAGAAAAAACAATTATGTGGGCACCTGACAAATTCTGAGCCTCTTCATTCCTTTTATGTGTCAGGCCCATGTCTTCTAGCATTGTTTCCAATTCTTGCTCTGCGTCACCCCTGGATCTCCCTTTCAGCTGAGAATAAAACAAGATGTGCTCTGCCACAGTAAGGCTGTGAAATCAGACAGAAAGGCACCAAGGCAATTTAAATGACTAAGCAGATTTTTTCCTAAGCAGCAATAAATTCACTCTAGCTTTATCTTGCTAAAAGAAAGGGGGCCCTTTACCCTAAATGTGGACCACAGATCTTCTACAGGAAAAGTGCCTCTGAGACATATCTACTGCTAGAACAGACAGAAAAACAGCACAGGCTTTGGGGATGTAGATGCAGACGGGGACCCTTATTCTGAAAGCTAGTATGGAGTGATACTTACTGACTGAACAAGATATTGTGCTGAGGGCACATGCCTAATCTGTGCCGAATGGAGTCCGCGTGAGTCTGAATATCCAGGCCGCCAATTAGCACAGTTCCAGAGGTGGGTGGGAAGAGGCCTGTCAGTATCGACCTGGGAAAATAAAATGAGGAAATTCCCACTCTCCTCTTTCTGTGCCAGATTAAAATGCACTGGGTGATTCCACTAGATGGAGCATGATCACTTCTTACTATGGGCCCTGATGAAACAGTCCCAGTAAAAAGCATACATGTAAATACTTTTGCTCTGCTACAGTGAGAATCTTATGGATCTGCTAATGCAATTTTTGATGCACCTGTCTGTAGGGTTCTGGCCTGCATTGAAAGACTGTTTCAGTCATCTACTCTGTTTCAGAGTAGTTTCTTCAGTCTCTTATATCACCCCTATGTAAAAACAATTCTAAAATGAAGCTCGCTAGGATCAAGATAGAGAATAATGGTTTGAGCTCTCCAGCATAACTGACTCATGACCCACACCTTTACAAAATGGAAGAGGAACAAAATGTTATGTTGCAAACAGGTGGAACCTATTAATAGATTTACATGAATAATGGATTTTTTGGTTCTGAAGATTTCAAAGGAACAGAAATTTTTGTTGTTATCAGGAGAATAGAAAAACAAATTTTCAAAATTTTTCAGCAGATCAGAATATTTTTATTTTGGGCCAAACATATTTCTTGTGGAACAATTTAAAAAAGGCAATTTAATATGCATTTGAAATAAAAGTATTTTTAAACTAAAAATCCTGAAGTATTCTGGGAAACATCATAATGAAACACTTCTTTCAAGATTTGGTGAACTTATCACAGACTCATGAAATATTCTCTTCACCAATTAATCCCATTTTGCAAAAAAAAGTTATGTTTAAAGGAAATCAGACATTCCTGAAGTCCAGCTTTCTGAGATGCTAGGGCTCTAGGATGAGAGAAACATTTTAATCTGCACATGCATTGTGCATATATGTAATCATTCTGTCTAAAGAGGGCCTATAAGAGATTACATTACGCACACAGACCAAAAACCATGACTGACTTAAAACCAGTTAGACAGAGAAACCAAGAACACATGGAGTGTGGCAGCTTTCAAATCTTCAGCTCTTTCAGCCAGATGATCTTTCTCCCTCTTAACCTATCTGGAGTTTGGCCATGGGAAATGAATTCTAGGAGAGAGATTTGCTTCCTTCTCTCTAGACTTTCACTTGTTTGTGTCAAGCATTACCTCCCTCCCAGGGCTTTAGCTAATTCAGGCTATCTTCTCTTTCCCTAGGGGCAGCATTTCCATGTCTGGAAAAAGCTTGATGTTGTGCATGGAGCTGGCTGCAGGGGTGGTACAGAGACAATGGAAGAGTGAAAAAAGTCGACTGCTTCACAGGACAGAGCAATAGAGCACTGATCTGGATTTGTTTCTTCTGAAATACAGACTTACATGGTGGTTGTCTTTCCTGCTCCGTTGTGACCAAGGAAAGCTGTGATCTGGCCCTCATAAAAAGTAATATTCATCCCATCTACTGCTGGCTTGGGCCTGTTTGCAAAAATCTTCACCAGGTTCTGAATGTGTACTCCTGGAATCAGTCCAGTTGGCTCAGGCTCGAAGAAGGTATTTACTTGAAAGACAAGAAATCAAGAATGAAAACAGGATAAAAGCACATTTTAATCCCAGATCTGATGATGACACATCAATAATTGCAGAAGCAACAGCATCATGTGCCAGCACCAGATTCTCCAGTCACACCAGTACCAAACTGAGGCAAGATTTCTAAAGCAGTACAATTTATTTAGATTCATCCAGTATCAATGACAGAAGTGGAGCCCAGAATTGTAATGGTCTGTGGAGAGGTAACTCATTAGGTCAGGTGAAGCCAAACATGCTTTCTCTTTTCACTGTGTACCATGAAGATCAGGATTGTTGTCTGTAGATACTTAGGCTGAGAGATTACATTAAGCAAGCAGCAGGTTACTTTTCCAATCAGGCTGATATCCGTCATTCAAATTATCTGCCCAGCTGTGCATTCTTTTACCATGATACTTCTTAAAAAAACAACATTTGTCTTTAATCCTGGTGGGTGAAATTTCCCCCCTTGCTGAGGCCAGCTCAAGACTTAGACAGTACCTAACAAAAACCCTACGTGGGATGGGTTTCTCTCAGGATTAAAAATGCATTACTGTAAATAGCACCATCAGGATGTTTTATTGCATCAGCTTCCAGACAAAACAAACTTCCTTTGAAGTAAATTAAGCCCTTGGGTGATGTGAATTATGGCAGTTGAGAAATTTAAACTAAAGACCCTGTCCACTTTTGTTTACACAGACTGCTTTAGGCTTTGTAGGGAGGCTTGTTTTGCAACTGCAGTTTACTTACATTGTTCAGTACCCAGCAGGCCTGAGTGGAGAAGGGCCAATGCCAGCTGAGTGAAACCAGCCCCACCTCCATCAGTGGCTTATATGACTGTCATTATAAAAAACACTCAGGAAAAAGTCCCAAATACTGAGAGCTGTGTATACCACAAAGCAGCTGAAATAACTCATCTTAGAATGGGTAGCTTTATGTTAAATAAAATTATAGTTATGACAAACTTTTCTTTTGTTTTCTGAAGGAGTCTATGCTTCTTTTTAACTTATTGGGCCAAATACAAACATCCCTGTGTTTACAAAAGTTCACATCGAGTTAGGCTAGACAGTTCTGCACATATTGGCAACTGAGGTACCAGCCTCAGTTTTAGATGTATCATGAACTCAATTTATATTTGTCTGCAAGGCTCACTGACAAGTTCTGAGGCAAATTTTCTGATGCTGCCCCCCAGTATCTGCTGTGGATCACCTGAAGGACACTGGTGGAGGTTTAAGTTCCCTTTTTAGTGATCTGTATTTCTCCATTCTGGTCCTATTCCGTCAGTGCAATTTTGCAGCGCTTAAGCCTTTCTTCAGAGGTGGCAGCATTTGTGGGGACATGGATGGGACTTTGAAGAAAGTGCTGCTTAAAACCTACCAAGGAATTTGGACAGATTGATACTGTGTCTGCCCTGCTTTGCTAACCTGCATCAGAGTTAAACCTTTAGAACTTTTTCCATTTCATTTCCCATCCCATTACTCATACATAAAGCCATTGGGGAAATTGTGTCCTTGAACCATACCAGGCCTGCGCTTGGCTTCTCTATATGTCTCCCAGTTCCTGTACGGCTGGCTGAAAGTGAAGGCAGGCTTTTTTTGTGCAGTGCCAGGCCCTTCCCCTGTGGCCATGTAGCAGCTGGAACCTGGGAGATGACGAGTACAGCACCACAAACATAAGGCAGTACTAGGAGAAGATTGGCTGAAATAACCTTTGCCCTCTGCCTGTCTTTTTTCTTTTGAAGTGCTGTCCTGTTTCCATTCACCCTAAACGCATGTTTTCAATGCCTACGTGAGGAGCTTTGATGACCCCACTTTTATCTCTAGCTTTTCAAGAGAGTCAGAGCGGCCCAAAGCTGTCTGTAGCATTTACTTTTGCTACAGAATCCACATGCATTCCTCTGAGCATCACACAGACAAAACTCCTCCAGTTCCCCACAAAAGAAGACATTGCGATTTTTAAAAAAAGCGTCATTCAGGAATTCTTAGGTGGTGGCTAATGTCAGCATCAGAAAAGGCTGCAGACACACAGGGCACTTCAGATAAATGCTTTTGAAACCAGACTTTCCCTACAGATGCAAGTCACACTAAAGATGATACACACATACACACAAAAAAAACGGGGCTGGGAGGGAACAACATTCATCTCAGCAAAAGTATTTTTATTGAAGTCATGGCTCTATTTAATTCTAAGGAGTCAATGTATGTGTCTCTGAGACTTCCATCAGCACGAACACTAACTTGCTATAGAAACAGCCTGCATTTGCATGATAAAAAACGCAGTTAAAGAGCTCTTCTGGAAGGCTAAAATATTCTAAGAGATTGTGAGCACAGAAGAATCAGCAAGAGGGCAGCTGGGAAAGTCAGTGCCTCTCCTGAAGTTTTTCACTCAAATCATTCCTACATCTAGTTCGTTATGAAGTACAATGGGTATAGTATCTCAGAATTACGCAGGTTGCTGTTTCTCCTTACTATTAATTTCATCTTTGTCCTGGACATCTGTCTTAGGCTTCCCCTGCTTGCCAGGTTCTTTTTTTCGTTTGTGTTTACATTGTTTGTTTTTACCATCCTTCTCTCCCTGGTTGTCACATTTTTCTTCCGGCTTTTCAGGTTCTTCAGATTTCTTTATTCTGCTTTCATTTTTTTCCTCTTCCATGGCCTTCTGATCCACATAGCCTTCTGACTCTGGACTTTTTTCTATACAAAAGAAAACCAACATTTAATTAAGCAAAATTTAATTTCCTCTTATCTCTAGAGGTTGTTTGAGCAAAAGGAGGTAGTCCTAAGCCTAGAACTCTCCAAGAGCATTAATCACCAGTGCTTTACCCAGGTTCAGAAAGCACCACTCAAATCCATCCAGCTTAAAATGTTCTTCACGGTGTCAGGAATAGATATTTAAGGAAGACAACAGACAATTGTGCAAATACATAGACTCAGAATAGAAGATCTTGACTAATATTAGGTAGAAGCTTTATACTTTCTCCATGCAGCTCTAGACCAAATTCTTCATCAGATGAAGAGAAAGGCCATACAAACATTTTCCAGAGTTACAGGAAGTGAGAGGAAGAAAAACAAAATGGAAAGTTTAAATGAAAGGCAAACTGCTAAACTGCTACTTTGATTAAGAGACCAGCTTCAGGTCAAAGTGAATGAGTTGGTGTTAACCTTTGTACAAGAATTTCTGGCTTTCCAACTTGGTGTTAGACCTTGTTGTCACAAAGGCAAACAGTCCTGTAAAATGACTAATGGGGACAGGATTGAGGCAGGAACAACACTGACATAAGAAGAGGGAGCCCCTGAAGGAACTGTTTACGTAATTCAAGCTGGCAGCCTAGAGTGCAATTAGCACAATCTTTATTTATTAGATGGTCTAAGACTTAATTTAGTTGTGAAATTTCACCATAACTTTCTTCTATAAGAAATTTTAGCCCATAAAACCATACAAAAGTACCTGCTCACAAATAGCAACATAAACAAGTTCACTGCAACACCTAAAATGGCCCAGTGGGGGGATAGAAAAGTGCATTGAGAGAAGAAAATTTTAAAAGCAGCAAGACAATATACCAGTTTAGTTTTATATGCAGCTGTTCATTTACATTATCCAATGTTTTATTACCCAGTTTTCATCCCAACACAATAACCTGTTACAATAAATTAAGATAATGCTTAGTATTAACCTTGAGGAAAGATATGAGTTAAGAAAAGTTCTACAGTTGTTCATGTAAGCTAAGGCACTGAAGGGTCTTAGTTCTTTAGACAGCCAAAAATCACATGCCTCCTACAATGCAATTAATTGGAGATGACCTTTCCAATTGTCCCTGCTTGAGAAAACCCAAGGCAATGTTTTGTGGAAGAGAGGATGCACTAAGTATCAGCATATTCAGACTAGCTGAGGTAATAATGGAATAATTTAGATCTGAAGGAATTCCCAAGATCCCCAGTTAAATAATAAAAAAATAGGGTCAAATCAGCTCACAGTGATTATCTCCAAAAACAGAGGCTTCACAACATCTCTGAGATACCTGTTTGAGTGCTCTATCTTCACAATAAATATTTTTTTTCTTATATCGAATCAGAATTCCTGTTTTCCAGGTTTCATCCATTGCCTCTTATGCTTTCCCTAGGCATATCTGAGAAGTCTAGCTCCATCTTAGATTTGTCTCTTAAGGCTGAGCAGATCTGACCCTCTCAGCATCTCCTTGAGTGTTATATGCTCCAGCTTCTAATCAAGTTGGTGGGTCCCTCCAGTAAATCCATGTCTTCCTTCAATAAGGATCCCCAAACTGGACAACACAGTACTCCAGATGAGGTCTCACAAGTGATGACTAGAAGGGAAGAATCTCGAACTGATGGTTATACTGCTGCTAATAGAGTTGAGGATGCATCTGGTCTTCTTGGCTACACAGGCACGCTTGGCATTTTGTGCTCAACATATTGTCAACCAGGCCTTCTCTACAAAACTGCCTGCCAGCCAGCTGGCCAATCTATATTGTCCTGTTAAGTCCATCCCAGACACAGTATTATGCATTTACTTTTACTGAACTCCATAAAGCTCCTATAAAGCCATTTCTCCAACCTGTTAAGGCCTCTCTGAAGAGCTATCCTGCACTCCACTGTTCCCTCCAATTTGGTATCTTCCACAAACTTTCTCACGGTGCCTTCTAGTCCACCACTCAGGCAGTTAATAAAGCTACTAAAGTCTAGTTTCAGTCCCTGTCAGACCCCTGCCATTGATAACTGGTCCCCAGTTACACCTTATACTGCTTATTACAATTCATTGGATCCAATGGTTCAGTCAATTTTCTACCCATTTTAGTGCCCACTCATGCAGCCTGTATCTCACAAATCTAGCTTTCAGAATACTATATGACTCCATGTTAAAGCCCTTGCTAAAGTCAAATTAAATGGCATTCACTGGTCTCCCTTTGTCCATTGATCCAACCATCACAGAAGAAAATCAGACAGATTAGGCAAGATTTGCACTCGGTAAATCTATGTTCATTTTTTCTCATCACCTTGTCCTTCATGCTCTTTGGACTGGCCCCCAGAAGGATCCACCTCTTAGTCTTACCAGGACGGATGAGCATCAGCAGAACTAGGATGAGAGCTTTGTAAAGAACTATAAGATTGTCCCATTTTTTCTAAAAAGTGAACTGTTAGATCAGCTCAGCTATCTGATGTAACATCACCTGCCAAATAAACTCTAGGCTTCACTTAAGCAAAATGTTAATCTCAGTAATCTAAAAATGCTATTAAAACTCACAAAATAATAAAAAAGCCCTGGCAATGAAGTAGTAGCCATAAATTTTTCTGTTGCTGATCTACTTCAGGCAATGAATATTTTGGAGTTTTCCAGCTTTTGCACAACCTTTAGTTTGGATACTAAGAAATTATGAGTCTGCCTTCTACTGGAAATATATTAAAGAACACACAGAACTTATAAGGCATTCTGATAACCAGAAAACTGATTTAATATCAATTAAAATTTAAGTTCAAACTAAATTAATAGAATATGTTTAAATCCTGTAAGTAACTGTGCTTCAGATTTGTGATATTCAAAGGAGCTCTGGTGCAGACTATGCCCAAATTCCACAGCAAGTCAATGAGATGTAGTGGCTGAGATCTTATCTGGGTCTTCAGAACTTTTTCATTCATCTATAAACATGTTCCAAGTCCTGCCTTGGTTCCTTCCTCCTCCTTCTTATACAGTCAAATTCTAATCTGGTGGGCAGCATTTGCAAAGTTTGAATAGACAACAGATTCTGTAATAGTTAGACAAGCCTCTACCACTCTGAATACCCTCACAGCAAGTCCAAAGTAAAACCTGTTCATTTCTTTAGAATGCCCGAGAAGGCAAAGTCTCTCCTAAAAAGCCCAATGCTATAATTTCCTCTTTTCTGATCAAAACATGTGAGCAGTGGACACATTATCAGCATGTCCACAGAAAGGATTAACTTCTCTCTAGTTTACAGGTATCACCCTGAGATGAGACTGCCTTGTCAGCGAGTCTGAGTTGATGCAGGGTAAGCATGGTAATGAAAAGACTGAAGAACTTATTTCTTCACCTGTCATTTTGACTGGTTGCCTTGTAAATTTAAGACACATTTCAAAACATCACCTACAGCAAGCCTCTATTCCAGACAGCAGTCATCATTCTGCATTAATTCCTATGTAAACACAATCACTCATATGTTGTTGTTAACTATTCCAGTATCGATGCACAGAAAATAATCTGCAAAAGCAGAACTTTTGCACTCATTGAAGTTGGTCCAAGGGTGACATCAATTTTGATCCTGCTTACAAGCTCAAAGCAAACAAACTTAGTTCTGCGTTAAACTAGACAGAAAAGACTCAGGTGTAGAAAGATGGGGGAGTCTCAGTGTAAATAAGATCAACATTGTATTTTGACTCATTTCACAAATGCTGTGTTGGGCAATAAGAACTCCTTGAATGTCTCAAAAGGTGTTGGTTAGAGAGTAGGGGTTTGATGCTGCATGTTAACGCACGCTTTAAAGGCTCTCAGATACAACAGTGACTCACCCCTAATATATCTAATAATAGCAGGCCACTCCAAGTTCAAAACCACCTGCTGAGATTCCCAGTGTATGGCTGTCTCTAATCTTTGCAGCAGTGCAGGTAATGGAAATGTTTTGCAGCCACCTCTAAGGGCATCAGTGGTTTTGCAGCTATTTCTAAACACCAAAGTTTTAGAAGAACTCACCTTCAGCAGTTGCTGTTTTCTCAGCTTTTGTGTTTCTAGAGCCAAGCCAGTAAGATTCCTGCACAGGGAAATACCAAGGCTGTGGTAGCCCATAGTCCCCTAAAACAAAAATAAATAGGTAAAATCCACTTCATAAATACATTCCTTGGTGGGCACAAATTCATATAGGTAAAGTCTGAGCTATAATTATGAATACTTGCAGTCCTAGTGTTGCATATCAGAAGGTGAAACCAGACAACAAGTACTTGACAGAACAGATTTTGTTAGCAGATTTTTTTTCCTTTTGAACAGGAGAAAAATATTCGGAAAACGTGTGATCTAATTCACCTTCCCTTTTCTTAGGTAGAACGCGGTTTAATTACAGAACGAAGCTACTCCCTATACAAGGACAATCTGAATCCTCACCAAACCATCTGCCAAGGAACATCCTGATGGCTTAAGATGGGATTCCAGCCTCACTCAGTGATTTTGTCTTAAGGCCCACTTAACATTTGAGGGTTGCATGGGTGGAAACACTTTTTTACACGTATTACCCTGGGCCTGAATTCACAACTGGCAATGAGAAAAGACTCTGGCTGCTATTTCAGCACACAGTCTTGCAGGAAAATTGACATCAGAGTAATCCTTTTCTTCAGCAGAAACAGGGTTTTTTTGGTTAATTCTGTTTTGAAAAGACAGAGTACAATAACATTATCAGTTCTTGCCAGACCAGACCAGAGGTACAGCAAGTCAACTCTGCTTTCCTGGATCATACTGATTTACAGAACACAGGGATTCGAGCTGCCATGTTTAAAACTGGCAACCTTGTGAACCCACATTACTGGCCTTGTGCTACTTATTCAAAATAAGCAAAAGGAATTTGTAATGCTCACTGAAAGATGGTCAGTTTTTCTATATCGAAAACCACTGTTTACTGAAAGTGGCTGCTTTTTTCTGACCTACCAAAAATACCCTTTCTGTCAGGCCACCACTTGTACCCCAGTAATGCACGCAAATGCTCTGTTCGCATCCATAAGCAGTTTGCCTTGCACTTGTTATGCTGCATTATACCTCTTCAAAGCTGCAAAACCTAAGTGAACTCCATTATGGAGCAGAATGCTCAAATAGCCAAAGGACCAGCATGCCAATGGGTGGTTGACTGCAGAGAAAACTTGAGTGAGAGCTGAAAACCATATGGTTCAAAGGATTATTTAGGGAACTCGTAGAGCAAGCTCAAAGACTAAAGCATCGATTAGGTAAGTCTGCATGTGTGTGACAGGGAAATGCTATGAGAAATCCCACAGATACAGAAGAGCAGAAAGTCTAGGAGGCATTCAGAACAAATATTGGGAAAACTGAAGACAATAAATAGAAGTCCTGAGAGACATTACTTTTTTGTAAAGTGCTGGCTGAAATAAAATTATTTGGATCTTCGAGCAAAGAAACTCCTGTTGTTTAATTCCTGCTGTGTTCATGGAAATAGGTCGCTGTCTATGTTTTTTTAAACAAACAGATACAACAAGGGCTTCTCAAAGAGGAACTTTTTGGAAAGTTACTGCAAATCAGCTTTTAATATAAGTATGTTAAAATTGCATTGAATTTCTTTATAAGGACGGATTTATCAAAAACTGAAAAGGTATTAATCTGGTGTAGCGTAGCTCACTTTGGTGGGACACAAATAAAGCATATTTTAATTTTGAAGCAAAATAACCTCAGATGTATCTAAAACATCTAAAACTCAGACACATCTAAATCTTTATTTTTTCTTGATTTGGAAAAACTATCATAAATGATATGTGCAGACAAGCACCATCTTACCTTATCCATCATTAATTTTCCTTCATAGAAAATCTGCAAGATCTCAAATTCTGAATAATAACTCAAGCAAAAAAAGAAACAACACAACGGATCTGCCAAGAAACTGCAGTTCACATGTGGGAATAATAAATTAATGAAAAGAAAGCTCACTTCCTTGTACAGCATGAGAGTATGTCTTTATTATAACTTAATATTCAAAAATAAGCAAGATAACAGTTTAAGCTACCAGTTTCTCATAAGGAAAGTTCCCAAACTTTGTAATTGATAACAAAGAAAATCCTTTTGTGAACTCGCACTAGATCCAGGGTTCCCATTTAGAAATAAAATAAATCCACACAGGGAATTTCACAGCTGCCTAGGACACAGTATATGTTTCAAGAAATTGTAGCATGCTCTAAGAAACAGCTGGCCTAATGTTGTCATAGTATAGATATGAACTAGAACTGTTATTTCTATATTTTAAAAAATTTAAAAGATTCTTACTAGAAATGGTTAAAACTTCTGAAAAGAAAGATATGTACACAAATATGTTTCTGACAGATGTTTTTGTAGTTTTATTTTCTCTTTAAATTTTCAAACGGGATCAGAAATTGCATCCTCCTTCCTACTCTTTTCTCCATCTCCATTATTTTCAGGATTAAAATAGGAGAAAAGAAAAAGAAAGAGGGAAAAGTGCAAGCCCTTAATAAACCAGTGTTGCTATATTGGATAATACTCATGGTCTACGACATCACCTTTTTTATTTTCTGACAGAGAAATACCCGGAGATTGATTAGACCATCAGAGTTTACAATAACTACTACCACTACTTTGTATAAATAAGAAATTGGCATACCTGGAAAAACGTGATCGAGATACCAAGAAAGTATTCCATAGACAAAAGCATCAAAAAGCATCATTTTAATGGAAAAAAGAAAACTATATTCATCTCCTTCCAAGGGACTGGTTCTGATGTTGCCCCACTGCAGACCAAGACCTTGCTCTTCATAGCGTGACAAGTATTCTGTACCAAAACCAAAAGCCACTTGAGAAAGCAAACTCTGGAATAAAGGAAAAATGACATTCAACTCAGACAGAGGGACACTTCATAAAGCAGCCACAAATAAAGCATGACATTTAGGAACTGGACTTCAAAACTTGGTAATGCTTAAAAAATGATCAGGGAAAAGTCATTTCACTTTTATATTGGGCTGTGATGTTTAATCCTCTGAATGGTGGCAATTCTAAGCAGTATTTAGAGTGAATTCAACCTTGGCTGTACTTCAGCTACTAGACAGCCTTCACAGTTTGTTTTTTCCATTAACGTCTATGTTCAGATAATACTACAGATGCATCTACAAGTTTGCAGTGTACAAATTTGCCTGTCTTGGAGAAACAAAATATTTCCTGACTGTGTGGGGCAGGGGCACTATGAGCAACAAGACAGAAAGTACACCACATGCTGACGATAAGGAAAACCACAAACCATCCCTTTTCCTGTTATATCTGCTACCTAGTTCTCAGACAACAATCTTATAAAGCGGTGTCGTATCCAAACATGTTCTTCACTGTTGTATTGCAAAAACAGAGCAAGAAGTGATATAGTGCTGTTTCACAGGGTATGTAGTTCAGCCAGGAATGCCAGACCTCAGGAAAATAAGGGGACAAGAAGGATCCCAAAAGCAACTGTCAGTGAGGCATTATCATATTGTACTAAGTAAAAAATGTTTCATTTTCAGCATTACATTCACTGTTCAGTGTACTTGATCTTATTTTTTCTTATTTCCCTGCCCTTTATCATCCCTTTTAATTAGCTCTTCTTCAGAGACCAGCCTTTGAACAACAAAGACCAAACCTATCAGGAACAGAATAAACTGTTTATGCTTCTGGCCAGCAAACATAATTTCTTGCATAGATGCCTCCTCCTGCTCTTTAGGGCAAATCTTTATGCCTGGACTGTGTGCTAGTCTCAACATTCCTTCCCCAAATCAGAAGCTGTCAGAGGCCAACCCTACTCATTTCCTGACTTAATGACAGGATCAAGTTTTGCACTTTATTGCCTTAATTGGTAGAACTAAAAATAGAATGTACTATATCTGTATAGTATATTATCTAAAAAAGCTGTTTCCTAGCCATATTTAGAGTTAGTTATAGCTTTTAAAAAGTTCTTCCTCCTTTTTCATTAGATTTCCTAGTGCAAGAGGTGAAGACAGTACTTCTTTTACCTAGGTTGTTAAAATGCTCAGCAAAGTTAGAGAGACTGGATTCAAGCAGCAGCTTCCCTTCCTGATTCACTGAGCAACAGAAAATCAGCCTGAGTAATTTTTAAAGTTCACAGTTCCATTTCAAAATACAGCAAGAAGTTTCTAGCTCCATTGAATTGTTAAGTGTTTTACCTGTTATGGAAGAGAATCAGCAAAGACAAACTGCACGGAGAATGTATACAACTTCTTAGATGGAAGGTATTTCTCAGAGCTTTGACACTTGGGTTCAAATCATACCTCTCTGTTTAGCTAATGAAATGTGAACCTAAGGTCTTCTCACCCTCAGATATTATCCTGTTAACTAGGTTATAGCACATGAGAAAGATAACTGACCCTATTTCATGAATTGTCTTTGTATTATTAAGCATACAAGAAGTTAAATTTGCTTTGACTTATAGAGAAGTGTTCAAAACATTTTGAACATTATGCTAACTTCCTAGCATTCAACAAGTAAAACAAACTTTATCGAATTTTCTAAAAGCCATGAAAATATTTCTTGGTCACTAGGCCTGCTGAAAGCTTATTCATTTGAAATCCCTAATTATTTGAGAAAGGTTCAGCAGTCTCCCTGTGTGAATCAAAAAAACCCAAAGACACCACATAATCAATGTAAGGCTTACTGCTAGGATCTTCAGATTAACAGTCATGCGGTCCTGCCAGACAAAGCAGACAATGTGGGGCAGGTACAAGGTGAAGTAGATGACTCCACTGCAGGCAGCTGCCAGATTGGCTTTGGAGAAGAAGGTGCTGAACAAGAAACACTGCATTATGGTGGCTGTGCTGAATGTCAGTAGGAACAGAAAGAAGAGAAGTGGACTGCTATAATGTAGTACTTGTCCGCCCTGTAAGGAAAAGGAAAACAGAAAAATTTAGAAGTATTGTCACTTTCTGAGCTAGCAGAAAAGGTCAGAATTGCCATTGACATATAATATGTAATGAAGAATAAGCCATTCTTTTTTACTTATTATGACTTCCAACTTTCCCAGGCATCAATGTTTCAACACCTGAGGTCATTACAGTAACAGATCCTTCATCTCACTTTATCTCTGCTTCTGGATTGTGACTTCAGGTTAGTACAATAAACTGTGGAGTTCATATTCACATTTGATGACTGAATTAAGATCATAACTGATTGAAAACAGACATTCTGTCACTGTCTTAATAAGCAAATAATTCCAAGCAAAACGTGCCTGCTTGGAAGTTCATACATGTTAAGTAAAGCTATTTGATCATAATAAATTTTTGTTGATCTCATCTTTTCCTCAGTCCACCTGTTCGATGTGCAGGAAAGAATGTAAGGAAGGCTGACAAAATGCATCTTCAAAAAAAAAAAAGGAAAATGACATAGCTTCTGCACCTAAATGATATTCCAACTAACTAAACCACTGGGTAAACTTTTATTGACATTTCTTCCTTGGAGCTTTTGTAGATTAAACACTCGCTCTCAAGAAGAGCATGGGCTGCTGCTGATTTTCTGTTTACTGCTAAAAATTAAAGTTGAGAACCATTTATTATGCTCAGTTTTGTTTTGAACCTTACATAAGGCTCAAACAGGCCTGTAAGACTATAAATAGGTCTCAAAATTGTTGCAATATCACACTGGGCCTCTGAGTCAGACTTCTTTATCAATAGTGATACAATATGTCATAAGACTGTATTTGCAAAGGTGCCTAACAACCACATAGTGAAATCCAGAAAAGGCAGCAAACTATAGGTATAAGCACATTCCTCTCTGGTACTTCCTCCTTCCCGATTTTTAATTAAACCAGGGTAGCAAATAAAGTAAGCTTGCTCTATCCACTGAAGCTGTAAATGGAATCACAAGGAATAGAACAACTCATCAGGGCAGGCTGATAAGATAGAGTGGATTGAACCCTAATTATGCATTTTTACCAATAACAGTTCCCCACATCAGAAAATATGCTAGGACATTCTTCCATTTAAAAAATGCAACAGTCATATAACTCAACACAGCAGCTAGGAGGATCTTCGTTCTCAGGTAACAGCAGTAAGAGTTAGTCCTTAGGGGTAACATACAAATTATCCTGAAAACTAATAGAAATTACAGCAATTCTGAGTTTCAGAAGCAGTTCTATCTCTGCCAAGTGCTGATGCTGTCATGAGGTCTGCTTTGAAGAATGTGCTTGCTAGATGCTGCCAACAGAACAGGCCATGAGCCATTCCCATCTCCCTGGCTGCTGTTCTTTCTCAACGGCAAACTGGTATCAGCAGTGCAAACACAACAGTGAGTCTGAGAGTGGCAAACCTTACCTTAATCAGTATTGTGAGGAGGAATGTGCTCACAGCCATCATGCCGAAGCTGTCTAGGAACCAAGTGCACCAAATCACCCCATTAGTTACACCCCTGTTCTTCATAGCCTCTTTCAGACGCATTTCCTTCTCCAGCACGATACTCTTCACAGTCATGGAAACTGAATATACCCAAGCTAGCACCATGAAGATGGGAAAGGCGCGGTTTAAGGTGATCATGAAGCTACCAAAACAAGAAGGGAGAAATTAATTAAATTTAGGTAAAACAGAGACATATTGGGATGAAAATCAAGAACAGCAAGGAAAAGGAGTGGGGAAGAATGCATTTCTTAAAACATGGGAGTGGAAATTAGTCTAAACATCAACAACATGTTGCTAGTAGCTTTACACGCAACCTAAATATTAATGAACTAATGGTTGCTGCACTCCAAAGAAACAGATAAATGTTATTTGTATTTCACAAAAAAATTCTAAGGGTTACTGAAGGCTACAATACATGTGATGGCTCATGAAAATACATCTCTCTTCACAGTGAATTTCCCTAATGCTTTTACTATGATGTACAAAGAATATTTTAAGACATATGTTAACTTGTTAACAATTTGGGAGTTTCACTGTCTTTTTATGCTCCCAAGATTCACTGCCTAAAGAATTAAACAAATTAAGCATTGAAAGCACCAGATCCTGCCAGTAAAGCTGCTGAAACTCATACAAACCATGACCCAGGGACTGTCTTGGTACTGTGTCACATAATACCCCTTCCAAAATGACAGTGCTTGGACAGGCTGCTGTGGGTGGCCCTTCGTGTACTGTGATGAAGGTGCTGCTCCCATTCTCCATCTTTCCCCCCAGAGTCTATGGCTGCTCAGCCCTGGCAGATGATCCTTGGTGAAGCACTGCCCCAAGCATGCTGTCAGCGTGAGAAAGTTTTTCTATGAATTCTATGAATTTGGGAACACAATTTTCCAATTAAATTACCCTGAAAACAAAACAGACTTGATTCTTTAAAGGACAAAAGCTTCGAGCTGCTAAAAACAATAAGGATCAATAAACCTTCAGGTTCCTAAATATGAGATTTACAGAACTACATTTTTTTCCATATGCTATCATAGCTGCTCTACTGTCAAAACAAATGGTAAATCTCCACTTTCTCACCAAGAATTCCTGAAGAGCAACCTGGCCTGCTGAAACAAGGCTATGATTTTGTGGAACGACCTGGGATACACTGGGTTTTGCTGTTGATGCACACGCGTAACCCAGCACTAGGCCAAGCATAACACAACATACATGTTTACCACAAGGATGTGCTTGCTTCACTTAAGCAAGCTCTCTGCAGAGGCCACCACTGGGCTTGGATGTGAGCCCTGAACTGTGTGTGGCTGCTGCAGGCTTCGTAGAACATTTGCACAGACGAGGCTTCTGCCTGTTCAGTATTCTCAGAAGGGAGGAAATAAACAGCAGGTTTGCCAGAACGATATTTTTTCAGACTAACAGGCAATGACTGATGGGATTGACAGGTCAAATTATGTATGTCTGCAATCTGCCATACTCTAAGTACTAGCTTTTGCCTGCACAGAGTGCACTGACAGAACTACAAAATTATTTTTTTGAAGGGAACATACACCAAGACACTTGCAGTAGCACAGGTTGCAGCACTGGAAGAGGCACACTGTGATGAGGGAAGAGGCACCACTTCACAAAATCTGGAGCACATGTGCTGGTTCAAGCAGTGCTAATGAAGGGTCACAACATCTACAGCCCTTCTGCCTCCATGTAGCCATGAAATTTCTGCACCCAGGAGCACAGTTTCTTCTTTATTTATTACAGAGCAATAAACAACCTCTTTCTCCTTTTGCTTCATTATTCTGCCCTTCACCAGGGAAGAAAACTCCTCTCCTGGTGCCTGCAGTAATGAACTACTGGAATCCTTTGCTAGACTCGTATGAGATTTAGGACAAAAAATGTTAATCTGTGTAGAAACCATGGACAGGAATTAGGGAGAAGAAAGTCAGAGAACACCAGGTTATTGCGGAAAACTGTAACATCCACAAGGGAAGGAAAAGTGCTCATTTTCATAGAAATCAATGTCATATATCCAATTTGACTGCAGGTACTAGTCGTGTAGTTATAAATGGAATTCTGTTTAGTCATGTGGTGTGGATTTTGGAAAGAAAATTTCAAGAGTCTAAATTGTCTTGGGATTCTGCAAGGCCTGTAGGTGTCTTCAAGTACCAAACCTTACGGCTTTCAGTACTGGTATACCTTGATATGATTAAGTCTGGGGCTAAAGTTTGGTAATACACTAGAGATGGAGATGTTTGATTTTTCAAGACCCACAGAGATAGCAAGAGAGATACCAGTTCCATTGGGACAAGCATTTTCTGTTCAATTTTTCTTTAGAAAATGATTCTTTGGATCTAAAGAAAACTAGGTTTTAGAAAATTAGGGAAAATAAGCTTACTGAACTTCAATGGATTCTACACTGTTACCTGAAGGATGCAGTACTTGCTCTAACATGGGTCAGTGCTTTGTGTTCAGTTTTGATGCAGGCCCTGGTCTTATGCTATGAGGCTTAGTTTAGTTAGATAAAAACTTTCTGAAAGATCACATTTCTGCTGGGTTGTTTATAATCATGGGGCAGCTCCAGAGCTGACATTGTTGGAGTTCAAAGCTTTATAGTTAGGGTGCCTGGTGACAATGGATTCTCAGCTGTAATCAGTGTGAAGGTTTAGGTTAGGTTATTATCGTTGCCTGGAAAAGTAAGGCCAAAAAGTCCCATCGTATATTTTGGATTTCGTATGATACGCAAAACTGGAAGAAAACTGCTACTTTTAAGAGCTCAGTGTTTTTGTGTTCATTTTAGGCCTGGGCATTGGTTGCTTGGATGCAACTAAGGCCAGGATTGAGACTAGAGGTATTTTCTTGGCAAAGGTGGCTTCTGCAGTCTGGGTTATGGCAGGATAAGGAACAGAAAAAATTCATTGACTTATGTCTCAGTTATTGATCTTGCATTAATAATTTAGGACTAGGATTAGAACTGATGCTTGAGAGTCTTAAAGTACCGAGAAATCCAACTATTCATCAGAACTAAGACAAACTGCTTTTACTCACACATCATCCACAAAACATGGATATGGCATTTGCTGCAGATAAATTCCAAATGGCACTTCAGTGTTCGTCTGGGTCTTTATGATCCCATGCTCAATCATGTCTTGGAGATATGCAAAGCCTCCCCAGATATAACGTAAATCATCTACAGGATCAGCTCTTGGACCAGGGTCCCAGTACCTCAAAAGAAAATTGACAGGGAAATAATTTGGGTAAACAGTGTCTTTAGGGCAGGAGCAGGGGGGAATAAAGAAAGAAATAAAACTTAGCTACTGAAATTGTAGGGGCACTGCCTGGAGTTGTCTAGATTTTGGTTTCTTAGATCACATCACTTGAGAAAGTATATGACCTAGAAAGTTCTTTTGTTTCCTTTAACTTTCTCTACAGTGGCACAGAAACTGTATATGCAGCAGAATGACTATTCTAGAATATAAATAACTGTATTTGGAATGCAATATCCTTGGAAATTAAACTGGAACAGCTGGATTGCCACTACCAGGCACCATTATATTCTCCTATGTAGACAATCCTGAGAAATCCTTCTGTCATCCCTTTGAGTGATGTGAGGAGAAACAGCAGAGAAATTCTGTTGTCCAAGCAGAAGAGAGCTTGATCACAATCTATACAGAACTTCCTTGTTTCCCTCTCCCAGTGATGAAGCCAACTGAAAGCTCAAGCAGATTACTGGACAGATTCTGAGCAGAACCATTCCCTTTGCCATGTAACCATGCACCTACCCACTGCTTGGCCTAACTGTCACTACGATACCACTTGTGTCGGTACCTGGTGACAGCAGATGGATTTTGCTCTACAATACATGCTATTCATTGGTGAACACAGCTGGATTTCCTGTATTCCAATGTGGACTCTGATGTCCTTTTATCTCATATTAATGTTATGGCAGGCAAGAACTGAGAAGGAACCATCATTTACCTGTCTTTGATTTTGTTTGTTTTCTCCACTGCATCTATGTCCATCCGGATCTTGTATTTCACATGTGGTGGAATACTGCTGGATGTAGGCTCTATATCTGGAAAAACCACACCAGCCCAGAATTTGTTTTCCTCTAGAAGATGAAGGGCTTGATGAGTCAGTTGAGTTTCATCAAGGTAACCTTCAAATTTATCCAAGGTCAAGCACTACAAATAATCACAATGAGAAAAATTGCATGGGAAAAAACTAGTAAGACTTATATGTTAAAGCAAAAATCAGTGGATGAAAAGAGAAAAGGAGAGTAGGTGGTAGTTCTCATTTCAGCTTCAAAAAGTTATGCGGAAACTACTGAAAGTTGACTCTGTGCTTCCCCAATCTTACCCAAATTCCTATGACAAATTCAAAATACGCAGTATTGCCAGTACAAGCTCAGAAACATCATTCTCCCTAAAATCAACTGGAAACCTCAGATTACTACTGCTGTGGTCAATGTGAGCAGATGAAATAATTCTGAAAAGAGCTTGTTCCTGATGTTTAAGGATCACTTCCTCCAAGCTTAAGAAATGCTCCTCCTGACAGGAAAGAATCAAGCAGGAGTGGCCACTAAAGTAGGACCTGCTGTTGCAATTTCAGTATGACAGGGTAAAAGGTATAGCCAGTACTAGATTCACCTGAAGCCCATGGCGCCATATTTACAAATTAGATAGAATTAAATAATTTAAAATAGGATTAAGACACTGTTATCATCCAGCCATGGAAACTCGAACTCTGCCACTTGAACTATACTTGGAAGTTTTCCTCAAAAAGGCAACTATCTGAATTGGAAGGGCTAAAGCTGCAGCACAGTACCAGGAACCGTCTCTACAGTCTGTACTCAGGAGATAAAATTAACTCAGCCATAAAATGAATCTGGCTATCACAGCTTTTTAGCAATCCAGCTGAAGCAAAACACTATCCTTTTTCAAGTTTTGAGACCTTTTTTTTCTGCCCAGGGAATGTCTGAGTGAACACCAGGGAGCTAAATGATGAATGATCCATAAGAAAAGCACATTGGCCATGGACTTCAGCTGAAAAGCACTTTGTCAAGTGAAGCACTGGCAAAGTCAGAGCATAAATTAGAATCTTAAAGTCTCTCAGGTATTTAGGCATTTATTCCTATTTAATGCCAGCCAGCTAGTCAATTGATATTACTGATAATATTGTGTCCCTGCTGAATTCTGAAATGTGATTAACCTGCTGTCTTAAGTTAACATGCTTCAGTTATCTCAATAGTAAAATGTACTTTACACTTCATAGCAAACTCTTCTTTCCTAGTCACTGTCACTATTGTGAAATTTATTATTATTACTACATATATAAAGACACCAACTTCCACCTAACAGGCATTCTAAGACAAAAATGCTATGAACACTACAATATTATTAGTTTTCTGCAAAATTACAGACTTTTGTTTGCATATTTACCTTCCATCTTTCAGAATCGGCAGGATATTACCAGAGAGCAAAAGTATTTAACCGCTTGATGTACTGGGAAGATACTTATTGAATTACCTTTCTTCATAAAATTCCATGAATCTAAGTTGTTTGATTTTACCATACAGGCAACTTGTTATTCAATGGGCAGACATATTATAATCTACTAGTCAAAAGCTAGATTTTCTTTTTCTTAACTTTAATTTCATTTAAAACAAAGGCTGTGTTCCAGCAAATTGCAACACAGGTTATGCTTGCATGAACCTGACTATATCAAAATTCGTTCATCAACCGGTTGGGGAAATTTATTTCAGATTTTCCAGTAATTATTTAATAATTTAAAATAGGCCAATGAAGATGGAAAAGCCTAAAGTAAAATACAAAGAACAGGTTTGGAAGATAAACTCATAAAATAATAAGCATGAAGAGGTGACTAGATAGTTCTCACAAACAGTTAAGCTGTTTTGTGGCCGAAGGTAATCAAAAGGAAGAACAGGAAATTCTTGGAGTGGTGAGGATGAGCAGCTGCTGCTTAATTTGTGGGATTCTTAGCTGCACCATAGCTCTCAGCAGAGATCTGGAGTCTCCAAAAGTTGCTGGCAGCACATCTCTCCTCATTGCATACTGTGGTAAGGAGAAGGGTGTCCTGAAACCGAGCTGTTTGTTCCCATTGTGCTTCCCACAGTGTGAAAACATTCTCGAATGCTAACAACTCAGTGTAAACAGACTTAAAAGAACAAGCTCATTAGGACACAAAGATCTATTACCAGGTACAGTAACTGCCCTGATATTGTGGATGTTTTAGCACTGACCTGCTGCAAGCAATACATGTAGCTCAGCTTGAGTAACAAATAAATTCTGCTAACATGATGCAAAAAGATCATTAGAAGAATCAGTAGAGCTTTGTGCGAAAGCTGTATTGTCCCCTTTTGTAATAGCTATAGGAAGGCAAATAAACGCTCAGTTCCTGCCTTCTTGCAGTGGATGAATGGTCTTTTAGACTGAACTGGAATGAAATTAGGAGAGCTAGGCTTGATCCTGTTCAAATTTCTCTGTGAGCTTGAGGTTCAGCTTATTTAACCATTAAATAATTCACTTTTCTTTCAGAAATATTTGTAAGATATAATTCTTCTCTATAAAGATCCTGATCCTCCTGCCAGCTGCAACAGTTTTTTAAACTCTTTGAGCTAACCTAGGACATCGCAGGGTCCACTAATTTTTCCTGGGCTCATAAGTTTACAAAGAAGAGTTGGCATTTAATCTATCTTATCTGACACGAATGCACTCTATCTCAAGTCCAGTTCCAAAATCTTATTTACCTGCAGCCATAAGTATACAGGATAAAACAACAAACAACAACAACAAATAAAAAAACCCCAAACAAACCAAATCAAAAAACTCCTGGCGTCACACACCCAGCTCTGGGAAGGAATGGATGCAGCAGTTTGCCTAATGCGCTAAAAAAAAATTAACCTTTTTTGCACTGGAGTTAGTCTGGGTCTAATGAACTCATTAGAACATTAATTGCCCATACCAGAGTAACCTTGTACTAAAAGTATCTTTCGAAGTGCTTTTACAATGGCTCGATATTTCCATCTACATTTTTATCATTTTTTTATTTACATATTCAAACTTCATCTCACTTTCTGCTCTCTGGCTCTCAAAAAGTCTTAGAGAGTCCCACTATAAACACAGCATCCTAGAGAAAGGGGGTACAGATTCCAGGAAAGAGATCCAGACACCTTGTCAGAAGTAGCTACAAAACAAGTGGAAACTCCCTCATTGGTTTTAATGGGAATCTGATCAAGTGCTTAAAAAACTGAAGGGGGTCTTACCAAATAACTGTTAGCTTCCTTGTCTGGTCTTGCTGAAATTAGTGGCCTGTCAATTATTAGTACTTATAAAAAACATTTCCTTTAGCCTTTACATTCACTTTCTGCCCCTTAGCATCCAAGTGTGTTCATTTAACCAGCATTTTGAATACAGCCTTTGGGGATCATCAGATTGAAGGATTTTTTTCATAATAATAATTTTTCACATTCTGTTACTTCTGTATTATTTTAAAAACATGTTTTTAAAACTGAGATTAAATTTGAAACAAATGAAGAAGTCTTATGGCTTTAACCTTCTTGTCTGTTGCCACAGACCCCAAGTACTACCCACCCTGCTTTAAGATATTCTCTACCAAGTATTACCAGCAGCGGGAGAGCCCATCTTACCTCCAGGTACTGACTGAGCAAACGCAGAGCTTGGTCTACAGGTCCGAAGATGTTCCTCCAGTCAAAGTCCGCCATTCCCTTCTCCCGGCTCCCTGGAGGTCCGTTGTGGAGAAAGTTGATTATATGTTCAGCAGTTAAGCCTTCAGCCCCTAACTGGCTGTTCAAGAAGCTCCTCACTGTAGGATGTTTCAGAGAATCCTGAGGAAACACATCAGGACAGCTTCAGTACAATGATCCTCTTCACATGCCCTGTTTAGTTAGAAAGGTATCCATTTCCATAGCTCTTTCTGTGCTACAAAGTAGTACAAAAGGTTATGCTAAGGAATTGATTCTATGAATGGGTAATTGCAAAGCAGGCCTGGAGGTGAGACTTGAAGAGTGGATGAAAAGAAATTTATCCTTGGCTATTTGTTGCATTGTTTCCTTATAAGCACGAGGATAGATGCAGTAAATGTCTAATATAATATAGAATAGTGTAGAAAAATATGTTTTCTCTTGTATGAACTGCTTTATAAACTTTAACTTGCAGCTCATGAAAGTCAGATGTAAGGGATTTGGAAATAAGCAGTTTCCTAAGGTAGTAAATTGCTGGGCCCAGTAAAAACATGGTCCTACTCCCTTCTTCATCTATGCAGAACCCAAGCAAATCAAGCTGCCTGTTCTTGAAGGACATTTTGGAGAGACAGGGGAGCAGTGAATGCTGTCTTTATTAATAAGTCATTAGCCAGATTCAGGAGAGGTCCAGGTCTGAGGTTTTGTCACAGAAACGCTGTAATGTGTCTAAGATCAAACTAGCCTTCAAACCAGGCCCAGTAACCAGTCCAACACTCTTAAAGGTCACAGATTTCTTGCTGCAAAGGCTGTACTTCCAGCCAAAACCTCAAAATTAATTCTCTCTTAGTAACAGTAAAGGATGGTGAAAAGCTGCTCTTACTGAGGATCCCTGCTAAGTTATAACATACACGGATCATATTCATTTGCAGGCTGTTTTGAAAGAAGTACCACAGTTGAGGTCCTATCTCTTCCCAAGCTTTGGTCAATAGTCTGAGGCGTTCAAGTTCTTCAAAAGTGGAGTTTGCCTGAGAAATAAAACAGCAGAAAAGAGTGTTAGAAAACTAAGGAGATAAATAAACAATTTATGATCCAACCATTCAGTGACAGTAAAACCTGTAACTTACAAATGTTGTTTTTACCTTCAACACCGAATAAAATTATTAAAAGTGCAGAAACATTATAATCCCCAGAAAAACAATTTCTGAAATCCAATCAGAATTAATCTCTTAGAACAAATTTCTGCTATATATGCAATGGAAAAAACAAGTGGACATTAACACCAGTTAATTTGAATTCCTTTAAATACTCAGGTTTTAGATAATATTATTTCTTTCTCTCTCCCTTTTACTATTTCTCTCTATTAAAACTAAAAAGAAAGATCATGATGTGGGTAGATGAATAAATGGGAGGCAGTTGGAGAACACAGATACTGTCATAGTTAAAATACCAGTTAAGATTTGAAATGTTTGGCTGCTGTAAAACTGATGTTTTCACACGTGAACTATGAGCAGCAGTTCTTCTGTGCCTTACATAGATGTTGAGAGTAGGCAAATTTCTAGTTATGAGGTGGCCAAGACCTAGATAATCTGTGACCTCGATATAATTACTTAGATTCATTCACTCAACTTTAGGCACTTAGCTAAAGAGCCAGGGTCCATTTTGTTTTCATGGAGTGAAAATTATTTATCACTTCAACATAAATACAAACCATGGTGTTGCTACTGGATTGTAATCTCTCAGTTTTAGGTCTCAGTGAGTTTATCCAAACCTCATAGCTGCCCTATTTAAATATTTACTTGCACAGAGCTGCTGATGTTCTTAAATCTGTAGAACATATACATAAAAATTACTACTTTTACTAGTGTAAATCGTGAAAAAAAAAAAAAAAAAGGCTACTTGAACTGGAAAAAAGGATATAGTGTAGACCAAGATGGGAGAAATCAGTGAAGATCGGTCTCCTCTTTTTTACATGAAGAGTAACTGTCCCTCTTCTGATGACCATGAGAACAAATGGAGTTCTGAGCAGAAAATCTGATAAGGTTGAGGTAGCTGGGTCACTGTTCTTCAAAAGATGTTTCTTAGGATGCATTTTTTTAGAAATACGCATTTTTGTATTTCAGAACTTCTTACATTTTTTAGAATTTGCCGTACAGAAGGTGAATCAGGAGCAAAGAGAATTTTTCCCATCAGCACAGGCTTTACAACACTCCAGGCTATCTTTGTTAAAGGGTTTGATTCCAAGTTCTGGATCAAGGCGTTACAAAAGGGTGCTAAAGACAGAAAGAGAGACAGTCTTTACGTAACCCTTCGTGAATCCTATGATACATAACATCCTGCAGGGCTTTTTTACAGGCAATAAGGACTGCTTAACGTATTTTGAGGTTTAAAACATTTTGAATACAAATCGGTTAAGCAAATCTTGTAATGCAGAAGTACAACATCTGAACAGATGGAAAGACTCCTAAGTAGAGATTGCAGTTGTAAAATAGATGCCGTGGAAACTGGAAGAGCAAACATAAAAAAATTTCATCATTTGGAAGCTGCTGATATTTATAAGGTATTTCAAATGGAAGGAAATGGAGACAGCTCAGATCTCACTGAATAATTTTGAGCCCTAATTGCTTTTCTAGTAATGACTTAACTACTTTGTATTGAAGTTCATACAAATACAAAGCTTTTTTTTTTCTCTCTCCTATTAGTGGTTAATTTTTACACAGTATAAACTGTTGGACTGCGTATCCCGTGGGCCTGGCTGTCTACTTCCGAGCAGTTCAGAACTGGATCCTACAAAAATTTAGAACTAAACATTTTAATGTAAACATTTCTATCTTACTCCTCCACTATGAAGTAATTTGCTTACTTGAATAGCATTCAACTATTTTGTTCCCTGGCTGAAGAAATGGAGTTCTGGGCCTTTTATGGGTGTTTTGGAGATTCAGACACATAAGTAGACCCAAGTATCAACAAGAACAGTGAAAGGTAGGAGTCCCTCTACAGGCAAAGTTCTCCCTTGTACTCTGTAACCATGCAACCATATCTATCATAGCAGAAGAGACACAGAAATATGCTACCAGCTATAATATGATTGGCAGTACAGAAGAAATTGCTGGTCGTCTCCAGATAAAAACTAATTAGCAAACAGAAGCAGCAATAATAAAAAAAATAACAAATGGTAGAAAAGATAAAATTGCTTCCTCTTTTTTTCTCCTATTACATCAATAAGATAAGTGAGGAAATCAAAGCAACAAAAAATGGTACTTCAAAATACTTCCTATGTAAGATATAGTTATGCTATAGAAAATTACTTCTACAAAATACATGTAACTTTTATGCAGGAAGAGAAGATATGCCACGTATCAAATTGAGTATTAGTTAAAAGGAGAGATTTTAAAATTCCTGTACTCAAGGCCATCAATCAAGTCGAAAGACTTCTAAAAAATTTATCTCTGAGAAAATTAATTTCAGAATATAACACTGTATTTTCCTGAAACTTCTTCAGAAGCATCTAGTTCTTTCCGATATCAGTAGCGTATTAGAAAATAAGACAGAAGTACTGCCTTAGTTATGATGATTAAGACAGAGGCACTATCTTAGTTATGATGAAGATGCTGATTATACCTTCATATTGAAAGGAAGTGCATATTTCTGTCTGTTCTCAGTTCCTAGGCATCCAGCTATGAAGTATGAAGTAAAACCATTTCATCGATCTCTAATTTCCTGAGTGAACTGCTTAAAAATGTTATTTTATAAAAGAAAGAGTGGTATTCTAACGTAAGTTACACCTGTATACAGTCTCTTTAACTGTTTGATGGAAAAACTTACTGGTTGTATTATCATAAAGATAACTGGATTTCTTCGTTGTTGAGTCAATCCCCAGGAAAGCTTTGTAGTTATTATCTTCATACCAGTTGAAGGAAAGCACTCTGGATCCGCCTCCTTCTGGGTAGCCACAGAGAAGTTCAGACAGGGAGCTCATCAAGCGGCCTAAGGATTCTGGCCTTCCACCTTGTACAAATGGTTGCAGAACCTTCAAAAGGTCCTGAACGCTTGGCTTCCTGGCTAGCTGCAGTAAGACAAGACTTAGTTAATTGTAGCCCTCAAAGAGATAAGTATCTGTTGAGGTCTCAGTTGTGCCCAAACTGGTAAAGTATGGATGCAGTCAGAACCTCATGCTCTTATCTCCTCTGTCCTGGTCATAGGCACCATCTTCTGTTCTTGTTGTCTGATATCTTTTCTGAAGAAAAAAACATGCTTCATAATTGCCAAAGCTTTGTCTACTTTTAGTTTGTAATGTGAGAAGGAATCAGCTCTTCCCAAACAAATCTGTTTCCTTTCTGATAAAGCAGGTAAAGAATATAAAGAGAACAAAAGAAACAGAAGACTATGCACTATTCAGAAAAGCGATGTCATATATTATTAGACGACTGACCTTTTGCGCTGCTTTGGAGACATTAGACAGCACCCTCCTCCAGGCCTTCAGGTCAGCACCTGGTGAGTTTCTGTCCAACACAGTTGGAAGCTGTGAATAGATCAGAAATATGGATGAGTTTTGTATAGTTTCAACATGGCAAGTAGCTGTTACAGTGAGAGAAGAAAATTCAAATGGCATCTCTTTAGCCATTAGATCTTGGAATTATTTGGAACAGTGAGTCATGTAAGCCTGTCTTGTGGGGCCACAAGCCCAGTGCCTGTGTGCAGACTCATGCAACAACCTGTGTAATTGTTCTTACTAGCATGAGGCTGCAGCAGCCACAAGCCACTGAAAATACAGCTTGGGATTTTTGCTTATCTAAGCCTACCATGCCAAAAGGTGCAAAAATGAAGGAGGAATGTAGGAACTGGGATTTCTGAGAAGCTGCTTACCAAAGAAGCTATTCTTCCAGTGACGTGTGCAGACTCATTGTAACTTCTGAACTTAGCAAAAGTTGCTATATAGGAGCCCCCATTTGCCATGGAGGTAAATAACTGGTAGTACTTCACACTTGAAAGATTTTCTGATTTTGGAGACAGTTTGGTCCTCACTGTCAGATCTGGCAGAAACCATTACTGTTCAGGCTCCTGCAGACTCGCCAAATGGCCTTTCCAGCAGAAGTTAATGCTTCTTAAGAAACAGGTGATACTATAGCATTCTATCACATGCCACTTTTCTTGCATCACTGCATCCTTCTTTATAAACCTCCTAAAGAATCAGATGTGCACTTGGAGTTACCACTCTTCAGGCTTTCTCAGTCAACTATGTCTCATATTACAATAAAACATAAAGCTAGACTTTTAGATAGATAGACTGTGATATTTATGAGATAAGCCCCTAAGAAGACTTTCTCAAAACTGTGTAGCTACACACTCTGCTGATTCCCTGCCATTCCTTTCAGCCAGGTGGTTAAGGAATCAGGAGACAGCTGCACTATGTAGGTACCTGGCAGGGAACCACAAAGGCAAGAGTTCTTAGGGAAAGCTTATGTTAGCATATTCTGATCCATCACTTGCACTTCAGGCAGGAAGTATACACACACAATTCTTCAAAATAGTCTCTTCCTTTGCTGCCTAAGGGGGAGCAGTCTCTTCCAAAGATTATAGAGCACCTATCATAACCTGGGCTTTTTGAAACCGTGAGCAACAGATAGTGTAAACGATCTGAAGCAAACCAGAGAAAAGCCTGGGATAAATATGGAGTTAAGAACCTCCTTCTTGTAGCTATAGGAAATGAAAAGAGAAATAGGGGCAAAATTAAATGCTTGCTCCTAAATATTATTTCTTGCAGGAGGCATTCACTATGAATCAGGTTGTAACAGAAATATCCTAAAACAACTGAATTTGTACTTAGTTAGTTCATGTTCTCCAGAAGCACACATATGACAGGATCAGCAGACATTACATACAAACTATATCCTCCTCTGAGCTAAATATCAGGACATACAGTTGGGAATGCTTATTGACCCTAAGCACAGAGAAGAATGAAAGCTTTCCCCAACGTATTTAGCCAGTCATTTGCAATATTCACAGGAAAGGAATATGGTCTAATGAAAAAAACGGAAAAGTGTAAACATTGAAGAGTTTTTTTCCCATTATAGAAGGCCTGGTTCTGGAATGCATAGTCAGCCACCCATCCTAAAATAAGCCCTACTCAAAAAGGAGCTCTGCAAAATGATTTCTGGTATGTTACTGGTTATACAGCTGTAGTCCTAAGACCATGAAGTACAGAGTGACTGACGATGCAAGAATGCAGAAAATAATCTGAGTTTTGAATACACAGGTATTTCTAACTTAGAAGTTTTAAAACTATTGTAGATTTAAAAAAAATCCAATGAAAATTCATTCTGCATATGTAATTGAGGCAAGACTTACACTCAGTTTGACTACATATGAAGCACATGTGGTGATACTGGTCAAAGCAGCTGTTTCTGCAGTAGTTCTTCTTTCTTAGTTATCTCCACCCAAAATTGCAATAAGGTATTACAGAATTTTATTTTCATTTATTTGTAAGGTTTAAAGAACTTTAAATGAAGGTTAAACTGTCAGGGTTGAGAAGAGCAGTGCTCCAGAAATAGGCTCTTTCTCCTTCCTGCGGTTGAATAAGCCAGACAGTAGAAGAAGGATCTTATTTTCTGGATTTGCTTTGCTATTAAAAATGTGAGTTGCTTTTATTTGTGGCAAAAAATACCCCTAGAGGTTATAAGTGAACTCATGAATGATTTGAGTGTATGTCTATGCACATGCATACCTGAATATGTTGATCACAAATTCAGCAAGAAACATTAATTTCCAAGTGTTGGAAAAGCACATTGTAAAAATAAATGTGGCCAGGAGTGATTATGTACAATCTACCTTTTAGTTTAACATGAGTAACTGAGATGGATTTTGATTTAAAAGGGGGACTTCTGCCATGGAAAAAACCCAGAAATATATTAAATTACTACTTAACAGTTATAATGATGAGAGTGTGGGAAAGCTTCTACCAACTCGAGGTCTCATTGTGCTAGGCATCATGAAAAGATAATTCCTCTTTTCCACAGCTGGGTGCACATTAAAATCCACTGGGAATCAGGCTATGGATACCCTTCCAACACACAGACTTCAGAGACTCTGGAGAAGTCTTGGCAGATCTTGTAGTAACAGACCAGATCACAAGCCTGCAGTCTTTCACAACTCCAGATTTTGGTTTCAGATTTATGTTCCTGTTTCCCATGTGAGTCTATTTTTGTTTAAACACAGACAACTGCTTCATACGATCTCGTATTTCCATTTTATTACATATGGCAGCAAAATCATGATATCTTAGCAGCTTAACTTTAAAGCTGGGCATTGCAATGTGCATGCTCACATGAAGTCCTTAAATTCTGAAAACCTATCTTAGAAGTACTGTAGCATTAATTCTCTGCCATGTCCAGCAAGCATCAGACATTTAAAAATATCTGAGCATATTATTAGAAATGGAAAATAGCAGCTTTGAAAAGCTGACCACAGATTTTTATCAGGATCAGTAAAATCATACAGGCACGATGAATGACTGTCAATGCTGCAATAAGCAAACAGTAATTTGGCTGGTGTGCCAAATGAAGCTTCTGGCATCCTTTGTTCCCAGTTCTGAGCAACTCAAAGCTGAATAAAATCCATGGTAAATTAATCACGATGCTACACTACTGTGGCAGAAAAGTCCGCTCAACACTTTCTATGTAACTTCAGCAGCTGCTCATATATCCTGCTTGGCGTCTACAGCAAACTGACCATGTGATGGTCTCATGACAGTAAGTTACAAGTGAAAAAGCAGCAAATTGAATTCATTGTTGAAAAATGCAAAGTCATGATCATGGGGGAAACAAACACAAAAGACAGATACACAGTGATGGGCTCTGAGTTTGCTATCATGCAACAAGAGACCTTGGCATCTTTATAAGTAGCTCTCTGAAAGAACTAGCTCAGCGTGCAGAATACAATAGAGTATAGAGAGCAAAAGTAGTACCCCCTTGAGTATGCTCTTTTACATATGTAAATAAATACATATAGATATTACTACTTTAAAATATATAAAAAATATAAATAATAAGAAATATATGGAGAGATATATATAAACTGGCATATCTCCATACTGAATCAAGGTTACAATTGTGGCTAATTTATGGCAAGAAGGACACAGTAAAAACAGGAAGATCACAAAGAAGGGCAATGCAAATGAGCAGAGTTAAGGAAAAGCTTCTATAGAAAGAGTGATGAAGGCCACTTTTGTTAGGGTTTGGGTTTTTTTTTTTTTCTTTTTTAAAATAAAAGGCTCATATGGCTACCCCAACTCACACTGCATCGCGACTTTGACATCAGCATAAAATTCTGTCATGCTGGATGCAGCAAAGACAGGGTGGGCTGTATGGGATATTTTCAGAAGCCTCAGCAAGGTCCCTGTATGTCTTGCCACACAATATTTTGCTACACAGATTGGAAACAACAAATAACAGTTCCATCCACACTTCGATTTCAAAATTGCATTTGAATCTTTTAGTTGTGTTGTACTATGAAATCCATCTGTTTCATCCCAAACCATACTCAGAACTGCCTGGTGTCCCACTGATGGTAGGTTAACAATCGTACATCCATAACCTTACTTTTGTGGGGGTAAATAAATAAAGACCACCTGGAACATTGGTGATGCATTACAAAGAAAATTCTTGAAGGGCAATGAAATATCAGCCAAAAAATGACAACATAAGGCAGGACAATTGTGTTAATACTTACCAGCTGAAACAGCTTAAAGAAATCAACATTTGCATACAAGGCGTCTTCTACTCTCTGTAGGTTTTCCTGGGACAAGGCACACATGGCCTTGTGCACAGCAGGGAGACCTCTTCGGCTGCTGAAGATAATAAAGCGTTCCAGGAGCATCTGACTGCAAGCAATGTCTTTCAGAGTCAAGTTAGGAACACCATAGGCAAACTGCAACCAAAAACAATGTTTCATTTACTGTTGTGGAACCTTCATACTGCTCAGGAACAATTAAAGATTTATCAAAAGTGGACATCTTGAATATCAGCCCCTGGAAATATTTTCATGAATGGCAGAAGGATGTGGTCAGCTGAAGCACCAACTCTTCAACCACCTTCACTAGATATTCTGCTAGATCACCTTACTTTCTGTCATATTTTCCTATTCTTCTTCTTCTAGTGATTCTTCCTTTCATTGCAAAGATCTTGCAAGTCTTCTCCCCTTTCTTTCTGTCATCTAAGCATGCCTGATGCCAAGCCACCCATCCTTGTGCTTAGGGAGAGACAGCTACAGCTTGCTTAACATAATAATTGTTAACATAACTATTAACATAAGTTGGACAGTGCAAGAGAGGTAGAATATAAGAGGAAATGCAACTGACATACAGTCTGGCTTGCAAAAACCCACCAAAACCAAACACCAGCAACTGTCCCTCAAACTGGAACATTTGTATAGGATTTAACTAACTGTATGTCCTTGAAATAATTTGCTTATTTGCTTAGTCACTTATGTCCTGGGGATGTGTGTGAAAACATAATTTTTTAACCACATATGCCTGCTTTTGCATGGTCTTCATCATCCAGTGTGAACTGCAATGAAATTGAGCTACATAGGGAGGCAGCCTGGGAATCTTGTTTTGCCTTGTGAACTGAGGAAACTGTGACATTAACATCATTGAGAAGGATTAAACACAGAAAAAAAAAAAAGAGAGAGGTTATTTACAAACTGTAACTGCATTTCAAGAATGTTCATGAACAGATGGGATTAGAAAAGCATGAGAACTCCACCCTTCCAATTTTTCCAGTAGGGTGGGCTGTGGCAAATCGTTCCTGAACTTCTTATTGTGTTCTAACATCAGACTCTTATCCTTATCTTAAAATGAGCCAAAAAAGCAGGCCCTTAGAGTAAAATTTCAGTAACTTTTTTTTAACCAATGTGTCACTGCTTGGCCAAAGCTGCTAAGATCAAGTCCAAATTATTTTTTCAGCTAGTTAGCTGTTTGATCAGTTTTAGCTTTCAGCTGTGTGTGTCATTTCCTGCACTTCCAGGCGGTTCAGACCTAGATCTGTAGCCAGTTGTTGGCAACAGTCAGGCTCTTGTTTACAAGTTGCTTTCGGGTTGATCAGCGCTGTGCCATCAGAGCCAGAGGGTGTACAGTGAACTACAAGCAAACAAAGGGTGGAGTGGCATGAAAAAAATAGAGATTAACTACCAGGGTTGAGGCTTAAGATGACCACAAATCCAGGTTCTAATAATGTCTCTGCAACTTCTATCTCAACCAACTGAAATTCAGACAGAATCACCTGCTTATCAAGAAGCTCTAGAGGAATTAAGTGATTTATCTCCCCACGGGAGATCAAGTGTTCAATTCATATTGCAATTAATTATCTTGTGATCTTTTAAAAACTATGACATTAGCTTTTCTGCTAATTTACTCTTGGTGGAAACAGTCACAGCACTTTCTTTCCTCATAGCTGCAAATCAGCTCTGGTGAGATGATCTTGTATCCCTCTGATTATTGCTAACAAGAAAACTATATGGACTACAGCAAAAGTGGTATTTAATATCAGGTCTCCTCCAGCTTCCTCTCACTGATGTTCCGATTTCTTTAATTTCCAGCATAAAGAGCACTACCTCTCTATACCAGCATAGAAAATACAGAAAGGAGGACACCATGTTCCAGCAGGTTTCAATCATACTTCTGGTGACGGTGTTGAAAACTTCAGGCAGAGTTTAACAGCAGATGAACGAATGTCACTGCCAAGTTAGCAGAGACTAACATGTAGCACAGTTCTCTTGACACAGATCTCTGATGAAGAATAACATAGAGGCAGAAAGGGAAAGAGAAGCCCAGCAGGACATCTGTATATATTCGACTTGTCACAAGCAGCAGCGAAACAAATTTTCACCATCTCAGCTGTTACTGAGGTGTGAAAACAAATAGGACGTATAACTTGACACTGGCTTTGGTATGTTCTTGTGGTATTGCTTCATGACCAAGTGGGGAGAGGGGAGAGTTTCTCCCGGTATAAATCAAGAATACAGCAGATAAGTCATCTGGCTGCTAGTCACTAGCTGGAACCTGTGGTGCACAAAAGGAACTGCATGCAATTTCGTTAATGCACTCCCTCTTTCTGGCCACACACAGTTCCAGCATTTGTGTTTTACATGGCAGTGAAAAAGAGGAACTGTATCTTTCAGCCTCAACTATTCAGTTGCTTCCACCCACACTCTAACGCAGAGTAGAAACCATTCCGGAGTTCTGATTCAGCAACATTCATTCATTAATACAGCATTCCTTGCAGAACTTCCAGACACTGGTATGTGCAAAGCCAAGGGCAACCTGGACTTGGTCAAATATACACTCCTGCTAAGCTGCTTCAGGAGGGATTTGGCCTGCAATTTTCACCTGAATTTTATGAGTACATCTATTATTCAATCAGAATCTAAGAAAAGTGGGTCTGCTTCTCCATGCCCACCTATTCATGTGAGACAATGTCTTGAAGTCACCATATTACTCCGCTAATAGTGGGGCAGAGAATTTAAATATGCAATTAAGAACCTCAGATAATTCTCTGCTGCTATTCATAAGCACTGCTGTCTCAAAATGATGTACTGGCTGCCTTATGCTTTTGAACCAAGTCTTTAATCATGGAGATGGCTGTGTTGCTTGACAGTATAATTTCTTGATGTTTGTTATCTGGGAGCAACAACAGCATTGAACCAAATATCTATATTTAATGCATATTCAACATGTTTTTTAAAGACAAAATTAACATCTCTTCCTCTACATTTACAAAAAACAAAGCGAGAAGTTGTATAAACAGCCTATAAGGCAGCAGGTAGTCTGGGCACAAGGCCCTCACTGAGGCTACTTTGCACATACAACTCAAAAGATTGCATTCTGTGCGGGTAACAACTTGATTGCTGTTACACTCTGCTCACCTGTTCAGGGCGCACTTGAGCATTAATAAGCTGGAAAACAACAACATCTGGGAGGCCAGCATCTTCCAGCAAGAAGGAAGTGAGAGTCTCTCCATCTTTCAAAATGTCCAGAATTCGTATACCTCTTCCTGCATGAAGAAAGGAACACAGAGATCAGTGAGATACCAAACAAAGGAAGTCAAAGAACTACTTTTACTCTGGCTTAAATCTGCAAAAAGTATGTGCTTTGGCTCATATACTTACCAGTGACTATTAGGGTCCAAAACTATTTTTGAAATTCAAAATAACTTTAATCCTTTGTTGGGGAATGATCATCAGAAAATGCTCAGTGTTCTCTGCATAAAAAATCTCTCAAAGATGTTTCAGACTAGAACTAGGAAGTACTGAAAGCATCCCTGACTGCATTTGCAAGTCTCTGCCATTTTTCTGAGGTAATGCTTGACTTAAAATATTCAGATTCAAGTGTGCTACTGTTGTCTGTGTCCTTTCTTCTGGGTCTTGCGTAAATAACTTGAACGAACACTTTGTGTTTACACTAATTTATCACTTGTTGTTGATTAATCTTAGCTAGTTAATCTTATTCTAGAGTATTGCAAAAAAAGCCCTTTGAAAATCTTTCAGAAGAAAAAAAAATAATTTTCCTTGGAGAAGTGTGAACTGTTTGTAGTTTAATAGTCACCTTAAACTCAATTACCAACTACTAAACTAAGAACTGGCAAATCTTCAGGCAAACCAATGAGACTGTCCACTGTTACATCAAACACACATTGAGATGCCATAAAATGTGTCTAAACCCATTTACAACAATATTCAAAATACTGCTGCTCTTAAAGTCAGAGTGACAATCTTTCGTAACTTGTCTCAGTTACAAATCAGTATCAGTGTGAATCCTGCCTCAGTATGGTGCAAGCAAAACCCAGCCATGTCTATTGAAAATGACAGCCTTTAAAATGTAACTCAAACATCTTCAACAGACTTTGGTAAAGAATACTTGTAACGCTCAAGTTCTTCTAGTCTTTAGAACAGGCAATTGAAACTGATAGGAGCAGCATATATCATACTCACACAGGGAACACATCTCCACAAAACCATGCACGAATTTGTTGCTTCTCCTTTCTGTGAATTAAGTAGAGTCTTACCAGAGTTTGACAACTAACTTCCACAATTCCATATTCAACAACCATATTCTGTCCTAGGGCTGCAGGGGATGAGCACAACTTCTGCAATTGCTCCTTCATTTATTTATTTAAGCAGTAAACACTGAAAACAATAGTCAGGGCCTGCCCCTCATATACTCACTGATACCCTTCCTGGCACCCAAGCATTGTGGATGAAAAAGCATACTACAGGAACACGTCTCACCAAATGGATGAGTGCAAGGGGGAATGGGACAAAGGAGGACTAAAGAGGTAGACCTGGTTTAAGGAATCAGGAGAGCGAATAGTCTCAGCTCTGACATTTGCTAATTTTGCATTGCTCAACTTTGCAGTTATAACAATATGCTGTTATGATTGTTACTTACAGGAAATAGTAGTAAGCTACACACACAAATTGTGCACTACCTTCTTCTGTATGGAAAAAGGTTGCAATTCACATTTTATTAGTTTAGCTCCAGAACTGACTTTGTTACTTTGTTTTATGAAACAGGAGACTCCAATTATCTATTTTTTTTAAAGTAAAATACACTTTAAACCACCACAGGTTCTGGAAGACCATTAGCAAGCTTCACAGCAGGAGGGAGGAATGTACTATTTGCCAGCTGCTGGGAAAAGTCGATATGGGATGGAAAGGTAACTTCCCAAACCATGGGATGTGGTCCCTTAGCAATACATTGCCATGCTTTTCCTCACCTCTGAATAGGTGGGTTTGGTTTCTACAGCTGTGAACAAACCACAGCTCAGATTATACTCAAGTTCTTCTTGTTTGCATCCTGGGGCAGTGATTGTCTCAGTTATTTACAATGAGATGGTCTCTTTTTTACTTCTAATTAGAAACCTCTGATAAGACAGTGGAGCTTGTTTATCAGATGGTTTATACAGATCTTATTAAAAATATATGGAGAGTGAGCATTTGATTTTAATCAGAATATTTTTCCTGTGGCAAAGGACTTGAAAATGGGACAGATCAGTTCTCAAAGCAAATCCATTTTTGTGGTTTTAGTTTTAGGAGGTTCTTTTCAAATTCTGTACTTAAAGCAAAAATATTACACTAAAAAATTATTTTTAGTTCATTTCCTGTTTTTCCCCCGGATCACGTTCTGAATTTGGTGAATTCTCTTGAGTAAAATTTAATGGAGTCTTATAAATAGATTTGCAAATTACAAGACATGTGCAATGTCTTCTCCCTCTAAACACATCATCAAAACAAGAAGAAAGTGTTTTCTTCTTCAGTGTTCCAAATCCATTTCAGCTAACACTTGAAATAAAGTATCTCTAAGCTCTCCTCTGGGTTATGCTTCTAGCATATATTCAGGCATGTTCCTAGCTTTTTATTCCTCTGCATCTTCCAGTGATGCTTTCTTACTGCTTCTGCCTCTACTGCAATAATAATTTAAGAAATTTCTTCATCCATATATTTTACTTCCAGTGGTCAGATATCTGTAATTCTGTGTTTTGAATTCTGCCTACTGTTATTCAAGGAAAGTGGTTGTGGAGCTGGTTGCCTCTCTCCTTTCTCTCAAATGAAAGGTGTTTGTTACAACACTGGATGAGTTTTAATTTACCCTCTCTCACAGTTAGCAGAGTAACAGCCACATGTGAAACGCATTATAATGCTGTCAGCCCGCAGAGTAACTATTAATTAGAAGGAAAAATTCAGTAGTCTAAAGGAAACAGACAAAACAATTACCTGCAATTCTTTCAGGATTAGTTCTCATTGTTTCCATAAACTGAGTCATAATGATCAGTTCTTCCCATATTCTGCCAAGGTCACGGATTTCAGGGGCTTCCAGCAAGAGCTCCTGAGCATCTTTATATACCCTTGCAAGGCTGAAAGAAGAAAGAGTGAAGCCAGAATACTCCCAAGACTGATGACAATTGAGTACCTTTTACATAAAAAAAAAAAATAAAATATTAAGTTGGCTTTCTCTGTGTTAGGGATTAAGAAAACCAAGCAATTTTGTCCTGTCTTGAAACCCAAAGCTCAGTTTTGTGGTGACAACAGAGTAATTTCAGGTGGTGTGGGATTCAACCAGATTTCAAAGTCCACAGAAGGTTTAAGACAGCTACTGATGCTGCAGAAGACTGGGCTCTTTAGCAGTGTTATGTTTTTCCATACATGGAATGGTATATCTCAGTCCTCATGACTTATTTTAGCTTACAGGAAACAGCAAACAGGAAGGACTAAATTCTTTCAGAAAACACAATGTATTTGCTTCCTTTCCAATGTACTGAATTTACTCCGACTCACAAAGGGTCAGTTTGCTGTGCAATAAGCTACCTAGAAAAGCCAGAATGTATAGAAAACAGAACCCTCTAGCTTCACTGTGGACTGACTGCACCCTACAAAAAAGATCCAGCTGACTATTTTAAATCCTGTTCACTGGGCACAAAAGGTCAAATGCAAAGTTAACTCCAGGCTACAGACTTCCACATGACTGGAGCTTTAATGGCCTTGACATTGTCAGCTCATGAATTTTAATCATTGGATGCCCCAAAGTGAACTATCTGCAAAGGGAGATTTGGAGCATTTTTTCATAGCTATTCTAACAGGGTTTTACTCTAAGGGTCTTTGTCCACTATGCTGTCTTTCCTGACTCAACTATAACAAACAGTGCAATGAAGCTCTCCCGCAGCTCCTTTCCACTAACAGTCTGGAAGTGTCCCATCCTCCTCTTTTGTTAACAAGCTTAGTATCTGAAGGTTACTATGCTGATTAAAGCTGCACAAGTATACAGCCAAAACAGTGCTACATAAGAAGTGGCAGTGCAGAATTCCCTTTTCTGCTGCTTCATCAGAACTCTTATTCAGAAGGGACAACTCCAGTGATGAGAAAAAAAAGCTTAGGGCTTTTACACTCTAAGATTTGTCCCGAGACATTCTCTAAGCAGTAGGCAACAGAAAGGATGGATTTTATTCAGTGACCACGTGTTCCCTAGAGACTAGTACAACTGAACTCTTACAAGAACGACCCAAACGTACCATCATGAGCTTTGTTTCAACTTTGTTGACCACTGTTAGAGTGGAACTGATGGGCTAGAGCTGAAAAATTTTGTCTTCCAGTATTTGCACCCCAGTGTCTTCTTAAATGCTCACCTTTCCCTTTTCATTCACATCACGGAACATTCTTAAAAATATCTTTCAGAGATTTGAGGGACCTTTCCAAACAGGCTGAGGTGCTCTATCTTTTTGCCCTGCATTATTCACACCCATGAATACTCAAGAGGTGCCAAGAGCAGGATGCCTATCAGGCCTGTATTACTGCAACCCAGTCTCACACATATAGCTCTGCTTACATTGAATTGTTGTAGTTGGACACAACACCTGGACCCTCTCCATGGGTTGGGCTGCGGAAACAGGGGTTGTTCATGTTACAGAAGATGCCATGTAACCACGGCAGTGTTCCTGCAGATGGCATTGCTTTGTTTGGGAAGTGACCTAGAGTATGGAAACACGAAATATAAGTAAGTGTTTTTTCTAATGCAGTCTGTGTAAATCTAAATAGCACGATGGGTTGTCTCACTACAGAATGAACGTGATGGAAATCATATAGGTTTCTCTTTTAGTCAGGAAGAAAAAGTCACCAATGCAAGCAATGTGGGTACTTTCAAATGAAATAAGCTCTGAGCTAACTTTTTTATTTTTAAATAAATATTGAGGCGGCACTTTCCCAGTAACAGTATTAGAGAAACCTACAGCTTGACAGAATTTTGAGACCTTGTCCAGCCACAAAGACCAACTAAACTACTTGAAGCAAAGTCTGTTGTTCTATTGTTCTGCCACTGGAGAATAATATTCAAACAGGTTCCAGTATCTCTGTCTGAGAACTTGTAGCCATTACCTAGCACACATCAGACCATTAAAACACCTTACATTCATGTTGGCGATACAGTGGATTAGCTTTCCTCAGCCAGACAAGGGCAAGAAATAATGACAAAGGCCATACAAGCTCCACCAGGAAACGAAGCTGGAGAAAAAGAAAAAAACAAAACTATTTAAAATATATTTTGCAGATAAACGACGTAGAGAGTCACTAACCGACTAAAGGGCTGAGGCCCCTTCTCCCAGCAGGAATACCCAGTGCAGCACATGCCTGTGGTTATCCCTTGCCTGTTTTGCTATTTGGAAAGGACATCCAGACATAGCCAGGATTTCATCAGAGCCACATGAAACATCACTATCAACTCAGTGTCTTCTCTACCTCTTCTAAAGAAAGGTTCAAGCACCCTGACTGAGGTAGAAAGAGGTGGTGGGTGGGACTAAACTGCCAGATAGACCAGCTATAAGTCTAAATTATTTTTATTCAAAGTGGAACACTGTAACAATACAGGGAAAAAAGTATTAGATGCAAGAAAGAAAAAATGTGGGGATGGTTTTACCCACGTTTTCTCAATGCTGGGCTCATTATTAGACTGTCTGTGCACTGTGCTTACCCAAAGGTAAAAGACTAAAAAAGCATAAACCTACATTCTTTGATCTTTACTTTTGCTTCTTTTTGTCATAATTCATTTCAACATTATTTTCTAATACAGATAGAAATGTATACATTAAGATCAAACACCTTGTTCAGTAACACAGAAGACCCATCAAAGGCCAATTTATTTCCCAGATCTTTCAAAACACTTAGAGCAGTTACCAGCCCCCAGCCACGACAGAAAATCAAGAGCACTGCTTTACCACAGAGCAACATCCTTCCTGGTTTTCAGTCTGTTTCCTCCACTCCAGTGTTTCAGTTTGTTTTACTGCCTCTGTATGTTTTGGCAGAGGTTTGAAACAACAACCCTTTGATCCTGTGGGCTTTGGGCTCTGAGAAGACCAGCTATGGTATTTTTGTGTCCAGCAACACGGCACTTTTTTTCTCTTCTCTGTAAGAGCCGGGACAAACTCTCTCCAGAACCAGTGTTGTAGCACATGCACAGGAAAGCCCTCCCCGTCTTCTTGACAAGGCAACAAATAGTAATGTGCACAGCAGTAGAGCCAGAAACAAGATGGGTCATGTGTGAATGTTTTTCCTTTCTTTTCTCTTTTCCCTTTTCCTTTCCCTTTTCTCTTTTCCCTTTTCCTTTCCCTTTTCCTTTCCTTTTCCTTTCCTTTTCCTTTCCTTTTCCTTTCCCTTTCCTTTTCAGACTGAGCCATGCAGGGCAAAAGATACTGCACAGCATAATTAAGAACAGGTTTCTGGAGCCACCCTTTTTTTCCCACAATAACTTTGTCTAATAGCTTATGCTTACAGCAAAAGGGTGTAAAGTTTTTCACTAGGAAACCATTTACCATTTCACACTTTTTCTCTTAAGGCTCTCTTTTTAAAAATAGAATAGCAACAAACCCCACCACCACCGAGGCAGTTATGTATGTCTGATATTTTTAAAGCCAGACAAAATCTTATTATTAGCAGAAGGCAGATGACACATATGTCAGGGAGGGAAACCTGCCATTGCTTTTCTCCTTGACAGCAATCGTGCACAGCTCGGAACAGAGTGTTACAGACCCTTCTCAGCAGGGGTATGCAGGGTCTGATTAACATCCATTGCCATCCACTTGATAAGACATTTGGGACTTTGAAGGCTAAACTGTAAAGTAAGCTTTCTTTCAAGCTGGTACACAGTGTGTCATGTGATAAGGACAGAACAAGTGCTGTTAACCCTTTGATTCTTTCCTGTGGTCCTTTTCCTGAAGACACACAGGTGTCTCAGAACTCTCTAGAGAGATAAGAGAGCAACCCATAAACCTCCAGATAAATAGCAAGAAATCCCAGTAACTTGCACAGAGAAATGATATTTCCAGATGGAGCTGTGATAGCCCAAGTAGAGGGTAACAATCATACAAATTTGACAAGCTTAAATTGGCTGTGGATCAACTGCTAACACTGTAGTGAATTATTTCCTCTTGTGAATTAGATTAGACTAAATGATGAACTTGAGAAGAAGATTGGATACGTTTCCATTTAACAGGCTGATTTTACCAAAATATATTTTATAGCTACTTCTGACACTATGGATTTTTGTTTTGGCTACCTTGTTTATCAGTGTGGACAAATAAGAAGGCAGGTTTATGTGCTTGGAAAATGAAATTATTTTTACTGACTCTGTTGTAAAATGACTCATTTTTCAGAGTAGAGAAAATATTTCTCTGTTGCGGATTAAATCATTGTGCTTAAAAGCTAGGAATGATCATCACAGAAAGGGATCTCTGGCAACACCAGGAAACACCAAGTTAGTATCTTTGAAAATTCTATAGGAAAAAAACAAACAAGAAAAAAGAGAATTCCTGAAACCCAAGCAGGTTCTTTGGGTCACATATCTGAGCAGATATACCCCAATAAGGCAGTATTTCATACACAGAGAACAATGAAAGATTACATAAAGATTCATTTGCTAAAATCCGAACAACAGTAGCTTTCAGTTCTCTACATATACACATTTCAAGATCAGAATTTTTTTCTTTCTGAACTTGAGAACCAAACTACAGCAGCTCACTGTCAATCAGCATCTGAAGTTCAGCTTCAAAAAAAGAGTCCTCATATTTGACATAATTTAGCTAAACTATGATCTCGTGACTATAATACTTTATTAAATCATGAGCTGGCTATGTTATATGCATCGCATGCTCTTGATTGCAATGTAGATTTTTGGAGAAAGTCTGCTAGGAAGCTATGAAAGAAAGGACATCCAATCTTCATCTTCAGAATGATGAAGAAAATAAGACAATGCATTGATCCTGGAAATTTCAGCCATTCCTTCCTAATGACTAAAATCACGTCAGCATAGGTAAAAGCTTAAACTCATCATTGTTTTACCCTACTGATTTCTGTTATGATGGCAAAATCATTTGCCATCATTTATTACAGCCTCACATATACCCTAGAGTGCTTTTAAATTATTTTTAGTTTGAAACAGGTAGTCTATCTCTACAGAACTTCGAAGCGATTTTGTCTAGAAAGGCCAAGGGACTTCCTTTGCTGGACAGAAGTAGTTGCAGTACATCAGATGACCAAGACCCTACTTTGAGGTTTTGTTTCACGTCAAGAAAATTTGGCTTAATGAAAAAAAAAAGGCAAAAAAAGCGCATACAATTATAAAATAGGGTGGAAAGTAATAGATAAATTTGCTCTAAGACAACGTATCGTAAGATCTCAGAGGATTTGAAAAGACTTAAAATATTTCTCTGATTTTCACTTTCCTCATGTCATTCAGACACATTATAAAAGATAAAACCTCTGTGAGCTTTAGGGCCCTAACTGGACTCATGTCTAAGAGCAGCTCTGTGTGAGGAACAGATCTAAAATTAGGAATCAAACCTCCCCAAGCTGAATGATATCCATGATGTTTTCTAGCAGCAGATCTTTTTATGTGAACGTAAAATATTACTACCTGCAACTCTTCTCCTGGCACATAACACTATTTGTCAAAGAAAATCCCAATACAAGTACTCTGTGTTTAGTCTGTCAGGAGCAGCTTTGCAAACTGCACAAGACAAGATCACAGACAGCACGCCCATACAAAGATCATATTTGATTCTTTAAGGAATCTGTGATTTTTACACGCTGACAAATTACCAGTCACTTCATCCAGTGGAGTGGATGGTCAAAAGCTGAAATCCAAAGACTAATACTTTACCTTTTGTCTTTTCCGAAGGATCCAGTTCTTCCAGAGTAGAAGTCTGACTTGCTTAAAGAAGCTCATTTTTCTGCATCAACGCTTCTGGTTAACCTGTAGCAAAGGATGCAATGCCATTTCTCAGCTGACAGCTGAAACAGACCTCAGAGCAGAATAACAGCTTTCTATTCTTATTTTAAGATTATGTCATCATAGAAATCAGTTCCTTTCATTGTCTGCACCATTTAATTTTGCACTTGATACACTATCATGCATGAAAATTTGTGGGTTTCCTTTGTCTGGAGGCTGTTTCCTGTGACACATTTATCAGCACCAAAAAGCAATAGAGAATAAAAGCATCTCTTTTGAATAAAAAGAAAATCATTAACATTGAATCCGATTTATTAACTTGAAGTTAATGCAAGTGCCTTGCAAGTAATGAAACCAGTTAATTATTGCATCATTTATCAGATTAAATCCATACTTTCAAACTATTTTTTCCCAAGAAAATTTGCAAGACTTCTGCTCTTCAGGAGTTTCCAGTGAGGTTCTCTTCGGAGTTGCCAACTATGGGCAGTCAGGTGGCTTTCTGACACTCATGAATAAGCCAGGGCTCTCCAACCTGCTGCTATTGTGAAGAATGAATCCTGCAGCTGAACAGATGAGGAAGAGCTGGTTTGTTCCAGCTCCCCTTCCCTTCCTCTAAACCCCAGATGGACACCGTAGTCATTCTGCAACAGCTGTGAAAGGAAATTCAAGTCTTCATGTCAACGGCATAAAATCTGTAGTATACCAATGGCCTGGCCTCTCTTCTTCCTTATGGCCTTTTACTGAGCCACCCATCATTAAGAGTTTCTATCTCACTGATAGATTCCCTAGTACTACACAGAGCCTTAGCTCATGCTTCTAAATCTCTCGCTATGTATGACACAGCTACACCACCTTGTAACTTTCACTACCTATTAGTGATAAAATTTTTAGTGCAAGGCCATCAATAGGATTAGGATTGCCTGGTAAAATGGCTGATAGCATTTGCACTGGAAAATCTAACAATTTTTCTGATACTAAAAATATAAGTAGTGAAGAAGTCAGAACCAATAAGCTTGAGGAAAAGAATGGCAGTAAGTAAGGTTAACCAGACTGTGCTTGCCATTTAACCTTTAAGGGCTTTTACATCAAACTTTGCCAGTTACTTTTGCTGACAGAGATGGGAAGAGATAGTCCTTCTAAGAGAGGAGTAACTCAATGACAGACAAACTAATTCATATGCACAAAGCGCCAAAGGAATTGTTCTTTGAGAAAGTGACTATTAAACTGATTACCAAGGTTAAGATTCTGCTAAATCATAGAGAATCATCTGGTTGTAAAAGACCTCTCAGATCATCAAGTCCAACTGTTCCTGTCCCCTCACTAAACCATGTCCCTAAGGAACTCACCTACCTGTATTTTAAATACTGCCACATCTGGCGACTCAACCACCTCCCTGGGCAGCCCCTGCCACTGCTTCACCACCCTTTCAGAGAAGTTTTTCCTAATGTCTAGCCTAAATCTCCCCTGGCACAACTTGTGGCTGTTTGCTCTTGTCACTTGTGAGAAGAGACCAACACCTACCTTGCCACAACCTCTTTCAAGCAATTGTAGACAGTGATGAGGTCTCCCCTTCAGCCTCCTCTCCTTCAGGCTAAACAATCCCATTTCCCTCAGTCTCTCCTCGTAGGACTTGTTCTCCAGCCCCTCACCAGCCTCGTTGCCCTTCTCTGCACACGCTCCAGCCCCTCAATGTCCTTCTTGTAGTGAAGGGCCCAAAACTGAACCCAGCACTCGAGGTGCGGCCTCACCAGTGCTGAGCACAGGGGCACAATCACCTCCCTGCTCCTGCTGGCCACGCTGTTTCTGATACAGGCCAAGATGCCACTGACCCTCTTGGCCACCTGGGCACACTGCTGGCTCACGTTCAGCCAGCTGTCAGCCAAAACCCCCAGGTCTTTCTCTGCCAGGCAGCTCTCCAGCCACTCCTCCCTAAGCCTGTAACACTGCACGGGGTTGTTGTGTCCCACATGGAGGACTCTGCACTTGGCCTTGTTGAACCTCATCCCGTTGGTCTCAGCCCATCGATCCAGCCTGTCCAGATCCCTCTGCAGAGCCTCCCTTCCTTCAACAGATCCACACTTGCACCCAGCTTAGTGTCATCTGCAAACTTGCTAAAGGTGCACTCAATTCCTTCATCCAGATCATTTATAAAGATATTGAACAGGACTGGACCCAGCACTTTTACCCAGCAGAGGCTGTGCCGGTCCAGGCCAATGGCAGCCAGTTTATCAAGCATCCTCGTCCATTAAACAGGTCACCTCATCACAGAAGGAGATCAGACTAGTCTGGCAGGACCTGCGTTTCATAAACCTAAATGAGTCAGAATTTAAAAGTACTTTTCCTTTTGGCCTAAACCAAACTATTTAAGTTATGGCATTAATACATGAAGTGCCATCAATATATAAAAATTAAAGATTCTGTTTTTCCTTGTCAGACTCACTTTAGAACCACCTCTAATTTTAGGAAGAACAAGAAAGCATTTGTATTTCCCCAGACTGCTTTGGTTATGAAACTTTCACTAAAGGAAAAAAATTGCTTTCCTAAATGGAACATCTTCACGGATGTGAGCGTTAAAATATATTAACCTTCTGCTGCTTAGAAATCTGAATTAGACAGGTGAACATGTGACAAAGTGTAAGGAAAAAAAAAGAAAACAATGGAATTGGAAAACAACAGACAGATAAGCCTCAGCACAGAATAAATAAAGAATAAGTAATTGTCAGTCCTGAAATACCCTCTCCCGTCTGGGCATTATTCAGACAAACTAACAAAGAGTTGCATGGTTAAGGTTCAAGTTCTAATAATTTAAATAGAGCAAAACACTATAATAATATAATGGAGCAGGACCATGATAAAAATAGCACCTAGCAATATGGTGTTGAAAACTCTACTTAGGCACAGGAGGTACATGAACTTCTGGAGTGATTAGTCATGGTGGAGTCCTATCCTCATTCTGTAAAGGCAGCTCCCTGCTCACAAAATCATTGGTGGCTTGAGACAGCTGCAATTAGAAACAGCACAGGCACTAGAAGAAATTGTTTCCAAAAAAGCAAAGTTTATTAGAGATATCAATCCCTCCTCCTAAAACCAGAAAAAGCCTCATACACTTATGAACTGTTTGTTTGGTTTTTCATAAGAAGCTAATGCAAATTATGGCCATTACTATTTAGAGTGGTGTGTTCTTGCTGCCTGAAGAAAACATGCTCAAGGGATACAACATATCCATGGCATATGAAAATCTGTGTTTTGTTAATTTTCCTCTTGCAGAAACAGATTTCCTATTCCAGAGGGCTGACTGCAAGGGCCAACAAAAATAACTTGGTTTTATCACCAGCGTACTACTGAAGTGTGGGAAGACACTCTCATAGCCTCAACTCAACAAAATATAAAACAGTACTTTTTCCTTTTTTTCTTTTTCCCTAGCAGTTCATACTATAACATGGAAGAATGATTTACTGCATACATTCAGAAAAAAAACATATGTAATGTTGATTGAAGACAAGAAAGTGAAACAAGCAATTGGCTAAATCAATCATTACTGCTAGTTTTAGTACACAGTATAATAAATCTAAATACCAATTTTAAATCAGTAGAAATAAATTATTTTTACATTAAAAAAGTCTAATTTCTCGAAGTTCAATCTTAATTTACAACCTCCAGGACAACATCAGAAGAAAAAAAAATGAGGGTTAAAAATATCTTTAGACAATGAAATAATAAAAAAGGTCTTTTCTTCGTTTTTTTTTCTGGCTTTTGAACTTCAGCAGGGAAATACAGTGACACCTTTTATCACCTAGACCTTCTTTCAAGAAAGTACATATGTCAGTGTTATAGTTGGAACCACAAAGAGGTGTCTGGGTTAGGAATTTATTTAACCATTTATTTCTCAGCTGATAGTACAGGAGGCTGAAGACAGTCATGCAGTCAATCAGTTACTTCTATATTTCATTTTATGTAAGATAAACGTAACGCCTAGAAGTGAGATAAACAAATTAGTATAATACAGAGTAAGGTTTCATATTTTGACTGGTTGCCAGCAACAAACAATAGCTCTTCCTGACTCCATCCTCGAGGCTCAGTAGAACATTCCCTGCCTCCAGATTGTCAGCAGCAGTTAGCAAAGGGTCCCCTTACCCCGCTTGTACTATATCAATTACATCTTATTATCAAAAGCTATCAATAGTGTCTCTCAACTGAGTATTTCTTTAAGCCGTTGTCTTCTGAATTTATTCATTACCTGCAGTACGTTCCTGCTTTTTCTGAGGAGTCTGAGCTCAAGGGGTACTGCTGTATCGCAGCCTTCCTCTTTACCATCAGGTTAAGAACAGTGTAATACGTTCATTAATACTGAAATTCTTTAATACTATGGTGACAAACAAGCATCACCCTCAGCAATTTTATAAGAAGATTCTTTCAACTGTATGTCTGCTGATACGGCCTTAGAGAAGGCAGAACTCTTTCCCACTACTTCAAAACTTAGTTCATGGGATTTTCAATACTTGCTCTAAGCTCTGCTTGTTTCATGAGGGTGGGACACGTGGTTTATTCAATTGTAGACAGTATTTTAAAGAGCGGGAATTTGTTCTAGGCTTCCTAGACAAATCAGAACTGCAGTAACTGAGGATGATTTTTTTTCACTCCACTGGTTTTCACAAATGATTCTAACAAAATTGACATCCTTGCTGTTGCTGTACTTCCCTCATGAAAGGACTGGGAAGTTTGTTCTTGGAACATCTGCGTGTGCATAAATATAGGCAGTTCAGTACATTTCATCATAGACCATCACTCTCTGAGAACAGGGACAGTGAGACCCAACAGCAACTGTTCCACAACACCACTACAGAAGGAAAAAAAAAAAAAAAAAAAAAATATCACTCATCTAATCTAATCTAATCTTCATTTTTGTACTTTCTACAACTTCTAAAATGACAGAAATCTGCAAGCCCACATTTATGAGGGTAAATTAAACATGACCTTTTGTGCATTCAGACTTGGATGCATGCAGAGAGCTTTTCAACAAGCTCTGTCATATTTCAACTATTTACCAAGTCAAGTTACATATTAGTATTAAACAGCTCATTTCACATCTCCAACACATCCCCAAGACCCAGAAGTGAAAAAAGCACTCAGGGAACACTGCATTCTTCACAGATTTTCATCTGTAAGGGTTGAAAGACAGCAATGCAGCACAACTTTCCACCAGTGCTCACATCAGGCAATGGCTCTGTGTAAGTATTAGCATAGCTTCCCTCAGTGCCTCTCTGTGACTGCTCTTCCAACAGAAGTTGGGCACTAATCCAACCTTCATTATTAAAAATAAATAAAAAAGGATGTGGCATCATTTGTCTGTCTCTTTCTCCATCACAGGGCTTTGGGGAGACCTTTAAGAATCATCCACCCAAGTTCCTTTCACTGAATTTAACAATCAACAGGTTTCCAGTAGACCACGTTGCAGCTGATTGTAGAGCACGGCACTTGGCACACTGCTTCCTTCCCAGCACCATCTCAAGCCTCTGCACACTGACTTTAACCCAGCTTCATTCACAAAGGATTACATGGCGACCTGCTCTTTTACAAGTGACTTTGAACTAATTTCTCTTGCACATTTATTCATATCACAGCAGAGGCTCACCCTGCTGCAATCTTGACAGAGAAACAAAGGACTTTATTAAGCCACAGAGAGAAGTCCACTCTAATTAATGGCTCTATAAACCTGAGAAACTAGTGCTGCTGCTGTCACTCAGCTCTAGACCATATGTAAGCACTATGATTGTGTCCAAGGCAATCCAAAATTTATTACTTTTATTCAGTAAACAAACATTTTTAACCCTGAGATTCTAAGTCAAGTTATTTTAAGAAAATAGATCCTTTTTTGCTACCCGTATGAACACAGAGACAGCTCTAATAGATTAAACTAATCTCTCCTAATTAGATTTTTCCATCACAATTGGATGATCGTAGGGCGTATTTATTTTCTTATGTTCAACTACATCAGCTGTGCCTGTGACCCATTTTTGCTTTGTAAAGAGTGAGATCTTTGACAATAAACACAGAAAGCTTACATGGGGCCTATCAGCTCACATGGGAGGGGAAAATGCAGTTCAGCTTGTGGAGTGCACTGTACAATTTGTCTGGTAGCTCTACCCACAGTTGCCACTATCACTTAAATGACACGTAGTTTGTTGCCAACAGCCACAAAATAGTAAGTATTCCATTTATATATCAGAACATAATGAATGCAGAGAGTGGAAATCGACATTTGGTGATAGTGCCTGCACTATGCCTGCAACAGATATCTGATAACATAAAAGATACCTGTGATGCACATTCATGAACACCTATATGCAATGCATGGGGTCATATGGTATTTATGTCCTGTTAACCCCTCACCTAGATAGGCCACACTTTTAATGGATATTTTAAATACCAGCTTTTTATTAGTTTTCTTATTTCCAGGCTTATTCCTAACTTTTGACTACAAAGTCACATATGGTTAAATGCTGTTTGTCCAGCAAAATATAAAAACAACCCCAGCAAACTCTCCAGCAACACAAAGATTTCTCTAAAATTATTAGAATTTTTAAATTATCTGAAAAAAATAGCTTTGAAAACATGCACACTCTTGTATACTGGATGTACTCATGGGCCAACATTTTTAATTTTCAGGAATACTTCTTTCCAGCATCCAGACAGTTTCTTAACAGGTGAGACATCCTTTTTTACACATGTAGAAAAGAACATCTCTAAAAAATGCAATTAATTCTAACACTTTGCCCAGGTAAACTGTAGGAATGTGCATGTGAAAATGTAGCTTACACAGACATACCTGCAGTCATGCATAGAGGAAACTACACATACACAGGCTGGGGTTTTCTGAATTAAGGTAGATTTTTGCACTCAGGTATCTTAAACTGCTGAGGAAAACCCAAGCAAAAGAGGTCTTAAAATTTCGTTCCATGTATTTCAGAGGCCTTTCTCCATTAAAAAGATAGAGTTATCTGAAGGACAAGAATGGGAAGCTGTGGCAAGCTGTGGTCATACAATATTTCTTGGATATGGCTACTAGTTAAAAAAAGAAAAAAAAAAAGGATATAGGAAGCGAGGAAACAAGTTGTACAACTTGAATAGACAGGAAAGAACAAGCTGCAAAGAAGTCAGTGCACAGAAACTGGAATCTGTATTATTCACAAGATTGCCGATACAATGGTTCAAGGGGAGTGCTGGTAAGAAATCAGAGAGAATAAGAAAAGGCTCAGTGAAACTTCTGTTTAAAAGGTGTCTTTCTAAGAATAAAAGACAATCAGAATCCCCCACATGTCGAACACAGGGAATGTGGCATCTTAAACAGATCCTGTCCATGCACAAACCCAGAGCAGTAGGCTAATCACCCCAATCTGTGGTTAAACAAGCACAAAGCACACCAAGCACTAACTCAGAAGAAATGTTTTCTACTTTTGGCGTAATCCAGTTTACTTCACGTAGACATTCTTCTTTCACTCAGCAACGGAAAGGTTGAGGAGTGAGGATTCCCTAGCATTCATCTTTCTCCAACACTCTACATATTTTGGGAGATTTAGGACGGCTTTTTCTTCCATCTGTGAGTGAAAACACATTTCAAGGATCCTGCATGTCTGAATTAGAACTCCTCTTTACAAAGATAAATGGGCAAGTAGGCAGAATATTTTATTAAGAAAGGCTTGCTCCAAAGCACCCTTCTGTGAAATGTATTTCCGCATTGACATGTTTACATAAAATAGCATTGTTTGTAAATATCAAATCTCCTCCCTCCTCCAGCTTTGTTAGTGGAAATTTGAAGAGGTCTGTCCCTTTTTTTTTCTCCAGTGTATTAACTCTACGCATACACCGACAAGCAGGATGGCCCAGTAAAAGCCAATCTATAGAGAGAAACAGTGAGTGCTGAGGATGCAGCACCTACGCACTACATGTCTGAGGGTTGCTTCAGATGAGCTCCAGTCTGGCTCCATGGACTGCACATGCATTAGCAGCTGTAGCACATCAGGTGCACAGCTGAAGCACATGTTCTAGTTTAGTCTCACCCAAAAAGAGACAAATTTGTATATTCTAAGATAAGTCTGTACTTTGAACCACAGTGGTACATAAAGGAGTCTCTTAACAAGTACAAACAGGCTCTGAACTAAGTTACCGATGTCAGCACACAGACACGAACTGGCTTTGCAGAGCATTTCGTGTCAGCTTTCAGATGAACTCGGTTAGGCCTCTGCTACGCTACAGAAGCTAAAGAATCCATGGATTCGCAAGCAGAACAAGAACTTCTTAAATAATAGCAATAAAAAACCTGCAACACTTACCACAAAAGCTTACCTCATGTGTTGTGTTATGTGAAAGAGAAAGGTTTCTGAAGGAATGTGCAGCTTGATTGCAAAGAAACACATATCTTGTATGCAGTTAGCGCCTGCAGAATAACACCGCTCAGTTGTAAGGAGATTGTTTTAATCCCCTGCTTGATACATAACAGCTCAACCTGTGAGTTGAAGGACTGCTGAAAAAAAATCCTCCCAAATACCTAATATGACCAGCACAAGCTCAATAAAATCTGTACTAGGAGGCTGATACTTCTGAAGGTATTTCTTCAGATCTAAACAAACCCCGTATTTGAAAAGACAGTCCCAGAAGGGCAGTTCAGGGAGCAGCAGAGGCCCTGCTAAACAAGCAGCTGTCAGGACTAATTAGGTCAGGGGCTTATGGAAGTCGGTACTCTGCCAAAGCTTTAAGAGGGATGAGGCAGTGCATTAGGACTCCAGAAAACACAATTACCAAGCAAATCTGGCACAGAAAGGTTTCCTCCCCAGAGGGCAAGCCGCGGGTTGCTGGCACCTTCATGACCCAGAGCCCTGGCCCCTGGGCCAAGTGGGTGGGTGACTGCAATTCAGCTGGGGTGAAGCAATTTCAAACACAACGCCTGGGGAAATCTGCATCAGAACCGAAAGGAACAATAAGGACCATCAGTAACATTTCCAGCCAGAAAGCAAGCTGAAGCCTTTCCCAGCTGCTTCAGGTCACGTCCCACCTCTCCGTGCAGGCGCCTCAGGGCACCCGCCCGGACAAACCGCAGCCTTGGCGCCACGGGGCAAGCACTTAGAAAAAATGACAAATGAAAGAGTCACACACTCACCCTTAAGCCCTTGCCTCTCAGCTGCCCCAGGCTACCCCATCGTCCCTCTGTCTGAAGGGAAGGTTATGGGAAAGTCCTCTGTTCCGACGCTGCAGCCCTCCCCGTGGTGTCACCGTGCTGGGAAGCAGAGTCACAACTCTTCAATAAGCTTCAAAAGATTTAATTTCAGAAGAAGTGGATTCGTTCCTTCACTTGTATTGCATAAAAAGGGTCAAAGATATCATAAACCAGGGACATGCATAGTCCATAGAATGTTAGAATGGTTTGGGTTGGTAAGGACCTTAGAGATGATCCAGTTTTACCCCCCTGCCACGGGCAGGGACACCTCCCACCAGACCAGGCTGCTCAAGGCCCCATCCAGCCTGGCCTGGAACACCTTCCAGGGAGGGGGCATCCACAGCTTCCCTGGGCAACCTGTGACAGTTCCTCATCACCCTCAGTGTGAAGAATTTCTTCCTAATGTCTAATCTAAGTCTTCTCCTTTTCAATTTAAAGCCATTCCCCCTCATCCTACCCCTACTTGCCCTTGTAAGAAGTCCTTCCCTAGCTCTCTTGGAGGCCCTTTGACGTACTGGGAGGTTGCTCTAAGGTCCCTCTGGAGCCTTACCTTCCTCAGGCTGAACAACCCCAACTCTCTCAGCCTCTCCTTATATCACAGCTGCTCCAGCCCTCTGATCATCTTCATAGCCCTCCTCTGGACCCATTCCAACTGTTCCATATCCTTCTTATGTTGGAGATCAATCTTTTGCAAGTGATGATTTTTTCATAAAATAAGGTGGTTTTATGAGACACCTACTCATGCACATACACTGGCATTCAGAAGGGTGCTTTGTTGTCCCACTTGAACCAAGACCCGACACATTTAACCTTTCACACTAGGAAAACATACAAGCAGATGGTACACAGAAAACAATATGGTAACAACCAGTAGTAACCAGTATTAGGACTTGGTTAATAAACATTCTGTTTCTCACGGATTGCAATACTCTATCATAAATCTCAGGCTGCTTGGGAGAGTACTGGAAACCCTCCATCCAACTAGGCGAACAGTCTTTTATTACAATTTCTTAAGCTATTAGCATTTACCTAATGCTGAATATGCTAAAACACTTACAACTAAAGTGAGACAATATATTTCATGTCAGTTCACAAATTAATTTGCCAGCTTGTGGCTCTAACCTATACTGAGCAGCTCTATTCTTCACAGCTGTGCTAAGAGGTTCTGCTAGAATGCCTGTAATGCTTCATTAACACTATTTCTGATTATCAACTGGTTGCGTGGGATCCCTCCCCTCCCTTGTCAAAGTGGAACAAACCCCCATCTATGTCAAAAGCCTTTATCCCTCCTCTTACTTCGTTACACAGCTTGCAATACCGGGCAGAGAGCAGCACCTGGCATCTTCAGCTTTTCTGTAGTATGAGGCAGGCCCTGAAGAAGTGGCTGCTAGGATGGTCAGAACCATCCAGAGGTAGTATGGACTTTGCCAAGAGAGCAAGCCATGCTTCCATGGAAATGTGACAAGGAATCATAAGTTCAGCATTCTAAATTTAGTGTTTTCTTCTGGAATGTAAAATCAGATTACTTCCACTGAATGCAGCGTGGGATTGTATTAGGGATATTTTAGGAAGAAGGACAAAGGGAATGGAGGAGGAAAGCCCAGTGTATTTTATGTTGTAAAACCAGAAAAGTGATTCTTTGCTTCTCCTCTCCTCTGAGAGTCCTCTTGGTTATTTCTTCAGTAGTAAGTATCATGCTAAGATAACTGTACTCCATAAGTATATGAAAAGGGTCAAGCTAATTGTAATCTCATTAAGAAAAGCATGTAACCCCCCCTTCCCTGAAAGACAGATGCAGCAGAGTACTACACTATTGCAAAGGCCAAACGTCTGTATTTTAATAAGTTAGAAGAAATCCAGATACAGAAGCCATAGAGTCACTGAAATGTTAACAAGTTAATATATTTTAAAGCAAATATAACATAGTGTACACAAAAATCATTTAATACAAAGAAAAAACCATGAGATGCACCTACTAAAGCATATTTTTTGGTTATTTTCGGCTCTTTCACTGAAACTCGGAAACTGCTCTTCATTTCAGTTACATCAGGTTAAGTGGTGAAACTGATCTATAGCAAGGAAATCTCTGCCTTTCCATTCAACCTGGGAAAGACAGCATCACTGCAACCAACATTCTCTCCAGAAAGGCATCCAACTGAAACAGGCAGTGCACATTGGCCCCACTTGCTAAGCTATACAAGAAACCAGATGTGGGATTGATTGCTGCTTCTGCATAGTAAAGCTCAGTAAGTGCATCCTTGCTGTACAAAAAAAACCCAAAAAATAAAGTGACAACATAGAAAACTGGCAACAGATAACCCTGTCTGCCTAAAATATACACATATGATACATAATTATGGGCCAGGCCGGCCAGTACGTAAGTCTGTTCAGAAGCAAAGCTTTAATTGCACAGATTAGAAAACTGAACAAATGCTTTTACAGAGCAAAGCACAAGCTTTGGTTTATGCTTAAACAGTGAACATTAGACCTTCCATTTTTATTATAATGTCTATTATGAAAAATGGCTCCTTTCACTGCTACATGCAATAGTTGTTTCTCTATGAATAAGCCCTCCATTCCATACAATGGAACGAAGCTCAATGTCTTATTCAATGAAGCCATTAGCTGTCTCTAGACTGGGAATGCATTAAATCTTTATGAAAAGCTACTGAATAACAAAAAGTTTGACTTATCCCCTTCACAATTCCACCCCCTCCACTCATTTTTAAAATGCTGCATATATAAAAATAACTCCAATATGGCACAAAAGCGGGATTCTCAAGGGAAAGCAAAGGATAAAGGGGCAAAGGGAAGCCTTCATTGGCAACATCAAACTGTATACAGTCCAAGAGGAATTTGCATCCTATACAAAATGAGCTTCCCTGTGTTCCAGTTCTTGAATTCTTTTTGGTCTCAGTCTCTGGTAAGCAGGCTTCACATCTGTGGGTTGAGTATCCTCTGAGCTAGTTTTTTGTTCAGTTGTGTTTTGTTCAGGATCACCCGATGGAAGTGCAGAGCTCCTAGCTGGTTTCACAGTATTATCCTGGTGAAGAACAGAGCTAGCACCGGTTGGCGCACAAGCTTTAGCAGAGCAACCCTCTTCATTTTGTTTTGATTTATTAGAGGGTGGTTTATAAAATGTCCCTGGGGGTGGCTGCAATGTTCTTGGTGCCCTGAAAGCAGCCAGAGGATTGGCATCAGGACTATTCCCTTCTGTTGCTGTCCTTCCTGACCTGACAGAAACAGAATATGGCTTACTAGGAATAATGGCATTAGCTGAATTGTTACCAGTGCTGTATGATGAAGATAAGGCACCTGCAGTTCCACTCTCAACTGCTCGGTTCTCCTGGGGCACATTAGTCACGATCATAGCTGTCCTTGCTGTGATATCATACTGTTTATATTGCTTGTCCCAACTTTTGCACAGCATCTGGGTGTCGTAGCAAGGAAGTCTGCAGCAGGTATTAGCAGCAGGGAGTGCCTTCACCTCTGAAACTTCTTCAATAGTAGGGCTCCTGCCAAGCTTCTCTGGACTTAATGCTCCTGCATTTCGTGAATTTCTTTCATTCAAAACACACGGAGGAAGCATTCGTTCTACAGGTAGGCTCACAGGGCGAGTAATTGGTTTTGTCCTTGGAACCCGCAATGGAACTTTGGTAATCTGACGGTTAGGTTTTGCAGGAATTAAGTTAATTTTATAGCTGTCGTCACTTGGGCAAACAACTGAATCATCTCTCCCTGAAGCTGGACTCACAGCATCACCTAGAAACAAACCAATAGATGTGACTGGATCTTTGCATCAAATATTAAGAGAAGTCAGCAAGACTTTTGCCAACAGAACATGAACTTTATTAATGATCCTTTGACATGGTATTTTAACAGATAACAGTTTCTAGATATACCTTGTACACACACTAGGAGTATCCTACTCTAACCAAATGTTTGTATTTCCATAAAACACATCCTTTGCAGATGTAACCAAGGAAGACACTAAGGAACAGACAGTGCACTTTTTTTGGTTTTGGCTGGCGCTTTCCCATCCCTGAATATTTTCAGTTTTAATGTTTCAGAATGTTGTACTGTTGATGTACTGTACATGACTAAACTGGTAACACTAGCTGAAAATCAGTATAATTAAAAGGGATCAAGTACAGTTAGTTACTCCTAAAATAAAGTAGATGAAATCATGCCTACATTAAAACAAACCACTGTAGTAGCACAGGCAGATAAAGAGAAAAAAAATATTAATGATTCTATCAGAGAATTACCATTCCCAGAGCCTTCTGGTTTAGTTCCAGTGAGTGGCAATGATACACACTCTGGGGAAAACCATGGTCAAAATATGTTAATTGCTGGATATTGGCTTGCAGCATCATAGTGGATTGCACAAATCCACAGTCACAGCATAATTATGTCCTTTTTTTTTTAAACAGGAAAACCCAAACCACTTACATTCTCTTGCCAAATACTTTAAGCTCCATAAACACAGGTTTCTTGAAAGCCTCTAGAAAGATTTTAATTCTCTGTTCCTCTTACAAAGACAAATGGTATATCAAGCAGTGATAACCAGGTTTTATCACTTGCTTCTGTCTAAACTGAAGAGCTGTGTTCACTGTAATCCAGTGCTTCCATGACTGCTTATTCACCCATCCCAAGACTTAATAAAAGTGTACTAACCAGTTACAGAGGTATCTACTTGTTCTTTTGTATTCTTGCAATTGTTTGATTCCAAAACCGATGCAGATGTTTCTGAAGCTCTGCTTTCACTTGGAGCTATCAGAACATCCTGTTAACAAAAGTCAGAGCAAAAGTAGATGAAAACTAAAGCAGAAAGGCACTCTTTAACAAAAAAACTCACAAAAATTTAATAGAAAAGTGCTTTGAACGCTGCAGTATTTGACAAAGAAATTAAAACGGCACTGAGTACATTGCAGCAGCTCAAGAAAAGTCACTCACTTCCTTGACAGCAACAAATGACTTCCTCTGCTGCTGTGGCTCCCTCTCTTCTGCTGACAAAGCAACTCTGACTGTAATGGCTGTTTCTTCAGACTGAGATGTGCTCAGAACTGGTTTCAATGAAACATCAAATATCTTTTCATAGTATGTTATAAGTAGCTCCACTACCCGAGCCTGGTAAGGGTAATCCACAAGTGATGACAAAGAAACTGTAGCATCTGTTTGACGTGGCCTTATGAGAGTTGGGCCAAATATTATGCCAAGGTTGCTGGCAGACATTTTGTTTTCATCAGACTGTTCTGTAACTCTGCAAAAAGAGGGAAAAAACCCAAATCCCCAAGAGTTAGGGGGTTTTACCACTTCAGAAATATTTTAAATATTTAAGTATTATGTCTAAAGAGGCTAAAAGACAATAAAAAACTGAAGGTGGGTTTGGTATGCAAACAGAATCTTCAGTGCAGACTGCATTGCACAGCAGCTTGGGCTAAGCGCTTTCCACACAGGGTGTTTTTATGTCTTATGTGATTAATTTCTGGGGTTGGGGAAAAGAACATCTCATTCCCAATAGTAATATCGCTGTGGCCCAATATTACCCACTGGTAGTCATCAGCTTGGTACATCCTCACCACACATCATCATACAATCCAGCATTTGGACGCCAAGTGAAATGTAGCTGGAGAATAGTTATTAACAGACATGATAAAAATTTCAATTTTCTATTAATAAGCACCAAATCACTGCCCTATGTGGGTCATATCCTGATTTAAATCACAGAATCATCAGGTTGGAAGAGACCTCAGAGGTCGAGTACAACCGAACCTGTCTCCTTACTAAATCATGTCCTTGAGAAACTCATCTACCCATCTTTTACACACCTCCAGGGATGGCGGCTCCACCACTTCCCTAGGCAGCCTGTTCCAATTCCTGACCAACCTCTCAGTAAAGAAATTCTTCCTAATGTCCAGTCTAAACCTCCCCTGGCACAACCTGCGGTCATTTCCTCTTGTCACTTGTGAGAAGAGACCAATACCCACCTCACCACAACCTCCTTTCAGGCAGTTGTAGACAGTGGTGAGGTCTCCCCTCAGCCACCTCTTCTCTAAGCTAAACAATCCCAGTTCCCTCAGCCGCTTCTTGGGGATCCACACCAAGGTCCCTGTAGTTGCCACTAGTTACTACTTGCTGGCCCCAGTACTAGCAGAGAATCAAGAAAAATGGAGATTAGCTCTTTCCCTCCTTTCTTTCCATTTCATATTCTTCTCTAACCTGAGAATTCATTACATTGGAAAAAGAAACAGCAACAGGAACAATGTCTTCTAAGGCTTATGTAACTTCTACCTCTATAGTCACCAAAAGGACACAACAGTTTCTTAGTACGCAGCATGTAGTAGTTTATTTTTTAACAGCAGTCTTTTCTCACCTATGGAGGTGCCCAATAAGGTACTGAAGAGTGTTATAGTTTGGTACAGGCAGTTGTCTCAGAAGGTCTTTAATTTTAATGATGATCCTATTCAGTTCAATACAGACTGACTGTCTTTTCTTTGACTTGGGGCTAGCTTGTTTACTGTCCAATTCCTCGTTAACATTCTGGCTTTCTTTTGCAAGTCCAATGAACTCATTGTAAAGTCGAAACAAAATCAAGGGTTCCGGAAGCTGAAAAAATAAGAACATTTCAGAATCATATGCAAAGTCTGAATTTTAACTTCTTTGTTTCTTTCCTCTTTTTCTTCAACTTTGTCTGGTCTAGTATCTTTTCTTACATGATGACATTGTTTACTCCTTGTTCATTAGCTCAAATCCAATCCCATGTAAGAAAACCACTTCTCTCTACACCTTTCTGCAGAAATCTTTTGCTAGGCCTTTCCTGCAATATCTTCAGTACTGAGCATTTATCAGTACAGGTACAGATTTCAAGAAAGTGATTGCTATGAGGGACACTGTTACACTGCATATGCATAAAACACATGATAATAGAGCAGTTATTTTCCCAGTCTTTCATAGTATATTATATGTTTATCGAGTTTGTCTGTATTTAATTTTTTTAAATTGAATTTTAGGTCATGTAACACTCATTTTTAGTTGTGGAACAAGTATTCCCCTCAGTAGGAAAATTAAAACTAATAATCACAAAAAAGTACGAGAAAAGAAGAAATCCTCAAATGTGACCTGGCTATTTGCACTGCCCCAGCTTAGATAAAAGCAAAAACTAGGAAAACTAGATAAAATTCAAAATAATTAGTTTTAATAATTAATCTCAAATAGGGTTTAACTAAAGATTCTGTCTAAAAATATCTTAACTGCAAATTTCTAGCACTGCTCCTGCACTTAAAATGTGCAAGTTTATCAGCCGTAAATGAAGTAATAAGGTCAGAAGAAAACATGTTATTGGACTTCTTTTTAAATTATGAGCCCTATTAAAAATACAGCACAGTGCCTCAAACTGGCAAACATCCTAGTATGATGTACATAGTATGATACCTTTTTACCTGAATAAGTAGGCAGAGTACATCTTTGTAATTTTTTGAAAGTAATTAACTTAATGGTGATGATCACAAGAGTGGAATGCTCATCTCTGATAGCCAGTGTAAGGAAGAAAACAGGACCGTGCAGCTAGGGATTATTCTTTTCAGGGTTAGCAAATTTTCAGAGTGACTCAGTAATTTCACTGGGGAACATCCCAGACTAATTTTCAGATTTATACTGAAACTATTTTTGAAAACTCAATTGTGAAGCTTTGAAGCTCCATTTAGGAAGAAAAACATGGATAATTCGTCAATAGTAAACACATCATCATGACCATAATGAGTGTTTCATGAATTTTTTATTAGCTATCTCTCTACTTGAGAAGCCAAGAATATAAGAATATTTTAAGCATCACATAAGACTGGTGAATTCAATAACAAGAAGGGTTTTAGAAATCAAAGCTTCACTACAAGTAGATAAACAAAAGCTTTTTCTGTGTATGGTACTAATATTTAAAGAGACATTATGCTCACGTGGAATACAGATTGTAACACCAGCAGTCAGTAATCTCACAGCTTTCCCTACCTCTGTCACAGGCTCCATGTCAAAATCAAGAAGCCTACTGCAAATATACAAAGGACTCATTTAATTTTCTTCTGTAATAGTGCTGAAAAGGCTTTTTTCCCCCCTCCTGTACTGAAGGAATATACTACATGACTTGGATTTTCCATCTGATCTCTCAAGTACGTGCCTGGCGGAGATACAACTTGAGAACGTTGCTGATATCATGTGCATAGAGTTCTGAAAGCTCGACCAAATCCTTTCCATTTTCAAAAGCTTGACACAGCTTTTCAACTCTTGATTTTGCTCCATTCACACGATAAATGCCCTGAAATTAAAAAGACCAGCACAATTCTATCTTAAATTGAAAGGTGAGTATAAAACACAGATCATAAAGTACAACATTAACAAGTTTGGGTTTTTTTTGTTTGTTTGTTTGTTTGTTTGTTTGTTTGTTTTTTAAAATTGTTCATACTTAAGTTTGATAAACAAATTTGAGCATACCTTGACATTCAGTGCTCTACTTTCAATTTCTGACGTACACTTTTTGATGATGAAAGGAATCCCATCAGGAACATTTTTAGCAGCTTGGGCAAATTCCACGCCAAACAAGTGAAGCCTTCCATGAAGTTTTTTGTGCCCACATTGAATAGCTAAAGTCTCTAAGCATTTTTTATGGCATGCAAGTGAACACTGCATCGGAGGAAGAAAAAAAAAAAAAAAAAAAAAAAGAGCACACTGTTTTGATACAATTTGACACCATAAAAAAATTTCTGCTGTTTGTCACCCAATATGTGAGCAAAAGAAAGACTTAGTCTTATGTGCTCTCACTCTGAGTTCATGATGATTCTACAAGCCACAAAGTTTGTACTTTCTATAAAGAAAAATAATGCAGATTTCCAGACCTCCCAACTTTACATAAATCCCAAGCAGCTTTTCAACTTACCTCCTCACATTCAGCTCCATGAAATACCACTAAGCTGTCACATTCTCTGCATTTAGATGGAGCTCTCAGCTTCCGTAGTTTGTGTGTTTGTGCTGCTTTGGACATACTAGTGTTTCTAAAAGGTCCTGGAGAATTTGCAGTTTCAGATGTCAGATCATTTAAACCTGGAGAGAATTTCTCTGTTACAGTCATTCTGATATCTACTATTGGGAAAGGGTATTTGTTCTGGTTTTTTTTAGAACTGTGCTGCAGAACACACAATTCTTAAGCAATGGCAACTAACAAAGTAACCAAAAGGACTTCAACCACAAGGCAGCAAAACAATTTTACAGTTTACATAACGGATACATTAACTATCAAATAATCTTACATAACAATGGACTCAAACAATCAGTTTTGCATTTTAAGTATTTCAGTTTTCTTCTGTATTAATGGTATCTTAAAATATTCTAAAACAGAATAGCTACTGGTGATTTTGTGACCATTTTTTTCCAAGCAATTTACTTAAAATGCTACCAACAACTCTGTAAACCCGAATTCTTTGTTGTGCAGATAAAAACTTAAAATTAACAGATACAGGTAATAGCCCAGAAAGCTTCTTAAAAGCTCAAGTATTGATTAAACAATACCACTCCAAGTCAGAGATTGCATTCATTAATACATTGCCATGCTTTAAATATGGATCTGAATTATTACTGTTAACCACGGGTTCATTCCTAAAAAGCAAAGTCTACATTTAGGAAATAAGGACTAACTGAAGAATTTCCTAAAAGCTTTACTGTGCAAGTGCTACAAATATTTCAGAACCAGTTTTTAAGGGCTGCAGACATACCATAGAACTCTTTGTGATAATCCAGTTATTCAAGTTTCAGTGCTCGTGGCAACATTGTCTCCATGCAGTTGAAATTTATTTGAAAATTAGAAATAGTGTGGTCAAATCTGGGATAGACATTACCAAACTTGCTTATCTAAACATTTGAATCCACTTTTTTCCAGTTTGCCAATTATCAACTCTCCATATCTGTGCATTTCACTGCAAAGTTTAGCAGTGATCTTACATGCCTCAGTGCTAATTTTAAATGCAAATGTCTGGAAGGAACGGTTACTGGAACATTTATGTTTACCCGAGGAAGGTGAAGACACTATAACTGTTCAAAGGCTGCCCATATAGTTAATCTGAATGTATGAGGACAATTCTGTACCGCATCATTAAAGTGACCTGAACATTAGTCTTCAGGTCTCAACTCCAAGTGGATGCACACTGTATTGTGAAACAATGCTGTTGGTAATCACAGCCTTTTAATGCCCTTTCCTTAAGCACAGTGAAAAGAAAAGCCACACTCTACAAAAAGCATCTTCTGAGGACTTCAGGTATGGAAGTAACATTACCACAGTCTGAAGGAGATGGTGGCTCTCTTTCATCAAGATCATCTGCAGATGACATAGTACCCGTGGAAGGTGTTCGGGGAAGTCGTCTTTTGAAATCCCCTAGCAGATGAGAAAAATTTTCAGGAATTTTTAAGTATCAGTTCCATCCAGCTGCTCATTTTCATTATAGGTTCTGTCCATCACTTGCTAAACTAACAGTGATGTCTTGATTAATTTAAAACAGTTCAACAAAAAGACTTCAAATTAGTATAGCACTGAGTGTAGCTGTACCTGGGCTAGCAGATGGAGAATCCATGGATCGTGACTCGCTGCTTCCTCCTGCACTTTCAGAATCACTGCACATGCCTCCACTTTGGTTGCCAACTGACCATGACCTGAATGGTGGTGGCCTTCGTGTTGCTTTTGAAAAGAAAATCCACAAATTCCAAATGTCAATGGCAAAACAACATTATATCTCTTTTCATTATTTGAGGACTATGATTATATTCAAAATATGAAAATATTGCAAAAATGGCACTAACATGTCATACAGTGAAAAAAAACACAGCATGTATTCCCTGTAAAAGCTGCAGGATGTAAGAAAACGAATGTCAGAAGCTTGACATTTATGCATTTATAGAAGATCTGAAATCAACATAGTATTTACAAAACCAATGGATTTTAAATTGCTAAAGTTAATCGAAATGGTTTAGAACATTGAGTTTGACAGTACTTGCTGTTTGAATTGAATGTCACCTTTCTTGTCAAAGAATCTAGGTATACATATGGACAGTTTTCCGTTTTTCTTTATGTAGGTAACTGTTTCTATAGGCTTTGAACTTTAAAATGCATTTTTTTTAACCTCTTCAGTGCTACATTTCTGACAGTGAGACATCAAACAAATACAGGAGAACTACCTTGGATATCTGTGCTGCTAGAAGATCTCTTCTCTCCAATCTTTTGTGAACGATAATAAATTGGGCTTCCCACATCATCTATTGTCTGAGCAGGAAAGTCTCCTGAACACTGAGATAAGTTACCATGTGACGTATGGACACTGTTGGTTGACCGTTTATTAAAAACCCTTCAGAGAAAGAATAAAGTAATTTGAATAAGGCAGAATTAAATAAAAAGCAATGTCTTTTTTTTTATACCTGAGCACTAAAAATGTTTCATTGAATTGCTATCCAGGTACATATTTGACATGTAATTATTAAAGCCATATTTTAAAAAAAGGGGGTTGTGGCAATTTATTTTTAATTAAATATGTTCAATTTCCTAGTATTTTCTCCCCCTCTGTAAATAAGCTTTTCCACGCCTCTGCAAAGTTATTATGACAATTATTTTCCAGACTTTGAAAAAACTGCAAATCTGTTCCTCTAAAGATCAGAATAATTCAGAGGCAATTGCATTCTACTTTTACGCTCTCCTCCAAAAGATTTTCTACCCAGCCATGAGGACCATTCACCAATAAACATACAGGCCTTAAAATGCTGTGCTGTTTTAAAAGCACAGAAAACATGTTAAAGCTGCCAGAGAGCTTATAGGTCAGTCCATTGTGTAAATCTGCTCTCAAGATAAGGACAGAAAATTGTTAATAGTAACTAATGTAAAATGCTGAAGTACCCTGTGGCCTGCCAGCCAATTTTAGCAGTTAGGAAGCTGTTACTTAATATCTTCTACCCTATCCAGCTGAAGGAAATAAAGACTTAAAAACATTAAAATTCACATTTGTCAAAGCTACTGTCCCTTAAATAACTGCAGATCTAAACAATAGAAATGATCTCTTCAAGTACATGAAGAATCACAAGGCCACATCAAAGAAAACAAAAAGGTGGGGAGAGGAGAAAAAGCCCACTCCTATAAATCTTAAGCAGTAAATAGCTGGGAGAGCACACAAAGAGTTTGAAATTTCATGCTCATCAGTTTCTCAGGGAACTGCATAGTTAAATCCCCCTAAAACAAAGTTTATGAGTACAGCCTAAATCAGTCTTAAAAGGCAGGAAATTTACAGACAAGAACTAAGAATCTCAGCTTTAACTTTGAATTTCCTGGCTTTTGTTGGTAGAAGTCTGACTCAAGCTTCAGGTTTTTTTGTATTTAGTTTCCTTTTGAAAGAGGATGATGTCAGCTTTCCTGTAGAACTGTGAAACACAGACTGGAATGGATATTCTGGAGCTTTAGTGCCAAGATGACTGTTTTACAAGTTAAAGGTGGAAAAGCATCTGGCATACTAACACAAGGAGCTGTCTTTTTGTCTTGTATTCTTTACTTCCATATTACCTGTATCTTTAATAGATCAACAATAAAATCTACTGTTTCACACCGGTTGGAAAAAATAATGAAATTATAACATAGGGACATGTGGACTCTACACTTATGTGTTTGTTTTTTTTTTAAATAATTGCATGAGACAGAAATCAAGCAACACTTCCTCCCAAAAAGCTGCCAAAGGTAAACAATATGAAAGAAGGTACTGTGGCAGCAAGGTCTGCAGAAGAGGAAAACTACCTCCTCAGACTTTGTAAACTGATTAATCAACTACTACTGTCACATCAGATTAGAGCTCAAAACTTACATTTTTCATATTAACCATTATCTACATTAAAATATTTACGAGTTAAAACTTGCACAACAATTGTCAATGTTTTAGCAAGTCTTATTACACAAAATGACATTTTGCTTCAGCATTTAAAGTCAGGTTTTAATGTCAACATTTATAATCTACCAAAAGATGAGCCAAAGCAATAGAGAATGATAAAGCACAGTAAGACACCAGGATTCATTTAATTCCTCCAAAACCGATGGTTTACTGTTAAACACATGTGCCTAGCATTTCATTCCAAACCAAGCTATCTATAGTTTGGAGGACTCACCCATCAACCTGGGAACTCTGGATTTCAAAAGAACCTGATTCGATAGGAACACCTTCCTTTGGCAAACTTTTCACAAACTCTGAATACTGCTGACCAGGTTCATAGAGTTTGGCACTCTCACAGAGGGATTGGCAGTTCACTGGAAGAGATACAACCTGAGTGTGCTGCAGCTGGAACAGGTTAACTGTTGCCTGTTGGGAGAAAAGAAAAATTTCAATATTTGTAGATTATTTACTAGATATTTCCCTTGCAGTTTGCTCAACCCAAATTAATTAATATCCCAACAGAAAATGATTTAAATTACAAGACTAGAAAAATTCTAGAAAACAGTAACATTTGCAGGCACAGACTTCGTGCAATATTCCCAAAGTCAACTGCAAAAAACTTCATCTATAGTATATATGCTAGTATTCCTCTTCTCTCTGGGCTAGTCCTCCAGGTCACAAAGGCAAGTCCAAAGACTTCCTGCTATGGGTTGATCAAGATAAACAGAAAGGTTTTTTGCTAACAAAGAGGCATTTTTCATGCTCTAGAGGGAACTACAGTCACCACTACAATAATAAAGATGTTGGAGTTTTAGACCCAGATGAACTCCATTATCATGTTGAGATAAGAAATGGACAAAACTCCTTGTTCTGACAGAACAGATCAGCTGGCTGCTTTCTATGTTAAATTATGTAAAACTTCTAAAATATTTTATCACAAGGCAGAGATCAGGGAAGGTGACACTGCATGGCTGCTTCTTCAGCTTTGGGTTTGCAAAGTATTTCGCAATTCAGATATACTTCAATTGAAAAGTTTGTCTAAGCTTTCTACTGGTCTTATGGGTTGGGATTTGGGCTGCTTGGGGAGGGGGCAGTGTTTGTTTTATTTTCCCTCTCTGCCCCCAGTATCAAATTTGCTTTGTCTCATGTAAAAAAAAGTACACACCCACATCTGTTGGCATATATAATGTGCTTTTAAAGCATAAATAATAAAACCCCTTGTACGAACATATACTGTTTTGACAACTTTTTGCTTGTTTACATGCATTAAATTAATACACTAAAGTAGTTGCAATGGGTGTTGTAGTAACTGTGACTGTTCTCAAGATGAGCAGGCTCCATGCTGCAGTGCATTAATATCCATTTGATGCCCAAGCCAAACACCTTGCTAATGCACTAATGAAAATTACGAGAATGGGAGATGTACTCTTCAGCAAAAGTGACGCTGCAGCTATCAAAGTTCTTAGAGACATTTTACAAGAATTGTGTAGTCAGGGTTCCCACAAGGCAACAACTGATAAAAACACCAAAACCATTCAAGACATGCAACCTCCCCCCCCTTTTTTTTTAAAAAAAAAAAAACCAAAACAGACCTCTTAACAGAAAGGGAACACCACAAACATTGAAAGCTTTCCTTCTTTTTCCGTTGGCCTGACCTCTGACCTCTTAGTTCTAACAATATTTATATACTTTTGCAAAAGGTATTTTAAAAAGCCTGCTTACAGCTTTAAGAGTAAGATCACACTGGTAAATAAGCTCCCGAAGCTGTGTTAAGACGTCACTTTTAAAGCCTTCCAAATAATTTCTTTTTTCTTCAACCTCAGCTATGCTGGCTTTATAGTGTTCATTGGCCTCTTCAGCCTAGAGAAAACACAAGTATAAAGGGATGTTGGACTACTGGCCTCGATACTAGAAGCAAGAAAAAAATCCATGCAAGATGCTTGTAACTGGAGATACCCTATTTAGGATAAAAGTCCAAGAGAACACACCATGATTAAATTTAACAATGATGAAAAGAATATTTGCTCAAATGCTGCCATTGGGAAAGCATGAGTAAAGCCACTATAGGCTTCACTTTAAAAGCAAGGAACAAAACCCCTTACTTTTTGAAGAGCTTCCTCTTCTAGCCTTCGTTTTTTTTCCAGTTGCTTGCTAAAATCTTTCACAAAGCTTCCACTTGAGCTAAGATGCTCCTCCTCAGCACGAGCAGTGCAGGATTTTGCCTTTTCATACTCATCTTGACGCTGTGTATATAGTAACTTTGCTTTTCGCAAACCAGCTTCCAGCTCTTGCTGCAGAATGCAACCAGAGGAAAAAAAGCAAAATAAATAATGATTTTAATGTTCATATTATTTAATGTGATGTTTAAATCAGCTGTTACGCACAGATCTGTACACTGCAGTTCAAAGCACACAGTCATAGAAAGACAACCACTTACAAATACATCATGAAATTGACAGTTACTTACTAGGTTCAATAAGCTCTGCAGATTCTACATGTGCATTTAAATGCATAACAGCCTAGTTTCAAAGCTTCATCCTTTTAGATTGAATACTTTTAGACATAAAAGAAATACAAACCATTTTTTTTTGTTCTCGCTGCCAAAGCTCCTTGATATCTTTCCTTTGTCTATCCAACTCATTTTTCCTTCCAAGAAGAGGCTAGATAGGAAACATTAACAGAGTACATAAAAGACTTATAGGCTGCAAGATTGTTTTTTTGAATAATATGTGCTGTCACAAAGCTTTTTAAGTACCTAAACAATATCTTGGTCTTTTTATTTAAGCTTACCTGCACAAATTTGTTAGACTGGAGAGCAGCAGCTGTTTGTTGCCAAAGTTGATTGTTCTCAATATCATTTTGAAAGGCATTAATGAATATTGATTGGAATGGCATATAATCCTAAAATTACACACAACAAAACGTAAGTGTTGAAGGTAAGGTAGAGGTACACTGTCATTCTAAACGTCTGTATATTGGAACTAGACTTTCAATTAAATTTAGTAAGGTATTCATATGCGTGTGAGTCAAAGTTAGGTATAAATACAGAAAATGACTAATTTCTCAGCTACACCTCATTTTAGTAGGAAAACATTCAGAAAGAAGTCTACAAGTACAAATCACAAAGCACACATGACAAGGAATACTGTGAAAACTATAAGGCTATTCGACATTTTCAACAAAAATAAATTTATGTATCCAAATTTCCATAGGAAATGGCAAGAGGTAAACCACAGCACATCTTTTAACCAGTGATTTACAGTATAAAGCAATTCTTTATCAACTTAAGAATCCATTCCTCGATATCCTTCAACTTCATTTTTGGGCAAGGAATCCAATACATATTCAAGACTTGAAAATAAAGCCCGCAACATGTACCCACCTGGTGTCCAACAACAGCTTTAGCAGTTTCAGCCATTTTTGCTAAGTTTTTAGCACACTCCACTTCTGTTAAAAAAAAATATCAATCACAGTTACTGTTTACTCTAACAGCTGTACCACATGCTAAATGCTTTTTTTACATCTTCCTTTAACAGACAGGCTACATAGTGGACCACCTTCACTTTGTTACAGGTCTATAATTATAGGAAATGCACAACAGTTCTGTCCACTTAAGCAGAACAGCTACTAATTTGGAAATCACATTATTGACAGTCTGTAGCACAGAGGCCTGACGAGATTTAATTTCATCATGACAAAGCTGATTAAACGCCAGAAAGAACCACTCACCCAAGCTAAGCTTTTTTTCTACCCATGCGACTACATCCTTGGTATATTTTGACCATGCTTTAGCGTAAGACAGTGCTGACTCAATTCCATTGTCATTTCTTAGAAGCATGTTATCAACCTCCTCTGCTCGAAGATGTCCTGAAAATAAAGCATTGAACACAAACATGTCATTTTTAGACATGACCACACACTGAGAGCAAAGCCAGTATAAGCCAACTGTGAACGCTTAAGCAGCTCTGATCTTGAGTCAGTCTTTAATACTAGTTGAGTCTAAACAGGAGTGACAGAGGTTTTAGAACAAATTAAGGGTCATAGCATTTTACCTAGAGCAGTCATATGGTCAGCATAACTTTCTTAAAGAAAGTGACCTAACAAAACACCAATCATATGATGACATACAGAAGTGCTTCAGGCCTCAGTTCTTTTACCCCCACAAAAAGCAACCCAGGTTGTTTTTTCACAAAAGCATAACAGCACTATAGGTGTAAAAAAGACACCAAGCAACTTACTTATAACATTTTAGAATATGAAAACATAGATAAAGCATAGCATTCATTAATATTAAACAAATTACCTACCTTGAATATCATCCCTTTCATGCAGTGAACCTCCAGACTCCACAGAAAGATTCTCAAAAGACTGGTGTACAAGAAAAAAAGAACATTAAGTTAGGGAAGAAAAGCTCTCACTAGAACTGACAGGCTAACAAAATAAATGCCATCATCTGTCCCCTTCTTTTTCTGTAGATAAACTGTGCTTCAACTCCCTCATCTAAGGCACAAGATCTTCTAAGCTCCCATAGCTATTGACTGAGACATAATAAGGAGTAAAGAATCATTATATATATATATACACCTTGAAACCAACAATTTTGAAAGACTGTCAGGAAAGAGTGAATTGTTTAACAAATCAGGTTGATATTTAAGTGACATCCAGCTTTTCTTAGATCGCTATCTATCTTCTAAAAAGCACTTCATACAGACCTAATGTCATATACATCAACAGACAGCATTCTATAAGCTTTTATAAATCTGTATTTCTTCAAAGCAGCAGTTTTGATTTCTCCTAAATTACTTGCAGGTATGCATAGCAGGTACAACAGCTGACTAGTAACAGTTGGTAATGAAGCCCTGATAATCAGCACATCTGGAAATTTAAGGCAGTAATAAAAGGAATTTCGCACAAGATTTCATCCCTACCTTCGTTTTCATGCTGCATTTTGCTACTCCTTTAATTGTGTGTGTTGGACTATTTGTAGGACTGTTCAGTAAACCAGGTCACCAAACAAATTTAAATGATTACTTACACAGTAACCACCCCCCCCTTGTAAACCAAAACCACTAAACAACACAACCCTACATCATATAAAACGAATAGACTACTCCCTAAAACTCAGGAGCAGACAGCAGGCAGAACACAAGAGCCAAGAAATAGCTGCAAAGCTACTTTAAGCTTTACAAGAGCAGCTTGCTTCCATTTTAGGCTTTGGTGCTGGTTTATTTTCAGACTTAGAAACTAAATGGAGCACAATGATGCAAGTAGTTCTTTTTTGTTTGTTTGTTTAAATGTAAATGGAAACTGATCATAAATCACACAAAAAACCCTCTCAACAATCATGCTTTACATCACAGTAAAAGCAACTTTTCCATATACTAAAACATGCAAGGTATTCATCATCAATTATATTGAAAGGAAACACACTACAGTCTAAACAACAGCCTTGTATCTGAGGAAGTGGAAAACTAGTATGTTTACTGTGCAATACAAGAGTTTCAGCAAAAAAGAAGGGCGTTTTCAAAACAGGTGGGAAATTAATCCAAAGCTGTCTGTCAGCCAGATAAAAAAAAAATAGAGATGGATCAATACCTGGCTGCACATAAAGCCTGAACATTCCTAGATTTAATTCTCATTTGGGTATAATGTATTACTGTCTTCAAGTAGATTTTTAAGTGGCCTACAGTTGTTAGGGAAGAACAAATAAGAAGAGAAAAACGTCCATACTTAATATTTACTCAGGAGGTACTTTTAAATTCTGGACATAAAAATTATTTCCCATTCTAAAAGACCTAAATCATTTCAGTCCAGAGAACTGTTCACTTCTTTCCTGTAATTCAGGCACATCATCTGATTAGGGTAGCTAATCGATGTTCATTCATCCGTCAACATTGACCCCACTGCAAATACATAACACCACATTTTAAAAGCAAGCACGTGGAAAACTACTCTTACTTATGTCCTAAAACTTATCATCAGAACTTAACCCATACAGCTTGCCCCCTTGAGCATCCCATGACTCATCCCAGGGAGCCTAGCAAAAACAACCCCAGCCTGACTTTTAGATAGATTTCACTTCTCAACTTTAACTAGTCTCTTCTGCTTTTTTTTTTTTCACCATTACCCAAGAGCTCTCACCGTGACAGAGGCAAATCTCTGCACACATTTTGAAAATTTTATCCTTCTTCATTGTTTTGCTTTCAGATCTACATAGCATCTAACAGCACTCAAGTAGGTCATTGAGTAATGAAAGGTCAGACATGCCTGTCTTTGCTCTTTCAATGTATTTGAAATATCTTTGCTTCCACCTTTTGCCTGAACTAAAGAATGTAGACTCCCCTGCAGTCAAGAGAAGCAAGATCAGCAGCCCCCCTCCCCCAGCAATCCTCAACAGCTTAGGTAGGGAGGTCACTAACTTAACAGGCAATTAAAATCTTTGTATTCAATTAACCCTCAAACGTTTCACATGTTAAAATTCTACCAAAATGTTATGCTCAAATCTTTATAAGATACAGCTAGCTGCTATGTTCAACCACTGACTGCACACATCTACATGATACAAAAGTTACTACAACTACTTCAATATTTTGCATTTAACTCCTTAGAGTCAATTACTAGTGGCATCCAAATTGCTGTCTAAATTGCAAATCAAAGTAAATTGCTTTATATGTTAAATGTGTATTTATGTGCCTGAATGAAAACACACTTAAGACAGATTTCCAAGAAATTGAGCTACATTATACTACCTCCTCCAAATTTTATAGTTGTTCCCTTCCACAGTAGGAAAAGCGAATGACACTACAAAAAAGGGCTTTTAAATATAAACTGGTGACTTCTGGAACATCTAGAATAGAATTTCTTCTTCATTTCACAATATTCTAATTTCCCCTTGGTTTTCCTTTACTGCCATGTTCAGAACAGCAAACAGCGAAGCATTCACTTCACAATACAATATTTGGGACCATGTTGTTCCACAGGAACTCATTTTTGCCTTGCAAAGCCATTACAAGATTGGCAAATTCAGCACCTTACTTCTGTTGGTGAACCAATTAGCTGAAATAGTACTTGTTCAAATCATCTCATTTAAGTTAACCGAGATGTTGGCTTCTATACTATTTTATTTTATACTTTTTATCAGCAACCTAATCCTGATTCCAAGTCTGCTGGAACCATTTTTCAGAGCAGCATCCTCCCCCTCCATGTTGTTTGCAAAGACAAGTTTGGTAGCAGCTACAGAAGCCAAACTTCTGTGATCATCCATCCTTCTCACATGTGTGTTATCAAACAGTGAAAATTTAAAGACTGCTTTTCAGCTGTAGCTGCACAGCATTGCTATGACCAAGCTTGAATGAAGGCATGCTAAGCCTTAGGTACGTTTCAATGAAACTTTTAAAAAACTCCACAACCTAAAATTTTTAACCTTGCTACAAGTTAGCTTGTCATACAAACCAATTACGAACTGCATTTTCCTTGCATGTACATTTTAATTTGACATGATTTACTTGGAAGTCTGCTTCTAGATACACAAAACTTCAGAACAGAATTTGATATCGGGCATTTTTGAATTTCACCTTCAAAGTGTTTAAAGGGGAGTTTAAAATGCTAATATTTTTCTTTGACTACCTATTATTTGACAGTGCTATTTCAGTTCTCTTAGTGAATTGTCATTGACACAGCTACAGAAGAAACTGGGCTCTTGAAAAGCTTATTCTGTAGTCTTTAAAAGCCTAAGAGGTCACTAAAACTTTAGCTTCTAGGTCTAACAGGTCTATTCTAACTATTCCAGCATGCAAATATTTCAAGTAACTTACTTTGAAGTACTTAGTTCATTGCACTTAACCAATTTAAAAATCTCAAATACAATTACAGCAGGTTATCGTTTACATATTAGAGCAACAGCCCTGTTGAGTCATCACTGATATTTAGAATACTGAATATATTCAAATATCTGAAATCTTGAAGGCATTTTTTCCACTAGTTTAATCTTGTTTTAACACTCAGAAGACTCCAAGTGTCCCAGCCCCATTATGCAGTTTCAGTGAATATGAAAATCTCCTTTAAAAGATATAATTCCACACTCCAAGAGAACATGTTTAGCCTACCCGACTTCTCCGAGATACAGGAAGTCCCAATGACGAGCCATTGTCTACATCTCCCATAAGGAACTCTGAAACACTACCAGAAAAACAAATTGTGTTACTTCATTACTTTACGTCATCAAGCAATTTCAGATCACTGAGAACAAAAATTCAGTGTTTCTAATATCCTTTAAAAGTTCTGCAAAAAATTGTTTAGAACTAGTTTTATATTCCCTGCAATTTCTATACCAACTAGTATTTGTCCAAAAGACAACTAAAGTTGTTGTGGTTTAGTTTTAATTTGATTCAGCTCCACTGAGTTCTTTAAAAACCCCTTCTGCATTTCAACTTACACGTTTCCAAAGGTGAATGCCAATGTCTCAATGGAAGAAAATATTTCACTGAAAAGTTCTCTCTTGTTTTCTTCGTTAACTTCCTTGAAGTTCACCGCTAAGGAAAAATATGAAAACAACAGGGTGAGAGGTGGGATCAAGCAAGCAAGTTTACTAGGGCTGAAGACAACTTTATACACACAGTTTTCTACAGAACACACAACATTATACTTTTCTGAACAATTGAAAAAACCAAAGTTTTAAAAAAGATCAGTAAGAAAGTAAACACTAAAGGAAAGAAGTCAACACAATCCAGATGCTTCCTACAATGAAATCAGATCACTCTTTCACTTCCTAAACCTTGCCACTTAAGAAGCAGCTTTGTGTGGGAACATGATAGTAATGTGAGGAGAAGTAGTCATTTACCAGCAAGAGTCAAATCACACAGCAGGAGCAACACCAGAAAGCAGCTCACAAATGCAGTCAAATATTTGAAAAACTGTTCCTGTTCTGGGTAGAAATTTCAGAATCCAGAACAGGAGCAGTAGTTTAGGGGGGCTGCCCCCCTGCCCTGCAACTAAACGCGATCCTGCATATGTATCCAGAACACAGGATTTCTGGCCTGAACACAGACAAACAGAAAGCAATCAAAAGGTAATGTCTATTGCAAAACTCTTCAATTATTAGCTTCATCATCTGGCAAAAGCCCTTCAGTTTTTCCTGTTAAAAGTGGGAAAGAAACTCAAGTATAACTATTGTTGTTCCAAAATGGGAAAGGGAGCATTCCTGGACAAACTAGATGGTTTAAACTGGTGATCAAGACAGTATTTAGGCACCTTAACACTAAGCCTTTAACATGCTTCCATGACAAACTGGAATAATGAGACAAGAAGAATGATTCATCCAGAGTTTCTATTTACAACTGCTGGAGAAGGGAGAGGAGGCAGAAAGGAGAAGACAAGAAACACAAACATTTTTTGCCTGTTTCCAACTTAATCCCTTAATCATTGGTGACTAGGAATTCTTTTGTAGAGAAGTTGAGTACATTCCTTTGAGCCAAAGCCCAGTCCTCTGGATAGTTTTCCTAGTTTTACATTGGGAAACATGACCCATTTCACATTAGCATATTTTTAAGCAATGCAATATTCTTAATTATCCAAGTGTCTAAATTACACTTAACTATTATCTGTTTCAGAGATACTGCAATGAGACATCTACTCATCACTTTCTGCAATACCTGTGACAATGCTAATTTATGTATCCTTCTCACATTTCAAGTACCAATTATGGAAATTGTGGACCACAATGACTTCAAGAAGCAGCAAAAATTAAATCACATTCAAGTGTTGCCCATTCTACATACATTTTCTTAGCAAATTAAACTACCAGACTTTTAAAAATTAAAGAATTCAAACTTCCTGCCAGGTGTCTAAACACTAATGGGTAACAAACAAAGAAAGTACCGTAATCTGCTCCTCCATTAGACTTCCTTTGTGAAAGGAAAAGTTTTTAACCAGTAAATTAATGCACCTGAATCCATTCCTTTTTACACAGCACACCAACAGGCCTGTTCAACACTTTAATAACAACTATTTCTATACAAAGTTATTATGGAAAATATGTATTCTTCTCATGGGTTATTTTCACAGTTACTGGCAGAATTGGAAGAATGTGTTGTAACAAGCCTAAAGCAATAAAACACAATATCACGACGTATTACAAAAATACTAACAGTCTCTGTTGCCACAGTTCACTGCTAAATTAAAGCTGCTTCTACCTCTTCATTCTTCTAAACATTGTAATTACCTAAAAATATGCCTCTCTCACCGTTGTTTGAAATGAGACTCGATAAAGCTCGACATATTTTTTTAACAACTTTGTAAACAGCAGTGGATTTCTTTAAATTCTTTTTTTTTTTTAATTGAGGCTAGCTGAAAACCTCAGCTTTCCAGAGAGAACACTGCTTAGAAATCTAAACTCTGTATTCCAAAACATTAAGCAACAACAGCTATTACAAGATCTATTGATTACCAGCCACCAGTGACTGGAAAAATCATTCGAGTGCCGGCATGAAAAGCAAACTGTTTCTAAACTAAAAAGGAACCAACAAAACCGTCTATAGATTCAAAGGACTTACCACTGAAACATTCGTATATCCATTAGCTGTGCTGTCTTCAGAGAAAGAGCACTTCTTTCACTTTGCTAACAAGACATCAATACAGATAGCCTCTCCCTAAAGAAATGCCGTCTGTTCCACTGCCTTCCTGTTCCAGGAAGAGTTTTGTTAAACTTTACATGTTATACACCAGATAAATCCTCTCTTCTCAGGATCCATCACAAATGGAATAACCAATCTCAAGTTTTTCAGAATTACTCCTTCTTGCAAAAAGAATTAGTCCAAGCTCTTAGTAATTCAGTTGAATACAAACAGCTTTCTTCTAGCTTACTACCGCTGGAACGCTGATATACTTAACATCAACTTTAAACCATGCACGCTCTTTCCCCAGGACATCCTGACTGCACACAATAGCTACTGACAACAATGAACTATAGTAATCTTCCCATGTCTGGAAATGACAGCTATCTATCTATAGTTCTACAGATTTGAAAGCAAACATGCAACTTAACAATGCTTTTAAGTAAGACTTCAGATGCCACATAATGAACTTTTATAAAAATCATATGATAGCAATACATTAAAATATGGAATCCAGTACCAGAAATGCAAGCCTCGCTTACATTAAAGCGGATGTGTTTTTCCAAAGTTAGCAAGGCTGCGTCCAAACTGAGGTGAGTTTGTTAATCTCATCAAAAAGCTGCAAGCCACTGCAAAGTTTCAGCTCTTGGGTCATGCCATCAAAAGCTTTCTGAATCAAACAGAACAAGCTGAGGAACCAGCAATAGCTATGCAAATTTTGGAAGCCAGAACCAGCGCCTGAGGACGTTTGAGCAATGCTTCTGAAACTATGACAAAGAGACTGTCAGCTGTCAAGACCAAAGTGCAACCAGGGCCTTTAAATGACGATGCTTAGACAGCTCACGGCAACCACAGCACAGCACACAAGCTTCTGCATAGCTCACCCGTCCCCTTCCAGTCACATCAAAACAGCACAGACAACATAGCCATGCCAGAGTCTGCAGGAATTCTCTTGCTTCTTCCTTCCCACTCCCTATAGACACGTGCAGGATTGGCAGCAGCAAAGGTACCTTGCCAGCTGTCTGCAGAGCCTGGACAAGTCAAAACGACACCAGCTTGCAGAATTTACTCTTTGCAGGTCAATTTTCTCATACCTAATACACAGATACAGTAAAACCATCATATGATTCCTTAGACAGGAATACATCTTCATTACATACTTTAGTAGTGGTAAGCAACTGGCAGACTTGTTGGAACTGAATACCTTTGCAGCCAATTTTCTGTCCTTAAATTCCCAACAATGCTTTTAAGTGATTTCAGAACTATTCCAAAAACAAAAGCACAACCCAAACAAACAAAAAACTCCAACCAAGACCAAAAAATCCACTCCCTCCCAGAAAATGAAGACTTGTTATTACCTCTCATCTTTAAAAACAAGTGTAAAAGAATATGGGGAGGAACCTAAGTAAGACGTAGTAGCATGCAGAATGGAAAGAGGCAGAAGAGGAGTGGTTCTTGGCGTCTCACAGCTAGAAATGATCAGCATGCTGACCAGGCCCCACTGTTCTACTTTTAGCTCTCTGCTATATAATTTAGCCAGCCTGTACTTACTACCAAGTTTTGGCAGCCTCCCCAGTTTTTAGCTGGATGCCAACAAGGGAAATTTGAGGAACTGTTCCCTATTCCATCCACAATAAATTTTGCTCTGAATTTACATCACAGATACACCAATAAAAGTGAAATTACTTGACCTTGCTAGAAGTATTTAACTTTGATGCAGAACAATTAGGAAAAAAAATACCTAAAAAGGAAAATTCTGTAAGAGCCATCTTCAGCTTTACCAGGAACCTGCATTCATTCTAGTGGTTAAGTCAAAAGGTGCAAATTAGAGCAAAAAACCTTGTATTCAGCATGCAATCAAGAGAAACATGTACTCTGTGCCCATGAACTATATAAAGACACTGAGTGTGTAAATAAAAACTATGAGTATGATGGAGTGCCAGACTGGGAAGTGACTTACAGAAATAGGAACATAAACAGGTCTCAGGAAAAATGCTTCAGTAAGTCTCAATTCTTACAGATCGAGTCAGGCATCCCAAGTAAGCATGGATGAATAAGATACTCCAACCAAAAAGCCCTGGTAAACCATATCATGTCCAGGATATAACAAGAGAAATCAAGAGGAGGGTATTTTCCCCTACATTTCCTGCCATCTCAATATAAAATGGTAAGAGTCTGACATCAACTGTACGGCCAAATATCATTATCTATAGCAAGATTAAGATAGCATGCTACAGCTAGTTTTTCCTTCTATCTGTCCAAAAGGAAAAGCATTAGGCATCCAAAGAAGAACTATAAGCCCGTTCACATCATTCCTGCTGAAGGACCTAAGAAATGGCTGAGAGGGCACAAGCATTTGAATTTTTGCTAGCATTCAAAACATTCCCACTTGCAGTAATTTAAAGTGAGTGGTCTGTCTGCACCAGACATAACATTTAAATCACAGTGCAACTTGTCATACTTCAGAGAATATGTTACAAGCTGGAGTAAAGTGGCAGTCAGTGGCTCCAAAGTTACTGTAACTGATTTCACTAAGAGCAAAGGAAGTCATTTGATAAAATAACCATTTGCTCCATGTGAAGTTCCAAACACAAACTAGATTTGTAATCTTAGCTTTATGCAGAGATTCAAAAAGGTCTTCCTGAAAGCTAAATCATTTATGCCTCTATTTCTCATAAGAGGGGAAAAAAAATGCCAATGTGTAAATCCCAGCTCATTTCTATTTCATCCTTTCCTAAATAAACATCATAAATTTTCCATGCCAGGTTAATCTTCTTTGTAGTCATAAATCTGACTACAGATACCAAGTGCTTCCACATCTTTTTATAGTTCTGTCCTCCAATGACAAGAAACAGATGAGTCAGATGAACTTCTTTCATGTCCCATTTACACAGCCTAGGAAGACAGAGGAAAAAAGGATACCGGTTCAGTCCTACCAGCTTCTCACATTCTCGTAGCTTCCTGTTTATTCAAAAGTTACATTACTTCCAGTGAAATAACCACAGCTGAGAACCTGTGAACGCAGGTGTTACTGACAGGCCACTGTAAGCAAACTTGAAGTCTCATATGCTTACAATTCACCTCAACATGCTGTATTTTTACTTCAGATTCCTCTGTTCCAGCAGTTGTATGCTTCAGTTTGAATACAAACTCGGAGCAGCATAATCCTCACACAAAAACCAGCTGTAAAACTAAACCGGTGCTAGAGACAGACAAGCTGCCTTCACATTTACCACAGTTATGCTGGGGGGAGGGGGTAGGTAGGCCATTTTCATACAGCAAATGTTTTGCTGTTCTTACAGAAGTAGGAGTGAAGTAGCAGAGCTGAAGTCTTGTAACTTCCCATTTCCATCTCCAAACACATAAGGAGTACAATACATGGCTCAGCAAATAGCAATAGGTGTTGTTACAGTCTTCATACAAAAGTACTTGTTTGTACCAAAGGCTACAAATATTTAGGCTGGACCGATCAAGATCATCTTCTTTAGTGTTATCCAGAGCTTCCTTGCCTTACAATTAACTTGGGACCTCTGTGAGGCCAGGTGACACAGTACTGGGTCACAGAAATGATGATTTGTTTGTGTTTGCTTTAGCCAAAGAATAACCAGTTTATGCCAGTCTCTCCATTCTAGGTCCAGAACGCATGTTACTTGCAGGACAGATGAATAACTCAATGAGAAATCAGTAAGAATGCTATGAATAGCAATTGCATGCCTTAATCTTTTATTCAACCAGAAAACACTTTTTATTTATTTATTCAAGCTGGAACATCACATTTGTATGAGATCAGCACTGTGCACCAGACCATCACTGCACTTTGGATCCTGTGGCAGGAGTCGTAAAGCTAGATTTTTCAGTACTGTCAAACGGTTGTCCATGAGAAAATTATTCAGTGATGTAATCAACAGTGGGGAAAAAAGTCAAAACTCAAGCTCGGTTCCAGCTCAAGGACAAAGACTGTTACCGTAACAAAAGCAGCTCCTTTCATGCCTTTTTCTTTGAGAGGTTACTCATTATCCCAGATCATATTTAAGATAGATCAAGTGAGCTATGGCTGAACACAGACTTTTAAGGTGTACCTGAAGTATGGTTTTACAACCTGACCCAATATTTGACAGAAGATGGGAAGATGTGACTTCACTGCTTTTGTTTCAAGTGGGGTTCTTAGAATAAAGAGTGGAGTTATTTTCAAAATTGTGTAATGATGGGCTATGCACAGTGCTTTCCTTATAGTAGTGTTTCTTTCCATATAGAAAATAATGCAATCTCTCCATGACTGTAATTGCTCTCAGTCAGCAAGAATCAGCAGCAGGGACAGTACATTCAGTTTGAATACTGTGCTCAGTTTTAGACCCTTCACTACAAGAAGGACACTGAGGTGCTGGATCATATCCAGAGAAGGGCAATGAAGCTCGTGAAGGGGCTGGAGTACAACGTTTATAAGGAGTAGCTGAGGGAGCTGGGGTTGTGTAGCGTGGAGAAAAGGAGGCTGAGGGGAGACCTCATCATTGTCTAAAACTGCCTGAAAGCAGGTTGTAGTGAGATGGGTGTTTTTCTCTTGCCCCAAGTAAGAAGGGATATGATGAGAGGAAATGGCCTCAAATTGCACCAGGCGACGTCCAGATTAGACATCAGGAAAAATTCCTTCACCCAAAGGGTTGTCACGCAGTGGCAGAGGCTGCCCAGGGAAGGTGTTGAGTCACCATGCCTGGAGGTGTTTAAAAGACAGGTAGATGAAATACTCAGGGATATGGTTTAGTAGTGGACAGGTATGGTCGGAGTCAATGATCTCAAAGGTCTTTTCCAATCAAACGATTCTATGATTCCTCATAAACTCAATATACTAACAGGGAGTGAACTCTACAACTTAAGTAAAGTGTTAGTAGTTGGTTTATTTCAAGTTGAGACAAGTTAAACTATATGAACTAAAATCTGTTCAGGGAGGGGGAAGCATGTGAATATCCGTACTGTCAAAAAAGGGCTAAGTACTAAAGATATTTCTTCTGCTCACCACCAAGAACGATCGAATCAGAAACAAATCCTAAAATAACTATTCAAAGAACTTCTACTCTTCAAATCAGGCAGGAACAGAGGCATACAAGAGGATGCATGAAACCGCAATGGATCTGCCCAGGATTCAGTGCTACTGGAACTGTATGATGGAACAGTGTGGAAAAAAACCCTTCTGTATGGCATCAAATTCAGAAGGCTGTCAGTACTCTGGAGGAATGGATTACATAATTCAACAAAGTGCTTAATTCTCCACTTAAGAAGTAGAAAGGGTAGAAATCTAGTTCTGGAAAACTGGTTCAGCACTAGAACTACAGAAAGTGACCTTGGCCTTATGATAGACTTGAAATCATCTACAAAAACTCACAAAAAGACCAACATAATTGTAGAATCAATGCAACAATGTTACTGTGTGACACCCCGAAAGTACTTCTACTGCTTTATTCTGCAGTGGTAAACTTGGATCTTATACACAGTGATCAGTTTGGGGCAGTGCATATTGGGAATAACCTTGATAAACTATGTCATCCAGAAAGGACGGATGTTATTACAATAATTTTTGGAAACGTTATTTAGCCAAGGTTGACATAATTAGACTTCCTTGCATACCTTAAGTCAGTTCTCCTCAACCTTTCTTAAATTAAAGGAAAAACAGTTGAACACTGTCCTCTGCTCACTTGAAATTAGGGTGCAGTGGTAATCTCACCATAGCGCTTAAGCATGGAAACAGCTTGTCTAAGGTCGATGTTGAATTATGGTCACTAGACATTTAATCTGTTCTCACAGGTAAACATCTGATTACCATCGTACATGTGTACTTAACTCTGCCCACGATTAACAGGACAAACAGCAACCTCTCAGGGATGCCTTCTGCATTTCTATTGTTATGTACAATTCTCCAATGCAAGCTGAGAAGTTGCAGAGTTATAATGCTGTGATCTTTTCTTAAATCAGGGACAAACCTAGATGCTGGCAAACCTTTATGTAGCAGGAAGAAAATGCAAAGTAGGCTGTTAATACCTGCCAAGATCAAACAAACTGTGAAAACTATATATCAATAGGAAGGATCCTTTTGCAGCAGTAAAGACCAGCAACATAAAGAATTAACGCATATGGCTGCAAGGCTTATTTGTTGCTGTTGACACTTTCACCATGCTTGTGATTCGTTTGTGGAATTTACAAATAAGTGTTAGGTCATTCAGATATGGATTGCTCATTTAAATATTTCTTCAATTGATATAAATACAACACCATCCCTACAATAGCATTAAGCTGAGATTCCTGGCTAGTCTTTAAGTGGATAAATGTGAGGTTTATCACTCTGCGATACTGTTCTGCAACATGCAGGTAAAGAAAAGCTCAAGATCAAAGACTTAGTTTTTGGAATTCAGTATTTGCAGACAGCTTCCTATAAACAGAATTTAATTACATCAACTGGAGAACAAGCGGGTTGAGGGAGGGGATTCTCCCCCTCTACTCTGCTCTTTTGAGACGCCACCTGGAGTGTTGTGTCCAGTTCTGGAATCCCCAACATAAGAAGGATATGGAACTGTTGAAACGGGTCCAGAGGAGGGCTGTGAAGATGATCAGAGGGCTGGAGCACTTCTGCTGTAAGGACAGGCTGAGAGAGCTGGGGTTGTTCAGCCTGGAGAAGAGAAGCTTCTGGGGAGACCTCATAGCAGCCTTCCAGTACCTGAAGGGGCTACAGGAAAGCTGGGAAGGGGCTTTTTACAAGGGCAGATAGTGATAGGATAAGGGGGAAGGGCTTTACATTGGAAGGGGGGACATTTAGATTGGACAGTAGGAAGAAATTCTTCACGCTGAGGGTGGTGAGACACTGGCACAGGTTGCCAGGGAAGCTGTGGATGCCCCCTCCCTGGAAGTGTTCAAGGCCAGGTTGGATGTGGCCTTGAGCGGCCTGGTCTGTTGAGAGCTGTCCCTGCCCATGGCAGGAGGGTTGGAACTAGGTGATCTTTAAGGTCCCTTCCAACCCAAACCATTCTATGATTCTTTTACTTTTCACTTACAGAAAGTATTTTTATATGTTAAGGTATTATTATTAACCCCCCTCCTGTTTCTTCTATATTCATAAAAATCTATAACCCCAAGCCAGAGTCAATCAAGTCACTAAATACTGTTTTCCAAGAACATAAAGGGTAGTAAATTCCTTACCTTTTACTTTTGCAATAACTGTTCCTGCAGCACTAAGAATATCAACGGAGTTTAGAGTTGGATGTTTATTTATCACTGCTTTTAAAACACGCAGCAACTCCCCAAGACGTTCGTGTACTACCTGGTGCAGGCCATCTTGATTTTCTGAAAAAATTAAAGAGTAACTACATTAAAACAGTGAATTAGCTCCCAAACACATTACAGATAACTTTGATGGTATTTAGCTGCACTGAAGTCTAGACCACAAGGAAGCTGGGCCTCCTTAGAATAAAGAAATTGTCCAAAAACGAGTTACACAAGTATTTGCCAACAGTTTATTTGCAATGTTGTATGCTGTTTATATATAAATTAACTTCCCCCAAAAGTCAAGAAAGTATGCTTTCTAAATAAAAAGGGGGAACTCTACACCGCTACTCTAAGGTTTCTGAGTTAAACCATCTTCTTCTCACGTCACTTCATCAACCACCATTTTTATAATTGCATGTATTAATAAAAAAAGTATCAAAAAAAGCAGATTTAGAGTCCTCATTAAATAGTTCTTCACCTGATACAAAATCAACACCATTTCTGTATATTCAAAGAATTAAACAAAGTTTTTTGGCAAATGTTGGCTAGCTTTCGATTCAAGTGTCAGTCAAATCTTAAGCATCTTTAGTATATAAGCCTACATCTACAAAGTCAGTCCTTAAGCATGTCTGTCCTGGTACAGAAGTTGAACACCTAAGTTATTTTGTGGAATTAGGTCTAATCTAGAAAAACATTCTAACAAGCATACATATAGGGTCATAGTTTTTACAGCATGTGCCTCTTACTATATGCCCCTAAATTCCCACACTGCCTTATTTTTTAAAGAAATAGTTCTTGTTGCATACGTGGCACAGGTTAAACCACAAGCTCTTCCATTCTGTTACAGAAGAGGTGCTGGTGCACGGAATTAAAGTTTCACATGCACTACAGTGCTGTGTTGCAAGTTGTGGCAAAAAGCTTTCAAATTCAGGAAAGACTAGCTTATGAAAAAGAAAAAGAGGATCTAACACAAGCTGACTCACTTCCCCCTCGTGCAAAAAGGAATGGCAATTCTATGTTGTCTGTGGCCACTATAACAAACAAGTCAATACAGACAGTTACAGTACAGTGCATATTGATCCAGTGTTACTCAGAGAACAGTTTCAAATTTGAGTCATTTTATTGTGACTACAAGATATTATATTTAGCCTAAAAGCACTTAAATTTTTCTGAGTAATCAAAGATGACCCATCAGTACACGATGTCACTACTGCCAAGGGGGTAGATGGGGGAACTGTATACCAAAGTACACGCAATTTCACCAAGTGCGCAAGATTCTAAGGACCACTCGGCTTCAGGCTTTATGTCCCCAGATGCCAAATATCAGAAGATTTTTTTCAGCTAGGAATAGCTTATACATGGTCAAAGGAAAAACCTTGACTCAGGAAACAAACTAAGGCAAAAAACTTAATCTACCATTCACCAGCACTTCATGTGTTTTTTCCTGCTGGAGAGGAGTAGGAAGCTCTGTATCCTAAACAGGACACACAGAATTCCAGGAAAAACCATCTTATACAACAGTAAATTAAGAAAGCTCTATGTAATTTATTAAATAAACACAGTTGTGGCCTTATCTTCATTTACACATATACATAATGGTTTTTCACTGAGAAATCAAACATGGCAAAGGCAAAAAAATGTCAAGAGGTTGGTACTAAATGTGACTATGATTCAATACATACACATTAGTAGCAGAGGTGGTTTATGACAAGTACACATTGATCTAAAGGCTAACTGTAGCTCAGATTGGGAAAGCAAACCAGGCTTGAAGTAGTTTCCATGCAAGCAACAATAGCGGAAGCTTGGATCTTGGATAAGAGATGATTTATAAGGGATATGAAAAAATTCTAGAAAATCATGAAAGGCATGAAAATAGTGTGTAGAATCAACCGCTTGCCAATGTCTTTCAGTTAAATAGAACACACCTTAGATGATTAAACAAAGCAAGCAGGAGCCAGATTCAAAACAGAAAAAGGTGATTCTTCAGGTAAGAGACCTGTGGAATTTCACTGACACAAGAAGTTTTCATGGAAACAAGGAGAGACTTTGCAAGCTCTTCTAATTTTCCTGTGGTTTACTAATGAGACAATAAATGCCTTAACACGTCAGGCCTTGGGTTCACCTAGCCTGTGTCTTACACAGCAGTGGGCAATGCTGCTTAGAACACCAGACAAGACTGACTGCTTTCTGCAGTCCAGTTCCCAGCACCCACAACTGCTGCACCATAGCTGTTCCTATGCACTTTAGTAAACTGCTTAGAGACCTGCTGTCTTTGAACTCATTTGATTCCTTTTGAACTTACCTCCAGAACTTCTATTCAGTCAACTACTCCACTCTTTAGTCTACTGAACTACTAAGCATTTTACTAAAACAATGTAATCTGCAACAGCCCAAAAACTCCCCTAAGCAGGAAAAGTTCAGAGGACAGGAGAAGTATCACGTATGTCCAACTTACCATTCTTACTTTCTCTAGCTATTCACTTCTGGCAGTCATTGGAGCTCAGACACCAAGTTAGAAACAGCTTTAGTCTGAACTAGTGTGGTCATTGCCACCTTCTAACACCTGCAGAAATTCTATAGCTGTCAAAATGGTCTCTTCAGATTTTAATTCACCAAAGCCTCAATTTTACTCCCATCAATGCAAGAATAAATGCTGTTGGGAGTTCTGGGCAGCTGCAAACAAAGACAATGGGAAACAGGAAAGACAACAGAGCTATACTGATACCCACAAACTCAAAGTGGAACAGAAAATATAGAAATTCTATCTGAAAAATATAGTAACAGGTTATTTCCATGGCATAGGGATTAGTTAAAGGTAATTCCTATCAGCTCATTAAGAAACGTGTCTGGTGTATAGACTTAAATTTTGAAATATTTAAGGAGGAGGCAGTCTACGGAGACAGTGTCTTACGTCTTCTTACAAACCTCCAGAAACAGACAAATATTCCACAGTTCTTCAGTGGGACTAATTTATATTGGCAGGACTGAGACGTATAGCCTCCAAATGCCTCCATAACAGCCTATATGTCACAAAGCTTCCCCATCAGCTGTCTCTGTCAAACCAGTATATACGCAGTTCTCATGTGAAAGGCATGAATTTTTTGGTCAACTGACTACAGATGGTCTGCATAAGTGCACCATTTGACCAGAAGTGCATCTCTTGCCTACCCAAGATGAAGGTGTCCCTGTCCCCTGATGCACAGATGTTCACTTGTGGCTAGAAAGAGAAGTTCCTAATCATATGATTAAGAATATCCACGCACACACCCCATAACCAGGTCCTTTTGGTGACATTGCAGATAGACTTTTGAACTCCTAACAAGTAGGGGAGTGGAAACAAGGCAAACCAATCTAGAAGTTGCTTCCAGCCTGAAAGTCCTCAGGGAGGAGACCATCACTGGTATACGACAAATTGCATCATGAATCATGAATTATTCCTGAGTTCAGTGTGAGCCACAATTACAACCACATAAACAACCTCTTGAGGCTCCTCAAAGGTTACATAAAGGCAAAAAAAAAAAAAAAGAAAAATCATACAGAAAATTGAAGCATATCTACTCCTAAACTGCAGTTTCTTAGTATTAAGATTTGGTATCTTACCAGACCAACAGAGATGCGGAGGGGTGGGGGGGGAGAATCAAAATAAGTGGGACAAGGAGAAAAGAGAGAAAAAACTTAAGGCACACAAGCATCTCCAAGTCTGAAATAGAAGCAGTAAGCTTCAAAGGGAAATGCAAGATGAAAACAACGGCTGACTTCAATTAGATGTTTAGCATACCATCCAGGAGAACACTATCACTGAAATAATGCATTCAAGGATGAGATTAGTTGCTTGTACTCTCAGAAGGTCTGGCTACACCCAACTTCATATTCCATCGTGGTATTATTTGTTTACGAAAATATCTGGAACATTGTTTCTGTGCAGAAGACAAAATGTTTATGACACAAGGGTGCTTGGGGAGGGGTGGAGGCAGAAGCCATCAGGAACCACAACTACACTGCATTCAGCAACTGACACTCACTAAACAGATGCTAAAACAGAGATTTCCTGTTCAGGACAGACTTCTAAACCTCAGGTAGTAAAACAATCAAAACACGCCAGATTAATAGAAACAGTTTTAATACTAAGGAGTCTGAAAATGGCTAAGAGACCAAAGCAACAGTAGAGCAAATATTGTTTACTATGAGAAGAATGCATGAGGAAATGTGTCTCCAATAAGTTCCTGTAGCAATTCAACCTGACTTAATCAGTCATAAAAATTAATATTTACTTTCAGTTTTTCTTCTGTTCCTTGTCTCACTGTACACAATCATTTATCTACATTAAGTCAAGCAGGAAATTCCTCCACCAACGGATGCCATATCAGGTTTAAAAATCTTTTAAGCTTAATAACACAAATACCATAGAAGACTAGTTAGTACTCAAGACCTGAGTACTGTGATTGCCAGAGGGCCTGCAGCACAGAGGACCTCCCTGAGCACATCAATCCAGCTGTTTGCTTAGGTGACAACAGTCTCCTGGAATCTCCTGGAAGAATCAGTCGGTCCTCTACCCCCAAAAAGAAAAGAAAAAAAGAAAAAAAAATTGAGCTCTTAAAACAGGGGGAAAAAAAATCCCAAGGCTTGGAGAGAGTTTAGTAGTCTGTGAAACTTCTGTCATTGGAGTTCAAACTGTCATTTAGCTTAGCTGAAAACAAGCTCTTCCTAAACATAAAGGCAGCCACACAAAGCATACTCTGCAGAAGTGAAGAAAGAAGAATAATAATGTAAAAAAGCACATACTCCAAGCTGACAAACCTAATGCACAAGAATGACTTAACAAAGCAGCTGGGAAGCTTGTCAGTGTTAGCTAAGCCATCTCAGCAGCACACTGTTGTCATTAGCAGCATCCCACTCCTCAATGGTTTCAGTCACCACATTTTATAACCACTCATCTACCTTCAATGTAAAACCAGCATACGCTACCTATTTCCAATTTCAGGTATTTCCCAACAAGAAGCCCTTGTTTAGTAAACATTAGCAAGCAATAATGGCCTTACAGCTATGGGTTCTGTTCATGCAAAACAAAACAAAATTTGCTCATCAAGCTCGTCAGCGCCAGTCACCCTCCCTGCCAAGTCAGGGCCGGTCACAATACATGCAGTCAGGAAAGGCGCTGCTGTGTCAATTGGCTGGTATTCTTTTGTGTGACCTGATTTAGTGTTGGCCCAAACACTCCTGAAGCTGTTTGTTTCAACAAATGTTTGCCAGGACAAGTCTAAATACAAACAGTTTTTCCCTCCGTAGCCATCACATATCCTACATCACTGCTCCATTCTGCTTACTGCTTCTCCACCTAGAACACGAGCACTTTCTAACAGCAGCAAAATTTCCTTCTGATACTCAATTTCCACCAGTCATACGAAAAGGGCAACACCGATATAATTATTGTTTTGCCATCATTAAAATTTTGTTTAGAACTGAAGTTGGTCACATTGATGAAAAAGAAAGATCAGTTATTGAACCAAATAAAATAACTGAAAAGTAACACATTCATGAAAAAATCTTGAAGTCAGATTACATGTGAGACTTCAAAATGAAATATTCTAGTGCACACAACCTAATAAGGCCCTGCTTTCCATAGGAAGCTTCTTACAAGCAGAAAGATGCAGTTATTTACTTAATGCATTCAATAGTTTTCAACAATGTTACAGACCATGAAAGATACAGTCAGTGTGAACAACCTGCCATACATACTCTCTACTGTCACAAGTTTACATACACAGACCAGTCTTTTGACTGTGGGGGTGAATATATATATAAACTCATCTCATTTGTTGGCCCATGGTAGAATATAACCACCACCCTCGCTAGGCCTAGCTCTCACTAAGAACTCCATTCATAAGTTACTGCTTTACTGGGATCAGTTGAAGAATGCCTACTTAAACCTCCTTTTTACTCCCACTGAAATATAGGAGCCTCAGTTCTGGTTTTAAGGACCACTTTGCATCTTCTATGTAACTCACAATCTCCTTCAGAAGAAAGGAAGAAGCCAGACAGAACAGTCTTGCAGGGTGGTGGTAAGAATAAACCCACAAACTGAGAAGCAATTTCCCCAATATCGGAGCATCCAGATCCAGGACTTTAACAGCAAAATTTCACCTTATGGAATGTGAACAGTCAGCTCCTCATCGCTTTTGATCTTTTGAGTAACCAACATTTCAAACTGCAATGCCAACATCTTGGCTAAAAGACTGACAACTCTTATTTACTAATAACCTCACTTTTGGCATTAAGGTAAATTACATCCCATTGCCATTATGTTAAGCAGAAGAACTCCATGGTATCAGTAGTTACGCAGCCTAAGTCAGGGAGGGGTGGTAGAAAAATCAGCATTCTAATGAAGCTCATCCAAAGAAAGACTACTTTAAAATCACATTACTGTCATCCTCAATGCCCTTATTGAGTACTGGGAAACTGTCAGCACTCAGTTCTGAGCCTGATCCAGACTATGAGACTTCCCAATGAGCATCACAGAGTAGGCAAAACAAATCATTCAACTATGAACTGTGTGGAAATCACTTAATTCCCGAACTGCAGATGTAGGAAACAGTCCCAGATTAACCCATCTTTTTATTTTTGCCCTCCTCCTCCTATCAGCCCCACTCTAACATGATCAACAGCCTGCTGGTTTTGTCTGATTTGACAGAGGTCACCAATGTTGTGGGTTTGAATTTTCCCGAGGAATTTTTCTTCCTATTGTCAACAAAGGGAACATGAGGGGAGCAGGGAGAGGCCATTTCTGGGGAAATCGGGTTACAGGTGGTGCCCAGACATCGGTCTGTTTTTTTTCCCCACCTCTGGGGCAGAGAGCTGTTTTTTTTTTTTTTCCCTCTGGCTTTTTTGCGTGCTTTTGCGGTGAGGGAGGAGTGTGGTGTGGAGCAGCAGCAGCTGCAGTTGTGACTCGTGGGGTTTTTCAGTGTCTGGAGGAAGGATCATCGGTCATCTATCTTCCACAACTTTCTGCAGAACTCACACACCTCCTTTTTTCCCCTCGTTTTTTCCCAGGGCCGCGGCAGTGGCGAGAGCGCCCCCGCACCCTTTAAGAGACCTGCATCGCAAGATTTGGGGTACAGGACTAAATCCATTTAAAGGTTTTACGGTTTTGGTTGTGATTACTGTTAATTCTGTTCTGCTTATACATATATTTGTACCTAAGAACTGTTATCTTTTCTATACAATTTTTTTTATTAAAGATCTTTAATGTCTGATTAATAACTTAGCTTTTATCAAAACTAAGTCAACCATCACGCTCAAATCACAACAAGAACTATTCAAACTCACCATAAAAACATGTGTTATACTTCAGCATGACCATATGTAAAGTTGACCTGTGTCACCGCTGTCTAGTCTAGACTCACAGAATTTTTCGTAAAGCAATTAACACACGGGCTAGATGAGATTTTTATCAATGATACAGATATAAAATGAACATTTCCTTTAATGATGGTGCAGATATTTATTTGTTGTTGGCAACAGTTCAGAGGTGATGAGGAAACAGCTATCTTAGCTATCCTCTTTCTTCCTTCATTTAGCTCTATAAACATGCTGCAGATGTGAAGAATCATAGAATCCTAAGATTTGAAGAGACCTTCAAGATCACCAAGTTCAAACGTACCTGTCTCCCTACTAAACCATGTCCCTATGGAACTCATCCACCCGTCTTTTAAACACCTCCAGGGATGGCAACTCCACCACCTCCCTGGGCAGCTGTGCCAATGCCTGACCACACTTTCAGTGAAGAAATTCTTCCTAATGTCCAGTCTAAACCTCCCCTGGCGCAACTTGTAGCCATTTCTACTCCTCCTATCGCTTGTCACTTGTGAGAAGAGACCAACAGCCACCTCCTCACAACCTCCTTTCAGGTAGGTGTAGACAGTGATGAAGTCTCCCCTCAGCCTCCTCTTCTCGAAGCTAAACAACACTAATTCCCTCAGTCGCTCCTCATAGGGCTTATTCTCCAGCCCCCTCACCAGTCTCCCTGCCCTTCTCTGCACATGCTTAAAATGAAACATTTTTAATTCACTGAAAAATATCCTCAGAATTCCTAGAAGAATTTATCCATGTAGAGTCTCTAACAAGGCTGGAAGCAGCCAAAGACACTAGTGAAATCATCACATTTCAAACCTGTGTCATGATGCAGAATTAGCAGCTACCTACCCATCCGTATGGGAAGAAACTTTGTACTTGAAGCCTTCAAAAGAGCAAGCTAGCCAGTCCTAGCTTTTTTTGTTCATCAGTATCATGACAACCCTTGTTGTCATGGCATCATCAAAAGACACTACACCAAATTCATACAGTCTTTGGCAACATGTGCTCGAGAGTCCACTGCACCAATGTTATAATTACATTATATTGCAAAAAAAGGCAACAGTTTATGGAGAACAAACACTGAAGCAATTATTTCAGTGAAGAAAATTTAAGGACATGAAGTTTGATTAATAATGAGGACACAAAAGACAAAAATAGTGATCCAAACCCCTATATTTGACATAAAAGCATTAAAGTCTGGGAGGGTTCTTTTGAGAAGAATCATATACAGATTCAATTCAGTGAGAATGCATGGAATTTTCCTGCAAATAGTTTACTGAATACAGTATACTGAAAGTCGTAATGATTTATTTCATTTATTATATGCAAACAATGTCTTTATAACACAAGAAAGCAACCTTTGGCATGTCAGCTGCCTGCTTATTGCTAAACTACTAAATTTGATCTTAAAATTAGCTTGTATGAATGTAGGTTAAATATTAAAAACCAAATGGTATTTACAATTTTTTTTGATATTTAAGTGATGTGACAATAAGCTATGGCGGCTTTTGTTTGTTTTTAAACTAGGCTAACCTTCCTACCTCATTTTAATTATGGAACAATTCTGTACTTCCGAAAAGTCAAAGCTTATGTAAGAAGTCCTTCTTGCCTATATGTAAACAGGGCAAACGAAGACAAGATTAATTTTCAGAAATTACAAGGAAAGTTGTAAAAAAAAAAAGAAATCAAGAGGTCTTAAAAAATATTTTCATAAGTCAAGGAGATACTGTGCATGCAAAATAGGTCAGAATAAGAAAAATCTTATAATTCTGCCTACTTTGAATGCCGTTAAGTATTTTCATTATGTTGGTTTGCCAGCTGACATCAGCAGAACTGTTGTTACATCACCTTCATTTCACATTTAAATTCATAGATGAACTCGCCAGTTGTGTATGTGGGGTAGCCTTTCAGAAAAAAAAACCTATCACAATGCAGCTTTTCATTAATCTATTTCAATATGCTGTACGCCACATTCTTCCAACTTTCGTATTCTACGAGCCTTGAGATTCCAGTCAACTAACCTAGACGTGTTCAGCCATGCAGTATAATCTTTAGAATACATTAATCTTGTATTAATCCAAAATATAAAGACTAGAAACCACTAATGAAAATTGCTGGAGTTTCCTTATTTACCTATTTCTGACAAATGAGAGTGAACACACTACATGGTCATTTTATCCAATGCTGATACCATTTCCTTGAGTCTTCCAGGATTTCAAGAATAAAAATAGATGAGGATAATGCTTCAGCACTTTCAGAACACATTGTCAGATAGAGCTGTAAATTGTCAAGTGGAAATACTTGATGAATACATTTGCAATAAACCTGATCAGTCACATTTTACTAGAAAGTCCTATCTGCCGGAATTTGTGACTACATTTTTAGTGGTATGTTGCTTATTTCTTATTCAAGGGCATTTCACTAAAACTTAGTAAAGCAGTCCCTGGACTGAACAGCTGCCTATCAGACACCTTTGAAATATAACAAGAAAACTTTTATGCTTTAAGCAACTATGATCCTTGCGTATTTGTTCAAGTTATGAAACAATATGGAGTGACCCTCCACTTAACATTCATGGTATAAATTTCTGGAAACATAGAACAAGTCACATAAGGAAAGACTATCCCCAGAAAGTTGATCTTACCATATCAAACTGATAGTAAAGGGGTAGTATGAAAGTTTGGTTTTCTTCATTCAGAGGAAAATAAGATTAACCTTTGCTAACCCACATCAAGACATTATAAAAAAAAAATACTTAACCTTTAACTCATTTTACTTTTAGTCTAAAAATACTATTTGTTCTACATGGCTGCTCCTTCCACTTTTAGCCTAAGTCACTGCTTGAGCGAAGAAGCTATTTTATTGCTGCCAGCCCACCTAGTTTTCAGACCACACAAAGCCAGGATTACGAGATTATCTGGTGTTAAACAAGAGGTACATTACTTTGTGTATTTCTTTTAAAGGATGTTTTAAACACAATTATGGACTGATATAAAATGTGATAGTATCCCATTTCTGTTTTGTTGATTAAAAGAAAGAATTTACGCAAAACCAGCTTAGACATTAAGTGAGATTCAAATCACTACAGTAGCAGCTGGTATCATTAGTTGCCTAGAAGACTGGTGAAGATAAAGGATTAATTATCTGAAGTCCCAGCACCGAAGTCCTGATGAAGTAGTCACCCAATAGAGTGCCTGGCTATGCAACTTGCACAGGTTACACAGTGATGAACCATTTGAATGCTGAGAGGAAATAGTTTCAAAATCTTCCTGTTTCCTAAGATTCAGGAACAGTCAGTCTTCTCTGCCACATGACATAGGTATCAGATATTTCACACCAAAACATCTTTGATGATTTTGTATTAAGAGAACACAACAACACTGTCATTACAACAGTAACTAATGTCACACTGGCACTTGTACACCCAAAAATGAACCAGTAACTCACTGCACTGCTCACTATGTATTACTAATTACTTAGTATTTCTTCACAAATACCTTGCAATAGAAAGGTGAAAGAGACAAATGACAGAATCTATTTGCTTTACGGTTCTGGATTTATATTTCAGTAACCCCTCAGAACCACTTAAGCTGCCATTTCAGCTAGTCAATGCTAAATCAAAAAACAACCAAAGTACATGCAGGCCAGTAAAAGCTACAGAACGTGAAAATTATAACAGAAACAGGCAGGACTTGGTCAACTACAGATTTGAAGAGTAGCCCCATGCATTTAAATTTTTCTCCAATGATATGCAGCATTTGATGTTGTATAACAAGCTTCTCTCATTATTAAGTCTGATTTATTTATATGCTCCAAACCTATTGTTTTCTTTCCAAATTAAGTTCTCAGCCACCTTCTCTAAAATCTCATGTCTAATCATCAGCCAAAGCCAGCTACAGCTAGAGTTCTCCACTCTTTCCTGAATTTGTTTGCTTGTTCTTAACACAAGGGCTTAAACATGAATACCAGAGGGCATTTAATTTGACCACTCTGCAATCTTAATCCTACTGTTAGTTTCCCCTTCTTTACCACCGGTATAAGCTATTTATCATAGTCACTTTCTCAAGGCCCTTCACAAACTGTCTTCACTCAACAACCACAATTCAGAATTCATGTATGGTACTAAACTTTCAGATAAACAACAACTCGCATCTTACCAAAATGAAGCACAAAACATACTATTCCTCCAAAACGCTGCCTCCTTCAACTGCTCTTAGACTGGCAGTGGTTAATGTACTTGTGTGCCGAGACCACAGCCCATTTTGTTGAGCAGTACTGTTCTGTTTTTCTAGGCCTCGACTTCAGTAATTCCAGTAAACGTTTTTCTCCACTTGTCAACACTGAAGAATTTCTGAACAGACTTTTTATTTCTATAGTTGTGGTTGCATCTAGAACAAAGCACCCTATATACTACATATAAAAAAAATAAAAATCAATGAATGAAAAAAAAATCCTCATAAAAAACCAAAACCCGAAAGTAACTTCAGCATCTACTAAAAAATACACTCATATCAGTACCAACACTAAAACAGCAATAGGAATCTGTGAACGTTGAACAGACTTTAAACTTAATGCTTCAGGAATTCCTTGTCCATAACTATTTCAGCAACATCTGACTTTATAAACAGAGCCAAGAAGATGTTGTAGTCCAAAAGTAGAATACAACAGAAATGTTAAATTTGTTCATGACATAGAGCCATAAACTGATCACATCTGCGTGAACAGGACAAATTCCAATACAATGCTCAGAGAAAAGCACCCTTTGGAAATCCTGTGCTACAAACCCCAAATTTGGCCCAAAATCCTAAAGGTGTCAAAAGCTCTTGTTGAAGAGGTCTGGGGTAAGAGAGAGGGCATCTTTATACTTTAGGTCCACCCTACAAATATGCTTCCTACAAATTATTGATCAACAATCCTGCAATTCATTTTGAACAAAGACAACATTATTTTCAACACACCTAAGCTTAAACTTCGTCACCAGGCCTTGCACATCTTGCAGATTCTTAAAACTAGAAAAGGATTACAACATTACAAGAGTTACAAGAAACACTTTATTCTTTCCAAAATAAGAGCCTCCCTTTCCCTCCAGCATTCACAGTACACCTAGCCACATACATAAACCCACAGTCATTCTGCATCTCATAGATAAGTAGTACTAATGGAACTTCTAAAAATGTAATGAACACTCACTCTGGACTCAGAACCCAAGATAAACACAGCGTAAAGAGGATCAACACACATGAAAATTGGAACATTATATTGTTACAATGTCTCCTTAGAACTGCTTAAGTGATCAGAATTTGAAAATTAAGCTTCCTTATTTCTTCCATACATTCTCCAATATCCATTTACATTAAAAAGTAAAAAAGCTCGTAAGTTATTTCACATATTAGACATCCAAGAAGGTGAGAGTCTGAAGTCCCAGCATTCATGCTAGACCAAAGCAGACATTTTAAATGCTGTTTCTTCACTAGCAATAGGACTGTGTAACTGAGTACCCTAACCCCAGAAATAAGACTTAAGTTTCTTTAAGAGTTTTTCACTCCTCCTTGCAGTAGATATATTTTCATTGCCATTTGAAATTTAAACAATAGCGGTGCTTTCATTGCCCCATTTCAGATTTAAGCAATAACTGTTGTGACTAAACTGCTTCAGATATCTGAGTAAGTCCAAAGTACAACTCAGAAGAGGTTTAATTTCATAAACCAACCTTTGTCTTAATTTGACAGAGGCCTCAATATAAAGATAACCAAAATTTGCAAATAAGAATTCCCACACATTTTTAAAAAGTAGCCAAAGAAAGTACCTTCAAACAATAACCAAGGAAAAAATGGGAAAAATTGAAAATTCCTTTGTTGACCTAAAACGCAGCCTCTACAAAAATAATCCTCAAGCCCTATGTTTTTCTGTTACTCTGTTCCGTAATAAATGTCATTAAGATGAAACTTTAACCCAAACATAACTATTTGCTACAGCCTTACATGAGTCACTTCAGTCTTCTATAAAAAGGGGCCTTTTAGGGAGACAAAGGAATGAGTCCCCATAAAATCCCAACTTTCCTTAAAAAAGAGAAAGAGCTACCTGCGAAGATCAAGGCCCAGGCTCTGTATCCCATCTCCTACCCTGCCACATAGTTCTAACCCCAGTCCATTAATGAAACCTTAGATTTAACATAACCAAACCACCGCAACTGCCAGATTAGACTCAATACTTGCTTGGAATTAAAAAACAACTCAGTTTCAGTTCTGTGACCTAGCTACATAAATAGGAAGAACAAACATTCCCAATGAAACCGGTGCAAGAGGAATGATTTAGTCTGTTAAATCTTCATAAATTCAAGACCATTAAGATGACAGTAACAACTCAAACCCTATGCTGTCAGGCACACAAAAATTCCTCATATTGATGTTCTTGCTTTATGCCATAACTAACAAATCAATGCATCAGAGAAATAAGAAAATAGAATATTTTTGTGGATACACTGTAACACATTTTGCCAAGAGTTGGAAGGTGATTTAGGACAAGTGGTTTTAGTTTGGGGGGTTTTTTAAACACAAAAGCTCCTACCTGTACCCAGGCATTACCGTTAAGAACACAAGACTTGACACTGGCTATGGATCAAATATTCTTTTTCAGGCATTGGCACAGAGTTCTTTGAGAGATATAAGTTTTTGTGTGCAAGTGGTTTCCCATTTCTTATGTTAGCTGCAAACTATATTAGAAGAATTTTTGTTGTTGAAAGACTTATCTTTACACTCACATTCAAAAAACAAAATCTGACTATTTATCCTCTTCATCACTACTCATATTTCATCTTGCTAATCTCGTTATTTCAGTTTCATTTGTCTAGCTGCTATGACAGAAAGGGAAGGCAATTATAACCAACAAAACAGCTAAGGCTTTAAGTATTTCGAGATTCTTTTATACATCAGAAACGCAAAAAAGGAGGAATAATGGAGTTTTGCTTTTTATTAAATTTTTTGCACATCACAAGCAACATAAAAACAGAAAATGCCTATGCTCTCTTATGAATAGCTCAGAGTTTTCCTGAAGACAGTTACGCTAATTATTTAAGTCAACAAAAATATCTGTAAGGCACATTAAGGGTCGATTTTAGATTTTAAACACTCACAGGCCTTCAAGACACACACACTCCCCTCCTGACTGCTGATCTTAGACACTATAGCAACAAGTGAACATTTGTTCTGAAGGAATGCGGAGTATGCAGCTGGGGGAGGGGTAGTACTATCAGTCACAAACTTATCTGCTGGTCCACCAAGTTAAATAATAACCACAATCTTCCCGAAACTGAAGAAACAGCATTTACTACCCAATGTTAGCTACCTGCATTTAACAGGCAGCTTACACTTTGACTATGAAGAGCACAGTTTTGCTTGAACTGAACTTCAAGAATAGGTTGTTTTTTCTCCTGCTTTTGTTCAGACTACTGGAAACAGCAGCAGCAGAATGGTTACATGACTGCAGATTAATTAAGCAGTGCTCTAATACTGCAAACCTCCAAAAAAACCAGAAGTGTCTTCTGGCTCAGGTCACAGCACCTGGAAGTCCGAGAATCCCTAACAAAAGCCTGTAAGACTGCAGACTCAGAAAAAAAAGGAGCTTGCTTGGGCAAAATAGTTCGTGGAATGACCTGGAGTGAAATGGCAAGAAAGGGGGAAAGTTCTCTCTCCCAATTTAAGGGTAAATTCCTGGGGAAGTTATGAGTGTCTTCCATAAACTGTAAACTACTTTATGTTGGATTGTTGTGGGCTTGCCTTCATTCAAGGTTTCCCAAGAGCCTTCACGAACAGACTTCTCTGGAGTACACCAAACTTCTTAGGTCTGAGGAATCTAGCACTGAATGCGAACAGGACTCAAAGCCAGGGATCTCAGAGGTCTCTGCTCATGAGAGAGACCAAGAAGAAAGGACAGTGTGAAAGTAAGGGAAGCATGGGAAAATGATCAGGATCTCTGGCTTGCTGTGGTCCTAGAGCTCTACTACAAGATACCTATCGTGTTGTTTTTCCTCTGAGTTTTGCCATAAAAAGCATCAGAAGCTGTTAAAGAAAAAAGTAATCACTACTATTGCCTTTGGGTTCTTTGCAATAATTTTACTTGTTAAAAGAAATTAAGGAAGTATTTACTTTGTTCTTATCCTTTTTTACATCCTTAACATCTCTTCGCTTGCAGAACTTCCACATATGTCGAAGAACAGTTTCAATTTCATATCAACAGAACTAACATTTGGAATTTACCACTACCTGGAGATGTGTGAAGGGTGTACTAACGAATCTCCAGGTCAGAAAGACTGAAGTATGTATGTCTTTGCATATAAGCACCAGGTTTTAGGAAGGCAAGTTTAAAACAGGACTGTCAAATGCAAATAGGGAAAAGCTCAGAGCTAAAACAACTGATTAAATTGCCATCTACAAGGAGAATTTTCTGCTTGCTGTTCTTTATTTCCCCCCTCCCCTTTCACATACCCCTGTCAAACTCTCCATTCAAGAAAGGAGAAAAAAAGTTGGTACAGCATACACTGCTAAACCCTGTGAGCCCAAGGCAAAGCGCCACACCAACTCTGCCTAGACTCTAACAGTCTCTTTCCATTTTAACCTCTGCCCACTCATTCATTTGCCAGTCACCTTCTACTCTCTTTTGCTGATACTAAGTACAACTTTACAGCCAGTTCACGGAACTCATCTGGCTGAAAACTAGTTTCTTTCTTCCCAGGACTAGTTTTCAGGCAGCATCTGCCCCCCAGAACTGGCTTGCTATGTAGTCCAAAGAGAACCACTGTGAGGGCCAGGAAGAGGTAGTGAGAACACACCTTATGTTTCTTCTCTAAGCTGCTGTAGAGATACACTATTAGCATGGTTTAAAACAGAGCTCTTAACATACACTTTATAATAAGAAAACAACAATTTTAGGTTCATCTTGTAGATTTTCAGCAGTTACAGAACTGTGCCACCAATTCAGCTGCTGATAGGGAAGAAAAACCTGTAATTTCTGCAGAAGCATCCTCAGAAGTTACTCTTTACAGTCACCTTACACCTGCCCCTGTCTGGTTTAATCCTGGCTTCCCTGCACTATGCCACACACGGTTATTTCTGCCAACCCTGCTATGGGAACAGTAACAGCCAAAGAAACAAATACAAACTGTCAGAATTCCCTTCTTAACACCTTATTTGGCTCAGCAGGAGGATGAACAATTACTACAGGCTAATACATTTAAAACATGCAGTTAGCTCCTTGTGGACCAAGTTTGAGTATAGCTACAAAGTAGAAAAAAGGTCATTTTAATATTAAGTTACAGAATTACTCCTTAGATATTACAAGTACATAACACTTAGGTAGAACTTGGAAGTGATTAACAAAATTCCACTTCATACTATTTGTCAGCATCCTGACATGTTGTGATTTCTGTAATAGGATTTATTATCAGTAGATAGTTTGGTTCCCTCCTTTTTTCTGCTACATGGAGTAAAAGAAACAATGCGCTAAATGTTACATGAACTCCTCCACTTTTTCGAGGATTCTTGAAGGTCATTTAATCAATTCGCAAGCAGATTGTTTGCTGCCCTGACAGCATTTTACTTTCCTTTTTCCCATAGTGTTTTTTCATTTAGGACATAAAATACTATCAAACAGAAACCCAGCACCATCTTTCACAAAAACCAAAGAAATCAGTCCAACTTCCATCAAAACAAACCCCTCAAACATTCCTTCCAGACACTGTTGCAAAGAAAACACTTTCAGATCCTTATTTAGAGCTGTTTGTCCACCTACTGAGCACTCATACTGTGAGATGTCATCAGACAGGTAAACACATCCAGTTAAAGGTGTATCAAAGACAGCACCTTTCATTGAGAAACATCAAAACTGGAATAAAAAACAAACAGCAAAATTACACCTCGTATTATAAATTATCATCATTTCAACCTGTAATCTTCACTGCAATAGCTAATGAACTTCAGATTTCCCTAGCAAAACAGGACAAACTGACTTTCAAAAATACTTGCCTCAGAAAAAGAACATTAATGTTTCACATTGTAAGAAAATAAAGAAACAAGAATCTACTGCTAAAATCATACTAAAATATGGATAATACTAAAAAAACATAGATTATCAAGCCTGGAAGGGCTGAAGAGAAATGCTTCATCTTTGATCCTCAGGCACTACACTCAGTAGACAGTTTCTGGTTTGTAGTGCAGCGTGTGATTAATACCAACCTCCAAAGCGCTAAAAGAAGGGTTTGAACTCACTAGAGATTACAAGTTCCTTATTTGAGGAAACTATTTAACTTGACACACCTTTAAAATTGTCCCACTGGGCTGAATATCTTGTCCTTCAAAAATAAGGATCTGATAGGTTTCAAGTTAGGTAGCATTCCTGATCCTTTTGAAAGTATGGCTACTACTGCAGAGAAGGTGCAGACATTCCTGACCAGGCCATCCAGCTTCACCAGTATTTTCACCTCTGCATGAGTTTAAAAAAGACAACAAAAACCAGAACCAAACCAAACCAAAACCCAACAAAAAAACCCACCCCACACTTATCAAACTAAGAAACCAACAGCAAAATCCGATCCTCAAAGAGAAATCTACAGTGCAAGTTAAGAGATTTATCTCACCACTCCATTTTCTAAGATATCTGGAAAAAGAGTATATTAACATTTTTGAAGAAGCTACAATTTAGATTAGTTGAAGATTGGATTAAGTTGAGGAAAAAAGTTTTTGCTCATGAAAAGGATGTAGAATAACCCACATAAAGCAAACAATATCACACTTTGAAGATTACTTCAAAGTTTGTGATAAAGCATGCAATAACTCCTAAATATATTCTGAAATACAGTCAAGAATATATTAGAGCATAAAGTATAATTACTCCTGCACTTTTCAACCACATGCAAATTTTACCCTTACAGCTATTCATAATGAAACACAGTATTTCCCACAGTCCCAAGGGCAGATCTTACAGTACGAAGCATACATTACATTTCTTAAAAACAAATAACAGATGTAACAAAACTAGTAGCTAACTACCTCCAGACTAGGAAAACAGGAAAGTTTGTTCCAGCTCTGACACGATACAAGTAAAAGCTACTGTTTAGAAGTGAAGCACTTAGTGAAATTTCTTCTAATTAGGAATATTCTTTTGTGTGGTCCTTTTAAACCGGAGTAAATGAATCTCATTTGAGTAAAGACCACACAGTGGCATCATTTGCTTAAAGCAACAGCAGAATTTATTATACGCAGTAACAGCACAGACTACTGTGTTGCCAATCTCATACATAAATAGCTATTCTTAAATACATTCTCAGGTCTGTGTATCTATGCAATAGCCAATACTATTTGTGAACTGATAAATTCTCTAACAGAAGTTTGTAAGGGTAAGTCCTGCATGTTTTGTCCCAAAAAGTGGCTTTCATGCTTTCTATACAATTTTCATGAGGTATAGGCATTTTTAGATTTTTAAATGATTGGACAGTATTCTGTATCTCCTGTTCTCCCCAAGGAGCATATTACCAATGCAGAAGTCACCCAGCCTCCAAATTCAACAGTGCTTACTTGCAGATGCATTAAACCCATGCTTTGGGACAAGTTACACAATTTAGCTTAAGTATACTTCACTTAAATTCACTGGTATTTTCAATACTGTGGTCAGGTTGTTAAGCTGTGGGATGCTAACAACTTCTCAGTTCCTACAACATTCTCTACCGTGGAAAGTAACTTCTGAAGATCAGAGATAGCTCCAGCCTGTACTTCACTGTGTGTCCTAACCTTTCAAAGAGGGGTGCAAGCTGAAGGCAACAATTGGGTTCTCTCACTCTCAACCAATAACTGAAAAGTACTATCAGAAGTCAAAAAATACAGAGAGAAAACTCATCAGCTTTCAAGCCATTATGTCTTAACCACTTTGTAATTAGGATGTATGTTAAAACTGAAACAAGAACTAAACCTGCAGTAGATCAAGAACACAGAATGTCACCAGCAAAACTGAAAACTCAAATGAAAAGCCCTAAGAGCAGCACAGATTGCAGGCAATGAGCTGAGTCTTCTAGGTATTACTTCAACATATACTCTCCAGTTTAGCCTTCCAGGCAGGGATTTCTAAGGAACTGTTTTTTCTTCTTGTTAAAAAGGAAAGACGACTGACTTATTTTGAGTCCCCTCAATATAGTTTAATTATCTCTGACTTCATAAAGTACAACTGCTACAAATGAATATGATCTTTCAGTTCAAACACAAAGACACAATGACAATATAACTAACCTTACTAGCATCAGTCATACGACACAATCTCACTCATCTGGAAATTTAATTGAAGACTGGACCAAGAGACTGATGCACTAACTATTTGTGCAGTTCAGCCATTACAGGTTTAGCCTGTCACGAGGTAGAATTACATAAAAAAATTACTTGTGAAACAGCATTGGATTCATTGACCTAGGTTCAAAGAATGCCCAGATCACTTCTTTAATGAAGATATTGGTAAAGTATCCTGATCCTGTGCCTCAAGCTGAATCGTTATGTTCAGAGAGTACAATGCCTAGATTCAAAAGGGAATTAAAAAAAAAAAAAAAGATAGCAAGAACTGAAGTGTACAGAACACATGGTAGCTCACTCAACACCAGAGGCAACTGCAGTTCCCTTATGTCCAAAGAGCTGACAAACTTTTCAAGTCCACAGTTCCATTCAGAGGATTTTTTGTTTGAGAGTTTGCGGTGGGCTTTTGAGGGAGAGGAGGATTGGAGGGGTTTTATGCGAAGTACCACTAAGAACACTAAGAAACAAGTTCCCTACTTGATGCCAGCAAGTTTTTTTGATTTCATTTTATACAAGAAACATTTTTGGGCAAGAGTCTGAAAATAATCAAAGTAACTTAAAAGGCTGGGTTTATCTTTGTTGAAAAGCAATATCCAAAATTGATTTGGTATTATGACAATGAGACTACTGTAAGAAACTAAATTACACTAGTGTAAATAATACAAAGAAATAGCCTTGAAATTTACAGAATATTTCAGTTATATAGCACTTTCCCCTTAAACGATATGTCAAGTTATTCTTCATGTTATATATGGACTTGTATTGATATCGTACAAAACACAGTCAAATTCTATAATCCAAAGGCACTTCCGATCTAGTTCAGACACGAATACGTGTTATAATCCAAAACAGTTTAGATTTTTCATCCAAGATATTATCACTACATCAGGAGTATGTTAAGTGAACCACAGGTGAATAAATGGTAGACTCTTCCAATGCAGCCCAGCTAATGCAAGCAGGGAATACAATCATCAGTCGGTATGAAATTCAGGGTGTGTACCCACTGGATTCAACCTACCAACCGATTCAGACCCCAGCAGCAGAACAGCCAGCCCTGGCGAACAGGGTACCACATGGTCAAAAGTGAAGTTACTGTGCATTAGAAAGGAGTTCTTAAAACAATCTGTCAAATTCGTGAGTTCTGTGAACAGCATATGAAGAAGCTAACTGAAGGAATAGCAGTTAGAGACTGGAAAATAGCAGACTAGGAACACTTGCCAAGCAAATACAAGAGCTCACTGATGCAACCATGTTGCATCAATTACATTTGCTACTTCTGAACTGCATAAAGACATATGTTGCATACACACATCAAAGTAATTTATTTCCTGTAGCTAGCAGCAGAATTTAATTTGGTTCTTATTTCATAAATTTTAAAGCAAAGTTTTACCATTCAATAAAATCTACAGCAAGTCAGTAGAAAAATGTCCAAAAAGGAAGAAATTAATTTCCTATCCCTGCAATTGATTCCACCTTGGAATAATTCATGTAAATAATTTCAGGATGATGGTAGAGCTGCAAGCACTATGAGCCAGAATTTTAGAATTCTGTGTAAGAAGTCTGTTCAATCGTCTTTGTCATTTTTTTCACAGAAAACTGTAATCATTTCCCCAAGAGAAATAAGATGGAGAAATGCAATCCAAAAATATGCCACTTCCAGAAGGTTGTCTCCAGCCAGCAGTAAGCAAGCCCAGCATTTCAGAGCTTACTGCAGTACAAAACAAGATCACAAATCCTGTCTTCCATGTTAGTTTTCTGGATCTTCTGAGTCTAAAATTTTGAACTGCACATTAACTAACAATGGTTGCATGGCAACTGGAACACTTCAGCATTTTGCTAGTTTTTTTCTGTGGGATGCAGATTTCAGTGTCGGTAGGGATCAGACATCCCATCTCACAAATAACCTGTTCGTCCTCTGTGCTTAGCAAAAACACTGATGACATGAAGTGGTCACTAGTCTTATATTATTTCTCTGCTAAGATCTGTTCACACCTTTTGGCAGAGCTATTTCAGTTGTGTGCTGAGACACTTGAAACACAGGGCTGACTGCTAATGCGCAGCACCCGGGACATCTTATACAAAACCACTCTGGATGGCATTTCAGCTACTAACACGATAACATTTCTGTAGCAGTTAGATAAAAGCTTTCCTGCTGATGAACAAAAAAGTACTAAACCAATTTTCCTAAAGGAACAGTCGCACACAATCCGTGCACATTCCTCAGGAGCAAGGAAACTGGCAGTTTCCACCTGCTGGCAGAAGATGGTAAATACTTATCTTGTAGAGGAAGGAAGTGCAAAGAGTTACATTCTACCTTACAACTCACAATACCAGTGCAGAAGACTTTCAAAAACCAAACCAAACCAGCCTAGAAAACTGAAACATCACCAAAATATTAACAGAATTCTTTGGAATTACAGGAAATATTCAGGTGGTTAAAAACTAATCTGTTGATGGTCTCACTAACTTTCAGCATCAGCCTAGACAGCCTGCTAAAAGCCTGCTTTCTCTTGTTATGATTATGAAAGAGATTTCACAGTGTTTTGATGAGGAAATACAGAACCCAAACAACCACCATTTCCCGTATCATGCTGGGGGAGGGGAGGAAGGGAGGTTAAAGGGGGAAGGTAAAGGGCAAGAGGGAATAACCACAGTAAAGGCTAGTGAAAAACATAAGAATAGAGTTGTGAGAGTTCCATAAAATCTAAGAATTAAGAATAAAGAACAACCAACAAACCTTCTGAAAGAATGGCTTCCTTTAAATACAGTAGCACATCTGCAAATTTTCTGACATCATTCACCAGTTGCATGATATATTCCGGATCCACAACAGGATTATCATAGCAGTCAGAGCTGGAGCTAATGCTGCTCAGAGAGCTGCTCTTGGTGCTGCGCCCCATTCCCCAATTTCCTGAATTAGAGATGGTGAAGAAGTTGGAGGTAGACAGTCGGGCTAATCCCAAACCACGCTTGTTACTTCCACCGTTCTGTCGCAACATCCCAGCAGCCGCTGTGCTTGTAGAGCTCTCGCAGTTAACACTCAGTGCTCTTTACTGTCCATTTGACGAGCCAAAGGCGAAACCCTTAAAAATTAGAATAAGGGGAGGTAGAGATGAAGGAAAAATGTTGATTAGTACACAAATAGATGTGAGTACTGACAAGGTCCAAAACTTCTTTCAAGTTGATACTTCTTTACACTACAATGCTTAACTGAAGTATTGTTATTTCACTGTTTGAAGGTGGTTATATTTGTACAGCAGATACAGTTTTGCATAAAAATCAATAGTACGCAGAAATTATTTCAAAAGCTAATTATGATACATACTTATTTCATGAGAAAAGTTTTCTCCTTGAATATTCTTCTGTAAACCTTAAGAACCAAGCTCTTGACCTCTACCCTGAGACCTGATCCTTACCATGAGATGTTACTACAATTGAATACAATTGTAAATACACTTGATGTGACAGGGACCACGAACAACATCATCGAACTTGCATCAACCACCAAGCTGTATTCAGCATCCTGTCTCTTAAGATAACAGATCTTGATCTGATAGGATGAATTTTCTTTGTATAGACTGTTCAAAGCAAGAAACTGTGGCCTGTCACACTTTGTCTCAGAAAAGAAAATATCCTGCAAGAAGTTACAGGGGCTTTTCAGCCTGCTGTCCTTCAATATGAAGGGAAAGCAAAGGAAACTCCCATGACAAGGAGGTTGGAACTGGATGATCTTTAAGGTCCTTTTTAACATGAACCATTCTATAATTCTATGAAAGATGCAGAAGAGTGAAGAGATTTAAAAATATTCTAGTATCAATCAGTATCTTTAAATCTCAGTGCAGTTAATCTTGAAGACTGCTGCTCTGCTTTAGTATAACTTATAAGTTCCATCATAAAAATGCACAAGTTTGGGGGAGGTTATATTGGTATAGCCAAGCAACTTCCTGCATTCCTTTCATTTAGGAAAAACAGAATGCTACTGCAAATTTCCCCATGTCGGGTTAAGCGATTCATTTCAAAGCAGCAAACTCCAGGTGGCAAAGTCAGGTATGGTTCCAGCAGCTTGCACAATGCCTGCTATTATTCTCTCAATATCAGGAGATATTCTCCATGTTGACACTATAAAGTAAAAACTACAGCAAAAAAAACCCCCAAACTGGAAGACGACAGCTAAAGAGCTAAGGTGGTTGCAAACATAGCCTCAGCAAAATCTCAAATTCAACTATTTTAGCTAAAAATAAAAGTTACTAAGACCTAAGAATGCAAGTTGAGAGGGATTACCCTGCATATATTTGTATTTGGTTAGACCAGCTGAAGTAGCACCCTGAACATTTTAAACAATCCCACTACGTATTTCAAAAGATGATATTTTAATGCACTTAAATTATTTTTCCATTACTTCTGCTTTATTTATTTTTGTAATTTAAAAATATCAGAGGAAAAGTGGTGAAAGCAGTTGTTTTTGCAATTAATCTGGCAGTCCTTCCACAGAGTGTGCTGGAGGTGAGGTGAATTTCAGAATTTAACACAAATTAACTGCTGTAGTTTCTGTTTACCATTTAAAGTCAGTACCTATAAGAGTACACATGAGACCATACAAATAATGCAGATAATTAAGCAATCCCAAACAGCTCAATAGATTGAAGTGAGGTTTACGTTAAACATTAAGCACATTGTTTAAGCAAGTTTCTTCTGTTCCCACACGTAATTCTCACAGTTACTTTGCAATTCCTCCTTGCAATTACAGAAAAAAAAAAGCGCCACAGAAGCTTTTCTCCCTTTAACAAGTGTGATATCTATTTATATCGAGACAAGAGATTTTCATATTATTTAAAAGACCTACCTCTTTTAAGTCTGGCCAGCTTCAGAGTCAGCTTTAAGTGGCATGAGGTGTTAGACCTGTTCCTGTAGCTTTTAAAGCTGTGCTATTTTACAGATATATAGGGGTTTTATTATTATTATTATTCATATGAGCAACAAGTAGTACAATAATGCCACCACTTTGCAAGTGACAGAAGTGATGACAAAGTGCTTCTGAATGAGAAAAACTCGAGAGAAACTTCTGCTGGTTGGAACAGCAGCAGCAGCAGCAGCCCAAGCCGACCAGTTCAGTGCAAATCACCTTTTCCGCGGCAACACTGGCCCCTGCGCCTGCTCCTCCCGCCTCGGGAGGCAGAGAGGAAGCTTCCCTCGCAGAACACATGCCTTTCATTACCGAGAAGTGTTTCATATTTCTTCAGGAGGCTCTGCTTTTGAAAACGAAAAGCGTCCACCCGCTTTTCTATAAACGCCTCCAGACTCCTCTGGTTAAGGGCGAGCCACTGCCAGTCCCGACGGGAAAAGGAGGGGGAAAAAGAAAGAGCGCCAGATATTTCAGAAATTTGCTCTCCCAGCACAATTTACCCAGGAGGGAGGGAAAAAGGGGGGGCAAAAAAACGGAGGGGCCCCGCCGGCAACCCCGAGTGGGGGTCGGCGCCCCGCCCCGCATTCCAGGCGCCCTGCTGAACCAGGGACGTGCGTGCAGGAGGCGGAGGCGGCTTGCAGCCCTCTCGCTACCGCGCCAGGGCACAGCCGGGCTCGGAGCGCTCAGGTCCGCACCAAGGACCCGGACAGCCCCAAGTACCTCGCTCACCACCGCTCCCGCCGCGGCGCGTCCCACGCCCCCCCCCCCCCAGTGGTGGCTCCACTTACCGAAGAGCGGCTGCCGAGCGCAGGCAGCAGCCGGGCCGCCGCGGGCGCTGCGCGCTCCCGCCCCATGGAGCGCCCTCCCCACCTCGCTGCCCCCTCCACCGCTACCGCCGCTACCGCCCACCGGGGTCGCCGCCGCTCCCGGCACCGCCTCCTTACGCTCCTCGGCTCGCCATTGGCCGGCTGAGTGCCGAGGGGCGGGCCCTCTCGCGGGCCACGCCCCCTCTCTCCCCGGTGGAGCGGCGCGCGCTCGGTGCGTGGTCGGGGCGAGGGGACCGGTAAGCGGGACACAATGGCCGGGAGGGGAGGCGGGCACCGGAAGGGAGGAATCGTCGTCCCGTGGGAGCTCAGCCCTCCGGCGCGGAGTCAGGGTGCGAGAAGCGCGCCGGAAAGGGAGCTGCGCAGCAGCAACTGGTGTGCAGGCAGCGAGCCCCAGGGGAGACGGGTCCAGGCTGAGAGTGCGTGGTGTTTAGCAAACAGGGGGTGCGTTTAGGTGATTCGCCTCACCAAAAAAAACCACTGGGGCAAAGGGGAGAAGGCGCATCTCGTTCTCAGCCTCCCACGCCCTCTGCTCCTGGATCCAGTGTGTCGCTCACTGTATGACTGCCAGCATTGTCGGGAGGGAGGAAATAAAAGCACACTGCTTTTATTTCTGGATGAGCTCTATTTGCTACCTGGGGAAAATAAAACCAGTGACAAAATCAAGGTGCAAGAACATCAGAAGACACCCCCAGGATGGGAGTGGATCCAGCTACCCAAACAGCCTACATTTTGGCATAATTTAGCTTCTGAATTCAGTTGTATGTGCACTTATATGCACATTTCTCTGGTTAAGAAGAAAAATAAGCTGCAAAAGCAGAAATTTGCAGCATCATACAAAACTCAAACATATCGCAGCAGTGTGAGGACCTTTATACCTCTATACAGACTTCTGTTACATCAGCTCTGAGTAACTGATGGCAGCAACAGTTTTTCTGTCTTCTAGAGGCAGGTACTATATACCACACTGTATTTGGCACTAATAAAAAGCCGTTTAAATTCAACAGTCTTAGATTCTATGCCCAAGCTCTGGAATGGGAATACTTTTGATAAAATATCAAAGCCCTCAGCATCTAAATCTTGGCCCGGTCCCTCAGCCCTTGCAATTTCAGGCTTTATGTCTTGAAATTCTTCATCCTTGCTCCAATCTCCTTTCCTAGCACACTACCCATTCAATATTTTGTATCAGAGCACCCGCCTTCTCCTTGGTCCATTCATAGTCTCCATATATGCCATAATTTCCTTTATTGGAAGAAATTTATTCCCTTTCTATTAGAATTTATAATCCGGAAACTAAGCAATCAAACTAAAACAAGTTGTGATATTGCCTATCTTTAGTGTCAATGTTAAGGACTGCTCAATAACTTTTCTTTACCTTACCTTACAAAAATCCTAAATAAAATGTGATGTAAATTGAGAAATCCATTAAATGTGTTATAAATTCTTGAAGTCTTCTACATATGGAGAAAAGCAAACAAAGAAAACAATGCCTCATATTTCAAAAATATTTTGATAATTCGGGTAATTGATCCAGCAAATGTCAAAATCAGGCCAGAGCAAACAATTGTAAACTAATTTAAGGTGAGAGCAAGGGACTACGGGTGGGGAATGCAAGTTGAATAGTGCATTGAACAAGCACATAATCAGAAGAAGGTTTTTGGTTTTTTTTAAAGATAAACAAGAAATTCCACCTATACTAATCAATAGACAGAACACAGGGCAATGGATACTATTTGGTCTTCCAGACCTTTGTTAGAAAGAAAAGCATAGAGCTACAGCAGACTCACAGTCTTCCTTGCAGACACTCTTTTTGAAAACAGAAGTGTTTTTTTCTTGCCATACTCACACCATTACCAAGCACGTTTTAGAAAATACAAGGAAGAGTACACAGTACATATGCAGCTGTAGTCCTTTCAGTGTTTCTGAAGTAGGTATATATTTTGTTATGCTTATGTCCCTCTTCTTTCTCTCATCTTGGCCCCAGCATAGGCTAACCTGCATCTATACAAGAATTTAGCAAATTCTTTTTGGTGAATCATTTATTTGCCACCCCCCCCCCCCCAGTTCCAGAGGTCGAATTGAAAGTGACAAAAAGCAGAAACACAAGGATTACATGGTTTTATGCTTCTGAAATATTTTGTTTCAGGTAATTTTATTTAAAACATATTGTGGGAGGCCTAGCTTCAAACAAGAAGAAAATTCTTTCAAAAAATAATTTGAGCCCACATCTGCCACATTATATGGATGTTAAGTGCAATTTTGTGTTTTCCTCAAAGTAAAACAAAAAACAATTGTCCTTTTTCATTTTGGTTGTTAAGAGCTTTTTTCCTGCTTATTTTCAGTTTGGCTGCCAAATTGAATACAGAGTCTTCTGTATTCCCCCTGAAACAAAACTAGCACAAAACAGCTACAACCATGGCTGAGACCGTACAGTGTTGATTACCTCCTAAATTGCCTTGGAAAATATTACATGAAAGAGAAATGGAAATAACAGATCTACTTTCAAGAAAGTATGGCTTGCATAAAAGACCAGGTCTACATCACAGCTGACAACATTTGTTGTGTTAGATAAACTGGAAGGAGGATTAAGGGCCTGACAGCTGCCTTATTTTGGTCATCCTTTGCTACTCTACAGAGCTAATACGCCTTTTTAGCCAAGTATAACCTACAGCATCACTAATCAAGGCTCCAGGGAAGCAACTGAAGTTGAGCAGCTGAAAGGTTGTTTAAAAGTCACCTTTTTCTGCACTTCATCCAACTATCATAATTTGCTTTGAATGAACCATCAGTTCATTCAATGAACGGTCAGTTATTAGGCAAACAGTGAAGACTGGGGCGATAAAGATAGTAAGTACAGTGTCTCAACAATGTATGAGATCTGACACAAAAGAACCCAAGACTAACCATATATCTCTGGAACCCAGAGCGGAAGGGGAGAGCCAAAGAGGTGGTTATAGAATGTGTTCTGACCTGTCACCATGAGACAAGGCTCATTTCAGTGGCTTCACTCAGTAAGGGTGGACACGTGTTCAAATATAGATGTTTTCTTACTCCTGGTTGGAAAATATCCCCATGTGCAAGAGTGAACAGCGAGTTAACATCGCGACAACACACCAGCCCATAACACTTTGTCTGTGATGCAGTTTTTAGCTATTAACAGCATCACTGTGCTTGAGTATCCACCCTCTTTACCAGACCTGGCTCCTTCTTCCCAAAGATCAAGTCAGTACTGAAAGAAACCCATTCTCTGTAGAAGATGTGAAAGCAAAAATTATGGAGATCCTCAACAACCTTTCAGAAAATTGTTTGAATATTGGCAGCATCATACACTGTTTTGAAAGTAGTCGTACTTGGATTTCTTAATTTGTTAAATAAAAAGTGTTACAGGCAAAGACTTGGTTTTTTTCATGTTGAACCTCATATTCTCCAAGAAGAGACACCAAAATCAAATTAGCCTTCATTAAAAAGCTGAATTTTCCTTTGAGCAGCCACTGAAATCTCTAACTCATTAAAAGCCACTTGTGTGATTCTTTTAACAGTTTTTTTTTTCTCTGATCGAGCATGTGTACACAGAGAAATAAAAGCAATAGCACATCTCTTTTTTAAAAAACCCCGAACAATACCCTATGCAGTAAACTCCAAGTGCCTACTTCTTGCTTCTCAGCGTTGAATAGTACTTTACTAATACAAAAGTCCCTTTGAAATCCAAGGAAAAGCCTGCTTGATGAAAGCTGCTCTGTACTGCAGCTTCTAATCACTGCCAGAAGAAACATTTCTAGGTAGCAGCACTAATGTTATCAGAACTGGGAAAGTGACATTTGTTAAGAAAACAGTTTCAAAATATGGTTTCTATTTTATGCATTATTTTTTTCTCTTATGAGACCTCCATTTTGGCTGTATTAAATGCCACCCACCTACCTGAGAACACATGGAGATACCCGGATTCATATGCATTTCTAGAACACCCTACATTTCAGCCAGTGCACCAAATGCCCTTAGGGGAGCTATGTGGGTGAAACTGTGGGAGCTGCTATGCACTGGAATGAACCTGCAGAGCCAACTGATAGAGAACAGAAACAGCCCATCTCCTGCAGACATGCTTCTCCCTCAGGGATCAGCCACCTCTCTCTTCTTAACCCTGATCTTCAAGGCGGATGAAAAACACTTCAAAAGATGGGCAAGGGAAATGAAATTCATACCTTTAGCAGGTATTAAAAACTGTTTTTTTTTTCTAATGGCTCATTACAGTTCACCCCCAAGACAATACCTCCATGTTTCTTAACATGATGAACAGGCCTCTCTCTTTTCTATAGGAGGTAATCACTTAATCACCTCTTCCCCTGCTAGTAGATCTCTTCACCACTAATCTCTCTTCTGTTTCACAATTATTGACTATTTTTTTCTCTGACATGACTTGGCTGACATTTAGCCCAGTGCAGGGCAGTTATTCTCAGACCTGATACCCCAAAACTTGTTGCCTTTTTCTTTTCAATTGTATCAACCAAACTAATTTAAAACTTCTTTCCTGGTCTTTTCTCTTTTTATACGACATTCTGCCCTGCTCAGCATTAGCTACATAGTATCACAAACTATTCCTCAAAAATGATACAAGGCTGGAAGCATGATGTGAGAAATGCAACTGGACATAGCACAATTTCATTTGCTAATCCCCCAGGGAAAAGGATCGCCACTGGCACAGGCAGCACCCCATTTCCTAACTTTTAACAAGCAGTTTCTTAAAAAACTTCCATCTTAACTAGTAATTGCCAAGGACGACAGTGGGTGGTGAGGAATGAAAGACTGCATGAAGGAAACAATTTCCAGAACCTTCACAGCTTGCCAAACACACTATTAACCGACAGTAATTATGGCAGAGCGACCTGGTGCTTGGGGAGCTGGGAGGCCTGCAGGTAACCACCCTGGCCCAGTCAGCCCCACCTGCCGCACCAGTACCAGCTGGATTTCGGGGAGTGAAAGCCCAACAATTAAGGGTTAGCAGAGAAACAGGCTGTTTCTACAAGGAACAGGAGGTTTGTTTGGCTGGGAACTGCTTGTAGGTGGTATCTTGCCAAGGGCTGTCAGCCAGGCTGTTGGTCTGATGTGCTCTGGGTAGCAGGGTTACTGCCTGCCAGCTCACAGAGAGGTGGGAAGCAAAGCTGTTGCCTCTGTGATTTGAATTGTGTTTTAATTAGATTTTATGATATAGAAACAGTGTTAACCTAGTTCCTGAAAGTCCTCAGAAGGCTAGGCCTGCAGGAGCTGCCCCTGGGTTTCTCTCTCACTGCTCTGGAGCATGTCAAAATCCTCCTGAAAGCACTGACCATTGCCACTCTCTGCTGTAAAGCAAAAAATTAATTATATATTCTTGACAGATTTTAGTAGCTTAAGTGTTTGACAAATCAGATGAAAACAACAACAGAGAAAGTGTTGATAGAAACTATTCCTTCTCCCTGTTTGCATAATTACTAACACAATAGTAAGTCAATTTTAGTGTAGCAAATACAGCCCCTAATCCTCCGTAGTTTCATAGCTATTGTTAGAGGAAAAATAGAATGTATGTTAAAAATATTTCTTTGCCAGGAAGAAGAGTGTGTTTCAGGTTGGGAGAGATAAGGTCCTTAAGTAGCAATCAAATGCACTACGTGTAATTAAGTGGTTCCTACTTCCAGAGCTATGATTTTGCCTCTTCCTTCCTTCTCCTGCCTCTGATGTTGTAGCATGATTGTCCAAATCCAGTCCTGATAAAATTAGGCAGGTTAAAACAACCCCTGTGGTTCAAGGCCTTGCAGTTCACTGGGATCATTTTTACCAAGAGAGCAAGTACAGCTTGCCCGGATGCTCGCAAACCTAAGCATGGTATTAATAATTTGTCATGGGATGGGGAGCCGCAACCTCACAACCTGCTTTAGGTGAAACTGGAATATTTTTTCTCACTGTTGCTTAGGTTTTTTCTGTGCTAGTCTCACAGACTCTATTTGGCTTCCATATGTGTTTTTGTTGCCAGGGCTCGTATTTTTATGTCAAAGCCTAGTCAAGAGAGACTCAGCTACAGATCAGCACAGTTGATACCTCAGCTGTTGTATAGTTTGTACAGGAATAAATTGTTTCGTATTTAGCTTTTATGCCAATATATCTGTTCCAGATACAATGGTGTATGTTTTCTGGGGTTTTTCCCCCCTCCTTTAGAGGCACAGAAGAAAAAAGAAGAAAAAAATCCAGTTAAACCGAAACTATTTCAAGCTGCTTGCAGTTCTATAAAAAAAAGTCCTGTCTTATACTACACTTACAACAATATATGGTGTTCTCAGTAGGTATGCTCATAAGAGTGTAAGTGAACCTTGTTTAATGGGTGTAGTTAAAGAATAAAGGTGAACTGATATTGGCTGGTAAGGACAATTGAACTTATCATGGTGAATTTGAAGCACAGTGACTGTGTGCTTTTGTAACAGTGTATCTGAACTGTGGCTAGGGGACTGCTCTGATATAGAGGAGGGAAAAGAGATGAACTGTGTTAAGCTGTGCATGACTGATGGCCAGTATTTGGTACTTCAGGACAAAAAAAGAACTGGAAAATACAGGTTATTCTCATCGTTAGAGAGCAAGATGTATTTTACTCTTGCTATAGCTCACTGATAATTAAGCTTTATGCTAAAGTAGGTCTATGTGATTATTATGCTTTCAAACTACAGAAGGTGCATCTGACTGTAATAATACCAAGGCTAGGAAAACAAAATCCAGCTATAATGTACAGCTGATCTGAAGTTTTACTATATTTCATATGCTGGTCGCATTGCCTGAGGAAGTATTTTTTGTACAAGTTGCGCATTCAATGATTTTCATCCTGGACTTTATGACTTGAATATGTCAGTCAAGTTCTTTCTAACATCTTACCAAATTAAGTATTACAGTCTCCTTTGTGATACAGTAATCTTAATCATCTGTATTAGTTTAGGTCTTTAAAATGACATCCTACCTTATTGAACACCGGTGAATATATATGCTAGAGTGAAGTTATATGCTATTAGTGAAGCTGCTGAAGCGATTACGACATGTTCGTAGGTTTTGAAAGTCCAGCGCTATTGCCTGTCTCTTTTGGTGTCAGTAAATTCAGATCAATATCCAGAGGCAATATGTCATGAGGATTCTGTAGTTATAGATATATGGCTATAGATAATATAACTAGATTACCAACAAAGGTCAGCCTCAGGACAGTGCTCTACCCCTACTCCTGTGTAACAGTTTACATAATTTTTCAGTGGTGTTTCGCATCTGAAAAAATGTGCTTGCTTCTGTCAATGATAATCATGAACGCCTTCTGATCATGAATATGAGCATCAGACAAAGCTTCTGGGAGAGGACTTGCTACTCTTATGTTCTTCTTTTATGTTATTGACATTCTATTCTGGGCCAGGGACTGAGGTTTTCCACCCATCTGTATTTCTTTTCTTTTAAAGTATTGGATCTTCACTCAAAGGATATAATTACAAACAGAGGGAAGAAACATCTGTCATGCAGCTGTGAGATGTGTCCACATGAATAGATCTGGCATTAATAAATGCAGCTAGAAAAGATAGAAGTACAGGCTCTTTAAGGGCTAGAAAGTTATTAAATATCTCTTAAATATTTTTGAGTATGCTAATCCCTGAACTGCTGCACAAAAGCTTTTGTAAAATAGTGAACTCTCCTCAGTTTCTGATGAAAACAGTTGTAGATGCCTGGTCCCAAGGTACAGTTCCTGAGCTGTGATCTCAGCTGTGAACCTTCCCACAGCCTAAGTGCAGCACCTACATTCCTGAAGGGGATTTCCTGCTGACCCTTAATGGCCCTTTGCTCAGGGCACAGGTTGTTCAGCTGTCCTATAATGAGGCTCCTAAATCTTCCTATTCACAATACAAGGAGTGTAGGTGCCTAATACTGGATTCCCTGCAGGCTGTGGGCTGGGATTCCAAGTGTTACAGCCCATCGGTCTCTCACTGGACTTGGCCCAGAAGTTGCCATTCGAATACCAACAGTTGGTCAACTGTTTTGTTTTGTTTTCTGTTTTTGCTTTAAATAGTAATGATGAATCGGAATAGCTGTAAGACAGCAGATGCTATTGTAATATAAGATTCGAATAACAGGTGTGAGAACAGGCTCTGGCCTTGGTTTAAATGACATGAGGTTTTTTATTATTATTAATTATTTTCTTATGCAATGGAATCCAGTTTTTCTGCTCTTTGAGGAACTCCTTACTGAATAATGTGTGCAAAATCAGGATCATTGTTTTTTATGCATATATATATAAATCTGAGAAAATTCAATTGCTCTACCTAAAAGAGCAGTATATATTTTGAAATATGGTATAGATCACAGAAGTGTTAAGTGATAAGCTAATAGAACTGATCTAGTTTGTCATCTCATCTAGGTAAAATACTCCGATATTATACTTACAGTTAAAGATCAACAAAGAAATTGTGTATAGCTCTGTTACTTTTGGTCATATATGTGACATAAAAATACAGAGTACAATTCACTACACTGAAACCCACAGTATTTTAACACATTTATTCTGACAAAAGTCATAAGTGGCTTGCACTTACTGATAGCTGTTAAAAATAAGTTAATTTCATCAAATATTATTTTATAAATCTGTAACCCTAATGAGATATCCGAGTTATATATAAATAGAAAAGTGCAGTATTAAATAAATAACCTAAGCCCTACTTTTTTTCTCCAAGTTATTTACTGGCACCTTAGTGGTATGGGACTGTCTGTAGTAACAATATGAATGAGAAATTGAAGCTGACAGGTTTGCGAATCTAGTGAATGGAAAGGCCACTGATGTCTCCTGAGCTATGGCAGAATGCACTCTGGCTGGAGACACTCCTCAATTTTCTCCCCTGAATCTACTTTTCTTGGTAGGAATATGTCAGGATTCTCTGTGAGTACCCCAGCGTGCTTCACAATTAATGAAGATGGTGGTCCCCACATATGACGAGGTGCCTCTGCGAGGAGACATAGACCACATGTCAGGTCAAGATGACTGCAGATAGAGCCCTTTTGCTTTGTCACATCCTGCTGACAGCTGCTCTGGGAAGGGGAGTCTGAATAGGTACAAGCCTATGGGCAGGCATATTCCATTCTGCTAGCACGAGAGGTCTGTTCCTTCCTTGCTACCCTGATACTGTTCTGAGGAGAGGCTTTGGAGACCATCCTCTTCATACAGACGGCCTCCAATTCAAGATTTGACCATGAAATAGCATATAATCAATAAAGCGACACTGGCAATCTTTAGTGTAGGAATGTGATTCCAATGCTGATGGAGTTTTTCTTCCAACCAATAGAAAAATCTCTGAGACAGGCTTGGCTGCCAGACATTACAGGCTTTGAAGTCTGCTGGCAGGTAAGAGCTGCGTGTCAGTGACCTACAAAAACATCAAAAGGTATGTTAGGGAATTCTGTCGCAAGGGCTGAAAGCTGGAAATCTAAAAGAAAATCCTCTAAGAAAATAATAAAGGACTTCAAAGGTAGGATATATGTAGAAAATCAACAACACTGGTCAAAATCAGACAGAGAACCAAAAATTTTCTCTGACTTGAGCAGAAGTTGGAAAGGAAATAAAAGGGAGAAATATGTACCGCTTTGTATGGTCACGTGTACCTACACTGTGTAAGCCGCAACTATTTTGTCTTCAGGGTGTGAATATCAGTATACTCACAATATAAATGTATACAGTTAATGCCTCAAAAGATTAATAATCAGTCTCTATATTTTTCTTTTTACTCTGATATCTACAGGTACTGTGTTGTATGATTTTTTTCATAACATAGTTTATCACAGTGTATTGAGTGTGTAATAGTGAAAGATGCCATCATTAAAGATTGGGTCCTTCCCATTACCTGCCAGAATCCAGATGTGGGACTTACAGACTCAAAGCGAAGGCATTAATAGAGGATATTCACTCAGCTATGGATCAATCTCAAAAGTGTATGTTTTTTTATAATCTCTGGTACTTTGTCTTTTACTTAAGTAAGGATTTTTCAGCAATAAATCCTAACACAAGAACATAAAATTTATGCAGAAGAAACTTTGAAACAGGAAAAAAGTAATGCTTCAAAATAAGAATGACCAGGCTGGGTAAGACCAAGAGTCCAGTAAGACCAGTATCCTGCTTCTCATAAAGGCCAGGGATGGATACTTAAGTAAGATATGAAACATTGGACATGAATATCTAAGACTTTCCCTGAGCTTCTACCTGTTTGCAGTCGAGAAACCTCCTGAGACAAACAAGATTTCCATATATCTAATAATCTTCAGTGAATTCCTCTCCTGTGAACTTGGGTATTCCTCTCCTGAAACTAAACTTGTAGCAAACACCACATCCTGTAGCACGGAGTTCCCACTTTTACAGACAGACTCCGTGAAGACTCGTTCCCCACTAGTTTTGACATCTGAGAGTCACAGCTACTGTACTGAGATCCAGACTGGGTTTCTGGATCTGGCTCCCGCCATGAAACTTGTTCTGTGAAGACGGGCTCCATTGGAACAAAGTGCAGGAATGAGTCCTCCATCAATGCCATTGTGCAACGAGTAAAATAAATCAGATAGAAGGAAAGCCCAGCAGCATATGATCTTGGACATCAAAATGACCATATGGGGACATTTTCAAAATGCATTATAGCACACTTGTGTGTGCTCTGTGTGTTTTACCATGGAGCTGGAGTGCTGTAGAATTCCATTGATCTTTTTTTTTCCTTTTTGTGAAGTTCTATTTTCAGTTTTTAGTGTGTAGCAGTGTTACCAAATGTGGGACAATCTGTTACATCTATGGACTTCTACCACTGCCTACACACTGGGGATGCATAACAGATACAGATTTTTTTTTTTAGTGGTAAGCACTGATTACCTGTAGCCTTCAGTGTGGACAGAGAAGCTTATAGGCAGGTGGTACAGTAGAACACAATTTTGCTCCTTTGTGTGTATACAATTAAAAAAACCCCAAACAACTGTGAAAAAAGAATGCTGTTGAATATGTCAGATACAGTGGGAAGGGTTAAGCTCTTCATATCACCTGCTTCAGAGGCAATATAAAACTTTTTTTTCCCCTCCAGGAGGAAAGTAAGCAGTTCACTTGTCCCTAGGGTGGTAGCAAGCCCTAACAAGGAAAAGCAGGACACATTCCTTCCTTCCTTCCTTTATAACTAGTCACTGAATTGCTCCCAACACATTCCAGATCTGGTAGGATAGCTTAATTATCTTCACCTGGAGGCCACTGCCTGAATTCCTGTCAGTTAATATAACACCTATGGAGTGTGGCACCACAGTTTCTTTCTGATGAAAGTGGGTTATGCTCCCAGTCCCATGGTCATGAGCAGTTTCGTAGGTTTATTTGCATGTGAAGATTTGTGAGTTTTCTGGGTGTAACTGTGCCTATAAAATTTGAGTCTATAAGCATCATCAAATATAATTCCTCCCTAAAGACTTAGAACAGATATATGAAAGATAAAGAACTGTTCATTGTAATAACTTGTGGTTAGGAGTGAAATTCTTAATTGCTTCCTTTACAATGAAAGGTCTGTGTGGAGAAGGGAATGCAGCTCGTTTGCTTTCACTGGCAGCAAAATAGGGAAATTTCTGTAACAATTCATGAGCAGGTATGCAGTGTTATTCCACAAGGCAGCTGAAGATTTTGCAAAGCTATTCAGACAATAAGTCTTGTCACAGAATATTACCGACCAATTGCTCTGGGTCATAATTCTCCATTTCTGTAGTTACAGATGCCATTCACACAGAATATCAAGAGAACTCCCAAGATTCAAATCCTAAATTGTTAGCAAACTAGCAAGTTTATAACTTTTTCCAAACAAGTAGCTAGACAATTAGACTAGAAAAATAAAAGATCTTAAGCATATAGATTCAAACAAAGTAACTTCTCATTGTTTGTTCTATTCTACTGTCATTTATGAAGTATTTTGTAACAAGCTTTGAAACCTACTTGTGTTGCCTGATCTGTTCCAACTAAAGTGTTAATGTCACAGATAAAGATTCTGGAATAGCACTGAAAAGAGTTGCTTCCCAAAAACGTTTTGACAGTTTGGTGAGGCATTAGGGAGTTCCATTCAACAGCATCTTATCACAGTATTGCATAGATATCCAGAATAACACAGACCAGTGATGCCTCTTTATTCATGTCCACTGCAGAAATTGCAAATATGGTAAGTAAGAGCAGAAGGCCTCAAAGGCTTGAAAATAACAGTAAATATGACTCCAAAAGAAATAAAAATGTGTAAGACTGCAACCAGGATAAGCAACATAAAGAGAATATTAGCAATTCAAATTTTGCCCATGTTTACTAATTTATACATTTTATCAAACGGAATACTGATTTAATATAAGACTTCTGACAACAAAATGAAAAGATTACAAGTAAGAGGGGAATGACAAAAGAAGTCTGAATAAGGAAAGGCATCTGTTTTACTAATATTATCTAGATGTACCCCTAAGTATTAATCTAATCTAAACTAGACTAAAAGCTTATAAAAAACAGAGCTTTGGATTCCCTTGGATCAAGAAACAAATATTGTGTTTTGAAAACTGTATAGAATTATCATATGTTGTATACTCTTGTATATATCCTGTATCAACAAGTCTGTATTTTGGGTTGTGTTCAGATACTTGGAAGCTAAAGTTTCCATTCCTGTAGCTGCTTATGATAAATTTCAAAATAAACCTGAGAGACAGAGGCATCTTAAACAAGTACAAAGCTCCTACTAGAGTGAAATTAGTGGTATCATTTTCTGCATAAGTTCAAAAGACTCAAAAAAGTGCTTCAGCAAACAACAAAAAGCACCTGAGAATGTTAGTCACTTTAATTTTATTGTACAGATTATCCTCTGGATACTCATATCAACTACTTCAGTTATATAGGCATTCTTAGGAACTTTTTCTTTCCTTTATGTAAAGAACTTTAATAGGAAAGGAGTGGAATACCTGTTTCTCAGGTGACTTATACAAATATGCTTATCCATTGCTCCCATAACTACCAAAACATTACCCAAGGTAGACCAGCAGTGACTTTCACTGGTTTAACTACTATGACAGCGGAAGGAATATGCTCATGAAATTCACTTCTGATAAATTAAATGAAAAATTTGATTATGAGATCTATTATGTAGATTATTAGCTCTGTGGATGCACTGCTAATATTATTTCTGTACAATCTATTTTACAGATATTGTAGAAAATCGAAGTTATGAAGGAAAGGGGGCTACACTATTCAACCAACGGTAAGTCCTACAGTACAGACATTCTGTTAGACTGTAATTAATCACAGACACCTCTATTACACACACGAGATTTGGAAATGAAGAGGAGATGAATACAGATCATGAAAATAACAAACTTAACTTAAATGATCTGCTATTATTACAGCAAATATACCGCGTGCCATTCAGTGATTTATATTTACAAGGATTATTTTCTTTAGCATTAGCTTTTCTGGTAACGTTAGTGGAAGTGGCAGCTGGGCGATTATAAACCCAGCCTTATGGCACCATCCTGTGGCACGCTTGGTAATCGCACAGCTCCCTGCTGCTGTCACCTGCTGTGACTCCTGGGTGAGAGCGGAGGAGAGCTCAGAGCTCTGCGTTCCCGTCTCTTCCTGTGGCCAGGCATCACTCTGGCTACTCCAACAAAAATTTTACCTTATCCAGGGGAAAGCGGTTTGAAGGGGAGTTTCACATACTTTTGATTCAAATATACTTCTCAACCCGTGGCTAGTTTCATTAATATAAATAAAATATAGACTTGGGACATGTTTGTTTGAAGGAAAAAAAAATCAAATTCATCCCAAGATCCTGAAACAAACTAGAATAAGAAGACTGTGGGATCCATTCCATGGGACCTTGATGGGCTTGAGAGGTGAGCCTGTGCAAACCTCATGAAGTTCAATGAGGCCAAGTGCAAGGTCCTGCATCTGGGTTGAGGCAATCTCAAGCACAAATACAGACTGGGCAGAGAATGGTTTGAAGGTAGCCCTGAAAAGATGGACTTAGGGGTGATTTTGGATGAGAAGCTCAACATAAGCTAGCGATGTGCAGTTGCAGCCCTGAAAGCCAAGCATACATTGGGCTGCATCAAAAGAAGTCAAATGGTCAAGGGAGGGGATTCTCCCTCTCTACTCCACTTTCATGAGAGCTGACCTGGAGTACTATGTTCAGTTCTGGAATTCTCAGCACAGGAAGGACATAGGTCTGTAAAAGCGAGTCCAGGGGACTGCCACAAAGATGATCAGAGGGCTGGAGCATCCCCCAGAGAAGAGAAGGCTCCGGGATGACCATATAGCAGCTTTCCAGTACTTAAGGGGGACCAATAGGAAAGCTAGGGAAGGGCTCTTTATCAGGAAGTGCAGAGATAGGATGAGGGGTAACAGTTGAAAGAGGGGAGATTTAGATTAGATATTAAGAAGAATTTTTTACTGAGAAGGTGATGAGGCACTGGCACAGGTTGCCCAGAGAAGCTGTGGAAGTCACATCCCTGGAGGTGTGCCAGACCAGATTGGATGGGTATGAGTAACCTGATGGACTGGAAGCTGTCCCTGCTTATGGCAGGGGGGTTAGAACTGGATAACCTTTAAGGCCCCTTCAAACTCAAACCATTCTATGATTTCAAAGAAATGTATAATATCAGAGTGGTATGTGAACAAAGAACAAGCAATGCATCTCTGAAAGGTCCCTGAATTTGACCTGAGTTATCTGCAATAATTTAAAGCAAATAGTGAAGCAGTGAATAATCAGGTATAAAAGGGGACATAAATGCATTTGACTTAGCTGGGGTTTTTTTAAAAAATAACTGGAATTTCTATGCAAAGACAATGTCACACACTTTTTCCTACTGAATATTACTAAAACAAATTATATGGTGCCACTTAGAAATTTATTAATGAAGACGGCTAAGTTGATAATTTTTATAAGGATTATAATATGTGCAAGGAACTGGCAAAAAGTGGTAGGATACTGAAACAGAGGCATGAAACAGAATGAAATTGTTAAATACAAACTGTAATATCAACTTCTGAAGAGTAATCAGAAAGAATTTGCCATAAGGAGAACAAAATATTTCAAATTAGCAAGACAATTTAATCTAGTTTACACAGAATGATGAAAAGTGTGATACAGTTCTAAAAACATAAGGATTTAACGACAACCTGAGGTATTTCCTGCAGAAATAGGAGTGACACTGACAAGACACTAAATGGAATATTCAAGCAAATCGGTGTGCAGAAAAGACACGTATCACTGGCACTTGTGCAGAAATGACTGTTTTGGTGCCCAAGGGAAGTAAAAACAAAGGCTGAGTAAGATCAGACATGATTGTTGCATATAAATACGTTAACCAGGCAAATACCAAGGAGGGATATCTTCTAAAGTGAAAGGGCAATGATGATGAAGAACAAACCAATATAAACTGTCAATTTATAAATTAAGGTTAGACTTTAGGAGAATGATCCTTATCTAGAGGAGTGGGTTTCTAGAGTAGATTTCCAGTTGGAACATGGAACAAAATCTTCAGTGATGAATCTAAACAAAAGAACAGAGGTGACACAGTGCCTCCAATAACAAACTGTCCTTCAGGAAATGTTGTGTCTTCCAAAAGCTGTTAGCCAGCTTTACCTGTGGTAGATTAGGTATTTCCTAGATGATCCTATCAACTAAAGACTGGCTGGATATATTAACGTATTAAACCCAGCTAGGAAAAAGCTGAATGCTACCTTCAGAAGGTGAGAATATAGTTAGATAACTACACTGGGATGTCTTTACAGTGCATGGTTGCAAGCATAGTGAAACTTCGGGGTTTACATCATAGGTTGATTGAGAGTTTTGTGCTACTACTAGGTTGTTGTTTGCATTAATATTACCTTAGGAAAGCAAACAAGTACACAAATGCCACAATTAAACTGAATATGTAAAGAGCTAGTTTGGCTTCCCAACCTACAAATTCACTACCACGTACACAGTCATTTTGAATTCTTTTTCATAACATTGTTTTTATTAATTAGTAACTAGGAGCAAAACTAGAGATATTGGCTTTTGGTTGAGTGTTACTCAAAGTATTTCTTTCTGTTGGAGGAGACTATATACCTTTATGGCAAACTGTAGAGCACTTTAATCCTTATTCTCATGGTTAGTACACTTTTTTATTTGTTCTCTTGTAATTTGTTGCTTTTTTTTTTTTAGTTCAGTGATGGAATTCAGAAAATATCAAATTCCAAATGTACAAGTGAAATCATCCTCAAAATATTAGCACTCTGTCTACTGTGGAATTGCATTTTCATTCAAAAGGAAGATGATGAATCTAGAATTTTTAAGAGAATATTAAAGTTAGTTTGGATCATTATCCATAAGTTTCAAAGATGAGTTAATTTTTATTGAACCAATGAAACACTGCTTATGTGGCCACAACTGAACTGAATAGACTTGGAGTCTAAGACTTGCTAGTGTGAATGGGAGGTCCCATCACTCCCCTCTAGAACTGCTTAGGAATGACCATTACAACTTCAAACTACATTTGTAGGAACCTGCCCCTATTTCTCTTTACTCCTTCATTAGATTTTCTTGATTGTTTGAACCTTTTCTGTTGAGATCTCAATTACTGCTTTGCTTCCCTATTTCTTCCAAGTCAGGAGTCATTGCTCTGCTCTCTCTAAGAGTCAGACTTGTCATCTTTTTCTTGTGGATATTCTCTTTGTAGCAGCAGAGAGAGCATAAGCTATGGTTGTACTACATTGCTACACAAGCCTTATTTCCATTATGAAAATGAGCTTCAGATTTGCCTTGGAAAAAAAGTAGCAGCATATGCTTCTTAAGACATGAAGAATTGGACCCTGTAATTAGAACAATCACTTCAAGCTGTGAGACAGCACAAAAGATAAGCCTGTGGAACATCCATCTGAAAAACAGGAATTTCAATGGTGCCTGTAGTACACTGCACAAAACGTACCTGCAAGAACTCAGTGCTTATGTGTTTTGATCTTTGCTTGCTTTTAGTAATTTTATTCATCCTCCTCTTCTACAGGCCTACAAAGCTTCTTGGACAGAAAGGTGTTTCAAAAATACAATCCGGACAACATACCTGCTCTGCCTCTCATTTACCCTGGTCATCGTATAAATCAAGCTGTATGGTTTACAATTTCAGATTGCAAAAAGCAATATACAATAAGCTTAAAGATTAGGGCACAGGTGCTTCTGAAGGTCAAATGTATGGCACAACTAAGTTTAGGAAAAGAATTAGGAGGATTAAGTTTATATTTCTTTTTGCTTAGTTACCATACACAGCTATTAACCGTTTGGTCCATACTTAGTCTTTGGTTACTTCTGCTGCCTGTTTATGCTATGCCCATCAAGTTAGTGTGAGATAAACTAGCGTGTGAACATTCAGTGCATTAAATAAACTGTGATAATAACGTGGTAACATGTCTTTACTTGTGCTGAAAACTCAGTCTCATTTCAGATAACAGGGCAACTGGCAGTTGACATCTGACTTGGAATGTTGTAATGTCGGTGACTATTTACTTCATAGCTACACTGTGTATCTTCTATTTATATATTCTGCATTAAGATGGACTGTGTGGGATCAGTCTTGCTGAGCTGGAGCAAAGAAGCCTGCCCTACCTTATACGCTGTGCCTTAGCTTGCAGGCAGAGAGGATGAGCTTTCAGCTGTGGCTTAGGGTGTAACTCTGTGTAGGAAGGAACAGAGAATTTTTCTCACATTGATTACAGACATACAACTTTATGCCTTAAGACTAATATTTTTTTTAATTTCTACTAGAATGGGATAAAACTTCACTATTTATTTTATCCTATAAAAGAGAGATTAATTTTTTTTCTGTACCAAAAAAGGAAAAAGTATGCATATGTATCTGTGTATTTATATATACACATGCCTGCTTTTCTGTAGTAAAGATGGAGACAGACTTTTTAGCAAGGACTGTTGTGACAGGACAAGGAGTGACGTTTTAAAACTATGGGAGAGTAGAATTAGACTGGATATAAGGAAGAATTTTTTTACTGTGAGAGTGGTGAAACATTGGAACAGGTTGCCTAGGGACGTATGGGAGGCCCCATCACTGGAAACATTCAAGGTCAAGTTGGGTGGGGCTCTGGGCAACCTGATGTAGTTAAATATGTCCCTGCTGCTGCAGGGGGCTTGGACTAAATGACCTATAAAGGTCCTTTCCAAAGCAAAGCATTCCACGATTCTATGTGTATATTTACATACCTGCAGAAACTTTCACCATTTTTTTCTAAAACAAGTAAAACGCTCACCCATACAGCATCAGGGTGACCGTCCTGATGAGTGTCACAATTGGACAGTTATATTCCCCAAATAATTCATTTTCAAATTTCAGTTTCCAGTGGACATGAGCTATATTAGAAAACCCTGTAAGCAATATCTTTGAATACTAAACAAGTTAAAAGATGTTTAACTTCAAGCAGTTGTCTTGGGTACTAACAATCTAATTCTAGTGATCTGGCTTTAAATGTACTATTTATCAGTAGTATCAGAAACTTTAAGTAGTAACAAGATGTAATATTAGAAGTTAGTAGTAAAAATTATTAGTGGCAGATGTTAGTAGTGATAGGTAGTATTAGTAAATAACAGTAACAAGGTAGTATTAGCATCCTTTTGAAAACAAAAAAAAAGAAAATTAGTAGAACACCAGCAGTCTCTTTATACATGCACAGGAACTTCATATTTTTTAAAACTTTTGTCTTTTAAAACTTTAGTCTTTTAAAACTATTGTCTTCACATTCTTCAGGGTTCTACTTTCTGCCTCCTCCTTTGCTGTTATTTATCTTATACTTAACAAAAGCCTACTTGTTTCACATTTCTGAACTTTACTCATTAAATTACACTGTTTTTTCCCTGTTCTGTGCTAGACTAGGAATGTATCTCTTCCTGCCTGTTCCATGTGACTAAGAGGTTTCCTGTGTTATTAAACTTATTTCCCTGGCCTTTTCCATTCCACTCATTCTGTGCAATCTTTGCTGAAAACTGTCTGGATGATGCTGAGGGTACCTTCCAGCCCTGCTTTTTATGATTCAGTGATCTTTAATAAACACTGAGATCCAGAGTCTCTCTTGGTTTTCTCAATTAAAGATCCACCACCTCCGTGCAGTTCTACTGCATTCTCTGTTTTCTTATTGCCAGACAAGCACCAGTCATTCATGACTCACACTGTTCCTTGTTGCTTCCTACTCTGTTACCACTGCATTTCCTTTCCAAACTGTGAGGAAATTCAAATGCTTTGAGAGAGGAAGAAGGCAACAAGATCCTATTTATTGGATAAAGATCTAAACCAACGTCTCAATTATGACAACCACTGGAAGCCACTGAATGCACTAGTAAAACGCTTTCTCACAGAAAATGTTGCTAAATAAAGAAACTGGATTCTGCACCTGAGATTTCTGGAACAGTCCCAAGTAAGTCTGCCACAAAAGTGGTCTAAAACTGCCCAAGAAACCTGAATTAAGGATATATTAGTATGCAACCTTTAATTATATGACTTCATGTGTTTTTATCATGGTATTGCTGCCTTATTCAGTGAGCAGACTGTTATTTATTATTCATTTCTAATATTAAATTAATTTGTAATCAGTATCTAGCACTAGACTTTAGTGAACACCATCAAAATGTGATGCAAAATTTAAAGAATTATTATTAAATGCTAAGTATTTCTAAAAATGCTATGTTTTTAAAAATACTATGTTTAAATAAAGCTCCACCTAACTGCAATCACTTAGTAGCGCAGAACACTTGTGGAAATACCTCTCTGGTATATCTCATCACACTTATTCTGAAAATGCGGAAAAATGCAATTATAGGCCAACTTTGAATGTGTTAGATAACTCATTCTGGTGCAGCATTGTACAGTGATTCTATGGCAGAGTTAAAGTACTAGTTTAGATAATCTTATTCAGCATTTATCTGCCTTGGCCATAGAACTGTAATTTTTCTTCCTGTTATCATCTGCCTCGTACACTGTGTCTCTAAAATTTTTGTAATATATGACAGAGCAGGCCTGTAGGCAACAGCCTGCTTACTCTACAATCCTAATCCAGTACAGGTTCATGCAAGAACTGCACTTGAACTCCCTATCAAATGGCTCTCCTACCACATTTCCTCCATCTCTTCCACCATAAACTGCTAGCTCAGGTACCAGAGGCTCCTGGTCCTGCCAGTTCTATTTCACATTTTCTTATTAGATTTAAGTTTCCTTCTTTAATCCTTTTTCTTCTCCAGTCAGTTAGCTCTGAATCCCTCTGATCTGTTTTGCCTAGTAGCTCCAAGTGTCATCCTCCTGTTTTGCAACACACAGCCTGTCTGCTTTTCTTGCCTAATCATTTAATATCCACCCAATACCAGAATCATTGTTCAGCCTGTCTAATCTCCTTGGTCTCTAGGACCTCCTTCCACTGTCTTCCTGATCTGAGGTGGCTCAGCTTCCTTTCCTAAATATTGTCTTGCTAAGCCACTCCAGTTTCTGTAGCGCTTCTTCACTGATTTCTTGTCAAGCTATTTATTTCCCTTCCACTCTGAATCTTGCCTCATCCTAATGCATTCCATTCATTCCCTATTTGGTTTTAACCACTAGGATTTACATCAGTGGGATTATCCTTAAAGCCTGAACCTGCTACCTATGCTCAGTCTCCATGTTTAGCTGTGTTTTGGTGTAAAACAGCCATTAGAGGAAAAGCCTTTGAGTTTGCGTAGTACTTAACCAACAGCTGACTGCTTAGTCTGTACAGAGGAAGGCTGTAGAGATTTGGATATGATCTGTAAGGAAACTGGTGGTGCGTGGTTGCTTTTACAGTGTAATAGAGTTTGCTTAGCAGCAGGAGTTGCAGAGGACCTAAACATAGCAAATGATGGAATCTCCAGCCCTGTTGGCAGCCCAAAGCCAAGAATTGTTACAGAAGACATACAGACCTATTGTTCAAAAGTAAATGATTTGGCAGTGTGAAGGAACAAGTGAAAAATCTTACTCAATAATGTGGAGATCAACTATCACCTTTTATTAGGGTGGAAGAGCAGATTATTAGACTCCCAGAATGTTCAACATCTCAGACATGGTTGTAAAGAAGGGCTGCTATAATAATTACCAACTTGTGAAACAATGGGTGGGGATAGGACTTCAGTTTTGGAAACCCACTTCAAGTTACCACATTGCTCCTCCACCTTCTATCTTCAGATGGTGAGTGTAGCAAAGTGGTAATTGGGTGTGTGTTGCATACTGAGGAGAAATTCTAGTTCCATAATTCTCCAAACCCAGATCTGAACTATATTGACTCAAGACAAGGATTCGGAAATACTGTACTTACCAAGGATAGAAGTTTAATATGTAAAAAGTACTAAATGGTTTCAAAGTCTTGGTACTGAGAGGAAGTAGGAGACAGTAATTTCCAGTCTTAAGCCAAGAGGGAAAAGGGTTCTGCAGAGTCTAAAAATCGGACCCTCACTATACTGTCTTTCATGCTGATTTACTAAGCAAATAGATCTGCACACAGAGTGTATAAAAATCCTTGTTATGTTATATTAGCACCCTTTCTACATTACCAATTTAAAAAACAAATTATACTTTGTTTAAAGAACATACCATCATAAAATATATTTGTGGCTATAGCTCCTGGAAAACAGAAAGATGGGTTTGATTGAATTTATGGTTTAAAACTAGTGTCTGATACCTCTTGACCAAGTATGACAGAGGGGTATGATTCCTTTTTGAGTGGTTATAACAATTCAAGATTCATCACTTGAAATAAGAAGGAACCATAGCATCAACAGTGACAATGACATAGGTTTTCAAAATTTCTGTCTCTCCCGTATATTCTAGTCTCTCCCAAATTTGAGTCTGTATTGCAAAGCATGGCAATAAAGCACAATGACCTAAAAGTCTGTAATGTTTTCCTAATGTATTGAAACTAAGTTGGTTTTCTATTGCTTCATGCTCATAAATAACTGTACCACACTGGCATGACATCTTTTATTAAAGAAGTTAATATCCAACCTGAGGCAGAAAATCTCTACCAATTTTCATTTTGCACCATTATAAATCAGCAAAGATATAAACAGCTGAAAAGTGCCATTTAGAATGGAATTGTGAGGCAATCTCAATAAAAGAATTACAGCTCTACCTAGGAAATGGGTTATTAGTTGTAAACCTGTTTTAAGTGCCTTTGTTTAAATTACTGAATTTGGATATCAAACTTGACACCTTGGCTTTACAAAGATCCATTATACTGTTTATGATTGCCTTTTCAGTAAAATGTTCCTTAAAATCTCCTTTCAGTTTTCTTACTTCTTGATGAAAAAGGGAACAATTTTTAACCAAGCATTATTCTAAGTATGATAGGAAGTCAACATCCATGAGTTCTTGTCTTCTATTTTATGTATCTAATAAAACATGAAACAATATAATGTTTGAGATAAGCTGGAAATAAATCTGAGCAGTGAAATACCTTGACTATCAGATCACCAATAGGTGTCAAGATCAAACTGAACTGTGATTCATTTCAAGGAAAAACTGAATAAGATACACAGGAACATTTAGTTTAAGTTGCCGTTTTCCTACCCACTCACTGGGAGGCAGGTGAAGCTCAACTTGCTAACTGACACTGACTGTTAAGAAATGCAGAGTACTGTATTTTTGGAGGAAAAAATCTAATTCTGTATTTATTTCACACAGCTTTTCCAATGATATGACTCATGAAAGGAACATCAGCATTCTAAGCATCAACATGGACAGCTCAGTGAAGATATTTTTCTCTAAACCTGTCAAAACTAGAAATCAACTAACAGGAAAAGCCAATGAAATCAGTAAGTAACATATAGTATAATTCTTACTACATTTCAGTGGTTTGCTCTCAACTGAAATATTAGGTGCATTTTCTGGACCAGCAGAATATGAGTAATTATAATTAATGACAACAAAAATTAGAATTGATGTCAAAACCCATAATTTAGAAAAAAGTCAGTGCATAAGTGTTTGAAATCAGAATAAGATCCACTATGAAATTAGATATGTGGAGTCTATCCTGTCTTTTAGAATATCTGATACAACTCATGCACAGACAAGAGACCAGATAATTTCTGAGTCTGGTATAATAATGTCAATTTCTATGTAATTCCACATTTTCATATGGACTTCTAAATTTATGAGCTGGACTTATAAAAAATGATCTGCCGTCTTGTATTTTTTTGGAAGACATGAGGTATTAAGTAGAGGTAAGAGTTGTTTTTACAGAGGATAGATTACAGTCACATTAAAAAAAAACAGGCATACAGAGCAAAAAATAGGGTTCGAAATTAAGGAAATGCAGAAAGTAGATTTGTATACAGCAGTTAAGCTCTGGTGGGTCATGGTGTCAATTAACGAAGATTAGGACAAGTACTCCTGTCCCCATGCAATGGGAATGTAAGACAGTAATGGCAGAGAAAGTTTGAAAGCATCAGTGTATTTAAAAGCGAATGCTAGGTATATCCTAAAATCTCTAAGCATTTATTTTCTATACACCTCCTATATTCTTCTCCCTGCATTATTCCCAGATTTTACTTTCTGCTCAGAAGGAGTACCTTCCCATGTCTTACATTTGTGTAAGGTCCCAGTCATCTAAGATGCATGCAGAAAGTGGGCAAGAAAAGGGCAAGAGCAAGAAAAGAAAACAGGAGTTATGAGAAGTGGAAGCATGTCTTCTCTCTCTGTTCTGCAGATCAAAGAAAGTTTATGTCCATCTCAATTTCACCCTGTAGGCCTCACTCTGAAGATCAAACCTGTGTTACAATCAGCACATGTTTCATGGAGGTGGAGGTTTATGGGTTTTGAGTGGCTGATACTATAAGCACATTACTTCACCCACACTGGAGTTTCAAGTTGTATAAAGTGACTGAACATAATGATTCCATTTGGTTGACATTAGCTGCGTCGATGAGGCTGTCACTGAGAACAGTCTGTATCTTTATTCATATATACAAATACACACATATCTGAACTTTTAAAAATCAAGCAACAAACTAATAGTCTGGTATGGGGCTTCAGTAGAATGACAAGACTTAACTTAATGCTGATGACTGCATTAATAAAGCAGTTCATTAATTTCCCTGCCAACCATGCCAAATTCTACAACAAAGAGATACACCTAAGAGATAACATAAATTTCACAAGACACCACATCAGTCCCTGGAACTGTCCTTCTTTCTCCACTAGTTATTAAGTTCTCAAATATCATAGTACATAACATTAAACAAGTGAACAAATTTACTGAATTTATATAGACTTAAAAATTAAGCAGGTGCAAGTCTATAGAATGGAGGCGAGCACTATACAAATTAACTTCAAACTTAGGTAACGTATATACTACAGTTTGCATCTTACAGTTTACCTCAAATTACATAAATCAATCTCATTCTTCTGCCACCTTTCTCAACATTTGTAAATTGCTCTCCCTGATATGAATATGCTACAATAAACAACATGATTTTTCATTTAATTATTAGATGATATGTTGTTCTCAGAATGTAGTTGGGCGTTGTATGCCAAGTGCCAAGAGCAAATAATACAGGTTCTTCCAGTTCTGAGAGAAACCAAATCAGAGCATCTTCTTATTTGTTAACCTAGACTCCATTTAAATAAGATGTATTCACAGAACTATTAGTAGGACAAAGTATTCACTCCATAACAATTTCTTATATTCTTGACATTTACTCACTCCTTAAAATGCAGCCGGCTAAAATCAATATTGACTAAGAATTACCTAGGCTTAAAAAGTGGGATAAGGACACTGCAGAAGACAAACATAGCAGACCACAAGTCACACCACCATGCAAACAAAGGTCAGCATGGCTCAAACAGATGGACACTGTATGTAACCAAAGTTGGGCTGTATTAAATAGCTAGTTCTGTGGAAGGGTATGACCTGCCTAAGCTTAAGGATTGAAGACCACTTGTAAAGAAATGCGTAGGAATATCATAGCGCTCCTGACCTCGGCACAGATAATGAGATTAAAAGTAGCTGCAAAACTGTACATTAAAGATGCACTAAACCTGAAAACTTGTAGAAATTTTCATTCTTTCTAATTATTTGAATCTAAGAAGTTTACCTTGATGGAGAAACTGTCTTTTACCAAGAACATTTACCAAATTCCAAAGTGTCTAAGATTTTAAAAAACACAAGATATTTTTACACATATTCATCTTGTAAAACATTAATGTAAACCAAGATGAACTTATTAATGTTTTGTGATTCTGCTGTGCATTTTCCTGAGCATCAGAAACACTTTAAATAGTTTAGGATTTTTTCCCCCCAAAACCAGTGTACAGCAGGTATTTTAAAGCAGGCAGATTAACGATTTGTCCAGCATTGCAGAAAAAGTGCCAGAGAAGTAGATTGCATAGTCGTGACTCTGGTGTTCTAGAAAAAGTGAACAATGTGATATTTTGGAACTTAGCCTTTTACATCAAAACATAAACTTGCCGCAAAATGCCTGATGATACCAAGCATGGGGAGAGGGAGAGAGCAAGAAAGAAAAGTATATGTGGTGATTCACAATGAAGAGACAGAGATTACTTCTCATCAAACTGCAGCTTCAGCCCTTCTACTGCAGGCAGGCACATCTGAAAGAAATAGGAAAACTTGATAAATTGATTGACTTATGTGAACACTCTTCTATTACAATAACAAACGCACAACGCTCAAAGGTATTCAAATGTTGTCAAAAGCCTGTATGAGAACCAATTTTAGACCAAAAATAGATACACTGATTCTAACTGCATTTTGATCTGCATTTACGTTTCATCAGAAAAATTGTTTTGTCATTTCAGTGTTAAGCATTGCACCAATACCAGTTTTAAATACATACTGAGCAGTTCCTGTAGGAAGTACAGACACTTCATATGCAATACCAGGTGTCTTTCTGAAGGCTATGACCACGGGGGAAATCCAGTGTCAATACAGCCATGCTGGCAAGATTGTTTCTGCTGATACAGCTCTCCTTGGCAAACTGTCATTAACTCTGCTGGAAAAAGCACCCAGTCGAGTGTGACTGGTTTTGTAGAACGCTGGCTGGTATCTCCCACTGTGCCTGGTGCTGCTCTGCTTGTGGTATGGACTGTTTTCCTGGAGTTACACAGCTGACAACTCATTCCACTCTCTGAAAGTTAATCTTGGCAGCTCCTCTCATGGCCCTAAAACCAAAAGGCATGGCAAAGCTTACATCAAAGCCTCTCTCAAATGTGTATTTTGGATTGTCTCTACATGCACACAGCATCCACACTTCACCCTCAGAAACTGCCCTGCACACCACACACAGACTCCTGGGGTAAGCCAAGGGCCGGACTCCACACAGCAGGAGTTGCCAGGCTGAAGATCATAGAATCATAGAACGGTTTGGGTTGGAAGAGACCTTGAAGATCATGCAGTTCCAACCCCGCTGCCATGGGCAGGGACACCTCCCACCAGATCAGGCTGCTCAAGGCCACATCCAACCTGGCCTTGAACACTTCCAGGGAGGAGGCATCCACAGCTTCCCTGGCAACCTGTGCCAGTGTCTCACCACCCTCAGCGTGAAGAATTTCTTCCTACTGTCCAATCTAAATCTTCCCCTTTCCAAGTTAAAGCCATTCCCCCTTATCCTATCACTATTTGCCCTTGTAAAAAGCCCCTCCCCAGCTTTCCTGTAGCCCCTTCAGGTACTGGAAGGCTGCTATGAGGTCTCCCCAGAGGCTTCTCTTCTCCAGGCTGAACAACCCCAGCTCTCTCAGCCTGCCCTCACAACAGAAGTGCTCCAGCCCTCTGATCATCTTCCTGTCTCTCCTGTGGACCAGTTCCAACAGTTCCTTATCCTTCTGATGTTGGGGATTCCAGAACTGGACACAGCACTCCAGGTGGAGTCTCACAAGAGCCCAGCAGAGGAGGAGAATCACCTCCCTCGACCTGCTTTTGATGCAGCCCACAACATGGTTGATCTTCTGGGCTGTGAGTGTCCACTGCCGGCTCACGTCGAACTTCTCATCAACCAGCACCCCCAATCACGTAGTCCCCCTTCCTGTGTTTGCAACAGTGGACTGTCCTGATCCAGGTGTAGGACCTTGCACTCGAAAAAACCTAAACCGCAGGCTGGGGCAGCGGGGCTCTCAGCCGGGCCTGCGGTCGCGGGCGGCCGCCAGCACCAGGGCCCCTTGGCACGGGGCAAGGCATTCACCATGCCCTTCGCCGGGCACCGTCCGCCGCTCGCCTGCACAGTCCGGCCCGGCCGAACCCCCGGCGGAGGCGAGGCCGGCGCGCCCCGCCCCCTTCCCAGGATCCCCTGCGCGCGCTCGCCTGAGGTCGGCGGCGTTCAGCTCGGCGGGGCTCGGCTGCAGCGCTCGCACCATGGCCGCCTACAGCAAGTACCTCACCGTGCGCCACTCCGCCATCGCCGGCGCCACGGCCGCCGCCTGCGCGCTGCTCTGCCTGCTCAACAAGCGGCGGGCGGCAGCGCAGCACGGGTGAGCAGAGAGCGCTGGGCCTGGGGGGCGCGGGGGGCGAGCGCCGGGCGAACTGCCGGGGGGCCGGGGCGAGCGGGCGGTGCCGAACCCGGGCCTGTTGGGAGAACTCTGCGCCCCTTCGCTGTCGGCGCTGCTGCCGGGTAGCCGGGGCCGGGGGCGAGAGGCCGGACTGCTCCCGCCCGCCGCGCCGAGCGCTCCGGGCCGCCCTTGAGAGGATCCAGCTGCAGCCGGCTTGGTGCTCATACTGTCATAGGATCATAGAATGGTTTGGGTTGGAAGGGACCTTGACGCCCATCCAGTTCCACCCCACTGCAGTGGGCAGGTACACCTCCCACCAGCCCAGGCTGTCCAGACCCCATCTAGAGATGGGGAGGGGGCATCCCGGGCAACCTGTGCCAGTGTCTCACCACCCTTGTCATGAAGAACTTCTTCCTAATATCTAATCTAGATTTTCCCCCTTCCAATTTAAAGCTATTCTCCCCCATCCTATCACTACTTGCCCTTATAAAAAGTCTCTCATCAGCTTTCCTGTAGCCCTTTCAGGTACTGGAAGGCCACTGTAAGTTCTCACTTGAAGCCTTCTCCTGGACCTGGGGAGCCTGGAGGCTGAAAAACCCAAACTCTTCCAGCCTGCCCTCATACCAGAGGTGCTCCAGCTCTCTGATCATCTGCGTAGCCCTCCCACGGACCCATTCCAAATTATGTTCATTTTCTCTGTTTTCCTGACTCTGATCTGACATTAACAAGCAGTTGATTTCCAGTGATGTCCTAGGATGCCCTGTCTGTGTAGGCAAACAGTGGACGCCAGCTGTGGTTGTAATCCTGCCATGTGGTGGTAAGGTAAAAAGGATAACAATTTCCAAGAGGCAGTGCCTGGTTACGCTGCCTCTGAGGATGCCTTACTCGTGTGTGTGTGCTAGAGTGTGGGTCTGTTAATCCTTTGGAACCTCTTGGGTACCATAAAGTGTGACAGATGAGCAATATATCTCAGACTCAATCTTATGATTTTAGCCCATTTGCTCAATAATTTACAGCCACATATCTACAGACAGGGTATGTTACAGTAGTGCAGTTAGATATTGTGTAGTTGCTACACACTTATCCAGGTGCTAGATATGATGGTGAAACGGACTTACTCAACAGACTTAAGTAATAGCATACCAGTGATTAAGCAATAGTCCAGTTTTATTTTACCTGCTTCCTTTCATAGACGTGTTTCATGGTTTAGCCCCAGCCAGCACCTAAACATCAGACAGGTTCTCGCTCACCTCCTCATGGGACAGGAAGGAGAATGAAAAAAAAAATAAAGCTTATGGGTTGAGGTAAAGCCATTTTAATGGGACAGCAAAAAGGTGAGACAATAATAGAAGTAATAATTATAGAATATACAAAACAAATGATGCACAATAGAGTTGTTCACCACCCAATGGCCGGTGCCTATCCCCAAGCAGTGATCATCCTTCCCTCAGCCAGCTCCCCCAGTTAATATACTCAACATGATGTTACATATCATGGAATACCCCTTAAGCCAGCTTGGGTCAACTGTCCTGCCTCTACTCTCTCTGGGCTTCTTGTGCATCTCCCCGTGGGCAGAAGCTGAAAAGTCCTTGAGTTAGTATAAACACTGCTTATGCTGATGATTTTAGTTGTTGCTGTCAACATTATTCTCATACTAAATAAAAAATACAGCACTGTATCAGCTACTGGGAATAAAATTAACTCTATTCCAGCCAAAACTAGCAGAATATAATATCTTTAAGAACCTCATGAAATTAGACAGCTTTGTCATGTAACTTGTCAGAAAGTGATGTGCTGCCTTACATTGTTAGCATGAGAGTAGAAACAACAGGACCCCCAACTATTGCTGAGAGTTACTCTTCTATCAGACTCCTAAGGAGGGATGATATTTTTCAGTTACCTGTCTGCTTAATTTAGTGAAATACTGTTGGAAAAAAGCTCTTCGTTTATTGAGGAGTGATCTTGGAGCACACCAACTAAATTACATTCAGATTGGTGCACATTTTCAAATAGGAATGCAAGTCCAGTGTAGATTTGAAGTGCATTTAGTATATTCCCACTACTAGTAGCGTTCAGTTGACAAGAGCAGGCTAGAACTTGTCCAGAGTAATCTCCCTATCCCTGAAATAAATATGGTGTGGGTCCTGGGTTGTCCCCGTAAACTATTTTGCTTGCAGATCTTCTGATGTTGCTCTGCAGGACTTGACAGTGGCAATGCATCTATTAGCTTGAGAGTCAGGATACTGGAAGTAAGTGTTAGCTGTAATGCTCAATACTGGTTTTGGAATGCATCCTTCTGATATGAATCTGCAGTTTTGCTAGTTACAGCGTTAAAAATCTGAGGCATTCATATATATTAGGTGGAGGAAACACTGTTGCAAGATTAGTGAGAACCAGAAAGTGGAGATAATTCATGAATTATGTTCCAGTTAATTTAGTAGTTGAATGGAGTTGAGAGAGCCCGTCCGGATCTATCCCTTTTTCTCTGTCTGTACTGATACCTCATCCTTTGCAGCTGTAATCGTCCTGTCAAGCCATTTTGCATTCTTAGCTCTATTAGAAATGCAGTTGCTAAATAAAGTACGATGTTTGCAAACTTGTTTGTTCCTCTTGTGTGTGTGTGTGTGTGTGTGTGTGTTGCTTCAGGCTTTTGAGTCCTTGGAGAGCTTAGATCCTATTTACTACTGGTACTTTATGGTGGCCATAGATTCCAAACATCCAACATTCTGTCATAGTTGTGCTGCTGCTTGAATGCGATTTTTGAGGATGGTTTTTGCCCACTGGTTGTCATTCTTGTCTCCATGTTTCCCTGTGAGGCAAAACCTTGCCAGAAGCCTTACAGAATGCTACCCATCAAGACTAGGCAGTAGGTAAGCGACATTGCTTATACCATCAGCCTAGACAAAACCATACAGTTATTAGCATTGCCTCATCCTCCTTTAGCCTCAGTTCATGTATCATTCATTTCTTAATGCTTCATTGCTAATGTAAATTATAGCTTTCTTTTGGAAAGGATTGTCATTGTGCCAAATCTTTACATATTCTGGCATACTTGTGCTGGTATATGATACTGACATAATAACAAGTGGTAAACCTTTGTGCAGTCATGATAAAAATTTCCAGGGCCTGGTGTACCCTATAATTTCTGTGTTTTATATTTCTCTACCTCTTTGGGAAGAGGAGAAAGTTGGGAGAGTATGGCTGTCCTACATTTATTTACTTACTCCTATGGAGAAGAATTTCGCTTGCAGGCGCGATAGTCTGGAAGAAGACTGGTAGTATACATTCTGCTTAACGTTAACTGGGTAAAGTGTGTGAGGAACAGTGGTGATTTTGTTTTAGGTGGGTGAATTCCTTTGTTCACCTTGGTATATAATGTCTGAAAAAGTTGTGTCATGTTAGTGCAAGATGAATTTCAGCTTCTTGAATTATGGAAGGTGAAATTCTAGTTTTGAGCTTCCTGTGGGCAAGGGTGAATGTTGCAGATGAATATAAACAGCAAAACACTGGCCTTAACATTCAAGTGATCCATGGAAGTGTTCTAGTACAACTGTAAACTTTACCTGGAAAACATCCTCCTTCCTCACACAGTTTATTTAAGAATACATGCTTAAGTGTTTATGCTTATCCATAATTCATTTTCAGAATAAGATTTCAAAATAAGAAATACTTTCCTGGAATAAATGCGTCTATTCTGTTTATTCTGTGTGCTTTTTAAAAGTGTTGCTGAAATGTCAGTGGTAGTTCAGTATTGCTGTTGGCCAAAGTTGAAAAGTCAAATAACATACAAACTAAAAAAAAAAAATATTGTAAAATCTTGTTTAGTAAGTCAGATGTGTTTGAATGTGTAGCAAGAAAGTGGTGTTACACAGACTTCTCATGGTATACATGTGTTGATTTTGATATAGAAAAATAAGTTACAAAAATGATAGCAGGAAGGAAAGAAGAGGCAACTTTCACCTACTTTTCCGCTGTCAGACAATTGGGGCAAGGTCCGGGACAACTCATATCAGGTAGTAATGTATGAATAATTAAGCTGTATATGTTATGCTAACCTGCCTTAGTAGGTCAAAGATCACTTAATTAGTGTGAGCTGGATTAGTCACAGATGTTCTTCTGTAAGAGCTATTACATCGCTCATCAGTTTTGCAGAACTGAGAGGTGGTGTCCCTTGCAGTTTCCAATATATTTTAAACATAACTTCTAAAATTCTCCAAACAGAAAGACATAGAACGGTTTGCCTGTAGTAACTTGTTAGTATTCCATCTTACTTTGTTGGAGTAAAGTGTGGAAACAAAAATGCACTGTTACTCTATTTGAGTTGTCTCATCAAAAAGTCTGTTTCCTTGGAGAATCCTCAGAGGGGAAGTTGTTATATGTAAATGCAGTTTTGACTTCAGTTGTAGTATTTGGGGTTTTTGGAATTATAAGAAATTGTCTTATTTGACAGATTACATTATCCTGGGCATATGGTATAGAAAAAAGTTATGACTTTATTCCATCATGATCTGTTTCTGCAAACAGAAGTGACTCCAGTACTGATGATCAGTGTCTTAACGGTTGAAAATGTTGCTTCGATTTAGGCACCCAGTGGTTCTTTTTTTTTCCTACTACTGAGTATTGAAGAAAGATTTATAGAGTGGAAGAATGAAGCCAGCAGAAGTTGGATCAGTGTTCTTTGTACTTTGTTCCCTGTTGGTTAAAACCAAGAAAAAAGCTTAATTCCCAAGACTTTGTTACTGAGCAAGGTCTGAAAAATCTGATTTTTTCAATGGATTTTTTTTTATCTAATAAAAAGTATTGAAGTAAAACTTTGAACTAATTTTTCTATTTTCATAAATGATATTTTGTGCTGTAATTCAAGTACTGTCTGTGTGCAAACGCAACAAATGTTTCTCTTTTTACAGCTGATCTTACAAGTGGATCACAGTTTGTTGCTGTGAATTACTATTTTAGTTGAATGTGAATAGTCTCAACATTACTGACAGTGCATGAGTGGGGATTGTAGTCAATATTTGTGCCATATTTAAAAAAAAAAATACCCCAAACTGTTGAAATGCTGAGACTCTCTTCACTCCCCTACCCCCAACCTTTATGGTTCTGATTCTCCAGTTTGGTTCTCCTAAACGTTGTAGGTCTTCAGACAAAGACTCTAAGGCAATATTAAATATAAATGCACAAAAAGGATTGTAAAAGGAAAAAAAAGCCTGTAATATACAACATATGTAAAATAAAATGAAGCTGTATATTACCTTTCATCCACAAAAGTGTAATCCTGTATCTGGTTTATGAGCTGTGTCTTGAATATTAGGCATTACTCCTCAAAGAAGAAGAAGCAGGATATTTGCTTAAGATTTCATTGCTTCAGAAATAAAACCTTAAGGGGTATCATCAAGAAACTGGATATTGTCCATTATCCCTCTAGTGAGAATTGTTCCTGAATATCCATGTAGTTTAAAATAAAGGACCTAAGTTAATTTCAAAAAGAAGGTATTTAACTTGTGCAGCTTCCTGCTGGAAGAAGGGACTGAAAGGAGTAATAGAAGTTAATAAGGGCAAGGAGTTTGGAACTGCAAGATTTGGGAAGGGGAAACAACAGAATGGAGTTAATAGGAAGGAATTTGTAATGCATGGAAAGGAGACAATAAAAGATGTTAGAATCTGCTCATAGATGCACTTCCCTTTCCTGTCACCCAGCGATGTATATCAGCATCCAAGAGGATGCTAGGGTATGGACATGGGATTTTGTATGAAATTAACTTCTGAAACCCAGGTGTTTGGCAAAACATACACATACAATTACTAGAAAATTTATCTAAAATCCAATCTTGTAGAAAAGCCTACCTGGGGCTCAGAAAATCTGTATTTCAGCTGGAGGGTATGGAGACAGGAGAAACCAGATGACTCAGCCCTGCTCCTAGCATTCAAACCGCCTTTGTTTTGGACCTGGGTACTTAATTAGTGGTTTCGCTCCTAACAAGTAGCATAAAATGATTGTTGTCTAAGCCAGGATCTAGTGGAAGTGTATGTAACGTTGTGAAGCTGTTTTCTTTTTCACTTTGCAGGGGACTAGCTAGAAGTCTTTTTCCACCCTTACCCATGAAGGAAAGCTACAGCCACAGCTCAGGCCAAAGCGCAGGCTTATGAAAAAATTAATAATGGCTCTAATACTTTTCTTCCCATGTTACTTTGTTATTGAGATGCAGACTTGTACTGAAACTTAGAATTTCCTCTGCAGCGGTTCTGCTTTGTTGCCATGTTCTCAAACATTTGTAGAAACTTTTTGAGCTTGAGCAGCGCAGAGCAATTCAGAGCCTCCACTTGCAGTGACATAGCTGTCTGTGACCTTCTCAGAGTCCCCGTCTGGGTTGCTTGGATGCATTGCCCTCACATTATTTTTGGTTATGCTGCAACTAGCCACCAACCCAGAGCCAAAAAACCTGTGCACTTGGTTTCTGTGTGCACAGGGTGTGCTGTGTAAATGGGCATGCTTTTGGACTGTGCCCAGTCTTCTGAGTGACTGCCCTTGACCTGAAAACTGTACTGTTGCTCTCTGTTCCACTGTGTGGGGCATGCAGTATAAAGCTGTGTTAACCAGTGAGTGTGCCATGAGTGACACTGTATCTTTCTCACTATAGCTGTTATTTCTTTACACTGTAACAAGGTATGCTGTTGTCTTTCATCTTGAGTCATTTGTTTCATATTCTGTCTTTACAATGTCACAGTATTATCTTGACTGCAAAAGTGACCTGAAAACTGCACAAATAATCGTGAGCTGTTACAAAATCTTTTATCTTGTGTGGTTTTTTTGAAAGCTGTGAAAATTGCCCAGTGCCATTGTAGAATGTAAGATCTGCACAACAGAAGTACAAAGATTTCTTAGAAATAACAATTCCTTGAAAAGCTGCATTTATCCCTAAGAAAGGTATTCTCCCTTTGCACTGTTTTGAGCAGAATCTAGTCCTGATTCAGCGTGACCTGAAATTTTGTAGCTTTTTTTCAATTAAGCACAACACAACATTTTCAAATTCTTCTTTCCTCTTCATGGGTCTTTAAACTGGAAGCTTTACTTATCTCTCTTTTCATCTGCAATTCTCTGTTGTTACACTTAGGTTGGTGTGGATCAATTCTGCTGAACTTTGTTCCGGAAGGAGGCAGGTATTTCTAGAGACTTTAACTTTTTCCTGACACCTTTCAGAATAAAGGCCTCTTGAAGTCTTTTCCAAGTTTTTCAAATCACTTACTTTAGCATGTTGAGAATGATTTTCTTTGAGTCACCACCGTTGTCGCATGTTTCTTTAGAGAGAACAGCTTCACTGGTATGGAAATAGGGTTAAACTCATAAACTTAGTGCTGTAACTAACACTGATTTGGAGAGTGAAATTGCGTGTTATAATTATGAAGTTTTCTACCTCCCATCTGTGGTAGGGTGCTGCCCTCCAAGAAGAATCAGCTGCCAAATGTACAGACTCTTGAAACTCTTATTAGTTTCTTTAAAATACCTTGCTGCTTTTGGCTGATGATGTTTCTTGATGTTGGGGAAAAGTGGGTTTTTTTGTGTTGTGTAGTGTCTGTTGGGTAAGCACTTGCCTATTTTCTTATCTTTAGTGAGCTGGTACTTAGTTACCATGTATGAATGAAAGGTTTGGTGTGGTTGTGTCATCCCAGTTACTGCTGATACCTTTTGTCACTTGTTGCATGTATGTTTGCTGCAAAAGCTCTCTGCAATTAAATTATGGGTAGCAAGCTATGTCTGAGATGCTGCTTTTCCTGAACCTTCTTCAGATGATACACGTCCAATTATAACTCCAGCCTATTCACTTTGGTTTTTAAATTAAAATCATAGAATCATTTAGGGTAGAGGGCACATCAAGGGGTCACTTAATCCATCTACTCAGAGGAGGATCCACATCAAAAGCAGAGCTCTACTGCAATTTGATAGTTGCTGCCCGAGTTATAGTATTATTGAATAAGTATGTGATGAATTGTATTAGCCCAAGCTGTCTTATTGGTGTCACCCTACTGCATCAGTAAGTCAAGCATCAGTAGCACTTTTGCTTCATGATACTACTTTGGTCATAAGAAGCACAATTTAACTTAAACTGGTGAGCGATAACTGTAGATAGAGGAATCACTGAAGTTAACATTGCAGTAAAAGGGAGCCTTATGTTTCTGTTCCAAGCAGTCCTTGCACTGTGCTGCTTGACAATGGCCCCTGTGCCAGAAGAGTTATTTGCAGTAGGGAATTTGAACAGTGTGTAGCACGTAACCTTCCCGCACCAAAAGCGCTTGAGATGCTCCAGCATTCAGTAAAGAAGAGATATGCAACAGTAGAGAGCTTGAACCTATTCCAAATGTTAGAGCTTTCTGTTGTAACCTAATAGTCTTGTTGTATTCATGCTGACTAATTGAAGGTGCTACTTAGTCTTTAAATTCGATGAGAATGCAACCACTATTCTCATGAAGTTATACAATAGTGTAATAGAGTCTGGAGTTGTGCTGGTAGGTATCAGACCGAAAAATGAGACTCTTCAGAAGGAAAAGATCTGCAGTAATTGGCAGAACTATGGCACAGTCTTTTGTTTGCAAGTAAAATAGTTTTACTTGTTAAAATAACAACAGATTATTTATTTTAATAAAAAGAGCAACATTTTTGGAGCCACATTAATTTTTCTCCTTCTAGATAATCCATAATCATAGAGAAGATGATTTAATTTCTTATTGAAGTATTGTTTTGAGCTTGCAATAACTATTTAGAAAAAGAGAGCAAAACACTGTTAAAATTATTTTTTCATTAGGTTTTGAATTTACAGATGCTTTATTTTTATCTTAAACTTATAAATATAAATTATAATTAAATTTGAGTTCACAATTAAACACACGATCATTATTTCTGAATAGTCTTTTCTGTAATGGATTATCAGTTTTGGCTCAGTTAAGCAGTTTCAGCTACTGAATTTCTCTCAACAGCTAATGTAGAAAAAACCCATGAATAAATACATCAAAGTATGAGTAATTCTTGGCCTCGTGATCTTAAGATATTTCTGTTTTAATGTATTCGCGTCTGATCCTTTTAAAGCTGAAATAGTTGAGTGTTATGAGTGCTGTGACTTCAAACATTGGCAGGCCCTGAAGCAACAAAGCCAGGAATTATTATAGCATATCTGGAAGAGCAGCATGCTTTCATTTTGCATTACTGCAAGTTGTGAATCATCTAGGGAAATACCCACGTAGTTTGATCACTATTTATTCACAACTAAGAAGACTACTTTTCTTCTAGTCCCAAACCAGATGTGATTGGACCGATTGATACTCAAGAACACTTTTAAAAAATAGGTACAGTCTTTTGTACTTTGAAAAATAACAAGATGTATTGAGAAGTTCCTTAAACCAACAGTACATTGCTCCCATGTCACCAGGATGCAGTCTCTAACTGTGTTGTTTTTTGGACTTTGCACACTGTTCCTATTCCACAAACATGTTTCCATCATGGCCTGATTAAGTGGTGTATCTCTCCTGAACTTTTATTTATCACCTAATCTGCCCTCCATGTTCTTTCTTCCAGCTTCTGCACTAGTAGTCTTACATGATTTTTATCTTCTCTCAGTCTTCTATCTCACTATTACCTTTAATTAAGTTCTTGTTAAGCTGGCATCTCTCCCTTATCACTTTTATGGTCTTCTGTTTCCTTCTTCACTCGTATTTTCTGCTACCTTGCCTCTTCTTTTCATAATAATTAAGTTATTTTTCTTCACTGGTCAGTGACATTCATAGATCTTCCTAATCATCAGAAATTAAAATAGGCATGATTTCACCCTAGATATTTTATTTGCAGAACTTTAAGGCACAAGTGTGAAATGATACTGTTTAATAAATTTGCAGGGTAACTGGTTGGTGTTGCAGTCTGTACTTGTTTTGATGTTGTAGGCAGAAGAACTTTCATAGTTTCTGCTTCCCTGTAATTTCCTAGGCGCTGTCTTGAAAGAATATGAATATTTCAGTTTTAAGGAAGCATGCTCTTAATGTTTTAGTTTAATAGTTGAGAAATGGTAGGTTACAATTTAGTATGGTTAGCTGTCACTTTTAAACTAAATAAAAGCTTTCCCAACAGCTTCATGTACTTGGTCTGACGCTCAAATGTTCAGAAAGGAAGAAAGATGACCTATGTTTGTCTTATATGTGAGTTTGCATCTCTTAAAAGGAGAGGAAGAAAAATAGCATTGTACTTTAGAATGTTTGTTTAGCACTAGTTGATAAATACTTTTCCTTTAACTGTTCTAGAAAATGTAGGGGAAGGAAAAAGGACAGAATAAAAACCAGTTCCTCTTCTAGTGCACACCTTTGCAGGAACTTGGTTTTGCAGGATCTGACTTTTTTTTTCCCCTGCAGCACATGTTTATGAACAAATTATCTTTATATGTAGTAAAATGTGTTATTTGGAAGTCAAATATAATGCAAATGCGTTTAGGTTATGTAGCTAGAGCGAAACGTCAAAATCAGGTTGCTTGGATTGCTGAATTTGCATTCATGTGGCTTTCATTTGTGGTTAGTGGAACCATGGAGCCATGCTTGCAAAGTGTATGTTAGAAACGTAAAAACACTAGGAGCTCCTGGTACAGAAACCAAGGTAAAGCAAAACTTGGAGATGAAAGAAGGAGACTTAGTTTCCCTACGTGAAACTGAATGCTGGGAGGAATAAGGTTTCATTGGAGTAGTATAAACACAGAAGGTAAGTTTGACATAAAAGGTAGCCATCCTGTGAAGACATTGAAAGAACTAGAGGGATATAATCACAAGCTTTCCTTTTTGGTTCTTCTGTGTAGAGATCAAGACAAAGAAATGTGTGTTAAGAATAAGTAAAATACTTCATTTTTTTCCCTCAACAGTAAAAGAAGTGGAAAACAAGCACTGCAGAACAATGAGGTAATTATTTCTTCATGTAATATATTTTTAATGATTTTAAATAATAGTGATATGTTTTTAACTTAATTCCTGTAGTGGTAGTTTTATTTTGAACAGAATGATGGCTCTGGTGCAAGTGATACTTTCAGACTTGCATTAGTGAAACAAATGGAAGAATTGGATTAATCTCTCCTGGCTGGAATGTTACTGCTTAATATGTGCTTGATGTGTACCATGGGCCTTTTCATCTGTTTATGCCTTGTGAATGTTTAAGGACTGGTGTTTGTAGGTTTAGCTGTTTGTGTAGCAAAAAGCAGCTGCCTGTATTTGCTTTTCATTTAAAAGACAAAAAATATGGAACGAGATGTAGGGTCTGGCTATTTCTAAAAAGTTTTTAAACCCTCTCATAGGAGATGTGGCATTTCTCTGGTATTTTGTGTGTCTGTTAGTGCATTTATTTGAAAAGGGTGTATTATGTCCCTTTAAATCAAGTTTTTTTGTTTCACATTCAAATACAATATGACACCTCAAAGGGCAGAGCTCACGATTAGTAATATTGGGTCATAACATGGTATGAAAAAATAACTATTTTACATCCTTCCACTTTTGCTGAAAACGTCAGTAAAGGCTTGCACTGGATTAATATAAAGGTATGTTCCAAGTATCTTGTTAACTCCTAGCCAAACCTTGACTGCATAAACAGTTGCAATTCGCGTAGCTATACCTATTTGTAAAAATCATAACTAGCCGTCTCTTATTCCTGCCCATCCTGAATATAATTATACCAAATGAGGAATTAATAGTCTAAGGAAAAAGAGCCTCAGGGAGAGAAAATACTGGAATTAATCTAAGTGCAACACAGAAGTAGGAATGGGGAAGAAATGAATAGAGAGGAAGAATGGTTCAGCTCAGACATCAGATATTTTCAGTCTGGTAGCCCTAGAAATTTTGCACATCAGGTATTGTGTTTGTCATTTATATTACAGAAAAGCAGTATAGAGTGTGGGGGGGTCATGCTTCATTAGGCTGATCAGTAGTCTTTCGTTGTTAGGATTGCTTGAATTTTTGTGTAAATAAAGTTTTAATTCAAATATTTTTATCATTACCATATAATATCCTTTCTGGCTTGAGTTTTTGATCATAGCTTGTGTTCACATAGTTTTTTGAATATCATAGGACTATAGTTGACTTCATCCCATGCAAAACACATGTAATCTTACTCACAGAGCATTCAGAGTAAATTTGTGTTTACTGGGGCTCAGAGCTTGCACTTGTTTCCCATCATGTTGGATATATAAACTGTAAGTGAAGAGATTAAATTGGCCTCTTTATGCAAGTTTTTGTGGTTTAATTATCCTAGGAAATGAAAAATGGAGGATTGTCTGAGTTGATTAATGGTGACTCATAGACTACTTTCTTTGTCTTTCCTATCTTGTCTCCCTATTTTTTTTCTCCCAGATTTCCTGTCTAACTATGTTCTACTATTAATATAGGCATTGATAACTTAAGCTTCGCTTGAGTCTTGGGTGGCAAAGGTAGCAGGTTTAGGCTGATTAGACAGGACTTGTTTTAAGTACACATGAATGCCTTTTTAGACTACTTTCAGGATTGAATCCTTATGTTGCAACTGTGAAAGAAAAGAAGGAAAACAAAGGAAAGAACAAAAAAGTAGTTGGACCATTAGCTTGCTAAAAACATTCAGGTTGGTCAGGACAGATAGTAGGGTTATATGGCGTAAACAAATGCAACTGACCCAAATAGAAGGTGTTTGGGTATAGGAGAGGTTTTAAGTCTGGTAGACATAGCTCACTAGGAGGGTGTTACGCTGTTTTTTGGAAGTAAAGGAATAACAGTTTCTGGTTTCACTTGAATCAGATTTGGGTTGTACAGTCAAGGTGGTTGGACTAGACAAATGATGGAAGACATCTTTAAAAATACTGGCTGATGGTGTCTTGTAGACGCAAGCAGTGTTAAGAGATGGCAGATTGCATTATAACTTGCATTTTAGTATGTTTTAATGGCTGTTATAATGCTGTGGTCTGCATTATTTGTGTATTACTTTCAACATAGTTATGAAGTAAATAGTATTTTGTATCATGGCAGCTACTTCCTTTTGCAATTTGCTTTGAGAGCTTAGTTCCCTTACTTTGACTTTTTGTTAGCTGTGTAGGTGTACGACTCCGATTCTTACATTTCGTTTAACTTGTGTGAGTGAGTCTTTAATTGAAGGGAAATATTGCAAACACTGCAGAAGGAAGGTAGCTGTAAATAACTTGGATAGGGAAAATATCACATCAACATTTAAATAACACATTACAAAAAATCTGACTTTCCTTGATTTGCTTGTTCTATGTCAAGCAGAAAGAGGGAAAGAAGGAGCGAGCAATGGTGGACAGAGTCTTTATTGCAAGAATATGTCGAATCCTGAAAATAATGGTCCCTAGGACACTTTGTAAAGAGGTAGGTATTGCCTGCAGTAGCAAATAAAAATGAGTCATTTTTTGAGTAGAGGACCTTCAGAGATCCCTTGCGACCTCAATGACCCTATGCTTATGGCAGAAAAGAGTCTCAGAATAGCAGTAACTTCTTGATCGCTGCAGTCATCCATCTTATAGGATGTGTCTGGTACCTGTATCAACCAAATGCAGCTTCTTAAGGGACAAACTTTCTTCGTAAAATTGTAATTAATATTTTATTATAAATATTATATACTAATATGTTTCCTGCAAAGTAAGCAAATATTATTTTGTCTGCAGGCAGCAGGATAATAACTTTGTTGATAGATACAGTTGGACCATTTACTAGAAAAATGTGAATTTTATTCATTGTTTAACTACTACACTTTTTAATTAGACAGGTTATTTGCTGCTTATTGCTGTGATGCTGGTGGTCCGCACATATTGTGATATTTGGATGATTCAAAATGGAACAGTCATTGAAAGGTATCTGTAAGCTTGTTATTTTTAAACATTCTTTCCTGTCTGTAATAGAGTAGACTGTGTCAGAACACATATTCAGTCATTTTATACCTTGCTTATTTATTTAGAACAGTGGGAAAACTGGTATTGTTGTAATTTGAGGTGGCTATTTTTATTTAACGAAAAAAATGTAATCCACAGTTTTTCTGCTGTTGGACACAATTTTATATTTTAAACCAAAATTTTCTTGTTAAATGAGTTTCAGTGGTTTGGGTCATATTTTGTACATTCATGCCTCTGAATCTTATATTGATCTGAATGTCCAAAAGGACATTTCAGAATAGCAGCATAGTGGTTCTGTGTCGTAGACTCAGACATTGTGTTTGGTTATTAGGACTATTACTTCTTCCTACTGAGCTGCTTGCTATTTAGATTGATAAACACAATGCTTTAAATTTTACTGTTTCAGAAAGTGTTTTCTAGACCTCTTATTATTGTTGTTGCTCATTGAAGCAAGTCAGAATTTGTCTTGATGTGTGAATTCAAAATGATATTGTATTTCAGGAGAGACTTTCAGTGCTTTGTAGAATGGAAGGACTGGTTTCTTTTTCTTGTGAGAATCTATGAAAGCAGAGAAGGAAAGTGACCTGAGCCTTTACTGCAGGCATTTACTGCAGGCATTTACTGCAGGATCGGAAGGGAGATAATTGTTTAATCTGTAACTTACCACTTAACTTAGAGAAGTCTGTCATACTGGATCCTACAGCTGATGCTACAGGTTGCCATGATGATTTTTTCTCAGTGTGATCCACTGAGAATTTGTCTTGTTAAGACATACTAGTTTGTACTTTGTTTCTCTTGTAACTAACACTTAGCTGATGGTCCTTTCCAGTGCTATCATTGGCCGCAGCAGAAAAGACTTCAAGAAATACTTATTCAACTTCATTGCCGCAATGCCTGCTGTAAGTGCTTTTCTTGTACCAGCCTTTCAGTAAAACGTATTTGAAATGTAAGTTAAGACTTGGAGGAAAAGATCTCGAATGAGTATCTTCAGACCCAGGCAAATTAGTTGTTTTACATACAGATCTTTATCAAGGCACATTTAATTTTCTGGCTCCAGTGTGTGGGACACTTTGTCAGTGTGTTTCCCTATTTAATTGCAACTGTTTTTCTGACAGATACGTTTAGGTTTTCCTGTTAGTTTTGTTGATGGCAACTTTGACTGATAGCTTAATGTGCTGTCTGTAGTACTGTGTAATAGCATCTTATAGATTGGATGATGTTTCAGCATTATAGGTTTTGGATTCTTTTGGCACCATTGAAGATTAAGATTTCTTTTTAGTCTTTAATTTTTATATTTCTTACAGCTTCTTCTGAGACTTACGTTTATTGCCTACCTTTAACTTTCCTTCAGCTTGTCAACATCTCTGACTTGCATCAGAGAGAAATAATTGTTACTACCTAATAGATAATGTACTTGGTTTACAGTAACCAGATATTATTGTAATACCTGATCAAAAGTGAATTGATCAATTTAAGGCAGTGATTTTTCAAATGATGGCTCTTTTCTAGAGCTTATCAGAAGAGCTGAAGATATGAACATGATTTGGTGTTAAGTCTGGGAACGGGAGTTTTCAAAAATGTAGGCAGAAACCTGATCAGCGGTCCGGCAGACACTATGTAGTTGGTCTTAGCTGTGGTAATAGTATTATTGACTTCAAGGGGAGAATTCAGCTGTTCCAGAGTGTTTGCACAATTGGGTGCTGCAAACTGGTCTAAGTACATTAAATCTTGTTAGCTAAATATTGAAATACTGTCTCTTATTTTAGATCTCTTTAGTGAATAACTTCCTGAAGTATGGTCTAAATGAATTGAAACTTTGCTTCCGAGTAAGGCTTACCAGATACCTCTATGAGGAATATCTTAAGTAAGTAGCACCTTGTTGATGTCTAAGGGTTTAAAAAACTGAATTAATGAAAATCAAACCAAGTAATTTTAAGTACATAGCAATAGGTAGCAAGGTGCTTAATAGGTCAGGTATACTGGTTAGAAAAGGCTTTAGCTTTTTATAATTAAGTTGCAGTTAAGGATGACTGGCTTATCCAAGTTATGTATGGCACAGATGCAAAGACAGCAAAGTTGGCTCAATTGGGAGAAAAGTAATGCACTGTAGTGCTTCCATTACTGGGTCAGCTCCCTGATTACTTCAGTTGCTTTCATATGGTGCTAATAATCCTTCAGATGGAACTGGATGCAGGAACTTGAGTAGCCCTTTATGTCCTTCTGCACTGGATTTTGGTTGCTGGGTGTGCTGATGAAGAGTTTTGAGGGGTTTCTGTAGCTAGTGTAACAGCAGTGCATAGAGCAGCATGGACCTGAGCTTCAGCTAAGACATCCTGGTGCTTAGACAGTTCTGCAGGATTTAATCTGGATGTGGTCAAGCAGAAGCACAAGCTGTGTTGACTCCATAGTTTCATTTAATGTTTGCACTGCTTTCCATCTCAGTTGTATGAAGCAGGGGGGGGATTCAATTATTTGAGATCCCAAGTAATGAAAATTTTTCTGCCACTTAGCTATTGTTTTGTTTCAGAGCTTATACTTACTACAAAATGGGAAACCTAGACAACCGAATAGCTAATCCAGATCAACTCCTTACACAAGATGTGGAAAAATTCTGTAACAGTGTAGTGGACCTGTACTCAAACCTTAGCAAGGTAAGTCTTTCCAGACAGAACTTTGAGTAATAGCTGTGGACATTTAGGATGTGATGACAGAGCTCAAAAAATTGCTCATTTATATGTGTATTGCTTGGAGTATGGTTTTTAAAAATATGGTTTATGGTATTATATTGTTTTACTCTCTCTGTGATTTCCATGACCTCTGCTCAAAAACTGTTGCGGATTGTTACGATTTGTATTTAATTTACTTTTAAAGAACTTAACCATATTTCTTGTCATTTGAACGGTGATGAGTATGCTTTCTGAGCTAGTTAGGTTTCAGAAGAAAACTAGTGGGTAGCTTTTAGTTACATACAAGTAATATTTTGGGTAGGGAGGGATGGTTGAATAAGCATTTCCCTCTGTTTCTGGTGCAAATTTTAGGGATTTTAGGTAATGAAGTAGATTACTGTTAACATTTTTAGACTTAGTTTTTCTTAATGCAGTGTTGTTCATACAAGCAGAAGTGTAAAGCAAAATGCAAGTTGATGTGTTCAAGAACTTCTGTCTAAAAAAACTGTAGTTCTGCTGCCCTAGCTTTGACAGGGTTTGTATGGAACAGGAGGCTTACAAATTGGAATATTGCTTCTTGTCTATGCAACTATATGGCAATTATGAAGTAATCATGGGATCTGGTTCAATTTTGCTTAGTGAGCAGAGTGTTATTACAGGCTTAAAATAGTGAAGTACTTTTTCTTATACGTTATGAACTTTATCTGAAGGTTATGATGCTTTTCTGTTCAATTCATGAGTGAATGTTTTCAGGAAAATGTCATGTGGCTGAGAATTGTTTTGTTTTAGCATTTAGTTCATATAATAGCTTAACAAGTATTGTGCTTCTAATGCAGAGCTGTAACTGTTCTTGGGTTGGTTGGTGGTTTCTGGGCTGTTTTATATTCAGGTTATGTTGATGTTCTAATGTTTTTTGCAATGCTTCTGTTACAGCCCTTCTTGGATATAGTCTTGTATATCTTCAAGCTAACAAGTGCAATAGGAGCTCAGGTAAACTGGGTGATGTTTTTAGCATTACAAGCGAATTTCCCTTTCTTTGATTAGAGCCTTGTATCTATTCAGAGTCTGAGGAAAAATCTAGATGTTGATTATAAAGTCATATGTTATTTGAAGGGATATACTGAAAATATGTCTTTATACTTAATGTTTTATATGTGTTAGTGCTCCGTATCTTAAGGTAAGCAAAATAAAACCAGAATCTGCCAGCATTTGATTAACTATTTTAAGAAACAAAGGAGTTCTTTGTTTTCCTGTAGCAGGTCCTTGGTCATCCCATTTGGTACAGTATTCTTCTGGCCACTTATATCTTGCATGACTTCCATTTAAGGGAGAAAACAAATTTTCTCTTTCTTTGCAGCCTCTGTACAGGATCAAAGAAGGGAAAGAGACTGAAATATTGAGTGCTGTGACAGTGTAGCAAATATACAGAAAAAGAACTAGATAAAAACGAAGGAGAGGAAATGAAAAGGGACTAGGAGATTATTAATGAAATAAGCTAGGGCAGTAGGATATAGATACTGCACTGGGTGATGCTAAAATCATGACTAAAAGGCTGGGCTGGGAAGGGCCTCTAGGGACAGAGAATTAGTAAAATTAGTAAAACAGTGTCTACAACACAAAAGAAAGGCACATGATGGGTATTGCAAGAGTAATTGAATTGGTATAGTAGACGTGGGAGATGAGAATCGAAGGATTCATGCTTTCTGGGCGTTTTGAATACAGATGTTGCAATTTGACACCATGTAGATGGTAAGCTTTTTTCTTTTTTCATGGTTGCAGGGTCCTGCTAGCATGATGGCCTACTTGATTATTTCAGGGTTTTTCCTTACACGTTTAAGGAGACCGATTGGCAAGATGACTATTATAGAGCAAAAATATGAAGGGGAGTACAGATATGTCAACTCACGGCTTATTACAAACAGGTATGGATTTACTTGGATAGCAAGATCTAAGTGATAAAGTGATACTATGGTGTAAATGGAAGCTGTGTGTTAAAATGTATTTTGAAAGTCTGATGCTATCAGTTCTGAGCAGAGTGTTTCCATCTTTATGTAGATTATTATTAAATAGTTTGTATGTGCATTGTATTCCTAATTAAAAAGACAAACTGTAGCTGGGCTGTAATAAGCTTCTGTTACATTGTTTTGAAAAAGTACAAACTCTTATTTCATAAGGTATCTGAAAGAACTATATTGCTAGGTTTTATGGCTGACTTTTTCGAAGACTGTCTTTAACAAAATGAAATTTCATTCTTTGTGGGGTTTTGTTTTTGTTTTTCTTTTAGTGAAGAAATAGCTTTTTATAATGGAAACTTGAGAGAAAAACAGACTATTCACAAAACCTTCCGTAAACTGGTAAGACTTATTTTTTAAAGCATTTAAAGCAAAAGTTCAGTTAACTTCATCATGGTGATTCTTTACGTATATAAATTGAATTATAGTGGCTTCGTGTTTATGCTGCTACAGTCATTCGATTTAAAAATAAATTATTTTACTGTGAACAGCCTTCAGTACAGAAGTTCCTTCTTTATGAAGGTAACTGTTTCTGAAAAGGCCTATTCTCTGACAAGAATTCTACACTTCATTCACTCTGTTAACATGTAGGCTCGATACAATTGCTGCATTGCAATATTAATCTATTAAATTTCTTGCCTAAATGAATAAATGAGACAGAATGCTTCAGAAAATTTGAAGAACGGAACATTTTCCTGATATAGGAAAGCATTAGCAGTTCATTAGACAGGATATGTATTTGTAAGGGTTCACTCTCTGTAACGAGTTCTTCCTTTATTGTCAGCTTCCTAATTGCTAGCTGTGGTGGTTTTGCACATTTACATGCTGGTAAATGGCTCACTATCTCAGTTCTTGTAATACAACTCCTTATGACAGAGAGGATAGACTTAACTATCTTAATGGAAGCTTAAGTACAGTTTAATTTGATATATTTGCCTGTACACATTGTGTGTCATAATTGGTCTTGAATCCATTGTGACAAATACAGTAGAAATTTCCAGCAGTATCAGTACACTGCCTGTGTCTGCAGATATTAAGGATTTCTTGACATTCATTCCAATCTGAAAACAGAGACACAGTGAAAGTTAGGGCCTCTACACTACAGTGCTAGAAAGGTGCATTAGCAGCAACCATTGCAGAATCCGGTGCACAGCCTAACTTAAAATAGATTCTAATAATAGCAAGTGAAAGGCCATTCTTGCCTCCTTTTCACCCACCACAGTCACTATTTTCTCACTGCTTAGTTTCACATGCACGTTGCATTCATCTAGAGTGCAAGTCTTTCCCAGCAGGGTCACTTGTCACAATTAGGTGATAGGCGTTATTGAGGTGTCTGTGACGTGCTGAAAAACAACTATATTTGCAATCAAACTTCTGTAGAATAATGAAAGATAGTATAACAGGTACTGATATAGTTTTCCTTTTTTTTCTTCTGTAACTTACCAGGTGGAACACTTGCATAATTTCATCTTGTTCCGGTTCTCTATGGGTTTCATTGATACTATCATTGCCAAGTGTAAGTGTTGGTCCATTGCTAATAGATTGACATAAATAATAAATTGCTAAAAATTTTACATGAGTATTCTCTTTTTCTTACTGCTTCAATTGATTTGTAACAATATTTACTTTTAAACTGCAGACCTTGCCACTGTAGTTGGTTATTTGGTGGTTAGTCGTCCATTTTTGAACCTGGCTGATCCTCGTCATCAGAATAGTACTCATGCAGAACTTTTGGAGGTAAACACAACAGAAATTAAACAATTTCTTGAATTTAAATTTTGATAGTCCACATAAAGAAACTTTCTTCTATTCTAGGATTACTACCAAAGTGGAAGAATGTTACTGAGAATGTCTCAGGCTTTGGGCAGAATAGTCCTAGCAGGCCGTGAAATGACAAGATTGGCTGGGTAAGCTTAATAACAATTTTGTAAGATAATCTAAACTTTATGTTAACATTATGTTGTTGCTGTTTCTCTTCTTGGTTTAAGAAACTGACTGTAGAATTAAAACAAAATGAGCTTTTGTGCTTTGTTCATTGCAGCACCTCAGAAGTCTAGAAATGAAAAACATTTTATGCTGAAAACATATCTGCAGGTGCGCTAATTATGTCCACATATGTTCATATCTTAAATAGTAGCAGCATACAGAGCATACAGTTTGATTGTTCAGTTGAAAAGATATTGTCAAATACTCATTAAATGAGTTATGTATTCATTGTTTACCAAACTTTTTTCTTTTTTTTTTTTTTACATATAAGAGGAAAAGTTATCAAATATTTGTCTATTACAGCAAAAGGTTCTTGTAAATATTGTGAATATTGGACAACCTCAGTGCAATTCTAAACTGTAAACATTCTATTTCTGGGCTGTGTTGAGTAACAGACATTTTGACAGTTTAACTGTACTCAGAGCTTCTATGGATTTCTAAAACTTCTGAAGATTAATGACTTTTTCATTTTATTTGTTTTTTAGATTCACAGCTCGAATTACAGAATTAATGCAGGTTCTGAAGGACTTGAATAGTGGCAAATACCAGCGTACTATGGTATCACAAGAAAAAGGTATATGTGACATAATATGCGATGTGTGCATCTCTCTGCAATGTGTACATCTCCAGTCTCTAATACTTTTTTTTTAATTTAAGATGCAGATAAAAAGCAAGATTTGCCTTTGATACCTGGATCTGGAGAAATTATCAATGCTGACAACCTTATCAAGTATGTTTATAAAGTTTCCGCAACTTGAGTATTTTTAACGTAGTCTGACTTTTCATTCTTTCCCTCTACCAGTATTAATAGAGGGTTTAATACACATTGTTACAGTATGCAATTCCTGTTGTACTATAGTTTATTTACAAATAATACCAACTCATTCTCACTCAGCATTTCTATTTGGTAAGTCAGTCTTTGTCCGCTCATGTTAGCAGAAGGCAACATTTCCTGCCATGCTTTGGAATACCACTTCCCAGACCACTTTATTAATACTTTATCAGATTTCTTCTTACAAATATGATGGTTACAGATTTTATTCCATGATATAATTCAGCTGTAAAAATCAGGGGCAAGACTCTATTCAATTTCAAAGTATTTGCTTGTATTTCTGAGTAGTTGTACACTTCATTGATGTACTGAAGTAGCAATCAGTTCCTCAGTTCTGTGGAGTCTGAGGAACAGAGTATTGACATAGTAGTGCTGCTTAAAGGCATAAAGCAGACCCAGATAGAAGATTAAATAGCCTCAATCTGGTTAGTGTGTAAACCAGATAGTGGAGCAGAGGGGAAAGAGAAAGGGAGGCAATACAGCTATTTTTATTGTTTTATATTAAAACAAAAAAAGCAAGGGTGAGGTGAGCAGAGGTCATTCATTGTGTGCCCTAGAACAGATGGATTACACTTCCACTAGCAAGTTTAAAATGAAGTGCATCCTTAAATGTAGGTTCCTATCCACAGGATGTTTTGGACATTAAAGGCTTAGAAGGATTCAGAAAAAAAAAAAATGCGGAGAAAAAAAAAAAGAATCTGTAGATGTTTGTTAAACAAACACCAACTTACAACTTTTGGTTCAAGAACTTCCTTAACTGTTAATAGTTGTAACTGGCACAGTGTACTGAGTGCAGTATTATTGAAGTCTTGTCCTGTTCCTTAAATCTCTGAGTAAGTGTGCAGTATTAGCAGTTTTCAGGCAACGGCTTTTTTTTTTTTTTTTTTTTTTTAACATTGCAATGCAAATAGGTTTGATCATGTTCCGTTGGTGACACCTAATGGAGATGTTTTGATTCAAGACCTTAACTTTGAGGTAAGTTTTTTAATGTAGAAAACTATATTCATATATTTTTAAAGATTATAATTTCATAGATAATCTGATTTTAAAAAGTTATTTTTCCCAAAAAAAGCTTTTCATGGTTGCAAGTGTATTTTCTTGCAGCTGCAGTTGGTGCTAAATTAGTTCCAAAAATTATTGGTGGAAATTACTCTTTCTAATGTCAGAAAGTGCTATGCACAAGTTGACAAGGATACCAGCATGTCTTATTGTTAGTAGAAGCTTTCAACAATATTTTCTCACTACCTTTTTATGTGTTGTCTTTGCATTTTTAGGTTCGATCTGGTGCAAACGTTCTAATTTGTGGGCCAAATGGGTGTGGGAAGAGCTCACTTTTTCGTGTTCTTGGTGAGGTAAGGGAACTTTTAAAATAAACTGGGGAGAATCCAAAGCACTGTTGTAATTGGACTCTTGCATAAGTTTAAACCTTTTCCTTCTTGCAGTTGTGGCCTTTGTTTGGTGGACGTTTAACGAAACCTGTAAGAGGAAAGTTGTTCTATGTTCCCCAGGTGAGGCGAAGTACTTTAATTGAGAGTAATGATTTCTTTCTTCCTATTTTGACTGTGTTTAGAAGTATTTGACGTACCTTTTTGTTTCTAACTGTACCTCAGAGACCGTATATGACTCTTGGAACACTCAGAGATCAAGTTATATATCCAGATACTGTAGAAGATCAGAGAAAGAAAGGGATTTCTGATCAGGTAATGATACTTTATTTCATTAACGCTTTGTCTCACTTAAGATGAGTCATACTTCAGATTTCAAAATACTGAAATTGCCATTAAACTCACTGCATTTAGTTTGTTTTTAATATTTACCAGGGTGATAGTACACCAGTATAATCACAAAAATAACCCTTTTCAGTAATTTCTTTATTAAATTTCACTTAAGCTCTCTTTGTCATTCCTGTTTCAATAACAGGTGCTGAAGGAGTACTTGGATAATGTCCAGCTGGGTCAAATCTTGGAACGTGAAGGAGGCTGGGATAGTGTTCAGGACTGGATGGATGTACTCAGCGGGGGAGAAAAACAGAGAATGGCAGTATGTCTCAAAAGCAAAATTACTTAACAAATACAGAACACAGGTTGAAAATGTAATCTAAATTGTAAGCAATTTTTGTTTAATAAATATTCATATTTTACTTAAAGAAGAAACGCTCAACATGTGAAATACCTGAATACTAAGGAAAAAACTTAAAATAGTTTCTCTTGTACTCAGAATTTTATAGGAAATGTTGACCTTTTAGCATGGGTAACATTTTGATTATATAAACAGAAGTTCTAAAATAAATGTTTTTCAAAAAATAAGTAAAGTTAATATACAGCTGTCAGATTTTCAGGCTTCAGTGAGTGTCAACTTAAAAGAAATTCCCTTGCCACAGTAAATTTGTGGATATTAATTCTTAGTTTAATTTCAAACACAGCATTATTGGTTGTAGTTGTGGATCCACAGTAGCTTTCTGTTTTGTGTTCCAGATGGCAAGGTTATTTTATCATAAGCCTCAGTTTGCAATTCTGGATGAATGCACCAGTGCTGTTAGCGTTGATGTAGAAGGCTACATTTACAGCCACTGCCGAAAGGTAAGCTCTCTGTTTCTAGAATGATACTTAACAGGAAACTTGAAATTATATGAGATTCATTCTTCCCTTACGCATAGTGCAGATCGAAAAAGAAAAAAAAGTTTAGAAGGGCATGCAAGGACCCTTCATGCACACTAGAATTCAGTAATTGTTTTGTAGTCTTCAGACAATTTAGATGTACATTCGACCTCTGTATATCAGAGAACTCTTACTAACTGATAAGTAACCTTTTCCAGATAAACTCTTAGAGTTCCAGAACTAAAACTAAAATTTTGTAGTTTTTTGTGGTTTGTGAGGTCTATTTCAGCGAGGGCAGCAGAAAGGAAAGGCTGGAAATTAACATTTCCGTCTATTTAGAGATAGGAAAAGCCAGGCACTCTAGGAAAACATAATCGTATTAAATATCGTTTTCTCTTCCTTTCCCCTTTATACTCGCAGTTTCAGATTCTACCTAGTGCCATGTGAAATATCAGTATGATTCAATATCACACACCTACCCTGGGAAAGAATGGGCTTGAAATAACATCAATTATTGAGAAGCAGTTTTCTGGTAATGGAGCAGGGCTGTGCATCCAGTGAAATATGTGCTTGAAACATGAAATGGGAACTTAAGGAACCCTCTGTAGTAGTAACTGACACTGTATGAGGACTCTACAAAAGAATGGGCATTATTCTTTGAACTAATTTTACCACATTAATATCAATACCCTGATAATTTTCTATACTTGTTTTGCATATACTTGGTGTTCTGTTAACTTGAATGTTCATTTCTGCTTTCGCTTTAGAGTTACTGTTAGCATTAGAATTCCTGGTTAAGCTGTCCTTGAAGAAAGAAAAAATGTTTCCCTGCTTTACTCTCAGAGCCATTTTATCCTTTAATTGGTGCTACTGTTAGGGATACAAGGAAATAAAAGGAGATTATTCACCTTTGACTTGTCACTTTAAGTTTAAAATTCATTAATTGCTTTTGTGGTTTGGGTTTTTTTGCTGTTAAAGTAGACTACATCCCTCCTGTTTGTTTTTGAGGGTTTGAGGGGGGGTTTGTGTTTTTAAGGCGGTTTGTTTCTTTGGTTTGGGGGGTTTTTTTACTGCAAAATCTTGTATTAAGGTTGCATATGCATAATGTAATAATAGAGTCCAGAAGTTAGTGTTCGTGAGTTTTAGCTCTTCAGCTGATATCATGCTGAAATATAAATAATATCTAACCCATGAGAAAAATTAACTGCTTTATTTTTTGTATTTTCATCACATAGGTTGGCATCACTCTCTTCACTGTATCTCACAGAAAGTCCCTTTGGAAACATCATGATGTATGTAGTCTTTGCTTTTGCTAAGGATATCTGTAGGTAGTGGGGTGCTTGACTTTCTATTAAACTGAGTTTACAGTTCAAGATGTTCTCAATTTGCATCCTAATAGGTCATGTTCTGTTCTTTTTTGAAAAGATTTAACTTTCATAATCCAGTTGCACTATTTGAAATATTCTTTCACTTCTAGTCGTGAAGGGAAAAGTGACCGCAAATCCTTAAATGTATCTGTAAAAGTAGCCTCAAAAATATGAAAAACTCACTAGGTAATTGTCTTCTTTCTTGGCTTAAAAACCCCTTTGAACCATAATCTAGTAAACAGCATGGAGTTTTTGTTTTCAAGATACCTAATATATCTACGTGTTAAAAAAAGGTTCACCTCTAATACTTGGACTTATTTTTTTCCAGACTAAGATCTTATGTTATTACTACTTTTTATGCAGATGGACTGTAAGTGTGGGGAAAAATACTGAATTAATGCACGGGGATGAATGTGTACATTTAGTATATTGTCACAAAACCCTAGATAGCAGTGTTAAGTCCAGGTGTGATTGTTAGCAGACTGATGGATGATATGAACAAAAACTCTAGGTTTTTTTCCAGAGGCAATTGAATTTAATGAAATATGAAATGAGAGAAGCTTACCCTCTGGCTAGCTGAATTTAAGATTTTGCATTAAAACTACTTCAAAATGTAATGTATTTAAGCATTTATACACCTCATGATTTTTAGGTGGTTGATAACAGATGTTCCTTTATTTCAGTTTTACTTGCATATGGACGGCAGAGGAAACTACGAGTTCAAGAAAATAACAGAAGACACAGTTGAATTTGGATCTTAAAGTCATTGACTGATCTGCTACAGAGACTGATGAGTACAGGAAGGGTGTAGAATGACAGACGTTGTACAATAAAACTACTCAGTTTGTTTTTTAAAGAAATTAACTAGAATAACCTAAAACAAGCTGTTAAGTGTTTACTATTATGTAGGATATTGCTAATTGTGTATATGTTGGTTTAATTATTGATATGTACTAAGAATGTCCTTATTCTTGTGGTTTAAAAACCTGCCTAAATTAAATTGGGCTTAAATCAGCGTAACCTGATTCATCCTGGGATGCAAAGCATTTGAAATCAGCTGATTTGACTTTTGTAGACCTTCTTTCCCTTCAGTGAAAAGCCCTGTTAAAATTAGGGTTGCTACCTCTCTTGTTCCTGCAAAGCAGTCTTGGATTTTTGCTCTGTTCTATGCATATTTCTTGAGTTTTCTCACACGGTGCAGGATATTCTCCCATCTTTGGATCTGTGCCCTGTTAAATGAAAGAGCTTTTTCTTTGACCAAGCCTTGTGATGCAGCCAATACACCCTTGCTGATAAAGGATGGACTGAACCTAAAATACAAAACTAATTCCTTCTGCTAAAAAAAAATGAGCATGTTCTTTTCTGGGATTTGTATTCTCTTTAACATTTGTCTGTCCATGCAATACTCTGCTGCTAGCCATCCCAGTCTCTCCCAATTTAGCAAGAGTTTTAATCCATCCCCCACCTCAGCTGCCCTTTTTCTGTCAGAGAAATACTATGGTAATGAGGAGTTGAGAGGAGCTTGAGGGAGGAAAGGACTGATCAAGAAAAGAAAAAAAAAAAAGAAAAAAAAGAAAAAAAAGAAAAAAAAGGAAAAGAAGGGGTGTTCCTTCCTGTATCAGTCTTAGGCATGTTTTCATCTCTGAAGAAATGAATGGCTCCCACAAATAGAAATGAAGAGCAGAATGTGGATCCAGTCATTCTTCCTTGATGTCAGTAGGGTTTAGAATGGATTCAGAAATGTTAACCTGTGAAACAGCAGACTGTTGTGTCCTGTATGTCTGTTCAGTCCTGTAATAGAGCTAAAAATCCGATGGATTTAGCTGCCTTCAGGTCTGAGTTTGAAAGCAAATGATAATGGTAGTTCCTGTTTGATCTTCTAGGCTGTGAAGCCTAAAATGATGCTTTCATCCTTCACATTTATTCTCTTATTTGTTATGAGATGTCTTCATTTCTGATACAAAATATTTGCCAGTGATTCACACTGTTGTCTAAGGATCTCTAGGCCCTGCAAGTCTTCTAGTTCCAGCTGCCAAATCCCCTTGAAGAAACCAAACTCTTTCAATAGTTTGCTGTAACTGATTTTTCCATTACTGTGGTTGCCATGTGACTTTAACAAACAAATGCATTAAGGTGATTTTTATGATCAGGGAATAGGAAGGTATGACTCAAACTGAATTATTGTTTAGGCTTTAAAACAAAAATTTGCAATGCCAGTTGTACAGTGAAGGTCTAGTAGTTTTTTAGTGTTCCATGTAAGATATAAGAATGCACTACATGAAGGCATGCATAAAATATGCAATAAATCTGTTCTCTGTGCATCTTTTTTCAAAGGTTTAGATTAAAAATAAGAACGACTTTTTAATAAATGGACATGTACTTGGATATACTACTATCAGTTTTTACCCAATTTGATTAATCATCATCTTTTACATTGAAATTGTTACCTGGTAGTATTTTTCCTTTTATGGTAAAACTGACAGATATGGGCAATAACTTCTGTTTTTTCATAGTACTCCAATGTAAACAGCTAACCTGATATACAGATCTAGTCACCACAGTAGATTCATAGTATGAAATGAAAATCAAAGAAACATCTCTGAAGTGTATTCAAGAGAATAGGGTACCAGAAGAAATGTTTGTGCTTGGTCCACAAGAAGGCAAATCAGATATCTCATTTTACTAATTTTTTGTGCTCATTCAGGTTCTCACATCAGCCATAACGTAGGAGATAGCAGCATGCTGTGTGTGAGATGGTAGCCTTTTTTAATGTAACCATGAAAATATGGATGCCAGATAGCTGCCTTTTTTTTGGTGAAAGTTCTCAGCACAAATGCAGTTTCTTCCCTTGGAAGGGATATTTTAGTAGCCTTCTAGAGAGACAAAAAAAAAATCTCTAAAATGAGAAAGTTGCTATTGTCCTTGTGATTAGGGCAGACTTCGCAGTGGAGTAGTGAACCTGGGATACTTTAATGTATTTTTAACACTGACAAGCAAACCCCCACAAAACATACTTGTATAGCACCCCAACAGCCAATCCCAAGGTACTTTACAATTCTGTTAGTTCATAACAGAATTTTGTGTAATCTCAGATCTATTTTAAAAACTAAAACCAAAAAAATACTAAAATCCAACTCCATAAAGGAGGGATAGGTTTGCCTTTAGATGCTGTGAAACTGATTAAAACTGAGGATGCTAGTATCGCCATAGGGCCAGGAATTAGTGTTTCTAAATATACTGGAAAGAAAGAAATATTTTCTTCTGCACTTGATTGTAAGAGAGCCTTGTAAAGAAAGTACAAAAAAGAATGATGTTTTAGAATGATTTTCTTAAAAGGCCTTACATTAAAGTATTTTGCTCTAGACTTGGTCTAATGAAAGATTGTAAAAAAAATCTGATGAAAATGTTCCAAGTCTCAGTTCTGTTGCAGAATTGCACTGTGATACTGTATTTTAGTTGTTAGTTCCTTTTAATAGCACAAGCTGGAAGTTTTTAAACTGGGGTTCTGGACTGTCTTAGTAAGACAAAGTAGTGATGGATATTTTTCAGTCTCAAATTGTTGGTGCTTTGAAGATGGTAATGGTTACAGTCAGATGCCTGCATTTCAACAATGGTGGGAAACATTCCTGTATGTAAATACTGTAAAGTGCTTCGGAGGGGAAATGGCGCTATATAAATGTAAGACATTAAGTGCCTCTGAAATAATAAATCTAAAGATAAAATATTACTAGGCTTTTTATGCTTCTTGATTATGTGATTAGGAGTTTTGTAACAATACAGTGAATGCATACTCAAAAAATCCCAAGTTACTTAATGGGCTGATTGACTTGTGTTCCATAGCACTGTCTGAAATTCATCTTGGAATCAGAAAGATGATGCCATCTTAGCAAAAACAGGAAGTCAGTATTTAAGATTTTACTTGGAGCAATTGGATTATAGGTACATTAATCTGTTTTAAGTCTGCACTGACTCTGACCCTTTTCTCCTGATTTTGCTGGCCACTTCTTTTCCCATTGAGTTTTTTGGTTTTAGAAGGGTGTGGGCTTGAGTAAGTTTAACACAGTACCAGTACATAATGTGGCAATTCTTTTGAGTGCTCCTTTATCTTTGTACTTTGAGGAAAATACAACAATCACTCCACCTTTATTGTATTTGTGATGTTTAATTTTTTTCCTTTGTTGTGGTAGATGTACCAGCTATCAGTATACTTGAAACTCAGTAGAGTAAGACTGAAACCAAGATATGGTTGAATGAACTAATTTTAAGGGTCTTCTTCTCTAATCAGTGTTTTCCAGTGTTAATTAGTACTTATTTTTCCTTCTCTTAGCTTAGTTGTGCAACAAGTGTATTGTGTAGCATTCTTAAAGGCTTGAGCTCCTTTGAAAGGAAATTCCTGAACTAAGGATGTACGCTAAAAAGCTAAGTGTCAATTCTGCTTCAGCTAATGAGCTGGAGAGAAAAAAAGGACATTCTGTGTTCTAGGTGTGAAGTTTAATACACAGTATTTAGAGTAGTGTGAAGTCTGTTACTTGTTCAGTTCTGGGCTCTCAGCTACCCATTTCATTTCAAATGCTTGGTCTGTATGCCTCAACACTTTAATTTGGCCTCATGTAGAAGACAGACGTCAATTCCTGGAATGGTAGAACTGAAACGGTGGAGCAACAAATTCAAACTCATTTTCAAGTGTCAGTCTACCATCTTTTGAGAACATTCAGTAGCCTTGGTTCAGTATTTCTGAATGTTTATTAAAGCTCCAGACCATTATCCCCTCTCAGCAAAAATTAAGCTTTCTTGATGAAGATTGTTTGGGAGGTAATGGTGCTTACTACAGGACTAGCATGAGACGAGAATAAGCTGCAAAGTGTACAGAACATCGCTGTGAATCTCGTAGTCTTCCACCCCAAGTGCAAAGTGTGCTCCACTATATAATGAATGAATTCTTTTCTTTTTTCCAAAAAAAAAAAAAACCCAGAACAGCAGAAAGACACAAAAATCCAACCTCTGACCCTTCTAGTTCTTCTGGGAAAAGTTGTCAGCGTAAGCTACATCCTAGCCAGTACTCACGTTACAAAGGTGTTTCTTTCCCAGATGTGGCACTGGTAGAGTGAAGTAAACACTTGACTGGACAGCTGAAATATAAAATTACTTCAGCACCCTTTGAAAGTGACTTGTACTACAAAAAATTCTGGATGAGTTGCTACTTCATTAACTCAGTACTGTGTAGTAGAGAAGATGACTGGTGAGAAAGCAGCTTGGAGTGCTAGCGTGACACACACTTGACAGGCTTTTTAATTAAATTGCATCTAGTATTGGCAGCTTAAATGACTTTTTATGCTTCTGCAGAATAAGGAATTCAAACTTCATGTTTCTTAAATCTTAAGGAAGATCTTAAATCTTAAAAGGAGAAATATTCTGTGGATTGGGACTGGGAAGAACTTATTTAGTGATTCTTCCATAGGATTCAGCTCTCTACAGACTCAACAGATACCAGTGCATCTCCTAATCTTTAGTGTTATGAAGTGGTCTAGAAATGTAAAAAACATTAAGATGTCCTATCATCAAGACAGGAGTTAAAAATCTATGATTAAAATGTTTATATAATTGTCATATATATTATGAGATGACCATAGAAACATCCACAATAATGGCAATGTGAAGTTCGACTATGAAAAATAGTAGAGGGAAAAAGTTACCTTGGTTTCATAGAAAAAAAAAAGAACTGCCACTTTTGTCTGTCAAAAAGAAAATCAACTGGTCTTCTGAGGTGGTGGATGGGGTCAGGGTGCGATATAGCCCCCCTGTAATCCAGGAGGAAGAAGTTAGAGACCTGCTGAGCCACTTGTATCCTCCTAAGTCTATGGAGCCAGATGGGATCCATCCTAGGGTGATGAGAGAGCTGGGGGATGAGCTTGCTAAGCTGCTTTCCATCATTTATCAGTAGTCCTGACTGAGTGGAGAGGTCCTGGATGACTGGCCTATCCACAAGAAGGGCTGTAGGGATGATCCAGGTAACTACAGACCTGTCAGCCTGACCTCGGTTCCAGGTAAAATTATGGAGCAGATAATCCTGGGTGCAATCATGCAGCACCTGCAGAATGACAGAGAGATCAGGCCCAGCCAGCATGGATTTAGGAGGGGCAGGTCCTGCCTGACTAACCTGATCTCCTTTTACAACTGTGTAACTCGCCTGGTGGACGAGAGGAAGGCTGTGGGTGTCGTGCCAGGACTTCAGCAAGGCCTTTGACACTGTCTCCCACAGCAGACTCCTGGAGAAGCTGTCAACCCGTGGCTTGGACGGGAATGCTCTGTGCTGGGTTAGTAATTGGTTGGATGGCCGAGCCCAGAGAGTGGTAGTGAACGGTGTCACATCCAGTTTGCGGACAGTCACTAGTGGTGTTCCCCAGGGATCGCTGTTGGGCCCGGTCCTGTTTAATATCTTCATTGATGATCTGGATGAGGGGATCGAGTCCATCATTAGCAAGTTTGCAGATGACACCAAGCTGGGAGGAAGCGTCGATCTGCTGGAGGGTAGGAGGGCCCTACAGAGGGAACTTGACAGGCTGGAGAGATGGGCTGATTCCAACAGCATGAGATTTAACAAGTCCAAGTGCTGGGTTCTGCACTTTGGACACAACAACCCCATGCAGAACTCTAGGCTGGGGACAGTGTGGCTGGAGAGCGGTCAGGCGGAAAGGGACTTGGGAGTGCTGGTGGACAGGAAACACAACATGAGCCAGCAGTGTGCCCAAGTGGCCAAGAAGGCCAGCGGCATCCTGGCCTGCATCAGTAATAGTGTGGCCAGCAGGACTAGAGAGGTTATCACCCGTAATACTCAGCACTGGTCAGGCTGCACCTTGAGTGCTGTGTCCAGTTCTGGGCCCCTCGATTCAAGAAAGATGTTGAGATGCTGGAGTGTGTCCAGAGAGTGACGAGGATGGTGAAGGGGCTGGAGCACAAGCCCTATGAAGAGCGACTGAGGGAGCTGGGGTTGTTTAGTCTGAAGAAGAGGAGGCTCAGGGGAGACCTTATCGCTCTCTACAACTCCCTAAAAGGAGGTTGTAGTCAGGCAGGGGTTGGTCTGTTCTCTCAGGCGACTGTGGCAGAAAAAGAGGACGTGGTCTCAAGCTTCGTCAGGGGAGGTTTAGACTCGATATTAGGAAAAAATTCTTCACTGAAAGGGTGATTGGTCATTGGAATGCACTGCCCGGGGAGGTGGTGGAGTCACTGTCCCTGGAGGTGTTTAAAGAGAGATTGGATGAGGCACTTAATGCCAGGGTTTAGATGATGAGTAGGTGTTGGTGTTGGGTCATAGGCTAGACTCGATCATCTCAAAGGTCTTTTCCAACCTTGTGATACTGTGAAGTGTGCAAGTTCAAATTTCCACTTGTAAAGCTGCTGTTCAAAACATTTTTACGCACAACATGTTTGCTTCTTTATTAGTTGTAGATGCTGGTTGGCTTGTGCCAGTCCTTTCATGAACATGTAGAGGGGTTTCTTGATTTTATGAATCAGTGGTGTGCAGCAGTTTTGGGAGGAGGTTGGTTGATTTTCCACTCGCTTATTGTGGTTCCAGGCTCTGGCTGGTGCTCTGCAGTCAGATTTTTGTTAATGATGCCTTGAACTTCACCTGAAAATTTAGAATGGCTGTGCAAATTATAATATGTTTGTCTATATTTTCTGATGTAACTCACCCTATTGTGTGCATTTAAACATAAGGTGAAACTGGTTTCATCGTGAAACAGAAATATAGCCAAGCTAGGTTATGTTGAAAACAATTGATCTCTTCTATTAAAACCTTAGAAAAATGTGATCTGCAGAGTTGCTCAGCTATCTTTGAACTGCTGCATCGTTTTTGTTCCTTGTATGCAAAAGCAAAGGCAGAAGACAAGCAGCCTGGAACTTCGCAGACAGAAGCTGTCTTAAGGGAATAATTTAAAAAATATGACAGATTGAGGGTTTAAATAGAAATAATATGCCTAAACCTCTGGTGAAATGCCATGGGGATTGACTTTGGAAACTGAAGACATTTTGCCAGTAATCCTGCAAAGAATACCACAGTACAAGAATAATCATGCAGATGGCATTTTCAATTGGAGAAAAGGGGAACTTAAGACACTCCACTTCTGTGGAATGTATCTTTCACAAACCAGACTTGACTTCCATGGTCTTTCACACTGGTTAGAAACCTCGCTCTTAGTGACCTTTGGCAAGTCTGAACCATAGAGATTCAATACAGTTGCATTTAACAGCAAAAGGACCTCTTGTGCTGAAGTGCCCAGCCACATTCCCTGCCCTGCTTGTCCACAAACCAACATGCTTATTCCCCACCCATCCCTTGTTCTGGAAAATAAGTGTCATCTACATCTGATACTTCACCAAAATAGAACAGAACTGGAAAAATGAAGTCGATGCTGTCTGGACAGAACTAGGACTGCTGAGATTGTTTCATGGGTAGAAACAGGGAACTCCCCCTACATGACTGAGCAAGTTTGCTGTAGTAAAGAAACTTTATAGCAGAGTTTGGCAGAAATCACAGCTATTTTTTTAAGCTTGATTATAAGATGTTTGGGGAATACTGCTCTGGAAAAGACACTCGACATGGAATTGAAGAGTCATTCTTCTGTGTAACCAAATATACCCTTCATTTTCATAGGCTGAACAGCTTAGTGCAAGCAGCTACTAAAAACCATTTGACTAATTTTAATTGCTGTCAATCACGACAAGGTAAGTAGTGAGAAGATGCTCCCCAAAATGAGCTAGTCTTTGTTTTACTTTCTTGTGGTATTTTGATGGGGGAATTTATTGGCGCAAGAGCAACAGAGCTAAAAACTGCTGTGTCAGAAGCTGCTAATGTGGCAGAATAACTTTGTTCTCTTTGTGGTTTACTATCTGTAGAGAGCTGGTAAGTGGATGTATTTGGGGAAATAATGATTAAAAAGAAAAGCGCATGTGCTAGAGGCTCCTTCAGCTGCAATTTTACATATTGCAACAAGACTTTGGAGAGCCAGGAGCCATTAGCAAATTTTTTTGAAATGTGGTAGGGAATTAAGGATCAAGGTCAAATCTACACATGGAAATTCTTGTCTTTTTTTAAGCCACAAATACTAATTAGTTAATAAAAAAATAAAGTAGATTTTAAAATGTATTTATAATGCTCCTAAGTAGGTAATTTTGAAAAGGCTGCATGAGATCAGTGTTTCAATAATCACAAAAATCTTTGTGCTTAGCATTCTAGTTCTGTAAAGTTCCTGTGAGGCACTGGGATGCATCACACTGGTGGGATAGAAGCTACTTGAATGGGTGGGTCTTATAGACATTAGTAGTTCCTGTGGATGCTATGTGTTTTATCGCCACCGAAGTTGATACATAGTGTAGTGACCTGCCTGAGAAATCACTACAGAAGAGCAGCCTCACTTGGGACCTGTTTCAATTTCTTGTGCCTGTGCCTCTGAAGTGGAAGGTCATTCCCTCAAAAGACTGGGTTGCTTTTTTGAGACAAGCTCAGCAGAACCTAAAGCACGTAAAGCCCAGAACAGCCCCTGTTACAAACACGGCTGCATCCCAATTATTCCTAGCCATGCCTTTCTTTTCCTTGCTGCTGGACAGATAGCATGTTATCATGGTTCCAAACATAGCTTGTACTTAATTTATAGGGCTTTTACAGCTCAGCTTATGCCATACACAGTAGTAGCACGTTTTCCAGTGCTCCTAGAAGACTTCAGTCCCTTCGCTGAGGTTCTCAATCCATTCCCCTAAGAGTTATAAGGACAACAAGAAGAATCTGTTTTCTGTTTGAAACAAACTGAAGAAAGAAAGTCTAGTAAGAAGCTTAACATTCGATGTGAAAATCTCCTAAGTCTGAGCTACTGCTGAGTTTGCCGATGCTAAAGGAGAGCTTTGTCAGGAGAAGGGAGGGTTGGGTTTTTTTTAAGGGCTTTAGAGCCATCGTGCAAGCAATGGGTAAATAAGTACTTGTTGCTACCAGCCAGGTTGTTGACTGGGGCCTTCTTTCCAGCAGTGCTTGAAAACTGGACAAGACAAGTTGTGTTATAACCCAAGGTCCCCAGAGAACCTGGGAGAGGGAAGCACAGACAGAATGGAAGACAAGGGAGGGTGTTCAGGGGAAAGAGCTGTTCCCACCCTTCTTATCAGATCTCATTGAGCTGTTCACCTCTTGCTCTTCATTATTAGGGAAAAGATGATCTAACAAATTCCACGTACCCTTTTCCTTCAATTTTTGGTGGAATCTGGGTTCAAACAGTACGGATATATTAGCCATTTAGAAAACTTTGTAGTTAACATACTGGTTATGCCTTTTTTGGCCACTTGGGGTCACCTTTTCTAGTCACATGAAGCAGTACATGGAATCTGCAGTTGCAGAACGAACGCGGTCGGGATGGTTCACAGAGTGTAAATGGTATCTGCAGTGCTACTGTTCTGATCCAGCGGTGTGAGGAGCAAAGAAGGAACAGGTCTGTGGGGCTCGTGGTTCCACTGCTACAGAGATAGCTGCAGCGGTGCTGTAGGATGGCATGGTCGCACCACTTTGTGGAAATAAATGAGCGTGTTAAGAATACTGTGCAAAGATGGGAAATCAAACTGAGTTTCATCTCTGGACATCTATGTATCTGGTGTGAATGGATGGTAAACTACAAAGGCATCAGAGGGAAAACCTGTGCCAATCAAGAGAGCACTGTTTAAAAAAAAACCCAACCAAACACAAACCAATGCCCCTTTCCCCAGAATGAGTTATTTTTATTGGAGTAGGTTTTAAAATCTCATTTGTCATTCTAGCTCTTTCATTACGCTAGCTTTTTAATTGAGTTATGTGATTACTGAAGAACTAATTAAAAATGTGATCTCATGGGGAAAATATTTCTCTATTCAGAGAAAAGAGGTTTTTAATTAAATTGCTCTTTTGATGAAATAGTTTTGTGAATGTAAAGATGTCCAATTACTTTGCTTTTTAATTATTTCTTGAAGTAATCAGGTAGAACATTTGAAAATTAAAAAAAAAAAGAAAATGCATTAGTGAAGATAACTGAGATCTTGAACTGTGAAAATTTTTTGAGTTCTGATTAATAACTTCATTGCTAGTTAAACAAGCCACAAAAAAGTATTTAAAGGTAATTAGGAGACTGAGAGGCACTCAAAGCACTGCTAGCAAATGCTCTGGAAGTTCTTGATTCAATTATGATGACCATGGGAAACTTTAGAGAGTAAAAAGAAATTCTGCCATGCTATTAATATATTCTTGATTGTTGATTAAGGATTATGTATTTATTCAGGTGCTACATTGGTATTTAAATGAGATCCTAACCTGCTGTTTGCAGAAATGAGACTGTAGGTTCATCTCTGGGGAAGAACAGGTAATGGAAATGAGTGGGCAATGGAGGATAGAAATGGAAACATCAACAATAAAGCCCAGGGCAGGAAGCAGCAGAAATGTGGTGAGCTTCTTAGAGAAGCAAATCGCTGAAGTATAGAATCATAGAATCATTAATGCTGGAAAAGATCTGTAAGATCATCAAGTTCAACCATCGGCCCAGCACTACGACTACTAAACCTTTTTGCAAAGTGCCACACCTACACATTTTTTAAACACTTCTAGGGAAGGAGACTCCACCACCTCCCTGGGCAGCCTGTTCCAGTGATTCACCACTGTTTCAGTAAAGAAATTTTTGCTACCATCCAATCTTAACCTCCCTCGGTGCAACTTGAGTCCATTTCCTCTCATCCTGTCACTTGTTACTTGGGAGAAGAGGCCAACACCCACCTTGCTACAACTCCCTTTCTGGGAGTTGCGGAAAGCAATGAGGTCTCCCCTCAGCCTCCCCTTCCCTAGATTAGATTACTCCAGCTCCCTCAGCTGCTCCTTGTAAGACTTGTGCTCTAGACCCTTCCACCAGCTTCACTGCTGTTCTCTGAATGTGCTCTAGCCCCTTAAAGGATTTGAGATGTGGCCTCACCAGTCCTGAGGCACAATCACTTCCCTACTCCTGCTGGCCAAACCATTTCTGATACAAGTCAGGATGGTGTGGGCTTTCTTGGCCACCTGAGCACACTAGGTTGCTCATAGGGCACAAATTTTGAGAAGATGAGGAAAGGCACAACCCCTGCAACTGGACCTGGCTGTAAAAAAACCCTGGAGGAGTCAACGTAGTTGTGTCATTATTCCCAGGTACTGGTGAGTTTTACTGCAGGAAATCACCCCTGAGGCAAATCTTCCTATGAACCTGCCTAATTCAGCTACAGTTGGAGGCTGAGGAATTACAGAGAAAAGGTGTTCCTTCTGGGCACTTTTGGGGATACTGGAATAGGCTGTATGGGCTGAAAGAGATCCACTGCCAGAAGTCACAAAAGGATCCCACTAGTGAGAAGACTTCTTATCATAAGGTGGAGGGAAGAAGAGAGATATGCAGTGTGTCTGTCCTGGTCATCCTGCCCTGGCTTTTGTAAGTGCCCTGCTGGAGGGCACGAGCAGCAAACAAGGGAAGGGCAAAAGCTTTCTGTGATCCTTTCTCTTTGTAAAGGGAATGGGTGCGCAGTGTGAGAGAGTATATGCCATGGTGAGTAACACCACACCTAAGGGCTGTGGAAAGATTTTTAGCTGGCCATTTCCTGCTTCTGCCCTGTCTAGCAGGTTGTTCTTTTTTTGTTTTTTTCTGTCTTCCTCAATCATGAGGAAGGACTTCTCTCTCCCTTGCTGACAAACACAGCGTGGTTATTTGCATGTGGATAAATACTGCATAGTTAGAAGACTACGCAACTGACTCCTGGGGTCTGGTGCTGTCAAAAGCTCACTCATTCCTGTGTATTACACGTTTCTAAAATTGTGTAGCCATCACTGCTAACCTGCAAAGTAATCAGCTTTACAAAACTGAACGAATAAGGTAATCTGTCACAGCTGTTTATTCTCACTTAATGCAGAAGGTCTTTGTCCTGAGTTGCCACATAACCAGTGATTCAAGTTAAGCTTATAATCACATTCTTATCACTACATGCCTTTCAGCAGCAGCCTCCTCACAGTGGAAAGCTGAGTCTGCTAGACACAGATTAGCTAGGCTGTTTGCTGCCCTACCATATATACATCTGTGAAGTCCTGTACAGGTCATTTTAAGTAATGGCAGTAATTTTATTGTCTGTAACACTGCTAGGGCTGGCAGAAAAGTAGCATAACAATTTCAGCCTTTATTCACTCACATGAAGAAGAAAAATGTGGTTTTAAGCAGCAGTATAAAATGAAGTGACTTACACTCTATGCAATGTTACACATTCATTTGTATACGGTGGGAACACAGGTGATATGTTAGGGAACTGCACAAATATTTTTCTCCACTGGAAATATTTGGATAACTTTTTCTGCAACAGCTGATGAACAAAGCAGAACAGCAGAATCAGAAACATCTGTAGGAAAACACTTGCTTACAGATACCTGCTTAAAAGATAGGCCATGGAACTTGGGCATGTAGGAAAAGCCTTCCCTTTCCCATGTCAGGTGGCTGTCTCTCTCTTAAATCAGTACAGTGCTGAACTGTCCACATGTGTGTGGTAGATAAGATCTAGTCTTTCTCCCTAGTGACAATACCTTTATTCAAGAACTCCTTTTGCCCACCCTGATATCCTGAGAAATTTAAATCTCTACATAAAGTATTTTGCGTGGGCTCAGTACACTGGCCCAAGGGATAATACTTCCGCAAGTCTGCCATAAAAAGTCCCTTTCTCAATTGTCTCCACAAACAGCAAAAACCCAATCTGAAATAGGATCTGTGAGCCCCGTGACTCTGGTTACTCAGCATTGCTGGATGATAACGCGCTGCAGCTAGGGAACAAAGCGCTTCAGGTTTTCAGAACTTGTGCAGGAGTGGGTTACTCATACCATTTAAGGCACTTATTTGCATTTCAATGGGTGTTCTTTCTTTTAGTAAAAATAATCTTCATATTCAGAACAAACCAAAAATCTCTCAAGTAATAGATCATTATTTATAACATCATTCTACATAGCTTATAATAATCAGCTGCATGGTCTAGTTTTAAAACTGCTAAGCTGTAACCTACACGCTTTCCTTTTCCTATGAGCTCTTCCCTTTTCTGAGCTTGGCACTGAATGAAGCTGAGGAACTGTAGCAGCAGAGGGAAGGAAGTAATGATGACAACTTTGGAATGTTTTTAGATTTACTCCCACGAGTTCTCATATTTTTGATTGCTGTTGTAATATTCTTCCTCCATACAAGGCTTATCCATCAGCAGAAAATGCATTAAGCATTTATTACACAATATTAAGTAAACAGGGTTTTTTTCTTTGAGGGCGGTGTTGGTTTTGTTTTCTTCCCTCTGTAAAAAAGACAATTAAAGAACAAAGACAACCCCCCTAAATCATGCCTGCACATTCACAGGAGTCTTCATTCACGCAAAGAAGATATCTATAATACAGCAAGGATGAAAAACATAATTCTGTAGAAATTCGTAGATTGGGATATTAATTTTGTATGAGGTTATTCCTTCTCATAAATGCAATGGGTATCTTCTTTTAGGACATGTATAAAGTTTTGAGTTATAGAGCCAATTAGTGCCAACTACGAGATGCCTTCTTTTTTCCAGTCTCTTGATTTTTTTTTTTCTGTGTGCCTGCCTATCACCACCGTTAGCAGCAGCAGTAAATCCCAACATTACTTGCAGCATCTCTGGGCCAGGTCCCATAATGCCTTGAATGAACGTTAGTACCACAAGCAGTACAGGCACCACCATACTAATCCCTGTGTCATGATATACCCAAAATGTCTGGCATAATTTCCATTAGAATAAGAAGCTGTGAATGCAAACACAAAAAAAATTGTTCACATAAGCAGACAGCTGAAAAGCAGCTCAGGACTCCTCAAAACCTTTCAGCAGTTCGTGAACCCTGGCTCTCATATTATTATCCTTACAGTTAGTACGTGCTCTGGTAGTCTGTTTTGCAGAGCTCTTGTTAGATTTCTGGCAGCTTGCCTACACTGCTGTCACAAAGATAACTTTCCTAAATGTATTTTTAATTTAGTTACGAAATGAATGCTCTGTTTTATTCAAAAAAAAAAAAAGGAAAAGAAAGTCTTATTTTCCCAACCACCTTTATTTCACTAGAAAAGTATAAATTACCACCATAAATACAGACATCATCAGTATAAAATCTATTCTCGCTTATAAAATAAATACTAAAATAGTCAAAGCAACAGGCCTCCAAATCCCATCACCAAGATGATTTGAATCTATACCACATAAACTTCATCCACCAACTGATTAATTAAAAATTATGTTCAAAGTGCAGTAGATAACTGCTACCTGCTCAGTGCTTGCATGAAGTGAGTTACTGACTCGGAAACTGCAAAGTATTTGTCCTAACACTTACTTGGAACCATAAGACTGTCTAGCTGTAGTGTAATCTGGATATGCTTTCCAGATGGATAGTAGCTATTGACTATAAGTGTCCCTTAAAAGTCGTCAGTACATGAGTTTCAGTTTGTTTACCTTTGATTGTCTATATCCAAAGACAAATAGACCAACCTAATTTTATCCAAGAAGTGCAAGAATAATAGTAGCATCTTTGTCACATCTGAACTAACGATCATTTCACCAGTTAATAATGTTAAAAGTTGGATAAGTACAGTTTTTGTTTCATAGAAACAGAAGGATATTCCTTTTCACTAGGTAAAGGACACACATTTTTCAAAAGTAGTGTTTTTATCCCCTCACAAGTACCATAAATATTCTGGCTCAGTAAGGCCATACTTTCAGAACGGCTGTACCTGGTAAAGTCAAAGGTCCATCCAGCTCAGAATCCTGTTCCAGACTGGACAGTAGAAGGTGCTTAGGAAGAGTATTTGAGCAGGGCTGGGTGATTGTAACAGATCACTAGAACACTCTTTCAGCCTCTGGCCACCAGAGACACAGGGGCTTCCTGATACTTGGATTTTCATCTATGACTGTCTAGCGGATTTTTTGAAAGCTTGAACTTTAAAATACCTGTATCAGACAGGCTAAAAGGCTCCACCCAATTGTTTTTTGTTAGGTTTGGGTTTTTGTTGGTTTTTGTGGTTTTTTTTCCTTTGGAGCTGCCACTGGTGTCCACAACAGTTTTTCCTTAGACACCATTAAGTGGTTCCCTTTCTCTTGCAGCTTTTGCCTTCTTGCGTTTACACAGGAACACTGATAGGACAATGGCAAGAGTGATGACTGCAATTGCTATCACTGCTATGATGATAAAGACTTCTGCTCCATAGTCTGTAGGGAAGGAAAAAATTCCAAGATTCAGTGACCAGAAGCCATAATGTCACAGTGCTACAAACTCTTAGAACCCACTCCACTGAACTAAAAAATGCTTTCTGTATTTTACAGTATAACAGAGCTGGAGTGATTGCCTCAGTGTGAACTGAATTAATTTTAACGTGAATTTGTTGAACTGTGGTAAAGCTTTATTTCACCTGGTTCACAGTAGGTTTTAATCTAGTTTACTTAATACACTAAAATACCACACTATCTCCACAAGAAGAAGCCAAAGCATTCCCCATACCCCTGAATTATTTCTGTGAAACTACATCTAAGTGGAAATTTATCCTAGGTTTGAAGCTAGAAAACACCAACAGAAGATATTTCTATTTGAGTTGTAATTTACTCCAATTCAACTACTGTGATAAACAAAAATATATATATAGATAAGAAAGATAATTTGAGGGAGTTAGTTTGCCAATTTCAGAAGACTTTTTCTATTTAGAGTGCAAATATTCTTATTTTGTGGAGAAGAAAGACCCAGTACAGAAATGTGGTATTATTTAATAAATATTTATGAGTGTTTGTTGAAGAAAGTGTTATCCAGATTGTTTATCTGGAATTAGACCGGCTGATTCACTGAAGACTCACTGACTTATTTACCAGTAAAGAAGTCAATTTGCCAACCTCTGATCTTGTAATGCTACAGTAAAGAAAGCCTTAGACTCATCATCTGTTTCTGAGATAATAACTAAATGTTCTGTTCAAACTACAAGTCAATGGATATGTAGGTTTCCAGTACTCCTGTATTTTAGAGCTAATCCTTCAAGCACTATGGGATCTGTTACTGGAAGTATCTGAGGAAAACAAAGCCGAAGGCTAGTGATGAGATCTGAAACCCCAGTTACCAGTCATCAACTCAGTTTATAACTAATCAAAGCAGTTTAGCAAAACCCTAAACCCAACTCCAGCTATCTAAAGTAGGCGGACTCTCACTTAAAGTGAGTTCTTCCCGTGAGTTTCCATGTTCAGTCTGTGTCCTCTAACTTAACAGTAAAGGATTTATTTTGTAAGAGGCATCACAATTTAAAGAGGTATAAAAATATACTTGGCATTAAAGCATCTTTTTTTTGTTAGAAAGTTAAAACTCTATGACAAACTCCACTAGATACCTACCATCTAAGATATTTCTTCCTACACTGGTACAAAGCACCACGCTTTCTTGACCATTACGGTTTTCTCTGCGGGAGGGAATGATTCCCTGTATGTAGAAGCAATAGTTCTTTGTGTTGTCAACGCTTAACTCAAATGTATGGCTTTTTGTTGTTGCATCTTTCTGTAAAGGATAAACATATTTCAAGAAAGTGTACTCTGGAAAAGTGTTAGCTCTTAAGGTAGCATAGAAATTGTGTCGATTCAACGTGTAATACAGCTACATAATATATAAAAAGCAGCGTTACAATTTACCTTTCCAGAACTTTGATCTTTCCAGTAATAGAGTTTGTATTCCAGGTCACGTTGGAAAATATCTCGAATACTTTGAAAGCTTCCATTAGGAAATGTATATGGCGTAAGCGGATCTTGGAACACAACATTCAGTTTGGAACCTTTTTGTGTGTAATTCTGTATCTCCGGTTTTCCGAGAACAGCTAAACAAGCATTTTTTTGGAATTAAAAACTTGTCATAATCTTTTCTACACAGCATGTTCTTTTTTCCTCCCTCCCTCCACTCCCTTCCCTCCCCAACTGTATTACAAGTTTACAGAGACAAAATAACACAGTGAAATCCTTGATTATTAACGAATATCTTCATCTAGTACACAACGTAAATAGAACTGTCTGCTCACTGCAGTGAGAAAAAAATAGTAACTAAAATGTTACACACTCCCCTACAACAGGGAAAGCTTTATGCCTGAATGCCATCTTCCCATATTATCAGTAGGGCTACTGCAAAAAAAACATCTATAGGGAAAACCCTTTGGCCCAATCTAACCCTTATGTCAATGGGAGTAACCTTTAAAGGAAGTTTATAATAAGATTTAATTGGCAATTCTACTTACTCTGACTATAAGGTGTAAATTTTTCAGAGACTGCAAAAGGTGGTTCTTCAAAGTTATCCATCCCTGAAGGTGGTACAGACAGTATGTGTGCTGTATAGGTCTCATTTACATTCCTGACTGCATCAGTAACATCACACTCTGTTTCTAATGTCAGTATGCATTTTTTTTTAGTGTCAGATGTCTGTCTGAAAAGAGTGAGAGAAGTGTCAACACTTCCCAACCAGACTTCTACATATTTAGACATTAAAAAATATTTTTTCCCCTCAAATTATACAGATTTCCCTCATCCAGTGGAACAGTCTTGCAGGCCTACCAGGCTGAAAAGGAGAAGAAAAAGCCTCAAAAATCCACTACCCCGCACAGTTATAATTCACAATTCAAAGTAGAATCAAGTAAATAAAATATAATTAAAATTAATTACAGAAATGTTATTGGATACATATATGAATTTAAAATTCAATCTTTTGTACAAACTGAATAGAAACCATAAGTAGTTCTAATTTGGGATTTTTCTGCAGTTGACTTACAAAATAACCAGAACTGTAAGATGAATAAATTATTTTGGAAGTGTTATCACTGGTGCATTTGAAAACCATTGCCTTAAGAAGCATCAGTTGTCTGAAAAAGTTCTGTTGACACCAATATGAATTTTTTAATGTGACAACGTCTCCCCACATATCACTTATTTTTGCATTTATACAGGTGAAAATGTCATTAAGAATCAGACAGTAGCAGCAGTTTTCATTGCAGAATTAAAATTTAAAAATATTGACAAAATCATGACCCATGCACTTCTGCTGGTTTTTAAATGATAGAAAGCAGGTCCATTTACTTGAGAAACAATAATGAAACCAGGAAAAAAGTTAATTCCCCATTTCGCTTCCTAATAAGAAGAAATTTAAAAAACTGATTAGGTATTCCCACTTCAATTCTTTTCTCTGTGTTTGCTGTACTGAATCATGAGGAAATAGACTTCGATTTTTTTGCAAGGACAAATGGCTGGAAAGAAAATCCAGATTCATAAATTTTCTAAAACTCATTCCGCTAGTGTGTGCTTTTAGGTGTACTACATTTATTCCTTCCTTAAATAATAAAAGAGTACATTATGCCATTGCCCTTGTATTTCATCCATTAGTCATGAGAGTGCTCTCATTTCTGTGCCACTTTTACAGACAGAAGAGACTACAATACCATTTTTCCATTAATAGGTAGGAGAGCTGATGATGCCGCTTACCTTTGGGGCATGTCTTAATAATGGTCTATGAATTTATATGCGAGCTAAGAACAGACCAGATTTATTACTGAACTTCATGGAAGTTCTTGTGCAGTATTGAAAAGTGTTAGACACTGCCCACAATATTTCATAGCTCACATAAAACATGTTGACAGAGGAAGTCCTGACAGAGGTTGATGAACAAAGGTAATTTATAGTATTACCCAGCAAGACAAATTATTCATTCACTGTGATTCACTGATTAGAATAAAATGTAGACTCATGTTTATCAGGCACCTCCCAAGACTGAAACCAGAAGACTCAGTCCAGACACCTTGAAAGACATGAAAATGTGAAGTTCTATCTAATACACAGTATGTCAGATTGAGTGTCAACTTCAAAGCGTCTTAGCCTAGATCTCCAGTGCAGCTGGCCTGCACCGAACCCCAGCTGAGATACTGATCTAAAGCCCAACTCTCTGTTTCTGAAGTGGGCAAAACCAGAAACCTGAATCAGATACCAAGTTGGATACAAAGAAGTATCAACAGCTGGGCTGGCAACTTTCCTAAATTCTCATGTTTGGGCTCTTTTCCTGTTACATTTAGTCTCAAAAATATTCAAACACAACCTATTTGCATCCCCTTCGATTGCCATTAATGGGCATGTCTTGGCATTCACTACTTACCCGTGTATTTCTACTGTATAGAAGTAACCTGATGGTTTTGGCTGCCACTGTAGTACAGTTTTAAAATTGATTGAAGACCAAGTTATGTTAACTGCTGTTGGTAGTTCTGGATTGCCTTTAAATACAGAAAAGAGTGCCATCAGTTGTATTATATGTAATTCCCGACTCCCAGCAGCCACCGTTTAGTTAAATAAAGCAGTTGCTGTTAATTGCTACTTGGAACAGTTCTTCTGGGGGAAAAGGCTCAGTCCTGCTCTCTGGGCTCACGTTTGTCTGACTACAGGAATGTGTCCTGGCAAAAGTGAGAAACACAAGAAAATTATTTGCCTGCTTGTAACTCCCAGGCTGCTCAGGTAACTTATTTGAGGTTCTGTCTAATGCTTCCTTTTTGATCCAAGAGCTCTGAAGAAGCTACAAAAGCTTAAAGATACTCCTAAGAATGTCCAAGCACCAAATAAATGTGGTGTAGTTCAAAATTGTTCCCGGCTGTATCTGCTCCAGAAGGCATTAGCTCCTGGTTTCCCCATTTATTATTCTGGGAAAATCAAATCAACCCATGTTTTCCCTAAATGGTCACACAGGAAAGCAGACAGCCCGGGGTGGCCTTGTGTCCCAAGCAAAGGGGAGAGCAACCCCATTGTCCCACAGATGCCTCAGCTCTTCAGGGAACTGTCTTGTGGGGAAGTGAGGGCAGAAAACCCTGCACAACCTCTGTGACCTCTGGAAACCAAGTGTTTCACTGAGCAATATCCCAATTATTTTTCTGAATACCACCTTCTCTGCCTCTCCGACAAGCTCGGAACTGGGAACAAGAGAGAGAAATCTGCTGTCGCAGCAGGTCACCAGCTGCGCACAACTTGACGCCTGAGCCTGACAAGCTCAGATCTGGGGACAAAGGAGAGAAACCTCGCGAATCACCCTGTGTTGTGATGGGGTGCAACTGCCAACCCCCGAGCTCCCCCCTGCTCCCTGCCTGTGGCCACCAAAGTTGTCCCCCTCGAAGAAACCGGTCCTTCGTGATTCGGCTGTGGCCACCAAGGTTGAAGAAACCCTTGAAGAAACCGGTCCTTGGCGACCTTGGCTGTGTTCACCGAGGTTCCCCCCCTCGAAGAAACCAGTCTTTGGTGAGTCGGCTCTGGCCACCAAGGTTGTCCCCCTCGAAGAACCCGACCCTTGGCGACCCGAGCGGGCTGGAGCCGGAGCCCGCCGCGCTCCCCAGTTCCCCTCCCAGGTCAGGGTGGCTTCTCCCTGGGGCCCCGTCGTGTCCGTCTGTCCCACCCGCTCAGGCAGAGCCCCCGCCCGCCGTCACCCACCGGCAGCGGCCAGGAGCCACAGCAGGGCGCTCGGCAGCACAGCCCGTCCCGCAATAGCGCGCAGCATCCTCGGGGGCGAATCCGGCGGGATGAGTTGCGACGGGGCGGGGTGCGCGGGATTTTATGTGTGAGAGGGGAGGCGGGGACAGCGGGCGGCGCGGCGGGGACGCGGGAGGGGCGGAAGCGCCGTGGCAGCGCCCGGTTGAGCAAGCGGAGGAGGGGAATTTTCGAGGAAAGAGGCATTCCTGTAAGGAGAAGGGCATCGAGGGGAGGGGTGGCATGTCCCGTGTCCCCCGGGCGGCTCCAGCCCCGGCACCGCGTCCCTGGCACACCGGGATGTGGCAACACACCTGGACATGCCCTCAGCCCGTGCGTCCCCAACTGCTCGGTGTCCCCAGACACTGGTGCCACCCCCGTCTCCCCTCTGCTGGCCGCAGGATGGGACAGTGCTGAACCTGGGAAGCACCTGGCAAACAGTTTCGACCCCTTCAAACCTTAGGCTGGCTGGGAAGGGAGGCAGGCATAACCCGGGCTCGGAAATAACTGCCCTGGAGGGCGGCTGATTCCGGGGAATGATGTCGGGTGAATGAACTAAGATCTAGTAAAGTCTGAAGGGCATATGTAGACATATCAGACAAATCATATCAGACATACAAATACGTCAGGTTTTGCCTTGCCACACAAAACGTTTGACGACGGTTCAGCGAGCTCTGTGCCTCTGTTCTCCCGCTCTGTGCGTGGACGAGGCTCACCTGCCATACGAGATAGCAAATAAAGTTCAAGTGTTCAGGGATTTGTATCTCACCTCTCCCATAAACCAGGGACCTCTTAACCCTTTTCCTACAAGGTTACATTGGAAAGGTATTCCTTTTTCACAGAAATGCTGTCTCTGATGGAAGATCTTATGTATCCCAGCCTGCAGCCTTTGTGACAGGGTTCCTGGCCCCTCGGGTGTATTTATTGCTCTTTCTCATGGTGCTGCCCTTCTTAAAGCAAACTTTTGGAGCTGGCGCGTTTGTGTGCTGTGTTTTCATCTGATGCTCAAGTTCAAGAGGGAGCTGTGTTCGCAGTTCGCTCACGATTCTTCTCCAGGGAAGGCGGGAAACAGGATACGCAGTAAAACCTAGTATGTAATTAGGGGGGATAGATACATTTTGCAGTGTTAACCTGACTCTTATTTTTATTTTGATGCTGATTTGTACAATATTTTATACCTGGAAAATACAGGCGGGAGAAGAAGACTAATGGTTAAGTTACTTTGCCTTCAGTTTTCATGGTTGACACATACTCAGATGCAAGCAGTCAATTTTGTCTTATAGGGCACAAAAATTGCACATGGACCAAGCTATAATATCTGTTTCAACCACAGAATTCATATAGCGTGTTCCAAGGTGCACCTAAACCCTGGATTTTTCAATTAGAATTCGTTAAAATCCAGTCATACACCTCCTAATTTTCCTGCCTTCTTTTTGATCAAATTTCAGCTTTGTCTTTATACAGCTGCATGTAAGCATTACATCAGCCAAAAAGCTTGCATGCTTTTAACTTTTTGTAGAATACACGTCTTGTGTGACTAGATTTTCAAGACTCTAACCTTATAAAATCACGGTTGATTTCCAGGGAACTTTACAGAGAAGAACAATACTCACTTGTTTAAAGAAAAGAGGTGCTTACGTAAAACTTTAAATCACCTTCGGGCTCTAATTCCGGTTAATTTTCCTGTAGTTCTGTTGCAAACAATCGGAAGTGGGTTAGCAGTGGTTTCTGGTTTTTATGGAAATGGTCTCAATGTTCCCTTCTCCTGCCCACCCTTGTCACTCCCACCTGTTCTGTCATGACCTCCCATATTTGAGACAGACAGGAAACTCTGCAGACCCTGTTCAGACTAAATAGCTTGACCAGTGTTACCTTAATCCATTTGCCAGTAAGGTGCTCCAGTGTTCACCAGCGCTAGGCTTTTAGATGTCCTGCTCCATACTGCGACATGAGGGAAGGAGGCCTCACCAGTTTCACCAGAATGGTGGGAAGCAGTCCCTGCGCAAAAGGATGTACATGGATCGAGCAATGAGGCAGGGCTTAGGGGCTTGTTGTGTGATAGGAAATAAGGTAACTCCACCAAGCCAGCCATTCTGAGGGAAGGAAGCTGAGGGTAAAATTTGAAAGGTGAGGGGGAAGACAGCACACTGAGGGAACAGCGTAGCTAGATCAGATTGGCAGGGGAAGGGCGTGATGGACAAAGGAGAAACACTGAGGTGAGGAAGTGCTGCTGCTGCCCCCTCTGCTCTTCTTTCTCCTCTTTCACCAAGTTGTGGTATGGTTTTGACCAAAGAATGAGAATTTCTTAGCAGTGGCTGAGTCCAGGCACCGGCCAGTGTGGGAGAGGAAAGGAATCCTGTGCTGCCTGACGTGCGCTGATGCCTCTGAGCTGGAAGTTTGCTCAGCAGCTAGCAACTTAACTATGACATTTTGGTCACATTTTCCCAGTTACATGGTATTTCAACTGCTCATTCAAGATAAAAAATTTTCCTCTTTTTTAAAAAATACGTTGCTACGTGCAGTCGAGCTTTATGCTGAGTTAGAGCTCTGGCAATTTATCTAGAATTTACCTCTCCTAGTGGAATGTCAAAATATAAGCATCAATTCTGCACATGTCCCTAACCGATTTAGTCATAGTCGGCTCATTTTACAGTCAGCAGAGAAAAATTTCATTCCTAAGGTGAAATCCATGTTTTCCTAGTATAGGCATCTAAAGCAAGTCAGATTAATCTGTTTAAATATTGAAATAAACGGGACATTTCTCCTTGTGATTTTTTCAGACTATGTGAGAGACATGGAAGAGCATAAGCCTGGCTGTGTGCATTATGTTAGCAGATGAGCCCTACTGCACTGTCACTTCTGTGACTCTGGTTAACCTACTAGAATTAAGGTTTTTCACCATTGGGAAGGTTTGCCAGATTACAATGAGGTTCTTCAGATTTTCTTTCCTTGAAATGCATGCCTTGGAACCAATCTACACATTGATTACGTAGAAGGTGAGAAGAAAAGTGAAACTAAATCTGTGAAACTCTTAGTTTTTGGAAAGAGATGCATATATTTATTTTTATCATATGATCTCCCAGATCTTTACACTGGTTGTTTTTCAAGAGAGCTACAAAACAATTTCTTGCTTCGCGAAGCAATTTCAACATTGTATTTTCTGTACTATCCTATATAATTGTTGACATTGAAGTGGAATGCCTCGGGTTACATCAATAACAGATCAGTTTCATGACACTAATAGTTTTGCAAGGTTGTAGGAAAATTTTGTAATACTTATTAATGTTTTGAAATTTTGTTCTATAAAACATTCATAGTTTCATGGCAGCATAAAAGTCAGCAGATCTTTGTTTAATTTGTTTCAGTGACCCATATGATTGGGTAATTAATTTACTGATACAATTAAATATATTTAATTAGATAAAACAGAAGTTTAAGGAGCAATTTCTGACTGTACCCACTTCTGTAAATATTTTAGCATTGATCTTACAGACTTACTGGATTGAATACTGTGTTATAAATGGATTCATAGGATTACTAGTACCACTACTTTTTAAATATTGTGGTTTAGCAGTAATTAACAAATTAAGTAAGTGAAATAGGATTTTGTATCTCTATGCAGTGCAAGTAAGTAGGCCATAAAATTCAATAACATACACTGCAAGTATCTGGCACAGGTATTTGTCCTGTCAGTCTTTTTCCACTCCAATTGAACTCAAAGTAAAAGGCCCTTGAAAAGTCTTGAAATGAAAGCAAGTTTACTTCAACATTTTCTGCCTGTACCTGTAGATGTCTTAAAATAATAAATTAATTTATGTTATACACATCCTGTGCATAGTATCACACAAATTTTATACATAGGGAGGAATCTGTATTCCCCCAGCTCACCTATGGGTATGGCAAAAGGGGTACGGATCTGGTGAAGTCAGGAATGTTCACGGTTTGATTTTGTACTAATTTTTGTTCTTGTGTCATAATCACCGGACTATGCTTTCTCTTTTTTTTTTAAGCAAAGAAAAATTCCTTTCTATGGAAATTTCCTGGTAGAGATAAAGGAAAAATATACAAAATTAAATTCAATATGTAGTTAGTAATAAGTCATAAATCTTTAAACACTGAGTAACTTGTTTTTACTAATGCTCTGCACCCAGGTATGGAAAGTGAATGTGAGAACTAGTGTCAAAATTCGTTAGACACATGGACTAGTCAAAAGTTTCTGCAGCCATTGAGCAATTCTGCAGCACACTCATTATTGCTGGCTTATTTTCATGACTGCTGAACAGCTGCACCTTCTCTAATTGTAATATGAATTGTAGGTGGTGATCACATCCATGAATGTCAAGTCAGATAGAAAAGAGACTACAAACAGAGTTTACATGAAAAATGGCTATAAAATTTGTGTAACAGTATTTATGTAACGTTGTAAAATTGATTACCAAGTCCCATTTTTGATGCACAGAAACTGAATTAGTGTAATTTGACTGACCTCTGTGGTAAACAGTGTGTAATGGAGTAAAAAAATCCCTTTATTACCTAAAACTAGTTGTGTTATTCCTGAAGTCTCCACACCAATTAAAATAACAACGTGGTAAGTTCCTTGGGCGTCTCTGATTTTGCCTAGAACTGTTTTTACCTAACCTATTATAAATTATTCTATAATCCTAAAACTACCTTGTGATTTCATAAAATCACATGTAGCTTAAATGAAAAATTGCACTGAGATAGAAGTAGTTTAAAATTTAAATCCAGATCTGAGATTAATAGGACTTCCTTTCACTTGCTGAAATAAACAATGAAAAAGCAAAATTGATATAAAAATTGAAATCAGCAAAAAGATATTTCTTACAGTACAATATGAATTTCTTGTAGATCCTAGAAATCTTGAAGCTAATCTTTGTATGGTTTTCTGATTCTCTGCTTTCAAAATTTGTTCTATTACAACCTTATTTATACACACATCCTCTCACTTATCATAGAGATAATTTAAGAGCAGACACTAGGAAAAGAACAAATCTTGTGTGCATTTTTGGGTCTGGATTGGTTCTGGCATCCGATATGGAAACAATGTCTGCTTGGGAGGCAAGGAAGGCGTCCCAAGGAGGGAGCCTTTGAGCCATTCCCACACTGAAAATTCCTGTGGATATTGCTTTGGTGTTAACTCCGAATTGCTTGCTGCTTTCCTATTTCTTACTCACAGAATAATGTGTCATGCATTTATTATAATTTTCAAAAGACTGTTTTGCAGCATTATTTCTTAAAAAGGAATTTGACCTACTGATTTGTGTATATTTAATATCTGTTATAGTCAGGGATGCCTTGGGGTAAATAAGGCTAGGTAAACGAAAATGTAAACCACTCTTTGCTTCGTCTGACACATAAAAGACTTCTCAAAAGGTGAATAGCTAGAGCAGTACCACAGGTGTGTTGTCAGTAGTGGTGAGGTATTGCTGTAGTGCTGTACACAGCTGTGTTTGTTTACTAGTGACCATCTCTTGTTAGAGGACAAGTACTTCTAAGCAGTAATAAAGTCATTGAAACACAACAGAAACTACAGAGACAGAGACACTAAATTGGATGGAGTCCTTCTGTCCTCGGTGCTTTTGGCTTGGCACACCAAACTGTTACGAGGTTGAATCTGTTGTCTGACACTGTGATGCTGTTTTCCCTTTATCACGAGTGTTCCATTGTAACTATGAAGTAGCCTCTCAGGGTAGTTCCTTTACCCCAGAATATCTTAACTACATAAATTAATCTTGCAGTTCCTATGCATCTCTCTCATAAAATTTATTTTTCACAAGTGATGCTAGACCCAAGTGCAACCACCAGACTTTACTCACTCTGGTTCTCTTCCCATGGCCAAGCAGACAAAAAAAAGGGAGGGGGAGGAGGGTAGAACTTACATTAATGGTAGTATCTTTTTTTCATATTTTTAATTAACTGAAATAAATTAATTTTACTAGGCAGTTATTAATAACTCTTAGTAAGAATTATTTCCCTTCCTCACAATTTGTGTAAAAATGCTGACTTTTTAATATCGGTGTGGCATATGTAACTTCTCAGTGAAGGTAGTGGTAGTCAAGTTCAGTCTTCCTTAGAAACTGTTGGTGTGAGCATGCCTTAAAGATTAGGCAATTCGATTGATAAAATAAACAAAGCTTCAATTTGAACAAATGTAGTCCCTAAGCCGTCATTAAACCCATTCTTAGGAACTGTGAGAGAGGAGAAGGTAAACTGTACTCTGTTTAACTTGGCTATTAAAATGTTTAATTCTCCTGTAATAGAGCTTTCTCTTCTGCGGTAATTTGATAGAAGACAAAAACATTCTGCACTAAAGCTAACCAGCCAAATTAAGTTGAGAGTTTCTTTAATATCCTGTGTCTCTGTTCTTTGACATTACATTACTTTGTTGATACTGCCTTTATTGCTGACTTGGGGGTAAGTAAATTAAACAGAGTTGGTAAATGGATCGGTTTAGCTATATAAGAATAATTGTGGATTTTCTAGTCAGACAGAATTCGTCTGTTACACCATTGTAGCTTATTTATTGTACAGCCCAGGGAACATTTTATTCTGACATGAATTCTCCACTTCCCAAATCTGCTTATGTGTGTCATACCCAAGGAAAGTTAATGAACTTATCAAACATAGGTTTGACTTTTAAAAATGTACCAAAAATTCCCATTAAGGACTGAAATACAAAGAAAAATTTTCACTTTCATGAAGTTTGAATTAAAGTCTGTGCATCAATAATGACATTGGGTAGATATGGCTTTGCTTCTCCAGCTTCATATGGGAGATTGCTGTGTCCTTTCAGTCATCTGTCATGGAATCCCTTCTGAAGAACTTTAGCTGTGTTGCACACTGCAGTTTGTATGTTACTATAGCTTATTACAAGACTCAGCATTGATTGCCTCCTGGACTTAAGGCAGCCTTTGCAATTCTGAAAGTTTTCTATACAAAGGGAAACAACTGATTTGGAATTATTTTCATGTATCAGTCACAGTACAGTCTTTTTTTTGAGCTTTCTAAGTTTGCATTGCATTAATTTAGCGAAAACATCTATGATTGTAATAACTGGAATTTAGTAACATTGTGTTTCTCTTTTCCTCAGAAAATAAAGCATGTCAATGGTAGCTAGAGTTGTACTTCATAAAGTGTTAGTTGCTCTATGTGAGTAAAGAAAGGCTTTTCTTTAGTGATTTTGAAAAGTACAATTGAAGTAGGATCTCAATCTTTAATAAAATCACGATGGAAAGAAAACTATCCAAACACTATATATAGTATCTATTTAACAACATAACTGCTCATAATTTACCAAATGATTAAATATCACTGTAAAGTGACATTATTAAAAAAAAATACAATATGTAAATAAGACATGGTATTTACTTAATAACTTACTAATTTACTTATTAAGACGTATTTACTTTACTAGGCGCATTTGTGCACCCAATGTCAGACTTGAAATTTTATTGCAAAGGAAGAAAAAAAATATTAAAAGCCTTAAATGGCTAACACAGTACCACTGGTTTGTGCTCAGAGTTCATCATCATGATGAGAAAGAGTGAATTTTACCTTCCAAATCCTGTAAGCAAAAGGAGGACTTAAATCTTGCTATTCTCTGATGTTAGTTAGTATTGATAAAATACTGGCAGAGACCATATCACTTATAAGATGTTCTCTGCTCCTTCAGGTTGTTTGTCAATTCGAATTATAGAGATCAGTGTAAAGATTTTAAAAATGTAGCCCTGTCAAAAACACCCTGCAAAGGGAGGGATATCACTATTTCTAATCAGCCTTTTAGATGTCCAGTAGAAAGGAAAAGAAACATCTTAGATCTGATCTAAGAAGAAGGTCTGAAGTTGTTTTCTTGAATGTCACTGCACTGGTCCCTACAGAAATACTCATTCTCTGTATCTGAATGTCATGAATAATTTTAAATCAGCTGGTTTAAGGACAAGATGATTACAGCATAAACTGATATGAACTCAGGCACTACATTTCCTGTGTGTGGAGCAATCCTCCTGTAGCAGCCAGCACCCAAACGCATTCTTTCACTGTATCAGAGAAGCTACCAGAGTGCACTTGTACTGACCTGTGGGAAGTTATTTAGGAATTAGGACAGAAGGGGTGAGGGGCAACTTCCAGCAACCACTATTTAGTTTGAAAAGTTGTGTGGTTTGTAGCAAAGTGCTGAAAGTCGAACCCTGAAAGTCTCAAGGATTTAAAAATAATCCTGTCATTATATTTTGTGTTTTAATGCGTTAGGAGTCAAGTTAGTGTCTCTTGTAAAGCCGAAATGCTGGCATTCCAAGCTGTTAACTTTGACACGTAGCTATTTGATTAGCTGCGTGTGGAGCTTTGTGAGTGTATGTGAATGGAATGTGAAGTACATAAAGGAAATGTATCCTTAGATTGAATGTTTTCCTTAGAACAAAGAAAGATTAAAAATTAGTAACATTGATCAGCCTGAATTTCAAATGTTTTTACTCATAAAGAATATGTACTTTGAGATTATTTTGTTAACAGCTAGAGAGAGTCTATATTTTTAAGTTTGAGAAACTGATTTTATTTGAGCCTAGTTATGATTGTTCTTTCCCTATGCTATTTAACTTCAAAATAACATCAGATCAGTTTTTGTTTCCTGGTTGCAGTCTCATCATCTAAACCACACTGGGCCATACTGACTCTTTCTGTTACTAGCACGAATACCTTGGACTATGTACTGTGTCCCCTACCACCTTATTTGGTTTAAACAATGTGGTTGTTATCTGACTGATAAAACAATTGTTTGTATAGGAGGAAAAGTAGCTTTCATATAAAGGGAAAATACTCCTTGGCTACCTAACACATCTATACAATTAAAACCAACTTCCTATAAGCTCCTAATTACAAAATTAAGCTCCTCATTGCGTTGGTGAACTAGTAGTAAGTAGTGTGTCTGCTAATGGCAGGTCCTCAGGTTAGTGGAAACTTTGAAGTACTATCACCTAGGTACCTCTTCCAGATGCTATACACTATAGCATTTTAAAGGGTTTTATAAACTCAAGACTAACTTGTATTTAGACAAAATTCAGAATCATATTCTCTTTAAATAAGATAATATAGGATAAGGCAGAAGAGAAATGAAAGTGCATGGTAAAGTTATCTAATCATACTTTCCTGCAAAACACAGTCCTTTCCTCTAGGTTTGCACTTTTGCCCACAATCTTTCCTGATTGCAACAAACTTCACAGAATCCTTTTAGGTCTCTAGAAAAGTTTTTTTAAAATTCCATTTGGAAGAGTGGGTGCATGTTCTCAGGAGTGTCCCATTCTCTGCTGTTATTGCAGGCTCTTCCTTGCTATGCTTCTCATTTAATCTTTTTCTCCCTTTCTTTTTAATAAAACATAAAGTACAAGATACAATAAACTGCAAACAAATGAGATACCATCCATTGCACCATTGAAACAGATTGCAAATCTGCAGTAAAAGATTTCTAAAATTATCTCAAATACTACAGGCTCAGAATTTTGTGGCTAATCATTAGTGTGCATTTACTTACCTTTCCATGTGGGCCATTTGAACCAAAGACTTGTCAGTCCTTAAGTAAGTACCACAATTAAATGATATGAATTGTGGCCTAATAACTCCCACAAATCTGACAAAAGCCTTTCGGACTTTCCCAAGTTTGTGACACAGGGTCTTAGGACTTACTCTAAAACTGGCACAAATAAATCTAAAATTCCCATTAAGATGGAACAAAAGTGAGGAGAAAATCTGTTTTCCATCTACAGAACGTGATAGCCTTGGAGGAATGTTATCCATACAAGCCTCATAAGCAGTTGTTTGTCCATCCTGGGCACTGCTGAATGGTAGAAAACATTAATGAAATCAGCTGAGGAGTAGTTAATGCTTGTCAGAAGTGTAGCTTTCTGCATAGCACTCTTATTTGGCTTTCAATGTACACCTGCACCAGCCAGCCTAACCTATTTCTACAATGATACTGTGATATGGAATAAGAGCATGCAGAAGGGGAAAAGCACATATTTTCCAGGTCACCCCTATGAAGAAATAGCCTTTAAACATTTTCTACATCTGGGATGCACATCCTAGAAGAATAAGTTTGAGTGTTGTCTATAGGTATACAGTTGAAGAAAGTGTTCATTGAGAACCAGATTCTCCTGAACAGTATGCACAGAAGATATCTTTGAAATAAATGTCTAATCACTTCCACAAGCCAGGAGTTATAATGAGTAGGACAAACTGTAGTAGTCTTCTAAGGCCTCTAAGGTACAATTGAAGTTACTGTGCAGTACTTCTTCATTTTCAAAATAACTTTTAAATCACTACATAGCAAGTTATTTACTAGATCTGGTTAAAAAATACAACCAAATTTGGTATTTTCTACCATCATATTCAACTTGAATAGCATTTAACATGCTTTTCATGTACCAGAAGTGCAACTAATTCAAAATGCATGACAGAGACATAAAAATTTCAGAAACATTAAGTTTATCAACTTGAGAAATGAGTCTATGAATTCATAAGTCCTTGATAGGTGTTCATGAAAATAAAATGGGGTTTCATACTTAAGTTATGAAGTCCAGTGCATGAATAAAATAGCAGCACTTCAGCAGATACAAGGCACACTTGGAGTACAGGATTGAAAACAGAACTGCTTGACTTGTAAGTCTAGTCTGACTTCCCAGATACCCAATAAGCCTCATGTTCAAAGAGCACGCAAACCAAGCATGGTGTTCCCCTGCTATTCAGTGCAATTGTTTCTTGCTTTTCACTTCTACTTTTGGGGAGAGGATGTGAAAATAGGGAAGCAAATAAAACAAGGTTGTGTCTGATAATGGTGCAGAAGCATACTTGTATTCACACAGTTACATGAACACAGTAGGGTCCATCATGCTGAATCACATACATGTATGTCCAGCAGTTGATCTTATTGGAGGTAGTTACTGTTTTCTAGTGCAAGTCCTATATGCAGGGAAAAAAACGACTGTAAGAGTTGTGTAATTTCAGCGTAGATGCCTTTGAGCCGATAAAGGTCAGAGTGTACGTTGAATATAAACTCAATAACAACTCCCTGCACTAGCAGCAGGAGAAGCTGCTAAGATTTAGCTAGATAAGTGCTGCTTTGCCTTTCCTTGTGAATAATCTGTAGCATCTATGCTGATATTTTCCTTTATTAAATAAAATAATGTTCAATATTGCAGGACTGTGAAGTCAGGTAACAGTGTGTTGATCAATTAGCAGTCCCAAGAAGAGTAAAATAGACTGTGGACCTGCTGTTTTAGTCCTTGGTAGCGTTTCCATTTTCTTATGTTGTTTGTTTTTTTTTTTCCATGATCAGTCCTGATAAATTTTTCTGCAATACTTTAGAAAAAGGAAGCATATATCTCTAGATCTCTTGATTCCAATCTTAAATATTACTTTATTTTGTTATTAACTTGGTTGGAGTTTTAAGAGCTTCAGAGTCTTGCAATTAAAACATAAATACTGGCTGGGCAAACAAAATATTGAACTGCATTTTTCAAATATTTTAGGGGATCCTTTCCTCACTGTCTCCTCTTACTCTGAGAGGAATGCTTGGAATAGGCAGCTCTTGACATACAGCAGGGGCTTGAGTTGAGATTGTATCACCTTGGAATTTTAAAATCTCGAGAGGAATGTGAACCCAAGGTGTTACCTTTTCAAATGAATAGTACTGCCAGGCAGAGAGAGTCATTCAGTGTGAGGGGAGTGAGGGTGGAATTCCAGTAAAAGAGGCCAAAATTGGCTGGATTTCAGCTTTCAAACTCTTTTGATGTAGTCTTTGAACTCTTTCTGCACAATTCTGCTTATATCCAGGCTTGTTATCTTGTGTCAAGTCCAAAACTATGTCCCCAGAATCTGAAAGACTGTCTCCAGTCCTTCTGTTCTTCTGTCTTAAATAATTTTAAATCCTTTTAGATTCTTGTTCAAAACCCAAATTCATTCAAAGTTCAATGAGTGTTTATTCTTTGTTACTTTGTGTGAAAAGACTGACTGAATTAATTGGGAAGTCATGTGTAGTGGTGTGCAAAATATGCAACTAACAGTTTTGATTCTGTAGTGAGGTTTTTGGATTCAGTACGCACTCAGTATTTCCTCTTCATTGCTTGTGCTAATTCCTAAACCTTTACATGATAAAGAGTATGATAGTTCCATTTTCTAGGAAAGAAAGGAGGGAGCACTAGGAACTGGAACACAGACACTTTCTGAATATAAATTTGTGCTGCTTTGCCCGTGAATTGACTAATGTGTTGGTCAATGATTCATTCAAACCAAGAATCTGACAAACAAAATGTGCTAGACTCACAAAAGCTTTTATGCACTGCTTGAAAGAAAGGATGGAGCCAGGCACTTTCTTGGTCTTAGATTTGATGGCATAGAAGAAAACAGAAGTAAAAAGAAAATAACAGATGTATACAGGGTAACACATTTTCTTGCTGCCAGAAAGGAAACAGGCAAATTTTGTTCAACCTATTTGGTTGTTTTGTCAGTGATGAACAGTGTAGGCTTCCATTTGAGAAAGACAGGCAGGGGAGCAGCTTTTATTATTAATCTCTTTTGCCATCTCTCTGTTCTCTGCCATCTGTAACATACATTCATAACTTGCCCTGATTTAATTCTGAAAGAAAAGTCTGTTATTTAAAAAAGAAAGTTGCAGACAAAGATGCTGTTAAGTTAAACTGACTCTCTAGTTAGTGTCTATAATACCTCTACAGTTTGCCTTGATCAGTTGGCAAGTGTGGCTTGTGTTCCACATGTTTCCAAAGTTGTTGCTTAGCAACTAATTCCTCTATTAGCTGTGTTTTCAAATGCCTTCACCCAGCTGGGATCTCCAGGTCCTTTCATGTCTGTTCCACCAATTCTTCCATTTCTCTCTCTGTCAATGTGGAAGTGGAAGGTAACAGATACAGTTAAGTACAATGGAGATAGAATTAACATTGGATTATTTCTGTATCCTTAACTTTATTTATCCTTCAGAGCAGTAGTTCCAGGTGAATTTTTTTACAATAATTTGCTTTCAGACACAGAGGTAATTAATATAAGAAAAAATAAGCTGAAAATATATTAATTACATCTGTTATTAACTTGTTTTTTCCTGTATAGCTTACTTGTGCCAGATAAATGAACCGAGCAGTAATAGCAAGGCTGGAATATGTGGACAACTATACAGAAAGCCTTTGGCCAAGGTATAGCTATATTACCAAATATTTTCAGTGTAAATTCCGCTTCACAGTAAAAATAGTTATCTGCCAGAGGCTTCATTTTTTTCTTCATGACAGTTTTTAAATGCAAAAAAAACATTTGGTTTGGATATACACAGAGACTCAACTCCAGCTTTATAAGTATTTTTGTCATTGTTCTTGAAATTATTGCAAAAAGCCTAATGGCTTTTTTTGGTTTTGTCTTCTTTCAAGTATCTTTCAGTTGAAGATGAGTCACCGAATCCTTTACTAGTTTCCCTTCAATAGTGCTTTCAGAAGAAAGACAGCAAAAAAAGTCAATTCCTTCTGTCCTACTTTAGGTTCAGAGATTTTCCGTCTACACTCCTGGTTGAATGCTAAAATGTATACTATTGAGGCAGATCAAAAGTTACCTTCAAATTATAAGGAAGCATAAATTCTCTTTAGATCTGAGAGAGGTTGTCAGGAGACCTTTCAATTACAACCTAGATTTATAATTTGAAGGTGTGTGGTTCATCACAAATTTGAACCTGAGGAACTTGTAATTGAATTTTAGATAACCTACTTCTAATTCATTTGCTTTTATTTGTGATCTCTATGTACTTGTGCAACTGTATTAAGAGGGCACATATTCTAATCTTGCTTACACTGGCTATATGACAATATAAGCTTTATGGAATTAATTTGATGATGGAAAGGAGAAGAAAATTGGGTTCAAGATACATGAGATGTAGACATGCGTGTGTGATCTGCATCTGTCAGTGTCTGACTCATGATCAGGCTTAAAATATTAGTACATGGATTTTGTTTTCTTTTTAAATCAGTACCTTTCTGTGAAGGAATTATCCTCTAATGATGTCTTTTGTCAGTCAGGTCAGTGGATACCACAGCAATTTAGGTTAAAATGTCAAACAAAACTTTCATACTTATTTTACAGTTAAATTCTTAAAGCATGATCATTTCTAGGTATGAAATATCTACAGCCCCAATTTTTAACCAGTGTGTGGTGACAGAGTATGACGTTATAGCACAGACTGAGTTGAAAACTTTCTAAGCCTCATGTTACTTAGTGTGCATCTCCGATGTTAAAATGCATGGATCCACCTCTGCAATTTCACTTTTGCCACCACCACTGCTGCTAGAAAAATGAAGGAATCTTTAGGTGTCCTTTAATATGAGCTTAAGAATGAGTCTGCATTTACTTTGTGGTAGAAGCTAGTTCAAAGATCTGCTCTTTTCCATTTCCCAAGTTGGTACCTCAGTTGGCATAGATAGCAATGAGCTAGATATTTCCATTGCGATTTTCAGCCTGACAGATAAGCTTTGTGCAAAACTTCCATTTCAAATGTTCTCATATTGATACTCTTAAATTCTACAGCACATATATTAATCTATTTGAACAACCAAATGAACTTGCTTTGTTTTTCTTGTACTCTAGCCCACACTAATCATCAGCACCAGAAAGATGTGCTAGGGTTTTTTTTTCAAAACTCTGATATTTTTGCTTTCCATTTGCTCTCTTTATTTGATACCAACTAACCTTTTCCTTTTTGAGACTTTTTTGAGCAGGAATGCTGCTTGATATGTCTCCTCATGTTCAGCAGCAGGTGAAAAGTCTATGAGAGAGACAGACAGAGGATTTCTGAAGAATGGGGTATGACATCAGAAAGAGAGGAGTCTGGGGGTTGTAGCTTCACATTACAACACTCTTTGTCATGTCCTAATGCAATACTGGATCCTAATTTTAAAAGATATATGTTAAATGCCTGTTACCATTCCCTCTTGTAATCAACATGCTCTCAGAAACATTAGTGCTTATGCAAACTGTCTATTACTAAGTCTTAAATACAAAATTTACAATTTTGATTCTGCACTGTCATACACCCACTTTTTGATGTGTAGATTGGTATACAGGATGTGAGGCATAGAAGAAATGGGCTTGGTTCTATTAGTGCCAGTGTAAATTAACAAAAAATTAAATGTAGCTAATTCAGTTTGGACTATTTTATGGCTCTTCTATGGCTCTTGCGTGAGGAAGAACAACAGCAGGCCATGAAGTCACTGAAATTTTATTATATTTATTCTATATTCTATTTGCTGCATGATTTTATTCCTTCCTTATTTTTACTTCTGTTTACAATTACTAGTCACATCCTTGTTCTCTTTTCTTAAAATGGCAGGTTTTAAAAGACAAAAAGGACAACTACACATGAATTACATCATAATTTATGTATTTCCAGACACAAATATAAACACATGTGGAATATATGATTTAGGTGAAGACTGTCAAGAGTGAATTAGTCATTCTCCTTTTTGCAGCAACTCTATATTAAGCGAAGATCTGGCCCCACTTTGCTTGATTTTTGATGTAATAAAAACAAACTAAGAAAATGCTTTTAGAGATATGGCTTATCTCAGTGTATTTAGCACACTGCTTTTGGTCTTTCTCTCTTCCCCAGACTTATTCTCTATTAATGACGTCATTAGCATAGTGCCTGCAAAACCTTATGAAGCAGCTTATGACTGAATGGTTCTGTACCTACACTACAAGGGACATAAGGGAAACTGCTGTATTTCAGAAGAGTTTTTTTTTTTTTAAATTTTTGATTTTGAGAGAGATTTTATTTTTAATTTACAGGGCCAAGTCTTTTACTTTTTAAGGGATTGACAATATTTATGTAATACAGCTTGCAAAACTCAGCCAATTAATTCTGCCGTTATTATAGCACATAGTTTTGAAGGACAAACTGACTTCATATATAATACATAAGAGAACAAGCTGGTATCATCACTGGGAATTTCACTAAGCAATTTGCCCACCTCCCTCTTTCCTTTATAAGAATAAAATACTAATCTGAGAAACATGCAAGTAATTTAAGAGCATAAACAGCTTAATTAGTTCTTCTATGCTTTTAGTTTTAACTACAGCAGGGACAATTTTTTCTATTATAGTAAACCTTTGTAGGAAGCAAGACTCCTGTTAAAATGAACGTAATGTTTCCCCTTGCTGTTCAGCATTTGGCCTCTTAGATTTTCTATGAAGCTTTTTAAGGAATGGCATTTAAACTGAACAAACATTTAAGGGAGTGTTACGGCTGCAAATGGAGTAGTAGATCTGACCCAGCTGTTGCTGACTTTGCTGATTTTCAGGTCTGTGATTTCCTGAAGTCTCTATCTAAAATTTTACATTTATTTAGAATACAGTGAATGGAAGTGAGCATTCCACATGCAGGCAAGGCTAGGAGGCAAGTCAGAAAAAAGGTCAGGGCTGAGGCTGTTAGGCTCAGTCAGCTGTCCGCCATTAACAGAAAAGCAAGTGAGTTCTAACCCAAGATGGTGTCTCTTGTTTTCTGCAGCCTGGTGAAAAGGACTGTCTCAGATTTAAATACACAGATTCCTTCAATTAGCAGCTTGCTTACCTGGATTTTGCTTTGGGATTATACCAAATGTTTCCACGGTGTTACTTTAGTCTGCATGAGGCTGTACATTCACATTGAAAACATAATAATGCTTGTACTATTCTCTCTCTCTCTCTTTTTTTTTTTCTATTTTCCTTTCTCATTCTGTATTTTCTACGTTTCAATCTGCTTTTCTTCAGTTGGCTCCTATTTTCCTACAGATACCTTTCTTGACACCTTTCTTTAAAGGAACCTCTAGAGTAATTTTTGTATGTTCTCATGAATAAGCAGTCACAGTCATATGGAGATCTATAAAACAAAAGCAGTAGTGTTGGCTTTTCTCCTGCAATGGTCGAGAGAGCAGCTATTGTGGACAAGAGTGACTGAGCTAAACATTAGTATTTTAGTAAGCGCTTTTGAAGTTCACCCTCAATTATAAAGACTCCGAATTCTTCTGTATTTGCAGATAGATAACATTATATGAGATGGACCTTATGGTTCCTGATACATCATTAGGATTCCTAAACTGTACTGAAAGAAGCAGTAGGATAAGATACTAAAAGAACAAAAAGTTAATAAAAAGAAATAACAGTAATAAACTAATCTGCTAACAGCCAATAGCTAATTCAATAGCTGAAAATTTTAACAGAGCATCCAATATACACTTTATACTATGGCTATGACTAGGCCAAGATGATACAAATCAATGAGATAGTAATGTCTTAAAAAATCACTGTACAGGTGAATTAGACAAGAGGGGAAATCAATCAAGTTTGGGAACCTACCAGTGCTTTTCAATAACCAAGTACCATGATATTATACCATCAACTGAAAGGTCGCTAATAATTCCTCAAATTAAACTTTGCCTTCTTTTTTGTTTTGCTGACTTTCATATTTTCTTTTTTTTTTTCTCCCAGTTTCACTGATAACTATAATTCTATTTTGCATCTATTTCTGGTTTCGCTTTATTGTTTGTGGTAGCCAGAGGATAGAACTTGCTGTCTTTGTGCTTCAATTTTTCTCCCTGATGATATTCTATAACTCACTTTCTCTGATTCATACCAGTAAAAAAATTTGTATTTTCAGTTTAAAGATGTAATAATGCAAATTTTTTTCTGCAGAAAGATTATAGTGAAGTATATAAAGTATATATGTGAACAGCCACAGAAAGATGTTGAAGGCCTTTGAACTATGATTTTGTTTGGGGCAAGGGAGGAGGTGGCAGAAAAGAAACAGTGAAATAAATGGAGTTTGCGCTTCAGCTGCCTTAGGTTTAAAGGTGGCTTCATCTAATCTGTACACAACTTAAAAATTTTCAATTACATCAACAGTTATATTTTTGATAGCCTGCTGTAAGGGCAATCCATAACTCCCATTTGGTTTCCTGTCATTGGCTGTATCCTAAAAACCCCATGGTGTCTGGGCCAAATACTCACCATACTGTAAATATATTCAGATAGAACATAGTCAGATCAGGATGGACTGTTCTTCTGCCAAAAAAGCCTATCCTGGGTTGCAAAAGTTTTTAAGAAGTCTCAATCTATCTTTTTCTAGGAACTTGAAGAGTCTGTTAATGAGGCTCGCCAGGGAATGGGAACAAGAGGTGCTTACAGCCAAAGGTTGCTCATCCCAACAAAACTTTCCCTCCAGTACCAGCTTTTACACTGAGGGTCACGGTTGTTTTAAAGGATCACCTTTGTAAAGAAATTTCAGTGATTTACTAACCCAAAAGAGGTGCCAGTATGCCAGAAGAAGATACACTGTATGTATGCCTTGCAGAACGTGAGTTTCTGTGATAGGTTTATCCCACTTCAGTTTTCTGTTGTAGAAGGAAGTGAAGGCCTAATACAACCAGTGAAATTTAATTCTTTTATTTTTCTAAAGCAGGAATTCTTGCCAGATGTGCAATGAGAATTTCCAAGCGTTGTGGTTTATTTATTTAAAAAAATAGCTTAGAAGATCTGCATCAACATGTACTGGGTTCCAGTCTGCCCCAGTATTTCTTATGGTAAATAACGGATTATTTGTTTTATACTAGATATAGTAGTTAAATATTTGTCAAACTTAATGCTTCTTAAAGACATAATCTATCTTTAGCAGAGACTACAATGTCACCAGACAGATAAGGTTCTGATGCAATACTGGTAGTCTTCAATACACAAAGGATTTTACTGGTAAAAGTCTGGCCTCTGTAAGGCCATGGAGACCAGGTTGGAAGTAAAATCTTGCTGCTCAGATTTGCAAGGTTTTGAGCTGATCAGTCTGCAGGAACTGGCATGGGTTAGTAAGCTGCACTGACAAAGGTCTTTCAAGCTGAAGGAAAGTAAACAGTATTGTAGGAAAAGAACCTCTCATGTTAGCTGTTTAGGTCATTTGGTGCCCCAAGAGTTTGCAAGACCAGTTGTTGCTACTAATGCCTCTTAGAGGAGAAGCTTGATGAATTCAGCTATTGCAACAGAAGATAAATAATACTATCAGCAGGTTTCAATTAGAGAAAACGTGCTTGATGTATCAGCAGTTCAATGGTGGAAATGGTTGACCTGAGAGCCAGATACAATGTGGTAAGGGATGAGTAGGAAGTAGGACTGTTTGGGTTTCTTTGTTTAGGCTTATTTGGTAGAAAGGTAGACAGAAGCTGTTCTCCTTGCCTGACCCAAACAGGTTTCTAAGATAAGAATCATACCATGTTTTGTAAGTGCTTGGCTGAGAAAACTTCAAAAACTCAGAAAGATATGGTATATTTAAAGGGGACTTTAGCAGTTTAGGTTTAATAACTCATGGCAAACCAAACCAGTCATTGTGACTCTGTGATCAGTTGCACTATTGCTGTATACTCATTTTGGCTTCCTTTGAATAGAGGCAGGAAGGATTCTGATCTTTCTGATCTCTACAGAATCTGAAAGGTGTTTTGTTTAAGAAATAATAGGAGTTATAGCTGATGATTAATTTAAAGAAGCACTGGATGTGCTGATGTATGAGACACAAAAAAATGCTAGATGTCTAAATGACAAACCATGTCGATCTGTCCTAGAGCTGTAATGTCACACAAAAATATTGGCCTTGGCATAGCCTAAAATTGCTGCACTTGTGTAGCAATCTTTTATTTGTGCTTACCATTATGCTTTTGTAAAACAATGATTTTTGAGATTCATTTTTTCTCAGTACAGGTCTGCTATAATAGAGGAACAATAATATATAAAGACCTCAGTCACAAGCAACTTTGTATTAGAACTATGTGAAACAGAAAGGAAAAGATGCTGTTTTGTTACCTGAACGTTCTATTTTCAGCTATTTACAAAATCTTCTCACAGCTCTCCCTGCCAGTAGGCAATATTCTGGCCTGTTAGTAGACCAGAATAATTTTTCCTGTGCTTGTCCTACAATAACTGTATGAAGTAATAGATTTTTCTCTAGCTATTATGTCTTTCATGTAATGTTTTCCATAGCTTTATTAAAACATCAGTTCTCCTGGCTATAGGATTTCTTTAGGCCTCTACTTTAGTATAAAAGAACTTTTAGTATTTTCTCAGTAATAATTTTCTTTGATTTCTCTCCTTTATTTCTGCTAGCACTTCCTCAGCTATCTCCACGTAATCCCACTACTGTTTTAGGGATTTATTATTTTTAAGTGTCTTTATTACTTTGCTTTTCTCTAGTCATGCCCCAGTAAGGGCTAAATTTTCTCTCTGTCAGTTGTACTTCTTAAGGACATCTGTTGTAGTTACTGAAAGCCCTTTATTTGACAAATGGAGTGTTCTGGGGGCTTTTGTGACTAAGCTGCAAACTAAGGAACCTGACCATATTGTTCCCAGGTAGTGTATGCTGTCAGTCCTACTGCTATGGCAGATTTTCTTAGCTCCAGATCGGCACTGGTCTTCACTTTTTTCTTTTCTTTGCATGGAACACCTATCCTATGTTCTTCTTTTAGGCATCCACTAGCACACTCCCCACCATCATTTAACAGTTTTAACTTTAAGTTTAGGGCTCAGTTGTGTCAGAACAAGTTTTCTTGCTCCATTGAATAAAATGTCAGAAACTTTAATTACATAGTAACTTCAAATAACCTCAACCAGTCCTAATTTTTTAGGACTTTTGATGACTTCTGATAAATCTGCATGCTGTCTACTCTAACTTGAACCTTGAGTACCATTTTAAGTTCTAATTTTGGCATTTGATTAAATTTAATAAAATAATTTCATGACTATAAAAAAATCATGTATTTATAGTCTGTAAATGGCAGTCAGTAGACCCAAGTGAGTTCAAAGCAGGCTGAAGCCCAAGGAATTGCTGATCAACTGAAACAGAATGCTAAAGCAGTATGATAAAAGAATGAGTTTGTACCTCACTGCTGTAACAAGACAAACAGACAAATAAGAAGTCTTCCACTTTAGTGAGATAAGAGAAATTTTATTTCCTTAATGTTAATTGGGATTCATAACCTCAGTGAGACACTTCTGGGTGTGTACTGTTATCATAAGTAAACACATTCCACTGAAGAGATTAAAAGATCTTGACAGTAATAAAGAAAACAATCAAGATACTATTTATTGCTTAATGACACTTGTTTCCATGTGCTGTAACTGCTCCTAGATACTACCTTGCCCTTCAGTGAAAATTGCAACAGACCATTTTAGAGATAACAATGGGTGGGTGGACACAGCGAGTTTCTCTCCAGTCTGGTTTCATGACTTACACAAGGACATGTCGCAAAGCACAAAGTGGGGACTCAAGAACAACTTTTTCTTCCAGTGAGCTAACAGTAATGTATTCCAGACAGATTAGGACTTGTCAAACCCATGTGCCCCAGCCCTTTTCATCTTGGGCGACAGGTTGAGAAATAAGGACTAAATTCACAGCAGCAAAAAGACTTTGCAATTATAATAGATGGTATAGTGACAATTGCTTTATGAAAAACAGCTGAGTTACACTCTCAACACGGGCCTCTGTAAATTGTACCGACTAGCCAAAATGTCTGGCTGCTGCTTGCTGACTGAGATTCACTCTGTGTTTTATTCCCTATTCAAATTTTTCTCCATCTCTTTCCTTCTCTTTCTTCAAAATTATGTGTTTTGTTGCTTGTTTTGGCAGTGATCTCTGTAGTTAGTGGTATGATTTACTCTCTGTTGGTATTTTTTTCTCTTAAGTATTGCAATTACTGTAGCTGGTCATGTGTATGCCTTTCCTTAGAATGATATATCCAGGGAGGGAAAGATAAGGGCATATTATGACTTTGGAAGTTTATCTTCTGTTTAGTTTTCTTATACATCTTCTACTGTACTGGTAATTCAGATTAATGACTAGTACTATTCAGCTAGTTTCATAGTGGTATGTAAATATAAGTAATCATACCTATTTATACATGAAATAATCACAGGGATTCATGGTCCTCAGCCTTTTATGGTCATAGGGGGTTGAATAAGAGTTTTTTTATATTTATAACGTCACTTTCAGATTAGTCATGCAGCAAGTGAAAAATGGAGTATCCAAGTATCTCATCTCTAAGGTACTTGAGAGAGCCTGTTAATGTTGTAGGTAAAAAGAAAACCAATGAATCAGATAACTGCTGAATCATTGGAATTACAACAAAGGATGCTCAAAAGGGGTAATCAGAACTTGTCCTGAAATAGACTTCTGCAGAAACAATCCAAAACTTCACCAGGCTAACAGTAACCAAAAAAAGACAACGTAATCCTTCTGTTGAGTTAATTCCTAATTTACACTATTGTTGTATGCAGTACCTAATGAACTACCTTTTATGTTCAAGTATCTTCCTGTCAAAAGATTATTCAAAGCAGCCAGCTGTGATCATAGCTACCAAAGTATGCTGATGATAATACTATAAAGATACGTGTTGGAAGAATTCTAGCAGATAATATTTTGTTATTTTACATTTTTTCCCTTGATTTTGAATTTTATTTTCATCATATGTGTATTTTCCCTAAGAGCTTTAACAAAAAAGCAGCAGTAAGTATACTTGCTATGACTGTAAGCTAGTGACAAATGTGCTGTTTATACTAGGACGTATGTAAAAAAAATAGAACGTATAGGTGAGAGGATTTTGACACTATTGCTAATGCTGAACTATTTAATCTTTCATAAAATGTTTAATTTAATGAGAAATGTTATGGGTTTTATTTTCTCCCAGTAATATAGGACTTTTGTAAAATGTGATTACTCTAATAGTTACTTAATTCCTTTAAGAATCAGTCTAAAAGTACTGATAGTCACTTTACATTTATTTGTTCTTGTGCTCAAATTTAGTTTTAACCTGAATAAGTTTATTTCTTAAGTTTTTCGCCTCTGTGTACTTATGTACAGAGATCACATCTTGGAAGTCTTCATGCATTACTTTAAGCAAGCTAAACTCTCTGATGTATTTCTATCGGATGGGATCTCTGTTTCCCTGATCAAACTGCTAGCTGCTTTTTGCACTTGTGGAACCTTCAATTCTCCTGTCATTAACCTGAGTGACCAGTGTATTTTCAATAACCCAGATGAAGTCTTACACAAAGCTGCTAATACTTCTCTGCTGGAAATAACTCTTCTGATACAACACAGTCACATATATCAGACTTGCAACAGTCTGACAGCAATTGTCTAATCAGTGCTCTGTGAATTAGTAAATATCCCAGGGCTTTTTCATCTTACAGTTGTTTTCCAATAAGGCCCTATTTTATGACAGAGATTTTATGCTTTGTTGGTGCAGGGTTAATTAAACTTCTTGATTTTTTTTTTTTTTTGGTTTGTTCTGTTGTTTTTGTCTTCTGTCTACTCTGAAACCTTCAAAAATATTAAGGTAGGACTTAATGGCAGTACTTATCAATTTACCATTTTTGTAGACATAGTGAGACTATTGACCGACTAGCTTTGCTCATACTATTAAAAAAGTGATAGTGATAGATTTCTTTGTCATGGTATTCTTTTTAAACTTGCTTGCTGTGTGTTACCTAAACTCAGATCAACAGCTCTGGAGTTAAAAGCCAGTGTCTCTGGTAAGGTAACTATAAAATAAAGAACATAGAACTTACTGGCCTCTTACAATCTGATTTGGGTATCTTTAAGAGTTGTTGAAATATGATCACTACTTTAAATGAAAAATGAAGGATTAATATGTGTTGAAAATGAAGCAGAGCTGGAGGAATTTGAGTAATTTACTTTGGTTATGAGGATAAGAGGATATTCACATGCTTGTCTTTATATTTTAAATGCTGGGATTAGGAGTTGAAATTGAAACTTATCTCCTTTTCAGGCAGTAGAGATAGAACAAGTCTTGCTCTGAATAGCCCTCCAGAGTAGCCCAACTCAAAATTAATGGCTATATGGGGAGAAGAAAGAGAGTAGCCTCATAATTTAGGCTAAAGTTAAATGCTAGTTAACCTAAATACTCACACATTTGTTCAATCCACTTGTTTGTACTGTAATATTGACTTTATTCGTAATCTAAGTCAGGGCAGAGTAGGGAGTGAGGTATGCTTTCTATTCTTATTGTGTAGTTCCACAAACTGAGCTGGACCTGTGAGGCATGTAGAAAAGAGTGTGATAACAATTCAGAAGTTTGGTCTGAAGCTTGGTCTGAAGTTTTCAATGTCAAATTTCAAGCACACATGTTGTTTATAAAATGGCTGAATTGTATCTACAGCCAAGAAATGTTTAAAAAGATGCTATCATTACATGGCCAGTTTTCACAAATTCCTGAAACTTTCTCAGTCACAGTTGTTTTATCTTTTCCTAGAATGTCCATAGGAATTACCTAGGGAGCAGATAGAAAATAAGTTGAGAACATCTGAAACTAAAATGGATTGGCTCTTCAATCTGGGCATTTGCAGTTTCCAATTTGCTGTTAGTATGAAAATTACATCACCCCAGAAATGAGAGAGAACAACTGCAAGAAGTTTCAGGAAGCTTGCAAGATGCAGGGGAAACAGCTCTTGCTTTGTTGGTGGTGACATGACACTGTGAGCATGGTCCTTCTGCAGAGAAATTTGTTTAACTCTGGAGTCTTCAATTTGGGCAGTCAGGAACACATGCTAGATAATATTTCTTTACTGATATTGTCAACTGGCTTTAGTTACTACTATGAAAAGCACTGTGGAAGTCCTTATTGAAACTATTTTGTAGGAGGTGTAGGTAGACTATTGCTGCAAGATGCTGTGTGCTCCAAGGACTCTTGTTACACACAGAGAACTGTATTGGAAGCAGTATGTTTCATTGCCTAATGAAGAGGTAGAGAAGACGCAAAGACATAAAATTGGCTTCACAGTTTTGGAATATAGTAAAAAGTGGGGCATAGTGGTAAAAAGTGAAGTAAAGTAGAAATGGGGCTTTGGATGGGACTGAGTCTTAAGTGGTGTTTCTAATGCTAAATATGATTAAGTGTGGTGTGTCACATACAGTCTGTCTAATGAACGCAGTGGGCCGAGGGTAGAGGAGACAAGACTGGAGGACTTGTGCAACTGCACAACACACTACTTAGCTAATGAACCTGTAGCTCATATTGGACAATTATTTGGTTACTTTAGTGACCAAACGTGGCAGAGAGAGAGCCATTCAAATATTTAAACTACAAATATCAAGACTTTTTTTTTAAACCCTCTACTGATATTGGAAGAGGGAATGTTCGTTTGGGGGTTAGTATGCCTGTAATGCTCACCAAGTTTTCCTCTATTTAAAAAAACCTGGTCTTAGAAGGTTTCTTCTAAATTGGTTTTAAGAATACATAGACAAATATGTTATAGTAACTTCATGATTTTCCAAATGAAAATAGTGATATTCTGACTTCATTATTTGGAATTAGAAAACAAATACTTACACCTAGTGTAAATGGTGCAGCTGTGTACATAAGTACTATCACAATAATGATATTGTTTGTGAGCACTGAGAATGCTTCCTCCATGCTGAGCTTTACAAGACCAAACTGAAAAGCGTAATTTGCTTTCCTGGAATGGTTATTCCAGAAAATGGTGTCACAGGGATTGCCAGGTCAGTGGAGCCACGTGTCTGAATAGAAAAACTGTCTGTCTGACGCACGATTTTCTAAATGGGGAAATTTGCACAATTTCCTCAGAAATGTGCAAACAGATTTTCATTTAAACATAATGCACATGAGTATTTTCCCATATAAAAGCAATACATGCAAAAATATTTTGAAACTGGGGAAAGTCTTACTGTTTCAGAATATCACCAGGTTCAACCCCCCCAAGAAAATCTAAAATCATAGACGGTTACTTTCCCATATAATTATCATCTTGATCCTCAGATGAATTAAATTCATGTTAATTCCATTATTATCAGCAGTTATAGAACTTCACATGAGCTGAAAATTTAATCCAATATGTTAAATATAAAACAGCTCTAGAATTTTAAAATTGCCTTCTGCTACATAAAAGATCTGTTCCATAAATATTTCAGAGTAAGGTATGTTTGATGCACAAATGTCACGCAGCTTGTATTTTATTAAGTGGATAGTTTGCATTGAAGCCCATATTGACACAATCCACAGATTCTGTGCAGAAAGTTTCTATGCCATTTTCTTCAATGGGTGGTTTGGGCAGAAATGCAAACTGGGTCTGTAAAAAGCCAATGCCAACCATGCCTGTTCCACACCCCCCAACCCCAGGGAGTCACCAAATTTTCTGTGATTTGTGCTGAGGCTGTCACCTCTGCATAAAACTTGAAAAGGCTCTCTTGGTCTACTGGAATTCCTCTGGCTCAGGCACACACAGTTTTACAAACCAGAACAGAATGCTGTAAACACAGTGGCACCAAAGCCAATCGCAGCTGCTGTTTTCCGTCCCTGGGTCTTTCACAGGGCCAAGCAGCTGCTGGCCTGTGGCACAGCCTCAGGAAACATGTGGGTGGGCCTCATGAGGGGTTTTGAGGAAGCACTCTCATGTGGGAACCGAGAGGTCTGTGCCTTAGCTCCTGTTCTCCCACTAAAGCTGCATGACCTCTCTCTGAATAGCTTGCACTAAACTACTAGAAAACTGATTGTACAAAAGAATGGTTTTCCCCTAGTTTGGCTCTGAGGGTTGACTCACCATAGATCAGACCATGGTAAAACTAACGACCGTTTAAAGTGCTGTGGTACTGCACTAGAAGCACAATTGATGCTAGTGGTTACAAAAGAGATAATTGTCTACCCTTCCAGCTGAAGAGTAAAAGGAAAGAGAACAAAGCCATATGTAATACATTGTAATACTTTCAGTCTCTTTCCTGGCTAGACACATTAGCTGATTTGACTCATAGAATCAGAAAAATGAAGATATTTTCCAATTGTTTCACTTTTTCTAATTACCCAACTATGCCATTTGGTTTTCTTGACTATCCAGTGTCACTTTTAGAAACAATGGAGAGTTTAACTGAGTTTTTTTAGTCTAATAACAGCAATAATTAGCGTAATAACAGAGTAATTTTAGAATAGAAAACTTGCCTTCCTTAGTTCAATAATAAGAGGTGATTCTCTTAAGTCTGGAGAGCCAGTTAGTGCTTGAAAATCTGAACTAAGCAGATCAGTAATAAGATGCAAATTTCCAACAGTCACTGCGAAGCAAAACATTATATGTAAATATTATGGTAGGTTTTATAAAGCTTCAGACTATTCACAAAGACAGAATGTCTGAGGCAGGTGCTGTTGCTCAGCTACTTCTTTAAACTGCAAGTTTAATACCTCTTGGACTGGTCTGGGGTATTTCCTGTGCAGAATATGTAAAATGGGTGGAATTTTGCCCTGCTCCTTGGCCTAACTTTAGTGACACCTCTAAAGTTAATCTCAGTTGAAAGAAAAGATTTCTGGCCATGCATCTTTGCATCCTATCTCTGCATCTAATGAAACCTGTGCCATTTGGGCAAAGGCACTATATATAAATAACAAGGCTTCACAGTTTATGGGCGAATCAGTAAAAATTTTGTAAATTGGCAGACTGTAAAGACAACTTATGCTGGTGAAAGCTTCATGATAAATACTGAAGTCCTGGAAATGTGAGTTAGTATTAGTATTACTCAGCATGACTAGCCACAAAAGGCTTAGTCCTAAGCTAACAAGGCTCATCAGGTTAGTGAATTAGAGTTGTAATGCCCTACAGCATCCCAGTTGTCTACTGTGGTAAGTAGGGTGTGAATCTAGGCTTCATTAATACCTCTTTTTCCTCACAGTTTAGTATCACTCTTCTCTAAATGTCTGTAATTTGTTGAATCTTGGGCAGTCTGCATCCTAGCAAACGAAGAGAAAGGATGAATTTTTTCAGAATATTTTCTTTCTCCCAACCCAAAAAAGAGATGTTAAGGCCTGGTTATGCTTTGCCACCTTCCCTCTGCTCATTTTTCCCCTATGCTTTCGAAAATGTCCCAGACAGTCTGTGCTTCTGTGCCTACTCATAGGTGAGTATAGTCTGTTCCTTTTGCATAACTGCTTCTGTTGAACACTCCTTGACCTCCAATGGGTTTAGTTTACCCATACAGATGAGCTCATACCAGATTGTTTTTCAAGGGATTATACAGTCCGGTTGTGTTTGAAGTTCAGTTTGCTGTACCAGGTTTCTATACTGATGACTGATGTATGTATTGACATAGTAAATGCCATTGTTCTTGTTATGGTCTAGTTTCATGCCCTTGATCAAATTAATTCTTTGTGTAACTCAGCTCTTGGAAAGCTCTAGAGTGAATGTATCATGATATGTTCTGTGCACAACTCTTTCAGTGGCTTAATTTCTGCTAAAATTACTTATTTGGGCTTTAACTGTTATTGATGCAAGTATCGCTCTGCTAAGGTGTGTGCTTTATTACAGTAAGCAGAAAGAGATGTAATTTCTTCTCCTTGTAGCCTCAGTGCAATGAAAAGGGAAGGAGACAAACTCCTAACCTATCAGTATATTATCAGCCAGCTTTTTTCATATCTTTTGAGATTATTAAGTAGCATTACAAAGTAAGAATTAAATGCAGGAGTTTGAAATGTCACAAAACTACACATCTGCAGCAGAATATTATGATAGAAGGGTTAACTGATCAGAAAATAAAATGGATATTCTTTAAATTTTCAGAGAACTAACTCTTCTAGAAACTCATGCATTTGTTGAATCTGGGTACACTGTTTTGTTGAAGAAAGATACATTTAACTGCTAAACATTAGTCCTGTGAAAAATAAGTACTTCTTTTTATGACATAGAAACTTGGTGCACTTCCTGATTTTATAGGCATGGCTTTGTGTTTTCTGTTCTCTGTCAGAAGTACATCTTACTTTTTTTTTCTCTCCCCCACAGGCCTCTAGAAGAAGGAGCTGGTTACTACAGTCTTGTGTTTTACCAGACTTTATTAATTCCAGTTACTTACCTCTGTCACAGTATAACCCCAGTCATAGGATTAGCAGAAGTTACCGATCACCTAGTTTGGTTTGTAGCCTCTTGATTATTGACTCTTCGTTCAAGAACAAGTAAATAAAATAAACATATTGCACAAACCACCGAGCAGGGGATCAGTCATACCTATAGGTACCCTTAAAAATACTTACAGGTCAAAGCTGTATGTGAGATATGGAAAACCCACACTTGTCAATTTAATGGGAAGTAGATATTTGTATCCCTTTGGGAAACTACATAACTTTAGCTTATGTAGGTGTTCTCTCGATATTTTTGTGTTGTTTTCTGAATCTTGTATGGCATGCCATACAATTGTACAAACACAATTCTATTTCTGTACATATTAAATTCATGCCAAAACATACAGTTTACTGTCCAGGTAAACCACAAGGGACTCGAATGTTTGAAATTCATTTTTTTGGTAGCTAGCTAATATGTTAACCTAAAGTCAGCCCAGCTATTCAACACAGTCTTCAACAAAAGAAAATTGCAAAAGAGGCAAAAATACATGACTGTTCTGTCATGTACATTATTTAAGTGCCTAAGAAATCTAGTTTTTATTTAAAAAGTCCTGCCATGGGTGAATGTACTTCCGATATTGCATTCTTAAGAAATGGCAGGTGACATCTGGTAGCATACTACAAAGTTTGGAAGAACAATCAGCTTCCAATTTTCCAAATACCTCCCAGCATTTTCCCATTTTGCTTTGTCTGCATTAAGACAAGCTGCTGTTCATTATCAGAGATCTTGTGATAGAGGTTTTGATACTTTGAATAGACTTACAAAATTATAAACCTTGTCATGATTGTGTATCTAGAAATATGCAATGAACTGCAGCATTGTTTGGGAATGTGGAGTTTTGAATTTGGGTCATTTATAAAATCTGGCAGAGCAGAAGGGAGTTGCTATCTAAATGGGATATATAGGACCGGTTTGTGCAAATACAAGGTGATTAGAATTCTTGTCTCCTCAGAACCAACCTTTTATAATCCTGTGATCAAATCAGCTGTGCAACAACAACAGGTTTCAAGTGCTGACACAATGTTAAAAGGAAACCAACATTTTGGTGTTAGCGCTCCAGTTGTAAGCAAACAATTTTTTTATATGGGCATTTGGAGAGTATTAAAATTTGTTTTAGAATTGGAGAGCGAACTAATCTGTCTATAGCCATGGGCAGGATTGGTTTCGGAGAACTGGAGCACATCAGTACCTCTAAGATCTTGAAGGGAATATACGTTGTTTACTTATAGGTTTCTAGGAGTATCTATTGCTGATGACAAAAATTTATAAACTGCAATGTAATTTGCTTTTCTTTTTCTCAGAAGTGATTGAGATCTACAAGAAAGTAATAGTAAAGCAGCCCGTGTTGCTTCACTGTAAAATTGGAATTAGGTAAACAAATACTGACTTCAAAGTTTTTATAAAATGCAGTTCTATTCTGCTAATTAAAAAAATCCGTTCACATCCTGTATTATTAAAAAGAACATAAATTGAAAACTCTTAATCTCAGATACGAATCCACATAGATGATTTTTGACACCACTTTCATCTTCTTTGAGACTATTTTTCATTTTTGATAATCAGGAAGTAAAGATACTTCCCTCTCATTCTACTCTGCACTTGCCTTTCAGTGCCAGAATTTCCATTTCTCATTTCCTCCTTGTATCATCCTGTTAAAGAATGAACGGTTAGATGCTAACTGCACAAAAAAAGGTCAGGAACTTATTATTAATACTGAAAACACTTTCTTAATGTTTGTGAGTTTAATAACACAGTGGAATAGACAGCTCAGAATTACTGGGGTAGCAGTTTGTTAAGGGAGGGACAAGATGACTGTTCTCCAGGTGACTGACAAAGCCACTTACTTTGACTGTTGTTATCTTTTTAGTAAACCATGGTACAGCCCCATGGTTACAGAAATAGCAAGATGTAATATCGAGCTGTGCCATGTGAGGAGGAACTGGAGCCGTTACCTCCATCCTTTTCCTTAAAGATGGGTTGTGTGTTATTAGAATTGTATATCATTAGAATACACAAAAAACAAACCAGAAAAATGTTGTTCTGTCATAATGGAAAACATTGCTCTACTGGGCATAGGAAACTAAAATAATCTGGCATGACTAAAAACTAGCCAGGCAACACCCCTGAGCAGAACAGTGGGATAACCTCTGCCTATAAAGAAAAGGACCAGAAATCAGTCAGCCCAAAAGGTTAGAAGCCACCGGCTGTTATACAAACTTCCATAAAATAACATTGTATCAGAGAAATCTACTTGGTAACTAGGCATTTTATTGTACCCAGGAAATTAGTTAGCCGCTGAGAAGAAAAGCATGTCTGAAACAATAGAGGAATGTGGAGCTGGATCTTCTAACACAAGGAGCCAAAAAATTTCTCTTCAGTAATATGCCTTTTCTGTGTATTTCAGCTCTAATGCTGGTCTGAAGTCACTGATCAAAAGTGGAACTGTAATTGGGGCTTTCAGTTTGTCTGGATCATTAGCAAGGAAATAAATAAGTTAAAAGGTGTTAAGACTGACCCCAATGGGTCTTCTGGGCTTGCTTGCATCCTCATCCTCTGTGACTGTAAGTCTCAGATGCTGTAATAACAACCTCATTATCTTGTTTCCTCTAAGAAATGGAATCACTGATGAAGATATAGCTTTCTTTTCTAATTTAGTGTTTAAAAATTTCAGGATTAAAATGGTTTAAAGACAATAGTTGTCAGGAAGTAACATGGTGTTATAAAACCCACTCTGCCAATGGCAATGTGCTGAATTTTTAACAGTCACAGGTATTATTTTCTGTGTTTCGGTGCTGTCAGAGGTAGGGTCATTTCTTGCTTTTCAAATTCCCAGTCAGGGATCGTTTTATTTATTAGTGGGTGTGTCTACTAGTGTGCAGGGATTTAATAGCTTTTTCAGCTGTAAATTAATCATTTGCCACTACACTGAAAACTGATCCCAAAAATGATGTTGTCCACAAACATTTCATTGTTCCCATAATCTGACTGCTGGTATCCCTAAGGAACAAGTTATCCCGAAGGCATTCAAGTTATAGGAACTGTGTCAAGTTCTGTTGACGATGGAACTGGGGTAGGAAAAAAATTGTTGGGATTTCCCTTAAATATATCGTATAAAATATGATAAATGCTTTCCTTTTAGTTTATACACAACCTAATACTTTCATGGGAGTTGGGTAGGCATATTTTTAACAAATAGTGTTGTAGATAACTGAAAAATAGTCATGAGGTATTTGGACTGCAGTATTTTATTTCAAAGTATTTGAAGTACAAGCTTTTCTAGCAGTTAGATTTAGTCCTGCTATAATCATGTCATCCTAGAAGCTACTTTGTGAGTAAAGCATTGCTATTAACACAGAAATAGCACAGGTTTAGAATAAAATAGGGGAGAAATCAAAGACTGTCATACCTGCATCTATACAACTCAGTAGCTGTAATTCAGCTCTTCAAGTACCTGTTTGTGTATGTATTGGTAGAATAGTTAATATAGGGAACTTACTGTCCTATAGCTACTATTCAAACTGGAAATAAAATAGTGTCTGACTAGAAGATCTTACCATCTGAGCAGACCAGTTAGAGAGAGCTTGGGAAGGGGAACGAGTAGAGTATGCAGGAGAGGGAACAGCAAGACAGTTCCTGAATGCTTAGGAGCAGGAATCAAAGTCTTCTAGGAGAGGAATCTATCGAAAAGGGGAGACAGTAAGGAAGAAGAAATACTGAATGAAATAGGGAAGAGAAACCAGAGATCAGATGGAGTGATCCTAGAACGCGTTGATTAGAGGCGAAAAGACAAACAGGAATTCAACTGAACAGCCCTATTCAGCAAGAGGGCAAGAGTATTCAGAGTTATAAACTAAGAAAAGTGACTAAGCATTGAAAGGGATTTGTGTGCTCTGTCATATTTCTGAGCTCCCCATAAGTTATAGCAAAGTCCAAAAACCAAAGCTGCCATCTATTTGCATCTCATTTACCTATGTATTGCTATGGGAATAGTATAATAGTATCTCCTTTTTCCACAATCTCATCTATCCAGCTCTTTGCAGTTGAGGTGTCTTCTTACTGCTAGTATGAAGGCACCCTGCTGAGATCTCAATGTTCGATGGGATACCTATGCATTATGGTAAAGCAAATAATGATGCAGAAATTATATATGAGGGATAGTGTATGAAGAGATGAACCTGCGTATGTAGATATTATGGATAAAGACATTGTTAGCTATTCACTAGTTATTTCCAATGAAACTTTACCATGATCTTTCCATGTATTTCACATCTTGGACCTGGATGAAACAGCACTCAGAAGAACAGAAAAATATATCTATATAGGAATATAACAAAACTATCCTAAAGGAGTATGACTGGTATAGACTACATTAGCAGGTACAGTCTCTGTGAAAGTAGTTGTTTTACTTTCTGTATAGTATCTGTAGTTCCTAACACACAGAGATAACATCTGTAAGCTATGTACGTGAGCTTTGAATAGAGATTGTTTCCTCAGTTTGAAGGCCACATTTACTCACATCATTTGGTTTTACTCTTTGGCAAGAATATGAAACAGGAAGTGGAATGAAGCTTCATCCTTCTTAGGAACCTGTGACCGAGTTTGAACTCTGTTTAATCCCTAAAATCTTTATTACTTTGACTGAAAAGATTAAGACTCAGGAATCTCTCACAATGAAGCGAACAAACCGATGACCCTGGAGGCTACTGCTAGCTGTAGTCATCACCTAATCCCTGTGATGCTTTTACTCGTTGTACATCTGCAGGTTTCAGATTGCTTAACTTTTTGTTTGTTATAAATCATGCCAAAAAATCCCAGCATAACATGCTGAAGGCCAAACCAGGCCAATACCTTATAAGGCATTTCATACTAGTTCAGACGTGTCACAGAAAACTGTGAGTACGCAGGGTGCCTTCCACAGTTTATCATAGTATGTGAGTCAAGTCTGCAGTGCCTTAGGAGAGGAGTTTCTTCTTATGAAATTAAAATGGATTTGAGAGAAATGAAGTATCTTCTGAAAACTGAATTCTTTCTCTGTCACTGTGAAGATGATTTAATTGATATTCATGTATCATTTAATTTTGTAACCAAAAAATCAAAGCACAGAAAATTCTGATGTTTAAACATTAGCAAAATGTATTCAGATATTTTATGTTACCTGCTCAAGAAAATATGTTTTCTTATTTAAAAAAGATGGCAATTAGGCAAATACATACATGAGAATCAAATCAGTTTTTTAAAAGTTACAATCAACCTATGACCTTAAGGTACTTGTAACTGAGAGCTTGATTCAGCCATTAGCGTGGGGTCAGCTACACAATTCAGACATCAATGAATACTTTCTCAAAATATGTGGAGAATTTGGGACTGGAATTTAGGTTTGGGTCCCTTTCCAGTTCACCATTTTCCAGAAAAAGGAGGAAGGAGTCATGCATTTCAGGGTGAAAAGAATCTTTTGGAACTGAAAACCTCTGAAGTTAACATTAGTCTTTTTCTAATCATTTCTTCAATGAATTTTAGACCATGACAGATCATAGTCTTTTGAGTTTCTTTATGACTTTCTGTTAAAAGCACAATTCAAAAAGCATAATATCATCTGGTGACATGCTGAGAATAATGAAGTAAGCACAGGATTAAAAGGGATTCTTTTCTGCTGTTTTAGGAACCATTCCCAGTAGAAACCTCGGGAAGCTGACATTGCTATCAGGGTGCTCTCTGCAGAACTGAGTAATCATTGCTAACAGATTTTTTCAATAAAGAATACATGTGGCAAGTCTCAGAAGAAGACAGACTACACAAAAGGCTGATACTTTGACTAGTAGTTGTTACCAGCTCCTTCCTACCATCTCTTCCCACACCAACCACTAAAAGGTAAACTTCTTTGTGGGAGCTCAGGGAGCAACTCCAAAAATATTTTTTAGTTTTTTTTTTTTTAAAGGGAACTACCTTATATACTTAGATTTTTGTAAATTTTAACAAATACGATTTCAACCAACCATGTGTTCAAGTTGTCACTATTCCCTGGAGAGAGATTTCCCTGTGAAAGAGGCTGATGAGTGCTGTTGGGTGGAAAAAATAAGATAGTAGGAATTAGACTATTTATAGCTCTAGTGACTCAGCATATAGACTGCAACACTCATACATGAGAGGAACCTCATGATGTGAAACCATCTGGTACTCTAGGAAGGAGACCAAAGGTAGTTTGCAGTGCACATCTGTAGGCCATCAGATATCCTTTCCAGAAAAAGCAGCTGCTTTTACAATAATCACATGCTATTTTTTTTAAGAAGTGGATGTTATGTTATCGGAATGCTGTCCACATAGGATGTTTGGCCTATTTGGCAGCACAGAGTTTAAGAATGGGACTTAGTACTTTGGAAAAGGTTTACAACTGAAATAATCTGCATATGTTCTTAAAATAGAACAAAAACCAATGTTAGAGGTTTATTTCTGGAATAATTTCTTTCAAGTAAATAGATAGCAGAATCGTAGAATTATCTGGTTGGAAAAACCTCTGATATCATAGAGTCCAACCGTACCTGTTCCTTTACTAAACCGTGTCTCTAAGATGTCACAGCTCATAATATGTCTGTTAAAGATGACCTTTTAAAGATTAACAGAGTCTAAAAAATGGATGGGTTTAGTTTCATAACATTGGAGGAGGGCGTGGAATATGAGATTCCTATTCCTTTCCTTTCATCTTACTAGGTTTTTACTGTTTTACCATTTTATTTGTAGTTGGATCTGCTAGATCTTATTTAGGATAACCCAGTAGAAAAAAAAATGTAAGAAATACATTGTTTCTTACATTTGTGAGTGGGGGCGTTATAAAAAAGTGATAAGTAGGAATGGTTACCAATTTTCTATTAAACAGGTTTTCATTAGAAAGCTGTGATCTGTTTAAACAAATAATTGATACAAATATATATATATTTTAAAGGGCTTCTGATACCATGTAGTACCTTATTAGAAAGACCTGGCTGCTTCCTTCATAGCTCATTTGGCTTGCTGCTATGAAGCTCTGGCTTTCAGGGCTTCACATCTGGGGAACTTGCGCAACATAATCTGTTTCAGGGTTGGAGATTACTAACTGCCAAGAAATGTCTTAATGGTATTAGTTCCCAAGCATGAACTTTCTCCTTCAGGTGTGGTTCTAAGCATGTCCTGGTTCCTGGAACTCAAAACTTTTCAGTTTGTCATGCTTTCATAGAAGTGAAAGACCTCAGCCTACTCTGCACTCCAGTTTGCTCCATCTTAAAAGTACTATACACTCCCCAATAGTTCTTCTGGTTATTCTGTTTTTATATAGTTCTTTTAATTATGTAATCAAAATGGCAGAATTGTCCATCAAATGGCAGTGCTTACCTGTCTCGAAATTAGGTGGGGAAGATGGTTATCTTTCCACTTAATATGTTTTTCTAAGTTTTGAATTCCAGATAGTGTAGATGGAGTTCAAATCTTACTTACAGACAGATAACAATGTATCATACCAGTAATACTTGTGGGCAAAAGAGGATGTGCTTTTATGCTACTCCTTTTGAGTAGTTCCATTTAAACAGTGAACATTTACATATATGTGTGTATTTCTATGTATGCACTGTTCATATCTGGGCAGTTTTCCAATATCTTGACTCTAAATTAGTTGGAGAGGAAAATTCTGTTATTCTGAAGGGAATTCTATTATTCTGAAGGATTAAAAACTTTACAAAGGGCAAAACATAAAAGTTGTTCCCTAAAGATATAAGATTCCATACATTTTGTTCTTTGTTTTTGATATAAAAAACACATAAAAATCACTACTAGTAATCAAAATGTCACTATTAAGTGAAAATTCACTTGTAGGTGAAGTTCTTCTATGCTTCCATTTGATTCAATAAACATATTCCACAGGGTTGTATGTGGTAGCTCAAAATGGATCAATCAGAGCAGAAATTTCATTTTTCTAGTTTTAAAAAATGAATTCTCGCTCCATTCAGTGCACTGTAGTGATGGTTTCTTTATGTTTTCCTAGTTTTGAATAGTTTTATTTCCATTGGTTGTCTTAGTTACTTGAAATTGTGTTTATTTTTCCTAGGACTGTATTTCCCCATTTTCAGTGCCTTTATTTACTCTGGTTAACATGTCACACCAGACATGACTATGCTTTTCCAACAGCTACGCATTAATTTGGAGTGTGCCTTCTTTGTTCAGGTTTTTAGAACTACAGTGAGAGAAATTTACAATGTCATACTAAAACACCAGTATTATTGTAAAAAATAAATGGGGTGTTATTTTCAAATACTCATCTCAGCCAATACTAGATGCAGATGTTAGACCCGAACTGCAAGATGGTTACTGCACTAACTGAACTGAATCACAAGTAACAGATCCTCAGACTTTTGACCATATCTTATCCTTGTGCTAATTTCACATTTAACTTATTTTCTTTATTTTGAGACAATACTAAATTGTTGCCTAAAACTGACAAAGCAGAACAGTTCCTTCAGCTCCCAATTGACTTCAGTAAGCAGTGATGGGGGTTATGAATAATTCTGAAAATCAGAATTATAACAATATCTAGAGGCATAGTGTCACCTGGGACAATGTACCTTCTGGTATTAGAGTACTATTAGAATCTTGTGGCCAGTAAAATCTCAGTATTTATTTCAATGATTCACATCACTGAATTTACATTGATAAGTTTTTAGACACTTCATTTGAAATAGTGAACTGATTTCTGGTAGGGTTTTTTATTGTGTCACGTATTCACCTTGTATGTTCATTTATAAGTTAATATCCATGCAATTCTAGGTAAGTCTTTACTTGCTTTTTTGGCCTGATCGTAGTTATCTTTGTTCCATCTGTATAATTATTTTCCTTGTATTTATGCAAGGCTATTACAAGTTAGTAAAATATAAAGGTATAATAATTGAATAGAGCATAAAGAGGATTTAACAGAAATGTTGAGGTAAAGAAAAATTAGTATCAAAAAACCCCCCAGATGTATGAAGGCTAGGATAATTGATTGTTTCCTGTAAAGTTTGTTTCTTATGTAAATTCAGACTATTTCATAAAAGAACTCTTCCTCTGAGAATAGTTGGATTTGATATGGAGTTATGCAAATACTGCTCTTTAACAAATATTTGGGATACTTTTCTCTTGCAGTGAAATAGTTTAATAAATGTTGGACTTGAGAGATTCAGTAGTGAGTTTCTGTTTTGAATTTTTAACTCTCTATTCCAAACTTAATAATAATAGAGAGAAGAGCTAATGAAGGATTCTTATGTCTCATGATGGAGCTGCTATTGATGTGAATTCATAGCCACAGATGTGATGACTATACTTGATTTCAAAATACCTTTTTCCAAGCTCTACTTTTTTCCCATACCATCATGCATTACATGATGAGTGGCTCTGAGCACATATGGAAAATTCAGAAATTGCCACACGTTGAATAGACGAGCTATGCTCAGAGCACGTGCGAAATTCCTTGTGTAATGACAAGAAAGAACCAAAAGATTCAGAAGAGCTTTGGCTGCTTGGGAAATGGTTGGGCACTTTTGAGTTAATTACGGAATACCAGCATATAGCTAATAATTTATTAACACATTCCATTTATTTTCTGCAAAAATAAATTCTCAGTTCAGGACTGAATCATGGTTTAAGACTCAGTAGCCATGCTACTAGACAAAGATTTTATTAAAAAGCTAGTATTTTTCCCCCTTTTGTCAACACTCCTGTAGCTATCTCTCTGTACTAATAATTCATAGAATCATAGAATCATAAGGTTGGAAGAGACCTCTGAGATCACCCAGTCCAACTGTGCCTGTCTCCCTAATAAAACATCTCCCTAAGAAACTCATCTACCTGTTTTTTAAACACCTCCAGGGATGGTGACTCTACCACCTCCCTGGGCAACCTGTTCCAATCCCTGACCACTCTTTCAGTGAAGAAATTCTTCCTAATGTCCAGTCTAAGCCTCGCCTGACACAAATTGAGGCCATTTCCTCTGGTCCTATCGCTTGTCACTTGAGAGAAGAGACCAGCACCCACCCCGTCACAACCTCCTTTCAGGAACCTCCCTTCCTTCAAGCAGATCCACACTTGCACCCAGCTTGGTGTCATCTGCAAACTGTCTAAGGGTGCACTCGATCCCTTCATCGAGATCATTGATAAAGATGTTAAACAAGACTGGACCCAGCACTGAACCCTGGGGAACACCGCTCATGAATTAAAGTACAGTTACATGGTATATTTCTAAAAGAACCATTGGTCAAATATTATGAGGTGTAGGCAGGTATTATAGTAAAATTCCTCTATTTCTGTGTGGTAAAACACATGAGAACAACAGGATGGCATTTGTATTTTAGCACGGGTATAATTCTGTGTCTTGAAGGGGGAGGCAGAAAAGGGTGGAAATGAGAGAGTTTGCTTTCTCTTTCTTCATTGAGGGGTTGAAAAGGGCCTCTGCTTCATGTAATCCATTTTGCAATGGAAAGGCCATAATCTTTTGCCTTAAGCCCTCTGGAACCTTTGAGCAGCTCTATTAGGCAGACAGCAGTGTTAAAATGAAGTTAAACTCCTCTCTGTGCGAACTTCTAGAAAAACGGTATTTTATACAAACCTGTATTTCTTTCCTTCTTGTCATATGAAATGCTGGAGAAGTTTTATGACTCCTGTCATCATGATCTAGCAGTTTGGAAACAATATACTGAACAAAAGTGCACAACCCTGAGCAAAATTACGGCAAGTTTTCATATCAATGCTGTTTCTGGCCTATGAGCTCTATTTTGAGCAGAGTACTATCAGAGAGTCCAATTCAATGATGTATTCATTAGAAAAAGGAATAAGTTCACACTGTGTAGCACTGAACGTTACAGCCTATTCAAAAACTAATGAATAAATTGAAAAGCAATAGAATGCTAAGAAAAATATAAAATAATAAGTAACTTTTACCTATAGTAGAGAAATTATATACATCTCTTGAAAGAGCTACGTGCAAGATTTTTTATCAGTGAGTTTATACTGACGTCATTATACATATGTAGTAACTAATTATGGCACCCCGCTGAGTAGCAGTCAAAATCTCACAGGAGTAACAACACCATTCAGAAGCACCCAACTACACAGTGAAGTCTAGGATATTATATTTTTGGAATTGTATCTTTCCAAATGCATTTATACAGGTCTTTTCTACATTGTAGTGTAGTCTCTACTTTCCCGTTCATAGCAAATGAGCTAATGATTTTGTGGTCATTGAAACCATGCTGAGAATTTCCTCTGTTGCTTAATAGAACAGGAGATTCCAGTGAAAATTGTACCTTACCTAAAGAGTGCTTATCTTAATTCTTGATGAAAGGCAGTTTAATTCTTCAGGCTTTGCCTCGTGTTTTGTCTCTTCATGCCTTGCTTGACATTTAGCCAAGCTGATGCAGAGATTCCTGGGCAGTTTGCACATTGTGCAAGAGCTCTCCTCATGAAGTGGTTGGTAGAGATTGCCAAGGTATATTGCCTGCCTGGAAATCAGAGTAGTTTCTAAAGTATTGTTGGGACTTCGTGTAGTGTAAACAGGAGACTGAACCCATCAGGGCCCAGAACGCGCAGCAAGGCACTCTGAATTCTGGGAGTCATGCTGTTTGCTAGAGTCGTATCAGGCATGGTTATATAATATCGCACCTTCCTGGAGCCTTCTAATGTTTTGTTAATTCAAGACATTGAACAAACATTCGATTTGGATGCTGCATTTACTACAAAAGAAAAAAGAACAAATAGACCCTGTGATCATACTACCGGAAGAACTCCAGTATTTTGTTGTGCTGCCATGTAGCCATTCAAACGGTGAAAAGACCAAGGAACATACTGTCTCCTTTTGGGTACTTCCAAATCCCCTGACCTGCTACTGTGTTGGGGATTATCATCCCCAGGAAACCTCAGAATAAAGGAAGCTGATCAACCATCTCCTGAACAACAAGTACAAAACACAAGGTTCTCTGAACTTAGATAAATTCTGTCTTGAAACAGCAGAATGTCAGCCCAGTTGCAGAGGGTTTGTGAGAGCAGTCTGATTCCCATGTTATTTCCTCAGAGCTGCTTTTGCACTCCAAAACCTTTTTTCCCCTCAAGTTCCTTTTTGACTACAGACATCTCCCTGGTGCCTCAGCACTGTTTTCAGCAGGATATCAACAAGCGAGGGTCAGAAGAAGGGCAATATTTTTCCATTAAATGTTCCAAGGCTGTTTTCAAGAGCCAGGCCTGTGCATTCTAGTCTTAGGATATTAGTAGGTGCTACCGTTGCTTAGTAACAGTTCTCCTCTTAATTATCTTCATGTGCATAGGCTAGAAATGTACATTGTCACACAGGCAGCCCACATACATGCATAGGTATGACAAGGCAACATTATCTGGTGGATCTTGCCTAGTATCACAGTATCACAGTATCATAAGGTTGGAAAAGACCTTTGAGATCATCGAGTCCAACCTATGACCCAACACCTACACCTACTCCTACTTGTCAATTACACCATGACACCATCAGTATCTGAAGTATAGAATGAGATGTCACACAAAGGGGCAGCTTTGTTCTTGTCATTTCCTGATCACAAGACAAAAAAATAAAAGACCTGTTTTTCTTCACCCACGTGCCTCTTGCAGCTGCTAAGTCTTCATGTTCCTTGACGATACACAGGACAGCTTAAACCCAATTATGATGAAAAGGGCTCAACATTTGGGTTTGCCCCTTACAAGATGCATCAATCTCCTAAATCTCATCTGTTACCCCAGTTCTATTTTTAAGTAATTTTTCATCTTGTAACTGAATTATAAACCGCTAGCAGGACCAAGGTTCGTCTCAAAGATACAGCACAGTTGTTTTAGTTTCATCTAAATACCACCCTGCACCTCATACTGTGTGGAATTTCCCAGTGAGACAGTAATCTATCTGAGTGGCTCTTTTATCCCTTTGTAAGTTAATGATCTCCAAAGCCTTTGCAGTGGCTTCTGAGTTAACTTACTCCACTTTTAAGAGGACTTACATGTTTCTTGTAGTGTCTGCTAGTGCCAAAATAGGGACTGTCTCTCATGAGTTCACAGAGAAGAGCACAAATTGGCTGTTATTTCTCTCCCTAGAATTGTTGTGACTGTAACTGCAACGTTATGCAAGGTGTTGCTAAAATTGCTAACAGGACCGGTTTTCCTGTAGTTTCTGTTGGATTTGATGCTAGCTATTAGTGGGTTTTCATTATTATTCATAGAACTTCTTAGTAATGATTGCAGTTGTTGCTTCACTGGAATCTACTATAGAGATGGTTTTGCTGCTTCTTGGCCTTTACTGCGTCTTCTGGATCTGTTTTCCCATGCCTGGATTCCTCATGTTTGCATTACATACAGGTAACCCAGCTCAAGCAAAGTTTTTCACATATCTTCCTAAGCATATGTGCCTTTTAGCCAATCTGGGGTCTAAAAAGGAGGGAACAAGTCTCAGTGCCTGACCCTATATTCAGCTCCTCTCACATTGCTCCTGCTATAGGTGAAGATGGCCATCCCTGAGGACTGGGACATAGCCAGCACTTGGCAGTGTCTATGTGCTGCTCCTGTTCCATCAGACCTTTCCATTTTACCGCATTTTGAGAGACCCCATATACCCTGCTGCAATCCTGACAGTTGCAGTGCCCCAAGTACTTAATTTTTCCTGTTCAAAAGAAATATTTTGAAATTTCAGTTGTTGATACATCTAATAGGGGACATCACTGTATAAACATCTGCTTGTTAAAACCAGTTCTCATATATACAGTAAAGCCAAATAAGTAATAAAAATCAACTATCTATTAATAAGGAAAAGATAATAGCTGACTTAAGTCTCATGGATAACAGCAGTCTAGTGTAACAGATTCAAAAATCAAAAAGAGGTTTCTTCTTTTGAAAAACAGTTATCTCTGAGTACAAACTTTTAATTAAACAACCAATTGTATCACTTTTGAGCATAAAAATGGATTTTTAGTTGGAAGAAAACTTCCGATTCACTTACGCAATCATCTTATTAATATTTACAAGTGTCCACACAATTTTAATACAGAAATATCCAAATGATTCTTTCAGACACAGAGAGGCCCTAGTAAATTTGCCATTGTTTTAATTGCTTTCATTAAGTCAGTTGTTACTTGTGTCAGTCTCTGTCACGTTAATTTTTGATGTGTGTAGTTGAGTACGTGTTTAGACTGATACACCAAATACACAGATTCACACAGACCTATTGCACACAGCTGGCACTTCTTTCCAACAGCTAGTTTTCAGCTTTCCCAGGACATTCTACCTCCTCCCTGCAGAGTGGTTTGGCCACGATTTCTGATTGTGTGAGTCAGACGTTCTTCCTTTTCCACAGCCTCCCACTTTGTATCAATCTTTTCCAGATTTATGAAGCAAAGAAATATACCACACTTGAGAACTGAGCAATGTGATGAAAGATACTAAATTTAAAAAATAAGAATATTTTAATCTCTGAAAAAGAACTGGCTACTCTGTGTGATGAAAAAGTAAACTACCAAAAAGCAAAAAACAGGTATTTTTTTCATTACCAAGAGATTTTCTTTCTGTAAAATATAACTTTTAATTTAAGAAACTTTTCAGTCATCTTCTTGGCATAGATTTTTAAGCCATGGATGAAAGAATTAATTAATTTTTTTCTATTCCTTAGCACAAAAAATTCCAGTCTAAAAAAAAGCAACACTAATGACTCCCTTGCCTCAAACAGACAGACTTGAGGGGCCAGCAGTGAAGCCGGTGGAATATAACTTTCTTTTCCCACACCCGTAAAAGGAAAAACTTAATGACAGACTAATCATTACGTTAGAATCTGCTACCACTAATATGTGCAATAGATGTGTTGTCCAAAAAAAAAAAGCAGAAAAAAGCAATTTGATTCATTTTTCTAGCTACAGGGCCAGCACTTCACTTTTCTTAGAAACCCAGCTTCACTGAGTTTTCTTAACCACAATCATAAGTAGGTAGTCTCAGTTAATACCAGGAATGAGCTGACTTATTGCAGCTTTATTGCAAACAGAAACCAGATAAGTGATGAGGAGATAGTGCACTAGTAGAAACTACTTTGAAAAATTAGACTTTTGACATCTAGTGATATGTTTTTCAACTTCTTAAAACATGCCATCCAAGTACAGACTTGGAAATAGGTAGGTGGACTGCTGAACTCTACTGCAGAAAAAAAATGGGGTGGTTCCTGACCTGTTATATTTATTTCTGTTCTGAACTTTCATAGACTTTTACCAACATTTTTCCATCAATGTAGTCTCCAACAAATTTTTCCTTACCATCTGAGTTTTGCATTAGCACAATTTCTTTCTTTCTCTTGTCCTGTCTACTTCTGACCTACCATACTGCTTACTGCTGAGAAAAAACCTAGCAAAAACTAGTTTCTCAGTGTGTGTTGAAAATGCTGTACTGTAATAAGAATATAGGAAGACTGGATGAAGAAGTCTGCACAGCTTCTGGTGTCTTTGTAAGCTACTGAGTTGATATTTCTTGATTTTTTTTTTTGTTATTTGATTAGTTACTTTTGTATTTCCCCCTCACGTTTTCCAAAAAAGGATTTACACATGTAAATTAAATGAATAAAAATTAATCAAGACTGCAGTTTCATGGCTGCAGAGCAGTGGGGTCATATAATCACATGCGGAAATTAAGTAAGAAATAGCATTTGTGTGATAGTGGAGGAGCTCCTAAAGCTCTTCATTCAGAAACTGAAAAGCAATAGCTAGCAGTGGACAGCATAACACTGCCTCAGGAAGCCAAGCCCCACCAACAGGCTAATGACGGTCATCTGTCTCAAAATAAATAAATATGCTGGAAATGGACAGAGACGCATGTTTTTTAAAGTCAAATGTATGGCTGAAATCTTTCCAAACTCAGAGGAACTTTGCTGTCAATGTTTGATTCCTGTGTATGCAGAGGTCTGCCAGAGGCCTCCCACTCCAGCACTCTGTTCCAAGACCCTACAGGAAGACATTAAATACTGAATTTGGAAAAAATAAATTTGGAAAGAAAATCTGTTGAAAATGTTGCAAAGCTTTTATACAGAAACATCTGTTCTTTCTTTTTATTTCTTTGGAAAGGTGTACAACGCAACCTTCTAGCACTCTTTTCATGCGCCGTCTACCTTGATGCTGCTACATGAGATATGAGTCCCAAGACCACGCAAGCGAAGACCCTGATGTGTTGGTACCTCATTGCTTGAGGTAAGTTTGGTAATCTGTATTTCTGATAAGGCACTTCTGTATGAATCTTTAAGTCATGGAACAGTGTAGCGACCTGGCTGTCATCTGAAATAGTTGCTGGGTATTAAGGAATGTAGAGGGGCAAACTTAGGCTGAGCAGGCAAAGCTAAGTCCATGTTTAGCTTACCAAAAATATTAGGCCTGCATGACAGCGTAGAAGGCACCCAAGTGGTCTCTTCCCAGCACTAGTAAATAAACCCAGAGCCCATGTGTGAGCGCAGACTTGTGTTCAGGGTCCAGATACACAGTTTAATTATAAATATATGCTTATATTTAAAATACTATACAAGCAGAGCTATCAAAGTGTAGACTGAGCATGTTGGTAAATATTAATACCTAATAGATGCCACTTCAGGAGAAGTCAATATAATTCCCACCAACATACCCTATGCAAAAACCCCATGAAAACAGATTCATGTCTTCAAAGTCAATGACACTAGGCTTTCTCAGAACAAATCTCTGAGTTGAAAGTTCTCTGAATCTATAACAGCAAAAATTTGTTAGGTGATTCCCAATGTCACAATACTGCACTAAGACAGACATTCTGTAAGCAGTTAGGCTCCAGAATGTTTAGCATTTAAGTCGTATCAAACACTACCTGAAATAATGCTCAGAAATGAGCAGAAAGAATAAATGCCAGGCATTCTTTACGGTTTGCGTCATCAGGCAAACACACATCTTACATTACAGTTACTAAACAACATAGCTTAAAAAGTATTTGGTAGTTTAGAAGAAGAATACATAAAAATTATGATCTCAATATGAAGAGGCCATGACTGTGCAAAATGTCTCTCTGTATTTGTAGTGTTGTTGGCCAAATTGAGTACATGGAGTTGCTCTCATTTAGTATTCTGTATCTTATTTGCATATTCTGGGTACTGAGTAGTTATGCATTATATTATTTGCTAATCACAAATATTTTTCCTGCGTTAAATATAAAACTGTTTGTGAATGTGACCCAAGCCAGGTTTTAATCAAGTTCCCAAGGTTGTTCATCACAAATTTGTTTTAATTGTACTGTCTGATACTAAATCTGCATATACAACAAAAAGGAATTAAACAGCTTACTAAACCAGGGACTTATAACTTTGACAAGGATCGAACCCCAAAGCATTGAAATTCCTAGACAAATACCGCGCTTATATTATTTTGATCACAACTATAAGCAAATATGACAGTCAGAAATACTTTGGGGAGGATAATCACTTTCCATGAAGTCGCCATCAAAATGTTGAAATCTTGTCAGGTTCAGAGTTCAAAGATACACTTAGATGCCTATTGTAGGTTTAAAACCAAACCAAATTTTTAACTTTTCAAGCTTTCCCTGCCTCTGAGCCTCAAACTAATTATCTTCAAGTAGTTTGCCAGTGTAATAATTACTGATCATACTCCATAAAATTTTTCTTTATTGTGATAGTGTATAGTAGGGAGCTATGAAATGGAAAAGTATTTACTATGCTTTCCCTGCTAGCAAACATACTAATCAGGAACACATGTTTACATTTGTTCTTGTATTTCAAGGCATTTTGGAGAAAGAAAACCAAAGTAATTATACTAACAACAGTGTATTTTTTTCATCTGATATATGCTATGAAAGGAAGGTGGAAGTCTAGATGATACTGTTGTTCATTCTTGGTTAAGCAAACTGGATCACAGAGAGTTAAGTGCCACCTGCAAATGTATGTTTCAGTTCTGCTGACAGCGATGACACATTTATTTATGTGTATAAACATATATGTCTTTATATTTACTAAAGAATAGCACATATCTTTTGCATATTTGCTCTGCTCAGTTGTAGTTGTGAGAACCTATTTTCTTACAGCCTTATAAAATGAATGTCCCATGACATAATAATAGTGATTGACTGTAAGGATGCATCAAAGGAAGTGGTAAAAAGTAATGTGCATTGTAAGCAAAACTTCTGGGTCAGTGGAGAAAAGCCTTTGGCAAGTGGATTGAAATCACGGATATAGGCTGATGGAGAGATTAGACAGTTTCTCCCAAACATATTTCATTTGGGTAAGAGACAGTGGCTAAAGATGATGTGACTTCAAAAGGCACTCTACTAAAACAGAAAAGGGTAATCTCTTACTGTCACAACAGAACTTATCCCAGCTTTAGCTGCTGTTTAACGGTTCTAGTAGTGCAGATTTCACTGTAGTTTCTGATAAATGTTAGAGAATTAATTTTTTCTTTTTATATACCCAACTCCAGGGTGTTTAGAAGTTAGGTACTCAATAGCATACCACCTTAGCTTCCACATTGCACAGTGTTGTTCTGGACACCTTTAATCATGGAAATGTTTAACCAGCAAAACAAATAAGACCTGGAATATCACCTAAGTGTACAGATCCTTATTGTTACACTAAGACCCATTTCTGAGTTAAATTTTCATCTCTCTATTCTAGTGTCCTAAAGATAACTTTTGTATTCATAGCAATATTTATTCACAAACCTGTCTGAATAGTTTTTATATCACTGACTTTCACTTTACTGTGCTATATCAACTTTGATAGGAATTTAGGGTTCACAAGGAATGCAGAATTAAGACATGGTAAGATTTCAGGAAGGTAAATAGAAAGTAGTTACTTCCTTTTAATTTCACTGTTACTTTTCTATATTCGGATTTCTTTTCTATGATACAAAATTTAATATTTTGGTATTTATTTCTGTCTTGATACCAGTAAGCACTAAACTCTAAGATCGGCCTGTAAGACAGGTTAATTGCACAATCTTTTATGTTTAAGGTATTATATTTAGATTATAGGACATATGAAGAGTAACATCCAGAAACACAGTATTTTGTGTCATGTATATAGCAGTATGTATATGTATTACTACATACATATATATAAATATGCACATCACATACATATGCATATGTGTAAATATATATGTACATGATTAGTAAGCACCACACAGGAAAAAAAGCTCAATTTCAAATTATACTTCTTCTTTCTAAAGAAAGAGTACTACTCAGTGCTAAAGAATTTAAGTGTCCTACTCATAGCTATTTCTGACACAGCATTTAGTATAACCATACAGAGACATAACAAAGAAAAGAACAGGAAAATATTTGTATACTTATTAAGTGCCAATAAAGCTGATAAAAATCACGACTGCCACAGACATTATACAACATGGAGTAGTAAGATCTTCTGTTTCTAGAGGATGTGGTCTGAAAGAATAGCAAATAATTGGCAAGAGTTAGAGCAGATTTTTTTTAAAGGGGTAGCATTACTCAGCAAGTTTCATACATAGGAGTCAGCACTTCCATTTTTTTGGGGATTTCAGATGTTCAGGTTTAGCTGGCTACAGAGTGTATCATTTATGTTTCTTTTTTAAACTGGGGAAAAGAAAAGATTTTGGGGAAAATGCAAAATAATAACAGTTGTAACAACAACAATGACACCATGAACTATTTAACTTCTGAAGTTTAAAACAATTTGGAAATGTACTTTGACCCGTGCCAGAGCAGATAGTAAAGGTAACCCTTCTGCTAAATAGCTGGAGAAGAGGAAAAAGAGAGAATGCCAAACTGTTCAATAAGCTTTGCCACACAATAAGAAAAAGCATCAGGCTACAGTCTCGCCTTGTACAGTGACACACTCAAGGTAGTTTTTTGGTCCCTTAGAAATGTTATTGACACTTGACACAAACAACTTAAGACAGCAACCTGTTTTTTGTGAAGAGTTCCTGGGGGATGAGGGGACAGAGCATGTTGCCACTTGCTCTGTATGATTTTTTTCTTTTTCCTCCTTTTTTATCATTGCGTGGGCACAGAGCCAAGGCCTGGGCATTTCGACATTTCGTGGCCTGTGAGCTGTGCTGCTCCTTGTTCTCGCCACACTCTGGTCCCCACACCCATGTCTGTCCTGGCCCAGCTCATTAGCATCTGCTGGGCCTGGCAGCCCTCCCCCAGACCCCAAGCCTCTTCCCATGCTTCAGAAGCACTGCAGGGGACTGTCTTCTCTGTAGCTGTGCCAGGAGCCTTGCTACATATCTGGCTCATCCTGGTGGCCCTCTTCAGCCCCGAGTCCCACATCCCTGTGCCTGCTACACATTTGAAGTGGTGCCATGTGCTGCACCTCCTCATTATGCTCAGGGTTCATTCCCATGGTCCTCCCTTGCCTCAGGTCTTACTCCTTCATGCCTACCTTGCCCTTGGAACCCTGCCCTGCTATTTGCCTTCTCACTGCACCTGGTTCCCATCACCCTCCCAGCCCCTAAGCTTTACTCCACCATATCTGCAATACTTCCAAAACAGTGCTGTGGCCACAGATCCTCATTGCTGCCCTGCCTGTCCTGCCACCTCTCTGAGCCCAGGGCTTTGAAGCTCTGTACTGCTCGCCTACTGGCATCACGCCTCATCCCAGTACTCCAGACTTAGTGTCTCCTGTCTTCTCCCTCTCCACAAACTCTGACCTCAGTTCCACTGTCATGACTTCTCGGTGGCATATATAAGACTGAACACAGACATTGCATACACATCACTAATTTGTGGTTTTTTCTCTTCAGATGAACACTAGGTGAAGTAATCATAGAATCATAGACTCATACCATCATTAAGGTTGGTAAAGACCTCTAAGATCATCCAGTCCAACCGTTCGCCCACCACCACCATGCCTACTAGACCATGTCCTTAAGTGCCACACCTACATGTTTTTTTAATCCCTCCAGCGATGGTGACTTTGCCACTTCCTTGGGCAGCCTGTTCCAGTGCTTCACCACTCTTGTTAAAGAATTTTTTTCTAATATGCAATCTAAACCTCCTCTGATGCAACTTGAGGCCATTTCCTCTCTTCCTATTACTTGTCATTTGGGAGATCAGCACCCACCTTGCTACAATCTCCTTTCAGGTAGTTGTAGAAAGCGTTAAGACTCCCCCTCAGCCTCCTGTTCTCCAGGGCTAAAGAATCCCAGTTTCATCAGCCGCTCCTCCTAAGACTTGTTCTCCAGACCCTTTACCAGCTTCGTTGCCTTTCCCTCATCCACTAGTCAGGTCACCTGATCGTAGAAGGAGATCAGATTGGTCAAATAGGACCTACCCTTCATGAATCCATGCTGGCTGGGCCTCATCCTCTGGTTGACCTGGACTTGTTTGGTGAGCTCATTCATTCCATAATCTTTCCTGGTCTCAAGATCAGGCTGACAGGCCTGTAGTTCCACAGATCCTCCTTCTGGCCCTTCTTGTAGATGGGCATCACACTGGCAAGTGCCCAGTGGTCTGAGTCCTCACCTGTTAACCAGAACTGCCGATAAGTGACAGAGAGATTAATCTAAATGTTGGTCTGCCGAATAGGCATGAAATGAACTACAGGTGAAGGTTTGAAGTATCATAACTCTCAGATGGTTTCCAGCATGACAGATGTCTGCACTGACCTGTTGTGGCCCACTTTTTAGCTTCTGCAATTGACTTCTGGAACACCATGTGCTACAGCAATGGAAGGGCATGCTGTCACTGACTTGTGAGAAGAAATGCTTCCACAGGACTGGGAATCTGGTAAATAAGTCCTTGCCAGCCTTAAGGGAGGAATTCTGTCTGTTCAGATGGGCAGGATCTATGAATACCTTCATTTTCCTACTTCAGGTTTTCTCGACTTTGACTTAGGCCAAATCTGACACAGGGTTACACTGCCAGGGACACAGTTACATCCCACAGCCATGCCAAAGGTAACAGACAGCAGTAAAAATGCAGGGGAAGGAAAAAGACAACAGGAACATTGAGAAAGTAATGCAAAAATGAAGAATACTATGGATAGATTGTCATAAATGCATACTCATCCCTTCACTGCACAAAAGTACCTGCAATCCCAAACTATCATTCAGTGTGCTTTTCCAGAAGCCCTCAGTCTGTGCCCTGCCACCACAAGAAAGGCCAAGATGGAGTCAACGGTGGGCTGATCAAGCACTGTGTGGGCTTCAGTAAGGCCCAAGTTGGACCAGGTCTAGTTGGACCTGTTATCCTTCTTCCAATAGAGTTGAGAAAGAAGAGCAAGGCCATGAGCTGTCACAGCTGTTGTTAGACTTCTCAAAGAGACTTGCAAAAACTAGTGGAGAAAAAGAGGAAAGAGAAGTGGAAAACAGAGCTGAGGGTATGAAGAAAGGCTTTTGCTTTCCTGGCACACTAACAGCTGAAACCAAGTAAGAATTACAGAAGCATCTGATTGAATATTTTTTATTTTGCACTTTTTATGACCTGATCTTCTCATTCCTAATCTACAAGTACTCTTAAACTACAAGACATTTATCTCTCTGAATTTCTTCTTGTCATTATAGCATTGAGTACATGTTACGTATTGCTGCCTTATCTTCTTTTTTTCAGTCTGTTTAAGTAAATGAAAATGTTTCCATTTTGACATACTAACCAAGAGAATTCTCAAATATATATCTATGTATGCATTCTTAAATGTATATACATTTTGGAGTATCAGAAGAAATCAAAAACATCTTTATATCTGGCAATAGAGTCCCTGACCTTTGCATACACCAGAAAATGAATACTATGTCTTCTCATCTTGTTGTGATATATCACTATGTTACGTTAAGTCACTATTGAGGACTGTCAAATCAATTATTAGGGGCTGAAATGGAGTTCCAGTGGTGTCTGGATCCTTCCTAATGAGTAGCTACAGTGAGAGTCATAAATCTTTAATGCAAGTCCTCAATTCTCTCAAAATAATTTCAGACTTATTTGACAGAGGAGTTTTAGTTAAATTTCAGACTATACAGACTTTGAGAGAGAGGAAATAATTTATTTTTATTTTACAGAAATGTGTCTGGATCGAAAATTTCTATTATAGTATTTTGTTAGTGCATTGAGAACATTTTCATATTAACAGAAGTATTTAATGAACGTTTAAGTCATTAAAACAATGTTGATCCATGTCAATTCACCGAGTAATGCAAAAATCAGAATGAGGAATGACATCATTAATACATTTGTTTTCATCAGAAGTGAAATATTGATATTTTCACAGAGTTCTGGAAAACAAGTGCCCGAATGACAGTGTGACATATTTTGTCTTCTTCAGTCAGAAAAAAGCACACTGTAATACTCATGACTCAAAACATTTAATATTCATTTGCTTACATTTCAAGTCAATTCGGAATGAAACAATATTTTCTTCAGTGTCTTCAGAGAGATGGAGTTTGAGAAGTTTCATGCCCCCATTTTCTGTATTATGTAGTAAAACTGTTATTTCTTAAAAGGCATCACACCACTATATCAAAGGCAATCATCCTTTGCAAGTTTCATCAGTCACATCCTGCAGGTAATAGCACTGGCTCTGATGACAGGGATGAATTTGGCGTTGAGTCTTCTGCAGGATCTGCAGTGCACCGAGTACCATAGGGAGAGAATTATGAAAATGTCTTGTTAGTTTGGAAAGGTGTTTTTCTCTTTTCAAGGGGAATACAACTTTTCAGAAGCCAGCATTATGTGCATGAGGCTCCTCAAGCCTCACTTCTCATGATGTGTTCAGATAAGGACATTCTGCTAATGGCAAAGCAGATGATTGTGATCATCCTTAGTGGCCACATCTTATGTTTGTTATTTTATCTTTTGCACTGAATCACCTCCTCCATCTGAGACATGTTCTAAGTCTGGTTAAGTTAGTCAAGTCAATTACTCCATTTTGTTATGACTTTTTAGGGGGTTTGCATGTAATATAATATAAACATTTTTGTATTTACTGCTAATCATCATCCATTAAGTTGTTATTTCTTGCAGTCATGATTTTTCCAGTAGAATAAACACTTGCATTAAATTAAACAACACTGGATTCTGTATAGTATAAATGAAGGAGAGATAATGACATCCCTTGTTTACAGTTTTATGGTTTTATGTTGTTTTGGTTTTATTTTAAGCCATGAACAGGGAAGGCTGCTTGGAGCAGCTGTTTCCTAAAGAATATATTTTAGATTTTTAACTAAACATTTTTGTTGTGTTTAAAAGCCTTGAAGATGCTGCATAGCTCCTTAATGCGTTATTTGCAGTCTTTCAACCCAATTCACTTCAGATGTTTTTAGACTGTGTCTTAAGTCAGCCAACAACCGACTGACAGAGGGGGTAAGATGATTACTTATAATTCTGGGAATGGAATAACATTGTGACAGTAAACAATACAATGGCAAAGAAAAATATGACTAGGGAAATTCCAGGGACCATGAATAACCTGCAGGATAACGACAGAACAATGTTTTGGTTATGTGCTCCCTTCCAGTGAGATAAAGTTAAGCCCTGTATTATATTCTAGAGGTACTCTCAGAAGGATCTTTGCAACACGGCAAGCGCTTGTCTCTGTACTGTGCCCCATCACTGCATGCATGAGCTCAGAATTTAATCTAGATTGGTGTTTGCAGCCTTTTCTGGTAAGGTGACTACTTGACTGCATTGGCAAAGCCATTACTTAACCCACTATTATCCGGTAATTTGAGAGAAGATAAACAAGTAATCTACTTATTGTTTAGGTAAGAACAACGTTATTGCTTTACAGTATTACAGCTTAGCTGTTGTACACATCTCAATGAAAAATACAGACAATATAGACATAATGGGACTTTTGGGCCTGTGGGAGCTATGGACACTCTGTTTGCTAGGACGCATTGACATAATTCTGCCAACCGTGTGCAAAACTCTGCATGTATGTGGTGGGATAATCCTTTTGCAGTCATTTTGTATATTTCTGATGACTTGCTGACTGGCAGTGTCCCTGAGTAACTGGCTGATCACTGCCAGCCTAGAGTTCAACTTGAACTACAGGCGTACATACAAGGTTTAGTTTTATTGGGCTTTACTGAGAATATTTGTCCACTTCTTCTCTTATTACAGCTGGTTTCAGTCAATTGTAACTCTTGTAAAATTCCAGCCTGGCAGTTCCAGAGACAATTCTGAATCCTTTAGACCAAACCTCATCTGATAGGCTGTGAATAGGGATGAGTCAGTCTCTAGTACCCATTTTTCCTTTATCCACTTTTCATTTGTTTTCTTTTTCCCAAATTTGGTGCAAGAGGCTAAAAAGAGAAAGTAAAACACAAAAGGAGTATATTAGAAACAATGAAAAGGTGTTGCATAATCTATTTCCTGTCCTCCGTACATTGTTTCCTTCCCAGAAGAATGAAACAGACTAATGAATCTGCCCATCTTTCATTGTGCCTAGCCTACTCATTTATATGAATCAAAGCATAGGTGGACAGTTTTGTATTGTCTGCTCATACATCCATCCCTAGTTACTGCTATTTCAGCTGTTCATATTCTACTGAATGTTCACAATATTGTGACCTAACAATTTGCTTTTCAGTTTAGTGAAAAATGCAAGGCAAACATGGCCACATAGTTTGTACCTGAGGTTACCAGCTGGTTTGCTATGTTGGATTTCAGGAATACCCTGAAACTGTATCTGGCCGCCTGTGTGCTCACAGTACCGTTGCTTTCATGTTAAATGTATGGTCAATGCATACTTGTAAACAGGCATGTATATCCTTGCAAAAGGTGCTGGCAAGTGGGTAGGCCTAAGTCAAACTGAGTTAGGCATTAATGATTAGTTTTAATATAGTTTTATCTATTACTTATTTAACTATGTTTTTTTAACTTTTAATATGTTTTCAGTTAACAGGCTCTGGTGTTATTTTGTCATCACTGTTTAAACAGACAGTTCAGGCAATTACCTCCTCAGTATTGCTAACTATATGCAGTACATCAAAAATCATCTACTAATTTGTGCTGCCAGCCCTATACCAATGAGATTTTTAAAAGCACAGGGCAAATAATGCATATGCTTTTTATTATGAGCAAGGTGAGTATATAAACTAATAAATTTATCTTGTTCGCATTTTCATGTATTTTACATGCAAGAATGCTTGACAATTTCGATTTACCAGTGCAGAATGTCTATTATGAAAATATTCAGTATTTCTTCCATAAAAGTTTTCAGAGTCTTATAATCAGAAATGAACAGTAAGACATATTTTTGTTCAGCAGTCACAGTTGAACAGACAACTTGGGTTTAGAGCTGATTATCAACAAATCAAAAAAAAAAGAAACAAAAAATGTACTGATTGAATAAGTCAAGATTAAAAAAAAATATCACTGGTATTTAATAAACAGAAGAAGAGGCTGAATCAGTCAAAGACATTATTATTCAATTGGCTTCATTTTTGGAGGAAAATGTCTACTTTGACTTCATCAAGGCTTCTGACACTGTCTTCCACAACATCCTCACAGGTAAGCTTAGGAAGTATGGGTTACGTAAGTGGGCAGTGAGGTGGATTGAGAATTGGCCAGTAACCAGTGTATCTTCTTTTACATCTTACTTTACCCTTTATCACATGAGCAATAACAGATGAGAATCATATTGAATGCCTACTTTTGGTTTTGTCCCTGTTCTTTTGTTTAATATTTTACTCTGAATAGACAGACAAGATTTAGTCGGTTTCTATATTTTGCCATTGAAATAATAACTAGAAGCGAGACTCATGATATTCCTGAATTCATTCTGGAATGAAATCATGTTATAAATAAGAACAAAAAAAAGAGCAAGAGATTGTCTGAGAAAGTTTGCTGTCTATACTTGGAATGCCTGCTTACTCCCTGATGACGCAAGACCTTAAGATCATTGTTCTGAGGCACATCTCTCCTCTCCCTGTCTTTAACTTTTCTGTTGCAGAAGCTTTTGCTTCTGACCTTGGAGCGTTTGAGACATCAGTTCTTTTGTTTTTGATATCCTACCAAATTTTCTGTATTACAACTAGCACTGTTCACCACATGACATATATTAAGTGAATCTAAAGAGAAATGGACAACTTCATGAAAAATAAAACTCTTCAGGCAGTATTAAAAAACTACTTCACTGGTTACTAGAGGGAAGGAAGTAAGATTTGCAGATGAGGATTTCTAAATTATAAAAATTTGCAAGAAACCTGAGTATGAGCAATAAGAAACTTCCTTCCAGTTATCAAAATTACAGATACTTCCAGAAATCTGAAGTGTTCTAGAATGTACCAGCATTGTGTTCTCATGGAAATACCTGAAAAGGAAGCTGCAACATGAAAGACATGACTAGTGGCTTGATTTACAAACATATTAACAGAACAGTTTTAAAAATATGGTACAAAGAAACACACCGCCTTGTCCACACTGACAGTTTACCATGTCTGGAAAATAAGTATCTTCATGCTTTTAATTTAAAACAAGGCCTTTAGGGCATTCCACAGTCAGAAGAACACAAATATGGAGTATGGCTTGTTAATGTGCATAAAAAAACTTGAAGCTACTTCCTACAGATCTGATGAGATACCATTTAACAGGCTACATCCATGGCATGCATTGTTAAACAATGGCCAGAATACTATTTACTTTGAAGCCCAGCATTTGTTTCATAACCCTCTTAGGAGAAGAGTGATAAGTAAAGCAGATCACATAGGCTAAAATTCTTTGGTTTATAGCTATTGTTCCTTTCAGACACATGCACAATGTATACTTCTCTGGGACTGTGTCTCACTGAGAATAGAAATCACATTGTTCAATGGAGAGATGGCATAGAAAACTATTGGTTTTATTAATGATTTAAAAAAAAAAATCAAGGAAATTTGGCTCCAGCCGTGACTCCCAGTGATGTGAATGCTGAAGTTTCTTTGCAGATATCTCATTCCTGCGGGAAACATACCACAGTTGAATGTTTTTATTCAGATTACATTATCTAAAATAAATATATTTGGGGTTTATGCCTATTTTCTTAGTACAAAATTAAGTATTTGAATTTTTTTAAATAAATCAGCTGGAAATAGGAGAACTGACGTACACTGGCCACTATTTTTAGATCTTCAACAATTTTGTTACAAGTATTATCAAATTTATAACACGTGCAATATGCATATTTTTCTGCTTGCGCTGAATACGGTCCATAGCAGACCGTAATAAAATTAAAACAAACAACAGAGCTGTTTGTGACAAAGATAGCTTGCTTTTTACAGATCTGAGAGTGCTTTCAAAGAGTAGATGAACACAGCTTCTCCCAGTGTACCAAGCAAGAGGTAGGACTGAGGCATGGAGAGGTGAATATACCTGCTTGACAGCAGTAAGGCTGACACAGGAAAAGGGAGAAACTATCTAAAAGGCCAGATATCTACATATAACCTCAATTATATGCATTTTTTTCCTGCAAGAATGAGCAAGAAAGTTGATAGAAACAAATAATTTTGAGTGCAAGTTGCTGGTATGTCCTGGTGTATTTCAAAATACTCTGCTTTCAGCAATAGCAGCTGGAGCACTACCTGACCTACGGGTTTGAAGAAAAGCCAGAAACAGAGCAGAATCACCTTTTGCCTCTAATTCTCCTAGAGCAGCTAAACACACAAAACAGAATCAATTTTTTGTTGTGACATGTTATTTGTTTTCTGAGCCAAGTGTTAACAGAAAGCTGCATTACTACTAGCTACATAATTGACTATTCAAATACAGAAGTCTGAAGCGTAAAGTTCACAGGTCAACAGGGTCAAGAGTGGTAAACTGTATGACTAAGAGTTTGCATGATTAGCCCATAGACATTGGTTTTGTTTTATTCCTACAAATACTCTTTACGGGTAGACAGGAAGGACCATGGGAATTCCCAGATACATGCACGTCCTTTGGGTGTTATAGACTTTATTAGCTAGCATTATCAGCAACTTTATGTTGTGCAAACATGCTACGTGAACAGGAAACTATCATACTGCCATTGCTCAGACTACTTCAAATTTTAGTCACTAGAAAGAGGGTCAACATCCTCTTTTCAAAACCTCTTTCCTTTATTAAGCATGCAATGATCGTTGCAAAACATTGTTTCCTCCAATAGCTGCTGAAAAAAGATATTTTTACCTTCTATCAAGGGGTTTCGTATCATACATTACCTAATAGTTTACACCACTGTAATGTTACACAAGGAAAATGTAGCTCTCGTAGGAACAGCTAGTAGAATAATTCTTTTTTATTGCATGAATGTTATCGAAGTACAGTAGCTATCTCATGACTTTACCGATAATGTGATGGACTAGGGATAGTTGTTCTGTTGTTTAATCACAACAGACAAGTAACACTCCCTGGTTTATGTGCAAAGATTAAAATAAAGCAATACTGAATCAATATCTAGACATATATGCATGTTTTTCTTTACATAGGTCCTAATGTCTACTACAAAATTAATACTGTATCTCATTTTACCTAGCACCACAGAAACATTTTACAAAATAACATTGCTTATAAGCTGCACTAGGATTCTGTAATAAGCATTACAAAGCAATGAGTTGTTACAGAAGCAGTGTTATTACTTGAAAAGAAATCTCAGATGAATGCAGATCTTAAATCTAATCTTAGAACTGGAACAATATTAACTTTAATGGTCTACTGCTATTATAGGGAAACTGTTTCTTCTTTCACTTTAAATGATCAATGGAAACATTGACAAAAAGTGATTAAAGATTGTATGAAACCATATATTGATATCTGAAATACTGGAAGGCAAATGGATGGAGCCCTGGAACAGAGTAGGCCTGGGCAATTATGCTGAGCTGTGAGGCTTCTGTTTCTATAAACTAGTTGCTCTAAGGAGCTGAACTTCATGCATATGTGTAAAATAAGATGTAACCAGAGAGTGTAATATGTAACATGTAACAATAGTCTACATCTTTTTGGGTAAAGGGGAAAATTAAAAATGTCATGGAAAATACTTTAGATATCAGGATTCTTCTCTGTGAAACAGAGTTGGAATTATTTCTTTAGCTATTCAACATTTAATATTTAACAATATTCTATATCTTTTTGGGCTATGGGGAAAATAAAAACGTCATAGAAAAGATTTAGATATCAGAGTTCCTCTCTATGAAACAGTGTTGGAATTATTTCTCTAGCTATTCAACATTTAATTAGGGTTTGCAGAACTGGACTAGTGTTCTTTGCAAATATTTCAGCTATTGGACTCCCATCCTGTAAACAGCTGTGTCTGTGAGGATGACTACACAAGTCCTATGAGTTAGACCTACTCATCTGAGAGAGTTTCTCATATGTGGCCTTGGTGCTGATTCAGTATAACTATAATGAAGATGAATAAACTGTTTACGTAACCTCATGCCATCACATATTCTGTAACACTGCCGCTGACTACTGGTTCCATGTCTGCATTCCACTCATTGTTGGTTTTCTTTTCATGAGTAATTAATGTGAAACTTTCATTAAGCAGGCAATCTATGAGAAGTCTCTGTTAAAATATGAAGGTACACCAAAGACAGTACAAAGAATAAGTCAGACAAATAACAGACACCTTGTGGGCCATTACCTTACTCAACATGACTAGCCACATACAGAGTTTTTAAATTGCTGTTCAAACACTCATATTTATAGAGCAGATTGTCAGTTTTTTGGCAGGGGAACCTATTGGCACTAAGCAAACAGATAGTCACCTTTCCTCCTGCTATTAACAGGCTGACCAAAGTAGGATGTTCAGTATTCTCTTTTCAAGCAATGAAGATGCCATGTCTTTGAGTCTTTCAAATGTGTGCAGCAGTGGAACATTTGGAACATTTCCACTTTCACAAAATTATGCAGAAACACATTATTACACATAAAAAGCCCTATCCCGGAACTCCTGAGTAAAAGTAATGATTATTCTTAATTATAGTACTTGCAATAATACACCAAAGAACTCTACAAATAGCCTAACATCTTAGATAGATTCTCTGCTGGCTGCCTGTGGTTGGGAACATTAGGTCTGAGTAGACTAGATGAGCTGATGCCTTCTCTGTATAAAAACTGTGTTATTCATAAGAAAAATCTATGCTTCTGTCCAAGCCTCACTATACAGTAACAGGTTTTGTATAAAAGACAAACATAAAATACAGATAGAACTGTATATGCCTTTAAACCTCCATACAATAAACACCTGGACACAATAAATCTATTAAATTAGTCTTTAGTGGTCACTAGAGGAACCAGTGAAAAGCAGTGCCCAGAAAGTCCAAAACTAAAAGCAACAAAAAATTGCACTTAGAAGATACTGATGCTTTGCGTATGGGGTTCCCATCTGGAGCTGATAATCCTCCTGTTGTGCGCAAAGCCCGGGCCGGATAGAACAGCCCGACAGTGACATCGTGTGGGATATCTGCGGCGGGAGCAGCAGCCCCTTGCGCAGCGCAGCACTTCTGCGAGCCTCAGGTCAAGCCTCCAGCCCAAGCTGCCTGCCTGGATTCGACATGAGTACTTTTCGTTGGCAAACGTTCAGTAGCTGCATTCATTAATATAAATTGTCCTTAAGAGAACTAAACTATCAATGAAGGATCTTGTGCTGGCAAAAAAGACTTGCCTCTGGTCCTTGTCATGAATCCATTGCTCATCTCAGTGTTGATAAAAACCACACTGTCCTGGTCTTCACCCAATAAACAAAAACCTCTCATCCTTTTCATTCAGAACTAGGCCTGAACGTGTAGGTCACAGATATTTCTACTGAGTCCATGTGGTCCAGCTTGATGCGTTTCGCCAGCAGCCAGTTTTATTTGGGTTCATCCTAAGATATTCCATTTCCTTCACTGTTTTCAGGAACGCCTTCCATTCTCCTTAAATTTATATTATTTATAGAACAAGCCACCCTTCTCCAGCCTTACAAATCCCCATCTTTCACTTTTCAATGTCTCTGAAACGTAGGCAAATCCCTTCCCTGGCATGTTTTGGGGTGGGGGGGAGGGAGGGGAGTGGTGTGTGTCTTGTGAAGAGCAACACAATTACTCCTCTGTTCTCTGTATTGATGCACTTAGATGTACTGGCATGCCTACTCTTTGGACTGCAGAGGGACATTAACAGTCAGAATACCAAGTAAGTACACTGTAATTCTGACATCCCACAAAGCTACAGCACTATTGCTGTTTCTTGTCTGGGTTGGTATATGAAGTACCATGTAATATTGAAACACTGATCCTCTTGCTCTGTTCTAAAACCTTGAAATGAGTCAGCTCTAGAGTTTATTATCAGATTCAGCTCTGCAAACACACTCAAAACACTTTCCAAGGGTCAGACTGTACTCTAGCTTATGTGTTGACAGAGATGAAAGGGCTCTTTGTGCAGATGTCTGATTGCTCATGTGGCAAGTGGAACAAATTAACTTTGTGGCATTATATTCCTTCCTTGAATGATTCATATGGTTGGTAAATCACAGGAGAGATGGTTGTTAGCAGTAGTAAACAAAAGCTATACTGCTGGGCTGTGAGCTGTGCACTTTCTATTCTTCAAGATGCCTGGATAATCTACTCAATAATCAATATTCTGAAATAAAAATAGAGTTCCTCAGTGCATTGAAGATATCCAGAAGAAGGTGGGACTAATGCTCATTGGAAGCTAGAAATAAGTGGACTATGAATTGTTTATTAACTTGTTAAATTCAAGTGACTTTTTAAGGCTGAAAAGCAGAACACCTCAAAAATCATCAAATTACTAGAAAAAATATTGTTTGTTTTGCCTTTTGTGCATTGTCATGATTACACGGATATCAGAGCAAACTTTCCAGCTGTAAACAAATTATCAATCAGGTGAGATTTTCTAGATAATCAAACAAAAGAGCTAACATGGAGCATCATAAAGAGTCAAGTCATCAAAGGGATTGGATTTCCTAATACATGGAACAGACATTTGCTGGCTGATCCAGAAGAGTAACTGACAGCAGTTGCAAGTTGATCAGAAACTTGGTAGTATGCTTTGAGTTTTTATTCAGTCCGGAGTGTGACATTTCACTTCCAGTTCAGCATTGTGGATGTTTGCTGACAGGAGAGGAAAGGTGATACTCTGGCTGTGAAAGGGAATGGTAGCAGACCCGGATTCCTTTGCTCATTCCCCAGAGTCTTAATCTTTTACGTACCTTCAGGACTTGCACTATTTTTTGTTTAATCCCCACACAGCTTTCATGCTTCTCTGATCTACCTTCCTCTTCCCTGGCCAGTCGCATACCTCCCTGTAGCAATCCTACCTTAGCCCTCCAGTTCCTTCTTTATTCAGTTTTCACCTCTCTTTCAAAGTCATCTTCTCCAGGCTCTCAGACGTATTCACATCCAGTCCTACCCTTCCCTCTGATCCTGCACACTGTGCCTCACTAGCCAGTCCTCTGTCCTCCTCCTCTCCAGCTGCCATTCCCCTATTGTCATAGTCCCCTGTTTTTCTTCAAGACTTCTATTCCTAGCATCTTTTCTGAGCCACTCCTGGATTTCAGTCAGTCACAGTTACTGTGGCTCAACAGCATGAAGTCCCACTGCGTAAAGCATTAAGTTAAATGCTTTAATGACCCTTCCTGATACTCACCTTTACGAATCTTTAATCATTTCCAGAGAGCTCCTAAGCCCTGCTTTCCTTACTAATCAAAGTATTCTGTATTCCAAGAGGCTGTTTAACAGCAATAGCCATTTCTCCTTTAGCGTTTTTTACATTCATCTCAGGATCCTTTTTATTCCATTGTGCCTGGTCACCATCAGGACAACCACTGGGGAACAGGCAAAAGAGTGAAAGCACGCAGCAGGAGGTCAGAAGCACGTTTCAGGGTAGTCTGAACTGTCTCAGGCAGGCTCAGTACACCACACAGAAAACATCTTCAGATTCCTTAGCTATGAAGCTCAGCAGTTTGACCAAGTATTCAATGTGATTTATCAAAGTGATTGGGCCAAATGTTGGCAAAGTTTCTCCGAGATGAGAGAAAGTGGAAAACACTTCTTTCTCCTTGTACATTAAAAATCTTCGATCCAAATCTTAGAGAATGTCCTTACTACTACCCAAAAAGGGGATACCATAATGTCTGATTCTTTAATTTCATTTGTAGAAATGACTGAATTATTTGTGCTGAAGTTGTCCAAAAATCTTGCACCTGCCATGAGAAATTTCAGGCTGAATGGTTCAAGTGAGGCAAGATCATGAATACCAGGTCTTAGAGTGGAAATTGTCAGAAAACCTGACTAGCAGCTTGAACATAAGCAACATTATGTTCGGTCTCTGGGTGTTTCAATTCAGGATATTCCAAGTAACATTGCTACATATGGAGAACACTGCTTACTTGATAAGCTACTGTACATAAGTAAGATCATCTGAGAGTAATGGAAATCATGCTTAGCTGCACCTTCTCTAATTAGGTAGAAAATGTTTGCTTTTAGTTTGACTTTCTCAGTTGCTGTGTCCTGCTATTAAAGTAATTGGTCTCTGTTCCTTGTCTGGCCCAGAAGTTGATGCAGATAGGGGTAGTCATCTCACTTAACCAGTCTAGCAAGGAACTGTCATGCTTTCATTTAAGACCTTCCTCTCCCAACTCACATTCCTGCTCCAGTTTTAACCAGGTAAATTTCTTAGTAAGAAAGTCAAGCTGTAAGTGCAGGCAGCACCAGGATTCAGTCTCCCATCAGTAAAAACACACTCACAAGAAATAAGAAGAACCTTGCGATTAAAGCAGAGGCTTGGAGTCAGGAAGCTTGAGTTTGTGTATGTTTTTCTTCTTTTGTGAAAAACAAAAAATCGAAACCAGAGAAAAAAAACCCATGAGTGTTCACTGCTGCAGTATTTCTGTTACTGATGCTGATAGACATTTAAGATGGGCAACATGTAAAAAACCTCTTAAAAATTACAAGTACTCTTGAAAACATAAAATTTTAGTCTCCCCCCATGGTTGCCCCACCACAGCACATTAAGCACAGTGAATGGTTACTGTCTTAATTCAAAATTAAGTCACTGTGACTTCCTGGGTACTCCAGGAGTTGAAGTATTTTTTTGCCTTTACAAGAAACATTACATACTTGAAAGAGCAGTGAAGACTCATGAGTGAATCATCATACTAATCTCCCAGGAAAGTGGCTGTAATTGGATATAAGACTTAAATGAAGCATATTATAATGTCAGCACCTTCTGCGTGGAGACCAAAGGACTGAGACCAAAGGCTCAAACCTGGGCTTCTCACAGGAACAAGGGAGCACAGGCCAGTGTGCATCTCTCTGACCAAGTCATTAGTGCTCTCATAAAATGAACAGTTCTGTAATTGAATGCTCTTTTGCAAGGAGTCTTTTTAAATCTCATTTCTGTTTTAGGTTAAACTGAATTAACCCTTCAAAATGTAAATTCTACAAATCTCTACTCCCCACTGAGCACTTAGAACTACTCAGCTGCAGAACTAAGGCCCTTCCTATAAGAACGAAAGTTTAAAATCAATCTTGGCAATTTGGGCAAGTGTTTTCTGTATTGTATTTTGGATGTGGATGTTTAAAGCGTTCATCCAACCTAAGCCTTGCTTCCCGGTATTTTCTAAAAACTGTAGGATGAATCCTCATTGGTGAATCCTGGCAAAGCCCAGCACAAGCCTCTCCTCATCAATCTCAAACGCAGAGCACCACCTGGTGACTGACAAGAGAATCGCACATCTCTTACTAAAGAGCAAATGTTTCATTGGACCGCGTCTGGAATTCAGAAAAAAACTTCAACAATTGATAAAAATATTTAATTTACAATTTTAAAAAATATCCTATTCTAATCCTGAGTTATTTTCTATCAAGTGTAAAATAACATTTCCTAGGTTAATTGAAGGGATGTAATGATTGATATTGCTTGGTAAAATCAGGCCTTACTTCCAGTTTCAGTGTTTTTCCATGAACTTCAGTCATTTGGAATCTGGATTTTATTAAAAACATTGTTGCACTTGCTGTTTTTCATTATTCACAATAAGAATGTAACACAAAGCCTTAAAGAGAATCATTCAAAAAGGGCCAGATCAACAATGAAAGCTAATATTAGCTTGTGATGACAGCAAGCCGTCAAATTCCAGTATCAACCTTCATCATTGACATTGTTCTTTTAGAATTATTTTTCTTAATGGATAATGAAGTTACTCCGTGTGTCTAGAAGTTATTAATAATTTTGGTTATTATTTGGTTGTTTTGCTTGATAAAATACTGAACTCTTACAGAAAAAAAGTTTGACATGAAATTTTGCATCTGTCTTTCAAGGGAAAGTGATGGCTTTGCAGATTTTTTAAGTGCAATAGGAAAATTTATTTTTGCTATTTGGGTTCTAGAAACACAAAATTACTTTCGCAACATGTATTAAATGTTAGAATTTTATTCTAATGTTCATGCAAATTATCTACATATTGATGAAAACTGAGCATTAAAAAGCACAATGCTGATAAAGCTGCAGATGCTGTATTGTTTCTTAAATAGGACAAATTTTCCACTGACTGGCAGGAAGGGAACAAAATCATACTTTTAATATGTTTGCAATTTGTAACATTAATTTTTTCTCTAGATTATTGAGCTGGACTTAGTGCACATATAAATAAAATGACAGCAGGGACAGCACTAAGAAAACAGGTTATTAAAAGCGAACGATCATTTCTGTGCTCAATGGTCATTCCAGTTACATGCACTGATCTAACTCAGTGTGGTTATTCCCATGTGTGCAAAATTCATCTGGACATTGATAAGAGGGAACTATGGGCAAACTAATGTAACTGTACAAACAAACAGAAAAACAAGCCCCCCAAAAGGCTAAAAAGTGTCTGTGAGTGACTGCACATTGGTAGTATGTAACTGTTGGAATGGGTCCAAAGGAGGGCCACAAAGATGATCAGAGGGCTGAAGCACTTCTGCTGTGAGGACAGGCTGAGAGAGTTGGGGTTGTTCAGCCTGGAGAAGGAAAGGCTCTGCGGAGACTTTATAGCAGCCTTCCAGTACCTGAAGGGGCTGCAGGAAAGTTGGGGAGGGGCTTTTTACAAGGGCCTGGAGTAACAGGACAAGGGGGAATGGCTTTAATTGGAAGGGGATAGATTTAGATTAGACATTAGGAAGTAATTCTTCACTCTGAGGGTGATGAGGAACTGTCACTGGTTGCCCAGGGAAGCTGTGGGTGCCCCCTCCCTGGAAGTGTCCAAGGTCAGATTGGATGGGGCCTTGAGCAGCCTGGGCTGGTGGGAGGTGTCCCTACCCATGGCAGGGGGGTTGGAACTGGATGGACTTAAAGGTCTCTTCCAAGCCAAACTATTCTATGATTCTTCTATAATAATAAATTTCCCATAATCAATCAATCAATCAATCAACCAAATAAATAAATGATTTCCATAAACAAACTAATAAACAAATTAAAATTAATCTCCCACCTGCCAAGTCATGGCTATGTAGAGCTCACGGGCTCCCCCTTCCCTATCCATTTATAAAAAGTATCTAAAGCTACTGGAGAGTAGAGGCCACAAAGTGGCCAGAGGAGGCCACAAAGCTGGTGAAGGGTTTAGAGGGGAAATTGTATGAGGAGTGACTGAAGTCATTGGGCCTGCTTAGCCTGCAGGAGACTGAGGAGGGACCTCATTCCATATTATTGCTTCCTCAAAGGGGAAAGAGGAGCAGGTGCTGATCTCTTCTCTCTGGTGACCAATGACAGGACCCGAGGGAATGGCAGGAAGATGTGCTGGGGACGGTTAGAATCAGAGAATTACAGAATCACAGAATTGCTTGGTTGGAAAAGACCTTTGAGATCATCGATTCCAACCATACCTGTCCACTACTAAACTATATCCCTGTGTTTTAAACACCTCCGGAGATGGTGACTCAACTACCTTCCTGGACAGCTGTTTCAGTGCCCAATAACCCTTTCAAAGGTCTCGGCTGCCATCAGTCCCGCAGTGCCCAGCTGCGCTGTAGGGTGTATGGGGGATGCAGAACAGTCCAGATGTGGGCAGGTGACTCATAAGTCATTCAGCAGAGGCGGTTCCAAAGCCTGGGCACAGCCTGGAGGGGCCAGACTCAAAGTTTACAAGTAAAAAGAAGGTTCTTCATCCAGAGGTTGGTGGAGCACAGGCACAGCTCCCGGGGAAGCAGTCACGGCTCCGAGCCTGACGGTATTCCAGAAGCTTTTGGACAACGCCCTGACACACGGTGAACGACGGGGCTGACCCTCGTGGGTCCCTTCCAGCGCGGGTCACTCGGCTGTTCCGTGATGACTCCCGGGTGGAGCGCTCTGGCCGGGCTGGCAGTGCCCGGCCGCGGCGGCAGGAGGAGCTCCCGGCGGTGGCCGCGCCGCTCCCACCGGCGGGCGCCGCTGCCCTCGCCTCGCCTCTGCCCGCCGCGCCCGCGCAGCCGCCGCCCGGTGGGAGCATGGAGCGGCGCGGGGGGCGGCAGCAGGTGAGCGGGGCCGGCGCGGAGTCCGGGCAGCGGGGCTGGGGGGACACTGCCCGGCCCCGCGGGGGGACGTCCCCTCACCCCACGGCCGAGCTGCGCGGCTGCTGCGGGCGGAGCGCGACTGGGCGTTCGGCGATTGCAGAGCCAGGTTGTGCTCCGTCAGAAACCTCAGGCTCGGTTTCAAGTTCACAGGAAGTTTGGGTTTTTTTCCCCTTTTCTTTCTTTGTTTCGTTTTAGGATCCCGGAGATGGTGTTTCTGAGCTGCGGGAGTGGAGACCCGTCGTTTACAGACAGTGCACAGACACCCTCTGGCTGCTCCTCTTCTTTCTTTTCTGGGCTGGGTTGGTAAGCATGGGGTTTTTTTCTGAAAGAAAAACCAGATCTGAAGTAACTGGGGTTGTGCACAGCTCCGTTCAAACCCGAACTGAAGTAGTCCTGGGCACGGGGTTGCACTGGGGCAGAACGGGCCTCTGTGGCAGCAGGACTTTAGTGCTGTGCGGGCTGTAAGTTCTGACTGTACGCATTACACACCTTGTACACACAGGATGGGATTTTTAGAGTTTGCTGTACTTTTAATTAGTCCAGGCTCTGACTGAGCTCTTATTTCTACTTACCTCATTCATCGTAGTCTTATTATCTTGCAACACGCCTGTCTGGTGTTTTACCACGTCACTCTCCGTCCGGTGCTCAGAACAGCGTGCAAGCTTTTGTCTTTCCTAAGTTTTTTTCGTGATATATCTGAAGCTAGTCAGGATTCTTGTGGGTACACTAGTTTTCAGTTCAGTTCCTAATAACTCTTTTGGTGGAAGCTAATGCAGAAGAATATATACACATTTTGAACACTGCATAAGCTGATGGTAACTTTGTGAACAGGACAGTTTTTTTAACATGCTGTCTTGAGGGAACACCAAAAATTAAACCTGTCAGATGGTGAGGATTTAGGATATTTGTTTGTTTTGTCTCACTGTTTTTATTACTCAGTTTCTGTGAAATAGCTTATTGCATGCATGTATTTGTTTTCTTTTGTTTGATCTTATTTTTAGAAGATTAAAAAGATTTTAGAGACACCGGTTTGTTCACATAGCGAAAAAAATAAAAACCACGGTAGTAACTCTGTGGAACTGCATCTCACTGGCATGTAGAGACACACTCGTCCAGCACTCATACAGCTGTCAGTTACTTAACAATATTTATGGCTTGTGTCCAGCATTCTGCACTTAAAAAAAAGTCACATGTACATGATATTTGCCCTAATGATGGCAATGGACCTGCAACATCCATCTTTAGAAGGAATGCCAGAATTTTTCTGAAAGCATATTTCAGGTTGAGTTACAATGCCAGCTCATTTCTCCTTTTTCTTCTGAGAACAATTCTATTATTAACAAATATTTGCTATGTAAATAAACTGGATCTGAAAGTATTTTGTTATTATTACATACACAAGTAGTATGTCAATTTTAACTATGGAGTCTCTACAAATATCTCCATATTGAGAATGCATTAACATGCAGTCATAATTTTAAAAGAATATTGTTTATGGGGTTAGACTGCAAACATATAAGTGAAAATGAGACTACATTGAGAGTAAGGAAACAGATGCTTATATGTTTCTACGTGAAAATCAGTTTTTGCTCAGATCCCATTTTTAGTCACAAGTGTTAAAAAGTAGAACAAGTAAAGGCTCTAAACCCTTCTTAGAAGTCAGTTACACTGGGTCTGATATGTGCAATCTGTCTCCAGCACAGCTGATATTAAAAAAATTAGTTGTGGTTAATGTGGGACAGAGAAGACTTGCTGCTGCCAGCAGCTGGCACATAGCCATAAAGCTTGGTGCATTGCCCTTGGTGTGTGTAAAATGCGGTTTACACCCCATGGGACGGAGGAAATGGTTGAATCACTGAGTTCAGCAATAGCTGGAGTGCTCTAAGTAAGCCTTTGGGTAAAGTCATGCCTAGGACTTCACCGTCTTCCCAGAAGAAAAATTACTGCTTCTTGGCACTTGGAAGGGGGTACATGAGAATGGTTTAATCTGCCTTCCTAGGCAAGGTGTCTTATATTGACTGAGAGTTGCTGCTGCTTGGCCACTAGAGGTGTTTAACTACCCCTGGGGTTTACAGGACGCTCATCTGGAGCTTCAGTCCAACAGCATAGCACCTAAAAGATCTGTTCATCTAAGCCCACAGTGTGACTCTGTCCAGGTTTTTCACATGTGTTAATGCATCTTCGTGAAATTTCAGGTAACCTTATTTTTAATTATACTTTATGTGTTTAAAATATACCTCTGATTAAATTCACTAGCAGCTCCAAGGGCTCAATATTTCAGCAGATGTATTGCTCAGGTATGTCTTGAAGGGCACTCTGAAAAATGAGAAGGCGGTGGAGCACATGTGAAAAATAACCATTTGAGTGACCTTGCCTAGGGACATACATAAACTTCAGTAGAAGCAGTATTTAGCTACTTGCTACTTCTTTCCTATTAATTTAAGCAGGTCCCCTGTCTTTCTTCTCCTGTGATACTCTGCAGCATTTGTATATTTCCAGCAATAGGTGAGGGAAGGCTCTAAGGAGGCAGTAGGGCTGCTTGTCCACATGACTTGCTTTGACCTCGTGCAGAGGGATGAATTTCAGATTTGCATCCACAAGACAAAAATGCGTGGGTTAAAATGAGTGTTATTGAATGGGAAGGAAAAGCTTATTGTAGCATGATTTCACATTAAAAAATATTTTTAACAGATGTTTATAACTGGCTATGCTGTGATGGCTGGTGCTGCAGAAAGACTTGTGCTTGGGTACGACAGCTTCGGGAACATATGTGGTAGGAAGAACACTCCTGTAAAAGGAGCATCCCTTTCTGGACAGGACATGACTAATAAAAAGTAAGTACATCACATAATGTCTAAATAAATCAAATGTTTTGGAGCTTAATAAGAGATACATCTTACAGTTGTCAGTCATATATACTTGTGTATTTATGCGTGTTACATTGAAAGACAAAGAAAAGTTATGAGAATGGTGCAAATGGTGAGTGAATCTAGAAAGTTAAGATAGAATTTGAAAATGTGCTACATCATTATGCTTTATGCTGGTGTCTTCTTAAATAAAATTTTGCGTAGGATTTTGGCCAAACCAGCAGATGTTCTGTATGGCAAATCTTTGTACATAAGGAAGGTGCCTGTTTAAATTCCCTGTCATTCTGTTGACTCCCATGAACTAGTCCTTGTAAAATGGCACCCATCTTGTCAGCTTCTGGTCCCGTTTAAGAACATAAAATTGAATGTAAAAATATAGCATGTTTTCAAATGCTTCTTAACTTCTGACTTCAACGCCATATTTTTGCCCTATATGTGGAAAAAGAATTTTATTTGCTTTGTAGCACTTTAAAAAGATGGAAAGAAGGCTCAGAATTTAAACATATAAAGAACAGAAATCTTGTTTTTTTGAAAAGAGGATTTTTTTTCTTTCTAGGTATGTGTTCTTTCTGAATTCATGCAGCCTGGAAATGCAAAGCCTCAAAATCAGTTCAGTTTCCTTGTGCGTGTCTAGTTGTCCACAAGAGCAACTCAACTCTTTGGAAGACCTTCAGAGTTTTGCAAGAAATAATGGTGTGCAACAGGGAATATGAATATCTTAGTGTATCTATAGAAGTGCTGAGCAGTGTTCACTTTGTTATTCTTATATTTGCTATGCTAGGGAGTCATTTCTTACCATTAATTTCCTGAGCAGTCCATGGCAACAGTAAATAAAATGTCTTGTGTCTGCTTTATTTCAAAGCCATAGTTTCTAGAAATGTTTTATCTCTCTTGCACAAATTCAAATATTGTTGATTAATTCCTGCACAATGCTGAGATTATCCAGCAGAAAGCTGGCTGCTGAGAATGAACTAGTGTAGTTTGGTGGGGGTGCCAGTAGGTGAAGAATGCATATGCAATTTGAGAAACTTGTCCAACTGCTTTTAAGTTTACTTAAAACTGTGGTGGCATTACTCATTCCAGAGATACGAGTGTTTTTATCCCTTTAGACATCAGGTCCCAAAGTGTGCTATTCCACCTATACTTTTTTACTTTTATTCTGATATTCAAGATGGTTATGATGTCAGAAGTAATTATTGTGCAAAAGAGGCAGGGCCAGTTCATTCATGTCAGACACATAGGTAAAATAACCTGTAGCCTAACCCCTATTCGATAGGGTATGCATAAACTTCAGACTGTATGAATATTAATGGATATATTTGTTGGAGGTGAGAATTCCGTTCTTTTTTGTTTCATTGTTTTGTTTGGCAAGGGTTACTATTTGAATTCCCAACATTTGTTTTAATTTTATTTTGGGATATTTTGCCATCATTGGGTAAGTACAGATAGCTGTAAACACTCCTAATATTATATAAGTATTTTCACAGTGTAACAATATAATTGAGTGAAATTTCATCTGTGTGCTAAAACTGTTTGCATGGTTACCTCGAGGGAGGGGGCAGTATTGCATTTTGAATAGCTTGAATGCATCAAGTCATTCTTTCCCAGAAGCATTATATAATGGAGGAGAGAATTATTAGCAGAGTACCTGGTAGTATTTAACATAGAGCCCAGAAAATGTTACGTTTCTGGATAGGTGTGTATTCTCTTCTAAATCATGAGAAGTCTAGTTTTACTGTAGCTTCTGTCATTTTAGGTTTTTCTGTTATCTTACCTTTATGAGGAAGAGTTTAGAGCTGAGTGTCACACTATGAAATGACTAGCATGGCTGCCATCCAGGCAGATCAAATGGTAATTGTGGTTAAGTCTAGGAGGTAAAAGAGTCCACAGAGGTTGCTTTAGATTTGCCCAATTAACTACTTTGTTATTTACATTCCCCCTGGAATATCAGGCGTGAATATCGCCTGCTAAGGGATCAAAGCATAAGCATAAACAAAACTCGATTGATAATATGTTTTTCTCTAAAGTTTTAACTAATATTAAGTTACCTTTTTTTTTTTTACCTTCTTAGGTTCTTATCTTTGTGCTTACAACCTTAACATATCCAGTTACACGCTAAATCCAAAGGCAGCTGAGCTGTGTCCCACACTGCCAGTTCCACCAAGGTAAGAATTACTGGGTACTGTACAACACCTTTGAGTCGAAATGACTTCTTAAAGATTGTTACTTCCTCACATTTTCATATTTTACTTGGTGCTTTACAGTCAGAATTGTTTTGCTTCATGTATTTATTTTTGTACGTGTATCCTTGTGAGTTCTCGTGCGTGCCTGTGAACGCAACAGTGTCTTGTCCTACGAAGACTGCATTCCTTCCATTCCTCTACCCTTTAGAGATTTTTCCTCTCCACATCAAGGCGGGGTCAGGGAAAGCACTCCATATGGGGAGTGAATTATCTCCTGCAGGGACTTTTGCTCTCTCCTTCAATGCCAAGGAAGAGGATCTGTGGTCTTTGGCCTTTCTTACTTTCCTGAACACAGAAGTTTTCATCAGAACTGTTTCATAGCCAGCTGGCTTGAAGCACAGATCTGTGGAGGGCACGGTCTTTAGCATTTGGCATTGGTGAGTCAAAATCCTGAAAACCATGATGTTAAATTCCACTGTGTCATAAAAATACAGCAAAGAATTGGAATCTGCATGCTTGTAGAGCAAAGACGTTTGCTCTCAACAACAAAAAATAGAGGAAAAAAGCAAACAGAAGAGAACAGGAGACATGAAAACATTACGTGCAATGGTGAAAGGTGAGCATATAAACCGACAGAAAAATATGGCACGTTTTACTTATTTCTTCCACTTTTTAGGCTTTTTTCTGTTTGGCAAGGAGCTCAGCAAAGTTGTTAATCTCGCACATTTGTATTTCATAGTAGAAGCAGAGCTGGTCGGATAAGTTTTTGGCTGTTGATGAGCAAACTTCTCCTTTGTAGGATGAATCTGTCTTTGACTGCTGCAATACAGCATTGCCAAAGTGGAACAATAAATATATCCAAGAAGCTTGGCTGGGAGTGCCAAATAATTTCATATGTAAATATTTGATGGTGTTAATTGTACCTTACATTGTTTTGATATTGCTTTTAGAGTGCTTAAGTATCGTAAAAACAATGTGAAATATTTATAGTCTAGAATTACCTACAGCAATGTAGTTTACGGCTATGTTAGTGCAAGTTTAGATTTTACCTAAATACATGTGAGCAAAGCAGGTGAAGGCAGACTAGAATGGGAACAGGATGGTGGTTGAGATAGTAGGTCGTTTTGTCTCTCAGGCTGATCTTGAATGGATGATTTGGTAGAGTGATACAGACATGATGCTGCTAGGAGTTTATTTTGCAGATGAAACTTAAAACTGCCATTTGTAGCAGACCACTCCCATGACTACTGCCCTTTTGTGTCAGACTCCATGTGCCAGTTCTCCTCCTGGGCAGGAAGGATGCTACCAGGTTACAGATGAGATTGACTGGCTGTGGCTCCACAGTGGTGTTGAGGATGCTGGTAGAGTTCTGTAGAAGTCTTGAAAGACAATGGTGGAATGGATCTCTGTGGATTTAAAACTATTTGTATGGCAGTTAATATTTTTTACCATCTTTGTTTTTAACCTTCCAGTAAATCTTTTCCATTATTTAATCGATGTGTTCCACAAAACTCTGAGTGCTATTCCAAATATGCATCTGTCTTAATAAGTATGGTTAATGAAATGGATGTTTTTCACCGAACTCTGAGTGGAATATTGGCAGGAAGAGATACTGTGATAGGACTGAGTGTCCTTGCACTAGGTAAGGTTATAAATAAAAAGTGAATAATGATATTCAATTAAAATATGAGGTTTTAAATGTTTCTATTAACTTTATATCTTTAGTTTAAAAGTGATCTTTTTCATGTTTTCTGGGCAGAATTGTTTTTAAGAAAGTGATTGTGTTTTATCAGGAGACATTTAATAGACTGATGAAATGCAGCTCTAAGGAATATCACATTCTGTGTTCCTTGATAAGATCGAATGCCTCATTTCAGGGGACTGTAAGAAATTGTTGTTGGAAAAAAATGGCATAAGCATGAATGTTTTAACTTATACAAAATAGTACTGAAAAGCTAATAATTCCCAAGCTGAAATATTTGTTATAAGTTCATAGTATTTGTTATAAGATATTAGTAAGTTACAAGAAACTGTGTTTTAAATGTTAAAAAGGCTGACATCTTTTTTGTTGCTTTTGAGACCACTGTTTAAAAATAAAAGTTAAAATTCTGAAAGAACCTTAAATTTATCTTTAAAGTAAATAAGACTTGATTTAAATGCGTTGTAACATTCACAATAAACTTTGTGTATTTTTCAGCTTTCTGTTTTATACTGGTTTTAGCCTTCAGATTAATTCGGACACTTCTGGTCCATACTTTGGTTGCACTGGTTGTATTCGGGTTATTATGTGAGTATTTTTGTCTTTTAGCGTATGCTTAGTTAGATGGATCACCTCTCTGAACTGAAGTAATGGCAGCTGAACAAACAGCTATCCTTTTTCTCCATGGCCATCCTCAGGAACTTTAAGCTTGCCACAGCCATTTCTGAGCTGAGCCCTGCTTGCTTTTGAGTGCCAAGCTCTGGCTGTGCTGTTCCTGCTGCTGAATGTTGGGATGATGATGATTATTTTCTATAGATACCTGGAAACAACATTTATTTTGGCAGATGAATGCAGTTATTAAAATGCTACTGTTTCAAAGAAAGTTTAGTGAACTTTTACATTGCCTGCTTTACAAAGAGGGAACTATTAGGAACATGTCCAGCTAAAGCTCTTTGTTCCATAAAAGAGAGCTTTGTGTCTCCTGCATGAAATTACGTGCCTGAGCTTTAGAATAACTGCAAGAAAACTAAACATTCTGCTGTGGTTTTACCTCAGACTAACAGAACATTATGTGAATTTTCTCTGTGATCATGGATGCTGTTCCTCCTTCATGTTGCTCTCGTCTGCTCAGTTGTCTCAGGTGTTCTCTGGTGGCTCTACTATGACTACAGGAATGATCCCAGCACTGAATTGGAGACAGAAAAGGAAAATGTAAAATTTCTACTTGGATATGCTATCTTCTCAACAATAGTTACTGTAAGTAGCATTTTACCCTAAGCAAAAAAATTCCTCATTCCTTTCAAATTTGAAAATGGTAATCAGTTATAAGATCTGCTTACACTCATTTAAATAGCTTTCTTTCTTCATTGTGAAATTTGTTTGTTAGCACAGGGCTCTGCTATACTTCAAACCCATTCAGTGTCAGTATTGGTTATATAGAAATGCAGGAATTGTGTTCCATCTCCTTTCTCTTGGAGATGGACTGTGTTCTGTTATCTTTCTCTTCCATGACTGCAGAGTCATGTTTTGTGAACAGAGGGATGCTGGTTTGATATAAACCATGAAATCTGTGGGTTCAGTACCCTATCAGTAGGAACAACTCTTTCAGACCATGAAAGGGGTGGTGAAGCACAGGTAGCAGTGCCTAGGCCTCAAGTTATGGAGTTAAATTCTACTTCTCTCTCATTGATCATTTTTTCCAACAGCAAGTCTGATCGTGGCTTGCAACTTTTAATGTGATTTTTTCACTCGATGTTGCAATGTTAAGGAGTCATTGCTAAATATGAGCGTACAATTTGTACTTCATGAGACATTTGTCAAAATATTCTGGTTTCTAAAATGTTCTGTTTTCCTAAAGCAGAGTAGGATCCGTAGGCTGGAATCCACCAGATGTGCACAGTCTGACAGTTTATAGTGACAAACATAAATGTATTACAGATCAAATCTTTTTTCATACCCTTTGTAAGTTATGGTCTTTTTAATTCTGTTGATACTAAAGGGGTAAGAAAAGGTTCCTTTGTATGAATGTGTGTTCCAGTACTACTGACTATTGTCTGTAGAACTGTGGGAATATCCAGTGCTGCAGGTTACTCTTCTCTTCACTGGGGGCTTATTTCTGAGGCAGGCAAGAAAAATAGTGAAGCAACTGCCATTGATTGCATTTATTTTTTTATGGATTTCACTTTCTCTTTTAGTTGCTCTACATAGTTCCTTGTCATATACAAAGAACTGGAGACGTGGGGTTTTTGATGTGAGGTTTTGGTGGTGGTGTTTTTTTTTTTACTTTGAGAAAAAAAAATAATTAAATGAGTTTTCATTTTATGTCTGCTTTGTTTCCTTGCATACAGAGCTCTCAAATTAGTTTGGTTGTGCTGCTGCTGTCCTTTCTGCAGAAAAGGACAGATCCTCCTACCATTGTCAGCAGTTGCAAGCTGACCTGAGTAGGAAGAAAGTTTAAATGTTCATGACATACAGGGTATATGAAAGGAATGTGTACTGTGTAATATACATTTGTGTTTTCTGTAAAGCAAACCAGATCATTTCCATGGACTGTTTTGTTTTAAAGAAACAGTAGTAATGATTTCAGAAAACCAGATTTTAATCTACAGTCTCTTTGAGAATATAGGCAGTGCCTCAGAAAGCTTTGCCAGTGCAGAGTCAGTATATGTGATGTGCCTTGCTGTCATGTCTTTCTGAAATCTGTACACTCGATCCCACATTTGACAGCTCTGATAGTTAGTATTTAAAGAAAGCAACCTGACAATTTGTCTTTTTATTTCCTATAACAGATTGTTCTGCTTTCCCTTATACTTGTACTAAGAAAGAGGCTTCAGTTCACAGTACAGCTCTTTCGAATTGTTGGTAAAATCATTGGCAGAATTCCTTTCCTCCTGTTCCAACCACTGTGGACCTTCCTGATTCTCATTGTCTTCTGGTTGTTTTGGGTTGCTGTGCTGCTTAGCTTGGGAACTGCAGGTAAGTGTACGCTTTTGGTGTTTTTGGTTGAATGCCATCTGTTTCCTAGGTTAAATTCTTAAATATGGGACTGCTTTGTGTTAGTGTACAAAATGTACATTGTTACACGGCTGTGTTACTCTTTTTGTTTATTTTTTTTCCCCGCTAGTTGGAGTCTTCAACATCGCCATAGTTCTGTGAGTCACATCACTGCAGAAGAGAGATTTTTGTTTCTATATGTGGACTTTAATTTTGTTCTTTCTCAATTATTTAATTTATTGTTAGCCTGTGGTAGCTACAGTATACATTTGATGTGTTTAAATGAAAAAATAATAAGGGAGGAAACGGCTTTTAGTGCAATGGTTAGGAAATGAGAATCTTAATCTCCTCTGACTAAAAACAACGTCCAGTTGTCATGAGGCACAACGTTGTTTCTGAGCAATAGTTCAGAGAAAACTGCTATCATCATTGAGACTGGTACAGTAGTATTTGGATTAAGTCAGAGATTCTTGTATTTGTAACAGAGGTGCTCTGTAGATCTGCAAGATCAGATTTCGAGTATGGAACTGGTTTTACTATGGGTCATACCACTATGAGATCTGTCACTGATTGAACCAGGATAGTTTAGATGCTCTCCCATGGCCCACTATTATGACATCCAAGGGAGGGGGAGGTTGTTCTGTGCAACATCACCCAAAGAAGGGAAGCTAAACTGCGTAAGTTTGGGGATAACTCCTCTTGCAGACATCAGCCTTTGTATATAGGAAGCATTATATATTGGGGTTTTTTTAAATTTTAAATTCCTAGAACCACTGCTAGGAGGTAGTTGTTGTCCCTTGAGTTGGAGCTGATACAGAATTGGTGCAGATACAGTTGTTTGTCATTCCTGTATTGATTCATGGGATTTCTGTTTTCCGAATTTTGGCACTGGTTTCTGTGTGGAAAACAGAATGTAGCCTAGCTCTTCAAATGCTTATGTGTTACCACTATTTTATCTTCTGTTTCCACCACGCCTTGAGACAGTGGCTGCAGCAACTCCTCTTCACAGGTTTACAGATTACTGCTAGACCAGAAAAGCCTCCAGCCTTTCTGTAGCTAAGCTCACTTAGCAAAACTGGCAGTATTCCCCATCTTCATAGGTCAGGTACCTAATTCCGCTTCCATCACAACTGCTTCCACCTCAGTCTCACCCTGTTAATTCTGGCACTGTACGAGACACACTTCACTTGTAACATAGGAGTCCGTCTGTCTGAGTCCATGCTATCATTGTAAATCACTTGCCCATTGCTTAGGCTAGATTAGGATCTGTTTCCCTCCAGATTTCATTGGACAGTCATGCAAATTTGCAGTGGTCCCTCTGTTTCTGCTGCCTTTCCCCCAGTAGCTCATGTCTGTCAAAAATAGTGGTTTGGAGCTGATGACCTGCTCCTCCTGCAAAAGGGTCAGACCTAGCAAGGCTGAATCTCCAGCATGCATTGTTTTTGTAAGTTGTTCCGGGCTGACTAAATAGTCAAGCAGATTCACTTTGCTTTAGGTGAAATGGATGTTCCTTCTTCACAGTCCTCTGAGTTGGATTTTCCTTTTACAGAGACAGCATTATGTGCTAAATGCAGCTTTATGTGGTGGTTAGCTTTTCTGCAAAATCCTCATCCCATTTCTGTCAGCCAGGCAGCAGTAATTTTCAAACTGGCCTTGTGGGGTAACTTCTCACTGGCTCAGACCAGTCCTTTACAGAAAGGAACATCTCCTGAGCAGTCAGCCAGCTGTTCACTTCATGCACCTGCTTGGATCAGATGCAGTTTAAGATAAACCTTAACTATAGCAAATGAAGTAGCAAGTAAGTAAAATGAATTTTAATAAACAGATTTGCTAAATATATAATTTCAAGAACTATTAGAGGAAACATGACATCCTTGATGTTTTGCTGAGCTGGCCCATTAGCCATGAGTATATTCACTGGTACTCTTAATGTGTACACATAAAGATGTGAAGATTTCCATTGTTAAATCTAAATTTAGAAAATGCCAGCTGAGTCTGTTGTATTCCAAATCTTTTGGAAATGTGGCAGTTGTTAGAAGTGTAGGAATATTTTAGCTCATATGGCAGAAACAGCTTGACGGTAAGTGCAGGATGGGGAACTAGTCAGGTATTTCCTGGATGCTTTTACAGACTTTGCAGCAAAGTAGTGACTTGCACATTGCATTCAAAAGCAAATTCCACATCTATTCACAGAGAAATAAAATACAATTAAAACTGCCTTTGAGAGGCTTTTTATGCCATTTCCATGTTGTGCCATTTTCCTTCATTGGATATATACTCTGTTTCCTGCTAGAGATTTCTATTCAGCTTATTTTTCCTTCTGCCTGCTTGGAGAGGAGGATTCAAACAGTTTGTGACCTGCTGTTACGTTCATAGTGCAGCACACATCTCCTGGCTCAAAGGTATTTTATTTTTTGTCTTCTCCCTAGCACAATAGGAATGCTGATGTTTCCAGCAAGTGGTACAAACAGTACAGAAGGCAGCATAATATTGCTGCACAATAAAGCGATGTTAAAGTTTCTAGGACACTTAGAGTTTTGACAGAATTGACTTTTTGTAGATTTAGCATAAGAAGGGAAGGTCATTTCCAGGTGCTTAACTGTCAAGATACAGCTCATATGAGGAATCTTGTAAAACATGTTTCAACTGAGATACTCTGTCAGGATATTTTTAGTAGAGATGTCAGTGCCTACAAGATTTCTCTGTTAACAGTTAGTGTGTTAATATGTAGAAGAGAATGTGCATTTGATGAATAATCCAAACCAATTCTAAGTTACAACCTAAGCATGAATGTAGATAGAAAAAATGTCGTCCTATGTATTCGATTATTTTTCTGGTTAAAACTCGATTCTATTAATTTTACTGTTTGTATTTGTAATTATTCTTTTTGTTAAACTGTCCATGTTAAACATAGTTGTTGTTACCCAGCAAGTGTAAATGGAGTTCTTGGCAAGGGCCAGTGGCTGAGGAGTTTGTGTAAATAACATGTAGCTGAGGTGCTGCAGCTCAGTGCCCGCTAGGTGCCGATAACGTAGTTTCTTCTCTGCTCCGCTGTTTACGGCTGCTCAGATTACAGAATAACGCTTCAACAACAGAGGCAATTTTAGCCTTTTAATGATCTGGGAAGGTAGTGAAGGATTTTTTTCATCCAGGTCTCAGGATGATCTCAGGATTTGTTGAGGTTACGCAGGAGGTTGGTGTCAGCGAGAAGTATCGTAGTTGGTTGTATTTCCAGTCCCCTACTCTTCCTCAGATTTGTTTTGTAGTTCAAAACTTGGAACAGATGAACAGTAGACTAGACTTGGTATTGAGAATATTCCTTTCGATTTTATTTCAAGTTTTAAACCCAAATAATGTCCTCTGAAATGCTACCTGTTGAAGCAGCTCACAGTAAGGTAGTTTGTTGGGGTTTGGTTTGCTCTTCTAGGATGACTAGGATCCTCTAAAAATAAATACATGTAGTACTGTGTGGTTAATAATGCATTGGCAGAACAGCTTTCTAATTTCTATTTTTCTACAATGGCCCTGTAAATGGAAGACATTTCTTTTGCTTTTGGGGACCCTGCAACAGATGACAGTACTTCTCTGAAGTTCTCCCAAGATATGTGCTCTTTGAGCAATTTGTTTTCTCTGTTGGTGAATAGTTGCCTATCCAGGATTCAGTTTGTAAAATACAGATAGTGATTTTCTTGATTTTGACTCTTTGCCTTTTTATTCTTGCAAATATTTTTTCTGGGGCTATGCATATTACATTTTGAATGCAAATATTCCAAGAAAGCTGAAAAAAATGAAATTTTTCCAAAGACACGAGTATTTTGTCTAATATAGAGAGGTGGGCAAGTGAAATTGGCTTGCTGATGTGCTGCACCTGTTCTTAACATTTTCCCTGAATCTTCACTAGTTCTATAACGTTTATAGAATCTCTGCATCTTACAGCTCTGGAACACTCAGTTGTCACTTCAGCTGTGGTGCACCTGATCATTATGTGACCACACAGACAACTTATTTACACCCCTCCAAAAGTTAGTGTTACTCTGAGAAAAGACTAATTTCTTGGGAGCTATAGAAAACTATAGCACACACTTGGAAAGGTACTTATGCACATGACTAACTTGAAACACATGGATAATCATATTAAAATCAGTGGGACTACTTATGCATTTTAAGATAGGCACCTGCTTAAGTACCTTGCTAATTCAGAATCTGTAAGAGCAGCAGAGACTGAGTGAATTCCAGACCTAGGAAAAATGCCAGACTCCACAAGACTTGAGGCAGAACAAACAGTGGCACCAGTTAGAACCATTAGCTGGCTAGGAATGGAATTCAGCTGTGCTTTGGAAAAGCTGATGTGTCTTAGGGTTATTGAGCCTTATTGTTTGCTAATTTGTGAGGCATTTCACTGCAGAGCTGAAGTGGCCATGTGGCACAGCAAAGCATGTCTTTCAGCTTCCCAGCAGGCAGAAGCTGTGGAGTCCACATGGCATAAATCATATGCATGTAATGTAGGATGAGAAAGCGGTATGAGATTTTCATGTAATGAAGGTGCATCCTACAGGCAAGTGAGCAGTAAAATTGCCACATAAAGCTGTGCTGTAGCAAAACCAGCAATAAAAATGTATTTCCTGCAGGGTCCTTGACATTCCAATTAGAGTCAGCTAGCTTAGTTGTAAATACCACTACATGGAAAAAAGCTATATAAAATAACACAATAAATTCTGTTGCAGGAAGCATGAAGATTCAGTGCATGATGCCAGAACCTTTCCTCACTTAGCACTGGGAAGGGCACATCATCTTTTCATGTTGACAGGAACTGATAAACAAGCTCTCAGTATTTTCTGGCCAGTAGTTCTTTGTTTCTGATAACCAAATTGCTGAACTAGACTTCCCAGGAATTTTTGTTGCTTACAACAGCCTACTGCTCCATGCATCAGCAAAACCTCACAGCAGCAGTTGAGTAAGAGCATCTGACAACAAGTCTGAAAGTACCAACATGCAGCTGATGATGCTGCGCGTGGACACCGATTTTTAGGTTGTTGCATTGCTGTGCTGGCTGGCACAATGGCACAACACTGAGCTAGAGTCAGGTGGAAAAACTCTTCTGAACTCTGCTGCAAACACTTGTGTCTGTTTGCATTGTTAACAACACTGCTATGAAGTATTTGCAGCAGATCAACATTTGTACTGATCAGAGGTTTTCCGATTTGGTGATTCAGCTGTAGGTACTTCATTGACTTCTTTACTAACTTTAATGTTATCACTAAGAGCGTATAGCACACCAGAAAGACTTGTGATTATGTAGTTGAAGAAAAATACTCTGCTGAGCAATTAAACCATATTTTCAGGGGTTTATTGAGAAAGTTTAGCTTGTATGAACAGATTGATTACAGTAGAGTGACGAAAAAAATGGCATATACTTTTCCAGCAGGGTATCTAGGATAGCTTTAAAGTTGTCTGTGCTGCTAAGACATATGAAAAATAGCATTTTATGTAATTCTCCTGACAAAATTATGCATGCAGGTGGTCCCAGAAGACAGGGAATCAGTCAGACACATGTGTTTACATTGGTAAACAGATTTCTGTGATGTAACAAAACCAGCTTACCTTACCAAGACAACAAAATGATCGGTGGTGAGCTTACAGGTGGATGTGCCTAAATTCTATGCTGCAGGGCACAGCGCTGTGAACCTACACGTGTAAGGTTGGCCAGGAAAGACAAAGCCATTACTGTTGTTACTGCAGATGTTTGGGTCGGTAGGCTAGTAAAAATCAAACAGTCAGTTTACCACACGTATATTTATCAGTCTTCATGACAAAACTATAGAAACAAAGGCCAAAAGGCCAAAATTTGCCTTTTTTTGGGAAAAGAAATGTTCAGTTGGATCATATGGTAGAAAATGTGCTTAGTTCTGCTACCAAATGACTCGCTGTCTTTGCATAACAGTGGGGAGGTGGTAGACCTTCTTATGGCTCATTAACCTATCATGTGCATAACTTTCCTCAGGAAGGACTTACAGGCTACGGTTAATGAGAATATTTGGCTAGTTATGTGTACTGCAGGAAAAGGGCAATCTAGAGCCTTTGGAAGAAGTAAAGTGGATGAAAAATCCTTTGAATTCAGAACAAGGAGGACTGGTATAGCGCTTAGTGTATTTTAATCTACCAGAGTAAATTTATCTATCCTCAAAAATTCCTCTTAAGAAAACAAAAGCAACAAAACCCACTGCAATGCATCCAAACTTAAAACTAGGAACACAGGGGATGGGGAGGAGTGTCTGGGAGTTTGTGAGAAGAGGTCTCAGTAGCAGCTTTTTCACACCAACTATCTTGCATTTCACAGGCTTAAAATGCATTTGAATGTAATGAAGCAACAATACTTCTGTGGATGACCAACCAGAGTGTACAGCATTGCAAAGAGCTTGCTTGTTTAGCTAAAATTTGTAACCTTTCAGAAGATAAAATATCTAGAACATGTGTCTGTGTTTAGGTAGCATTTTTTTATCCTTTCAAAGCATTTTAAAATAATTTTGCAGTGCTACTATGGGGTAGATAAATGTCTTTCAGACAAACAGACCTTGCTTCAGAAGACTTATGAAGCTTGTTGAAACCTGATAGTCTTGCTGAAAACAAATCTTTATTGTTTCTACTTCTAGCTATTCTTGAGTATAGGACAGTGAGACAGAAATTAAGTGAACCGTTTCATAAATAGCTTTGTATCTGTGGCAGTTTTGAATTTGAAAGTGATATGTTCTCCTGTGGGAGAACATAGGATCATAGAATCATTTAGGTTGGAAAAGACCTTTAAGATCAAGTCCAACCATAAACCTAACACTGCTAAGTCCACCAAATGAATACATGATGTAGTAAAGCTTAAGTTATAATGCTGTTCTAGCAGTAACAGACAGTTCTATGTCTCACTTTGTTATTTTTTTCATGGAGTTAGAATAAGAATGTGCTCACCTCCAGAGATTGTTTTCTTCTGTGAACATGTTTATCTTTAAAGCTAATAGACTGAACTAAAAAAAAGCAGATTATGAACCTAGAGACCTTTCACTAGGAAAAAAAGTTATGATGCCTCTGACTAGAGTTAGGAGTCAGGTGGCATACATAGGATTGCATAGAGAGAGGTCTGATTGCAAAGTATGTATTAGCCCCACATTTTCTGAAAGCCATCTCTTGAATATGTAACAAATTCTTTGTTATTAACAGAAGTGGAGGCAATTTGGGGTTTTTTGCTTATATAAATAATGTTCCTGAATACAGTAGTAACATTGGAGCATATACTACCATACAGATGTCTGCTTTATTTTTTTTTCTGGAGAGGCCACCTTTATGTGCCTGTGTTTTGCACAAAGATTGCAAAGTAAACTAGAAAACTAGTTGCCATGGTTCTAATTGGGAATAGTAATTAAAATAGTAATTTTGTTTTGTTGCAATGCTACGTTATGCATCTTGAATATTTTTCTGCAGCCTTTATCTTTTGCTTCTTACAGAAAAAGTCCAGAGCGTTTCATAACTGATTATGAGTTTATTTCAAATTTGAATGAAGAAAACTAAGATTTCATGTATTTCTGAAGCACCTGATTACTCAAATGTTGAGCAGTGTTTTCTCAGAAATCTTTACCAATTTGTACCTGTCCTCTTGACTCTGTTGGCAGCTCTGTCTCTATCCCAATTTATATGCCTGCTTTTGCTTTTTGTAAGATTTTGAATTTCAAAATTCTATTTGAGTTACAAAATTTTGGCTCTCTGACTTTGGGCTCTTTGTCAGGCAGTGTAGTGACAGGATGAGGGGTAACAAATTTAAGCGGAAAGAGGGAAGATTTAGAGTAGATATTAGGAATAAATTTTTTTACTCTGAGTGGTGAAGCATGGGAACAGGTTGTCCAGAGAAGCTGTGGATGTCCCATCCCTGGAGATGCTCAAGGCAAGACTGCATCAGGCTTTGAGCAGCCTGATCCAGTGGGAGGTGTTCCTGCCTGTGGCAGGGGGTTTGGTTGGATGGTCTTTAATGTCCCTTCCAACGCAAACTATTCTATGATTCACAAGGGTGCAGAAGCACTTACATGCACTTTCCCCCCCCACCTTCCCCTAGTCTGGTGTGTTATAATAATACAGTGCTGTAATCCCAACTCCAGGTACTGCACATGCTACATCAGGAGGACAAGTAGAATACAGAGCTCTGTCTGGAATTTGCTACCTGGCATGGTATCATTTCATTGGCCTTATCTGGACTAGTGAATTCATTCTTTCCTGTCAGCAAATGACGATTGCTGGGGCAGTGGTTACTTGTTACTTCAACAGGTGAGTGCAGAATTGCCCTTTTATGGTTTTGAGGGGTTTCCAGCACTTACTTTCTAGGCAAAATAGTATCAAATTGACTGCATTTTATATCAATATCTCAGAATCCAATTTAATATAAAAGAATGTTGCTTGTTGCAAGATCTTGAGTAAGATTTTATAATGTGCATGATATTAATGTGACTTACCCCTACTGCCAGAGTTACTTGGCCAAACTGAGCCTTGATACAAGCGAATAGAGCTGAGTTGGCTCTGATTAAATTGCCATTTGGAAGGCATAGGTTGCTTTTGACCCTTTTCTAGGAGATCACATTAGTTCCAAATGGAGGTGCAATATAAAGCGTCTTGGCAATTTTGTGTATTCGTAGCCAGTTTGACCTCTTCCTAAGTGTTCATCCCTGCTCTGGGTTTCCGTTTGTTCTAAATTTATAAATGCATCTTCTGCTATTCTTTTTTTCTTTTTTCTTTTTTTGTAAACAAACTTTCTTGAATTTTATATTACCCTGAAATGTAATGTGGAGGAAATCAGGAAAAATCTTTACTTTTAATGATTTATACTGTGGTTTAGATTTGTAATATTGTAAATGAAATTAAATCGGTTTCGTCTGCTGGAGCAGTGCTTCTCTGTCATCGTGAGGGAAAGATTTAAATCTCACAATACATTGTTGACTTTTTTGAAAACAAGAAGAGTAGTATCCTGAAAATGTATTTCCTCCTAAGTATTTTATGAGCTCTCTCACCTTCATTGCTCTGTTCCTCTACGCCCAGTGATGACATTTTTCTGATGTGTAAAAATCTCTGGCATATTAAGGCATTTCTTAATTTTCAATTAGAATGAACCCTGAGGAAGGGGATTTAAGAGTGAGTCAGGGAGCTTGGCAGGAGAGGGACTGAGGATCCTGGAGCCCTTGGCCACAGCCACCAGGGACCATCAGCTGGGAAGGGAGGCCTTTGTCTTCCCTAAAACCCAGGTAGCATGTTTCTGTGGATGATCTTTAGAATGTATCCTTAGATGTTTCAGTTGCTGATAGAAAGTCCTCCTGCTGAAAGATTGCCAACTGGTCCCTTCCCCTCTGTCCAGCAGAGACAGCAGCACAGGCCCTGCCTGCAGGAGCAACTGTGGAGTTGGTGCTGCAGCTGGCGGTAGCTCTGCTCCAGCCCAAGCAGTAAAGCTGGAAGACCTTCTGACAGCCAGTGCCCACCATTGTTTTAAGTGATGTTTTGCCGTCCCATCCAAAACATCAAGGCAGGGCAGTGATTAATGTGTGTCAGGAGCCTGTCTCTGCTAGGATTCTCTATGCAGCCAGCAGGCCTACCACTGAAGTGGTGCTAGTAAAAGAGCAGACAAAACCCAGAATGCTGCTTTTTAAAAGGTTGAGTTCTGCAGAGCTACACAGTGTCACGCTACTATTTTACATGCCATGATAGGACCTGAAAAGGGAGGAACTTGCATTTCGTACATCATCTTCTTTTTCCTATTGAAGCTCTAAACACAAGTAACTAGCATGGCTGTTGTTCTGTGGGTAATGGGCTACTCTTCTCTTCTAAACAAATTTATATTCCTCAAGCTTTAGCAATTGCTTCAGCTTTAGCAGCAGAATGTTGAGGCAGTAAGGGTTCGTTTACGTTGGCTTGCTTGAGAAAGCACAGGAAAGAAAAGCAGTTTTGCTGACTTACTGGATTGTGCGCTGCCATGCATTTTGGTACGATACATTATCTAAATCGCCAAGGCAAAGACACTGTCTGTATCTTCTTTACACAGAGCAGAGAAGCACCTGTAGAAATCACTATGATGACTGCTTTGTTAGTGTCTTCCGCTTTCCAGCTATTTTTCACTCCTGCAGGAACTGGCCGCAGAGTGCAGAAGGTTCCTGCACTCAATTGCATTGAAATAATTTTGTATGTCTACTGTCAGGCCCTCCTCTTGCTTGCCAGGTGACATGAACTGTGTTGAGAGAGTTGTGCTTGGAAGGGGAAATGCATTTGTTTCCGTGGTGGTGATCCCTCTTCCTGGATTTTAGGCTGTCAGCACAGATCTGTGCTGGGATGGGGAGCGCACAGTGCAGGAATGGGCAGAGGCTGCTTAGCTGCCGGAGCAGTCGCACCACCAAGGGCAAGGGTTATCTCAAGCTGTTCCAGCGATTCTGAGCTTGTCTACTGTGTTTTTAATGTATCCCTCTGGGGCAGCATCATAAAGGCATGTCACAAGAGTTTGTTTATGATACCTCACAGAGAGGCTTTTTTCTTGCCTTCTGAGTGCTCTGAGGAAATGGCACGGCCTTTCCCTGCGAAAATCTCTTTCGATAGCACATGCAGCAATGTGCTGTGTGCCCAGCAGCCACAGTGGAATTGCAAACAGGGAGAACAGGGGGTCGTTTCAGCTGTATTAGCGTTATGGGTGACACATTTGACCTGTAGTGCCACCACTGAAAATGGATTTTGTCTTCTTTCATTTCGGATGAGACGCGAATATGTGAAAGATTTTATTAAATAAGATAAATAGAATTTTTTGCTTAGTGATTACTTTTTATGACTTCTGAAAAGGACTAAGTCTTTTAAAACACATTCGTTGTTATTTTTGCTATTTTATGTGAGGGTTTATTTTCATCTTAATGTACGTAGGTGTTACGTGTGTATTTACCTTTTCAACCAGATGAGGGGTTTTGCCTCTGGGATTAAAGGAAGGTGACATGGGAACTTGACCCATGTCAGGGGCATCACTGTCCTGTCCCTGTTTGAGCTTATTGAGTTACTTTAGTACATCTATGTCACTGCACAGGGTTGAAATTAAGGTAGTATGTAAGCATTTGCAGGATCAAGGTTTTCCACCGGATTCTAAGGTGTTCAGCACCACAGCTACTGGTAGATTCAGTAAGAGGTGAAATGACCTGGTAAGTAAAAAATCCAAGTTTATGGATTTGCACTGAAGTGTAAAGAGAGATGAACAGTAGCAAACTTTTAAAGGATTCCTCTTCCCTTTTCAGATCCATCTGAAAACTTTTGCCCTGCTTACATACTCGACTTAACCCATATAAAAGAGCCATCAGCATGTATGTAGCCAAACTTGTCCCTTGTGATTATTAGAGCAGGTAGAAGGGCAGCTGGAAGTGCAGTCTGTTATGTCTGTTTTATTACAAATCTTGTGATTTACTGTATTTGTTTAAAAACTGAGATTCATATTTACTTGAGGAATATATAATTTATACGTTAACACTACTGAAGTATTTTACACTAAATCTCTTTTTAGACAGTCTTTGAAACAGAGGAGACAGAATTGAGGAAAGCTAAAACTCTAAAAAGAAGAGCAGGCTTTTAAAGAAACGCTTTCTTTTTTCTCTTTCAAATATCTATGTCTTTTGAGTGCATCAAGATTACATCTTTTCTTCATACAGAAGAAGTGGCTTTAAAATGAAAGCTGAAGAGTATGTGTGGTCATTTGATTCAAGGCAATCGGTATTAAGAAAGATCAAATGTCACAGAAAATAAAGAAATGTCACAAGAAAATAAATACAATTGGCAACACTGAAGAAAGGAAATTATTAAAAGATGAAGTGGTATTGAGTACAGGTTCACAAGATTTTGGAATAGTAGCATTCTGTGTAAATCAAACAGTCCTGCAGTAACATAAAATAGAAACACCAAAGGGAAGAAGCAAGTTTTGGCTCTACTCAGTCTTGTAACTCGTTCTATCACACAGATTCCTGGGTTTGCCTGATACGTTGTGTGCACGCAGTGAACTGTACGTGTACAGAATTCAGGGCACAGCATGAACTGCCTACAAAACCATATGTACGTGGCTGACTGTACGCTTGTGCTGAAGTCATTTGGGGATTGCAGGCATATAATGTACAAAGATGGGTGAAACTTCATCCTTAAGGCTAACTGGTTGCAGGTGGATGATTGAGCCAAGTGTAAGCTTGTTTAGAGTCACAAGCATCACTTGTGTTTAGCTAAGACAGAATTGCAAGGAAAATCTGTTCTTTTTTTCTAATCTGTTTGGAAGCAAAGCAAGAAACCTTGTTAGACCCTGTTCATGTGAGAATTCCTTTACTAGGAAAAGAAGGTGTGGAACAGCATCCAAAGGTGTAGAAATAAATCTAAACTAAACTTCAAATTTTGATATTCCTGCTCTTTAACTGGTCCTGTTAAAAATATCAAAACTTCTTAATTTTTCTCTTCAGTAGAAAATAAATTATTAACTGAAGAGTAAGTTTTCTCCTGTCTGTATTTCTCTTCCTTATTTAGCATTTAACTTGCAGAAACTTTCTTTTATATCCTGAGGTCTGACTGAGACTGTCATATGTAAGGTTGTATATGAGAGAAAAGGAAATAATTGTACTATATGGATAGAATAACTCATCTATATTGCAATGTATGTTTCTAAGACAGAAACTTGATGACTTAAAAAAGCCCCTGCCTTATTCAGTGTAAATTCCACTATCCCCTAAGCTGTTCCCCTAGTTGTAAGACCAAAAATAATAAATGCAGCAACTGCTTTGCTGGAATTTCCTATTTAAAATAATGTGGTATTTTCACATATTTAAATACAACTTCTCAGCTGCAAAGTATTAACTGTCTTGAATGAGCTGCAGTGATACCTTCAAGATCCTTGCAGAACTGTGATACCTGTCTTGATCTAGTGTATATGATTTAAATCCTTACTGAAGTGATTTAAATCCTTACTTTTTAGCCCCACCCAGTCACTCTCTTATCACTGCCTTTTTATGTTTTTTGCAAACTATTGATTTTTCAAGATAACAAGGTTTTGAAGGAGTCACTTAGGAATATAGGACATCTTATGTGTGATATAAGGTCCAATCTTTACTTAAGTACTGGTTCTGTTGCCTAAGGAAATTTTTCAGGGCCGGGCCAATTGCTTAAGAGTTGCTTTGTGGAAGGGCTTTTTCTGACTTGATCAGTGTGGGGTTTTTTATCCTCTGAAACACTTCTGTAAGGTATTTATAGTGTTAATTTAATTGATTTTTTACAGCATTTGAAGAAGAGTGGGGGAGTGGCTTTAAGTTCATTTCCTGGTTTCCGTATGAATTCTTGAGAGCTGTGTCATACTGCTGTCTGTAAATGATTGACATTAAACTGACCTTTAGCAAGGAACCAAGAAAATAAAACTTGTATTTAGGCCCATTTTTTCTCTTTGCTTTTCGATTTTGGGAAACACATTCTTTCTCCAAAACAATACAGATTAATGTGGAACAGAATTACAAGTTTTTTAGGCCAAACTACAATTCTAAACATATAGTGTGATATTCCTTTTTTTGTGTGTGTATTTCATTTTAAAACAAAGCCTGTTCCATGAAAAAAAGAGTATTAATTATCTGAATGAGATTTAAAACAGAATTTGACCATATTGCAACAATAAAAGTAGATCTCAATTTTGTGTGTGAGAGCTTGTGATGTTTTTTTCTAGTTTTAATTTTACCACTAAAGCAGAAATAACGGATTCATCCCTTCAGATTTCTTGCAGAAACAACAGTCAAATAAAAGGTTGCAGAGAATAAGAGAAGTGACAGAAACTGGACCGCAGCGTTCAAGGAAATATTCTCAGCTGTTTTTCACTTACTTCTGGTATTTTCCATTCTAGGTTTTTTCTAGATATTTTTCCATTGAAACAGTCATTGCTCAAGAATTAAGCTAATCCAATAAAAGTTATAAACTTGGCTGCTTTCTTTTGACTGATGTGAATGTTAAGATGAATTCAGTAGCAAAACTGGAGTTGTTCAAGGGAGAAAGGAGATACCAGCTTAATTCTTTAAATTTCCTATATTAAAAAGATACAATGTATATATTGTTTAAAAAGTTTCTAAAACATTTTTAAATTGTTTGTTTTTCTTTCTAGAAATAAAAATAGCCCACCACCTCACCCAATCCTGTCTTCCATATCAGTTCTTTTTTGCTATCATCTAGGAACTGCTGTAAAAGGCTCGTTTCTAATCACAATACTGAGAATACCAAGGGTTGTTCTCTCATACCTTTATAATATCCTAAACCAAAAGGTAGGTATATATATACTTTTGTAACACTAAAAAAATAGTAGTTAAAAGGTGAGATTCAAGAAAAAAAAGGTGAAGAATTTAATTCTTGCTTAAAAATAGAGGATATGATATGGATTTTAAATTTTATCCCATAATATTAACTAAGAAAGCTTTTTCTTTATGCTTCCTTTTTTTCCCTCCCAACTTGGATGTTTTTAAAAGCAGAAAACACCAACATTAAAAACCACTTTTATTTTGTGTTTATATGCAAAAGTTTTTATGAAGGTTAAAGGAAAATATTGGCTAAATGCCCTATTTGAAATTTTTGCATCATAAGTTTTGAAAAAGCAAAGGTAAGTAAGAACATTATTGTGGCACGTAAAAATATCTTCTAGAAAAGATTTCGTCTGCCTTGTAATGAGTTTATAGAAATAATGTACGAAATAAAAACTATTCCAGAGATTTGTGTAGGATCCAAACCACATATTTTAAGATATATAAAAAATATAGCTGCGCTACTTGGATTGGTGCTTGTCTTCTTTCTGGCTTCCATGCGTCTTCGCATCCTTATCTTCTGCTAGAAATGTACTGTTGCAGTTAGTTCTGGTACTTTGGCAAGGAGAGAGGGCTGTCATGACTGCACAGGTCTGTTTTCAAAGGAAGATTTAGGCAAAGTTTTTAAATGTAGGTCTTTTCCTCTGGAGTTTACCTTGGCCTTGAAGCATGTTATGTATAGTTATGACAAGATATTTGCATTGACCATTTCTTTTAGGCATATGTGTGCATTATAGTCTGTGAATGCTTAAATAAAGGCTCCTTGTGATACGATGCTTGAAAGATGTGTCTGGGTTTAAGTCATTTTCATAGTAAAGCCTTGGCTATAAAACTTGTTGGATTGGGTCATTGGATGATAGGTAGGGTGAGTTGTGCTAAAAAGAAGACACATTATTTTCTGCCGCTAGAGGAAGCAGAATAAGTGGGCTTCGTGAGTACATGTTTTTTTAACTGAGTAGCTGTAGAAAATTTAACTAGCAAAGAAAGGTTATTTGTGTCTATAGCAGTGTGCTACAAGCTCCTTTAAGTCCAGTTGCCAAACATTCAGCTGAGGATGTAATGGGATCCATAGCTGTAACTGCTCTTAAAGAGGCCATAAAGTGCTCAGACCAGACTGTGCCCCCAGTCCACAGAAGGTTCCCCCCTAAAGTAACCTTCCCATGACACAATAGACAGGCGACAGCCCCTTTCCAAAGAGGTTCTTTCCATAGAGAGTCAGAGTAGTGGTACTACAGATTGGATGTTGCATTCTTGCAGAACTCACCCAGACTTTGCTGACCTTGCAAAACAAGTACTGCTGTTTTCTGTGAACAGGAGGAAAAGTCAGGGGTCTGCAAGCTTGCTGGTTATTTCACTGATGTTTGCTACACAGCAGTCTTCAACCAGAATCAGAGAGGAGACTGCTATTTAAGTCCCTTGCTCTAGGTTTTTAATAAACAGTACTTACTGAGATTAGTACTATTTCAGTAAAACAATTTCTCCAGCAATACACAGCAAGCTTAAAGTATTTCTCTGCTGTCAGGGGTTTGCATGTAGGGTCATCATTTTAAAGGAATTATTCACAGAATATTTCCAAGAACTTTTTTGGAAAAACATTGGGAGGTTCGTGGTTTCTGCACAACCAATGGTACTTGTGGGGACCTGAGGTTTTCATGTAGTGACTGGAACAGCTCTGCTTTTCAAAACAAAAACATTCTGACCTCTGAGAAAAAGAGGTTAAAAGAGTCAGCTATCGCTGAACTGAGTTTCCTTTTGCTGAGAAAAACAGCCAGTTAAATATGGAAGGCTACCGTGGCTACTGAGATGTCTTTTGCTTGTCTTGCTTCATAAAATCTTTATATTATGAATAATTCTGAGCTCGTGATGTGATAGAGGTGGCATGATGGAACAAACACTGAGCTTTTTCTGCTCTTGTTTTAGCATGAAATTAATATAGATCAATGGTCTGTTCTAAGACATGCTTTTTGTCCTGTCCTGAAAAATGACCGTGTGCTCTGAGTCAATACACACAGGTGCTCATACAAGTCCCTCTACCCATTCTTTTATTTTTGTTCATTAGGGTACCATTCATTTCAGAACTGTGAAGAATTTTTGATAAACAAAAAAGTTAAAAATCTGTTGGTGTACTCACTGATCACTGGAAAGTACTGTAAGGGTTACTGGCTTGCCTGTCTATTTGTTCTACAAGCAGCTGTTAGCTCACAAAGCTGCTTGTAGCACATATTTTCTTTTCCCAGAGAAGAATCTTCCATCCACAGGAAGAAAAAAAAAAATATACACAGCTCATCAGTTATTGATACTGAAGGGTCGGCATTAAAACGAGTTCTTCTAATGCAAAAGGGAATATCTTGCTGCCTAAGTGAAGGCTTTGTTAGAAGAGTCAGTCACCTTTAAAGCAAGTTTTTCTAAAACGGTGGGTTTGTTTGAGTCTGATTCTGTGTCCAGTAATCAAGCATTTCATTTTATTGCAGGAGAGTGCATGTGCAAAATGCCTGTTCAAATGCTGTTTCTGCTGGGTTTGGTGCCAGGAAAGTTGCTTAAGATACTTTAACCAGGTACGCTCTATCATCTCTCTGTTACTTGAGCATTTGCATACCTAGTTGAGAAGCTGTGTGTAGATGCTAGCTCCGTTTAGCATGGCTAAAACAAATCCAGTGCACGCAAGCCAAAGTTTCCTGATGGCCACCTGAACTAAACAAACAAACAGGTCTTTAAGTGTAGGTGGAGCTTGATGCAAAGAAACAGGGAATTGGCAAACATGCATGGAGAAAGATTTTAAAGTGTATTAAACCAGCTTGACATAGCCCTTTCAGAGGGCCACTTGCTATTTCTGAAGGTAAGAAGACTTAACATTTTGTTGAGTTGTGCTGGCCAGGCTACTGAAATACAGAGGGTCCGGGTGGAATGGAGAAAGAGATGAAGTAAAGAGTCGCACGTGGAGATCTGTCGTTAAACTAGCTTCAGTATTTTCCACCTGCATGTCATGAGTGAAGAAACTTGAACTGCTGGGAACAGGATACATGATGAAAAAGCCAGATGATATTCTCTTTCTTTGAAAGACATCTTTCTGTTGTTAGCAGTTTTGTTTCAAAAGTGTTTTTATTGGAAATGAATGATTTCTGATGTACAGCAGTTTTTCATACACTTTTTCTGCTCTGATTCTTTTCTCCAGTTGCTTTCCAGCTCTATAAACATCGCTGTAAATAGTTAATTTTTCTCTTTGTCAGTCCTCTTTTATTATGTCTGGTAACTGTGGTATTCTTAATGTGGAAGTGAATCAGATGTTCATGCTGATTCCGAACTCCACAACTGTTGCATTCTTTGTTCTCTTTGCTGAGGCAGTAGTGAAGTAAACAAGACAATTCTGATAAAAGGTCTGACTTCTCCTCTAAAGTAGGTGCATAAATTATACTTAATCTTGGCTAACTACAAAGAGAAAGTTTTTCACTTAGTTCAGCCTAAATTAAATACTTGTGCAGTGAAATCTGTGGTTCTAGATGATGAATTTTCCAAACTCACATTTTTTTAGGTAGATCTTATGGTCACTGACTTGGTGAGGAATCTCAGAGTTCGTTTTGACTCCAGCCCTTCCATTTGTAGTCAACCTTTCACCTTGGCTTCCTGCCTCTCAAAGAGATATCCAGCATCCTAGTGTTTACTTTCTCCAGCTGTTGTATGCTATGTGTTTGTTAAAAGGAGAATTAATTACTGTAATGTTCTTTCTTTTGTTTCAGAAGGCTGTATCGTAGCTCTTGTTCACTTAAACCATTTCCTGTTTCCTAATTTATTGTAGGCAAATTTCTGTTTTCATGAGAGCTGTGGATTTTAGCCTAATGATCATAATATTATGTTTGCTGTTAGATAATTATTTGTTTGAACATCTTTTTGGCAAAGATTATGGTGTTCCACATGTTCCAAATCCAGGGCAATTTGGGCAAGGTTTAGAGGAGAAGAAAAAAAAGAGCACTTTATAAGATTTTAATAGAAATTTTATCTGTATGAAGGGGTAACATTGGTCTCAAATTATTGCATTTCCTAGGTAATCGATGTGTCTAATCAGTTTTTTTCTTTCTTTCCTATAAAGAATGTATTCAAGTCTGTTTCTTCAATTTTGTGAAGTCTGCAGCCAAATGTAAAAAAGGAGAAAAAAAAGACAAGTCTGCAGTTTTCACTTGCTTAACATATGGCTTGATTAACAGAAGTGCTGAACTCCTAAGAGCTCTTCCTGAGATCAGTGAAAGCTGCTGGGTGCAGCCTTGAAATTTCACATTTTTGCCTTTTATTCTAGAATTACTTTCACTATAGTATTAAGCATATAACTACCGGAATCTCTAAAAACCAAACAGAAACCAAACCAACTCAAAACCTTCCCCATCACTTCTGCACTTAATTTCTTCAACCCGTTCTTATATTGCTTAAATTATTTAATAAACTCTTTCAGCTCCTTCATTCACAAGTTTAATCCAGATTAAACAAAGCCCCTTGTTGTCCCTCTGGAGCATGTGCAGGTGAGGAACAGGTGCTGGAGAAAGTAACACTGGTGATGGAGTGTGAGCTTCTTTCTTCCATGCAGTATCAACCAAGTGCTCTGTTATGTTATCAAAGAGTGCTTTTTGGGCTGAGGTACCATCTTTCAGATGAGGTAACACTGACTTTGATAGTCGCATACATCCCTGAAATTACTCGTTCTCTGCAGGCTCAGCTAAGTTTTGTTCAGCTGTCCTGGATCTTAACTGAAATGGGGACAGAAAGGTACCCTGTCATCCTCCCATCGTGGCAGAGTGCTGCACTAGATGCTGACCGTTGCCATATTTCCCGTGGTGGTTGTTGGAGGAGGTTAATGTAAACCCAGCATCCTGTGCAGATTGCAATGTGGATAATTACATTCTGCCTTCCTAAATTTCTCTTGGATTTGCAACTGGATCCTGTGTTAAACTGTGGTGTAGTGTTGCTATGTGCTGTTAAACAGTTCACTCCTTAAGCTGTTCCATTTCAGTCATGGGCGAAGTGATTCATGTGTGTGTATAATCCATTAGTAACAATTGTAAAGCACTCTGGTTCTATCTGGATGAAAAGTGCTTTGTGAATATAAAGTCATTATCCTTACTTGACAGTTCTGTTTGCCAACAGTTGTCAGAATTACCACAGATTTTTCATCTTCTGGCTCTGATAGTTTCAGTATGTTCCAGATAAACATATTAAATAATCTCAAGTAAAATCTGGGAGAATTAAATTTCTCTTCCATAAAAACAGTACACTGGGTTTTTTTGGTTTTGACTTTTTCTAATGTCGTTTGGGAGCCACAAGGTCTGTCTGTCTCCTGCTTTCTTAAATTGTAGTGGCAGTCTTAACTTCTGATACATCAAAGCATTTGTTTGGAATTTTTTTTCCTTTACAGCCTTGTTGCAGCAACTTTTTTTCTTTAAACAATATACCTATTTTCAGGATAGTTTTGCTTTTCTGTGTCTGCTTTGGGTTCATCTGCAGCCAGTTGGCAAGGAACCACTACACAGTGCAGCACGTGGATTTTTGAAGGAGTTACTGAGCATTATGTGGTTTCTCTATTTTCATCAGCACAGTTACTTGCAGTGTAGCCTTCTGGGCCCTGTGGTAGCCATTACTGAAGTTGGCAGTGTGCTAGCCTGCATTTTACTGGTACTGAGAGCCTTCCTGAATACTGAAAGCCAGCAACTGTCTAGTTTAAAAACAAAAAAACAGAAGCAAGTCTGTCTCATGGTCGTTTATCCATGGCACTTGGTTGTGTCTTAAACTTTGGATGGAAGCCTATCAGAAGGTTGCAGTTAAAAGCCTTGTGAAGAGGTGACCTAGATAAAACCAAAATTCATGCATGCTAATGTAAGTGCGGTTCTTCTCTGCTCTGCCAAACACATCGTGCCTCACCCCATCAAATAGTTCTTTTTCCTCCCAAAAATAATACTGTGTTTTAATATCACTGGCAAAATTGCTTCTAGATGATAAGATAAATTTTCAGTCATCTTGAAAATGCGGTTGGCTAATATGTTCATCTTCAGTGAAATCATATTTTAACTGTTCGTTTTTCTTCTAGAGGCTTTATGTATGTGATAACAGGAAATAAAACTCCTTAGGTCTTTACTTGAACCAAGTAGGGGATAGAGATGAACAAGGTTGACTGATTCCTGCTTCAATAATTTTCTCCTCTCTCCTATCCCATTAATTAAAAAAGAGAGAGAGAAAGGAAATAAAACGGCAATGAAGCAAGCAAGCAATAATTCTGTGCTTTTAAGCAGAGCAGTTTATGAACAGCTCTCTGTCTCATTAACTGCAGAAATAACTGTAAGCAACTCCAGTAATGATGCAATCATGATGCAATGGGCACGTTAAGCAGGATCCTTGTGATCCAGTCCCTGTGGTTGAAATGGAGCCCAGGTGCAGCAGTGCAAACCTGCAGGAAAGGACACCCAGCTAGCTTCCAGTTTGTGCTGGGTGACAACCAGGGAGGGAGTATGTGACACCCAGAGCAGGAAGGAAGGAAAGTTGAAGGACAAAACTTGCTCCTGTAAGTTCAGACTGCAAACATAAGATGGCATGAAAATAAAGGAAAGTCATGCTTTTTGGACCACTTGGGAAAACTTGAGAGGCTATTGAAGGGTTTCCTACAGATGGTAATTAGCCTAAGAATCAAAAATAACCATTTCTGTATTAGCTGTGTGCTTATTGTTTGGAAGCAGGGGAGAAGAATATTATCTGTGTGTTTGTCAACCACAGGAAAATAGCCTTTAGTTAACAAAGCTGCAGATACATTTTTCAAGTTGCTGGTCATGTGATCAGGCTTAAGGGAGGGAGGCAATATCCTGGTGTGTCTGCTCTGACAAATGATAAGAGCAAGACCATTAGCTGTGTATGAGTATATCAAGGGAAGAAAGAGCAGGGAAGGGTAAGAGCCAAGACAAGATCAGCAGGAGAAGGAGTACATATAAACTGTTCACAAGTAGCTTTTGTCTGGAAGTTGGAAGAAGGTTCCTAAGGACCAGAGATACAACTGTCTGGAGTAGTTCCAAGTGTAAGGGCTGGGAGAGGGAAAAGCCCTAAGTAGTTTAAAGAGGGAACTTTCCACTTATGAGAGGAAATTGTATAACGTGCTAATCTAAAAGAGCCAGGGACTGGAGTGGCTGGAAGTCTCTTCCAGTCTTACGTGTCCTGATCTCTTCAGCTGAGCTGCAGAGGCCCACGTTGCTCTAATTTACCACCATTATCTGAGATACAGCTTTCTCACGGGGTCACTGACTGTTGTACAGCAGCAACAGAAATGCCATGGCTACTTGCTGCCACTGAATTTTGTTTTCTGAAGGGATTCCACTGGCAGCTGTGACCCTTGCAAGCTAAGACACTTCGAAGTTCATCCTGAGCCACGCAGCATTGCATGGGGGGTAGGTATGTGGGACAGCCCCCAAGAGACTTGGCAGCAACAAGGTCAAATCAGGCTGAAAATGTTATGCCAGAAGAGCAGAAAAAGCTGAAGTGGGATGTAATACTAGCATGTCTCCTGCCTCTTTTTTTTTAAGAAGATTCTGTTGCTATGGCAATCCTCTCTTCCCCAATCTCATTTTATTAAAGCAAGTCCTAGAAGGGAGGACTGAATTCAGCTGTTACACAAAGTAGCAATTATTCTCAACAGTTGGGGAACTTGCAGCCTGGATCTGAGCCACAATGCCTTTCTCATGAAACTAGCAGGTCAGTTTTTCCAAGACCCTTGACATTCTGTGTTGTGAGACACAGAAGGATATATTCTTTAAATAGGTTTTTTTTGCATACTGTGGTATTTGGATATATGTAAACATTCACATTCCTTTTTCATTCATGCTAACACTAAGGAATTAGTGGCTAGTTCCCAGGCTGCAAGTCAGAGGAGGCTTGTTTTCTTCACAAAGGTGGCGATACAGTACCAACTTGCTGATATAAGGATGAAGACTGTTCCTGACCCACCGTCTCCCAAGCTTTCTGATCAGTGGTGTGGTATCAATGCCATTATTACTTACTTGTCACCATAGCAGAGACTGCTATTGTAAAACATCAATTCATTAAACAAAGATAAAAAACCTAATAGATACATTGGGCCAGACTGAGTCTCCACCGAGCTCAGTATCTGGTCTCCAGCAGTGGCTCTGAGTGAATGCTAAGGTAGAATGAGTGTATATTTCCTTGTGTCCGTGCTATTTCTGGATCTGTTTTCAATCTAAGGATTTCTTGAGCTGAGTGTGTTCTGTGTATTTAATAACTCTTGGTGGATCCTTTTTATCTGAACTTTCCCAGTCTCCTTCGAGCTCGTGAACTTTTAGCAGCTACAGCAGCCTTTGTCCAGCAGTTCACAGCTTACAGACTTCCAGTGAGAAGAAATACCATCTGTTTTCAAATTTGGCTCCTACTGCTACGTGTGGTCCTCCCCCTGCGTAGTCTTTGTTCTGGAAGAAACAGTGACCCATCTAACCCTGCTTACCCTCTCTGCATTTCTCATGATTTTGTAGCCCTCTTACGGCATCTTCTTTCAGTCATCTCTTTTCCAGACAGAAGAGCCTGGTGTACACTCAGTTGTTCCCCAGACAGAAGACATTCCATACCTTTTGGATCATTCCTGCTGCCCTTCTCTTGAGCCTTTTCAAGTCCACTAAAGCTTTTGTGTATGGGAAAAGATAATTAATTCTGTAGAAAAACACATTTAAATAGCCTGTTTTTAAATCACAGCAAGTTCTTAACTGACAGCCTTCAGAACTACCTTTTTTTTGAAGGTGATTGATTTGTTGCATATACCCTGCAACTGGAAAATTAATGGGATATCTAAGCAACTTAGTCTGCAGTCCAAAATTATTTGCCAGTGTTGGTAATAGCTTGTGTGTGTTAGGAAGTCTTTGGTGGGTAAGAATGAGAAATCATTTGAACTCATTTCTGTGCAACTGTTAAGTTTCACAGAAACATACATTTACTTAAATGTTAGATGTGTGTTTTCATAGTGAGAATGGGTAGCTTTCTACCCATCTAGCTGGATGTGATCAGAGTATGGCATCTGCATGGGAAACTTGAGAATTGTGAGGAAAGTGGATGGAGCCAAAGTCCAAGCTGAACAAGAAACCCTCCATTTTTTATTTTATTTTCCTCAGAAATGTGGTTTTTGCTGAAAGGCAGAGATCACTTGGCTAGGTCTTCAGCTTGTACTAGTAACATTTTTGCTTCACCTGTGTCAATGACTAGTTTTGTAGCAGTTAATTAATTTATGTTTCTCTCTCATTCCTTTTATAATTTTGGAGTATTACCTGGCTGCCTTTCTTGCTTGGATGTTATGACTAGTTGATAGTTAAGTGATTTGTTGAAGTTGCAATTGTTATAAATGCCAGTTTTCATCAACTGGTTTGTAACATGATAAATCCCTATGCAGGTGGTATTCAGTCTTCAGCATTATTTTCAGTCTTTCCAAGATAACCGTTCTAGTTAATAAATATCAGAAATTCTTTTCATTGCACATTCCTCAGATACCAAAGCAGTTAATTCAAGAGTGTAAACAAATGATTATTTATTTTAAGTTTGGAAACAATGTTTGTACAAGTGCATATCCATGTTCAACATTCTTTTTCATTTTTAAAATAGAACATTTTAGGCTATTTATAATGAATACAGAATCTCTGCGTAATTTTTTGGCAAAATTTATACTGATCTCACCAGATTAGGATCTGCTCTGTGAATTTGGTTCTTAAGGGACAAGAGCAAACTTAGAAACCTCTTTTCCACTTTATGCTTCAGTTTCCTGTCTGTTAGTGGGAATGATGAAACAGCTTTAACTTACAGTGTGTTATAAAGATAGGTCTCTCCAGGTGTTAAATATGCAGTGACAGCTACAGATGGAAGACAGAGAAGGAGCTTGAGTTGAGTTAATACCGTCTGCCCCACACCTGTGTCCTGAGGAGATGGTAGCTCAGCAAGGCTGGCACTGGCCTTACCAAACTGCCAGCTCTCCTTCTGCCACATCCTGGACTGATGCTGCCGCCTTTTCCTCACAGGGGATGGCAGCAGGCAGCTTACAGACCTCTGGGGTTAAGTAGGCAGGGGAGACAAGGATGCTTCTCTTTCAGAGGCGCAGGCAACAGAGAAGCCAAAGGTGGTGTAGTCAATGCCTGGCCAAGCCAAAGGGTCTGCATCTGCTGGTGCTGTTACAGCACTCCCCAGGGAAAGAAACAATGTCAGAATAAATGAAAGTTAGCATGGAAAGTGTTTTTTCCTATTTAGGAATGAAGTGAGCTTACTTGTTTAAACAGATTTTTATTCAGATTTTATGCAGACACTATGTTTCTGTAGAGTTTGGTGGAGTCTTTGATTTCTCTTAGAGTAGGCAATAAATCCGTGGTCTTTATTTATACTTCTTCCATCTATGGCTGTATTTGCTACTATGCAAGTACAATATTTACAGGATTTCACTGTTCACTTGTACTCTTTTTTTGTTACTATTGGAGAAAAAAAAATGTCTTTGTTATATATAAAATAATAATGTCCACAATGAAGAGGCAAAGGACCTTTGACTGCATTTTTTTTTCTCTTTATTGTTTTAAGGTAATGTCAATATAGCTTTGCTACACTAAAGTGTGTTATGGAAACTGCTATGTGGTGAAACCAGACTCTGCAAAAAAAATAAATTTTCTCTGCTTTCAGATCTCTGAAGCTGTTCTATATTTTGATTTGTAAGGAAGAAAAACCATATTTTTGAACAGGAAGTTGTTTGCAGTAGGCCAGTATAATTCACTTTCGGTAAACCAGTTATTTTTTTTTCTACTTCCAGGTGAAGCAGAAAGTAATTTAAGCACTGAGTAGGTGTTGCAGTATATAAAGTCCTTCAGAACAGTAATCCTTTGCACAATCTGTTTCTTAATGACTATACTATTATCCACCTTTTAATATTTTGAGTAAAGGGAAACTACTCATGAGACTTCCTGGTAAACTTCAGCAGACATTTCAGGGCCGCATAAAAGCTTTATAATTGTCAATTGATAACTACATAACTTGATTGTTCCACTTACATCGTTTGCCAGCAGTCTTGGAGATAGATTACTAGAAAATAAGCAAGTAAGTTTGAATAGCAGGACTCCAGGTAAGGAAGTGTTTTGGGGTAAAACCAAACCAAAACAAAAAATTAGAGTAAAGAAGTTTGATGTTTTAAAATAAATTGAATAAAGGTGGGTTTAGAAATATATTTAGTCACTGTTGTAGCATTTGCTAGTGGTGGAAATTATGTAGAGAAGACATTTGAATTTAGAAGCATAGTTATTATAGTCACTTAAAAAGATTGCTGTATTATGGGAAATAACTATACTTATAAAGCCCGTGTTTCCAAACAGAATTTAAGGATTTGGATTTTGCTTGAAGTTAAATTATTATCAATTATAAGTCTTTCTTCTCTAATTGCATCATTATCTTCTCTCATTTCAGCATGCATACACAACTACAGCCATAAATGGGACGAATTTTTGTACGTCAGCAAAGGATGCTGTCTTTATTTTGGCAAAGCATTCTGCTAAACTCGTACCCATTAGCTGTTTTGGAGATTTTATCCTATTTCTAGGAAAGGTAAGAGTAAGAAAAGTACTGTTCTCTAAGAAGGAAGTGAAAAAGCAGAGTTTGGTTGTCTTTTCTTATACCTAAAGTAAACAAGGTTTATCATTGTTAAACTCTGTGTTAATGCTACAAAATGAGTTCAGAAGAAAAGATAATGTTTGAGGATTTAATCCTTTTCATAGTCTTTACAGATGTGTTTAGTTGTATTACAATCATGTCCTTGGCATCACTCTTACAGTTCCCATTGCAATGAATCTTTGGTAAATACATAGCAAAAGATTGCCTCTGCCCTGCTGAATTTACACACTGAATTGAATACAAAGTGTGACAGCTACGTGATGCCAGAAACTGCATCGCGATCTCCCACATGAGATGTGCTGTTAAAACATTGCCTGTAATATATTTGCCTTAGGATTTGGGGAGGGTGGGTTGAATTTTTGTTTTAAGAAACATTTTTCAATGATTAATGGGGCTGAATTTCTCTTTCACTGCTCTTTACAGGTGTTTGTTGTATGTTTTACTGTTTTTGGAGGACTGATGGCATTTAACTACCACCGGGAGTTGCAAGCTTGGGTAGTTCCGCTGTTGCTGGTTGGATTTTTTGCTTACCTAATGTCCCACAGCTTTCTGTCTGTGTTTGAAGTGACAGCAGATGCCACATTCCTTTGCTTTGCCATTGACATGGAAACAAATGATGGATCTGCAGAGAAGCCATACTTCATGGATCGGGAACTGCTGGTAAACTCCAGTGATAACAGCAAAGATGAATGAGCCATTCCAAGCTTTTGGGAACTTTTTCTTTCCCTATGACCTAGCAATTTGAACCTAGAACCCATGCTGTTTCCTTTCCAACACCTTTAGAGCAGGATTGTTCAGAAATACAAGTCATGTGAATTAGATCGTATCCTGTAAGTAGTGGCCGACTTTTTAGGCCTTACTAGATACACGTTCAATGTGTTGTTAGTAATGAAGAAATATAAAGAGATGAGCTAGCAGCAGAGACTGATCCATGGGGTGCCTTGAGGTTAGATGTTTATAGCTGTTGTGACTTACTGTACAGCGATGAACAGAAGTAAACAAGGAGCTTCTTGTTGCCAGCAAGAGGTCAGGTATTCATCTACATCCTATGGCTGCTGTAGTTCTGAACAAATTTCACACGAACTGGAGTTGCTCTGCTTCATACCTATACATATTCTTTTGCCAGAGTAGTGTCTTCTATCTCTTGATTAAATTCTTCCCCTGGACTGATTGATCTGTGTCTTTACTTTAATTACTGTATTGTATTACAGACATTTCTGTGGTGCATTACATGATGGAGAGCTTTAGTTAATCGCTATATCTGAAGCATTTGAATATATATATATACCATCCCTTTCATATTGAGAGACTATATGAAGATGCAGATGTGTTTTCCTTTCATGCTATTTTTGCCAGTTCTGTCTTTTCCTTCATAAACCATGCGGCAAAGAAAATTCTAGTGATTCATGAAAAACAAACTTTGCAGCCAGGATGGCTCATATGATACGAATCTCCTGGATGAATTTCTTCAGGACAGTGTTACAAGGACTGTTTTGTTGGAGTTTTTTTTAATGCTGCTGTTAGATTCTCTGTAAGGTTCATAGAATTTTCTTGAAAACCAAAAAAACCAACAAAAAAGTCACTCTAAAGATAGGCGTAACCCTTTGTACAGAAGAACTTAAGGTTTGTACTTAAGCACATGTTCGTAGTAGGAATATGTTACTGAATGGAAAACTGTGAAGCTCTGACCTCAGTTCTTCTCCCTCTGTTCTGCCAAATGCTAAAGTACTTCTTAAGCCAATTCTTCATGAAACAAACACACTTTCCTTTCTCCAGTTCCAAATTCCATGGTAGTTTCTCTTTAACACTGGTCTTAATTCCTTCTAATTAGCTGTGTTCTACAACCTTGGGTGAAGAAAGGACTTCCAGAGGGGTAAGGGCAGGGCAGGCTGTGTAACCTTGTATGGAAAAGCTGGGGACTACACATCCAAACTCCTCCTCATTGTATGATCAAGAGTAAGTTTACTCACATAGCCAAGAGCTTGGAGTTTCCCAACACATGAAGGCATTTGACTTGGGGACATCTGTGTTACAGTCCGGTTACAAATGTCTGCGAGTGGAAGGGAGGCTCTGTGGCCCTCAGGATGATACATGGCAGTGGGCGGAGAGCCAGAGTCCTCATTCCTGTAGTAGATGTAACAGATACTTGATTCATTCTTCTCAGCTGCATTCATCACCCATGCTGCCTCTGCAGAGTCCCTTCCCAGTATCACTCAGTGTCATCCAGCTAGGAACCAGATACAGTATCTTAGCCCCAGGCTAATTATCTTCTTTTACCAGGTACTTTTATTTACGTAATGCCTTCCCTAATGATGTTACCCCGTTGTTTCTTTGTAGACCTTTGTGAGACAGAGCAACAGGTTAACAGAAGGGCAAAAACACGGGAGCATGAGTCCTTTCCAGGACAATGAAGATGGGACAGAGCTCCAGCCTATGGTGAGACAGAAATGTGGGATATGTATCTATCTGCCAGCTGATGTGTTTGTCTTTATGTCCTAAGAAGAATGCATGTAGGCTGTCTTGTGTCTCCGGGTGTTTCACAACGGGGTGTACCCAGTATCCTGTTCTTTTACTGCTTTCTCTCCTCAGGGAACCCTGTGCTGGTACAAAATTGACAGATCAAGTATTTGTTCTCATCATTCTTCCCGTTCCCTAGTGTGCTCAGCAGAAGACTGAGCAGTGGCAAGGGGATGGGAGATAAATGCTGTTGACATAGCCCTTCATGTGTCTGCTGTAGTAAAGTCAGAGGAGTGGCTGCTTGATTTCATGCTGGAACTGCTGAAGTTGCAAAGCTGTAAGATCAGAGCTTAGAGGCCTTCCCTCTCCACCTCCACCTTTTATATTTCCTTTTCTGTCAGTATTTTATTCTGGTTTATGCTGAGGTGAAAAAGCTGCAGTACCAGAAGGGAGTGTTCCCCTACACCTATGCTCATGAAAGTCCTAAGAGTAAATGCTCACTAAGTGGCATCAGAATAAATATTGCAAATTGCCCAACCTGAGAAGCTCCCCCAGCAAGTTCAGAACCTGGGCTGTTTTCCCCCCCAGCATCAGGGTAGGCCAAACCAGGGCTGCTGGAGAAAGATTTTGCAGCAACAGCTACTCTGGCACCTACTCACGCTGGGCACTACTATGTGTGTCTTGTGTAAAAAGTAGCACTGAGGACACAAGTGAAACTGATGTTGGTGATTTTTTTGACCTTCTTTCAAGAAGTGCCAGATTCGAGTGAACTCTCATGCAATCTCGTGGGCATTCTGCTGTAGGCAGTTGAGCTACAGAGCAATGCTTGACTTCATTGCCTGTCAGGGATAGGTGATGGGGGGGGGGGGGGGGGGGGAATGCTATTCCCTGCAAAAGGATCATGAACGTGAGACACAGAACAACCTTAATTATTTTCTGTTCACTCTTAGAACATTTAAATGCACTAACAGGACTAGTGCTACACCTTGTTTGACTCATTTCTTCTCTCTTTGTAGACTTGAATGTGAAGTATACCAGGATGTGTGAAGGCAGACCAGCAACAGCAAAAACAGTCATAGAAAAGAATTAAAGGCTACGAGTACTCCAGGACAAAGTATTAGTTCTCTAAATCTCTGTTATACCTTCTGCACTGGTAAAAACGACACACAGTCTGTTTGTATGAATAATGTATTTTGTGCGACAGCACATCTGATTTTCATTAATATACTTGTTTTGATGGTCTGGAAGTTGTTAATAAACAAATGCCTTGTAAATTTCTGTGTTGTCAGACTGAAAATATTAAGTCAACAAGGTCATCGAGCTGTCCTTTTTTGCTTTTTGGTGTGTCAGCTAACATGGGAGTTTTTTCATGCTTCTCTGGGAACACTGGGACAGTCATCCACAGATCAGTAAACACAGAAAGATCTGTAGGAGGCATTCCAAGATAACTGTATCCTGATTAATTCTGTAGATCTGACAGCCAGTGCAGCCAATTAAGAAACGGCACTGAGCTCATCGATGGAAATTACCATTGATAGAAATTCTTTGTAGTCAAGATAATGAATGTGTATGGATAGGCGTCTTAATTATACTCTTGGGAATGTTTTTTACAAGTTAGTATCATAAACTATCCCCTGGCTCCTCTCTAAAAGACAGATGAGAACTAGTCCTTTATTTTTGTAAATAAAAATAAATAACTACCTTCCTTTTGCAATTGAAAAGACAAAGGAAGCACAAAAATTTGTATCTGGACTTAAAGCTTGACAAAGAAGTGGATGAGCAGTGGCTGGACAGAAATGAGAGTAAAGGATGTTATAAATAATACTTTAGAGACATGTGTAGTTGTATCATGGATGTGAAATATAGCATATCATGGGGGAATGTAGAGAAGAGACTGTCAGTGCTGTAGTCACCAGCGAGACATGGTAAGTGTAGACACTTAAAAAAATTATCTTGGTAACAGCCTGCCAGCATTTTCTTGTGAGCAATTTTGAGATTTGTTTTCACTTTGTAGCTGGACCCTGGTTATTATACACTCTCATGTGTTCCACTTCATTCTGAATATGAGGCACTTTTAGATTTTACACAGTGGAACATGATTTTACTCTCTTTGTTCAAAAGCTCCTTTAACATTCTCTTTGAGGAGTGGTTTGAAATGGTAAGATACTCCAAGCAGGGATTTCAGTAAAGTAAATATCAATATAGGAAGTGAGACAGTACTGCAGGTAAGTGACTCATAAACTGCCATAATGCAAAGACTGATAAACCTTTGATTAGTCACAGCCTGGAAATGACTGACAGAAAAGCTCATTGATGGCCTGAATGACTAATCTGTATCTGATCTGCTGTTAAATAGAGATTAGTTATCTGCTTAGGGAATGCTAAGACAAACTTGCTTTTTATTCTTCATTTAATTAACTTTTTTCTACTTTCATATGAGCCACTTCAAAAAGTTGAGGAATACAAGAAAGATGATGAAAAGAGGAAAATAAGAGTGAATTTGTGCTCAGGTGCAACACAGGACCTCCCAATCTTACATACATTTGACTAGCAATTGTGTCAATAGCCTCCAATTGTAGCATTCCAGAGTAGCACAAGTCCTCACCTGAGTGAGAGGGTAAAGCACCCCCACAAAAGCTGATGTTATGTAGCACTCATTTCTCAATGCTGTCTCCCACTGTAGGATGGTGTAGTCAGGCAACTATAAAGCAGGCTAGAAGCTGCTGATGGGTTTGGATGTAGGCACAGCTTATGTGAATACGTAGTACTAGTTGAGGTGCTGATACTTGTCCAAGCCTCTTCTGGTTATTTCAATGTTTGCCCTGCAAAGCACCCCAATACTGTATGAAGTCTTCCTTCTTACAGCTGTGGAAGACTGGATTCAGAGGAACAAAAGGTACTTTTATAACTATATTCCTTAAAAAAAACAGGAGATGGGAACTACTGGTGTCTGTATACCAGGAAATGGTTAAGTATTACAGCTTATTGTTTTAAGCAAGGCTCTTGCTTGGTCTTGCTTGTTGTCTACTTCAAACTCTCACTTAATTCAGTTACGATTCTATTGGATACCTCTGTGGATGAAAGAAAACAGGCATACTGAGAACAGGTTATGTGGTGTTTTGTTTCCTCTGTTCAAGTACATACATAATAAATGTGTGCAAACAGTTTAAACCACAAGTTTTGGATTCAGCAAGAGCACAGGAGGGCATGGCTCAGACTTGCAAAAAGACACCCTGCTTTCACCGAAACTATGAAAGCAATAAAGCTTTTGTTGTTGACTGTAGCGCTGCTTTTCAGCATTCAATACAATAGTTCTAAATTGTTAAATACTGTTATTTTGACGGGGAAGAAACAGTATAGTTCAGGAAGAGCAGGTATTAAAAGACATCTTGGCAGTAATTCTCTTGCTTCACATGCAGAGCTTGACCACTGACCTCCAGAGGTCCTTTCAAATTTAAATTCTGTGACGTAAATAAGTGTAAGACTTAGTCAACAGATGGGTCAGTTGAAAGTCAGGTCACTACATCACACCCAAAGATTACAGAAACTAATGGAGCAAAGCACAAACAATTTCTAGTCTTGAGGGAAGAATCCTTTACAAGTCCAGAACTTGTAAGTATAAAATATTTTACATGTTAATGTAGTTAAGTTTAATCTTCAGTAAATACTTTTAAAATACCTTTATTTTTTTACATAAATAGAATCAGCAACAGTGGCCCCCAGTGATATACTTTTTTTCTCCTGTTAAAAACAGCCCAGGTAGATTAGTACAGCCTGTCTGCACTCCACAGTGAGGAAGAAAGCATTTTCCACTTAGAAATAAAGCTCTGCTGTTGTTAACTACAGAACTCAGATTGCAGACCAGCAGGCACAAAGATGGGTATCACTTTAGAGTATGTACAACAACTGTGTTTTGCGTTCTCAGAGTGATGGTATGACGGTTACAGGCTGAAGCAGAAGCAGGGATAAATGTGTGCAGTCCCTCATTTGCCTTGAAAAAAGGGCAGGGATTTAGTGAACAGCTAAGGATCACTGGTCATAACTTCACAGTTGTGTAGAAGGGAAGTTAACTCTGCTGTAAAGAAGCTACATTCCTTTCCTGTTAAGTCACTGTCACTCACTCCCAGGAGATTTTACAAGGTTATTAGATTAAATCATATGGAAAAAAAGGACCTGAACTGCAACAGACAGCAGTTCTACATTACACTTAACACAGGGAAAGATGGTACTCAGAGGGTAATAATTTCTGTAGCATCTAATCTTTACGAATGGTACAATAACAAATGAGACAGGATCTTGTACGTACCTTTAAGAAAAAATATTTATTTATAAAAATACACTGAGATCAGTTTGAGAAGTGTGGCAATAAATACAGTTGGAGGAAGAAAAAGCATTTCTACATGGATATATTATGGCACAATAAAAGGTAAATGCACCATCAATCACAGGACTTCTGTTGGCTCAAGACTTTGTACAAGCTCCCTTTTTAGTAGGACAACTATTTCTAAGAGTTTGGTCAGTGTTGATAATGGAATGAATACACAATCACAAATGCACACTTATGTCTAATGCAGGACTTACCATTAGCAAACAATACTTTAAAAACATAGTAGTGATATTTAAATCACTAATGCGATGTCTTAGACTTAATTGGCAAAGACTGCATTTAACTTTATGAAAAATAGAAAAGCTGTAAATATGTAAAATGAAGGCTTATTGTGGTATGTAAATACCTACTTAAGTAGAGATTGTGAAAATGCATAGCTCCATATTAGACAACCTGGCTGTACAAGAGCACTCCCCCTTTCACAGTATTCCTTTTACTTCATATGCAATTATTGTTTATGCTGTACACTATAACTGTTACAGCACTAAAGGCAACTAGACAGGGAAAGGGCAGAGAAAGGAAAAAGGAATGTATGTAAGGCAATATTTCTTTAGGTACATGAAGTATAGTGTGTAGGAAAGACAGGTAACAATTCCACAAGGCTAGTTTCGTTCTTACTGAATAAAATAATGGACTAATACTGGACTTCTGATGCAAAGCTAATAATCAATGCCCTGGTCACTGTACTGACCATGGTAATCTCTTTGATAGTCATCTTGGTACTCTCCGTGATAGTCATCTGGGTATTCTGCCTGATAATCGCTATCGCTGATTTCTGACCCATTAGTTCCTGTTCCTTGGCTGCCGTTATGAATGACAGGTTCTGTTGGTGCAGCACAGTACTTGGGGTCATACACTTGTCGTCCCAGCCCATACACACTCATTCCCTTCTGTGAAGCTACTTTGTTGGTGCCCATTTGTAGTGAAATGGTTGAGTTATCCACAGGTTGTAATATGTGCTTCTGATCGTAGATGTCTCTCCTGGTACCTGGTGCCAGCATACCAGCCTAATAAAACAGGATTGTAGAGGTTCAGTAAGAGGTCAAGAGCTGTGATTACCAGATTTACGATTACAGCTAGTACACCTTACTGGCCATGCTAGAAAGTAGGAATCTAAGTATAAAATAACATAGCACAGCAATACCTGTGCACTAGCAAGTAAGTCTTATGAGGAAATCCTTGTAGAAAGGTCCGGTTTATTTCCCTCTTTGGAGAGAACATACTAATTGTTCAATCTGAGGTAGTACCCAGGAAGAAATTTATTTTTGCCTCTGTCTAGTTAGTACTTGAAGTTACTGTTTTCTTCTGGTATAACACAACCTGATGGAAATTCTAGAAGCGTCAGGTGATTTTTATGCCTTAGGACTTTCAGCAGAAAACACGCTGGTTAGTGATAGGAAAATTTAGTTTTTCAATTACTGCAGGAAAGCACAGCTAAGCCATACCCTTTTACTCTGCCAGTTAAGACTCTGCTACTGCACACGACTCAGACTCTCCTATCCCACTGGGCTCTGCCAAGTTGAGAGCTGTATCCCCTCTACAGGTGTCACACACAGTCCTGCTTACCTGACTGGCTCCTTTGTTAGTGCCCATCTGTAGGCTAATTGTCGTCTGGTCAAATGGCTTATCAGTTTGCATTTTTGGATCATAGAGATGTCTTCTAGTTCCATAAGCAGTCATGCCTGCCTGACTGGCACACTTGTTGGTGCCCATCTTTATTGAGGGAAGGAAGAGGTGGATAGAAAAAGTGATTTTTATTTGTACAGCAAGTACAATCTAAGGAAGCAAATACGGTTGGTAACAGTGATGGCTGACACAGCAAGTAATTTCAGTACCTGCTTTCTTGTAGCTTGACCACTACCTGTAATAAATTACAATTTCTCCATACTGAGCTTCCAAATAAATAAAGGAAACTCATCCTAAGACATTTCAGTGACTGGTGTTTGCTCAACTGCATGTGCAATTACAATAGATGTATGTATCACACTGAAGTAATTAACTTTTACCCTAGACAGTAATGGTTCCATTATACTGCCACAACTTCTGCACAACAGGAATTTTCAGATTTTATGCCAGTTATTTTGGGTTTTATGACCATTAAGGAGAGCAGAGAGGAAACAAGCTTCTACCAGGTAAGGAGCTTTAGCTGTCCAAGGACTCCTACTTTAAAAAGCACTTTAGGGGACAGAGGTGATACTGCTAATATTAGCTGTTCCTTTCCTACTTATCACTTACTGCAGATTTAAAACAAACAGAAAAACTTCTCAGGCAGTCACTTGAGCTCAAAAAGCCAATCAACTGCTTACAAGAATTAAAACCTCCCATGATAAGAATATATAGTAATGCTGCAGCTGGTTTTGCATAAACAATATATCCGTTAATCAAAACAAGAAAGCTGTTCTCAAATATAACTTGAATTTTACACTTACCTGCAGGCCAATTACGCTTTGACCAGCTTTTAGTTTTCCAGCATCAAAACTTCGTGCTTGTTTCTCTGCATATTTGACACCAATATCAATTGTAGTGTGAAAACCTTTCGTTTTTGCCTATTTAGGGAGATGGAAAATAGAGCATTCAGTGTTTAAATCCTATTTTCTGCTCCTGGAACATTGGCTTTACAGCCATGACCCTGGGGTATCAAATGATGCAGGTTTCTCTCTTATGGAAATTATCTGTGCCAGGGGCAAGAAGAGGTAACAGTTCCCCATTCCATTTGAAGGTAGCACTCCAAAGCCTGCCTGAGAAGGATATTCTACAGGGATTTGTGTTCTGTGAGCCTTCCCGGTTCTGTGTATGCACACACAGCTCCAGAGCAAGGCCATCTGCAACTCAAGGATCCTAACTCTGAACTCCAAGCTTTCCCTGGGAGGCATGCAGTAGGACACAACCCTCTGAAATGCAACCTCTGCAGTATCTCAGACTCACAGTGGTATCTATCCCCTCCTGACAGGCTGTACGTTGTTTTCTGTACTTACATGAGTGGTCCAGACTGCATCTGGACTGGCATGTGGATTTGTGCCAATTCCAGGCATACAAATACTTACCAGACCTGCTAGTGCCACTAGAGTAGTCTGTACTTGAGTCATATTTCCATTCTCAAAAAGATCATTTGCTTCAAAAATGTCATGTGGCTTCATACCGTAGACTTGGATGGCTTTGATAAAATTCCCAATGTTCTCCAACTAAACAGAAACAAAAAAAACAGTTTTCCACTCAAGTGTTTCAAATCAGAAACTAAGTACTATTAAAGCTTTCTGGTGTTGGTTGGTTGGTTTGTTTTGCTTACTTTACATAAGTCCTTTGTCTTGTGTAAACTGGACAAATCAGTTGGCATGGTTAAGGGACTGGCAGGAAGTCTTGAGATTTTTTTTCATTAGTTTTAATACTGACTTCAGAAATCAGTCTAAGGGTTTATCTAGCATGGCATCTCTCCATCCATGAGTATCATATACTTTGTTAGAGAGGGCTTTGATGCCCAAACTGCCTTAACTGTATCCCTTCCAAGAAAAATCCAAATCCAAAAAAAATCCAAAAGTCCTGCTTCAAATTGGAACATTCGACAGTGTCCATGCTATCAGCAATTGATAATTTTGAGTATAATAAACAAAAAACTATTTGGATAGTAATGACATTTAACTTTGTTTGAAGGTAGGATCTTGCTCACCTTCTAGGACAAATTCAACTAAGTTTCTGGAGTTTATTAGCACGTTTTAGCATCGTGCACTGTAGAAACTGGAAAGCAACAGAATACAAGGAATAAGGACTGAATATCATCTTTGCTTCTTAAGAGGAATTATTATTATTTTTTTAAAAAAAAAGAAAATCTCCATCATATTTATAAGTGTTCAATGCCACTAAAACCAAGAGGCTGACCTAGCAGTGTTAAGCAATAGTAAAGGTAGTCTACTCTAACCAGCAACCCTTCCACTACTTGGTCTAAATGCATGCTGCCTTTGATAGTCTCTTATGGGAGGGAAGTTCCAGAGAGAGCACTTGCAAGAAATCAAATCTGGATATATTGAAATAAAACACATAACTGTAGCTTGCAATGTATTGTTTTCTGAGTTATGTTATACAATAATTTCTTCTGAGACTGTTCAGGTCCTTTCCCTCCCCATCTTCTCCAGCTGCTTTTCCAGGAGAACACTTCATACAATGACCTCCAATGTCCAGGTCCAGGCAAGCTTTTGACCTAACACCTTGCACCACTGCCTGGAAGGAAAACCTGGGTTGTGATTTAATAAAAATGTTAATGGCGTTTTCCTTTTTAGCTTGGAGAAAGGCCTTGCTATATGGCTCTGTATTCTTCTTACATCTGAATTCTCACATAACAGCTAAGGCACTACTATTAAATATGTATACTCAATTACCATTTATGATCACTCTTAGGTATATCTGCTTTCTGTTAAATGCTCTTCATGTATGCAGTATCCTCAACTGCTGTGTACATGCCATATACAAAACTTGGTGCTATTAGGATTTAAGGTATACCATATTCACAGCAAATTTGTTAACACAGAATAAAAGAATTGTTTGGGGGTTGGAGGGGTTAGAGGTGTAGTTTGGGTTTGGTTTTTTTTGTTTTACCTGGTGCCAATTTAGTTTTGATTGATTAATTTTCTTCACTGATCCTGGCTGCAGCTTATTTATAAGCCTGGGGAGGTGAAAAAAGGAAATGCTTAAACAATAAATCTCATTCTTATATCATCTGTGCAGACATTACATATTTTCATTCATGCTTTATTAGTTGCATTAGCTTTATCAAAATGGTTAAGTTTTTGGTTTATACAGACTGCCTAGCTCAGACTTCAGGTCTAACAACTCCAACAAACCATAAGAATTTTTGTGTGCTATTTGATTATTATAGAAAAGATCTTCACCACTGAATTTAGAAATACTTAGCAGTCATTGCTTTAAGTATAAAGGAGATTTAAGTTTTTATTCTCCACAATTTCAAAGAAGCTGGCTCCCAGCCTACTGTCTTTGACCATTATTGCTGATGTGTTTGTAGGGGAGTCTTCAGAAAATCTCTCTTTAGTTCCTCCAAAGTGGAAAACTGCTAAAAATAAGGTTATTTAATAAATGCTTACTCGCATAAGATTATGCCATCTTTTAATCCCAGCTGAAAGTTGGCACCAATGCTCAGCCCTGTAACTTCTTCTATCCAGTTACGCAGATCTTCTTCTACCTGGGGGTCATATTTCAGGGCAATCTGTAACACAAGCAGTTATAAAGTTACTATACAAGAGAAAACTGCAACCTTTTCCCCCAAAATGTGTTTCAAAGAGTGTGCTATAACATTTACCCAGTGCTGTATTTTAAATATCAGAGTACATATGTAAGTCTTTATCCTGTTACTAAAAAGTTCATGGCTTTACTTAATGTTTATTTGCACATAGTGCTTTGAAGCACTAAACAGTTCTTCCTACTGTAAGAATTTCTGGAGCTTGTCAATAGTGTTTTTACAGCTGCAGAGGAATGCTGGTTTTTTTGTGAAATAAAAAAAAATCTTCCCCAAGTTGTACTTCAGCAAGAAGTAAGAAATATCGTGTTAAGAACGTAAGAATTCTAAATTGCCATGTGACCAGTACTACTGCTCGGATGTAGACTTCCACACAGGAACTTTTATATAATAGATTTGAAGTTATTCAGCCCAAGATTACGGTGGGTTTGCTTTTTGAGCTGGCTTATGATTAACTGAAATGACCTAGTACTAAGAGTTATCTTGCTGGGGATTCTGCAGCGTGGGTGGCTTTTTTGAATTTCAGCTTTAGTATGACTGCTATTTATATTTTCTTTAGCCTTGCTGGAAGACTCTAATGGAATAAACTGTGATCTCATTGTAAAGTCACTGCACTGTTACTTTAGAGAGAGAAAACTTGCAATGGCCTTTGAATTTTAAGGCATCAAACAGATGCCCAGAGTTGTTAGCTAGGTGACTTATAAACTCCTTTTCCAGATGTTCAGACTTCACCACTCAGTGTGGTGTCAGTTTATACTTCAGTCACTAGAAATTAATCCACGTGAGTGGAATGCTTAAAACCCCTAAACTCCAACAATGCCAGCAGCTAATGTGGCCCACGCTCCATCCTCTGTCCTTAGCTCCCCTCCCCTGCAGAGACTGAACAGCAGCTCAAACCTCCTCCAGCCTGTACGTGGTACTTTTGCAATGCTTTTCAATATTGGCAAAGTTGGAGAAAAGGCATTATATCATTGAAAGCATTGTTACTTTTTCTGCAAACAAACCCATTTTTCCAGGCATAAGATTTTATAGCATAAATAATCTCCACTAGTGTGGAGGTTGGCAGCTTTTCCACTTTCATTAGAGGCTGTCCTGCACAGGTCAGTGAGCAAGGTGGGGAAGGAGGGAGCTACCATGACAAACCTGAGGTTAGAAGCACTTCTAACTAATGGAAAATCAGATCAACTACTACCAGTTACCTAAAATTCCTAACAAGAAACCCATGTAAAGTCATTTGCATTCAGATCAAAATGTATATTTCAGACTTTTTAAATAGAGTCTTACACTTCAGCCCAGAAAGGCCAGATATTAGCAGCTAATTATACTGCATGAGATTATAATTTCAACCTATTTGAATTACTTCGATAAAGGCAATAGCTACATTTTTGGCTAGGATTAGTAATCCCCAACTCCAAATGGACCAAAATAAAAATCACAGTATTCTGTTCTCTAATTTTCTTCTAAAGGGAATGGAAAATTCCTGTACCTCTGGCTTTACTTCAAAGATTTGTCTGAGTAATAGATACTTTCCTTAAACTATTTGTAATCGTGGTGCTATGGTGCTTTAGTTACAGATCAGGATAATGGAGCAACCCATTCTTTTACTCAGCTCTTAATTAAAGAGTACAGTTTTGTGCAATATTCTCCAGGAGATGACAAATACCTCGGTACTTAGACTACTACTGGTCTAAAATACAAGATATCCCTTCTTATTGAACAAAAAAAGAAAACAAAAAGCACAGCCACAGTCTCTGTTTATAGTGTTGGTTGTAACAGTAAAAGGTGGATAACCCTTTTCCTGAACGGTCACCAGAAAGGTCTTGAAATTGCTGTATGATCAAGCTAGTTATCCTTCTCCTACCTAACCTGGTGATTAGCTTACAATCCATTTTTCAAGGCTATTTTTATTTCCTATGGAAACGAGGCTTATGTGATCACAGCCTTAATTTGTCTCATGCAGAATATTTGGCAGAACTCACCTAGCTTGTTCAAAATTATAGAAGAGCAGCAGGCTTGGACATAACTGAGTCAGTTATTTTGTGTGAATGTAAGTATTTATGCACAGGAGAAAGATCCCAAAAATGTTCCCAAAAGAATGAAACATAGCATCATACTCTCATTATACATTACAGAGCCAGCAGAGATTGTACAAAAGTGATCTCACCCACAGAATCTTAAGTTCCATGTACAGATGAGATATATAGTAGATGATGTGTTTCTGTACGCCAGTTCAAAAGAAAAAAATGGGATTTGTAGGAAGGCCAGAACTTAGTATGTTCTGATATTCCAGGTAGAAGAGAGCAGAAAGATTATTTGAGTTGCTGTTTTTTATCTTGCTACCATGTTAAAATCACTGTTCTACCATGCACCTGGGAACAGAGAGGGCTTTAAGCTAATATCTTCCACAATTCTTTAAGTTAGAAATGTAATGAACTTTATGCTTTCTGAAAATTCAGGCAGCTTCAGATTCAGTGTAACTTAAAAAAATGCTAAATTATAGTCTAGCTATCCTGGTGTTGGAATTGTCTGGAATACAGCTAGAATTGTCATTCTACAACTTATTTTAATTTTCTACAACTTCGGTTATCTTTAAGTACTGGTAATCACTTTTTTTTAAAAGAAAAAGGAAAAAAAAAAAAAAAAAGAGGCAATAAAGTCCATGATCATGCCAGCAATTGGCACATTTAAACATCAGGCTGTATCTCCTTCTCCTCTATATTAATACTCCAAATATGGAAGCCAGTAGGAGGGAGAAGCCTAAAGACTTCTGCAAGTGTGGCTATTTTAATAATTCTAGGCAAGCATATAAACAAAAAAAATTGCAAAATTTTCCCTCATTTAACACTAAGTGCATTCCATATTTGAGATTACAACCGAGCTGAATATTAAATTTCTAGTCCCACTGCTTAGAAAACTTAGAAGTAATCAGGTGGAATTTTATCACTTGCCCTGAAAAATATTTATTTTATGTTGGAGTACTGCACATGTGTTAAAATCTTGAGTTTTTCAAGAGATTTTGAAGTGTCTTGGGCTATCACTACAGTGCTTATCTAGAGATAGGAAATAAAAAATGGTTATATGCGTGGGGAAATTTGTCTTAACGGCCACTAAAAATGTGACCTAAATCTGTTCATTTTCTGAATCCTTTTCACTACTGGTATAGCTTGACTTAAATATGGCAAAGTTTTTGTTTTGATCTTTAAAATGGTGGGAAATTAGGTTACAAAAAGTGAAGCGTGGTGATAGCTTCAATCTATCTAACAAGCTAAAGATATAGAAATTTAAGAATCTGGTTTTGAAGATATGACAAGAAGGGGTTAAACAGAGAGGGTGTTAGGTACTACCAGAAGGGAGTCATCATCCCTTCTTTGAATTCTTAGGTCTTTTACTTCCAATGGCACAACCAGAAGTTATGTAACAGTAAGTTTGTGAATACTTCATCTTTTCCACAAGTCTATCAAAATTGTTCCAGTTTTCCTTCGATTGCTATCTATGAGCCGAAGTTGGAAGCTTTGATATAAATGAAAAAAATTTTATGGCTTTTTCCATTATTGCCAATCAACACGCCAACACTTCATCATTTTTAAGTACTGAACTTTCACAGAAGATACTCAAATCTTACAAATCTAGAGCAAAAGAAAACATCATCTACAAGAGATGAAAGCAGTAGCTAAGCAGCTTCATTCAAAGTATTCATCATGATAAAAGCTATGGTTTCAAAACACCATAGAAAAGATTCAATTGTAGCAATGGATGTAAAGATCTTACAAAATTTTAAAACCATATAGCAGGAAGCCAACTGTTAATTTATCTACTTTGTCCTGACAAATATAAAGTTGTAAAAACTACTCGTTTTGTGGACACTTCAGAGAGTCAGATTTAATAGTAATAGAATAGTTAGAAAGGAATCTAAAGTCTATACATGTAGTCAAAATTACAGATGCTCTAAGGTTGTGGGAGAAAAAGAGTTGGTGTTACTTGCCTATTAGAAGCACTTGACTGCTTAGTAAAGTTCCTAATACAAAGGAGTTGTCCTTGTATTCAGTATGGAAAAAGCTACACAAAATTGGGCAATTAAGCGAAAGGCAATCTTTTGAATAATTATAAGTAGAAACTTCACACCCTATTCTCACATCTTGTTCTGTTCAGGTAGGACTTTCCTGTTTGGGACTTCTTGTAGTGTAAAAAAACCTCCGTCTGTAGTACAAGAACAGCATTCATCACTGGGTTTTATCAAGTGTATGGATTCCTGGAAACAAATGCAGTTATGTTGGCCAACTTCAACAGACACAGAGAGATCATTAAAGTTGCTCAATGTGCCTGTAGTATATAAAGTTCAAGTGATGATGTTAACCAGCATTTCACACCATAAATGATATCATAGGGACTTTCAATTGTCCTTTTATACTAATCTTTTCCAAATTACACAGTACACACTGTACACTGAGGGCTACATATATGCCAGATCTCCAGTTTAAGAGTTCAGCTATCTATACTGCTGCTTTTCTGGAAAAACACTGTCACAGCTTCTCAAGAAAGAGTTTAAGCACACTGTGTATCTTTTTACAAGTCACTGGGACTACCAAACAGAAAACTTAGGTAAAAAGCAGGCATAAAAGACACCCCTTTTCAAAATTATTCATCATGTCACAACAACTCCCACTTCTTAATTCTGATGAAACTTTTGACTAAAGCTTCAGGCTTTATGCCCCCACAGCACGGGTCAAATGTTTAACATGCAGCACGCTAAATACAGAGTACTTGTAAGCATTTGGAGAAACTGCTCCCTGGTCAAAACTTTTAACAATAAAAGCATGTTTTGTCAAAGTGAGTGAACAATTATCACAAGAACCATGTTTGTCAACAAAACCTAAGATTTAAATACATATAAAAGTGCAGCAAAATAGTTTGTATATCACTGTTTTCCAAGGTAAAGTACAGGGCCATCTACACCAAGAGAAATAACTAGGACTTTACTCCAAGAGGTTACAAGCACTTTGTCACCAAAATGAACATAAAAATATATAAAGCCCTAAGGTTTAGATGCTAATATTCTCCACAGGGAGAAATCTGGTGTTGCCCATATCAGTCAAAAAAAATCCAGTAGAGAAAGCTTACTGGATTTCTAATAAGTATGGGAGCATATTCATCTCATACTGAATTTAAAATGCCTTGCCAGGGGTTTTAATATTAATTTTGCTTTTGCACATTTAGGTTGTAAACTACTGAAAACAAGTAAAGATAACTAAAGGAAAGCTTGGCTTTTAAGGCCAAAAGTTTTACCGTTTAAATTTTAAGCAGCAATTTGTTCCTATATCAACTTTTCAATTTTTATAAATTAATAACTCTTTGAGTGAAACTGAATTTCTATAGTTTCAGTCATTCCGCCAAACATCCTTTGAACAAAATAGGTACTACCCTCAGGAGTGATTTGTCTTGCAGAAGCCAAAAATACCAATGTGGATACTGCTTTATCATGTACTTGGCCCTAGTTTGCCATAAGCTCTTTCTCCTTCCTTTTTTAAGGCTTTATGATGGTATGGAGAAAGACAGTATCATGGCAGCAGCTCTTGGAAGCACTTAGTCCTCAGAAGTGGGAGTGAGGCAGACTAAATGGCCAGCCTCAAATCATTCTCCTGAATTTCAGCTACTGGCATCTGAGCTGCCCCATTCCGTTCATCACTTGCTGTTCCAGAGCAATTCTGAACCTTGCATCTAAAATTTACACAGCAAAACAACTTGAGACAAAAAGACCTTACTGGTTATGCAAAGGACCAAGAAAAAGGCCTGGAACAGCAAGTGTTCTTCTCATAAGCAGGAAGAAAGGTTTTATAGATTTCTTTTTTAAAATTACATAACTGAGTGAGAACTTCATGGTTAAAATTCTACAGTGTAAACAGATTACAGTGCATAGCTAATCTTCAGCTTCAGAGGTGAGGGAGAGTGACAAGGGCATAATCAGTATTTTTCTGTACAACAGTTCTAGCTATCTGCCAACAAAGTGGTTATTTAGTCATAGAATAAATAAGTTGAGAAAAAGAACCTAACATAGCAGAGAAAATAAAAGGTTTGATTTTTACTGAAAGTGGGTGAGAAGATGGAGTGACAGGGTACCAAGGTTATTGTCAAGTGGAGCTTCTTGCCATTTAAGCTACCAACCCAATGACTTGTCATTGTAAGGACAAATTAAAACTCCCTGTTAATTTTCTGTATGTTAACCAGACCTGCCTGCAAAACAAGGCATATTTGTGCATGAGAAACCCAGAGGTAAATGGAATGTAAAAATCCAGATGAAAACCAAAGGGGAAAGTACTTCAAACACTGAAAGCCACCATTAAGTATCCCCTGGCATATGATGCTTCTTTTTCTGTCACTACAGACCATTGTACAGAAAGGCAGAGAATACACTGTGCTAACGCTAATATTGAAAATGTTCTATCCCACTATGCTATTTAGCACAAAAATCTTACAGCTGTATCCATTTTGCTTTATATTCAACAGCATTTTTTTCTTATTTGAAGCATAATTGATAACTTGCCAATATCTCACTGTTTTCTCTGTAAATCAAAAATTAGGCTACAGTCTTTAAAGGAGGGATGGATGAGCCTTAATGCAAAACTTATGGCCTTCCCATAGGTAACAACAAGCCATTCCACAAAGCTTCCAAGTCTTCTTACAAATAAGGTACCTGAAGTCATGTGTGGTGGTTGCTGGCAGATCAGAAGGCAGATCAGAAGGAACTATGTGTTCTACTCCCTGGCTGCCCGCTATGATTCTGTGAGGGCTTGTAAATTATTCAAGAAGAAAACACTAGCATCTCATCCCTCAGAGTGCACCTCCAACATATACCTGCCCTTGGACTGAATACTGGTACCCTCTTGTTCTCTGCAGCTGCAATAGTGCAACGCTTTCACCTGTTCAAATCTTTCTCACAGATGTTCTAACAATTTCTTGCCATACTCACAGTTTTCTGGCTTATAACTCAAATTCTCCTTAGTCATCAGCTTCCACTTCCAAGAGTAGCACCTTCTGGTCCTCTGTCTACTCATTATACTTCTTGATGTCAGGTCCTTTTGCACTGTATCTTGAGTCTGTCTATTGCTGAACAGTTTAAATTTCCTTGCAGAACATTATTTCAGTAATATTCATTACTTATAATTTGGAACCTTTTCTGTTTTCATTTTAAAAAGCTATGGGATATAAAGTTACTTCTCAGGTAAGACAGCATTGATCAAACCCGGTACACAAAAGCCTGTTATGCCCTCAGAAGAATAGATTCCCCTTGCTTTAAAACTCACCCCCAGTGTGACTGGCTTGAATGCAGATACAGCATAACACATCTGGGCAGGCTCTGACAGCAGCCCTGACATCTTCTGAAACAACATGCAGAGAACTGCACTGAAAGTATGGTTAGCCTGCTGTGCCGGCAGACTTCAGCAATACCTAGTTGGTCGTTTCGAGCATAAAAAAAGAAAAAAAAAAAAATCTAACAGAACAATCTGCTGCATAAACTGCAAAAACTAAACAGAAATTCTGAAAGCAGCCTAAGTAGGTTTCCTAGTATTGAACCAGGGAGCACCTCCTGAGACAATTCCTACTATAACTCTGGTAGAACAGTAGTTCTCAAAGATGAGACGGAGCCTGCAAAAAATAGTAACATTGGTGATTACTGTACCTTTCTGATAGCACTTTTCTATCTACTGCTACTGCAGCAATCCAGGAAATTATATATTCTTTCAAGTTGAATTTTCTCCCCTAATAGAGCAGCTTTTAAAATATGTCATATTACAAGCAAACCATGCCTCTGCAACCCTTCCCCATGGCCCAACTGTGCTGACAAGTCTTCCAACTTCATCTACTGAATAGGACCACAAAATCCCATTGTTTTAGTCCGAGTCTCTCTCCATTCCTTTTCTTATCTTTTCAGACCCTCTTCACTTACCAGCAACAGTTTTACAGCAGCAAGTGCCTCATTAATAACTCAAACATACCTCTCAAAAAAGCTGTCTCCAGAAAACTGAAGGCTTTCGATGCTAGCTTTGCTGAATGTTACTCAAAATTCCCTCTGCCTCTGCAGCAAAGGCACAGTTCATGCTGTGTTCTCAGTACCTTTTTCAAAGGTAAACCTCAAGCCTCTGCTGTTTTCATACCTCTTTTGCTCCCACCCAGTAAGTTTGATACTTCACTGCTCACTCACTGCCACTTGTGATCCCAGGCACAGGCTTGACCGAAAAATGAAGCAGATGACAAGGCAGGTCTCAAGGGAATTTGTGTTTCCCAGTTAGTAGTGCTCAGTGTTTCCCACCAACTGCTCTGATCATATCTGGCTGCCTGTCAGCCTGCTCTGATTTAATTCCATGAACTCACATTAGCTAAACAAGCTAACTGGGGTGCCCATGATAAGTGTTTGTGTGGAAAATAGAGATTTCTCTCAATCTTACCACCACTTCAGCCTTGCACAAAATTATTCAACCTGTGTTTTTTCTAATTTAGGTAAAAGACATGAAAGACATGTTTCTCAGCTTCTACTGTATAGCAAAGTCTGCCTAGACCAGAAATCTCTGAATTCACACACAGCAGGTATTTCTGGTTGAGGTATTTTCCCACATGTCTGGTTTTCTTAGCAGAAACACAAGATTAGCAGATTTCACACCCCAAGCTTTAGAAAACCATGCCTATCAGTTGTTGCATACTATTGTTTTGCTTTACCACCACCAAAAAATATTGGAAGACTGAATTCAGTGCAAAGAATGAAAGATAATAATCTGCTTCTGCTGCTCCCTCCCCTAGGTATATCTCTGACCAGATAAAGTTCAATAGATGATACACAATGTTGATAATATTTCAGGAAAAGTCAAAAAATATTTTGGATGTGGCTAGCCAGGCAAGTGGTACTTTAACCACATGGGAAGAGTTATAAAAAGAATATGATCTACAGTTATTATGATTTTTTTTAAAAAAAGTGATTACCATAAACACATCAGAAAATGTTTACTTAATTTTGTAATAATACCCATCTTTGAAGGCCTAACATTAAAATTTAGAAAGTTATTGAAGAAAGTCTATGAAAAGTAAGACAGAATACTTGAAATTTACATAGCTCCCCTGGCAGTTCTATATAAATCATAAAACTTGCATGGACAGATTTATTTTAAAAGTTTATGATTAGATGAAATTTTAGCTCAACTTTTTATTTAATGAAACTGTAGTTTAAGTCATACAAATACCAATCCATAATCAAGCTATACCTAAGTTTATAACAAGTAGAAAAGAAACTACTACTGTTAAAATAAGACAGTCAAATTCCTAAGTATGAGGTTCTGATTAAACACCCTGTAGTAACTTCTAAATCAACGTTTTTCAACACTTAAGCACCAGTAAAGAGAACAGTTAGCACTGCTAGGGGTGAGTAGGGGGATGCATCCAAAACTTTGACACCACAAGGTTAAGTTGTGGTCTTGTTACACTGCACACCCAAATTCACTGTAGGTTTGAAATGCAGAAGCAGCAGTATGTGTGGGCAATGATGTATTACAAATGAAAGGTGAGAGTGTTCCCAATCCTAAATTCTTTAAGGTTCCGTTAATCTTCTGTGGAAGAAAATGTTCAGGTGTCTTGACTGAACTCCAACTTTGTTGTGTTTTGTTAAAATTTTCCATCCACTCAGAGATCAGTTCTTTACCTCTGGTGTTTAATTTCACAGCTTTTTTTTTGGTTAGTTTTTTAAATTAAAATCTGATAGAGTATTTCCAATAGAAGTATCTTTATATATCACAAGCATTTTTATACTATAATTTATTAATGATGCAGGATGCTGTCAAGACAGACCATAGTAACATGTTGCCTTTTGGCAACAGTTTTTCTTTTCTTAGAGAGTTACTTGCACTTTTTACTTTCATTGGGACACGATTAACACAATGATACCAGCAAGGTAAGTGGACAGCCTGTTGCAAAATAAAGGAAAAGAACATTTAGTCTTAGAACACTAGGTGTGTCTGACTTACCTATGCTTCATTGCCTCAGCACTGTACTGACTTTCAGATATGAAAAACAATGTAACTTCAAACTGATCCCACGCAGTGTTATAATGTTAAACAAAATAGTGACTGCTCAGGCTGGTCAGTCAGTGGGAATCTCAACAGGAGCTGCAGCACAGGTCCTGTTCCAGTGCATCCTTCTGCTTGGTGTGTGCTGGCCCGAACTCTTGACTCATGCTCTGTCCATGCTCAGTGTAAAAGGGAAATGTTCTGGTGGGGCCCCCGTTACCAGCAAGGTAAGAGCTGGCTTTCGCCGTGAACATCTGAATAGAACCAAGTCCCTTCCCAAATGCACACGTCTATTATTCCTTATCATTTGCTGGAAAGTCTTGTAAGCGTTTAGTCAATTAACTAGGGACAAGAGAAAAGGGTTTTTCAATTAATTTACTCTCATAGAAGCAACACCAGGAATACTAAGATAATGCTCTCTGTCTATAAGAGGCTGTAGCACTGGAAATATCAACAGGAAAGCAATATATAATAACAAGAGAGCTTTCTTAGCAGGAAAGCAAAGTAAGGTTTTTATAGCAGTAACATCCGGTTACTGGGGTCCAAACATGCAAAGCAGGGTAGGGAGATTTGTTTAGAATCCATCTATAACTGAGCTAGCTAGGACTTGCAGTACATCAGGTCCCACCTTTGTGAAAGCATTTCAGAAGAGCAAGGAAGTGCAGTAATATTTAGGCTTTGCCCAAAACTAGGTAAAGACTTGGTGTTCAAGCCTTGCAGGGTGTATGCACAAGCCACGTACAGTTTCATTTCACTATACCTCTTCAGGATTACTCTGTAACCAAAAGGACATCTGCCTAAGCAAAGTCCTCAAGAAAAATCCTGTTAGATCCCCAGTGACCAGGTCAAGGCTTGGAAGGGAAGTAGCAAGGCATCAAATGGTTAAAGTCCAGTTTCCAGGAGAGAGCAGGATCAGTGACCAGATGCAGTGCAGGCTTCCAAGGCTTAAAGCACAGTTTGGTAAGAGTCCAAGCAGGGCACTAGACCGTAGCTGTGACAGCAGCACTTCATGCCTCGCCGTAATGGTCTTCTCTTACTGCCAGCTCCTCCAGCGTGACTAACACCTTCAAATCTTTGCAATTCATACATCCAGAATAATTTCTGCTTCAGATAAGAGATGGTTTTGTATAAACAACCAGCAATTTAGTTTTGTTTCCCGTCCTAATACCTACTAAACTCTCCACTGGTTTAAGAAGGGAAAAAGAAAAAAAAAAAAAGAAGAAAAAAGAAAAAAATGGGAATCAGGGGGAGTTTGTCAAAGGTTTTGTTTGTGAGTTTGATTTTTTTTTAAGAAAACCCTCCACAAAGAACCACCCGCTTGAAGAAAGTCAAAACTATTTTTGAGAAAAGCACTGTAATTCAATGCCACTAAACAGAAACAACAACATAAGTTACTCTGAGGCATTTCTGTAAAACCAAAAATATTCACCCAAAAGAGAGCACTGCTGCTGAATGTACCTCTGCAAGTTAACTGTTGTTTAGAATCAGATGCTCACTGAAAGTATTTTTAAGCAAAAGAGTCCCTCTTAAAGAAGAAAGGATTTTCACATGATCTCACTTAGAAAAAATCTGTTTCAAATTGCCCTATGTGTCCTGGCCTCAAGCCTGTTTTAACTGAAGGCTTTTCCTGTGGAGTTCCATAGGGGACGGGAATCTCTACAAAGTTTGCCTTAAAAGGATGTGTCAGATGCGCAGCATGTAGTGTGTTACGTAACTACAAAGCTAGCAATTCTGAGTACAGCAAAATTTCTATTCTTTAATCTCCAAGGCAAATTATAAACTGGAGGCAAGAAAAAGCCTCCAAATTAATGTTCTTACAAAAAAAGCTGAGGTGAGAAAAAAAAAACCACTGACATGCCATCATTCTAAAAGAATGTGTGCATGCATCCATCTAGCTTTTAAGGGTATTGACTCAGCAAAAGGAATAAAATAGGTATTTCTCTTTAAATTTTAAACTAAGCTTAACTCTGAAACCACACAAAAGCACATTCATCTGTACCTTCTAAACAAGCAAGCAATACTGTAATGCAAATTAAACTTTTAATTTCTAAGATGACTAATCCCATTTAATCATCACGACTCTGTGAGACTCAATTTGCTTTCTTCAGAAAGAAGATCACAGGAGATACACTGTGAGCTTGCACATAAAGGACGCAAGACTTGATATTTATTCCACACCCTTAAATGTTAACTGCTGCAAGTTTTGTTTATTAATCTAACAGAAACAAGGTGACTACAGTACATTTTATAAATTCACAGAAAGTGCTTTAAATTGTAAAATGCAAACATTAAATATTACAGAATTTTACAGCAAACACCTTCACTCTTAATTTACTTAGGCACCATGCTTTGCTGGCGGCAGCACAGGCAGTTTCTATCTGTGCTGTCCTCCTGCATGCAAGGGAGCAGACTGGTGAGTGCCTCATCTCTTCTTTGATGTCCACAAGGCAACAGTAGCTAATCCATGTTACGTCATGCCATTTATCACCCTCCTAGAAAAAACAGTGTAAGCCAAGAAACAGGACCGGAAATTACATCCCTCACACAAGGCTTAACACGGGGTAGCGATACATGTCTTGCAGGTCAAGAATGGCTGTGCAGTGTTCCAAGTGACAGTTTTGAGTCACATAAGGGCTCTGAAAGACAACTGTCAATTTAGCAATGACATGTCAAGGTTTACTGGGGATTTAAACCATTGAGGAAAAGAAATTAAGTCCCATCTAGGTGGTTTACAGCAACAGTTTCACAGTCTTGTTTCATCTCACCTATTCAGGGTCTACTGACCCGTGAAAATGGATATAGGGCACACCTGCCTACAGGAGTTCTGCAAGGGCAATGTCTGCAAATGTCTTGTTCATGAGCTTGGCCGAGTGTGCAGAATGGGCAGTGCTTGGCTAACAAACACAGGAGGTGTTAATCAGATGGCAGGGGTGTTAACATCCAAGATGCTGGCACAGGAAATGTTTCCATAGCAAATTACTTGCTTCTGCTGATCTTAAAAGAGATGCATGGTAGGTATGAACTGTCAACTCATTACTGTATAGGCTGCATCACCGTTAGTTTGTACCTGTTAGTAGGTCTACTTATTACTGCTGTAGCATTTATACTTCTATTGGAGTAGCCACAGAATTGGAAACCTATACCTGACACATGCTCAAGAGAGCAAATCTGTCCTGAAATAGTAACAGCGAAAGAGCAAAACGGATTAGACATGCCATGACGGGCAGAGCAGACACACTGTAGTACATGATAAAGGATGAAGATGAAGACACAGCAGTTAAGATTCTCCACTGCTGTAATAATGCCTTCCTCCTTTAAAAAAAAATGTAACCAAAACATGTAGCTATTGATTACGGCTACTGAATTAATACTTCCTAATCAATATGAGAACTCTTCACATGTGAGAGCTTACACTAGAAGAATACAAACTACAGCCTAATAAATCTGGTGTTTCATGGAGGTTCTTGAAAATCCTCTGCAAAACTTCCAGCAAAAAGCTGAACTCTTGTTTCAGCAATTGAGGTGGCAAACAAGTTCTCAGCAGTGTAAGAGGCTCCTGCCTAAAAACTGAACACCACATGACTTGGAAGTGGTGGGAAGCATACAGCCCAACCATTTTCTAGGAAGTGCTGTTGAACCCAAGCTTCTAAAATTTAATAGTCAGTCAAGGTAAAACTAAGCACCAGAAAGAAGTAACCAGCAGGGATGTTGTGAAGTAGTTGGAGAATTCTCATTATTTGGTAGCTGATACATTAAACAAAAGCATCTTAAGACTCATTGACAAAATGCAAGTTTTCACTGTTTAAATCAGTAATATGTTTTAAGTGACACATGTAGTTATTGTGCCAAACACAGACTGACTGCATGTTGAGCTATAGAATAATTCCATTGCTATATTTATGTTTTGTGGACAATTTTGCTGTTGACTCAGTTATCGAAACTGTACCATTAAGTACTATGCTCTTAGGCTGAATGCATTCTGTGCATCTAGTTGATTTCTTGACTAAACCTATTGCAGCAGTTTTCACTCAGCACATAATTTATCTCTGTGCAATACAATTATAAGCAAGGTTTGGGAACAGCTACTGAAAAAATAGGATGCTTGAACACACTGAGAGATTTCTGAAAGACAACAAATATAAAAGACAAAGTTACGAAGTTGTTCATTTGAACTGCAGATCTGTTATTGAAGCCTGGATCCAGCTGGAAAAATTTCAGTTCTTTGGAAAAAATACAGAAACTGGACACAAAGAGAAAAGGTTCACTCAGTACTATGCACAATGACACTGGTATTTAGCTAGTAAATGTTAACCTCAAGAGCTATGACCAACTATCGGAACCCATGAATTAACTGGAGCAAACTCAAGTTGAATGCTTAATCTTACAGAACTCTTCTGCTACTTCCTCTGAAATATACTTTGTAAAATTTTGGTGTATATATTCCTAGTATAAAATTTCAGACAGAATAAAAATATTGGATTTTAAATTCATCCCCTATGCAACAAACTTAAGATTCGTATCATACAAAAGGTCACACAAGCTGATTTTATTTTAAACTAAACATCCAAATTTAATGTACAATTTGTAAATTAAAGATATTATTTCTCTGAAAGCTGTATGGACTTCTACATACAAGACAATTGGGAAGGCAGAAATCCTACACTGCTACCATCACAGAAAATATCCCCCTGTGCTCCCAAAGCATAAGTTCTCACTGCCTTTATCGAATAGCTTCTTCATTTCTTAATACATCCTTTTAGACATTAATAGTACTTTATGACCACCAAACATTATGACATAAGGGTCATAAAATCCAGTGAGTAAACCTAAAGATTTCCTAAAGGAAAATAGTCTAGAGGAAGCGTGAAAGGGTAAAACAAGTATATATAGTAGAAACAGTTACATTTTAAAGAGGAAAAGGGTATTGTTACTGTTTTGAAAAGGGGTGAAAAGGAGGAAGGAGGGGGCCCAACACTCCAACTACAGGCAGCCAAAACTTTGTCTAGCTATTGAATCACTAACTTAAAAATCTGCAAGTTAATGATTCAGATCTGCTTCCCAGTTAAAAACATTCATAAAAGGATAATTTCTGGACAAAGGAGTTAAATCTGTTTATTTGGCCTGTAGCAAATGAAATACAGCACAAGAATTTTCTCTTCAGCAGTTTCAGGAGGAATACAGCAATTGTACATAGGACTGGTTAGTGTTACTCATCATAGAATTCATTTATTTTTCATTAATTTGTATTTGCCCTCAAGAAGGAAAGCAGGAAGCACTATCGCCCTCCTGCGCACTTGCAAAATAGATGTTTTGTTTACAGGCTCCATTTGTCTACCAGCCTCCAGTTTAAAAAGTTTGTTTCTCTTCCCTTTCCAAGCACTTAACCCTTCAGAGTGGCAGCTGCAGGGACAGTGACTCATCTCTGCTAGCTTTAAAAAGTTTGGAAAATGATATTGACCAGTGCCAGCTTCCTGATGGAGGGATGTCTTGAAAGGAAGGACAGGCACTAGAGTCAAGACACAGGATAACCAAGTGCTATGCAATGTTTAGGTCCCCACGGAGACCACATTACTGCCCATCCTTCCATTCACAGGCAATAGAGATGAAACATAAGAGGGGGAAGAAGATAAACGCCTGTCCGATACGAATACCATTTCCATGGGAAGGGTGGAGTCACTAGGAAGCAGCTGAATGAACTGGAACCTCTCCTTCTCCTGCCCTGCATTCCTGTTTGCTCCACACCTTTGCAGCAAGACAATGGAGCAAAATCTTCTGCTAATTTCTTACCTACCTCAGTTGTATATCAGAGGAAAATATAACATTAGTTTGTAGTTTTATCTAATTGCATCATCAGCTCAAGCTATGCAGACTTCATATAGTGCAGAAACTCTCCCATTGCTTAAGAGGAGAATTATTTATTGTCTCAATTTCAATCAGTTTAAAGGGCTCCTCACTGAATATTTGTTTTGGATCATGTATCTTCTGTGATCTCATGTAAACAGGGAATCAACTTCAAAGGGGCTTGACTACCTACACATTTCTCATGTGGACAAGTTTCCTTACAGCTGAGAAACAGTACATGATTTCCATTCTTCTTGATAGGAATGAGGAAGAGAGATCCATAACAGAGACCAGACACCTTATCAGTATGAACTAAGGTAAGGAGCAAAACAAGAGAAGGGGGAAGCCTCAAAAGGACAAAAAAAAAAAAAAAAAAAAAAAAAAAAAGCCCTCCTAAATACCAAGCTAAAAGATTTTAAGCTTAGAGATGGAAACTTAAACATCAATTAAAGAAAATTATTATAAATCACCGGGACATGGTATATTAATCTATTCGAATACCATAGCAAACAAAAAGTCTCTCTGAGCACTAATACAATGTCAAATGAGAAAATACAGAACAAAAACCCAAACCAAGAGACTTCTCTATCCAGCAGAACTGGGCCCTCAGGCAACAGATCTATCAACAAGTCTGTTTTACACAGAAAAACACTGCTTAGGGATTAGGACTGAAAATTGCAAACAAGGGCATCTAACATTCACCATCGTTCAAGCAGGGAGGTACCACAGCTACTTACAAATATTATACTAACACTACTTAAAAAAAATTAACACGATAGTCTGCACAAAGGTCAGGGTTGAAGAAAGTGTGATGAAGATCAGTACCAAAACCAGGCCTACCAAGAGTTGGAAACTAGATACCATTCTTCCAATCTTTAGGAGACAGAAGAATCTGGAAAAGGGCATTTCTGATTTTTACAGAGACATTTCTCTGATCCTCTATAATTAAAGAGAAAAACAGGCACACATCTAATGCACAGACTCACGCAAGATACTAGACAGGAGGTACAGAATATATCTGTCTACAACATAATTACTTTGAAATTTGACCTCTTACAGTAAGAGCAACATTCTCATAGTTCAAAGCTAGATCTTTTGCTGGAGTGTTTGTTGTTCATTGGGGAGGTTTGTTTGCTTGGGTTTTTTAAAGGAGATGAGTTGATTTGTCTTTGGTCCATTTGAATTATTTTTTATGGTACTGCTGCACTGATGTGTTCAAGGACTGCAGCTGAAGCAGGCATACAAGTAGACTGAAACTGCCACCAAATAGCCATCCCTCTGCAATATTTGCATTGAAGAAGGCAGGAGAAGTCAGTGGAAGAACAGACACTGGCAAGATGAAGAAGGTCCTTCACATAAAGGTGCGAAACACACCAATTTCAAACCTTCAGTTAATGCAGGAGCTTGGAACAACTCCACTTAGGAGGTCCTGAGGAAGCTGATGACAATAAGAAACTGAAAGAAAGAACAAAGAACTTCTTCCCATCTTGTCTCCATATAACAGGATCACTGTTAACCCTATATGAGCCTGTCGATATTTTTTTAAAGTAGGAGACCATTTACTTCCTTCCTAATTCATATACAATAATACACAACATGTTTTATTGTCTTTTTGTAGACTGTAATAGAATAGATAAATCACTAAGTTTAGGCACTGGAAGCAATTGCTCTGGAATACATTTGGATACATGATGTCATCAAACATTGCAGCAGAACCCACAAGAAAGCCAATAAAGAAAAAAAAGTAGTATATTTCATAAAGTGTCCAACATATTAACTTAGACTTTCTGCATAAATTACAGTGTTTAAAGTGAGCTACTTTGCTCCCTCCTCCCCCTTCTACTCAGCCACGAGTGAAACAGGATTTGGGGATCCGCTTAAGCCTGAAACCAGACGTGCATGTGAAACAACTAGTTATTAAATACCACCTTTAGAATTTAAGCCTGTGAATGAAGACACAGAGTACCAACTTATCCCTGGGTGTTTGCCAGTGCAATTTTATTGCAATATGCTTTCCCTTTCACCAGGTAAGCATTCCCTGAAAGGTCTGTTTAACAGGACTCTAATGCAAGCACCTTTGTTCCACAGAATATGAGAAAAACCAAGGACAAGCCAGAGCAACTCGGTAATACAACGAACCTATGGCGCCTGCCTCTCCAGCAGCAGCAGCTCGGATGCTGTCAGAGGCAGCTGTTTTGCCATTCCAAACTGGAGCACAAGGTGCTGATGATATGAAAAATGCCAGAAAATAAACTATAAGACTTGTTTTGGAGTTTTAGAAAGCAGCATCCTTTATTTCAGCACTGGATGCATGAGGGAACGATTTCTAGCAATCATATGTAAAGAGAAGGAGCTGGAGACAGAATATATTTCCCCCTCACAGACATATACAGATTTTCCCAGAAACCTTATGCATATTCTATTACTTTCCAAGGACTAATTTCTAATATTACCATGAACTTCACAACGGCAAAACCTCTGCTAATTGAAGCTTTGGAGCCAGCTCTCTGTGTGACCTTATATTTTAAGATAAGGAAAGTAATGCTTTGAACAGCGTTGTCTGGGAAAAGCACTACTTGCAAGAAAACCCCACGCTCTCGAGGAAACACGCTACGAGAGGGACAGCCTGCGTCTGTCTGACTTTCAGAAAACGCAGTTACTCAGATGGAACTCAACTCGCCTTTAGCTTAAAGTAAAACATTCCACTTCTTGTAATAGCAGCTGCTGCCTGTGCCCCTGCGCCCAGCCCCTGCCGGCCGCGGGGAGCCAAGCCGCGGGCAAGCCGGGCCGCGGCGCCTTTGTCTGCCCCCACCGGGCGGGGCGGGGCGGGCGGACAATGCGCGGCCTGTGCGGGGCCCGCGCCCATTGGCCGCGCGCGCCCATGATGTCATGCGGCTGGAATGCGCCGCGCGGGGGGCCGGGACGCGCCGCGCGGCTCCTCCGCTCCGCGGGCGCCGGCGGGAGGAGAGGAGGGGAAGGGCGCGGCGACCCGTGCCAGGGCTGCCGGTGCCGCACACAGCTCCGCCCGGCGCTGACAGCTCCTCGGTCCCTGCCGAGGCGCCAAGTTTCCCGCGGGCGGACAGCGCTGTCCCGGAGGGAGCGACGGGAGCACCCTTCCCGGACCCGGGAGTGTCATTCCCAGAGGGGGCGGCGGGAGCGCCTCTCCGGACGCGGGAGCGCCCGTCAGGGAGCATCTTCCCCAGAGCTGGGAACACCCGTCCCAGAGCCGAGAGCATCCTTCCCGGAACCGGGAGCACCCGTCCCGGAGCTGGGAGCACCTTAACCGGAGCCGGGAGCACCCGAACCGAAGCATCCTTCCCAGACCACCCTTCCCGAAGCCGGGACACCCGTCCCAGATCCCGGAGCATCCTTCCCAAGCTACCACGGCGCCGGGCCAGCGGGGACTCCCGCTGGCAGCCCCGCCGTCGCGTCCCGCCCCGCCGCCGGCAGACAAAGCCCGGCCAGTCCCCGCGGCGCCGCCCGTACCTTGTTCTTGACCTCTGCTGAGAGCCCATAGGAGGGCCCCTTGTTGAAGTGGGTCATCGTGGCGGTCTCCCCGCTGCCCTGGGGGCGATGCTGGCAAGCGCTGGCGGCTCCGGGCTGAGCGAGAATCCCGCCCGCGGCCGCGGAAAGTTCTAGTCCCTCCCTCGCGGCCCGGCCCCGCTGCCACCGGGGCCGCCTCCGAGCGCCAATCGCGGCTCGGGACTGCGACGGCCCCGCCCGGTCGAGGGGGCGCCTGCCACGCCCCGCTGGTGCCGCCCAGGGGTCCGGGGCGGGGAGACGTCAGCGGGAAGGAATCCGCTGCCACCGAGGGCGGGATGCACCGCCGGGGGCTCCGTGCCCGGCTGGGGGAAAGCGGGGGGAAGTGCTACCCTGTTGCGGCATGAAATGCCTTATAGAAGTTACAAAATCACAGGAAACTTTGGGAAACGCTGGGAAATAGCTGGGTGTTTCTTCACCAAAAGGGTGGTCAGGCACTGTCGCAGCTGCCCAGGAAGGTGATCGACTCCCCATCCCTGGAGGCGTTCAAAATACGGGTGTATAAGGTGTTGGGGGATGGTTTAGTAGTGGGCAGGTATGCTTGGACTCGATGATCCCAAAGGTCTTTTCCAACCAAGCGATTCTGTGACAAGGGAGAAGAACAAAGCACATGAGTCACTGCAGTGAGATCAGGGTGGGGTTCGGTGAGGATCACTATGTTGGCCATGTTTGAGGGTGGCCAGTCTTGCCTGCAACCAAAGTGTCATCCCTCTATGGAAATCACAGGGCATACACTGGTCTCAGGTGACCAATGATATGAGCCAAGGGAAGGGCAGGAAGATGTGCCAGGGGAGGTTTAGGTTGAATATTAGGAAAAGATTGTTCACTCATAGGGTGGTGGAGCTCTGGAACAGCTCCCCAGGGAAACAGTCACAGTGCCAAGCCCGACAGTATTCCAGAGGCATTTGGACAATGCACTCAGACACATGGCTTGAATGTCAGGATTGTCCTCTGCAGGAGAATAGCGGGAGTTGGACTCGATGATCCTTGTGCATCACTTCCAACTCCGGTCGTTCTGTGATTCTGTTATACATGAGGTTTACATGCTGGGCGTGCCTGTGGGATTACGCCACATCCAGCCTTGGGAGCATACATTCCTGGCAGCGAGTGGTGGGCCACGGCTGGCTTTGGCGCTGAAACCACTCGTGAAAGCGAGTACAGATTCAACACTTGCTTCATTGAGTGAAATGCTGACCCCCAAAACCAGAACTGTGTTTCCTTTAGTGTTACTGTAACATCAGGTATACAAAGTAACCCTTCAAATATAGTTACATTTTAATAAATTTGGAAAAAAACCCCAGTAATCAGAAGACGATGGACTGGTAGGACTAGTTGGGTAAGGAATAGTGCTCTGTAAGCCTGGCCCACCTAACCACCTAATTGATGTCCCCCAGAAATAACTGGTCTAAGCTCCCATTTCATAGCAAAAATTCAGGACTAAGCATCTGGCCTAAGTCCAGCTGAAACCAACAGGGCTCTTCCAGAGGACTTGCGGTGGGAGCCCAGTAGGGCTGTAACAATCTTGAGAGAATTGCAGGGCAGCCAGGAGTTTGTTTTGTACTGTGGTGCTGTGGATCAGCTCAGCTTAAACCGCCCCACTGCTGCACAGTCTCTAACGAAAACAGCAAGGACTGTTCCTAATTAAAGGAAGCAGAACTGCCTGAACTACCCATTGGGAAAAGGAAACTGTGCAAGAGAAGCAGGAAACTGAAGAATGGGGTGAGGGAAATGGTGGTTCATGTAAACATCATGAAAGTTCATTAGTTTTCAGACATTAATGTTGGGATAAACTCATCTTTCATGACCCCAGAGAACATATGATTTAGAGCTAGATTCAATATCTTCCAAAGAACTTGGAAATGTTTTCATTGACTTAAATAAAGTTGGATCAGGACCTTATTTGTTAATGCTCAGTCATTTTTGCTACAACAGTGGCTTGGGCAATTCGAGACATCCACAACTGGCCTGCTTTTCTCAGCTACATAAATTATATGTTTCATCAATTTTGAAATAAAACATTCCTGATTTGTAGCAGACAAAACCATGGCATCGCATTTTCTCACTGGACAATCGGGTTTAAACTGTCCTCAATAGAAATTTTTCACCTCATCTGAGCAGGGCACAAATACCATTTGGTGTCTTTAGGCTGACACCAAACATCTGATAAGAAAGCTACCAATCTTTTGGGGTGATTGCTGCCATTTTTTCTGTGACCAGTAATATGCTCACGCTCTGTAGGAAAAGGTTGTGCTAGAAATATTTCAGTGTAGTTAAAAACACATTCTAGTTTGCATTGCTCCGACAACACAAAGCAAATTTAAACCCATCAGTGCAGTACAATGCAGCTGGAGCATACTCAGCAATCTGGCTCATTATGTGTAAATCTCTTATCTTTGCCCTATTTTTCTACATTCTTTATTACTAAGGCTGTTTGTATGGAAAGAGGATTTGTACAAGAATTATTCCCCACCTGAAATCATAATCCTCTTTGTGACATTGTAATAACTTCTTCAGCAACCACATGTAATATCATAAACATGCGCTGATGACTTCAGCTGGCAACTAAAGAAAAAGAGCTCTGAAGAGACAGAGTCTGTTTTCTTGGAAACACGGACTATAATCTTACAAATATTTCTGCACAAGAATTATTGTAAGCATATGTTTAGTCCTATTAAACTTCCTGAATTATCCCTTATGTAATTCTACCATAATCTATAGAATTAATGTGGTTCAGTGGAAAACTATCAAATAGGCACTGTGATTTCTGTGTTCGGCTCTATGTCAGAGCCGCAGTAGGCATCATTGACTGAAGATGGGAAAGAAGCCTCAACATGTCTGAGATACATCACCAGCTTGTTCTGACCCAGCTAATCCGGATAAAGAGCCTTGGTTTAATGAGGATCAGCTGAAGATGAGCAGGATGATATCCCTGAAGGATAGAGGGAGTTACGTTGGAAGAGCTGAAATGTGTACAAGAAAGTGATTTGCTAGGACTGTCTCCAAAGGTGAGGAAGGCTTTTCTGAGTGGTGTGGCTGGTCTGAGAGAAGGGAGTAGGATTCTGAGTTGGGGAGGACTGTAGTACCAGTCATAGGGCTGGGTAAGAGAAGATGAAGAAAAAACCCTTGGGTGTGTGTTTGTGGTCACAGATGTGGGTGTGATATTTGCCTGCAGCAGAGGAGCAGGTTTCTGGGTGGGAGGTGGGAGCTACCGTGTTCAACAGTACTGCAGTGCAGGAGGAAACTGAAGCAAGGAACTGTACTAGCTTGGCACAGACAGGGTGTCATTCTGGAGAGGAGTGGGTCCTGCACTGCGCTTGCCAGCCTGCAGGTAACTGATGAGGGGAGGATAGCTAAAGAAAGTGTTTTCCAATAACTTGGTGCTTCCCATTTGATGTGCTTCAGCTAAGAAGCAAGGAGCTAACTAAGCCCTTTTGCAATTCCCTTGAACTTGGAGAATCTTTGCCAGACTGTCTTGTCCCACCTTGGTGTATTAACAAGTATTGCTTTTGTGAAATGGCCTGTTCCAGGGTGATAATGACACTAACAGTCAATAATATCTCAGCCTAAATAACTTATGCGATTAAAGTAATTAAAACAGCTGTAGGATAAATACAACTTGAGACTCTTACTAGAGTCTCACATCATCCTACTGGTTGATGCCTGTTAAAACCAAATGTTAATACGGCGTGCAGAAGCACTGAAGAAACTGCCTAAGAGGTCTACAGAAGAACCAATGGTCAGCCTCAGCAGTACCCAAAACTGTCCTCAAGCTTTCATTTATTAGGATTAATTTTGAAAATAATCTGTGTCCTAGGTAAGCTTGTATAACATCTTTTGATAAGTTTTGTCAAATACTTACTTAAAACATTGCTTTGCACACACTGTTAATTAGTTTGGAAGATTCTGGGGGCCTGCAGTCCTGCCCTCAGTACTTTAATTAAACATGCTGGGCTGAATTGCTTCTTGACTACTTTAACAGGTGCTGTTCTCATCCCATATGACAGATCCTCTTGCCTTGTAGAACAATTATGGGTACTATGAGGTGTTTGTACTCCCCTTTCCTCTCTACCAGACTGCAGAAGACAACATTTTCTTGGCAGTCATTAATTCTACCTAAGAGGCAAGCTTACAAGTGTCTTAAAATCAACATCTGGAAAAACCAAGTACACGGACTCCCTACAAATACCACAAACTGAATCATGGGGACAAATTCAGCCTTGATGGAATTATTATCTGATATCTGTGTTTTCCCTTCATTGCTTGAGTAAATTCCCTTATATGGAGATATCTTCAGAGATGCACACGATGACAAAGTGCTCAGAGAATTGCATAGGACCAAACCTGAAATACTGTGGTGGGAAAAAGAAAAAAGAAATTGAAACCCAGACTTTTCTTGAAAAGGGGTAGTGGTGGAAATCCCTGCTTTGGGAAAGGACTTTGGGTATCATTTCTAACAGTTGTAAGACTGGGAGCCTAAGTTTTATTTTTCAAAAAGAGTCTGCTTTGTGTCTAATCTTTAAGGGCGTAAATGTTACATTCATGATAAAATAACTTGATGAAGTGAAAGACTTATCTAAATGTTTGTATTTGTAGAGATTAAGCTTTATTTAAAATTAACCTGAATATATTCAGAATATTAGACTATCTAAATGCTTGCTTTTTAATCTACCACTTTCATTGATTCAAACACAAATACATTCTTTTGTCCCCCATCCTCTTATGAAAATAGAGGGCATTTTTTGTCATGCGGTAGTGCTAGCTGTTGACAAATAAACTTAATGAAGATTCTTGTGCTTTTTTATTTTTACTCAAGATCCATGACCTTCCCTTAAATGTGATAGCTGCATTCTTATCAGTGGGGGTAAAGCTAGAGAATAGTTCAATGCCAAAGTACGTTCCTGGATAGAGCTAATAGAAAATAATAATAATAATAAAAAAATAACTTATCTGCAACCTGATTAGTGTTGGGGGTCCTGTGTCGCTGTGTGTCTTCCCTGTCTGCCCTGTGCCCCATGAATTTGAGTGAAAAGCTTGCTGCTGGTGTTGGTTTTTAACTTGCTAAATTCAGGGCACAAGCAGAAGGCAACAAAAGACTTCAGATTGCCTGCTGTGCAATCAAAATGCCTGACATATTTCACAATTTTCTTCCTCAAGCATTGGAACAGCAAGTAGGTTTGTTGGCTTGCAGCAGGTACATAAGAGTAAATTTTCCCTCCTATTTGTTAGGCTTCACTTTTCCTTCAGCAAGACCTAAAATATTTGCAGCCCCTGACACTAGTGTACGTGTACTGAAGTGCTTGATTGTTTGTCAACAAGCTATATAGTAACAGCCATCAGCTTTATTTCACAGTGGTGGTGACCTACAAGAACAATACAGCAGACTGTGTGTTACTAGAACTGCTCCTTCTGAAGGAGATGAGTTTTGTGTGTCTTCTTTTTTTTTTCTTCACTAGCATGAAAGAAAACATATCTCAGCCTTTATATCTCCACTGACGGTAGACTTTGATAGGCAAATAACTTGGCACTGTATCTTCACACTTCTTTTAAAGAGAACACCAGATTCCTTAAAAAAATGGTGGCTTTTTCCTTCTTAATTATTTTGCTTCTGATCACTCTTATTAAAACTTCCCATCAGTTGCACTGTTCTCCTAAAGCTTACCATGCTGCTTCCCCAGCAGCCCTGGAAATCAGAGAGCCGAGGCTTGGACTGACCAACCGGCATATGCCAGGGTTCTCCCCAGCAGTGGGGAGAAGATGATATGTGTACACACACCTATTGCCAACAGACAAACTGTATTTCAACTCTAATACTGTAGGGACAGAAAAATGAAGTGGACTCCACTAGTCGGTGATGTTAGCCTGGGAGCAAGCTGCTTGGGGAGCTGAGGGAATGCTCAGAGCCATGGGGCACCTCCACCACGATGAGAAGGGGCTGCTGGCCAAACACCTTCACATATCAAGACATCATATCAAGTAAGTGTCCCACTCTTTTTAAGCCATGAGCAGATGTAAAAATGAGTGCTATAACCCGTTAATGATTATGCAAAATGACTTTGAAGCCTGAAACTTTCCTTAATTTTCTATGAAGCCTCATGAGTCAGTCTTATGCTTCTCAGAGGGGATCACTCTACTAGAGAATTAGAGCAAGAGAGAAAACCATGACTTTGTGATATTCTGTTCTTCCATAATTCTTGCCTCTTGGCTACCACTTTAAATTTCCACAGATATACATAAAATGTAACTTTCCACACATACATTTTGAAGAGGCATTTTCTGTCTCTCCAGGATGTGGACAGATGCTAATACACACACTATTTGGCTGATGCCTTCTCAGTGTGATCTGAGATTGATTCGAACACCTTTTCTACCTTCCCAAATACACGAACTTTGTTTTTATGCCACTTGATCATGTTCTCCTTGCTTCTGTTGGAGTGCCACTCTTAACAAGCTCTGGACAAACTCACATCTCAATCCTCTGTTATGTTCCCCAGTAATAACTTCAGAACAGAATTTATTTGAAATGGTACACAGTAACTTTTAATGCAATTTCATGTTGCATTATTCAAACTTACTTATTTGGATACCAAGCTCAAAATAATGGAAACATATTGATCTACAAATAGGTCAGTTTTCTGATGGCTAAAATCTTCAACCTCCTCCTTATTGAAACAAGACTGTGCTTGAGCAGTGTTGGTATTTTAAAAGGCTGGTTAATTATCCTTTAATACGCTTGTCTTAATAGTAAAAATCTAAATATAGAAAAAAGGAACAGAAACCTTGCTGCCTAATTCTGTGACTTCTTCCAATTTTAATTAGTAGTATTTTCTAAACAAGACTTAATTCCTTATTAGAAATTATTTCCCACCTTTGACATGGTATTCTTAGAGAGAAAATGTGGGAGTTTTGCCTTTTTAACTTCAGTTAATTCTCTTCCTTTGAATTTTCATGGTAAAGTTTTACTTAGAAGTTAAGGTAATTTCAAGAGCAGAACAAGTGACAATGAGTGCTTTATAGGGTTATTTGGGACTGAAATAGTGCAAAGGAAGAAAGACTGCTGAGTGTTGCACATGATGAGCAACTAGCTGAGACACAGTGGCATTTAGCCAGAGGCTGGCTACCAGGGACATGGAGACTCAGTTGTTACAATAGTAAGGATTGCAAATTTGTTTGGATAAGAGAGGTCTCGAATAATCCGTGTCACTGTTAATGTACTTCAGTAGATGTCAGAGGATGTGATTCAGACTTGGGGGGAGAGAAGGGAATTAAGAATTAGCTGATGCTTAGATAACTGAGACTGTACCAGAATACAAAATCCTGAGGTTTTAGCCATTTTATCCCAGACCATTAATCTTCACCATTTTATGCCTGTATTGCATCCCACAAAACTTCAGCATTTCCAAAAGATGTTGCATGTGGAGGTGATTTTTTTCTTTTCTTTTTGTTTGCTGTGGAGATAGTTTTTTTAATTTTTTTTTCACTCTCTTCCCAAACTGAGACAAAGATTTAATATGCAAAGTAGTTATTTGTTTGAGTTTTAATGTAAGTAATACCTACTCTTCAAAACTCAGTGATATTAATGTGACGTACTTTGTGTGTGCAAGGTGTGCTTACTCAGTAGTAAATGCAGTATTGGTGATGCCACTGTCTTGTACCTGCAGTTCTAGTGTGGATTTTGTCTGTTGACATATCTCCAAAAGGAGGGTGTGTGGGGGGCACAGCAAGAGCTGCACGCAAATAGAAAGTACCGATAAAGTTCACTTGTAAATACAAAGGAAGATTCTCGTTATGGAGGTTAAAAACTCTAAGTAAACAGAGACAACTTTATTTTGTATCTGCATCGTGTCATACACTTTCTTCAGAGGAAAGAAGACACCTTGGCAAATGAGCGTGAAATTCTGGAAATATTCATTACATCACAGGCAGCACAGTTCAGTTTTACAGACCAGTAGTACAGTCAGCCTACACATTATAAACCCTCAATTGCTCTGTAAGTGACAGAAAAGCGGAGACGCCCACACTAATAATATTGGAAGGTATCTCTTTGGTATCAAACTGCACTGCAAAATCTGACTTAGTTCACCCTTTTGCAGCCAGGTTACTTTTTAAAGTAATTATTACAAACATTAATGTAGAACTGTTAAAATATTATTTAAGTGCTTCTTTACAAACACTGCAGCATTACTTTTAATATTTTGCTTTTCAATGTGGCTATAAAAAGCACATTAACTGTGATTCCCAGCTGTCATGCTTGCTTTTCTGCAAGTGATTGCCTGCAAAAACAGGTCCTGTTTACTGAATAATAATTTCTGGACTTCATCTTGGCAGTGGATGTTGGGAAGTTATCCTTTAAGCCACTGAATTGGAAGTTAGGACATTCATTTTAGTGTCATCTGACATCCCAAGCTGGATCATAAATGAAAAGCAGTGGAGTTCAATTACACTGTATAACAATAAAGCAGGAAACACTAACTGCCAAACTACTGGCAGCTGAAAGTAGACTTTACGGTAATGCTAACCGAGCAGATCTGATTCTTGATACAACACTTCAAATACCCACTCTTTCTTAAATCAAGTAGAGGGATTTTTTATTTTAAGGCCTTACTGTGCACCAACGCATCTAAGGGGCAGGATTATGCACAACAAATGCATGATATCTTAATTGATAAAGTCCTATAACTTGTTTGAAATATGAAACCTCTCACAGAGAACTCTTGCCTTCCTTCATTTTTGTCTGTTGAATATTATTATTGCCCCCAGTCTCTCTCTGGTTAAAGAATAACAAACACAGCAAACATCTTGTTTAGCTTTGTTCCTAAGTTTTAACCAAGGATAACAAAAGATATCTGTAAAACTGATGTTTTCAATCAAAAAAAAATATCTTTTTATAGATACATTCATGGTTAAAGTCTATCACTGGCACATCTAAATGCAAAATCACTTATTTCTGTTGCATGCATATTTCTGTCTGACTCATTGACTGGATTACAAAACACATTTTTTGAGTGAGGAAGTACAAAAGATAAGACATATTAAAGGTGAAATTTTCACTGTGCAGAATAGTCACTCAAGTTAAAATTAACATGTCAACAAAGGTCAATCTTCTTGTATCACATGTCACTTCCTCTTCCTTCTCCACTACCACTGCATCATGAAACAGCAATGCAGTTGAAAAATGCTGTCCAAAGCTATTACAGTGAAAGCTACTGTTTTTCTTAAGTCCTTATGCAAAATTCTGTCCATTATTAAGCTGCAAGTTGACCTCTGCCTCAAAGTACTTCCTATTGATTTCAACAGTACTGGTCATAAGCCTATAGCTATGCTATAAGGGAAGTATGGTGATTAAAAAAAGCTGAGTTTCAGAAACCTCTACATTCAAATTGTGTTGCAAATATCTAGGAGGGCTCAATGCTTCATTTCCTATGTACTCAAGCACCTCCTAGAACAACCAGGTGGTTCTTGGTACAGTATGTGGTCTCAGCAAAAGGGGAGGAACATCAAAATACTGACTGAGGGTCAGAGAGCTGCTTCAAACACCTTACACAGTGCCTGCTTGTACCTTGCCTTATGGTGACCAGTGCTAGCAGTTTTCTAATTCTGGTGACTGTCATATCTAGTACAAGAATACAACTCAGTTTTCTGTAAGTGTACATTTTTTTGGAAGGCTCTCATTTACTGTTGTTAAATTTTTGAACTGCCCCATAATCCAGACATCACCCTTTCAGTGCATTGCTCTTCTGACAACTAAATAAGCGTCAGTTAAATGGTCTTTGTGTGTTCATGTGAAGGACATGTAAGCTGTCCTTCATTCACATAGCATTTTCAATGAATTAAAGACTATTTTTCTGAAATGATAATTAAAAACTGATGTCCTAGGGAATGGTTGTCTTAAATACTACATTCAACAATCAGCTCATAATTACTTTCATGATCTAGTTTCCTCAAGTCAGTCTGGAAATGTAGATTAGGGGTTGTATGATCTGTTCCTAGCACTGGTGAGTCTCTGGCATGTACATCAATGATCAGACCTCTTACACACACCACGGTCCTTGATGTCCCTTGCTTGACTGGAAAGGAAGACTTTATCTGTGTTCAGACTAACAGTGAATGCAGAGACAATACGAATACAACCTGCTCTATCTATACAAAGTTGAGTGGGCTGTTGCAATCTGTTGTAGGAAACATTTATAAAGAGAACTTTTTGCTTATCCCTGCTATGCTGTCTTAAAATAGCCAATGTTATTTTTAAAAATGTATGTTTCTAATTTGCACAGTAAGTGACTTTTCAAAGCTTCAACATTTATAACAAACACGACCAAGTAGTACTCGGGCTTTTACTAAGCACACCCCTGCAAACAACTAAAAGTGAAGTGGGATGGCCATGGCTACAGTCCTTGTATGCTTGCATTCATTCCAAGTGCCTCTAGCTGGGAGAGCAGAAGTTCCTTTAAAGAAATAAAAGCAGAGTAAGATCAGCAGCCTGTATCTGCTGTGGTACTGTAATTCCATAGCTCACCAGGCTGACTTGGTTTCAAGTGTGAACAGTAGAGAGAAAGGCAACACAAACACGATTTGAAGGGAAATACAAATAGTGTGTATGTGATGTATTTGAGCAACCGCGGAGACATCCAACAAGGGTCTGTTAAAACTATTCATTGCCATCATGAAGAGGCAGGAGATGCAGTCCCTAGAGAGGAATGATGACAGCAAACCTCTTGTGCTATTTGCCAGCGACTGAGGTGTGGGGCAAAAATATGTTCAATTGGATTGTGCCACTTGGCACTGAACCAAAGGTTTTTGTGCAAGTGCCGCTACTTGAATGTGACTGAGATTTTTTTCCATGTAGACAGACTACTGTCTCTCCTATCCCCAGAAAACAGGCTGCTGCTTGGACGCAATTTTGATAGCACATTGGCTAAGGCACACCAGTCAGGTCATTTTAGGGTAAAGAAAGGACAGGAAAGATGGTCTCACAAGGCCTGTTTATGCTCTATGGCCCCTTGCACAGATATAAAAGGATCTTTTTGCTTTGCAAATATAATTTGCATTTGTATCTCTAAAATGGTCAATGTGCTATTTGTATACAGTAATTTTTTGTTTCCAGGCATTAGCTGTCATCTGTTACAACAGGGTGTTTTTGCGTGGAAGACAGGTGTCTGAAGAATTGTGTGAGTACAACTTCAGAAGTTACTTTTGAGACTTCAACCACTATCCCTAGAAACCCTTAATGGCCCGCAAAATGTTACAGAACAGCATAATTTTATGGGAATAGTCACTGCAGAGTTGTATGAAATTTGGTTCATTGGCTGAAAGTTGATCAGTTTGTTTAGCTTTCTTCTGGCATAACTTGGAAATAACCTTCTTAGTTGGTTTTATTGAGTCAACATTCTCATATAGTTATTTTATTACAGTCCAACTGGCACTCCTATATTCTTCCCTTCCTCCTAGTACATGCAATGTATGAGATCCAACACAAAATCCCCAAGACTGTGCCTGTAACTCTTTTCATTTAACAAATTAAGAAATCACCTTTCACATAGTTCCCTTCTGAGTTGACACACAGCTGTGTATGTTCTAAGCAATTTCACAGACGATTTTCTGAAAGGCCATTGAGGATCTCCTTTTATCTTTTTTTTACTTTCACATCTTCCACTGACAAAAAATGGGTTCCTTTGAGCACAGATTCAAAAACACGTGCACAAGACACACATTCTTCACTGCTCTTCACTGCTAGCCTCAGCCAATATTTAAAAAGTTTCCCTCATGGATTTCTTCAGTTTCACAAGAAACTTGATGTTATTTTGCTGTTCACTCTTGCACACCAACATTTTCCGACTGAGGGCAGGAGAACTTCTATATCTGAAAATGCGATCGCTTCACTCAGTAAAAGTGGATAAGTTGAGCCTTGTCACACTGTGACAGATTATAATGTGTTCTATAGCTACCTCAATCAACACCTGGAGGTGCCAGCTGACAGCAGCTGAATATGAGCCAGCAGTGTGCCTAGGATGCCAAGAATGCCAGTGGCACTGTGGCCTGTATCAGAAACAGTGTGGCCAGCAGGACCAGGGAAGTGACTGTGTCCCTTTACTCGGAACTGATGATGCTGCACCTTGAATCTGGTGTTCAGTTCTGGGCCCCTCGCTACAAGAAAGACATGGACGGGCTGGAGCGTATTCAGAGAAGGGCAACAAAACTGGTGAAGAGGCTGGAGAACAATGCTTATGAGCGGCGGCTGAGGGAACTCGAGGTGTTTAGCCTGGAGAAAAGGAGGCTGAAGGGAGATCTCATCACTGTCTACAACTGCCTGAAAGAGGTTGTGGCGAGGTGGGTGCTGGTTTATTCTTCCAAGTAACAAGTGATAGGATGACAGGTAATGGCCACAAGTTGTGCCGGGGAGGTTCAGATTAGACATCAGGGGAAAAAAGCTTCACCAGAAGGGTTTTCAGGCACTAGAACAGGCTGCCCAGAGAAGTGATTGAGTCACCATCCCTGGAGGTGTTTAAAAGACAAGTAGATGAGGTCTCAGGGATACAGTTTAGTAGTGGACAGGTGTGGTTGGACTTGATGACCTCAAAAGGTCTTTTCCAACCAAACAATTCTATAATTCTTTGTTTCTTCCCTTCCACTCTGGGTTTCAGAGCTATATAGTTAGTCTCAATTTTTTTTGTCTTCTATTCTCCATTAGAAGATAATCAGACCAAAGAAGAAGCAACTCTGAATACTTAATATTTGTCAATTAATGCATATCTAGGTAAAACAATCTGATAACTAAAGCTAATTTAAAATTTTGTTTCCGGGTCAGGACTTGGGGAAGAAATTTTCGGATGCCTTCTGTTCTGTTTTGAATCTTTGCCAATTTTGATGATGATATTTTCATCAAATCATGTTTGTTTTCTTTAAGAATATAGTTCTCCATTTTACTTTACATTTGTAACATATTAGGTTTTCCTCTTTTGGAAATTGTGAAAAAAGAAGTAATTTATTCCACTCCAAATGACCCTCATATGCATAATGCAAATGTATTTGCCTTGATGTTAATATTTAAGGGAAAAACTGACACACAGCAAAAAAACCCAATCTAAACTTAAGGAATCCAGTCACTGACCTTTAAAGTCTTTGGTTAGACCCTGGGAGTGTTATTTTCTGGTCCATGCTGGGAGTAAGGAGAATGAAGTTTTCCTTAGAACAATGACAGTTTAGTTGTACCCACTGACTATAAACAAAAGATATGAGTAAACACTAGTTTACTTTGGCTCCAACATACTTTTGGAGAGAAGTAGTAGTTACTTGAGATAATATTTTCAAGGAAAACTCAATCTAATTGATAACAAATCTTCCTTTAAGAGAATTTAAGCTGGGAACTCCTTGTGTGTTCTGTCCCCTATGGCTACGAAGCAGCATTCTGTTGAAGGCTTTGATCAGAGTTAGGCTGTGATCTTTCTGTTTCTGAGCTCTCCTGAGCAATTCTAGCTGCTTCAACTTTATAGACTTCTAGGTCATTCCCAATCCAAGTTCTCACTTACTAAAATTAATTATAAACTGCTGAAAAGTAAGTGCCCTTACGAGAAGTTGGCACTTGAGCCAGTAGTCAGTAAGGAAAATAGTAACAAATACAAGGAAAGGGGTGCCGTCCCACTCTGTCATAGCTGACTATCCAGATTACAAACCACTTACATATGCTATTTTAACCTGTGTTTCTGAAGTTGACCAAACAGAGTAAAGAACATGCTATTGAGGAAACACAGGCAGATATTCTCTTGGTTTTGTTCCCCAAGACTGACATTGAAGTAATGGGGAGAAAATCTTCCCCAGTCCTTGAAAATGAGGTTCCTTCACACCAAATGGCCTGAAGCAGTTCAGTTTTTCAGAACAGTCTCTTGTGAAGAAATCTACCATTACCTTCAGAACATCTACGTGGCAGGTTACAAGTCTGAACAGGCAAGTGATTTCCTTTAGCAGCAGTTGGTGCTACGCAGGTGATGTGGAAGAAAATTTCTGGAACTCCCCGGCATTCAAAGCCAGACTCCTGAAGTTCACGAACCCACAGTCTGAAAGCACACCAAACCCCAAAATCTTGCCCTGGGCAGAGCTCTAAGGGAGGAACTGAGCAGCCAGAGATGCTTTCACTGAGGTATAAATCTCCAGCAGGATGAGGATGGGCTACGTTCTGCTTTGTTCTAATGAGAAGCAGTGTGTGAACTCAGTGCCATTTGAGCCTGGGCTGTATTTACAGAAGAGCCAGTCTAGGAGTCTGCCTCCCTGCCAGGCCAGTGGGCTATTCAGGCCTGGGATGTGGCACATGAATGGAAGCATTCATTGCCTTTCTCTTCTCATGCTTCTCTCGGCATCAGGACGTTGACTTGCGCCTTACCTCCTGTGCTGTTGCCCCTTACCAGGAGCAGAGGAAGAGGTTGCCTCTGTCCTCATTCCCCTCTACCCTAGTTCCCTTGCGAAACAGAAAGCAAGATTCAAAGCAAGGTTCAGCACAGAGAGCACTAATTTAAAATAAATTACTACTAGCCATAATAAAGTCTGGTATATCTCGAGTTTACCAAATATCTGCAACTGTGCAGAAAGCCCGATAAGATAGTCCTTGCTCAAGTTCAAGGGAAAAAAGCCCTTGCCCATGTCAGATTTACTTCAGTCAGGTCATTTTCAAGGACCTGAGTACGTACTGCACAGAGAGTCCTTCCCACATAGTCTTAACCTATTAACTGCTCTTTAAAATCAGACACAATCTAGGTTACAAGCCACAACAACTCTCTGTTCTGAACTCGCATGTGACCACATCAAGGGACTCTACTTAGGCTGAGGATTACTAAGCCTGTTGGACAGGTTATAATGGCTGCCTTCCCCACAGGGCCTTGCAACATCATGACAGAAATTTTCTGCATACTGGTTTCTGATGGCTTCTAATGGTTTTCTCTATAGAGAAAGGGTCCCTAGACCTGTTTCTGTCCAGCTAAATTCCAAAGCCCCATTCTCGACCAGAATAGCTGCTGCAACATGTTGACATCCAAAAGAGGAAAAGAGTGTCTTCTGCAGCAGCGCGAGGTGCTGCTGTTGACTTCACCAGTCAGGCTGTGCAGTCCATAGAGCATTTCTCCTTTTCTTTGAGTTTTTTTCTTTGTATGTTTCTGTAGCCAGACACATAGCTCTGTGTGTGTACAGATGACAGATGTGTTTATATTGCTTTACAGGTGGAGCAGCATATAGAATTATGCTTTGCTAAATGGATGTGAAATACTAAAGTAGGCTTTTACACACTTCGCTCCAACAAAATACCTTTTAAAAGTTGTGCCAATGTACAGAATAGCATTTTCTATCACAAAAATCTGAAGTGCATACTGTACTGTTGAAAGTAAGGTGCTTACAATGAGAAAACAGGATATGGTGAAAATCAAATTCACTGTAACAGAAAAAAGAGAGGAAAAGTCTGTTTCTTCCCCTGTTACTGATAGTAACACATCTTTTTCTCTTTTCAGTATTTTAGATCCTGAACCAGTTTGATTTTCCCAAGTGACAGTTTGCTCTCTGTGATGTAAACCTGCTAAGGCTTTTTGCGCATAAGCTTTGAAGAAATTACTTCTTAAATCTGTAAGTACTGTGCCTGCAGCATGACACTTGTCACCTTTTTATTTATCTTGCGAAGTGAGCAACAATTTTCAAAATGCACACTTGAGGTTATAAGGATGGCTTTGACAAGCCCAGAGGAAAAACGATACTGGTTTAATACTTTGGGGGGTTTTGGAACACTGTAGTGTACAAACTGTCATGAAGCCAACTTAATATAACTGTTTCTTTTATACTCTAAGGATTCACAAGGGACTTCACTGCTAGCATACAGGAAATAAAGTCTGTTGTGCTAGAACAAGACTTTGTTTCTTACAATTCAGAAAACTACACAAAATTTCCTTACAGGAAATGTTACAATTCATACGAATTCCCATATTTATTTGTAGACAAAATTTCCATTCACATAGCAGGAAAATGCGATGAAAACAGAGAGCAGAGACTTAAGGCCATTATGAGGTATCGGTGAACAGACCTACATGATGGTAATAAATACAAATACACAAAAATCTACTTAAATGTAGAGATATTTTTATTATAGCCTCATTTTCCAGTACCAATCTAATTTCTTAACAGGAACCCTTGAAAATAAATTGCTACATGAAAGCATTTTTTCAGTGAGGAGCTCACAGAGTTTATTTTAGGTAAAGCCTGTCTTCTGTTGTCACACTATTCGACCAAGATATACTGACTTGGGATATTTTTCCTTTAGATCAGGCCACTGAACAATGAAGTAATCTGAAAAGTAGTACAGAATCTTTCCAGACAGGGATAAAGTTTCCACGCGGCAGATGCTCTCTACATACACGATGATTGCTCTCTTTATTCCTAGAAGCCCAAGAAGAAGAGCGGATATACAGACAGGAACACATGTTCCTGGTCCATTGCACAATATCTAAAAGAGACAAAACATTTTAAGCCAGTAAAACATAAGTTTTTTTCACAGGGTAAAGAATTAAAACCGTGTATATTCATATAATACTACACTTAAAAAAAAAAATTATTGCAAAGATATTTTAAAAAATAGAAGAGGTAAGTGAATATGAAAAGGGGGGAATAGAGCAAATGAAAGGCATTATTTCAAGGTAGCTGACAAAAAAAATATTCATCTTTACTTGTCAAGGAGGAGGAGAAGAGTTCTGAGATAGCACAGTTAGTTTCCATGAAGGAAGCAGAATTCCTTGACCCATAGGTATACAACTACACCAGCTTCCAATCTTAGCCACAGCTTTGTGTTGTATTAAACATGAGATTTGTGCACAGATTAAGGCACAGTAAGGCCAAAGAAGTTTAATTGGGATTACTAAACCTGGGATCCAGTTATAAACCTCTTGGACTTTGGCTTAAGGCAGCAAAATACCTAAGTATTCAGCAAAAATGTGCTGATCATTTAGGACCTTCATCAGAACCTACTAGCTGATATGCATGACTGGATTTTTTTTCCTTTTAAGAAACACCAGTATGTAGAAACAAGCATACAGAAGGAAGGTGTTTTGGTAAATACATGTCAAGTCCTTGTAGCAGAGGATCTCAGATTCACTTAAAAATGTCAACAGTAAAAGTGGTCTTTGAATTTTATACACTGGCAAACTGAAAAACAAGATTGCTTAAAAAAATGTTTAAACCAGGGTAAATTAGGAACTCTACTTGGGTATCAAAATTGATTTCAGTCAAGGAATTTCTTACTAAATTTAACTACTACCATGTGATCAGCACTTTTCTGTACAGCTGGGGGCTACATGAAAATAAAGAGTTCTTTTATAAAATCATGGCCCTATATCCTATATAATCTCATATTTTTTTGTTCCAAGTTCACCAGCTTGTGAAAGATATTACATGAGGGAAATAAGGGTTTGTTTCATGGCTATAGCAAACATTTCAGAATGTTTCCTTCCCTGCTTTGTGGCAAGATACCACTGATAAACTGACTAACAGCACCTTGCCTCAGTTAAAAGCAGCAGTAGCAGCTTTGGTGCTACTGAGTTCCAAACTCTCTCACCTATACTTTCCCTCGCCTTTAAGATGGGCTCAGAGATCTGCCCTGGGGATGTGATGACCATAACGTCGTGTTTTCTTATCAGAAACAGCAGAATGTAACACTATATGCAGAATTATTCTGATTTTATTGTTGATCTTACTTGAACTATTTATTCATCTAACACTTCCTGACATTTTCTGAAGGACTCTTATAGGCAACATGCTGGATGTTTTTTTAAGCTTGATACTGGATTTTTGAAAGCAGAGTAATATGCTATGGTTTCAAACCTTCTGAACCTGATTTCAAGTAAATCCATGCTTGGATTTTAAAACCTTCTCTACAATCTGCTGAGAATGAAGATTTTTTTTTTTATATACATTAGCCTTGGCAAGTAAGGATATAAACCAACCACACACTGCTTTTTAGCATTTCAAAGAAACCTTTCCATACCTGTGAACTAAACCAGGTATTTCATCCCATTTCTTGACAAGTTTGATTGTGCCGCTGGTATATGGCTACTGATAGATAAATTAATGCATGTTTAGGTATCTCTATTTGTGACAACATTTGTTCCTGCAGTGTAAAGATAAGCATAGAAACCAGATTGGAGTATTCTGCTGTGTTTGTAGGTAAAACCTACCAAGGTCGCTGCTGTAGAATCCGGTCTGCTTCAGACAAGTGCATACGAAGCACCAAAACAGCCCCAAGAAGTTATTTACTACTTTTTTCGGAGACTTCATTATTCAGTCTGTCTACTAATTTCAAATTCAAAATTCAGCTTTAAGTGAACAGATAAAAATGTGCACCACTGCTGAACAGTAACTCCACTTTTCCTTTCCTTGAGTAGAGCTACCTGGTGTATAAATGTTGTCTCATCTTCATTGCTGACCAAGCCCTTTTTCTGGTGCATTATAGTCCTCTCCCCCATCCTTTCCTCAGTGTCTTCCATTTTGATGTTTCTCTGTACTCTATCCAGCCCTCTGAGATGTCTTCCACCCACCCTCTCTTCCTGTTTTTTTCTGTGAGTTCTGGTATTCATCACAGTGTCACAGTATCATAAGGTTGGAAAAGATCTTTGAGATCATCGAGTCCAACCTATGACCCAACACGTACACCTACTCCTACTCCTACTTGTCAACTACACCATGGCACTAAGTGCCTCATCCAAATTTTCTTTGAACACCTCCAGGGATGGTGACTCGACCACCTCCCTAGGCAGCGCATTCCAATGAACAATTACCCTCTCAGTGAAGAATTTCTTCCTAATGTCAATCCTAAACCTCCCCTGGCGAAGCTTGAGACCGTGTCCTCTCGTTCTGTCACTGGTCGCCTGAGAGAACAGTCCAACTCCTGCCTCACTACAACCTCCCTTTAGATAGTTGTAGAGAGCAATAAGGTGTTCCACTGTATCCCTATTCCCAGGGACCCTTCCACCTCTCTCCTTTCTGGATGTGTACTGGCTCTGCACTCTTAGCCTCCATCTACTATGAAAGCACAACCCAGATGTCTAAAGCAAAGAGAGAGTTTCACATTGGTCCTTGACTTCCCACAACCTGACACAAAAAATACCAATCACAGATATGATTTAGGTCAGGCAGATAACATAACATTCTCCTCAGCCCAGAAGTAGAGAATGGTAGAGGCAGGTTTTCTAAAAAGCTGAATTATTACAGTCATGGTCTTTATCAAGCCACCGTCCCCTACACTTCATTCTGCTTCCCCCCTTCATTAAACTTGGCTAGCAGCTCCAGTCTTTTTGGTGTTTGGTATTCCTGTGTCTACATACACACACAAAGGTAAATGCTAGAACGCATTCAAAAGTAAGTGTACCTCACAAAAGGTCATGTAATGAAATAAGAGTAAATGGGTCCATTTCTGAATTTATATGTAGCTCTAAAGTTTGCACTAAGTTGCTGTTATTACTTTTCTGAGGTGCAAAAGAGAAAAGCAATAATCAGAATTAAAATAATAATAAAATACCTCTACTATATCTAGGTTTTGATATGATGCACTCAATCATACTTTCTACTGACTGTTTATAACTTGCAAGCTGCTTCTCAGATGCCCTTTGATTCATGGAAAAGTACTTATATACCATAAAAAGGATCAGGAAAATTATGGACTAGGCATCTCTAAAAAACATGATCTGATCATAACTCATGGCCTCTGCTCTTTACCCTTCCACACATACCAGTTCAAACAAGACAAAGCAGATGTGGCTTTATAGGATATCTGTATGCAAAATGCCCATAAAATAACTATAGATGTTCCTGTTCTAAAATGCCTAGGTTTAGGAATTGTCTCCTGAAAGAGATTCCAGTATAAACCTGCTGAAGCCAACAGACGAATAGATCCCTATCTAAATCTGGGGTCATGATCTGTAAATCAGAACTACCAATCAATCTTTCTGATCATTAAAAATTAACCTTCAGTTAACCTTCAGTGCATGTCTAGAGACATGTCATACCTAAACCTGTTGCAGTTGCTTACGTGTTGGAGTGGCAATTCCCCTCCAAAAATCTGGTCTGACAAGTCCTACTTACTCCCTTCTCTCCTACCATCAGCAAGAACAGATCAGTGTTCCTGCTGCTTGGAATCCAACATCATACATTCATAAATGGATACAGGGGAAACTTCTGAGAAAACAAGTATGCACATTATAAAGAATTGCTGTGGAATCTACAAGTTAGAAATCCTGGTGTTCATATCCTACCATTACACAAACTTGTTGATGGAGGAAAGAAACTGAACTCGATCAGCTACAGCCTTCCTTAAACCTGTAAGTGAAGGAGAGTTGTCCTACTAGTAAATTTCAGAACACCACTCAAAAGTAAATTTTGGAGAATGATTGATCTATTCTACCTTAAAAAGATCAAGGCTTTTGTTTTTCCCCTCCAGCAGAAAACAAGTATCTCTCAGGGAATTCAGTGAAAATCATTCCTATGCTGTGGAGAAGAAGCTGGTGTCTATTGAGCAACAATGGACCAAGGCCTATACAAGGTCAACCAGCTATTCAGGGTCTTTCCCAAAATCTGTTTACTTTAGCTACAAGGCTGCCTGTAAAATTTGCATTCCCTGAGCTATGTCTTTGAATATCTCCAGTTTGTTTGGTTCAGCCTTCCTCCGTTAGCCAGCACAAAGGAAAAGAAGTGGTCAAAGACAATTTTTCTGTCACTTTTTTGAGCTGCAATTGCCCAAGGACTATTTTGGTCACTGGGCTATCTGACTTGCTGCCAACGACCAGAAGCCAATGCTGCAGGTTTCTCTACAAAGTTTACATTCGCTTCTAATGCGAAGAAATGTCCAGCTAACTGTTAAATTGGCTCACTGGCTGCCTGGCTTCTCAACTAGGTCTATAAAACTAAATCCTACATACTAAAACCCACTACCAATTCAATGTATCCAGACTTTTAAACAGGACGATAAATTAATCACTCTGTACATTAATGGAAGTTCAAAAGTAAAAGATCAGACTACAACATTCATACTTATCAAGTCTTTCTAATTTCATGTTTGTATCTAATTTCATATAAATCACTTTCATACAAAAACGGAATAGTTCTTGCCTTTCTGTTTCAGATATTTTCTACAGCTGTTGAAAGAAAACAAGCTAAACCAGCAGTCTGGCATGAAGGGAACACTGGCACATGGCAGCACTGCTGATAAAAGCTGCTTTAGAGTCTGTGAATGCAGCACTGTAGCAGAGTGACATTTACCAGCTAAAACACTGAGCTCACAGCTTCACTGGGATTAAATGTCAGGCCACCAGTTAAAACAAAAATGAGTAAAGCAGGAAAACTGCAGTTTTTCTCATAAATATGTAAACGTACTTTTGCTGTATATCTTTAATGAATAAGCATTTGAGCGCTGTTTATGCTCCCAAATTATAACCAGCAAAGGGGGGACAACGTAAGTCCCATAAAATCAGCAGAAAGTGGTAAACTAATGTGTGATTGCTTTACATAAGAAACTGCCAGCACCTGCTGTTCTCCTTCTTGACTTCCACAGAGTCTGGCCTTTTCCACCTGGACAAGACCAGGAAAACTGCCCGGCTTTCTGGGGCTGAGCAGGCTTAGGGTGTGGGAATGCTGATTGCTGCTGCAGGCTGAGGCACACTGAAGACTGCTGCTTGCCATCTACAGAGCTACTTCCTGAACGATGTTTAGGATATTGCCCAGACCTCCTTACTCCTGGTAACGCTTCCTTCCCCACAGTGCCTAACAACTGGAAATAAGAATAAGAGAATAGATGGCAGTGACAGAGAACAATTAAAAGAGGCAAAGGCAAGTGGAGTGATACAAAACTGGCCCAAGCTGGGTTAATCGCTTGATCTTCGTGCATCTATGCAAGTAAACAGACCTACTCTTTTAACAATATAGGAAAAAAACTGAATAGGCATTTTCTGCTTCTCAGGAACTAGTGTAGGCCCCAAAGCAGTTATTTATTAAGTTGTTTGTGGTTTTGCTGGACTGCTAGAACTCAGCTTTTGTCGATAAATACTTCATTTCATTGGCTATTTAACATTTGGGAACAAAAAGTAACTGTTGAGCCTGTTAAGATTTGAAAGCATAGAAGGATATCTCTGAGCCCTGTTAGAAATTTGAATAGCTGTTCCTGATATTTTAAGGAAGGCAATGGAAAAGGAAAGGGAATAAAAAAAGAAGAAAGCATGGAAGAGAGAGGAAGTGGGAAACCGATTTGAATTATAATTGAAAAGAAGTCAGCACAGAAGAAAAAAGAGTTCAAAAACATGACCCTACTGCCTCTTACAGAACAGACTTAAGAAGAAAGCGTGACTGTTTGCAAATAAAGCTTCATTCAAAAACTGACAAAAAACCTCAAAACAAATCTTGTAAATTCCTCTGTCAAGAAAATGAGGGCATAAACCAATCTCACTCAGCTCTGATGAACAACTTAGACCATCTACAGATCTGACAAAACTCCTCAGCCAAAGGTACTACATTTTCAGCAGGAAGTTCCTCGATTTGGACGAAGTTTGACAAGTTTCCACCTTGCTAGGCAAAATGAATTCTGGCTTTGTAATGAGTTTACAAAGGGAAATGCACCAATTAGAGAAAGCAGCTAAAGGGACTGTAATTAATGCATTATATATTTTTATTTTCATTGCATGTTCTTAGTTGAAGACAGGTACCCAAATGCATGGTTTTGGTAGCTGAACTTGCATAATGAAAAAAAATGAAGTACCCTAGCAAGTTACAATAGATATAAACCTTTCAAAAATCAGCTTTAAGAGATTGTAGGAACAATAGCAGACAAAAATAATAAACCTTTCACAAAGGTAGCAGAAGTAACAATATACACAATTCAATGTCATACAAATACAGAAAACTTACTGGGAGCATAAGACACTGTCTTGACACAAAGAAAGCCTCCTTCGTGAAACTACAAATCTGACCATAGAATAACCTGAAAGATCTTTCAGAAACAAATGAAACGGAGCAGAGAATGATTCCAGTGACAGGGAAACTGAAGTGTCACATTTAGTGAAAGCTGAGTAGAGAGGTTCCTGGACACTGAAAGTAAAACTAAAAGAAAAACCATAATAACACTCATTTTTCTGTCAGGGCTAATTTTGGACTGCTGCATTCATCAGGTAGGAACTAGGGAGTTTGACATTTCAGGAGTTTATTGCTTTTTATGATTTCAGTGTAACACACAAAACCCATATGAACAAACCTATTTGATGGGGAAGGTTGGTTGTTTCTGTGCCACAAGAAGAGAGAAGCTGCAATGAATTAATTTGTATTCTGCTATGTAAATTAGAGCATCTCACGAGCTCATCAGCACTTGCTTGTTTTTCAGTATTACCTTACTGTTTTGAAAACTTCATGCTAATGACCTGTAAGGTGAAGCATCCAGCTGAACATTTTTTCTTTCACTGACAGAAGTACTGAGTGCTGCCTACAAAGGCAGCTGAAATCTGGCTTCTTGGTCTCAGCTATTTCCATTTCCCCATTTCCTGCCCCATGATTCCCAAGGACGTGGTTCAGCTGACTGCTCAATGCATGCTGAACAGCCCCCAAGTTGTGTGGGAAACACAACTGCAAGCATTACAGCCCTGCAGTTCTGGGACCAATTCTTTTAAAATTGGAGATGCTCTAACTGTAAAACAAAACTGACAAAAGCATCTGTGAACAAATATCTTAAATTTTAATTATAAATATATTTACCTTATGAGCCCATAAAGAAGATGCAAGCCTGGAGAGTCAGGAAACCAGGGTTTTAATCACAGCTCTGCTGTGGACTCACCACAGGGTTTGGGCACCACAATTCCTTTGTCTCAAGTCAATATTTTCTACTTTAACACCAGAAAAACAACAATTTACTCCTCACAGAGGATGCAACAAGATTCTTGTACACCCTTCTCTGTGGAGGTCTCCAGGTATGAAGAGTATTGCTCCTATTAGCATGCATTTTGATTCAGTAGCATACTCTGAGAATAAGATTAAATATATGTGCTATCATCTTTTGAATAGAATTATTTTTTTAATATGTTCAGAAATGGCAGGCCACATCCGTTAAGAACCAATTTTTGTTAGGAAATTTGATGGCTACTTAAGCATGGATGGCACACAGAGAAAAATCACTACTGTTTTCATAAATGAGTAACTCTAAAAGGTTTCAAAAGATACATTGTTCCTCAACACAGAGGAACAGTTACGATAGAAATAAGATCTCTTCTAGGGAATATAAATCTATTTGCTAATCAGAAAAACAAGAGAAACCTAAGAATTAGAGAGAAAGGGACTTTTTCCTTAGCTCAAATACTTAAGGATGTGGGAAGGAGTGTCCCTGTTAAAGTTTTTGCTAGTCTAGCTCTTTAGCACGTCTGAAAACCCAAGTTTCAAACTGGAGAAAAGCTAGTTTACAATTGTTAATATATTTTTTTAAGGTTTAGAAAGAAAGTAAGAACCTTTTCCAAAAATTCCTTATTCTTGCTGTTGGTGGGGAAAAAGAATAATTTCAGATTTTGTTTGAACAATTCAAAGGTCATTAAACTATCTACTGGCTTATTCTTTTTAACTAGTGAAGATCAGTCTGACCTCAGTTCCAGGTAAAATTATGGAACGGATAATCCTGGGTGTGATCATGCAGCACCTGAGGAATGACTGAGAGATCAGGCCCAGCCAGCATGGTTTTAGGAGAGGCAGGTCCTGCCTGACCAACCTGATCTCCTTTTACGACCGTGTGACTCACCCCGTGGATGAGAGGAAGGTTGTGGATGTGGTGTTCCGGGACTTCAGCAAGACCTTTGACACTGTCTCCCACAGCAGACTCCTGGAGAAGCTGGCAGCCCGTGGCTTGGACAGGAATGTTCTGTGCTGGGTTAGCAATTGGTTGGATGGCCGAGCCCAAAGGGTGGTAATGAATGGTGTCCCATCCAGCTGGCGGCCGGTCACTAGTGGTGTTCCCCAGGGATCGGTGCTGGGACCGGTCCTGTTTAATATCTTTCTTCATGATCTGGATGAAGGGATTGAGTCCTTCATCAGCAAGTTCGCAGATGATGCCAAGCTGGGAGGAAGTGTCGACCTGCTGGAGGGTAGGAAGGCCCTACAGAGGGAGCTTGACAGGCTGGAGAGATGGGCTGATTCCAATAGCATGAGGTTGAACAAGTCCAAGTGCCGGGTTCTACACTTCGGGCACAACAACCCCATGCAGAGCTCTAGGCTGGGGACAGAGTGGCTGGAGAGCGGTCAGGCAGAAAGGGACTTGGGAGTGCTGGTGGACAGGAAACGCAACATGAGCCCAAGTGGCCAAGAAGGCCAACGGCATCCTGGCCTGCAGTGAGAATAGTGTGGCCAGCAGGACTAGAGAGGTTATCATCCGCTTATACTCGGCACTGGTCAGGCCCCTTGAGTGTTGTGTCCAGTTCCGGGCCCCTTGTTTCAAGAAAGGTGTCGAGATGCTGGAGTGTGTCCAGAGGAGAGCAACGAGGATGGTGAAGGGGCTGGAGCACAAGCCTTATGAAGAGTGACTGAGGGAGCTGGGGTTGTTTGGCCTGGAGAAGAGGAGGCTCAGGGGAGACCTTACTGCTCTCTACAACTACCTAAAGGAGGCTGTAGTCAGGCAGGGGTTGGTCTCTTCTCTCAGGTGACCGGTGACAGAACAAGAGGACATGGTCTCAAGCTTCATCAAGGGAAGTTTAGGCTCAATATTAGGAAAAAATTCTTCACTGAAAGGGTGATTGGTCATTGGAATGTGCTGCCCAGGGAGGTGGTGGAGTCACTGTCACTGGAGGTATTTAAGGAGAGATTGGATGAGGCACTTAGTGCCATGGTTTAAATGATGAATAGGTGTAGGTGTTGGGTCATAGGCTGGACTCTATGATCTCAAAGGTCTTTTCCAACCTTGTGATACTGTGATACTGTGATAATCAAATATATTACTAACAGTGGCCTAAAATGAGCCTTTAATTGCAAATCTCAATGTGTCTTTCACTAGTCAAACGCTCATTTAAATAGAACTTGAAACTGGTATTTTAGGTGCCTATAAACATCTTTGAGGCTACTGCAGTTGTTATAGCAAACTTCCACAACAAATACCTGCCTGAAATGTCTTCACAATGCAAAACCTAGAGATGTTAGCAATCTGTATCTGCATACCAGTGGCCTGGTTCAGTGGTCACATTTAGTGAGACTGGTTACTTGAAACCATGCTCTATAACACAATGTGGAGGTGTGACCAGGCAGTTCGTTAGGTTCATAATGAACTGGATAGGTGATGAGTTAAGACTGATCAGTCTTTAGTTTAGACTCTGCTTAAATCTAAGCTAAGACCTCAGTTCACCTTTACTGCCGCTTCTATCCTCCCTCTGAAATGTAGTGTCTATAGGCATTTCTTGGTTGGAACTAGGTGATCTTTGAGGTCCCTTCCAACCCAAACCATTCTATGATCCTATGATTTGATGTCTAACTGGCAGAGCTATGACTGAGCTTTATACTAACTGACTGGAATAGCTTTAGATGTTTATCTGTGCTCATCAGAGGATAATTCTACATTGTGGCTGCAGGGTAGATGTACACAACACACAAGGTAGAGAAGGTGTGAATAAGACTCATATTTTCATTTACACTGAGAAGTTAAACACAAATTTGGATGGCTTAACTTCGTTTTCTTTTTGGACTATACAATTTGTATCACTGATGGTCTTAATCTGATGTTGCCTATTTTGACTGTTTTAACCCTGGAAGAAGAATAGTAGATCAGACATACTGTAAAATCAACCTGGTCCTAAAGAATCATCAATAGAAGGGAAAAATTCAGTGTACGGAAGAATAGATCAGATAGTCTTAATAATGCATTACACATCACTTGTATACAAGCTTTCCACAAAGTTCCAATAAGAACTGTGATATATGGGACAATAATTTATTATTGGTCACACTGATTTGTTAAAGTGCTATGAACTTAAGACACTTTGGACAGGACACAAAGAATGGAAAATCTTAGCTAAATGAAATAATGATCCCCTTTCCTATAGCTTCCTGTGTGAACACTTCTATAACAACACTAAAAGCTGCTTGTAGTGTATTTAACCAGTTGGGGGACCAGGCATGTGTGATGGGATGTAAAGAATCAGAAGACTGCTAGAAGCATAATCAACTGTATAGGTTTCAGGATTCTAGAAAGAAATTTTAAAAGGAGAGACACATTCAGCTGACAGCTGGTGAGGAGAGAGACAGCAGAGCTTGTTGTACTTGCTGTGCAAATGTAAACTTCTTACTACAGACTTCCCACTGGAAGGAGGCCCTAGTGTGGAAGGACTACCCTTCTTTGCCTGATTTAACCCAAGCTTCTCCAAATAGCAGTGATCTGAAAATATCTGTTTATCTGGGCACTATAAAGCACTGAGGTAGTAAGAATTGGTCAGAAGTGTCCCAAGAAAAGCAAAGGTCTGGTACTAAGGGTCCAGGATACACAATGAATGGAGATTTATGCAGCTTTTCTGTACAGTCTAGGTGAAATTTATTTAAATTAAAAGAGAGCAAATTGCTGACCCAATTACACAGCCCATCCGTGGCTGACAATAAGGACTGGATGTAATCTCTGTACAGCTTTCTGCTGTGTAGTTCCACGAGTATCCTTTGTTATCAGTTTGAATTTCAGGTATGCCAGAATGGCTGGATAATCATGACCCAGCCAGAGGGCTAGATCACCTGAAGACCTGGTTTCAAGGTTGGCAAATCGGCCCAGAGACAAGGACAATAGTTCTGTAAGCTGTAAGAGAACTGAAGACCAGTTTCCTCTGAACGTGCACCTACTGACTGACTTCAAGGAAGGTCATAACACTAGTTTATTCCTTCTTGGACATCAAATTATCTATGTGAGATTTAGTAATTTTCTTCATCTTCGGAAAAATCTCTGTGCAGCTTTTTAATTTTCTGTAACTGTCTTACAAGGATTTGCATATTCCCCTGGATAGTGGATGTAACATCTTATTCTAGTTTTAAGTTTCTTCTTAGCCTTTCTCTCAATGAAGGCAATAAAAGTGTCTCTTCTCTGACCAGCTGCCTGCTTTCGGGATAGGAACCTGTAGCCTTTAAGGCTAAGACTGCATATTAAACCTGGCTGCAACAAATGAATGGTTTTATAGCTTTTCTCGAGGAAGGACAGTATAGGCAGATTGTGCTGGCACAAGTCTTGATTTCCTGGAATTTTAAGCCTATCTAAGGTTGACATAGAAAAATTGCCCAGCATAGATGTGCCTGCAAAACACTATGACACTTTATTTCTATAATCCTTGGCTATATTAAGACATGCCGATTACCACATCTGACATCTTAATTTTGTTACTTGGTTTAATATCTCTAAAGGGACTTAACTTTGCAGAGTGCAGATGTTCATAACTCCGAAACAGGCCTCTTGAAGATGATCTCAAATTGAACAACTAAGCTAACTTTTACATTTCTTAAGCTCTCTGGGGACCCATTTCAAGTGTGGGTCAAGTCCTCCAAGGCAGTAAAGGTCTCCTGGAAGTTGTTCAGTTCTTTCTGAACTCACTATCTTGAAGAGGGGTTAGATGGAACTGCTTTCTCATGCTAAGTAAGCTGAGAAGCTTTACCAGAAGATCAGAGTGAGATACAAAGGGGATACAGTGCTCACATAAATAAGCACATATAAAATAACTCCTGTGCAGCTAGGTTCGCAGTTTCCCTTTTACAGCTACTTTGGCTCCACAGATATGCTAGTTATGGTAGCCTTCATCTATCTGCTCCATATCTTGCCTTTGTGCACTTAATGGTTTCAGGCTCCCTTTGTAGTATTTCTCTTGTCCTGCATTCCTTGAAAACTGCAACATTTCTGCTTTTTTTCTAGCTTTTGGGTGTCTGGAAAAGAATTCTGTCATTCATTCCAACGTGTACTCATTTCTGAGAAGCATAAAAGTGAGTGTCAGGATCACTCATATCTACACTCATATAGAAGTAATTCAAAGTTGTCTTTCCTTCCTGCAGTTAAAACAAAAACAGTCGCCTAGACTGAAAATGTACAGTACCCATAAGCTCTACAGTTTAAAAATATTAAGCTCTCAGCATGATGTAATACTGTGCTTGTTTCTAAACTCAGGTGTGGATTCCCATGCCAAGTTATAGGTAAGTTCTGTAAATGCCAGCATTTGTTCCACCCTTTCTAGTAGTTTAAAGAACTAAGAGTTAAATTTTGCCAAGAGCAGAGGGAGTTGCAATTCACCACAAATGTTTTCTTCTAAAGGCAATTAAGTATTACTAGTCGCTTCACACCCCACACAGAATTTTTTCATTGGCAATGTGAGGCCTTTTAATCCCCATACCACTCTCCTTTGGTAAATGTTTTAAAATATTTACAGCTCTCTGACTTATTATGTTTTACAGAATTCTTAAAGTAAGATATGCATACAAGTAGTAGTATGCAGGCAGCTTTCAAGTGGTATAAGATGTAGCATAATGCCAGAGATGCTTCTGCCAGTGGCAGCACCAGCTGTTGTTGTGGTTGGTAGTGGTACCTGGCAAAAAAATATTTGGGAACTCCCTCCCCTCCAGCCCTTCTCTAATTATCAATAAGAACTCTTTGGATGGCATTTTAAGACAGTGGTTCCCTTAAACACTACAAAGGGCTTTAAGGCCTTGCTGAAATGTAGTCTTAATTTTACAAGGACAAGCGTTTTTTAGAAGTGTTAGGCTTTTGATAACTTATCACAGTTTCTAATGTGTAAATCTCTACTGTCACTTTAATTCCTCTTGCAAACAGAGAAACCATGGAATCAGATTAGTAACTTCCTGCTCTTCTCCTTCGACATGCCCTGTTGACACTTTTGGTAATATATTAAGCTACACAGTAAGATTTTCCAGTTAATTTCTTTTGCAATAATAAGTTAAAAAAACTTGCCTTTGCTGGAAGATCTTCAGTGTTCAGAATAGGCTTGAAAAACAAGAATTGCAAAAACCTGCTTCTCTTGTTATGCATGCTAAACTGCTGTAAAAACTCCAGCAAGCAAATAGCTTCGGATCTGATAGAAACTGACCGGTACTATTGAAGCCAATGAGATTGAACTACTCACAGCAGCTTCCCCAATCATTCAAAGTATCACAAATTTGTATGAACCTATTTAGAATTAGCCATACACGGTGAGAGCTAAAAAAAAATCTGCTTTCAAACATCTTCTGTGGGTGTATATATGCCGCTACTAAATTATGAAAAATACCTTGTAACTGCACAAGTTTTTACAGTTTCATTAAAATATTTAAACCACGATTCATTTGAAATGCTGCTAAAATAATGTGTTTTTTTTTTAAAAAAACCCACCTTTGGATAACTGACTCCTTAAGATGACAACTCTAGCAAAAAGCCAGCTTGAATCAAGATTTCTTTTAAAGAACTGTAGGATCCAAACTTGGGAGTCCAGTGTCTACTCTTTGAGTCTTGCAGTAACACAAAACTTATTGATCGGATATCTCTGTTTTATTTCTATAATCTGACAATCACGAATTATTCTGACTTGATTAAGTGTGTGCAGTATTTTTACATAAATGTTGTAATTAGCACAAAACTGCAGTTTTGTGAACAGCTTGGAAAGGCACTAAAGTGTGAGGAGTTGCCACTTCAGCAGTGATCTTTTTTTGTCATTAGATGACATAATTAACGTCAGTCAGCCAAAGACTAAATAATATGCAAAGCAGTTGAGAAGTCACGTAAGCACAAAAACTGAATGTGTATGTATTTCTGCTGGTCTGAACCTGCCTGTTCCAGACTGGTCATACCATTCCAGGAGCAAGTCCAGCCAACAGGATAACCAGGCTCTCAGGCAGAGTTTGTGCTGTTGCAATCCTGAAGAGATATTATCAAGAATCTGCAACCTTGTTTGCGCTAGCCCTACCACCATTAAAAAGTGAGTAAGGCTTTCTGATGTTACCTGCAAACTTTAAGAAAGAAAACTGGTATTTGCTGCTTTAATTCACCAGCAGTGCAAACCACTCTTTCTAGGTGTATTACTGCTTTGTCTCTTTCAGCTTTAATTTTACATTCAAAAATACCTTTCCTGCAAACTGCAAATCTAAGCAATGTCTTTATATCCCAAATGCTTTTATGATGCTGATTAGCAAGTTCTCAATAGATTAAAATGTTTACTTACCAAATCTGGTTTCAGTTTGTAGGTCAAAGGAAGGGAGTAAAATATGGAGTACAGGGTTGTCACCACAGAGGAGGTCCAAGATTGTCTAACCTCACGGCTTCTGGGAATGCGATGAAGGGTGAACTGGAAAAGAGCACGATAAGCTGAACTGTTATTTTTCCAAGAACATTGCTCCTTCTATAGAGTTATTATATCTGTCTGTGCCAACTTTTTTTTTTTTAAAAACCTAGTTTGGAAATGTTTGGTTATGAAACTTTTCCTTAGATGCCTTATTCAGTGTTGCGTTTAGCATTCCTGGCAATAAAAAAACCCCCAAATACTAAAAAATGTATCTATTTTTTAATGTCTTCTCATGTTACTTTAAAACATTCTTAGCTTAATAAACAATTCAGCTAGAGCAGCTTCACCCACAGTATGTTAACGCAGGGCCCCATCTCGTGGTCACACACGTCTAGGTCTGATTAAACACAGTCCAAACACGATGACTGTCTTCCATCTCATGCCTATTTAAATCCTTCGTGGATTTACACTGCAGAAAATGTAGCAACATTTCTTGGTCAATATCTGGTGCATACTATTAAAAATATAACAGCAAATATCACTGTCCTTTAAATGAGTGCTCAATTGAGTACGCAAAAGATATGCAAGATGAATATTCAAATTATGAAATATCTGCACAAAGAAATAGGAAATAACTTCTTACCATTAAATAAAAGATTAGTTTTAAGAAAAAATTATTTCTTCCTCTGGAAAAATGTAGAGATCATTCACTGTATGTAAAAGGTATCAAATTAATAAAACATGGATTTTTCTCTTTGCCTTGGAACACTAGAATCATAGAATCACAGAATCATCTGGTTGGAAAAGACCTCTGAGATCACTGAGTCCAACCATACCTGTCCGCTTACTAAACCAAGACCCTAAGAAACTCATCTACCCGTCTTTTGAACACCTCCAGGGATGGTGACTCAACCACCTCCCTGGGCAGCCTGTTCCAATGCCTGAGCACCTTTTCAGTGAAGAAATTTTTCCTAATGTCTAGTCTGAACCTCCCCTGGCACAACTTGAGGCCATTTCCTCCCGTCCTATCATTTGTCACTTTAGAGAAGAGAGCAGCACCCACCCCGTCACAACCTCCTTTCAGGCAGTTGTAAACAGTGATGAGGTCTCCCCTCAGCCTCCTCTTCTCCAAGGTAAACAACCCCAACTCCCTCAGCCACTCCTTGTAGGACTTAGGACTTGTTCTCCAGCCCCCTCACCAATCTTGTTGCCCTTCTCCGGATGCACTCCAGCACCTCAAAGTCCTTTCTGTACTGAGTGGCCCAAAAATTTTTTGTTCCCCCTCAAGTTAATTACTAGTTTCCTGAATAGCTGGGGGTTTAATTTATATTTTGTATATTCTTTCAGTTTTAAAACTGTGACCTGTCAGAACAGGCCAACGCTGTGTGATGGCTGCTAAATGGATGAGCATCCATACATATAGGCAATTTACAGCAGTGAGGCTTCCTGCACCCTCCTCGGTTGCTGTTTACCTTGATGTAGAGGAACTACACCTAAGAACTATGGCTACATCAGAAGGCAGTCCTGATGCCAATTAAATTTTTGTCTGTTTTAATGAAAACCAAATATATTGGCTACACAGCTCTGTTCATTGACATTGACGTATTGTTTACATCTGGACAGTGATGACTATCTTGCTTCATATGGGACGGTACATCACTACAACTCTGGAAAAACTCAGATTGGGAGTGAGGGATTCTAAATATCATTATAAATACTGGAAGTTGCCCAGTTACTTCAAATACAGCATCACCAATTAACAAAGCCTATCCCTGGTGACTTGTTCTCAGGAAAGATGATATTGCCAATAGCTATACAAGTAAATACAAATACATCAGTCTTGAATAGCAATAACTGGGGGTTTTTTTATATAAAAGGTGGAAAGGATAAAAATACCTCCAATACTTATAAATTCTGAACATTAAGTTAATTTTCTTGACTGAAATTATCCTGTTTCATTGTGATAAGGTTCTTTAGTTGCTGTGATTCTGGAAGGCATTAACAGATGTTACTAACTGGTTGTTTTATGTTTATTGCAGGTGTTGAAACTCCAACTGGATTAGTCTGACAATAGAATATGGAAAAATAAACATGCCCCCTGCTCCTCATTCAACAGGATCCTTGTTATCACTGCCTCTCTGTTTCTTAAAGCTCTGGAAGTGTTCAGGTGATAAAAGAAATGCTATAAGTGGAGTTTAGACCCTTGCATAGTATTCAGTCTTCAAAGAAATATGTGTGCGAAGGTGGTTTTAGGCAGATTGGGTTTCAATGGAACTATTCAGATGCTTCCTTCACTGTCACGATGGTGTTAAACAGTATTTGCCAGAAAACTGTACACGATTTTCTTCATCAGAACAAAAACAATTTCAGCAAAACTTGGCAGGAATCCCAAACAGCATCAAAGCACAAATTTACTTCTAGAATTCAAGGAAGCATCGAGCTGATTTTATCTATACTCTTCAAAAAACATGCTTGAAACTTTGCACATTAGTGTCTATGTCATATGTATGGATTTTTTGTTGGTGGTGTTTGTCTGTTTAAAAGCCACTGCCAGATGCTTCTGCGATCCCAGCCTCTCATCTGATGGAGTACTGTCAGTATTCCAGACAAAGGTACCTCCTGCACCTTTCACTGGAAATCTGCATGGTGTGTTTGACACCAGAAACAGACAAGTTGTTCTGCTATCTTCTGTGGTGTCATATGTTTGCATTTATTTTCCTTACATCTGTGGTTGAGTCAGAAACCTTTTTGTTATTTGAAGACAAATGTTCCAAACTGGCAAGCCCACAGTGGTTGACTGGGGACTGCAATTTCATAACCAGTGTAGCCCTTTTCCTAGTTAATATTGTTGTTTTGCAAGCACGCAAGGGGAAGTAGGTGGAAAATCACCACGACTATGAATTATTATCATATGCTCAACTGAATATACTGCAATGCTTGCAAAGAAACTGGGTTTATATATTTGCTTTTCCTGCTGAGGAACAAGATTTCTTAGCATGATATCTCTCATGAAACATAAACTAGAAAAGAACACATGGTCTGATGAGCATTGTGTAAAGGTTAATTTGGTTGCTCATCTTGGACATGAGAAATGGAGGTAACAGGTCCACTGAAGAATTAATTTTCTTCAGTCAATAAATCTGCTGCTAGAGTAGGTCAGCAGGAGATGAAGAAGGTTTTCTGTGCTGATCGCCAAAGGAGCCCTGAGTAACAGCTCTGGGGCATCCATGTAGAACGGTTGTGGTTACAGGTTGGGGACAACAAAGAGGCAAGTGATAGCAGGACCAGAGACTTTTCATATGAGGCATTTCGGAATTTTTTTTCAATGGACATAGTGGGTAGAGGTGCAGAATTTTGCGTCTTGTAAGCGAGAAGCTAGTTCTGGCTTCTTTTCCTTCTTCCTGAGTACCGTAGCTTTTAGAACTGGGCTCAAGCACAAATCAAAAAGAGAAACTGGTTATATTCGTGGGTTTCTTCATACCAGAATTTGTTAGATGTATACAGTGTTTTTCTCTTAGGTCATTACTGTAATGTGTCCTCTGCCCAGTTCTTAGTTTAGAAAAAATTTACTTCCTCGACAAGATGAGGAAGAGAACAACCATGGGTTGAACCATTCAGACTTTTCCTTTTTATTTATTCAATGCTGCAAGAAGCCACCAACATGCGATTTTTAAATGCTTGATGATGTATAGCGCCAAAATGCATACTACTTGAAAGTGCAGTCTGAAAGCTAGCAAATACGTGTTATAGGCACATGACCTCTTACATTCAAAAATTATCTTCCATTTTCACTCTAAATATTTTTGCTCAGTGGGAAAAGAATGGCCAAAGGAAAATGAGCATCTGCTATCCAGACATCAAACTCAGATGCAGCCAAAAATGTTCCTCTGGCTTTCAGTGTTGAAGGAAAATATAACTACATCATCTCTTAGTGGTTGGAGGGGGTATGAAAGGGAAGTTGTTTAGCAAAGCTAAGTGAACTAGTGGCAAACTGCATAATCTCTTAATACTCAAAATATGATTTTAAAGAAATGTAATAATTTAAGGTTGGACATTTTTCAGATAAGTGAGTATGACTGTGTGAATAACTAATTACCAAACAAGTTTCTCTGAGCAGGAAAGACCTTCGGTCACTTGACTAAACTTTCATCCTTGCTGCACAGTGAGAGAAGAGACTGCCACGTTCAATTGTAAATCAAGTCATCCTCACTTGATTCAGCTGCTTGTGGTAGGCAAGAAACTTCAGTCTTCCAAAGTAAAAATCAGGTAAGCAAACTTAGAAATGTCATTCCTAAGTGAGCCTATCACTTACTGTAGCAGCAGTTGCTTTACATTAAAAGAGTTTATTCTGAAAATCATTGGTACAATGTTTGTCCCAGTATCACTGCTGAAGACAATGGAAATATCAGAAGTATATGATATGAAATAAATTCCATGTAAATAATTAACTTATTCCGTGCTGTACTACTTGCTTAAAAAGGACTAAGATTTTTGTAGTCAGAACATTCATTTCCATTGGACTCATTCCAATTTTTAAATAAAAATATAATCTTTCTACTCATTTCACATGACATCAGACCACACTTTAAGTCACCAGAGTCATACTGCTGTCTGATAATCATACAGCAAACTAGCTCTAAGCAAACAAACATTTGATAAAAAGATAAACAAGATATTTTCATGATCTTTTCGTTATTTTCAGGAGTTCCCCATTTGCTCAGGTCATCAACCAGAAAACATTCTCTGACATTAAGAGGTATTGCATAATTTTTAAACACGTGTAACCAATGCTTTATTTTAAATCCAACCAAAACAAAGTCTGTAAGCACAAAAATAATACAATTAGAATTAAGACTTTCTTAGATAAAACATTTCTAGATCCCATTAATTTAAAATTTACATTACGTCACTAAGGGAAATGTTAGACTGAAAAACAGAAGGAAAAAAACCCACCATATTTCTGTCCCAGTATTTTTATAGCTACAAATAACATTCAGATGGCTAGTTGTTTTACGAAATTAAATGATATTTACTTTCAGCTTGTTCCTGAACAAGAGACAGCCTTCTTTGTACAGTCACTTTCACTACAATTACACTCCCTCCTTGCTTTAAAAGGATTAACAAGTTAACAGGAGGTAAAGACCATTTTAAGACAAAGTAGGGAAGGTGGCAGTGAAAACTGGTAGCAAGGATGGCATTTGCCATGTTTATGTATATTTGCTTTGCATTTTCAGTGTCTCTTTAATACAGCATTAATCAATACTGTTTATTTAGTTCATTTTAGAAATTTAAAAACCAGTATGTACAGAATGGCACTTTTAGCTGAGCTTTAGTTGAAGTGATTACCAATACCTACAAAACGAAAAGCACCTGCTGATCTTAAAAATATCCTTTTAAAGAATCACTTCCAAACTGCCTTGAAACAGAATGTCATGCTAAGATCATTTTATCTTACAAGAGCATATTTAACAAGTTACCTGTGAATTGGAGAATGTTTCAGACCTTTTTTGTTCAAAAGAACGTATTTTAGCTTCACTCATCTGATCTGAGTCTGCAAAAATATAATGTCTAGGAGAGTACGACTCTGACAAACAGCTAAGTAACCTCAGGATTTCTGTTGTGTGCCCACCTGTAAAAACAAAATAAACTGCAGTTAATACATGAAAAAAATTGTAACTTTCCGTTTCTTCAGCTGAATCAGTCACTTCTTTTAAAAATTATTAGTACTATTATCAGTCACGTGGGAGTAAACGATTAAATTAGAGGATGGTTGAAACTGTTTAAATAAAGTGAACACAATTCAGCTCCCACTGATGTTATATTGATGAATGCTTTTCAGTTAAAGGGGATTGAGCCAGGATCACCCAGAAGCACAAGATTTGCATTTAACATTCCGTAAACAATGCAAAAACAACTGGGCAAAGAGTTATACTGTAGTCCCTACCCAAAAGCCATAACATGTCGTAATGGTCAAAATGAAGCTCAGAACTGCGTCGTAGAAGCTTTACTCCCACTGACTCTAACCACCGTTCAGTCCTATGACCTGGAAAAGCAGGGGCTGCACTATCCCAGCTCATAAAATTGAAATAAAGCAGGTAGGAATTCCACTCTACAGCTATGCCAGTGTCTTTCTGAGTGCTGACAGAAGCAGCAGCCCAGCTCCAGCCAAGTGCTTTAACTACTGCCCTGGAGCAGGTGTTGACAACCTTCTAACTGCAAGGTCACTATGTTCAGGTAACTAAATTGGCACTAACCTGGAGAGAAGGGGAGGGTGTACTCATTGCGGTTTTGGGGATCAAGGTTAATTATTTTTTGTCAGTTGAGTTTCCTGAACCAGACTTACAGGAACACTTGTAACAGCAGAAGAGAGGAGAGGGAAGATTGTGCGCATAGGTAAGGTGGATCTGGATCACATGTTATCTGTTGGGCTGAATTAGCTTAACACCAAATCGCACCCATAAGTACCTGCTTAAGCATTCATTGGATTTACTCTGCTGGAAGTTGCAGACCAAAACAGTACACAAAATGTATTCCTACCTGCCTCCTGCTGTCCAGTGCCATCAGCCTCCTATAAGATCTTTGCTGTAGAAGTAACAGTATCACAGTATCACAGTATCATAAGGTTGGAAAAGACCTTTGAGATCATCGAGTCCAACCTATGACCCAACACCTACACCTACTCCTACTCCTACTTGTCAACTACACCATGGCACTAAGTGCCTCATCCAAATTTTCTTTGAACACCTCCAGGGATGGTGACTCGACCACCTCCCTAGGCAGCGCATTCCAATGAACAATTACCCTCTCAGTGAAGAATTTCTTCCTAATGTCAATCCTAAACCTCCCCTGGCGAAGCTTGAGACCATGTCCTCTCGTTCTGTCACTGGTCGCCTGAGAGAAGAGTCCAACTCCTGCCTCACCACAACCTCCCTTTAGGTAGTTGTAGAGAGCAATAGGGTCTCCCCTGAGCCTCCTCTTCTCCAGGCTAAACAACCCCAGCTCCCTCAGTCGCTCCTCATAAGGCTTGTGCTCCAGCCCCTTCACCATCCTCGTCGCTCTCCTCTGGACACACTCCAGCATCTCAACATCCTTCTTAAACTGAGGGGCCCAGAACTGGACACAGCACTCAAGGTGCGGCCTGACCAGTGCTGAGCATAAGGGGATGATGACCTCTCTAGTCCTGCTGGCCGCACTGTTCCTGATGCGGGCTCAAGATACCATTGGCCTTCTTTGCCACTTGGGCACACTGCTGGCTCATGTTGAGTTTCCTGTCCACCAGCACTCCCAAGTCCCTTTCCGCCTGACTGCTCTCCAGCCACTCTGCACTCAGTCTAGAGCTCTGCATGGGGTTCTTGTGTCCAAAGTGTAGGACCCGGCACTTGGACTTGTTCAACCTCATGCTATTGGAGTCAGCCCATCTCTCCGGCCTGTCAAGTTCCCTCTGTAGGGCCTTCCTACCTTCCAGCAGATGGACACTTCCTCCCAGCTTGGTGTCATCTGCGAACTTGCTGATGAAGGACTCGATCCCCTCATCCAGATCATCAATGAAGATATTAAACAGGACCGGGCCCAGCACCGAACCCTGGGGAACACCACTAGTGACCGGCCGCCAGCTGGATGGGACACCATTCATTACCACCCTTTGGGCTCGGCCATCCAACCAATTGCTAACCCAGCACAGAACATTCCTGTCCAAGCCACGGGCTGCCAGCTTCTCCAGGAGTCTGCTGTGGGAGACAGTGTCAAAGGTCTTGCTGAAGTCCCGGAACACTACATCCACAGCCTTCCTCTCGTCCACCAGGTGAGTTACGTGGTCGTAAAAGGAGATCAGGTTGGTCAAGCAGGACCTGCCCCTCCTAAATCCATGCTGGCTGGGCCTGATCTCTCAGTCATTCCTCAGGTGCTGCATGATCGCACCCAGGATTATCCGCTCCATAATTTTGCCTGGGACCGAGGTCAGGCTGACAGGTCTGTAGTTACCTGGATCGTCCCTACGGCCCTTCTTGTGGATGGGTGTCATGTTGGCCAACTTCCAGTCTTCTGGGACTTCACCAGTGAGCCAGGACTGCTGATAAATGATGGAAAGCAGCTTAGCAAGCTCATCCGCCAGCTCTCTCATCACCCTAGGATGGATCCCACCAGGCCCCATAGACTTATGAGGATCCAAGTGGCTCAGCAGGTCTCTGACTTCTTCGTCCTGGATGACGGGGGGGCTGTATTGCACCCCGCCCCTATCCACCGCTTCAGTAGACCAGTTGTCCAGAGAACAATCTGCCTTACTGTTGAAAACTGAGGTGAAGAAGGCATTAAGCACCTCAGCTTTTTCCTCATCTTTGTTACTGTATTTCCCTCAGTGGTCGATAAGGATTGAAGGTTGTCGCTGCACTTTTTTCTGCCGTTAATATATTTGAAAAAGCTCTTCTTGTTGTCCTTAACACAAGTGGTCAATTTAAGCTCCAACTGGGCTTTTGCCTCCCTAATTTTCTTCCTACACGACTTGACAGTATTTTTGAACACAACCTGACTCACCTGCCCTTCTTTCCAAAGGCGATACACCCTCTTTTTTTCACTGAGCTCCTTCGAAAGCTCCTTACTCATCCAGGCCGGCCGTCTGCCCCTGCGGCTCATCTTAGAGCACATCGGGACAGCCTGCTCCTGCGCCTTGAAGACTTCATTCTTAAAGTACGTCCAGCCTTCCTGGACCCCCTTGCTTTTAAGAACTATCTCCCAGGGTACTCTCCTGACTAGTTCCTTATATAACTTGAAATCAGCACACCGAAAAGTCTTAACGGTCGTCCTGGTTTTGCTCTTCTTTGTTCCATTGTTAATGGAAAACTCAATTATCTCGTGGTCACTGCAGCCCAGACAGCCTCCAACCACAACATCACCCATCAGCCCTTCTCTATTGGTAAACAGCAAGTCAAGGAGAGCCTCACCCCTGGTAGGCTCACTCACCAGCTGTGACAAGAAGCAGTCCTCAATACACTCCAAGAACCTTCTGGACTGCCTCCTCTCAGCTGTGTTAAGTTCCCAGCAGATATCTGGGAGATTAAAGTCTCCTAGAAGAACAAGGGCAGACGATCTCGAGGCAACTTCCAGTTGCTTAAACAACAAAAGGTCCATCTCTTCCTCCTGGTCGGGCGGTCTGTAACACACTCCAACCAGGATGTTGGTCTTGCTTGCCCCTCTTACTCTTACCCATAGACTCTCAATCTGATCATCCCCGATCTCAAGTTCTACAGCGTCAAGGGTTTCCTTGGTGTACAGGGCCACCCCTCCACCCCTTCCCTCTCACCTGTCTCTCCTGAAGAGTTTGTAACCTTCCAGTCAAGCAATCAGCTGTGAAACCACAGACAAGCAGCAAGAGCTATGCTGCTGCACTAGATACGAGAGTTTGCCAGCTTATTTTAGAATTTCATGCAGTATTTCTCAACCATTTCTGGAGAGATTGTCTCACAAGCAATGGTTTGTTGAAGCTTTCACAAATGTTAATGCAATCATCTATTTGATAACTATTCACTGAAGAGCAGGATAGTTCTATTTCAAAAAAATCTTGAACATTATATCATGTTCAATTCAAAACTGACTTATGAATTGTTTCACTTCGTAAACTTATCTATAGGGAATGTACTCTTTTAACATGCACAAACTAGATTTCAAAGGACCAAAGGAAAACAAGTACATTTCCAGCCGAAGTTGGAAGTAAAGATGACATGAAAAATTATAAAACTGTCAGTAATAATCCTTGGATTACTACTCAGTTAGTCAGTGGCAAAACCCACAGGGATACAGAGGTGATGAAGTCAAAGTTTGCTCGGATTTGTCCACCACAAATTTTCAAGGCAGTCTACTTTTTGGTGGGCAAATGAATTGCCATGCCACTCTGGGGAGATGACAAGGAGTGGGAGATGACAAGGAGTAGGAGATGTGTGTGTGTTCCTGTAGTGTGGGGTGACAGCCATGGGCAGCAGCACCTCCTCTGACAGACTTATATTAGGCTCTTGTAAGCGAACAACAGAAATTGTAGTGCAGGTGAAATTATGGCAGTATCCCATATGTAAGGGGTGGACCCATCCTGGGAAAGCCTTGCCCTGAAGCGCTATTAACAGTTTTCTGTCAGAAGCACAGGCAGCAGCACAGGTCTGTCTGGCACCAGTGTCAGTCAATACAATCGTCAGGGGATTCAGTGAAACGCAGGTGCTATCTGAGGGAAAGGTTCAGAAACCAAATTGTCAGATGCACACATGGATGAAAATGCCCCAAATAAAGATGAAGTTTAACAATCACAGAATGACAGAATCTTTAAGGTTGGAAAAGACTTCTAAGATCATAAGGTCCAACCATCAACACACCACCACCGTGCCTACTAGACCATGTGCCGAAGTGCCATGTTTACACATATTCTGAGCCCCTCCAGGGATGGTGACTCCACCACCTCCTCGAGCAGCCTGTGCCACGGCTTCCCCACTCTTTCAGTAAACATTTTTCCCTAATGCCCCATCTAAACTACGTGGCAAACCTAAGGCCGTTTCTTCTCTTCCTATCATCTGCTACTCGGTTGAAGAGACCAACACCCACTTCGCTACAACCTCCTCTCATGAGCGCAATTTCTCAAATCAAGGACTAAAACACCCAAAGACAGGCGGCAGCCCCCAAGGGGTCGAACCGGAACCGGGACCAGGTGGGCGCCCGGGGGCCCGCCGCGGCTGCTCCCGCCGCAGGGCCCTTGAACTACAACTCCCGGCATGCACCGGGGCACAGAGGCAGGCTGCACGCCTGCACCTCCGCCGCGCTGCACGCCGGGAGTTGTAGTTCCCGGGCCCTACAGCGGGCCCCCAGCTGCGCGACCCGCTCCCGCTGGCAGCACAACCCCTACTCACCGGAGCCGGCCACCACCAGGAGCCTGAGTGGAGGCGTGCGCCGGCCGCGGCGCCGCCTCGCCAGCACCGCCATGGGGACGAGCAGTAAGGGAAGAAGAAGGGCGACAGGCAGCAGATGCTCCATGGCGCAGCCGGAGCCGCCCCGCGCCGCAGCGTACGGCGGCCGGCGTGGCTCAACCTTCCGCACGTCTCTGTCCCTGCCCCAGCGCTGCGGATGCTTTGGTCCATTGGTAAACGGGGAAATGCAAACTGAAGGAGCAGGCGTGTGGCTCCACTGACACGATTCCTGCGGGAATCTGCAGGCATGCACAGGGATAATCGTTATCCAGGTATGTGTGCACACACGGAACTGTAATTTCACATAGCCTACAATAATGCGTAACATAAAGAATATTAATGCTTCACTGCCTCTCAGGATTCCTGTTTTCATTCATTTCAATACTCCAGTTTTTTGTTTCATTAAGAAGTGTGGAGCAATGGATCAGCACTCTTTTCATCTCTGTCAGCATCCAGCCTTTGTTGCAGAGATTGTGATGATTCAACTGCTGGACTAATCTCGGATGAGATGTGTGCTTGCTAAAAGAGTAATTCCATTTTATGATTAGGAAACAGTAGAGTTTTTTCGTTTTGTCCTCAGATTATCTGCCAGGGACCAAGGCCCTCCTCTTGGCCAGCAAATCGGGATCAATGAACTCTAGAACCTTTTGGAGTGGTTTGACACCATTGCTTTATGGGGTGACTTGTCAAGCGTACAAAACATGACAGCTGTGCGCGTGCACCTCAAGGGCACAAACAGCAGAGATGAAACACATTGCAATCCTGCATCTACCAGCCATGGTTTCTCTGATTGGTTTTTTTCCCCTTGTTCATTCTGAATGAGTTGTATTTTCTGTAGCTCTACCAGCCTTGGAAGCTGAACATTTCTTTCTGATTTTTAAGAAAAACTTGTGGCATGGATTCCAGTGGTTATTGTGTAATTTACAAGTAAAATATATACTTTCTAGCTACTATTTCCTATCTTAGGATCTGAAGTCAAGTTACTTCTCCCAGGTAACAATTTAATAGGACGAGAGGAAATCGCCTCAAGTTGCACCAGGATAGGTTTAAATTGGATATTAGGAAAAATTTCTTTACTGAAAGAGTGCTGAAGCATTGGACCAGGCTGCCCAGGGATGTGGTAGAGTCGCCATTCCTAGAGGTGTTCAAAATACATGTAGATGTGGCACTTTGGGACATGGTTATTAGGCGTGGTGGTGTTGGGGTGATGGTTGTACTTAATGATCTCAGAGGTTTGTTACAACCTTAGCAATTATATGATTGTATAAATCTTTCTGATTCATGTCTTACAGCTCTACAGATTATGTTTTGGTTTTCTTTGTATGAGTGCAACATATAATTTTGTGGTTGTTTTAAGCAGACACTATTAAAAACGGTGTTACCATGGTAAGGTCTTCCGCCCAAATGAACAACCTCACAAAAAATATCTCACTGCTTAATCACTGTTGGCATTTGGAAACAAAAAGGTTTTAATTAATAGTTTTGTAGATGATACATGAATTTCATTTTGCTTCCACTTAATCAGCTACATAAAGCTAATAATAAAGGACAGTAGGGATGCAAGGCTCTAAATTACAGAAGAAAGAGTAGGAAAGCACCACAGTCCCTTTATAAAAAATAAACTATTTTGCTAAAACAAGACAGTAAGATTTGTAAGCAATTTAAATACTAATTTTGTCTATGTTGATCTTTCCCCTCTTGCACCTTCTTCAGTGGAAATAATCTCATTGATGTAGAATGTATCTCAGGTTGCCACAGGGAGTGTAGCTAACAGTTGTTTTATTTAAGGATTTCTTTACCAAGGCTTTTTTATATCTTCCTTTTGCTCTTATTTTACCTGCCGTAAGAGGTGTTTAAGAACTGCTTTTTATTAGGCATTTTATTCAGAAAAACAATCCTAGAATTTCAGCAGCAGAGAGGGATATAGAAACCTTCAACTTTGTTTCTCCTTTTAATGTTCTCTCTTCTCTATGTATGCACTTCCCCTTCTTAGAAAGAATTCTTCTGTAAGGCTCTTTGGTGAAATTCATGAGAAACTGACCCCAAACCAGTAGAGTTGGAAAGGTGGGGTTTTTTGCTAGGCAAAAACTAGAGAAAAAATAATAGAGGGGTAAACACATGTTCTTTGGAGTAGGAAACTGAGGATCTGGCAGTTCCTTGGAAACAAAGCATCCTGACTTTTAAGGGAGCATAAAAAGCTAACCAGTGTGTTTGCCTCATAAACTCCTAGAACAAGTTCTTGAAGTGATCTTACTCATTGGTGGTAATTCTGCTTGAACAAAGAATATAGCTTTCAAGTAGTTTCCACAGCAGACTGCAAGGCTTGAGGGAAGAGTGAAGAGTTTAGTGGTTAAAATAACTATTTGAAGATTGAAGCAGCTTCGGTGCCATGAAGTTTTGCAGTCTCTTTTTTCTGAGTAGAGCTCATGAAGATCCCATTTGCAGTATAACACAATCAATTACGTATTTTCTCAGTAGGACATAGGTGTAGTTGTGTTTTTTCACCATGGCAACTCCCTGATCACTTGATACAGACAACGTTGTGGATCAGGGAGACTTCAGTCCAAGAATTGGAAGAGTCGTAGAGCAAGCAGGTTGCTCTCTGCTCATTTAACTGTGCTGCATGCTTAGTGATAGATTCCCGTGTGTCAGGTACTGTAAGTGAATGTGTAACCTGTTTGTTTGGGAGGAAGCAGTGCACTTGCCCTGAAACGTCATTGTCAGAAAGTGATGAAAGGGCAGTAATTACAAGGGCAGTCTCTGATACCTCTGTGACTGATGCAGGGAGTTATAGCTTTGAAATTCTGTACTGATGGAGAAACAAACCACACTTATTCTAAATAATTGATCACCATGGTCCAAAAGAAAACTCTGTCACTCTTGAGTAGAAAATAAAGGTTTTAATAAACCTTATATAAACCTTTTTATAAACCTTCACTTACCACTTGTGAGACAACGTTCCGAAGAAAAACCTACTGCCATCGTTTTTATATGTGAACAATCTCTGTGGAAGCTTGCTGGTACATCTGGTGTGTGTCTCCTTTGAAAGTTACACTGGTGAGTACGTACTTGGTAGTTTCAGTTAATTTTTTTTCTCCAATAGGAAAGGCTGCATTTGGAATGTAAACAAATGGAGTCTTTTTTCCTGAAATGAAATGTGGGCAGCTTTGGCCATCTAATGGTCAGCTGCGTTCTGACATTCCACTTTTAAGTGATCTGACTTTAACTGTTAGAGAGTATTTCCTTGCAGCTTCAATACACGTTATGTTCATGACTTAACTGACATTTTGAATTTTTTTTCTTCTAATTTGCATTTCTAAAAGTAGACCTGTGAATAAGACTGATTTTCCTGTTGCTTTCTTAAATTATGTCATTATGCCTTGTTTTGGCTTAGAGTGCAGCTCCACGAACAGTTGCATCAACACAACTGAGGGGTAATCTTGCAAAATGGTAGGAGGACGTGAGTGAGGAAGGAACCTCTTAGTCAGGCTTTGCTACTGGAAAAATTGTAGTGTGGAGCCATTTATCGTGTTAAACCTCAGCCATGTATTAAATTTATGTAAATATTAGTCTTAGTTTCTGCATGCAATTTTGTAAGAAAAGTGATTTGAAAAACAAGATATGTTGTATAAGTAAACTTGATGTTCTGCAGAAAACAATATTTCTTTTTATGTGCTTTGGGTGTTTTTAGAAACATAAAGAACAGTAACATTTTGCTCTTTGATTAGAGAAAACCTGAAGACTTATGACTGTGTTTCTAATTATTCTTCTTTCATATGAGAAATGCAAGCTATATCTGGAAGATTCTAAAACAGTAACAACATTCTAAGTGTTGCAAAATGTTCTGCTGTTGGGAAGGAAAGGGTTTTTTAATTATATCAGTGGACTAAACCATTGGGATCAACTCGGGACAAGATAGAGACGGCAGCTGATAAATATATGAGCTACAGGCTGATCTCACTTGATAGCAGAATTAGGATGTTATCAGAGCCAGTCTGTGGCGAAATGTGTCCCTTTTAGCAGTGGTTACTTTCAATTACTTCGGGCTAAGGGCAGTTTTACTTTCTTGTGAGTCGTTACAATTATAGGAATGTAATCTTAGAAGTCCTGATTTGTATTTGTAATCAATAATATCTGTAATATTTACGTTAATGTTACAGTTAGTGCAGTGCTTCCTGGTATAACAATGCTTCTCATGTATATTAAAGAGGACGCTCATTTGTTTAGATACAAAGATGTAGCATTTGCAAACACTTAAACACTGCTTGTCCTAAATAGCCAAAATAGGTGGAACCAAATTCCCCAAATAATAAGATTTATTCTCTATTAAAATTGAATTATTTCTTCTATTCACGTTTGCCATTCTTTGCACTTCAATTCACAGTGGTTTGCTGTGGTGTCTTAACTCTGCCCGTAGTGACAGACAACAAAGAGCTTGTGAGTTTAAACCAACTCAATAAATAAGATGTGCCTCCCTCCCACTATTTAAAGATTTCCCTCTTTCTGGCAATGCTGTATATAGTCTTTGGAAGTGGGGGAGGAGGGAGGAGGTTGTTTTTAGAAATTTGTCTGGGTGTAAATATCATGTATGAATTTAGAATCAAAGGAGCAATGGGTAGGGAAAATGTTTTTCTCTAGCAGGTGTGAGCCGCACTGCCAGCTTATGTTTCTTTAACCTACAACATGTGACAACGTGGCTAGAGAACTGGTGTGGGTGGCTTTGATCACACAAGGTTTGGTAACCATTCGGGCACATTCTGAGTGTGAGTTTATGAAGCAAGAATGTTTGCAGTAGACAGCACCAAAATTGCGTATTGCAACTTGCTGCAATTACTGGATAGCACATTCAGGGAGCAGTCCCTGAAACCTAATGTAAACTAATGTTCTTCTGTCTATTCAAAAAGCCAGGAGAAAGAAACTGCTGTTTCACATCATAAAAAGTACAGAGCGCCCTGGAGTTCATGAGGTGCCTCTGGCCCTTCAGCCTATAAAAGTAAGGCCTTTTCTAAAAGTACTCCTAAAAATAGATTTGGAGTCTGTTATTGTCTTCCTAGAGATAGATCTTCGAATCTGTTTGTAATGTTAAATGAAAACTGCAGGGTACTTAGGGGTTAGGATGTAGGGTTCTCTACATATCCATTGCTGCTTTTTGACTGGGGTTTTCCTGAGTTTTCTATGGATCTGTAGGGAGGATGAGGAGAAATGCATATTTGTTTAGTCCTGGATTCCTGCTTTCAGAAAACTGGCCATTGCTTGTGCAGGGAGATAGCCTTGTCTCGTCTAGCAGCTTGTGTCAGCGTGTACCTTTTTTCTCTCTCAGACTGAATGTCCGGTAGTTGGGGAGTTGCCGCTGCCATCATAGGTCATCTTCTGCATTCCAGTACTCGGCTCTCAGCATTCTTAGGCTTGAGAAAAAGACTGCTCACTCTTCTATGCTCTCTCATAGAATCATAGAATGTCCTGAGTTGGAAAGGGCCCACAAGGATCATCGAGTCCAACTCCTGTCCCTGCACAGGACAACCCCAACGTTCACAACCTGTGTCAGGGCATTGGCCAAATGCTTCTGGAATATTGTCAGGCTTGGTGCCGTGACTGCTTTCCTGGGGAGCTGTTCCAGTGCTCCACCCACCCTCTGGGTGAAGAACCTTTTCCTAATGTCCAGCCTAACCCTCCCCTGGCACATCTTCCTGCCATTGCCTCAGGTCTCTCTCCATCCTCTCCTTACAAACATACAAAATGCGTCAGAACTGATAGTCCTCCACTGTAAAGACAGGTTCCTGAGTTGAAAGTAAGTTTAGTTTTCTGAGCTGTTTAGATTTCTGAAGGTCTAGCATAGAGTTAAGGACATGCTGGAGCTGGAAAGAGATGAAGTGTTCTGGTTTTGCTCTACACAGTCTTTCATTTTCATTTCCTTCCATTTTCCTTGAGTCTTCTCTTTTGTGCAGTTTTGTTTAAAAATATGTCATTTATTGACTATTGTTTTGAGGATGCTGCCAGGTATGGCTATAGATTTGGGAATTTGTCCCAATCCAATTAAAGTCAATTGAACGTAATGACTCCACTAGTTCTCAATTGAAAGAAATTGATTTCTTTTTAGAGTTTGCAAAGGCTGGCCAAGTTGTCTCAGCATTTTCATTTCTATGCGTTTGTATATAATTCAAGGCAAAATATTAAAATTTTCAAATCTGAAATCCCTTCTATTACTTGTATCTGGTTAGGTAAAAATATGTAAGATGTCAAGCACAGTGAAACGTTATCAAAAAGCTGTCACAGTTGAAAGTCCAGCTATATACAGTATAATTCACCTTCTGCACTACCTTTTAACAGTCTTTAATTATGTGATGACATAAAATCTAAACCCAGATACTCTTCACTTACATTTTTTCATCAACCACACGTGTTGCCTAACGCTGTTATCTCTATGCTTGACAGTACAAGAAAAGAATGTCCTTGTCTATATCACTGATTAAAAATGAATGTTAGGAAATTATACACCATTTGCACTAGTTATTGTGAATTTAATGCATTGTTAAGGTGTCAAGAGAGTGGATTGATTCTTTTTGTTGTGAATTAAACAGTGCTAATGAGACAATTGTTTAGAGTTAAGTTATGGTATTAACTATTTTGCTGACTGATGATTAATATATTACTGAAAAGAAGTGTTATGCATGCGGAATCACTTGGGAGTTTTCATGGCAGCTTCTGATTTACTACCGCTGACCAAAGACAAGTAAATAATAGAAATAATTTCCAATTAGGGATCTTACAAATGATTTAATATTCTTTCCAGAATTCTTTGAAGACAAACTATGTTGTCTTTTTGATTGTACCTTTGTGTTTGAAGACTGGTATAACTGTAAATACAAGTGATTCTTAAGTGGATAAGAGTCAAGCCAACAGCTTGTTGAAGTTTCTATTATTAGTTTTCCATTATTGAGAAACTGTTTGTAAGGTAAATTGCAATCATCTTTGAAGAGTACTGTACACACACAGGAAATAAAAGTTTGTTCAAAGTGAAAAAGAAGAGTTACTGCCCTGGACTTGCTACCTTCTTCCTCTGTTGTTTATTTTTGTGATTAAGAATCAAATCACAAGAAGTCTTGATTCCACAGTGGCAATGTGGGATGAAGTACTGTGTTCTTGTCTACATTATTTTGGTTTTATATTGTTACTCCATGTAGGAATTCTTTGGGACAGACACTATGCAAAAGTCAGATGAAAAGACTGTGCCTGTTTTAAGGTGATTTATTGAAATATGTATTTTTTTAATGAAAAATTAATTACACGAGGTGCAAAGCATTACCTGCTGCAGCACCTGGCTTCATGTATTTTTCCATAGAATAGCTTGGCGTGTAAGAGTTGGTTCAGTGCCCGGATGGCCTGTATACTCGAGTATCAAATTTGCAGAATTCTGAATGTCACAGACTTGCTGCGTGGTAGGTCTGGCATATCCAGTGAGTCAGAGATGTCTGTCTAACACTCGGTGCATATGCGCGGAGGACAGTATGCCCAGAACATATCTGACTTATGCACTGCAGCACATGGCATTGGACTAGAACATCTCATTCAGCCTACGTGCAGGTATTGTTGCCCAAGATATTCTAAATCTAAAAGTTTCCACTTTCAGTGGGGAGATTCCTGTTTCCACCTGTGCAGAATTTACACACAGGAAAAAAGGATATCACCAGAAGACCTCCTGACATGTAATGTCCGTTGTTCAGCAAATCAAATGAACAGGTGCTGAAATGTTAGCTCTTTAAGCAGTACCAGTAGAATTATTACCACAAAATGTGTGTACACCACAAAATAAAAGTAAATGTGCAACACTGGGAAAAAAACCCCCACCAACAGCAAACCAAGATGATGTAATTAGTGTATATTACAATGCAATTTTCCTACAATCTATTCAATTACACGATATACTTGGTTCAATTCACAAAGAGATTGCTCAAAGCTGTTTATATATATAGCATGATACATTGTTATGGTGAAACTCTTCCACCTTGGCACTACTTTTGTATTTTTCTTTATTTTTAGTTATCATTGAGTTTTATATTTTTTTTCCTGAAGTTTATGGATACTTGAGTATGTCAGAGTGAGTCTTGCTCATCGGCAAAAACACATATGGTATTGAATCGTGTTATTGGAAATGGAAACCTAAAAAATTCCTCTCTTGATCTGAAAGGCAAGCTTTAGTTCTGGGTTTTAGCACTGATGTATTTAAATGTACTGTTTCTTCTCTCTTTTGTATCTTTCTTAGCAGGACTACTGTCTTAGATCTTAGGTTTGGAAGTCACAGTACTGAGCGTGGTCTCTTTCATATGGCTAGAAATGCACAGAAGCACAGAAATCTGCCGCTATGAAATAACATGCAGATCAAGGCTATAGAGAGGAAGGAAGGTCACTATGCCTGCTGAGATCAATGGAAGCTAAAAATTAAAACTGTAGGTAAGAAGCTAGAATTGTGCTAATACAAAATTTGCAAATATATAATTACAATATTAACAAGTGATACTGCTAGAAGCAGAGTCTTTGCTAAGAGACATTACTAGCAATAAAATAGAAATGAATAGTACATTCTGAAGCTCCTAAATTGTCAAAATTAGGACATAAAATGTATCTCCATTTGCAGCAATATACTGCACCACTCTAATATCTACCCCAAAATGTGAAATTAAAAAGCCATAATAGTTAAGAGATACCAATTTAAAAATCGCATTGTTCTCTGAAAAATATGTAATTATTACAAGTATTATTGAGAACTCTATTTGAGAATTATGTGAAAAACATTTTTGTTTTCTTAAGTTTTTTTGATGGATTTCCGCAGCATTTAGACACATATAAAGTGAGTGTGCACCAGGTTTCATTGCTTCCTTGTGGTGCCAAATCATTGTCCTTCCTTGTTTCCTCAGGGCTTTCACAGATCAACAGAGGATGGAAAAATCACTAAAAACAATAGACAAATTTTTGCAAAACCTTAAAAATTGACATTCACAGGAAAATGTGTTGTCTGAAGAAATTACTTAACCTTTTCAGGTGAATGTATCTGCCATTGAAATATCTTAATGAACCGTTCTTGATGCCCTGTGATATGTGCTGGAAGAGGCATAGCTGAATGCTGTGCAGCTGCTGTGGTATGTGCCAAAGTTTAGACTGATCTAAGCAAGGCTTAGAAGCTATCTTTAGCATGCAGATCAGTGAGACTGTCCCAAGCGTGGGACAGTCTGATATGCTCCTCTTAAAAATCTGATGCTATCATGTAAAACAAAATACCTATTATCAACAAGCACTGTTTTGTTCCCTACCTGAATTAATTTTAATTAACAGTCTGAATATTAAAAACCCCATTGATTTCTGACCCTTTGCATTTTGAATTGTTGGGAAATAATTTGTTTGGTTTTAGCACTGATTGGCACCGATTTCATGCTTTGCAGTTGTACGTCATTACAAAGTAAATTTTCTTTCATTTTCTGCTGTTGTGACATCATCAAATTCTTGTCACTACCCTGTTCTGCAGTGCTCTTGTTGCTAAGAGCCTTGACTTGCACAAGGCAAAAGGGAATATGTGCATGTGAAGAAAAGAGTCTGGTATTATTTCAGGCTTCCTCCTGCTGTTTCTGGTGTGCTCCAGCTCAGAGATTAGGGAATGAAGAAGCCATGTTAATCTCCGATCTCTCTTGTTTAAGCTTTTGGGAGTGGAATGTTTTCTAGACCCTCAGTTTGCTGATCCCAAAGATGCACCCAGGTGCAGCTTTGTTTGCCAAAGGGTCAAGGACACATAATATCAAAGCTGCCGTACTGCCTCTGTTATAGTCCTTTGTGCTGGCACATGGAGGAAGGAAAACCCATGGAGGAATGTGAGAGGGACAATGAAGGGATGACTGTGGGGTGGAAGAAAATGAAGTGACAGAAAACAAAAAGGTGATAAGAGGAGACAGAATGACCTGGAAAAGAAAAAGAGATGGCATTCCTGCGAGTTCTGTGGATCATATTCAGCACATCCGTCTTAATGTGGTTTGATGTTCTGTCATAGTGCTGACATGGTGCATTGGTGTAGTGGTTTGTAATGCAGTGTAATAAACTCACAATGTGCTGTTTTACAGGTCCTCAGTAGTGTCTGGATGGTTATAATCAGAACAATAATACCAACCGAGAGGGTAATGCTGCTGGCAAAGTGTAACTAGATGAGAGAGAAAGCATGTTATGAGAGAGATATGGAGAAGGAACGACAGGAAAAACTGGGAGAAAACTGAAGAAGGAGGGCTGAGATACAGCAAGAGATTAGTGACCAGACAGCTTTCCAGAAACCAGCCTTTGTTCCATTACGAAGAGTAAGTACCACTGGCAGGAATGCTGTTTCAGATGGGAAGGTGACAGGAGCTAGGAAAGCTAAACTAACTGACCCAAGATGAAAAAGGGAAGGTGTGTTGAGAGGAAGTAAACAAAGGCAGGAGAAAATAATGGTAGTTTTACACACTGCTACCTAAAAATAGGACAGGATACGTTACATTGACCTGTGCAGAACAGGTAAGATTTACATTCTGTAGCACTTGTCCTGAGTAGTTATAATGTATACCTGTAAGTAGGTATATGCATCAACACACAAACTGTGTTTGCTGCTTGGGAAATGAAGAGAACTCTTTTCCTTCAGGGAAGCACACAGCTCAGCAACTGTTAACTGGGTACTTACAGAGTGTTTAACAAAAACCCAAAGCACGCAGATTCACTCTTTTTGTATGCAATTTTTCGGGGGGGAGGGAGGAATTTTTGTAAATGGAATATTTTTTCCCCCCTTTTCTATTCACCATTTTTCTGCTATTTCAGATCCCTTCAGATCTAAATTCAGATCCTTTCTTTTCAGTCTTGGGCTTTCTGAATCAAATGCTGCAATATTAGCTGCCTGCAGTTACTGTGATTGGACTCCATGGGTGGCCTGAGCAATTTTCAGACAATGGAGCTGCTTCTTTTCTTGCTCACACCAGTGTAACTCGTTGGCTTCAGTGGAGTTACTCTTGATTCACAGTGTTCTGAAAGGAGAATTGTGCTTGCTCTTTCGTATGTTCTTTCATCTTGATGTTATTTTTGATTACATGTATAATTGATTTTCTGGGAATATCTCCTGCTGCTGACAGGTAGACCTAGGAACTTCCTAAGATGGAAATAATTTTAAGCATTTTTAGGTCACTGAGTTCAATCGACTGCTGCTACAACACCATGTTATATAATTTCTTTCATAAACTGATCAGGCTTTAAACATTCATTAAGACTGTTTTCTCACTACAACTGGTAAATTCAGCCAGAGAAGTTAGTTACGTCATCTGTAGGTTCAAACCCACAACTGAAATAATTTTCAAATGCTCTAGAAGTATTTTCCTGTCTCACATACGCTTCATTTTTCAGTACAGCAAATGTGATAAAGGCTTCATTCTTGGCAGAGGTAGCCTGAGCTCTGAGAAAGCACGGTTCTGAAATTACAAGCATACTTAGCAAAGGGTACCATTTTGTTTTCTATTCATAGTCGCATCCCTCTCACACATTTTAGTGAGAGTTACAAGCGGTCATCTGACAACAAATTTTTACCATACCTGAAGTGCCACCCTGAAAGTCAATTACAGAAGGAGAAGGGTATGGTACAGTGTATATAACTTGTTTGAGGATGGATTACTGCAGACTTCAACTTACTAGTGCTGGGCTACCTTATGTTTACCACTCTGTCTTAGCAGACCCCTCCACTTCAGGAGAATTTGTTTATTTATAGAATTCCTGGGCCTAATTGGCATGAAGCTGAAAATCATCAACATAATCAAGAAGTTTAGTTGTAATTAGAGCATAGATGAAAGGCAGCACCCAATTTTTCTCTTTCATGAGATGATTCAGCTGAAGCCAACAGAATCATGCTGTTATCTGTGCATGCTACTGTGATACCTCCATGTCCTCCCTACCTTTCATTTTATGTGCCCTCTATCAACATGGAATACGGTTTTATTTTTCACTCCATGATCCAAAATCTCTGTTCTACACCTCACCTTACAAGCCTATTGCCCATACTTCCCTTCCCTGCTGAAGCTTGGCTTCAGGAGCTACATTTAATACTGGGGAACTTCTTAACAGTTACCATTGAGGGGTGCACCTTTAGTTTGCAGCTGCATGTCCCCATAGCCAGTTCTCTTTTTTCTGCCAATTCTCTGTCAAAAAAGCTGAGAGACATTCTGCTGTATGCTCACATGGAGAGCAGTCGCCAGCCAGGAACCCTCAGTGCATCACCATTCTCAGCTTTACAGTCATTAACACTCAACCCTGCATGTGTCGTTGGGCTGTTGAAAGATGCCATTGCCCCTGGTCACAGTCTGCTGTGTGCTTGAAAACGTACTGATCACACGGGCCAAGGAAAGAGTAGTGAAGCAGGCCAAACCAGTTTCTTTCACCCACGCAGCACACTGTGCTGAAGGAATTGTTTGGTAAGCTGTGTGCTCCACAGGCCTGATACAGAGGTTTGGGCAGAGTTTGGTTTGTCTCTTCCTAGATGCTTCCTACCTATAAGTGCATAATGGTGATAGGTTATTTTGAGGCTTAGGGCTCTGATAGATGCTGTCTGACAGAGTTATCTGTTCAGTTTAAGACATTACCAGTCTCAGCCCTCTGATTTACCCTAGTGCTAGGTATTTCCACAGTCTTATGGTGGAGACTCCAGGTCACAGGCCGGCATTGTAAAAGCTATCTACTTTTCTTGCTGTGTTCTACTAGAATGATCATGACCTCTGGCAGCTGGGAGAAATAACATCTTAAAACACGGAAGCTAAATGTGCCAGAGCTTGTTGTTCAGAGCCTTTGGTTCTCAGCCGTGAGTGGAAGGAGTCCTCATGTCACCCCAGGTGTCCACTCCTGGTCCGTGTTGAAGGCTGTTGTCATATTTGTTACAACTTAAGAGGGCAAGGCGTATGTATAAAGAAACTTCTAAGTCAGTGATATTGGATTAAGCAAAAAGTGAGGACTGCTCTTTGGCAGGCCAATTACTGAAGAAAAAAAATCTTAGAACTTGTCTAGATATGTCATCTTAAAAGTGGTTTATGATCCCACCATGCAGTTCTTCGGTTTTAGTGGCTGTTCTGTTTTGCTAAAAGCTGCAGACATAATAGAAAATAGGCTGAAACCTTCCTTTATATGAGGAATGAAATTATAGGGCATGACAGTAAAAGATGAGAAGTTTATCCCGATTTTGCTAAGAAATTGTGTTGATATGCTATGGCTCTTTTTATTTGTCCATCTGTTTGTTCTGGAAGGGAAGAAGACTTGAAGCAGGAACAGGATCTCTTCCTTCACTCAGCTGAGACGTCCTGTAGAGTTTTGCTAACAAAAATCAGTTTAAAAGCTGGGCAACCATGAGACACAAGTCCATAGGAAGTCCAGCTTCAGGAGTTCTGATGTTTGCACAAACACTTATCTGGCAGTTTATGTTCAGCAACGGATTAAGCCGAGATGGCTTGGAACAGTTACAGATGCTGGCAGTGTGCCCTGCCCACCTCCTACAGGCTACCATTTCTACAGCAGGGGTGGCTCAATGCCTCATGAATCAGAACCCATGTTTCTGCATTTTGCCGACTGGCGTATTAAGGCAGGCCAACGCCAGTTTCTGTTCATGCTTAAAAGATGGCTTTCCTACCATGGGAGACATCTTGCAAGAGAGATCAGTGTACATAGCTGGGGCAGATGATTTCTTTGTCAGCTGCAGCTTAATCTGGTGTGAGATATAGATGAATACCCTCAACATTATGTTGTTTGAGAGAGGAGGATTTTTGAATTATTGATCTGAAAGACTGGGAATCCTTAATGGAAATGGAAAGTTGAGGTGGTTTAGGGTGCATACGATAATCGAGGCATGCTAAGAGCCGCAGAATCCTGACTGTTAAGCTTTCTAGTTGGTACAATACTAAGTCCATTTGTCACCATCATATTTAATTTTGTCAACATAGTTTTGCTTCTATTTCATTTGGGCATACTCTGCAACAATTGAAAAATGTAAAATGAAAAGTAATTTGACAAACCCTACAGCTTTTGATTTAAAAAATAGCAGGTACCAGCAGTACCTGTTCTCCGTGTGACAGGTGTGTTCCCTATGACCCCATGCTGTACCAGGAGCGCATATGTGGGTTCCTAGGGCACCAGCAGCAACACCCGCATTTCCCCAGGGTGTATTTTGGACAAGAGGGCTGCATAGATGGAAGGCATCGTGGCTGCGGTGCTGTTGGAAGGTGAGATGCTACACCTAGTGGGAAGTTTTCCTCCCCCAACACAGCAGCCGCTCTCAGCCAAGTGCGTGAGGAGAATCTGGGGATCCACGAGGCCATCCCGGGATGCACACACCGCCTCGGGAGCCCCTCGGCTGGCGATGCCGATACCGGCGTGGCTGTGGGCGCCGTGTACCGCTCCGCCGATCTCTCCCTGTGCGCTCTGAGCCGTGGCCGCTGCCCGCCCGGCCGCTGCGGAGCCCCTCGCAATCGCCTGCCGAGCCCGCGGCGGGGAGGGACGGGGCGGGCTGCTGCGGGGCAGGGGGGGCATGCCGAGGGGGAGATGCTGCGGGGCAGGGGAAGCTGCCGTGGGGCGGAGGGAGGGGGAGATGCTGTGGGGCAAAGGAAGCTGCTGCGGGGCAGGGAGAGTTGCCCGAGGGAGGGGGAGATGCCGGGGGTAGCTGCTGCGAGCCAGAGGGAGCCGCTGTAAAGGGGGAGGAACCGGGAAGGGCGCCGTCCTCCGCGGGGGCCGGGAGGGGGGATTGAAGGGAGGGTGAGCAGAGCGCGGTCGCGGCGGCTCCGGCCCCTTTAAGGCTGCGCCTGCCGTAACCCGATGCCGCCGCAGCCGCCGCCGCTGCCCTCGGCGGAGCATCGACAGCCGGCGAAGGGCTGTCCCGCCCCTGCCCCCCCTCCCGCGGGGCTGCGCGGAGCGGCCCCTTCCCTCCCTCCTCCTTGCCGGCACCGCCCCCGGGGCCGCAGCCGGCGGCCCTGGCCGCGCTGACAGCGGGGACGGGCAGCGGCGGAGCCCCCTGCGCCCGCACGGAGCGATCGGCGGGCACCGCGGCTCCTGGGAAGGCGAGGTAATGCCCGGCGCGGGGAGGGTCCCCCGGGGGCTCCCCGGGACCCCTCCCTTTTGCTCTCCCACTCTCAGGTTTGAGGGAACGGGTGGTGTGGGCGGTACCGCAGCGCAGGGCGCAGCCTGGGCACCCTCTGGTTGTAAAGAGCGAGCCTGATGTGCTGGTCGCCTGGGCGGTATAAGAGCAGGGAGCACGGTGGAGTTCGGGGTATGACTGGTCTTACCTGGAAAAGGGAATGGCTGCAGCTGTGAGTGGCTGGAATGTTGTGTATCTCCTGCTTGCTGTATGAACCACGTCTGCTCGGAGCGATGGGAACCACCATTCAGAACCGACAGCTCAGCACAACTCCAGCACTGCAGATGTTTTATGACGAGGCTCGCTATAAAATGTGCAAACAGGCAGGAGTTCCACGTTGCGCTTTGCAAATTAGGGTGGTGAGTTTTACAATGATTGGATTTGGCTTTCGGTTTGAAACACATCAGAAGAGCAGAGGGCTGAATGGGATGTCCTGGTATCCTTAGCAGCTTTAGCCTGTAATCTCGTTTGGAAACTTGATCCAACTCATCTTGAAATCCAGCCTTGAAGGAAGTAAGGGCTAAGGGCCTTATACCCTTCTCTGCACATCCTCATTATGTCCTGTGGGTTTATAGTTGCATTTCTTATTTTTATGATATGAAAAATTGATGTGGAAACAGTGAAATGAGAACATAAGTGTTACATGCTGTCAATGGTACAATGCTGGGTAACTCTTTTGCTCCTCAGATGAGTAAGTACTGACTTGTTTCTGTTGAAAGTTCATAAGGATTTCATATTGGGGATGAATGAATGTTATGTCTTAATATGTTTGGATTTTTTTTTCTCCTAAAATTCAAATACAAATAGAATTGCAGAAACCCCACAGCTTGTTAATAGAAATGATAGAAGAGCATATTTTATGCTCTTACTGAGTATGATTGAAAAGCTCTGTTAATAGCTTTTCTAAAATTACTGGGGTCAATAGAGCAACTTGATACTGTGCTAGATACATTTAAACACTACCTTGCTGAAAATTGTTAGTTTCAAGTATTTGCTGATAGTTATTTAGCTAAAGACTACATTGAAAAGCTGCAAGAGTTGAAGTTCTGATAATTTATTATTACTGTCTAACTGAATGATTAAGACAGTAATTTTGGGTAAGACAGGAAAAGACCTGAAAAAAATAATAGTGAAGAACCAGCCTGGATATGGTACGTTTTTCCTGAATTACAAAGTAGTTACACTAAACCTCCCTCCCTACCCAGCCTTCCACTAGCTGAAAAACCGTATCAGCTGACTGAATGGTAATCAACGACTATGCAGTTTGGGCGATAAAGTGTCTGTTCATACATAATCCATGAAGTTCTGTATCTTGATCAGGCTTTACTGGACAGCCATAAGAAGATAATGAGGCAGTGTAGTTGAAACTGCCTTTGACTTACTAACTTTGGCTATTGCCCAAAGAAATCATATGTAATCAGCACCTTATTATGTTTCTTTTAAGTGATAAGCTTTGGTTCAACAACATGAATAATTTTTTAAAAAAATTAAAAAATCTGGTAAACAATCAATTTTAAACAGTTAATTTTCATGTTGAACAGGATCTAGTTGAAATCAGTTTAGAGATATAAGAAAATGTTTATAGCTGAACTCTTCTTCCATCTCACATGAAGCTCTACATTTGCACATGGTCCTTGAATTGCATTAAAATGCACCACTTTTAATTTGTCTAATTAAAATACAAAATTATTCCTGGACTTGGTTCTGTCTGTACTTAATCAGCATCTTGATAAGCATATATGAAATCACCTTCTGAAATCCATCTTGCAAAACTCTTATGAGTATCTGTGAGACCAGCCAGAGGCTGGTGACTAATTTCTTCTCACTGCTGTCGTACCTTTCTCCTTCATGGCCATATGGTTCTGTACTTGCTGCTAAAACTTCTGAGAGATACAGGTATGTGATACTTTTGGAAGTCAGATCATGCACTTTCCACGCAAGTACTTTTTTTTAAAAAATGAATTCCCTGTACAGGCTCCTTAAAAGAAAGATTAGGTCTTCTAATGCAGTTATTGCAAGGGATGGTTGGCAGGATTTTTGTTTAATTCCATAATCTCCTGTAGTAAAACAAAGACCTATCACACGCAACATCCCTGATCTAATAGTATCCTCTGGTACTGAGGAAACAAAACAAAACATGGGTTTCTTTTGTCCAAGAGCTTATATCAGTGTCTGAATCTCGGAGGTACTAGTGTAGTCACTGTGGATGAATAAAATTGGTAGCATCATGAGAATTGCTGTATTTTAAGCAACAGGATGAAGTAGGTGTGAGTGATGTTTAGTAGTTTTGCTGGTTTTCTGAAGAGAATTGTATTCAACATGTATTTTTGGTTTCCCTCACTTTAGGAATTAAACCTAAAGTTTTTTTCCTTACATAGTCCAAGAGAGACCATGCTTACTAAAAATGAGATTATGTAATAAGGGAGTTCTGCCCCTGGGAGTAGAATCTAGAATGGAAGCCATACAGTGCATATCAATGGGTTTAAACTGGAAGATATAAAATTGAATAGATTAATTCCTTCAAATGGAATTTTAGAAAATCAAGCTTAACATCCGTAGTCTCTAGTATTTTAAACTGTGTAAAAAGTGCATGAATTTTATTTGTATTTTGTATCATCTTGGTCAATGGAGGCAAATGGAGGAGTATGTGAGGAGTGGTGTAAAAAGTACTTGAGAGTATACTAAATATTCAGGATAGCATTTGAAATGGGTTTTAATAGACTAAAATGAAAAAGTATGGGAGACCAGGGTGCTGCTAAACTAGAACAAGTCATCAGATAAACAACTGGAATGAACCAGAGTTTGGTTTAATGCACTGCTGTGTTTGCATGTTAAAATTCTACTTTGGAGTGAAAATGCACTTAGGAACTGGATCTTCTAATCACCCCCACTTACTGCCCTTTGGTTTGTGTTTCATAGCTGTTGCAGAGCTTGCAAGCTGGATTCCTTTTGGGTTGAACTGAGCAGGATGATAGGCCCAAAGAGCATATCAAATACAAGCTAACCACTTCAGAGTCCCTAGGACAGGATTAAAGCTGGTCTGAAGTAAACACTTGAAATCCACATGATATGGATGCAGGTTTCACTTAGAAAATCTGCTGTTATTTTTCCTGCATTTTGCATACACAGCTGTAGCTCTTACTGTGGGTATTAGTCAGAGTATGTTTTCAGATAATTTGCTTTCTTTTTTACTTTTCAGTCTAGGGATGAAAGAAAAGAAAGAGGAGAATGGAGAAAGGTTTGAGATCATAGAACTTTCTGGTTCTAAATCTTTGAAGACAAAAGTATTTTTCCTGATCTATATGTAATACACCCTTTGTTAAAGTTTTGAGCTTAAATGCAAACTGTGTTTCAATATACTCACTATTGACACCACCAAGTGATAATATTTGACTTAATAGTTTTAAAAGTTATTATTTTAATTTGTGGACTTCTTTTTTTTTTCCTCCTGAAGTTCAAATTTCTTTCTATCTGCAATGCAGATACAGCTTCAAAAATCTAAGGCATGTTCCCTCATTCTAGAATGCACACGGACATAAGTGTATTATATAATTGTATTGGCTTTTTGCTGATGATAGCGTTGTTGTAATAATGTTAAATTATTCTAGCTTCTAAGTACTTATTTTACTTTTAGATATTTTCTTTAGTAAAACTTAAATAAGTGACAACAGTTATTTAAATGGTTATTAAAATAATTATTTAAATACTTTAAATTAAGCCATTTGGCTTTTATTCCTTTTCTGTTTAACTTAATACAAATAGACTTTTTATGAGTTTGTAACCTTTGGTAGCCATGGAATATAAAACACTTCACAATGCCATCAAATTGGGGATGTATATCAGAAGTTTGTGGCTTCTGGGAAAGCATGATTCTGTCTTACTGGCAACTCAGGAGAAATGACTGAAGCATTTAAGGATAAATATTTATGTTTGGAATTGTTTAGGTATTTATTTAGATCTTATGAAAGAGCTAAACATCCAGCATCTGAAAAGTGCATTAGCTTTGATGAGAGGAAGCTTTTCAATGTGTGCTGAAACTGTGTGAAGTTTAGACTTTCATGGGAAGAAAAACGCTCAAATACGATAGCCTACACGCTATCACAAAGTAACACCCTCAGCTGTGAACAAAGTGCAAATTGAGAACTACTGTGTCCATAAAAGTATACAAACATAATGCTGCAGTGAGGCTCTTGCTTCACCAGGCTGACTTGAATATCGCTCTACTGCGCTTCTCTGATTTCATTGTTACTTTTTAGAATCTCATTGGCAGTAGTCAGTCTGGTAAAAATGAGATGAGTTGTAACTTTGGAGGCTCCTGAGACAAGAGCATAGGCTTCTGAGCTGGCGGTTGCACTGATCAGTGGCCCTCCCAGCCCTTTCTGTGTAAACAAAATACTTGTGACTTCAGGCAATGAAAATATAGTATGCACATGTTAAAAAAAAAAAAACCAACCAAACAACCAAAAGTAAAATACAATTACATATAAAAGTTTGGCGATACTTTTATACTATTAAGGCTTAAGTAGAAACGTTGAACAAGAGGAAGCTTTTGATGAATAATATTTCTGTTGATAAGTTAGCTGTCAAGAATACTGTCTGTGTCTGCTTAAAACAGTGAAATGGAAAATGAACTGAAATTACTTTTTGCTTCTCTTCACAGGCTGAAGAACAATGGCTTCCTTCAGCAAGCTGACTATTGGTGTTGCTGTTGCCAGTTTTACTGTATTTCAGCTCCTGTTCCACATTTTAAGTTCTTGGGTGTCAACACGAATAGCACCTGGTTTTAACAGTCTCAGCCAAAAAAGGAAGATAGAATGGAATTCAAGGTACAGTTTTCAAAACAAAATACAGCTAATGACCTACCTGAAATTGTAAACATCTGAACCACCTGTCTGTGTATATTTAAAAGTGCAGAACAAATTAGGAGTTAAATATCTCTAAAGATTAGAGGGACAGTTCTCAGCACTTGACAAATTCTGAATGTAAAATGTCGAGGCCCCTTAAACACACAGCATTACAAATCCTTGAACATTAAATGTGTTGTTAGAAAACAATATCCAAGTGAAAGTCAGAATAAAAAGAAAACAGTGACTGGTGAGAGGCAATAGGCTGAAGTGGATTAATTTTAAATGGCTTCTCTGTGACACCTCTAGTGAAGAGAAGCGGTAAAAATTTCCCTTTCCCAAGACATACATGAAAATCAAAACTATTGCAGTTTACTCCATAATCTAAATGCTGATCTGTCTCTGGTCATGCTTTTGAGTGCAAAGCAAATTGCCCTCTGCTCTCCTGGGTGCTACTGCATTGCAACCTGTTTTATATAAGTTATGGTTTCCCAAGAAATTTGAATTTTTGGTGTAGCCTTGGAGTGCGATTAGACAAGTTCATCTGTGTATTAGTGGGGAAGGAGATTGCAAGAAGAGGAGGGGGAAGCTGTGACACAGGATACACATTCAGGAAAGAGTTGTGGAAACAGTCTAAAAGTCTTCCTCACTCGCTTTGTGTTTCTGCAGTTCTGTTACTGGAATGGATTCATCCACATAACACTTGTCTCCTCAGGCAGAGTGCTGTTGGAAATTTCTTCAGCTCTGTGAATCTTTCCTGGCCACTTTCCTCTCTTTTACGACAACAGAGGAAATATAGGGTAGGAATTGCAAATGGGATGATCACTAAGGTTTTATTTGCAATATACTACTCTAGAAGGGTATATATAGTGCACAAGCTTCTCTGGTTGAAATGAATTGATACAGTATAACTTTATGCCTGAGTAGCTTATTACAACTTTGAAGTATTTTTAAGTGTTTCTCAAATTTGAAGCTCAAAAATGTGTACTGTATGTCTGTCACTGCACTCAGTATGCATTAGTTCTATCACTGTTCCTCTTCAGTGCTGTTTAAAGGCAATATCAGGTAGATACTTTTGAAGTTGTTTTCATTGTTCCAGGCAGCATTAGCAAGTCAAAATAGTCTTGCCCTTCCACTTGGCAAATGTCCACCTTCACTGTTCTTAAAGGCACCATCTTAATTTCAGTTCATTCTTTGAATGATTACCTGTCTGCCAGAAAAACTTTGTAGGATGCCAGTTCAGGATATCAGTGCAGCTTAGGTTTATCTCTGTTACAATAGAGGCAGACACAGAATCTGAGCTAAACTGTTATCATGTTGAGCTGAACTTTTGTCTCTAAGCCACATCAAGTGACCCTTAAATTGCATAACAGGCTTTCTGAGAATTTATCCCATGCCTGGTAGCTCTATGCTAAGTTGTGGTGCTTTGCATAACAACATATAAATTGTTTCACACATCACAAGTGTGCTGGAAATAAGCTTCTGTGTAATCTCTGGGCCACTTTGTAGTAAGGTGTTTAACTACTCAAGTTGATAAAGTACCCTAAGTTTTGTCCTTTTTATACTTTTTTCCACATTTTTTCTTGGGCAAAAGATAGATGTTGGCACACAGATGAGTCATGGTTCAATGCCACATCCAGTTCTGGAGTTAGAAGCCATGATAAACAACACAGGTTCGTCAGCAGCTTGTTGATGTTGTATCTGAGGAGGGCATGAAGCGAAAGAAAGGCTAACTCTGCTTGCGTTTCCACGAAAGATTCACTGTTAGATCTGCTAACCAAACATGGCGTTTGATTTATCAAACCGCCTCATCACTCCTGTGTTGCACCAAAACAGACACCCCAAGGAGTACCTTATGTGTTCAGAGAATGTAGGTGGACAGGTAGGTACTCTTGCAGACAGCTGTGCAGGGGGGTAAAATGAGTTGGGTTAACTTAAATGATTTAAAAGTAGATGGTTGTTACTTTGTCCTATATTGAACGGGTGTAGGGAGTGCTCACACAATTGGTTCTGTTGGCAGTCCTGAAGGAAACTGGCACAGAGGATGGCTATGCATTTTTATCAGCTCAGCTGGGTCTGGAAAAGGGCATCTGCCTAAAATGAGCTGTAGCATTGAAAATTCAATGTTGCAGTTTGGAAGGTTTTGTAATCACACATTTGAGCTGTAGCTCTGGACTATATTTTTCATACTGTCAGTTTGTTCGTTCTGACCTTCTAAGAATTAAAACCCAATAAAATAATTGCTGCTGCAGTCTTAAGTATGCAGACACTCAAACTGAGTTATAAACCATACTTCAACACAGATGTAGTATAACCCTTTAATTTGTTGTGCATAAATTCCTGTCGCCTCTTCTATAATACGTGTTTGTACTGCTGTTAAGCAACTGCAATATATATATAGTCAATAATAAAGGAGCAAGTATGCAATTTATCAGTGCAACTTTTTTCTTTGCAGCTTAATGAGGAGTTAGAGGGTGCAAGCTTGAAAGTAATTTCTAGGAAGTGTACGGAGCTTGATAGCTTGACCTAGATTCCATTGTAAAATGGAGTGTTGCACTATTTCCCTTCTTCTGTCCTGTCTGCTATGGAGAAACTTCAAAGACCAGAGTTAAGGAGGAAATCTGCTTTTTTTTCTTCTTCTCCACTCCCCCTGCCTTCTCTCTTCAAGTGCTGTGCTTGCATATATCTTGTACTTTAAACAATAAGATTTACTCCCCAGACAAATTGCAACTGCTAAGCTCTGTTAATACTGTGTTACAAGAGCAGACATTTTTAATTAAACTATTAAATAATTAGAATTCTGATAACTAAATTTTCTTCCTTTGTTGAAAAAAGGAAACTAAAAAAAACCCCAAAGAAGCCGGTGCTATAATGGTTAGTAAATGTTCTCATCCACTTGCATTTGACTATTCATATTATATTAATCTCCATTTTTTTGAACACTATTGAAAAAGCTGCTGAAAATAGCACGATGACACTCTTTAAATGAATTGTAAATAAACTTATGAAAAGTTACAGAATCTTCTAATGCCAATAGCTGGAAACAGACTAGGGATTATAATCTCTTGTTTCTTTGCAAAGTCCTCCACATGAAGTAAGATGTTTTCTTCAAATCTTACATGGTAGAGTTTAGACTCCTCAGAGTGATGTATGCATGTGAATAACTTCCAAACATGTATATTGAATACGTATGAAGACAAGACTAATTACTTCCAGCATCCATAGCTTTGGGTGCATATTGTTAATGCTGTGAATACGGATGGTGCAAAGGTGTTTCTGATGACATAGCATTGAATTTAGGATTATCATCTTTCAAACAGTAGCCATGAGAGCTAACAATCCAGTAGAGCTGTTTTGGCACATATTTTTTTTTATTTCCTACTCAAACTTGGAAGGTGGAAAAGCAGAGAGTAGCTATGGAGTATTCAATGCAGTTTGAGGTAGTGCTAAGCCCGTGGCTAGAGGAGCAAAGTTACATATCCTGGACCCGTGCCCATTGCATTGTTCTACATTCCAAGAATACATGTAAACTCGAAAGGGCAGGAGTGGCCCTGGCTTGTGTGCTGGCAGAAACCCCGGTGGGGCCTCTAAATAGGTAATTCTTTTTAAGTGCTTGTTAACATTCAGACTTTATTTACAGCATGCATGCAGCCTGTATACTTGAGACTGGTGCCTTTGTCAAAAAAAATTGTTTCTCACCCATGTATGGACAAGGCAGCTCTGATTACTGTGACTTGATATAGGACAAGAGACATATAAAATAAAGTGAAGCTGTTATAACCTTTTGTTATAGAAGTTTTCTTTTTGAAAAACCAGAATCTGCTTCAAATGTACTAGGTATTATTTCTGAAACTTTCTTTGATAGGATTTTTCAATTAACACCCCTCTTTCCAAAATCAAAGTTGGAAGATTTATTATGGGTCATCTATAAATTAAATGCCTGAAAAGAGAAATCTGCTGCTGCACGACTTATGGGCACATGGATAGGAAATGCATATAGATTTGTCCAGCAATGGGACATTACAGTAAGTATTTATTAGAGAACTGGATGTCATATTGTCTTTAAGGATTTATTAATATGTATGATATTTGGAGGAAAATGTAGATCTCAGTTACTTTAAGACCCTGCTTTCGATTTATAGCCCCCACCTTCCAGTCTAATAGATTGCTTCTTTTTGACTTTTTTCCCACCCGTCACTGTATAAGCTGGCTGCATATAGTATAAAGAACAGAAGACTGTCTTCCACAGAGGTATCTGGGTGCCACTGATAATGTCTTTGGAAGCATCCTACCATAATCATAGTATATAAAGTTGTGAATGACAGTACCTCATTGTGACTATGATTATTTTTTTTTCAGGACAGTGTCCACATTCCATGCCTTGGTGGTTGGTGGGTTTTGCCTATATATTTTGTTGTACGATGATGCTGTTAATGCTGATCATCTTTGGTAAGGCATATTACATATATGTTGTGTTTATGCAATAAAATAACATATTTGAGAAGGAAAAAAAGAACCCTGCAGTGTATTAATTACTGAAATAAATGTTTCATTTCCTATTAAAATGTGCAGTTATGATATGTCCATTTTTATGTCTGTACTAATTGATAATTCCAAATTATGTTGTCAGTATCGATGTCTTAGTGCATTGTGTCTCTGTGAAGTGAAATAGATAAAATACAAGCAATTGATTTGAAATAGCATATTGAATTACTAAAGCACAGAACCAAGAGTGAAACTGTAAGTTGGCATGACTGAAACCATGCTGTTTAATAATTTTAAAGTGAAATTAAAACTCTGTTGCAGATTGGAGTCTGTGTGTGGAAAAACCTGGAGGGGCCTATTATATGTATAAAATATATATCTCTAAATTGATAAATTGTTTATATTAGTGCCTTCTACAAGGCTTCTATCAATTTTTGTTTTAAAATAAGTATGAAAGTTTCAAGTGCTGTCTTGACAAGCAATAGGAATATTTAGACGATTAAATTGTTGGCTGTTTTTGAATTTTTTTTTCATTGCAATCTGGTATCTTTAGAGACCAAATACAATCTGAATATCTTATGAATTCTGTTAACCATGTTGAAAAGCAGCATGTTATTATAGCTCTCTGTGTGTGTTGTGGTAAGCCTTATCAGATAGAAACTTTTATCTTGGTTTGTTTGAGTAGACCTTGTTCTAAGCAGTTCAAAAGAAGTCATGAAAGGCAGAAATAAAAGCCTCTTAGAGATGACAGATAAATTGTCTTCACATTTACTAAGTTTGCCTGGTATAATTCCAGGAAAAAAATAAAATTAAATAGAAATCAAACCACTTTTTTGTTCTTTATAAATTAAATATTTTTGTGTACTGCACTGATAACTTAATCTTGCTTATGGAGCCTTAGCATCCTAGATTATGTAAAAATATTACATCTTAAAAGATAATATCCATCTGCCTTTTGGGGGAATTTTCATCTATATTTCTACTGTTGCTTCTAAATAGTTTCATCTATTTGGATATATTTACGGTGATGGCTATCAGTGGTATTGTTTGCATTTGGTGAAGTAAGGAAAAAATATAAATCTAGTTGAGGTATATCTAATCTGTGTCTTTTAAAGCAGAGCTTCAGGTTCATTTCACGGTGGTGTTTCTGTAAATTGTTTCTTGGTCCAAATTATCTTAGACTGGTTTCAGGAATTTTTCAATTAGACGTGCACAGAACACATTGTAGATGTGGAAATTAGTTATTAAACTAATAATTTTAAAGTGTGTGAAGTATCAATGTCTTTAAGGCAGTTGCAATGATTTGAGTTTAAGTTCACACAAGCGATGAAGTGCCAAAATACAGCCTGCATGTAAAATGCAACTTTGTGTTAGGCTTTCTTCTGCCAGTAAAGCCAGAATTGTAGGGTGGTTTCCTCAGAATTTGCAGATGTACGTTTTATTCTGAGACTGACTTTTGCATTACTCTTATAAAAAAGATGGCTAGCATTAGCCTCTGTGCTCCCTCATATGTTATACTGGTTCCTGGTACCCAGCAATTAGAGCCTTAGCTGACCATGTGGAGCTTTAACAATTTATTTCCACAGTCTGTTTTATGACTTAGCTATACATTAAGTCAGTAGTTGCTTATCTTTTTTACACTGATTTGTAGTTGAATCCACACAGTCTTGATTTTAATTGAGTAAGATTTGAAGAGGGGAAAAAACAAATTATAGGGGAAATTCCAGATGGACTATTGCAAGGCTGTTCAGTCTGGAAATCTAATGCCCTTTTGGAATGCAGGCATAAGCTGTGGGACTTGGTCATTTACTGATATGAAGGATACATAAACTTTCTCTAAGAATCTCTTACTAACAATGTAAGAAACATTTGTAAATCTAGTTTCAGTAGTTTGTAAGTAAATGTCCAGGAATTCTTCATGTATTTCTTTCATGCAGTGTTCTAGCCCTGGCAGCCTGAAAACATTACACAGATGCTCAGATTTTAGACTACTGAGAAGGTTTTGATACAGACAATTTTTCCCTCTGGTTATTGCCACCGCCTTTGTGTAGTCATTGACTGAATGACAGTATGCAATCAGTTCTTTTCGTTGGGATTTAAGGTATCTGTATCTAAAATGGAAAATCATAAGTTCTGAGTCTCTGTATATCAGCCTAACTTCTGGTTTTACACAAAGCATAAACGCATGGCAGTGATGAGACCCATGTGTCTTGAAAGGGATCAGGGCTCCTGCAAAGGGTTTGGAGAGAGGATGTGGTATTACTGTCAGGTAATGCCTGAAACTAGGTTTCCGTAGATCCTAACACAGGATAATTAAGACTGGAGCATTGATAAGTTACAGGGAGGCATCAGTGTTGTGTACTGAGGGAGCTGGGGTTGTTTAGCCTGGAGAAGAGGAGACTCGGGAGACCTTATTGCTCTCTACCACTACCTAAAAGGAGGTTGTAGTCAGGCAGGGGTTGGTCTCTTCTCTCAGGTGACCAGTGACAGAACAAGAGGACACGGTCTCAAGCTTCATCAGGAAAAGTTTAGGCTCGATATTAGGAAAAAATTCTTCACTGAAAGGGTGGTTGGTCATTGGAATGCGCTGCCTGGGGAGGTGGTGAAGTCACTGTCCCTGGAGGTGTTTAAAGAGAGATTGGATGAGGCACTTAGTGACATGTTTTAGACGATGAGTAGATGTTGGTGTTGGGTCATAGGCTGGACTCGAGGATCTCCAAGGTCTTTTCCAGCCTTGTGATACTGTGATACGTACACCTTTTTTTGAGGGGTCTGGGACTTCTTGTAGCACTTGGCTTTTCTACTATATGTACTACAGACTTGCTAACATAGATGATGTAGAATTTGTTTTTGTGGTGGTTAGAATAACATGTTAGAAAATGTGGAGGTGGTAGAGATCAGATAAGGAGAGAGAGAAAATGCAAATAAGTGAATTAAGCTGTAGCTTCACAGAATAGCAAGCTTTTTCATATGACTGTCTACAGTCATTAGTTTTTCAAGTCTGTTTGATAAGCATTTTATATGACTGTATCTGGAAAGAAGTTTGAATAAAGTTCAGTCATGTGGACTTTGGTTTGTTACATCTGCCTGCACATGTTGGTGTGTAATTTGTTTGCCACATATAACCTCCTTAGCAATCGCAAAAGAGATGGCTCTTCTCTTTTGCTTATTTAAGTCACTGCCTGTTTGTCACTCCTGGCTTTTGCTTGCATCAAAACTAGGCTGCAAACATCAGGGCTCATAAGCTCCATTTTACTTCTTGTTCAAGGAGACAGATGGGGAAGTCTAGCAGATTTTAGACTAAATGCTGAGTTAACTGAGATTAATTTGACATTCTAACATGGACTGTCCTTGAAGGGAGGTGACAGATGAGCAGCACAGCCATATTTGCTATTGAAGAGTTGGTTTAGAAGGTTTAGAGAAGGTTTGTTGCAAGGTGACTATTCTCATGGAAAGAATGAAGTGAGTCATTCCCTGCCTTATCCTGTTAAGTCATGTTTCCCAATATCAAGGAACCAATTTCCTATACTCAGTCCTTTGCATCGTCTCTGGAGAAGACTATGAAGCACAGGCTCAGTATTGGTAATGGTGTGCTGAAGTGCGTTGGGAGCACTTACAAGTTTGGTTTTGAAGGCTACAAGGAGTTTTTGCTAAAGTTGTGAGAACATACCTGCTTATGCTGTGTCTAGCTGTGACTTTCCAAAGAGCTACACCTAAAGAAGCATTCAGCCCACCATCTACATAGCTTGTGAAACCAGGTTTTGAAGCCATGGAAAAATGTTCCTGTCTCAAGTTGTAGTTAAGAGAGCCCCTATGGCCAATCTCAAGAGATGGAGTGAGCTTCAGGCTCTCCTGATAATGTCTTCCCTCACCTAATGGCAGAATTCTGGTTTTATGAGTCCTTCTGTTTTACTGTAAGTTACTTTCTCTGGGAACTTACTCAGGGAAGCAGTTAGTTTTAGATGCTAAGAAAGCCTTAAAATTTAGTGAACAGATTGCAATAATACAGGAAATCTCTTCCACTGCTTCATTCCAATAGGATTAAAAAATAATAGCTAAGCTAGCTGAGGTATACTTTCTGCTGGAGGTGGCTGTAAACTTTCTGCTGGAGGTGGCTGTAAGCACAGTTATGTTCCTGTTTTTCTCAGAAGGTTTGCAAAAAATACTGCTTTCATAGCTTGTCTTGAGCAGTCTGCATTTTATAAATTGTAGGCCTGTCACCTGACACTCAATTCATATCATACAAAACATATCTAGATTAGATGCATAACTTAGTTGAAAAAAAAGGTTATGATCTTCTTGCCAAGGAAAAGAGATTTGCTTACCTAACTCCTCAAAGTAGGACTGTAAAGAGGACAGCAGAAGGAACAAATGTTACTTGCTGTAATGTAGCTGTTTCCCTTTCTTGAGCTGTATTCACAAGTTTGGGTTTGTTGAACATCCTAGAGGAAATGAAGTTGTGTATGTGCTACTAAGAGCTTTGCCTGCTGAATGTTTGGCACCAAAAGGAAAGGAATAGGGGGCCGTGAACATACTTTGAAAAGCATTTCTCCTCTTAGATTGCTTAGCTCCAAAGAACAGGCCAATAATTCCTTTCATGTCTCCTTTTACTCTGTTTATCCCTAGAAGCATCTTATGAATTTGAAAAGCACCAGCTGAGCAAGATAGTTTTGTCATGTTTTAACACTGGCAGAAGAACAAGAATGAAGATGAAGAGTGTCAGTTAAAGTGCTTAGAGACACGCATGGGCTGTTCTCTGTTATCCTCTGCTTCCAGAGAAGCCAACGCAGGGTACTTGCTGGGTTTCAGTTCTAATCTCTAGTAAGGTTCTTGGGGCAGCCTCTACCCCAATGCAGGGAGTAACCCTGATTTAGGGTCGTTAGTAGATGTCTTATATCTTGGGTGGAAGAGGAGTCAATTTTCATGACTAGGACCTTTCTTAACCAAATCTCCTAACATCTTAGTGGTGGTTCAAGAATAAGGTGACCTGATGTGTTTGATATATGTATGTCCTTTGCAAATTACCTTCTTACAAAGACTCTGTATTTTTTGTATGTTTACAGGGGTGACCCTTCAATTGTGAAGCTGAATATTGCTATTACCACAGGCTACCTCATTTCTGGTAAATATGCAACATGTATATAACACCCACAACCTGTATATCGAGCCACTATACCTGTATATTTATACTGAGCCGCTATACTGGAGATGTGATACATGTATACAATGCAGTTTCTCCTGTGGCTTTTAAAATTGCTAACAGAGTTGTGGGTTGTGGTCACAGGATCTTGTCAGATATAAAAGATGGAATGATATCTCCATATACCCATAGTGTGGCTTTATGATGGCTTGATGCACAACCACCAACTCCAGCTCAGTTTTGTCCTTCAGCCAGTTGGGAAGGTGTTAAAGCAGTGCCCTTCACTCCCTCCAGGATGTTCCCAGCTTGTAGTGCTTTTTTTGGAGGTTTCTTCCTGTGACCTCAAAATGCTGCCAGAAGAATTTTAGCAACCCTCAGTACAAGCTGAGCCCATCTTTTAGTCTCACTTAAAGGCTGCCCACCTTTTAGTCTCACTTTAAGCCAAAATCTAGTCATGTATAAAACATGTAAATTTAAAATTATATCCTTTGTATGGTATTTACCTCTACATATATTTTGTGTTCTTTATTATTTATTATCAACTAAAATTGGCATGGGACTTTTGCTGCAAAATGCTTTGAAGCTTTCCTTGATGGTATGTGGGAATAATGCTGACTTATCAAAGCAAGAACTTGTTGAGACTTGGACTATTTTCAAGGAAAACTTATTTTAGGATGGAGTCTGACCAGAGCCTGAGCCATGGACTTGATTATCTCTCAGATTAGATTTCTTGTCCTAGTGGAATTGATAATCTGGTGATCAGCACACCCAGTTAAACTGTGGGTTAATTAAGTCTCTTTTTTTTTTCACAAGAAGAACTTTAGTTCCCATGTTTAAATTTATTGGGATCTATTTTTGAATAATTATGCGTTAGACTTTCATTATGAATTAATGAATGCCTTTGAACAGGGACCTGAACCTGGCCACTTATTCTCTCTCACTTCTGTATATAGTTAATGTTTAATTATTAACAGGACGTGGAGTGGCTGTGTCAGATGATGCAGAGTCCTGCCTGAGGATAGCTAATATAAAAGAGATCAAGGCACTCCCTGGAGATATGAAACACACAGGGGTAAAGTCTTTGATTTGGAACCTTGGTCAGTGATAGTCCAGTCCAAAGTACTTATTTGGAGAAAGAAGGGACACAAATTGCTTGTTGCAATGTAGAAAATCTTCTGAAATCTGATTGTCATGGGACAAGAAAAACCTCTCTGTCAAAGCATTCCGTATAACATTAACTCAGGTCCACTATATCACTTTTACAGTAATTGGAAAATTGTGATTAAATAAAGCAAACATGCTTCTAATTCCGAGTGCCCCTTGCAAAATATTTCTAGTAAATATTTCCCTGTTTGCTAGTATAACTACTTTTTGATTCAGAATTTCCCCATAAGAAGTCCCTGCATTTATTTGTGTGTTGGCTGTACCCTCTGTAGACACCCTCCCCCCCTTTTTTTGTCGCTTGCTTCAAATTTTGGGGTTCATAAGCGTAAAGTCTTGCTGTTAGATTGTGGATCCAGTTTTTCCTTCCAAAATATTTTAGATAAAGCTATTATCTCTGCAATTCCATTGATACGGAAAGCAATAATTTATGGCAACTGTTGGGAGAATATGTTTGCTTAATGCTTTTTCTACAGTAAAGTCTTTGGGATAAAGATGTTCTCTTCAGAGGTAATTAATTCAGAAAGGTTCCACTGATGCCATATGATGGCACTTACACCTCTAAAACTCAGACAAACACTATTCTGAGGTCAATGGCAGTATAATAAATTGTTCTTTACCATTATTTCTTTTCTCTTGTAGATTTGTTGCTTATTATTTACTACTGGAAGGCAATTGGTGACAAATTTTTTGTAATACATCACTTGGCAGCTCTGTATGCTTACTATTTTGTACTGGTGAGTGCTGTATTTTTCCAGTAACATAACAAGCTCACGAGAATGGAGGCAATGCTTTTATAGGTCTCATTTGCTTAGTGTTTAAAAAAAATTCTTCACTGGTTGGATTGTATTAGCTTTGTGAAAGATGTATTTTCAGTCATCATTACTTTCTAAATGGTTTTATCAGTCAGTTGTTGTAAGTGCATGCCTTTTCAGTGTCACAGTCCCTCAACAAAAATGTGTAACATTTAACAGCTGAAATTTAAAATTCTCAGTTTTTGCTGTAGAGAGACTTTGACAGAGGGGCTTTGCACATGGTTATAGAAAAGGGTTTCAAATAAAATCACAAGTCTGAATATTTAGTTGGAAAATTAGAAGGAAATGGTTACAAGTGGTTATGTTTTGCTTGTGATTGTATTTGCAAGGACATAGGTCAGTGATCTCTAACTCTAGTGCATGTACTACAATTAGCTGGGTGTGTTTTTTCTGAGATTTTCTTTTTCCATTTTTTTTTTTTTTTTAAATCTGTTCCCAGACAACCATTTTTTCCCATACATCTTGTTTAAGGTTACTTTGATGGGGAAACAATGGATGATTAATTATATCTCTACAAATACATGTGGTGTACATACATTGAAGGGAAAAGGGGAAGAGAAGGATACTGTTCCAGGATCAAGACTAATTTAGTTACTCTTTGCTGCTGCTGGAATTTCTCAAAGAAGCCCATGTGACTTGGTAGAAATCCCACTGCCCTCCAGAATAATGCTCCTGAGTTTCTTCTGAAAAGCTCATTCAGCAAATAAAGAAATCTTATAAAATACAGTTTACTTCACTTACCACATTTCTTTCCCTGTCTACTGTATGAGTCCCAGGCTTACAATGTTAAAAGTGTTGAGATGCCAGACTGCTGTCAGATTTCCAATGTAACAGTTTAAAGAGGATGAAGTACATGACAATACTCTGTTTTGATTGAAGATAATTAGGTTACTAATATTATCATGGATGAAAGTGAATTCGAGCTGAATATGAGATGAAATTACCACTACCAAGGCTAATCCCTGCTGCAGAAAATTCATTAATTGTTCTTGGAGTAAATAGCGAGCATAGTACTAGGTTGAGTTTCTTTTAAAGCAGGTATTATTTGGATCTAGCTCTGTCCTTTGATGTCTGTGTGGTACTTGCATTCTCTTATATTCAGAGAAAGTTACTCCTAAGTATCTTATTTCAAAAATGGCTTTTGAAGTTATGAGAGAATTTGATTAAGAACACGGATTTTCCGTTTGCTGTAGCGCAAACTGACATGAAATGCCTGAAGCAGTGGCTTGTAGCACACTTGGTGAGGGAAAGAGGACCCATGACACACGCTCCATAGGAGCGTTCAGGAGACCTGCTGACATTTTGCAAAAATCTTTTTATCTCCACATCTTCCAACTGCTGCTTCCCCAGCCACTGTGTAATGGGATAGTATCAAGCACAGCCAAACGACAAGGCAGAGAATATGCTGTGCTTTGTCACTTGGCAAATGCTCAGTTACAACGTGTATCCATGTAAATGTACCATACAGTTATGTGGATACCAGTGTGGAGAAGATGTGCTCTTCTTCCAACCCATAGGGCACAGGAGGAACTGCAACATTGCTGGTGGAAAGGGTTTCCCTTGCAGTGGGGAGAAGAGAAGAAAGGGCTTTATGTACCCTTTCTGCTGCCAAATAAAAGCTGGGAATTTAGCTTCACTTTGGCAAATCGTGTTCCTAAAACAACGCAGGGACATTTTCCTTTAGCTTACAGTGTTTCTGTTTGGGTTTGTTTAAACATAAATACCAAATTTTGTCATTCTCTTAAACAGTATAATTATAATCTATGACTGTTTGTGCTAGTCTTCTCTAGCTAGCTTTCCATCCCCACTTAAATTCTTCAAAATAAGAAAGTACTGAGTCAAGGTACCTGAAGGCCAACTGCAGCTTTTGTAGTAACCCTCACAAGGAAGTTGGCTGCAGCTGGCAAACTGGCTTACCATCAGAAACTGAGACATTGTATCATTCTGTATATACTTGCAGACTTTACTCAAGATTTTACAGATTTTTGTATGTCTGTTTTGTTTTGCTGACCAGAGCAAAGGTCTGTTGGCTTATTTTGGAAACTTCCGTCTGCTTGCAGAGTTCTCCACTCCTTTTGTCAATCAGCGGTAAGTGGTTAGGGAATTTTTGCAGTTTTTTTAGATGTGAATTTGTATTATTATTTCTGTCACTTAAGAAGTTTTTTGTTGTTGTTGAATGCTTGCTGAAAGGGAATTTGCATCTTGAACTAAGGATTGCTAGGTGGAAGTCTCTTTTGCCATGAAAACTTTTTGCTGCTTTAGCTGCAATAGTATAACTGATGTATTTACCCCTGATTTCCTTTTTAGGGTAGACCAGCCTTCATATGAAATGCCAAATTTCTATGAAACTACTGAACAAAAAAAGTTCACAAATATAATGTTGTTTATTAGTATTTGTAAGTATTTCATTTAACTACTATAATAAAGCCATCATTTTCAATAGGGATTTATTTCAGTATCATGAACCAGGAAAACACAATCCTAGAATGGAATTGCATTGTTCCAGATAATCTGAAGAGAAGAAAGTGGCAGAAGGCTCTTTTGCAGAGCTCGGTGACAGTGGAAGCCTGCCACGGCTTCTGATTATAGTGTTGCTATTAGAACTTGCTGCTGTGAATATAGGAAGAGGAGCACAATCATACCACGTACCACAGGCAGGGCAAAATAGTCAATGAAGCTGTGGGGAAGACAGCCTCTTTCCTTACTCCATAGCCACCATAACCCAGTCAGGGGCAGGGATTTGCCCAAGGAAGACTTCACCTCAGGAGAGGTGCTTTGGTACAGGGCAGTGCTGCAGTCCTCTCCTCTTCCTCCATTGTTTTTGCAGTGTAGGATCAGATCTTTCAGTGTACCAGATGCCTATGCCTCACCCATCCTTTTTGGGGCGCATTTCTACTTTACTGATCTTACATTTATGGCATCTGTTTTCTTTTCCAGGTGTCTGTTAGAGAAAGGATAAGGTTTGTAAGGCAAATAGAAGCTATAAGTCTCCTGCAAACAGGGTCTGAGTATTACGCATTACTTCATTGTGGCTGTAAACTCTGAAGTATTTTATGAGACTGTAGGATTCCTCAGATCTATTAAGGGTAAAAACCATTATGCTGAGAAACCTTTCGAACATTAGCTTGGAAATTTCAACTTGCAGGAGGGCAGGATGGGACAACCGAGTTCTCCAGAGGCTGGTTTCTTTTGTCCAAGTGCATCTAAGTAGGAGACTATAGTCTTACGTAGTCTGTGTTGTGTGTGCACAGAGAAACTAAGGAGTAAATGAACACGTCTTTAAACGTATTTTAATAATACAAAGAAGAGTAAGAAAATGAAAGAGTGTTATTATAGTCTAGATTTCTGTATTGAAATTTGTTTCCTAGTGAATGACCGTTCTCCTAGCTGACTTCTACCAAGATAGGGTTATCCTGGGTTTAAGTGGTACCTGTACTAATGCTTGCCTTTCAGACTGTGGCAATAGGAAGTATCCTGATATGTCTGGCTATTAAAAGTAATGTATGAGATCCAACACAAAAAACCCCCCAAGACTGTGCCTCTAACAACTATGATCAACTATGATCACCTTCAAAATAGTTCCCTTGTGATTTGACACACAGCTGTGTACGATGCTGCCAATATTCAAAGCAATTCCACAGATCCATTTTCTGAAAGGCTGTTGAAGATCTCCGTCGGTTTTGCTTTCACATCTTCTACCAAGAAAAAACAGGTTCCTTTGAGGACTGACTTGATCTTTAGGAAGAGAGAGCAAGGTCCGATGAATAGGGTGGGTGCTCAAGACAATGATGATGTTATTAGCTGAAAACATCTTCACAGACAAATTGTGGTTAACTTGCTGTTCACTCTTGTACACTGCCATTTCCTGACCAAGGGTAAGAAAATGTCTCTGTTTGAACATGTGCCCACTCATGAGTGAAACAATCGAATTGAGCTTTGTCTCACTGTGACAGGTTAGAACATGTTCTAGAACCATCTCTTTGTCTCTCCCCTCCCACTCTGATTTCCTGGTTAGTCTCAGGGGTTTTTTTTTGTGTCAGATCTCGTATATTATACTTGTAAAATGCCTATGGTGAGATCATGTCTTAGAGTCCTGACATTTACTGCTTTCTCAGAAAAATGGAAATCACTGTAGGAGATAATAAAGTCCTTTGCACTCAGGGATGTGATCTCATTAGTGCATGAATGGTTTGTTTTGGTTTTTTTTTCATTAAATTTGAAGAGAACCAGACCCTTAAGACAGTAAGTAGTGGATAATGATAATGACTTACATTGTTTCTTGTTTGCATTCTCAGTATTACCAAAAGACCTATTATTAAAATATAGAATGATATTCTAATCTCAGAACTGTAATGGTTTCTTTGTATTTCCTGCCTGTGTTGTTAGGGATATCTCATTGGAGGTTTTCTCCATGCCAAGCATTTAGACCTGTTAATGTTAGTATCAGCATTTATGTATCATTTATGAACTGTGGTGGGTAGAATTGTAATGATAACTATAATTTACTGACTTTTATTTTTTTTTTTAATTTGCTGGGAGAGGGAAGTTGCTAAGCAGGTGTCCAGTTGCATAAATTGGCACACAGCAGTATATTTTAAAACCTTTTTTTATATTACTTTTGGAATCTACATTGTATATATCAATGGAAATACAGGGTCTGATTGTTAGTCTGACCAAATATATGAAGTCTCTCCAAAACGGTCCCAGTAAGAGTTTCTGTAGTGAGGTATCCTGCTCCCAGGCTGGACTGCCACCTGGAGTGCCTGGATTTTATTTGTCTCAGTTGCACTCATAATGAATTCCTGGAGGATTTCTGTTAGAGCTGGATGTCTGACAAATCTTTTTAGTATATCATTAATTACCTACATTGTAACCTGTAGGTAATTAAATTAAAAATTACTTTCAGTTTTAGAACTGTTATTTTGTTAAATAGTTTTACCCTCATATCTTCTTGGAAATAAATTGATGATTTCACCTTTCCTCCCTATCCTCTATCATGAATACAGTGATTTAAGTAATTTCCTTCCGGCCCTGTCTTTAACGTGCCACTGCATGAATTTTCTTGCATTTGTTCTGATTTAAGCGTGAATGATAAAGAATCAGTGGAATTTTTTGTGCCTTTTTCTAGCAATTCAACCCATAGGTTCTGTGTGCTAGGCAATAGATACATTATGCCTGTCTACTAAGTAATTAATACGGAAGCATTTTTTTAAAGACCACCTATAACCCAGTAGTAGTAGTGGGAGTGAGGTGTTTTAGATTTGTCTTTTTCATTGTATAACATACCTAGCTGTTAAATGATCCAGTGCCATTTACAATGTCTGGTTCTAAAATTCTAGTTTTGGGCTGAACAGAAGCAGTCAGAACATCCCAAATCTGAGAAACTGGAAATTACAACTCTTCCTAGATTACCATATCCAAATATAATGCTCTAATTGCTTTCAGAGAAACAAATAGAAATTTAGTTGCCTATTGGTGCAAACTGTGGTAATAAATTTGTATTTATCATTTTAAAAGAGAAATTGAATTATAGTGTATTACACAATGATCACTGAAATGTACACTGATTGTCAACTGGTTTACAATTCAAATAATTTTTTTTACCTGCTATTCTGCAATGTACTGGATATCTCACACTGCTTAAGTGGGGGGAAAAAAATGCAGCCAAACAGAATTTGCAACTAAGCCAAGACACAGTGCGATAATTAAGAAATGATAAGAGTAGAAAAAAATAATAAATGATTAATTAGGAAAAACATGAAATAAAAATAAGAATATCTTTAAATGAGATGGCTTCAAGTCTGCTTGGTATCTGTGAACCCTTTTTTTGCAGGTGGTTTTTTGAAGTACTGGGATATCCCAAATCTTCAAAGGCCAACATCATCAATGGTGTGCTAATGACAGTTGTGTTCTTCGTGGTGAGGATTGCCGTCATGCCTATATATTACAGCCATGTAATATCTTCATTTGGAACAGAGGGTTTCCAGAGATTAGGATTTGCAGCACAGAGCGCCTGGATTATCTCAAGTGTTGTCTTGGATGTTATGAATGTGATGTGGATGGTAAAAATTGCAAAAGGATGCTACAAAGTAATTTCTTTTATTGGACTGGAAGAAGCCAAAACTCATAGAAATGGAAAATCTGACTAGAAATCATATGCATAAAATGAAATTTCTGCTCTGAAAATAATTTGAGTTCACTGAAACAGTGCACATTTCTGCCATGGAATGCTCTTAAGGAAACAAGGTATTACCTCTGTACTGACCTTACTCTTTCCCTAGCCACACTGCCTGCACACCCAGGGCCACGCTTTATGGATCCTGTCTGGTGAGGAATACAAACAAAGGCTCACATAAATGAGATCCACGTGTCTGTTATAAGGAGTTAAAAGCTACTGAAATCAGAAAGGAGAAGATTGGTTATGTGCTTGTTGTCCGCCAGTGTGTCTGAAGTGTTTCACTCAGGTTTCTCAGATTAATGTATTTTATAAATCCATTGAAAAATGACATCTGTCTTTTTGTAGAAAACAAAAAAACCCTCCCCAAACTCCTGATATGGTGCAATTCTCCTGGCATGTCAAGATTTCATTCTTGACAACTTTTTAATTTTTGCAAGAAAAGCTAAAATTTTAGCTTTCATTCTGTAAAGTCTTTTACTGCTTTTTGTTCTGCCTTACATGAATGCAAATCTGCTTGGGAAATTTATGAAATAATTTTATCTAAAATGCTGTATTATAAGACTACAGAATATCTTAGAATTGTTAAAATTCTCTGATTTTGATGGGAAAAAGTCACTTTTGCTGTATTAGATTACACGCAGTAATACATCTTCTAAATTTCCCATGGGCTTTTTTCATAAGTCAGTATGGTAAACGGATGTGTGGAAACAGCATAATTCTTACTGGAGTGCTTTTTCCTTTGCTGCTGCTACATTTGGAAAGTACTGAATCTCTCCTCAGAGTATTTTTTAACCATTGGTTATTTGGATGTGAAGTTTGATTGTAAAGAGAAAATTCTTCTGTATATGTGATGTGTAATTTAGAGTAATATTTTTTTTTTATTTATTTTATCACAGAAATTACCTGTTTGATATGAAGTGTTGAGGGGTTTTATCACATTTTCCTTGTTAATCACATCAGAAATTAGATGTGTTGACTAAAAACATTCTTGAATTAACTGTACCAAACTTGTGTAAAGTGGTATGGAAGTTCTGTAGAATGACAGTTCGCTTCTGTAGGCACAACACTTTGGTTTTTTTAAAGCCATGCATTTGTCAATAGGTACTCTGCTCCTTTTGCTTCAAAAGTAAAGGTCTGGAGGGCATTAGAGAGATATCTTCCCATCTAGGAATAATCTAGAATCTATTTGAAAGACACTCTGAGGACGTTCTTTTTTGTTTCATTTTTAAATAATTTTGAGCTGTATTTCTGTGTAGTTTTTGTCTTGCTGACTTTAATCACTCCCAATTCAGATAGAGTTTAACTTCTGGGTTTTTTCCTGGTGGTTTTTTTGGTGTGGGGTTTGGGGGGTTTTTTTGGCATTATTTGTTATTTGTTATATCTTCTGGTGAGGTCTTCTAAAAGTACCCATTTTCACTCTGTACTTTAGTGCACATCCCAGTTATTTACTCTGTGTAGGATAATTAGTTTTCCTGCTGTACTGTTCCCTCTGACATTAGTGGGGTGATGTGGACTCCTCTCTCATCTGTAGTCAGAGGTGTGAGTGCATCCGTACCAGGACGCAGCGTTTCCGTCTTCCAGGTATTGGAGGCCTGTAAGGCCCCAGGAGGACTGTGTAGGCTGAAATGCCTTTATAACCAAGGCAACTGAGATCAGTTTGGTTCCCCAGATAAGATGATATTGGGGACTAGTGATCGGGCTAGCATAATGCACTCCTTTATAGGTCTTATTCCACTGTTCCACTGGGCAGGTGTTTTTCTAAAACCGTTTCCCAGTCCTGGAAAAAGGGGATAACAAGGATTGTCGAACTGTTTTGTTGTTGTTGTTGTTTCTGTGCTTATTAATACTTCTCTAGCCTGCAAACAAAAGAACTGTTTATGCCTTGGGAAAGTTAGCAATTAATCTGTTTAGCTGTATAATTTGAGTGAGGGCAGTCCCTTATTTGGGTACCGGTAAATCCATAGTCTTTGTGAGCTGATCCTGTGATCCTGCTGTGCTGAAAAAAACAGACTCCCTTTTATACTAATTTGCGGAACCTGGATCTTTTCGAATAGTGGTTTCAGTGTATCTAATGCAAAATCTAGGCTACGTACAAAGGGTCTGTGTTTATATCACTTCTGTGATTTAAAAGAGTAAACAAAATACTTTTTTCTTGAACTTTTTAAGTCACTAAATCAGGGAATCCTTTTGTAATGGCTTGTTCCTTTCTAAAAAAAATTCAAATTTAGTCAAGTCCAACATTTTGGAAAATGTGTTTGAAAGTAGAAGTCTGTTAGTTGGGAAGTAGGATTAAAAAATGGTAAGAAAGATGATTTGGAGCCACGCTTAAGGTGATAATTCATGAAAACTTTTTGAAATTCATTCCTTCTTAGCATTAATCTTTAATATTTCAGGATTTTATTTTTTTATTTTCAATAGAGAGCATTAATTAAAACAGTTTGTTTCCTTTACTTCTAGATAGGCTCATGTCTGATGGGGAGAGGGAGGAAGAAGTCAAGCTATAATAAAATTACGTTAAAACTAGACAGAAAAAAATCCCAACCCTGCGTAATACACTTTGGGAACTATCCAGAAAAGAAGTGCAGTAGGATAATTATTTTAAAACATGGAATATTTTGTATTGCTGTACAAAACTAAACCAACATTTTGCAGTGCATTAGGTTTCAATTTTGTAATTTGATATTTTAATGTATTGCAGTTGTATCCTGATGCATCTACTATGTGTCAGAAGAAAACTTGCTAAAGAAAATTACTAACACTTGTGTAGTCAGAAAGGACTGTAGCAAACAGTCTGCAAAGTTGTGATGTACTGAATACATTAGGGCACTTTTTACCTGCCATTAAAAGCTTATAATACAGCAAATTAGATACCTGCAACACCCATTTTTCAATTGCACTTTATTATTTTAAAAACTGTGGTCAAATATTGCTGAAATTTAATGTTGCAAGCTTGTGTCATTTTTTTAATGCAAAAAACCTAAATGCATGAGAAGTGGCATCGTAATAAATGATAACTTCAGAATTTAACAGATACGTTGTCTAGTGTAAAAGTGGACTCTTGGTATGTCACCAGGTGTCTTTGCCATGGACATATCAAATTGAAGGAATTAATCTTGTAAAAAAATGCTCAAATATCTTGGTTTTTGTTTCTTTCACATTCTTCACGACCAGGTGACTTAAAATTAGTATGATGATCATGGGAGAGTCTGTTTATACCTGTAAAGCTGTATGTAGGAATGCAAGGTTCCCTTTTTTATGGCTTTACTTTTTCATCAAAAGATGAGTAAATACCACTTTCAGAACTACTACAGGGGTATGGTATGTCAGGTTTTGCTTTTATAATTGATTTGTGGGTAACAGTACTTGCAGAGAGGAAATGTACTTCAAATATTTCTTTTCTTGGTGAGTTTTTCCAGTAGATATCAATGAATTCAAGAGCCTTACGCTACAGAGATACTTTATGGGTTATCTGTGTGCATTCTTCAGTGGTAAGGATTACATCTCTGAAACCTACTCTACCTCTATAAATACATGCTATCTTGAGTGAGCTCAATAATTTAATAACTTAATTGCTTAAAAATATGAACTATTGAATAATGAAAAAGATCCTATACACAGGAAAATGAGGGGAGCTGAATTTATATATAAAATTCTTAACCATTCCAAATTTTGTATTAAACTTTATTAAAAACTAATTTAATTACAGTGTCGGGACAATAATTACTTCCATCTTTACTTAGAAAATTATGGGACAACTTTACTCATACTGCAGAACTAACGTTAACCCTAAGAGCAAAACAAGTGAGCAAATGCATTCAAACAGGTTTAAAGAGGAGAGGTGGAAGAAACTTTGAGAACACAAGTACAGAGGACCCGATGTCTATCTACTGCTGTAGTTGGGACAACGGCAGACTGATATGTAGCAGAAAGGTTTAGGTATTTCCATATCTCTGTTCAGAGTGGAAAATGAAATTTTATTCTTCAAAAATTTCAAGCTTTATAAAATGAGTTATTGGTTGTTGATTGCTGTATGAAGAGGACCTTTTCTCATGGACGGGGGTGTGTTTATGTACATACAAGCTTTCCGTTTAAAAGATCATTTAATATAGGAGTTTGCAAAACTGTTTTGTGATGCTTCTGCTGAGCCATTCAGAGGAAAATAAAGGGCTGCTTGACAATTACTGCAGCTTATGATTTGGTGTCATGTTGACTGCTGGTGAAACCCATTAATAAAGCAAAGACATGAATTTTTAGATGGAAAAAATGCAACCGTAGAAGACTTTGAAAATATGAGCAGCCCTCTTTCGTATTTTTCTAGCTTAGTGTACAACAGCGTTATCTGGCGATGAGGAACTTCACAAGGAAGGATTTGTTCCTGGTGGAGTGCCTCTGTCTATGGAATATGTTTAACAGCTGGAAAAAGAACAGTACTTCATTGCTGAGATCCTTGAAGCAGTCATATGGAAACACTGATCAATACTTACGAACTTTAACCGTCATCCAAACCTGAGTAAAATCTCTTTGTTGGACAGGTGAAGGTTTTAAGGTTTTCTGAAAGCAACTTGGAAGTTCTTTTTATGGTAGAGAAGATGAAAGCTGGGCTGCTCGGGATGTTTAGACATCTGGGATTAAGCATCAAATCATACTTTTAGGTGGTAACACTTCTTAAGGTTTCTTATCCATTACAAATCTCTACTAGCTACCTCCTTTGCTATTCTTGCTCTGTTTATAATAACCAAGCACTTTATAGTTCAGTAAAAAATGGAAGGTAGCTATTGTATTGTATTGTTTGGTATAAGAACTATTTTGGCAAAATTTCTTCTGAGATCAGTTTCATTGTGTGATGTCCTGCATTGAGAGGGCATCTGATTATAACAATGTATATAAATTTTTAATCTAATTATAATGTAAAGGAATTGTCTCTAAGACAGCGAATTATGAAGAGTTCAGCATGGCTTGGTATCAACCATATAATGATTCAGTGTGCTATTTATAACTTCCTACTTACTGAAATTGAAAATAGAAAAGCAAAGAAAATATTCTGTAGTGAATCTTTATTTTTAATCTATGTGTGGGATGTCAAACATTGTACTTGTCTTGTGGACAGGACATGCTTTTATGAGCTTATACATATTTAAGTATAAGAGAATCTGCACCCAGGTGGAACATGTTGCATGTAAATTGTCTTCAAAGTTTTAAAATTTTGGTATTTTTAAATGTTGCTTTCAAACCTAGCAATTTTTTAAATATTAATATTATGCTGTAATACAGAACATAACATTTTGAATGCAATGCAGGATATATTTGGTTTGTTTATTGCAACCCTATTCCAGTTTCACAAGAGAATCCATCATATGATAGGGGGAAAGGAGGAAAAGGGCTAAACATGAGCTCGGCTATATAATTTGCACACTTAATATGCACACATCCAAATATCCTGGATTTGTTTCTAGCATGCATATACCAAACAGTGTTTCTTTAATATCAACAGATACCTATATATGTAGAACAATTTAACACTTAACCTGATAAAAAAACAAATTACAAAAACTGTTGGGAACAAATGAGTTACAAGTTAGGCATACGTAAAGGAGCCTGTAATTCAAAAATGTTAGTATAATCTCCTGTCTAAAAAGAAACTTGATAAATGTATGTAACTTATCTGTAGAGCAAGGACAGAAACTGTAAATTCTGCTAGACTGAGTTCTGGTAAATCTTGACAATCTCGTTTGCAGGAAGTACTAATACTGTCACAAAATGTCAGGATCACAGTATTAAATTTGAATAATGTGGCCTGATTGTAGTTGCAATCCTTGTCACGGCACAAGAACTTAAAAATGCAATATAACACATTGGTGATAAAAGTAATCAGTCATATTAAGACGAATGATTAAGTATTATGGGTTTCAATTTACTACTTCTTATAAACGTTAATTATTTGTTTGCATTTCAGTGATATTGTAAAGCATTTCTGTATTTTGTTTGACCAGTTTAGGAGCTTGCATAAAATGATACTGGCTGATTAAATTTTTTTTTTCCCTTTGATATATGCAATAATGTCAATAAGCAATAAATTGCATGTTGTATGCAAGGTTTCGGTACTTCATAATAAAGGAAAGGAACACCGTTTCTTATTTTGCAATTTTTTTCTTTCTTTATATGGTTATAGGTTATGTATGTATAATGAATGCCTCATGAAAGAACAGTTTACTTTGGGTTCAGTTCAGAAGTAACTGGCTTACATGGTGTTTTGAGATTTCGTGTGGTATCTTTTTTTATTTAAAAAAGGTGGGGAGGGGGTGTGAGGTCTGAGCCACACTGCTGTGTGGCTTCTTTTAAAGGCTGAAGTTCTATGTAGGACTTCACTGGGGCTAGAAGGGTAACTTAAACTAAAAGTTTTGTTGTGTATTGAGGAAAAACTTGTATTTATATTGGATAATATAATTATACTGCACTATATAGTAATACCACATATTTCAGGACATCGGCTGTAGTTGTCTGAAGGCTGTAGGGATAAAGAGCTACTGTTATCAGTGTATTATAAATGTGATGCACTACACAGTCCCTTACTGAGTACTCAGATAGGCAAGTAAGTTCCGTAGTATGGCAGTGCCTAGGAAGCATAAATTGTGTAGTAGAACTCGGAGGTTTCTCTGAGCATCCTTCCTTGGAGGATGTTGCTCCTGTTTTATACCTTAACCATTGGCTTCCAAGCATAGGAGTTGCTCATGTTTCTTTGAGTTTTCTTTCGTATTATGCCGCAGTGAAATTACTAGAAGAATACACAAAGCATTCCAGTGTTTTTTACTTCTTTCCTCTGGTATTTAGTGCTATTTGTAAATTATATCCTTCGGGTACTAATTTTACACTGTTTGTGTAGAAAACTGCTCATTAACTAGTTGGTCTGTTTGAAAGTTACTGGGAATGTCTGGAAGCGTTATTTGGGGTCAGATGCTATATAGGTCAGATTTCCATCACTTGAGGAAAGACAATGGGGTCTTGCTGGGAAGCTTCCATGTTGCTGCTGGGCAGCTTTTAACACTGAATGGGGGAAAGGAAGGAGTAAGGCTGGGAACAAGGGATGCCTTTCAGAGAGCCATTCTTAACCTGACAAATTCAACAAATCTTGCCTAAAGTGTGAGAAACACACCTCTCTCTAAGACGCAGGATAGAGAAAGTATTTTGTATATTCACTTCTTTGTCATGTTTTGGTGCAAAATTGCTCTAAATTCTCCCCTCAACCCCCTCTCTCCTTTTTTTTTGGTTACTCTGTGTTCTCGTTGAAAACTTTGCTTTCTCTATTTGTATTGGTGTGAAAATTTGGCATTAGGGTTTTTTTCTTGGATATCCACTGTGAAGGATAAATGTAATTTTTTAGATGGTGGACTGCTGTTGTGAGTAGCTTCTTATTTTGCTCAGCTTTTCTGGAGTTCACAGTGTAATATACCTAAGCATAGATTGTTTACTTCGTGAGACTGTGTCCTTGGTGTTCTTTGTAAGAAAAAAAACCCAGCAAATACTTTTTCCTCGATATAAAGAATTACAAAGGGTGAAAATTATTATCTGCACAATGACTAATAAGTAGTGCAATTGTTTGCTTCTGGTGTGCAGTGTGATTGTGGAAAGCAGGGAAACAGCATACTGACATCAACAACATAATGTACTTCGAGAGGAGGATGTAGAATCAATTCCTCATTTGAGAACAGCAGAGAGAAAATGTGTTTTTCGCCCTAGAGTTGTTCTACCACTGACTTGAAATATTTGGAAGCAGAAATGTCACTTGTTGTACAGGAGCCTGTCATTATTAAACTGCATTGTCAGCTGCAGCAAGTGAAGACTAAAATGGTTGTATCCTGTTTAGTGCTGCTTACACAGCTGTTACTGTGAATGCAGTCTTACGGTTTTCAGCAAAGCCAAATATGCCTAAAACTCGGGCAGTGAGAGCCTCAGTTACTGACATGGTGCCAGTTTCCTAATTCCGGACTCTCAATATGCTGTGCTAATAATTCTTGCGTTCAGAAAGGGTACAAACAATTTCCTCTTACATAATAAAGACTCTAAAAGGGCAAACATGAGTGAAAGGATGAATTGTTGATATTGCTTCATACTTTTATTTTTATTTTGTATTCACACTGAGTAGCAATGTCCTAGCTAATAAGAGAGGTCCTGTTTTGAAAGAAGGTGAATGTATTCTTAAAAGCACTCAAGAGGAATGTATGGACGTTTTTTAATTCAGATAGTTACATCATTTGAAATACTGCTTCTTAGAACTGCTTCAGGGTGGTTTAGAATTTGTCTTTATTAATCCTGATCTTTTTCAAGAGAAATGGGAATCACTTATTCTTTCTTTACACAAAAATACATACAGAGGATGCAAAAGACCTCTCTTCCAGCTTTGAATCTGGATTTTATCATCCCAAGATAATGTGATAACTGGGCCACTTGAAGTTTAAATTCCTTCCTACTTTAATTTATTTTTAATTGCTCCAATGAAATAGGATGTTTCAAAAAAATAGTTGGGTTTTGATCAGTTCTAATTGTTTTATATTTATAATGAATATTTGTCTCATGTCTCCCTACCTGACTTTTGCTCTTGACAGGCTATTGAAATTCTCTTCTGTGGGATGAGCATTTAAGTAGTCCTGCAGGGTTTGTACTTACTGTTCCAGCTGTTGCTACATAGCTGCATCTTACATCTGTTAGGAAGGGATGGTATGAAAGCAGTCTTCCTTGCTCTGATGCAAAATGAGCTCCATTTTTGGACTTATCAAGCTGCAGTGTTGCACAGTTTAACTGCCTTTCCTGGCACTGAAATAAGAGAATATTCTTAGTGAATCAAACAGAGCTGTGATATGTTTCTTGGCTAGCTGGTGTTTACAAATTTTAAGGAATCTTAATGTCTCTGAGTACCAGAGGGCACTCCTTTACAGTATTGATCCATGCTGCTGGTATGTTTAAGTTTTTTCCTATACTTTAAAAAAAACTAATAAAAAATTAGCAGCTGTATGGGGCGGTGACTTTCCAAACCAAACCACACCCTACCATACCTTATGATCACAGGTAGTGCATGCTAACATGAGGATTACACAAGCCTCAGTACACAAAATTCTCTGTTGTTGGCAATTTTTGGGGCAACTTGTGTACCAACATGTGCCAGCAGGCCACTCTTCATAGAATCATTGAATGGTTTGGCTTGGAAGGGACCTTAAAGATCATCCACCCCCCCTGTCATGGATAGGGACATCTCCCACTGAATCAGATCGCTCAAAGCCTCATTCGAACTGGCACTAAACACTTCCAGGGAAGGGGCAACTCCTGTACTCTTTCATGATCAGAGGGCTGGAGCACCTCTTCTATGAGGACAGGCTGAGAGAGTTAGGGTTGTTCAGTCTGGAGAAGACTCGGCAGAGACTTTAGAGCAGCTTTCCAGTACCTGAAGAGGCTACCAGAAAGCTGAGAAAGGACTTCTAACAAGGGCATGGAGTGACAGGATGAGGAGGAATGGCTTTAAATTACAAGGGGGAAGATTTAGATTAGACATCAGGAAGGAATTCTTCACGCTGAGGGTGATGAGGTACTGGCACAGATTGCCCAGGGAAGCTGTGGATGCCCCCTCCCTGGAGGTGTTCAAGGCCAGGTTGAATGAGCAGCCTGATCTGGCAGGAGGTGTCCCTGCCCTTGGCAAGAGGGGTTGGAACTGGGTGATCTTTAAGGTCCCTTCCAACCCAAACCATTCTATGATTCCACGTGCCAGCCGTAAAGCGCACCCGCCCTCTGCGCCCGGTGTTGGGGCTCAGTACCATGGTGTCACCCCAAACCAACAGGCCCCTCCCTCGCCCCCGGAGGCACCGGCGCGGTCCTGGCAGCGCCCTCCCTCCCAGGGGCGGTCCTGGGGCCCCGCCGCCAGCGCGGCCCCGCCCCTACCGCAGTAGGCGCAGGCGCGGAGCGGGGCAGCGGCGTCGCGTTCTCGCGAGGCGGGGCGCGTGGCGTCTCGCTGTGCGCTGTTGAGGGGACAGTGACAGGGCGCGGGCCGGGCTGTGGTGAGGAGAGGCGAGGAGACGGGAAGGCGGCGGCGGCGGCGGCGCTGCTACTCCTGGGGCCGCAGTGGGAGGCGGGCGCGGAGGGAGGGCGCCAGGGGCCGGGCTGGGCTCAGCGGCCGGGCTGGGCGCAGCGGCCGGCTGACCTTGCTCACGGGCGCCGGGGCGGTCGCGGTGTGCGTAACGGTGCGGCGGCCTCGTGCGCGGCGCTCCCTGAAGCGCGTCCCGCCCGCGGGGTGCGGTGGGGCTGGGGGTGTCGCTGCCTTGCACGGGTCGCGGGGCCGGGCAGTGTGGGGGTCACTTGCAGGGAGCCCCCGCACCGCTTGACTCGCGACAGCCCCGTGGGTGCTGTGGGGTTTCATTTAGGCGGGGTGTTCGTAACTCGCACTGGTCTTGTATTTCATAGAATCGTAGAATGGTTTGGGTTGGAAGGGACCTTGAAGATCCAGTTCCACCCCCGCTGCCACAGATAGGGACATCTCCCACCAGACCAGGCTGCTTAAGGCCCCATCCAGCCTGGCCCTGAACACTTCTGTGATGCAGCAGTCTGTCAGTATTTTCTGTTATGAATATTTGCTTTTTTTTCTTCAGAAGCTTGATCGGAAAATACCAAGTGTGCAGGAGCCATGGGTTTGACTGCGTCCTCCCCGGCTGCTGCAGGTCAGTCGCCAGATGTATCCAAGCAATATCATCAGATGGCGTCTCCACCTTCAGAATGTCCTATGCATCAGGAAAAATTAAATGGTAATTATTCTGAAACTTAAATAAGCTTTTTAGATGGAAAACAGATCAAAAGATATTTTTGGGGGGGTGGGGGGGGAGAAGAAAAATGATTCTATAAATAAAAATTCAAGTTTTTCAAGAAAATCTTCATGAAAAGGAGTTGGTTATTCACCAGAACAGCACACTTGCTGCTTTGTCTATAGAGACAGTAGGTGCTTGCTGTAGAAGCTGGGGGTCACTCCAATTGTCCTGTTTCACAGGGGTCCTGCGGATCTGTACCCATCAAATTGTACACCCTCAAAAGATCAGGGAGGTGCAAAAGATGGTAGCTGGGAGCAGGTGGTTGACACTGAAGAGCACGCATCTGGAAAATGGCAGCAGAAGGGTGGAATATGATGAATGTCTAGAGAAGGAGGCATCAGCTGTGTCATTGACACAATGAACACGTGTTGGATTAACATTGCAGTGGAACTCTTAAGTACAAACAGTTCAGTATAGGGGCCATCATGGGGTGGGGAATGAGCATTCAAAGACTGCATGAGAGACTTGGATCTTACTGTGGTGCTGGATCATAAAATGCAGGAAAAAGAATAGATAAAACTTGCAAAGGTCAGAAGAAAAAATGAAGTATCAGTTTGCATTTACCTTAGCATTCAATGAACTGCCATGTTTTAGAGTTTTTATTTTGTATCAAAATATATACTGCTTTTTTCCTGTATTTCAGGCTGTCCAATGCACATGAAGACGCTTGATCATAGGACTGAGAACACAGACGATGTTCCCGCACATCAAGAAAGAGCATATGAATTTGTGGCATGTCCGGTGAAGTCTGGTGCATCTCAAATGAAAGATGACATAGATCCTAGCAATATGGTAACTGTTGTTGGTTTCAGATGTTTCTTCAGTCTTGTTTCTTCTGAAATACTATATCCAAAATGTAAATAGTGATACTGTCTAAGGTGAAAATTCGGGAAAATACCATTTTTATTTTTTTTTTATTTTAACACTGCTGTTTCTCATTTTGAGTGCAAATATCTGTATAAAAACTAATTGCATCTTACTTCTCTTATTCAAATTTACATCTTTTTGGTAAAAGGTGACTTTCTAGTTTTGCTGTTTCTATTTGTTAATTACTTGCATGGGGTTTATGTTACATTAGTGGGGTTTAGGTCTGTTTAATAGCAGTATGGGTAAGTTCTGATTCAAGTCTTTAGGATTTCCTCTGCATTAAAAAAAACTCTGCTCTTTTGAAAGTTGAAGTTTATGCAAAAGGTTTCTTTTAGTCTTCAAATGACAAACTTGTGCAAAGAGTTCTACTGCAAAAGAGAAAGATAATTTTGGTGAACTTGAAGACTGAACTTCTTGATCTTTGTAGCAGCTGATTGATTATGCTTTGATTTTTCTTAAACACTGTAACATAAAAAAGTTTTCATACTCTAGTTTGCTGTTGATTCTCCTTGTTTTCTAGATGCCTCCTCCTAATCAGCAGCCATCCCCAGGCCAACCATTTCCATTGTCAACTGTTAGAGAAGAATCTTCCATTCCTAGAGCACATTCTGACAAGAAATGGGTCTACCCTTCAGAGCAAATGTTCTGGAATGCTATGCTGAGAAAAGGGTAAATACAGTGTGAATAATCACATGAAGTCTGTGAGTCTGAAATTCATGAATTAATATCCTTAGTTGATATTCATTGATATTACTTAAGAGTTTGTGGACTCTAAGCACTAAATAACCAGCACTTCTAAAATCTTTTGATTTTATAAACAACTTTCTTTTAAAAGATGAGCTGGTCTCAAAGCCACGTCTCGAGTGATCAGCAAGATGGTAGGGAATATCATGCAACTGTCATTAGCTCAGAAAGCTTTCTTAAAAGTCAGTGCACAAGCATGGACAAACTTTGCATGATTGCCAGCTTTCAAACTCAGTTGGCTTCATGCTCTTCCTATAAAATGACAGTAGAAGTTCTGTGATTCTGAGAATGTCTAATTTGCCTTTGCAAAATTTCTAAAAATGTGCAAATTGTTTGACAGTACATGTTTTCAGTCCACAAAAATTCAGTATAGGCAAGCTATAAGTGAATCATAAATGTCTACTGTGGCCCAGAAACCTTCTGTGATGCTTTTTCCTCATTCTTTTGTAATTATTTGTTTGTTGTTCTCAAGCAGATCAACTTTAAAGGCAGTTACTATTAAAAGAGTAGTAATTCTTTGTTCTACGCATTGGTGTCTTTCTTAAGACAACAGAATCATAGAACTACCCGAGTCGGAAGGGACTGAAAAGGATCATCGAGTCCAATTCCTACCCCTACACAGGACGCTCCCAACATTCACACCATGTGACTGAGGGCATTGTCCAAATGCTTCTTGAATGCTGGCAGACTTGGTGCCATGACTGCTTCCATTGGGAAGCTGTTCCAGTGTTCCACCACCCGCTGCATGAAGATCCTCTTCTTAATATCCAGTTTAAACTTCCCCTGGCACATCTTCCTGCCATTACCTCTAGTCCTATCATAGGTCGCAAGAGACTGCTTATGTCATAAGCAGTCTGTATTAAACACAAGCTTTGATCCTGTAAACACTTAAATGTGTTCAGTTAAATGTGTTAATTTAGCTGACTAGAATTTGCAGATCTCTGATGATAACTTCGATAACTTACTTTTATACCGAAAATGAAGTGGTTCTCAAGATGCTTAGGCAGATGAGCCAGAAGTTTCTGTACTTGCTTTGTGTCTTTGCTTAACACCTTCAATCTCTTGATTCAAAAGCCCGTCAGATAAACTAAGGAAGGTGGAGTAGTTATGCTGTAATGCTTGTAAACTGTTTTCAAGTTCTTATTTTTTAGGTGGAGGTGGAAAGATGATGACATAACAGGTGAAGACATGACCAACATTATTAAGATTCACAACCAAAATAATGAGCAAGCTTGGAAGGAGATTTTGAAATGGGAAGCTCTTCATGCTGTGTACGTACATACGAAATGAAAAGCAAATCCTTTGGTTTAGTTCTTGCTTTTGTAATTCTTTGAAAGTAGAATGTCTCCTTAGTTTTTGCAGAAGTATTCTCGTGTTGATAGTGTCTCAAAAGTTATGTTCTTTTAGGAGTCTGCATTTTGATTAATATGGAGGGAGATTATCCAGAATGGCTTAACTAGACTGAATAATTATGTTGATAAAATTTATGAGCAGTTTGGTGGTATGTGTATAATATGGATTTGGAGAAATTAACTTACTATATCTATTTGGGAATTATTTATCTGAAATGTTTAAATTACAAAAAAGACCAGAGATGTAAACTTAGATTTAAAAGTGACTGGTGTAAAACAAACTGTAACTATTCAGGTCAGTATAGTCCCTGTTCCTAGAAAATACAGACTAGTTAAGCGTTCTGTATGTAGAAATTGTTCTCTGAAATTTTGTAGTCTTTGTCACACGATAGTTTGGATTACAGTTTTCTGTTCTTTGATGGTTTTCTGTTCTTTATTAAATCTGGGGATTAGATTTGCTGAGAACTGCTCAGTCGATCTGTTAGAAAAATAGTGTAGAGCATATCAAAGGTACTGTCATACTAGCAATAAGTGCTGTCAGAAACTGGGACTTTTCAAACTTTTTAAAAACCTGGTTTAAATCACTTGTAATTAATTTTTTACTGTTCCTCCTCATATTGGTTTTATCTGTTACTAAAGCAAAATACTATAGTGATTTAAACACTTAAAATAAAACGGTTTTGAAAGGTAAAAACTGTTTCCTTTTTAATTGTGTGCACAGGGAGTGTCCATGTGGACCAGCACTGATGCGGTTTGGAGGCAAAGCAAAGGACTATTCACCAAGAGCCAGAATACGTTCATGGATGGGGTATGTAGGCAGGAAAGAAGGTCTTCCAGTGAGGTGGGAAGGTAGGGAAACATGTCTGGAAACATGATGTAGAATTAGTTTTAAGGTGTTTCATAATTGGCATTTGAAGTTATAATTACCAGAAGATAGACGTACTAGTTGGGGATCTTATGTCCGTGCCTGGATAAATAAATCTTAAATAGAGCTTCCACTTCCTCTGCCAGATTCGTAAGATGCATTAAAATATCTGTGTGGTCTATTATCTGTCTTTCCAGATATGAACTTCCCTTTGACAGACATGATTGGATTGTTGACCGATGTGGAAAAGAAGTGCGATACGTTATCGATTACTATGATGGTGGAACAGTAGATAAGAACTACCAGTTCACTATCCTGGATGTTCGCCCTGCGTTTGACTCTCTCTCGGCTGTGTGGGACAGAATGAAGGTAGCATGGTGGAGGTGGACGTCATAACTGCTCCTATGGGTTGTAGTCAAAGTAAACCACTTTCCTCGTAGACTAAGGATAAGTGAATATTAGGACTTGAAACAGAAGTTGACTGAACTTGTTATTTTCAATCATCACCACTGTTCTTTGGGGATAGAAAGGGAGGATGGGGAAATCCGTTGTTAAATACACTGATGCTTTATGGTTTTTGAATGAAACAATAAAGTTATAGTAGCAAACCCCATGTATCTTAATTTTCTTAAGTGCTGGGAAATGTTTTCTTTGTCACAGATTTTGGGTAAGCTTGCTGCCTTTTCATCTCATGACTCCAGTGCTACACCAAATACATTAGCTTTCCAATTCTGACAGGAGTTTGGAGTATTACTTAAATAGTGAAAACTGGAAAATTGGTAATGTGTTTCATGTAGCTACAGTATTTGGATACTTAGATGATGACTAAAGGGTAGAAGACCTGGACTGTTTCAAACTGTGTGTTCTATTAACTATATAAAGCCATGTATTTATTTTCACATGGGCACTTTACCTGTTCAGATATGTGCTTTCTCAGTAAACTTCAGTTAAGTCTATTCTGTTAAGGGAAGTATAATGTAATGTGAGTATTTTTAAAGGTGTATTGAGTTGAAAAGGAGAATATACTCATGCTTTAATCTGCAATTTATCTTTGCACAGAACAACATCTTTTAGAGGAAGGATATGTCAGTTATTTTTAAAACAACATTTCTAAACGGAGACAAAATCGATACTTAGTGGCTATTTATTGGACTATTTAAAAGATTTGTTTTCTGATGTAAGAAAACTATATTCTTCTAGAATTTTCATGTCTTTAATGTGTGTCTCATGGAATGCATTCAGGAAAAAATTAAAGCTTACTTAAAGAAACTCATGCAGCGCATCTGTATTTTGCATCTTGGCTTCATCAGCTATACCATAGTGTGATTTTTTTATATAATATGGAATTGCACAAGGGTATATTACTATATAGTCATACACATTTCTGCATAGTGATTATAGCGAGGCGTATTACAGATATGTATATATAACTTGGCTAAGAGGGTATTAAATGTGCTAAGCAATAAGGTTGATTTAGCATTTTCTAAGAGTGATGCATTTTAATGCTGTGTGGCTTAAAAATTTTGATTAATGTTAGTACTTAATAAAGGAAAGAAACTTTTTAAGTCTTCCACTGAAACATCTTTAAATTTGCATGACTTGGTAAATTTCAGGTGCCATGTGCATATTTCCTCCCTTTCAGCACATATTACTCTTGAGAATGAGTCCTCTATGCAAAACACTTGGGCATGGAAGGAGTAGGAGAGTATCACATTGTAACTTCTCAAATGGTACAAGCTTCCTTCATGAAACTTCACCAACTTAACTGGGAACTGGCTTTACATTCATTTCCCGAAAGTAGTTACTTTTAACTGACATTGGAAGTTGGAGGTTTTTTGCTGAGGGTAAAGTGCCTCAAAATTTCAGTCAAGTAAGTTCCCATTTAAGAAAAAAGTATTCAGATAGGTTTCCTTTCTTTAAGGCACCAAGGGAGGTGAATAGTTCCTACTTCAGAGGCATCTCTGATAATGAAAGAGCTGTTCCTTTCTGTTCTGACAGTAATGACTGAGGCGTACTGCTTTTTGAGTGGTTTTTTGTGTTTGGGTTGTTTATGTGTACATTTGGTAACTTGATACATGCAGAGTTCAGTATTTCTCACAACTAAATATGGAAAAGGAACACCAATGTAGGGAGTGCTTCAGAAGCTTCAAAAGAGTGGGTTTGCTTTGTTGATTTCAGAAGCCTGATGCTGAGTGCATTATGGAAACTAATTGCTGCTACATCTGGTGAGAGGTGTCAGATGCCGCTTCATGCATTTGCCGTCTTCTATTCCATCTCGCATAGATGCAAAATTGTTCTTTCTGGGCTTCTGTTAATGAAATGTACTACATCAAACATAAAGGAGAATACAATAAAAATACTTTTCTTAACTTTGGTGTTCGGTGATCATATTTTTATCTGGAAGAATTACTAAGATGAGCTCTTGTATTTGTCTTATGAGATTATAGTCACTACAACTAATTGCATCTTTGAATATTGTTGTAGTTGTAGCCCTTAGCAGCAGCTAAACACCTGGGAGAAAAACGAAAATTCATGAATTTAGATAGATAGTTCTAATAGAACAATAAAGTAAGATATATTAAAATGCAACAGCTCACAGCCCAATGATTAGCCTGTCCCAAGCAGTGATTTCAGTGAATAGACTACTTCAAGTGCAGCGATAGCAGTGAATGCAGAGATCATAATGAGTGCAGTGACAGCTGTGACTGTAGACATCACAGCAAGTGTGGAAGACAGATCGCCTACCCACCCCTTAGGTGAGACTCCTTTTTTAATACTGGGTATGGCGTTACGGTACAGAATATTCTGTTGGCCAGTTTGGGTTAGCTGTCCTACCTCTGCACCTGTATACTAGCGAAACATGGGAAACTGAAACCCTCTTGACTTCTTAGCAGCAACTAAAAATGTCAGTGTATGATTGACATTCTTCTCATACTAAATATAAAACAGCAGCTGTTGGGGAAAAGAATTTAACTATTCCAGCTAAGCATAAGCATTATGTGGCAACAACTAAACCAATATGTTATCAATGTTATTCTCATACTATCTCCAAAACACAGTAGCTATTGGGCAGAAAACTATCCCAGTTGAAACAAGGACAGATATATGCTACTCATGTATTTAGGTGAATACAGAACCAAACCCTGAGGGCTAAATTCAAGTGTTCACCAGCCAAACTGGCAGCTCTCAAAAAAGTGCATATGACAACAAATTCACTAATTCTGAGCCTGGCTAACTTGTGAAGAGAGGATTGCAAGTAATTTGCACTCCTTGGAGTGTAAATGAAAACAGTTTATTTCTACAAGGAAGTAAAGATGGAGTTCTCTCTTCGGTATTTGGGTTACTTTCCACATGATGTTGCCCGTTCACTTCTCAGAAGATGGGTGTCAGAGTGATTAGAATTTTAATATAAACTTGAAAAACAATTATTTAAATTGATGTTTTCTGCCCTTTGGGAGGATATTTTAACTGTAAAACTTGTTTAGGCTAGATTAAAGGTCGTATGTATGTGTATATGCATCAATAAATACATTTATATCCTGTAAGTATAGAAAAGTATGGAGAGTTCATGAAGCTTAAAAAAGTTAGGGAGTATGCTGATCAGGCCCTTCAGGGAATTCCACAGCAGCATCAGGTTCCCAGTCAAGCTGAAACAGCAGTTCGGAACCCAGCATCTTAAACCAGGTTAACCGGGCACCTGCAAAAGGGAGACTGGACACTGTCACTAAAAGAGGGCCACTTTTAAACTCAGTTGTGTATTTAGGTATCTAAAGTTCACTTATGTTCTGCTTTACAGTGTCGGAGCCCTGCTTCAGCTATTGTGTGACTCTTGCAGTTAAAACAAGTTAGGAGACCTCTCCTGGTCTGCAGCTGTGTCCCTCAAGGATATTTTGGTGCTCAAAAACTGCAATCCTTGACTACAGGCCTGTCAGTCTGACCTCGGTACTGGGGAAGGTCATGGAGCAGATTGTCTTGAGTGCCATCATACAGCACATGCGGGACAACTGGGTGACTGGGCCCAGTCAACATGGGTTCACCAAAAGCAGGTCCTGCCAGACCAATCTGATCTTCTTCTATGACAAGGTTACCCATTTAATGGACAAGAAAAAGGCTGTGGATGTGATGTACCTTGACTTCAGTAAAGCCTTGGACACCGTTTCTCACAGTATCCTGTTGGAGAAACTGGCTGCCATTGGCGTGTACAGGCACAGCCTCTGCTGGGTTAAAAACTGGCTGGATGGCCGGGCCCAAAGGCTTGTAGTAAATGGAATTAAATCCAGTTGGAAACCAGTCATGAGCGGTGTTCCCCAGGGTCCAGTCTTGTTTAACATCTTTATCAATGATCTCAATGAAAGCATAGAGCGCACCCTTAGCAAGTTTGCGAATGACACCAAGCTGGGTGCAAGTGTGGATGTGCTTGAAGGAAGGGAGGCTCTGCAGAGGGATCTGGACAGTCTGGATCAATGGGCTGAGACCAATGGGATGAGGTTCAACAAGATGAAGTGCAGAGTCCTCCATTTGGGTCACAACAACCCCATGCAATGATAGGCCACACCTCGAGTACTGTGTTCAGTTTTGGGCCCCTCACTACAAGAAAGATGCTGGAGCTTGTGCGAAGAAGGGCAACAAGGCTGGTAAAGGGCTGGAGAGTAAGCCCTGTGAGAAGAGACTGAGGGAATTAGGGTTGTTTAGCTTAGAGAAGAGGAGGCTGAGTGGAGACTTCATCACTGTTTACAACTGCCTGAAAGGAGGTTGTGACGGGGTGGATGCTGGTCTCTTCTCACAAGGGACAAGCGAGAGGATGAGAGGGAATGGCCGCAAGTTGTGCCAGGGGAGGTTTAGACTGGACATAAGGAAGAATTTTTTCACTGAAAGAGTGGTCAGGGATTGGAACAGGCTGCCCAGGGAGGTGGTGGAGTTGCCATTCCTGGAGGTGTTTAAAGGATGGGTAGATGAGTTTCTTAGGGACATGGTTTAGTGGGGAGATAGGCACGGTTGGACTCGGTGATCTCAGGGGTCTCTTCCAACCTTATGATTCTATGATTCTATGAAAAGGACTTCAGCATAACACTCCAAGTGTAATCAGCTCTTGAGTCATACCTGTGTAGTCACGAGTGCTACTGATCTTTACTACTTTGAGCAGAAGACCATTCTGCATTCAGATATCTGGTTTTGTCCTCTTTGCATTGCACCCTTTTAATCAGCCAGTGACTACCCTGCAGTTAGGGTGCCTGAGTGCTGGCAGCCTAAGGGGGCACTAAACATGTGCCTGCAACATTCTCCCTACTCAGTAACGGTGCCCCAGCTCTCTGGTCTTCTGTAGTATGTCCTATTAGTATCTGCCCAGTGTGAGCGACCTGTAATTCACAAGTAATTCACAGTATCACAGTATCATAAGGTTGGAAAAGACCTTTGAGATCATTGAGTCCAACCTATGACCCAACACCTACACCTACTCCTACTCGTCAACTACACCATGTCACTAAGTGCCTCATCCAATCTCTCTTTAAACACGGTGACTCTACCACCTCTCCGGGCAGTGCATTCCAATGACCAATCGCCCTTTCAGTGAAGAACTTATTCCTAATGTCAAGCCTAAACCTCCCCTGGCGAAGCTTGAGACCGTGTCCTCTCGTTCTGTCACCGGTCGCCTGAGAGAAGAGACCAACCCCTGCCTGACTACAACCTCCCTTTAGGTAGTTGTAGAGAGCAATAAGGTCTCCCCTGAGCCTCCTCTTCTCCAGGCTAAACAACCCCAGCTCCCTCAGTCACTCCTCACAGGGCCTGTGCTCCAGCCCCTTCACCATCCTCATTGCTCTCCTCTGGACACACTCCAGCATCTCGACACCTTTCTTGAACTGAGGGGCCCAGAACTGGACACAGCACTCAAGGTGCGGCCTGACCAGTGCTGAGTATAAGGGGATGATGATCTCTCTAGTCCTGCTGGCCACACTATTCCCAATGCAGGCCAAGATACCATTGGCCTTCTTGGCCACTTGGGCACACTGCTGGCTCATGTTGAGTTTCCTGTCCACCAGCACTCCCAAGTCCTTTCCACCTGACTACTCTCCAGCCACTCTGTCCCCAGCCTTGAGCTCTGCATGGGGTTGTTGTGTCCAAAGTGCAGGACTTGTTAAACCTCATACTATTGGAATCAGCCCATCTCTCCAGCCTGTCAAGCTCCCTCTGTAGGGCTCTCCTGCCCTTCAGCAGATCAACACTTCCTCCCAGCTTGGTGTCATCTGCGAACTTGCTGATGAAGGACTCGATCCCCTCATCCAGATCATCAATGAAGATATTAAACAGGACCGGGCCCAACACCGATCCCTGGGGAACACCACTAGTGACCGGCCGCCAACTGGATGAGACACCATTCACTACCACTCTTTGGGCTCGGCCGTCCAACCAATTCCTAACCCAGCACAGAACATTCCTGTCCAAGCCACGGGCTGACAGCTTCTCCAGGAGTCTGCTGTGGGAGACAGTGTCAAAGGCCTTGCTGAAGTCCCGGAACACTACATCCACAGCCTTCCTCTCATCCACCAGGTGAGTTATGTGGTCGTAACAGGAGATCAGGTTGGTCAAGCAGGACCTGCCCCTCCTAAATCCATGCTGGCTGGGCCTGATCTCTCCCTCATTCTGCAGGTGCCGCATGATCGCACCCAGGATTATCCGCTCCATAATTTTGCCTGGGACTGATGTCAGGCTGACAGGTCTGTAGTTACCTGGATCATCCCTATGGCCCTTCTTGTGGATAGGCGTCACATTGGCCAACTTCCAGTCATCCGGGACCTCTCCACTGAGCCAGGACTGCTGATAAATGAAAGAAAGCGGCTTAGCAAGCTCATCACCACCCTAGGGTGACTCCCATCTGGCCCCATAGACTTATGAGGATCCAAGTGGCTCAGCAGGTCTTTAACTTCTTCCTCCTGGATGACAGGGGGGCTATATTGCACCCTGACCCCATCCATCACTTCAGATGACCAGTTATTCAGTGAACAATCTGCCTTACTGTTGAAAACTGAGGTGAAGAAGGCATTAAGCACCTCAGTGTTTTCCTCATCCTTAGTTACTATATTTCCCTCTATGTCCGATAAGGATTGAAGGTTATTGCTGCCCTTCTTTCTGCCATTAATATATTTGAAAAAAGCACTTATTATTGTCCTTAACTCAAGTGGCCAATTTGAGCTCCAGCTAGGCTCCCTAATTTCCTTGACAATTCACAACCTTCTCCTTCCAGGATGCCTGGAGTTCCTAGCTATGTTGAGTCATTCAATGATGTTTGCATTGTACTGGCAGGCAGTTTGGAAAGGGGAGCTGTAACCCATCTGTCAGCCTTAATCAATCAATCAATTAATCAATTTATTTATTTCCCTCTCCCTTCGAAACAACTTTGCTCCTCCCCTTCATATTATGTCAATGGTCTTAGCTTCAACTTCTTCAAGAATTTTTCAGCTAAGCCATAGAATTTCTGTCCTATTTTGCTGTAGAAGAAAGAGACTGTGTTACTGGTAAGAAGGTATTTGGGTCCACTCCTGATTATTACTATTTTTTACTGCTAAAGCAAAGTATTCTAAATTATCATTTTTGAATTATGATGTGAAAAGAGGTATGTTAGTTTAGTGTGAAACAAGACAACAATGCTGTCCAATGTTTATGTAATGTATTTACCATCAGGACTTATTTGCGCTCTGTAAATAATTATTTAAAATCTAAAACATGATGACAAATATTGTTCTGCCTCCAAAAGGTGTAAGAGTAGCAAAGGATCTCTTGGTCCTCTGAAAATGACCATAGATGATCTATCATCTTATGCACCCCTACTTTGTTTGTTCAGCTCTGGTGTCAAAGTGTGGGAGAATAATAACTAATGTGCTAGAGTTCAAAAGATGAAGGTACATTTACTGGAGCTGCTGTAGAGTAGCAGATAAAAATGAAGGGAACTGGTAAACTAAGTAGCACTGCCTAATTTTGGATTCTTACTAATGCTATGTTTTCTATGGAGGGCAGAAATGCACCTTTCAAAAAAAACAGTCCCTTGCTTTCTAGAGGTCTGTCTCCAAAATTTATTAAATTAAATTACAGTTTAATCCTGTGTCTCCCTCTGATTACACCTGGAGGAACATCTATGTAGTAAGGTTCCACAAGTAGATGTACTTGATGTGGAAGCTGAACTTATTCTGGGGATAGAATATACTCCTCGTAATGCTATCTGTACTTATGGCTTCAGTATCACACCCTTCCCTACCCACAGGTGTTGTCACATATGTTCTTTTAAAAATACACAGCATTGCTAGTTTTCTACAAATTTTTAGTAGGCAACTTCATGCATTTTTACTCTCATTGAAAGAAAATGTGTTCTATTTATTATTCCATCTTAGTTTGTACAGGGTAAATTGCAGGAAAATATCTACATGCAGTGAATCAATTAAGTATTGATTCTCTCAGCAATGTCAGTAATAATAGGAATCTAAAGACACACTAAGTGTGTAATTTTGCAAAAGGCATCTTATTTAGTCTGCGTGGGATAGTTAATCACTTTTATGTGCATCTCCTTGAAGAAAAAAATGTCTTGCCAAAATCCTAGAGAAAGAATCTTAAATTCTTTCATGAATGTGACAGTTGCATCTATTTGGTCTTACTGCTTGTACACCAAATGGTATAAAAACTTGCGTGCAGAATGTGAGTCTTGACTCCAAACCTAAAGGTGAGGCCTTGAGCACGAGTGAAATGATGCATTATTTACCAGTGAACTACTGACTCCTGTTGCAAGGCACCTGCATATTTTCAGCATGGGCACATATTTTTATGATTGGACTCTGAATGAATCCAGTTTTCAAGGGATAATGTAAATGTATTGGATGTATTTGTATTGTTATTAGGCCTTGATAAAAAAAATCAAAACAATAGATGGTTTCCTTTGCTGAAGTTCATTTTGGACCATGGCTTCTCTTATGAAATAGAAAACATAACATTTGTTTTCAACAGATTATGCCAAAAACCACATTAAAGACTAAGTTGATTTTTGTTTCCAGTGTCATGCCAGTTTTGTGGTAAGCACAGAAAGCTTTAGCTGGTTTTCTAACATGCTGCTACTCTTGCCTCCACCTTCTGAAGACTGACTGCATAAACCTCCTGTCTATAGAGAGAGCTAATGCTTTAATTGATCATTAGTAGACTTCCAAAATGAGAGTCCATCTACCAAAAGATTAATTGTCTTAGAGAATTGACTTACAGGAGTCTGATGCATGAAGAATAAATGGAAGTGCCTTTAAAAAGCACTGCTAGACCACAAATCCTTGAAAAACTTGCTTCCCAAACACTTGAAAAGAAAATTAATGGAAAAGATGTTTCCTCTGATTTGTTTTTTGTCAAATTAGAGAAGGCTTCTTTTCTATGTCAATGAGAATTCATTAGCTTATTTTCAAAAACCAAAAAGCAAAACTTCATGAAAATGTTGAATTCAACCTGAGAACAAAACATGTAAATTTTGGCAGTTTTAACTTGCAATGTAAATTTTTTGTTAAATGAATTTATTTCAACTTTAAAAAGCACATGTTTTGGGCTAAAAAAAAAGATGAAAACTTTTCTTGTAGGTGTACTTGAGAATACTGAGGAAAAACATCTCCATGTTTTATCACAATTTTTCACATTTACAGGTGTTACTTCTCCGTTTTCTTTAAACTTTTGCCTTTTAGCTTATTTGGAGAGATTTTTACAGGCTTTCATGTTGCTTTCTCTGTCATTTTTGTATGAGCCACTTTTGGGAAAACTTATGCCATTGCGATAACAATTGTTGCTACAGAAATTATGGCTTTCTTAGGTATCTGAAAAATAAGTGCTATTGAACTCAGTGAAGAACAGTTATAGCTGGTAAGAGTACCACTCTGGCTGAATTAAAGCTGTTAACATTGTTGTAGCAGAAAGTATGGGAACCGCAGTTGTCCTACAGCAGTGACAAAAGATGGATGCGATTCATGTTGCATAGGTTAGCCATCACACTTAGCTGTGGTTATGGGTTCCTTGTTAGCATGTGTCTTTGACCCAAAATAGGCAACTACAGTGATTTTTGGACTCTTCCTAGCTGTCCCTTGATGCCTGCTAGAGTACATGCTTACAGTTGCATTAGCTGGGACAGGAGGTTGCCTGGCATGGAAATGATGGTAAAAAGATGTAGACAGATGTTCCAGATGAATGTTTTTTCCAAATATCTGTCTACTCCTCCTCTCTTATTCGCCACTCAGATTAGGGGAAAGTGGGCCTAAATGCACAGTTTTATATATAACCACTAGCAGTTGTCAACATGATGTCTAATTGATTGGGGTCACAATTACAGTGAGTTGAAAGCAAAGGATACTACTTCTGCAAATAACACTAGGAAGATTAATGTTACCTGTGTATGAAAGGTTGCATCCTGTTTGCCTTGTCAGATAAAGAGCAACGTACTGATATCAGTGGCACGCCGATTTATGACTGCATGCTGGAGCTGGTTTAGGCTGACCCTAATAAGCAAGATGTTTTTTGAACCTTATTTGTTACATGTTGATGGAAAAGCATCCATTTAGAGAAATGAATATGGCTAATGTTATTCCATAAAACATTGTAATGTTTGAAGAAATCGTAAAAAAAAAAGGGACAGAAAATAAGATCTTGACTTCTAATTTAATAATAATGGAATACAAAGGCCAGATTGTAACTGTAGAAGTTCATTTCAAATTTAAATATTTAGCATTTCCACTAGTCTGTGAATACAAGAAAATTTATTACATTAAGATGGAATTCAGATCTTTCACATGAAGCTGATATTTTCATAGTGTGAAAAATATCAAGCTGACATTATACTGTCTCATTTGATGACTTCCAAATGTCAGAGTGCGGCAACTTATTCACAGGGACCTCAATATCTTGTGATAGTGTCAATTTAAAAGACATTTACATCGACTTTTTTATTTAAACATGTAAAATGGAAAATGCAAAGTGGAGGCGGAGAAGTGGGAAAGACCAGCGGCAAGAAAGTTCGTAGTAATAGAATGAGACACTTCTAAGGCTGATTCCACTGAAGCCTTTGGCCAGCTGTGCGGACAGTACCTGGCAGTATTCCTGACAATTCCCATCCTTTTCCCCTTTATATCCTTTCCCTCCTTCCCAGCTCAGCACTCTCATCTTTCTTGTTACTTCAACAGAACATAGAAAATTAGAAATAGAATATATGTTCCTGAAAAAGTAAACCACCCATCCCTTGCTTTTAGGAGTGATTTTGTGACAACGGAAGATTTGAATGTTTCTTTTGGAATGGTTGATCCTGGGAGTTCATAGAATCATAGAATGTTGGAAGGGACTTTAAATCCCATTCAGTTCTACCTCCCTGCCATGGGACACCTCTCATCAGACCAGGCTGATCAAGACCCCATCCAACTTGGTCTTGAACACTTCCAGGGAGGGGACATCCATGGCTTCCCTGGGTAATCTGTGCCAGTGCCTCACCACCCTCAGTGTGTAAGAATTTCTTCGTAACGTCCAATCTAAATCTTCCCCCTTCCAATTTAAAGCCATTCCCCCTTGTCCTATCACGACTTGCCCTTGTAAGAAGTCCCTCTTCAGCTTTCGTGTGCGTTCCCTTCAGGTACTGGAAGGCTGCTGTAAGGTCTCCCCACAGCCTTCTTTTCTCCAGACTGAACAACCCTAACTCTCTCAGCCCGTCCCCATAAAAGAAGTGCCCTCTGATCATCTTTGTATCCCTGCGATCATTTTCGTAGCCCTCCTCTGGACCCGTTGCAACAGTTTCATATCCTTCTCATGTTGATGATTCCAGGACTGGACACAGCACTCCAGGTGGGATCTCACAAAGGTGCAGCAGAGGAGCAGAATCCTCTCCCTCGCCCTGCTGGCCACGCTTCTTTTGATGCAGTCCAGGACACAGTTGGCCTTCTTGGCTGCAAGCGTGCATTACCAGGTCATGTCAAGCTTCTCATCAACCAGCACCCCACAGGGTTACTTTCAATCAAATCGTCCCCCATCCTGTATTGATACTGGGGGTTTCCCTGACCCAGGTGTAGGACCTTGGAGTGAAAGACACCATTGGCTGTAGCAGAGATCAGATGGGTTCTAACAGGGTAATGAAGCCACAAAGGCTGAGGACAAGAAGTATGAATTTACATTGCAGTAAACTTTTTGATCGGATTATGCCTTTCTGTGGGTCAGAGGCTGCCACATAAAGCCGTACTGCTGGAAGCAGAGGGCAGACGCTCGCAGGGGAGGTCCCAGGGCAGCCATTTTGTGGCGCGCCGCGGCGGAAGGGAGACTCCACCTGCCGCACCTTCCCCGGGCCGCGGGCCGGGCTGGCGGCGCACCGTGCCTGCGGCCGCCAGCAGAGGGCGCCGCTGCCGCCCGGGCGCGCTTCTCATCAGCGGCCATGTCGGAGCCGGCGCTGGAGGAGCTCTCGGCGCTCGCCGCTATCTACTGCGAGCCGGAGGGCTGCGAGGTGCTGGCGGTCTCAGGTGAAGGCGGCTGTGCGCCTCCGGCGAGACCCGCGGGGCGCCGCGCTCGGCAGGGGTTCGGCGCGTCTTCCCCAGGGGCTGCGCCGCGGCTGAATGCGGCGGAGGCGTGTGCCCACCCCTCCGTGTGCCTTTGCTGCTGGCCTCTCCGCAGGGCGCGGATCCTCTCGTTGTAATGAGCGACTTCCTTTATCCCAGCTGTTTGCGGGGCCGGCGGGAACTGCAGTGGGTTAGGAGTGGCTGGGGACGGGCTGCTGTGTGTGTGGGTGGGTGTTTGCACCGCACGCCTGTGACAGTACCGGGATTTGTCCTGGCGTGTTTAGCAGGGGTGCAGCTGCTGCTGTGCATGACAAGCCTTGGGTCACTGCTGTCGTTTTCTTTCCCTTTTTTTTCTCATCATGAAGAATTTCTTCCTAATGTCTAATCTAAATCTTCCCCCTTCCAATTTAAAGCCATTTCCCCTTATCCTGTCACTACTTGCCCTTGGAAAAAGGCCCTCCCCAGCTTTCCTGTGGCCTCTTCAGATACTGGAAGGCCACTATGAAGTCTCCCCAGAGCCTCTTCTTCTCCAGGCTGTACAACCCCAACTTTCTCAGCCTGTCCTCATAGCAGAAGTGCTCCAGCTCTCTGATCATCTTTGTAGCCCTCCTCTGGAGCTGTTCCAACAGTTCCATATCCTTCTTACATTGGAGATGCCAGAACAGGACACAGCACTCCAGGTGGGATCTCACAAGAGTGAAGTGGTGGCCTTCAGCCCGGTGGCAATGCGTATTTTGATGCAGCCCACGATACGGTTGGTATTCTTGGCTGCAAACACATGTTGCCAGCTCATCTCAAACTTCTCATCAATCAGCACCCCAAGTCCTTCTCCACAGGACTGCTCTCAGTCATGTCCCTCATCCTGTATTGAAATCCTGGATTGCCTTAACACAGGTGTAGGACCTTGTACTTGGCCTTGTTGAACCTCGTGAGTTGACCTTTATCAGTCTGTGTAGTCACAGTGCTGTGAAGATGGCCCTTCAGGAAGGGATAATAAATCTCAGTAGTTCAGTGTACAACAGCAGTTACTATCACGCTCAAAGAATGTCTCAAGTGGAATATGCAAGTGGTGCCTCTCTGTTCAGATCCAGACCTTTGGTAAATTTTGCATATCACCTACCAGAGAAATGTCAGGTCTCCTATTTGTTTGTAGGAGAGATACACACATGTAGAATGAATATGCATATATTCATGTGCATATATTCTGTATCCCTTACTGTTCCCTGATCACAGTATCACAAGGCTGGAAAAGACCTTTGAGATCATAGAGTCCAGCCTATGACCCAACACCAACAACTACTCATCATCTAAAGCATGGCATTAAGTGCCTCATCCAATCTCCCTTTAAACACCTCCAGGGACGGTGACTTTGCCACCTCCCCAGGCAGCACATTCCAATGGCCAATCACCCTTTCAGTGAAGAATTTTTTCCTAATATTGAGCCTAAACCTCCCCTGACGAAGCTTGAGACCTTTTCCTCCTGTTCTGTCACCGGTCACCTGAGAGAAGAGACCAACCCCTGCCTGACTACGACCTCCTTTTAGGTAGTTGTAGAGAGCAATAAGGTCTCCCCTGAGCCTCCTCTTCTCCAGGCCAAACAACCCCAGCTCCCTCAGTCACTCCTCACAGGGCTTGTGCTCCAGCCCCTTCACCATCCTTGTCGCTCTCCTGATGTCCTGGGAGCTATTGCTGCCCAGTTCCCCAGCGAACTGATGGCCAACAAGCTGCTTCTTGCTGGATGGGCTGCAGTAAAATTTTGGAGAATACGGTTAAAAATAGATCCAGTGGTCTGCCTTCAGATTTTGTCTGCATGCATATTCAGGCAAAAAAACCTGGTATTGCTAAGGATATATGTTTTTACTGTGAGGTTGACCGAGCACTGGAACAAGTAGCCCAGAGAGGCTCCCTAGAGATACTTGGGAGTCATCTGGACTTTACCCTGGGCAGCCTGCTTGTAGGTGGCTCTGCTTGAGCAGGAAGGTTGAACAGGATGACCTCCAGATGTCCCTGCCAACCTCAAGTGTTCCGTGATTCTGTGTGAATAACTTTTGGCTGCTTTGGTGTGAAACTACATGTGGCTGCTCTTGAGTGACTCACTTCGATTAAAAAGTTACTGAGAAATTAATTGAATAAACCTCAAATGTTTATTTGAAAGTAGTTGTTGAAATAGATTCACACACAACAGTAAGTGGTTACTTGAAAAGAGGACTTTGTGTTTAGACAGCTGTACAGGCCTGAAGACATCACTGTGTGCATGGAGCACAATTAACTGGGGCAGTTGCAAAGCAGAATTGTTTTGTATCTAGATCTACGTGACACACCTCTTGCTCCAGTGTGGACATATAGTTCTACCATTGTATTTTTTGATTGTTATTTAGAGGTGCATTTTTGAAACAAGATGGATGAAATGTTTTGGATGAGTTTTATTGTCCTAAAGTCAAAAAGTTCAAAAATGTTATTTTGGGCATAGTTTGAAAATACAGCATCCAGGCTTAACTGATATTTTTTTTCTAAAAACGTGAATGTATCTGAACAGTGCATATGCACGTCTGTGCCTCCAAATCTGTTAGAAGAATATAAACACATCCTTCTTGGTGCTTTGTAAAGACATAGAAACCTTCCAGAAAGACAAAGTGAAGTGCTATGACTGCACAAGGGGAGCAGGCTATTAGATTTATATTGATGTTATGTGACCTTGCAGAGCCGTTAGCCAGACTGTATTCGTGATATGTTAGGATCATGCATATCTGGTTGATTTCCCTTATTTTATGCTGGTGCTTGAAAAGATTTTTTACAACAGTGACTATTGGTACTTTTCTTACTTTGGGAATTTACTTGTCTTTTACTTTGGGGCTACAGAATCCTCTAGTTTCTTTATGATTAACTTTTGCTGTATTAATGAGCTTATGTTTGCTTTGTCTCTTCAAACCATGTAAATTCATAGAATCATAGAATTGAAAAAGACCTCTCAGGTCATTGAGTCCAACCGTACCTGTCCCCTTACTAAAACACGTCCCTAAGAAACTCATCTACCCGACTTCTAAACACCTCCAGGGATGGTGACTCAGCCACCTCCCTGGGCAGCCTGTTCCAATGCCTGACCACCTTTTCAGAAGAAATTTTTCCTAATGTCCAGTCTAAACCTCCCCTAGTGCAACTTGCAGCCATTTCCTCTCATCATGTTGCCTGTCACTTGGGGAAGAGACAAGCTCCCACCTCGCCCCGACCTCCTTTCAGGCAGTTGTGGATGGTGATGAGGTTTCCACTAAGCTTTCTCTTCTCCAGGCTAAACAATCCCATTTCCCTCAGTCTCTCCTCGTAGGACTTGTTCTCCAGCCCCTCAGCAGCCTTGTTGCCCTTCTCTGCACACACTCCAGCTCCTCAATGTCCTTCTTGTAGTGAGGGGCCCAAAACTGAACCCAGCACTCGAGGTGTGGCCTCACCAGTGCTGAGCACAGGGGCACAATCACCTCCCTGCTCCTGCTGGCCATGCTGTGTCTGATACAGGCCAAGATGCCACTGGCCCTCTTGGCCACCTGGGCACACTGCTGGCTCATGTTCAGCCGGCTGTCAACCAACACCCCCAGGTCCTTCTCTGCCAGGCCGCTCTCCAGCCACTCTTCCCCAAGCCTGTAACGCTGCATGGGGTTGTTGTGACCTAAATGGAGGACTCTGCACTTGGCCTTGTTGAACCTCAGCCCATTGTTCTCAGCCCATCGATCCAGCCTGTCCATATCCCACTGCAGAGCCTACCTTCCTTCAAACAGATCCACACTTGCACCCAGCTTAGTGTCATCTGCAAACTTGCTAAGGATGCACTCAATTCCTTCATCCAGATCACTGATAAAGATATAGAACAGGACTGGACCCAGCACTGAACCCTGGGGAACACCACTTGTGACCGGTTTACAACTGGATTTAACTCCATTTACCACAATCCTTTGGGCCTGGCCATCCAGCCCGTTTTTTACCCAGCAGAGGGTGTGCCTGTCCAGGCCAGTGGCAGCCAGTTTCTCCAGCAGAGTGCTGTGAGAAACGGTGTCAAAGGCTTTGCCGAAGTCCATGAACACCACATCCGCAGCTTCTTCCTCATCCATTAAATGGGTAATCTTGTCATAGTTTTGTCTGGCAGGACCTGCCTTTTGTAAACCCATGTTAACTGGACCTGATCACCCATTTATCCTGTGCGTCCTGTATGATAGCACTCAAGATGATCTGCACTCAGTTGTCATTGAAAAAGAGTGCATAGAAGTAGCTGCCAGTAAGACTGTTACGTTATGCTGTTGCTAATACACTGAGTAATTTGTGTGTAGATTGACAGGGTCAAAAAAGTAGGCCATTGAGGGTTTAGGGTTTTGAAGCATGTAAGACGAGGTTTTTACAGATCTCTTGGTATGCTAAAAGCTTCTACTTTCTGGAATTTAACAATGAAATATTCAGAATATAAAATATGTTTTTATCAAAACCAATGTGTTAATGAATTTAAATAAACTACAGCATATCTTTTTTACCTTACATATCTATTTACAAAAATTAGCATTACAGATAGAAACCCATGATTTACTTGTTAATCTGTTGTCTTTTGGTTTGCTCATCAACCTTGCTATAAAAAGATATTTATGTATTCTAAGCTTGTACATTAGTAGGTGCCATTTTCTGAATTTAAAAATAGAGGCATATATTGCATAAAATGCCTTTGGGCAGGAGAGGCAGGGGATATCTGTCTGGTTGACATGGAACATAAGAAAAAATCTGAAGTGTGCTAGAGCTAAATGTACTGATAAGCATGCAGCTATGGGGGACATTAGTTAAAATGTATTGAATTTAGTCTTACTAGCACACTAAATGCCAACAGAATGACCATATCCAACCTTTTATTTCAGAATAACCACTGTTTCACTGTGAAGACAACTCAGACCTTGTAGCATGTGCAAACAGAGGAAATATTTCTTTAGAGCTTTATTACACAGGATGACAATGGTTTGCTCTTTGTTTTGCCAGCTGTCTGCAGTGCTGGTGCAGAAAATGAACGCTGGAATGTTTAAATAAACTTTAGAAGTTTTAACTCCACAAACATTTTGAACTGATTCTCTCTTTTAAAAGTAAGTCTGAAGCAGATGTGAATGAGCATGGCTGGGTGTTTTGTGATGGCTCGGGTTGATACACCTTGGGGTGCAAGGCTTGTGCCGCTTCCTTCAGATTAGTTCATCATCACAGGGAAAGGTGTGAGATTGTTGCAGGTTTAAGAGTATGATCACTGCAGCAGGAGGCCCTTGCCGAAGGGGCAAGGTTGGTCTGTCTGCTTATCCCTCAGTTACTTCTAAGTTGGTGAGATCTATTATGACAGGCTGGTGAAAAAATCCTAGGAGGATTATCAGAAAAGTAACACGTCTTTCTGTCGCTGTAATTAAGCTGGCAATAGAGTTCATTTATGGGCTGTGCATTTTAGAATTTATTGACAATATAGTTTAAAATGAAGTGATTTGTGGGCAGGGCTCTGATAATGTTGAGCCAGTTGTTTAGAGCAACGTTCTTGCAACTGGCCATGTACCTGGTGAGGGTGTCCTGTGTAAGGGGCAGCTGGACGCAGGTGGGTCAGCAGGCACTCTCCGTGTGTGGTGCAATGCTCAGGTGTGTGCGGAAACCCTCCATGGTGGCCAAGAAGGTACTGGGGGTCACAGGAGGTGCAGTGCAGGCTTTTCTTGTGTGTATGGTTACATGTTCCAAGTCTAACGTAATGGCAGAGGAGCTATTGTTGCTGATGCTCAGTTAAAAACATTTGTCAGGGCAGCAGAAGACAGAGGCTCGAATGGGAAAGCTTGAGGTCCTCCTGTGTAGCTACTGCCTCTGATTGAGGGCTGCATGCTGCCAGAAGGATAGTTAGGAGTCTCTTCTGTGCATTTCCGAGGAACAAACTTGTCTTAAGAATAGTCTGGAATGTTTCGTAAGGTCTCCTTTCATAAGAAGACCAGTTCCTGTTGGCAGGGAACAAGGCTTTGACGTGCAGTGCCTGTCAATATGGGCACGGTTGGGTGTAATTTCATTTAATTAATTGAGTTTTTGTCCACTACTCTCAGCACTAGGTTTGACTCTGTTTAGGTAGTGATGGTTTGTAGATGCTTGGAGACTTCTTTGTATGAGTGTGCTAGAGTTTGATTGTTGAGTTTGGAGGGTTTGCTTGTTTTATTTTGTGACTGCTCTGACCTAGAGAGTTCTTCGGATGACCTAGATAGGAGGTTTGGAAACAAGCCCTTAGCTAAGCTCTCTGAAGTACTTCTGTCCGTCCAAGCCACTTTTAGGTTCTTTCACTTATTTAGTAGGGTTCAAATATAAACCATAGAGAGCACTGACTTTGGTTAGCGGCATTAGCAATACCAATCAAACATAATTCAACTGACTGTCATGTGAGGGAAGGTAAGATTAGGTAGAGTGAGAAGAAGGCAAGTCACTTCAAAAGAACTTCTCTGAAACTCGCCTCTGCTGTAATCTGCCTTTCAAATCTGGCTTCTTCTGCACCCATAGGATGAATCAACCTGACATTTTAGCAGTTTTTGAAAGAAATGGCACAAAGTTTAGAGTGCATCAAAGGGGTGAAGGAGAGAACATCTGAAGAAGATCATCTTTTATCTGATCCCCTCTTTCTTCATTGCAGAGGAGCAGAAGTAGGTTAGGTCTTTCTGACTGCTTTTCGCTTTAAGGAGTTTTGTATTGTTTTTCTGTGAAACGTGTTTTAGTCAAGAAGGTTTTATTGCAGGGTTACTGTATATAACTTTCATATTCAGCATCTCTCGTGATTCATTAGGAGGATGTGGTCTTTTGCCCTTTCTGCTACGTATGTATCCATTTCACTCTGAAAATAATTCTATTCTGAAGTAAACCAACAACAGGTGTTGAGTAGATATGCAGATATATGCACAAATATTTTTATATGTATATGCATATATGTGTTTGTGTGTAGTATCTAGGGTCAGATGTACAACAGAAATGTTTTTGTTATGTCAGTCCAGCTGTTATAAATGTAGAGAAGTTGGCAGAAGTAATGAAGCATAATTTCTCTGAAAGTTGTAGGGGACGAAGAATCTGGCTTTTTTCCTTTCCAGGTCTCTCTGTAGTGTGGAACTGCTTTGGAATAGTTATCTTAAAAAACACTCAGTACAAGTCTATTTACCGAGTCCACTTGTTTGTGTTGGTGTTGATAGTAGAAGTCCTACAGCTTTCTCTAGGAGCAAAACTTAGGGTAGTGCTGAATCCATCCAGAAAAGTCTATTTTCAATCGTCCCTGCTACTACTATTGAGCTGTAGAAGCTAACTTGTTTCTAAGAGAGAGAATTCTTTATTACTGGCTTGTCTAGACTTTGAAAGAGCCTAAAGGTGTGAATGCTTTTTACAATGTGTTAATAACTTTCCTTCTAGTACGATATGGAAGTGTTTCATTTCAGGATTCCCTTTAAATATAGATTGAGCCATTGGTTGCAACCCCCTACCCAACAAAAAACCCTCACACTTCTTATTTCATATAGAAGAGCAGTCATTTGAGTGGAATTGTTACAGAAAGTAGCACAACTTAATGATATATATATATATTTCAACTTTAATTGTTACAGAGAATAGCATGTCTTAATGATATATATGTATTTCAACTTTAAGCAAACTATTAATGTTTATTTTTTGATACTTCACAGAGATGCATGGAATCACATTTAGAATTCAAATCAGTGTGAAAGAAGTGCTGGATACAGATGTCGTTTTAAAGTTGTTATTTCATTTACCAGTCAATTATCCATCAACTCTACCAGATATTTCTGTTAGCTCAGACCAGCTTACAAGGGCCCAGTGTATGGACGTAAAAGATAAATTACTTGAACAAGCAAAGAAGCATCTTCCTGAACCCATGGTACATGATCTGATACTTTGGATACAGCAGCATCTTAAATATGTCATTAAGCAATCAGCAACAGTTTGCAATGAGAATACTTTGTCAAAAGGAACAAGTACAGAAGATGGTATCTGGATGCTCCTTTTGCATTTAGATCACATGAGAGCAAAGGCAAAGTACGTCAAAACTGTGGAAAAATGGGCTTCAGATCTAAGGCTGACTGGAAGACTGATGTTCATGGGCAAGATAATATTGATTCTTCTTCAGGGTGACAGAAGCAACATTAAGGTGCAGGAGCAATGAATGTTGACTAGTTCTATTGATTTACCACTGAAACCTTTGTGTCTGAATATTTTGTGTGTGTTTTCTGAGATTAACCATTTTGGGAGCAGATGGATCATTAGGAGGACGGGGAGGCCCAAAAACTTTATACTGTGTTTAAGAAAAAGAAGTTATTCCGTGGAAAGAAAACAGTGATACCTGTAGACCTGTGACCTATATTACTTTGCTTCCCACCATAATGATACCCCTGTCTTCACAGTGTTTCATGACTCTAATATGCCTAGGTTCAATCTCCTGTATTTGCCAAGTGCCCCAGGAAACAGGAAATTCGTGATGAGAAATTAATAACAGATATGTTTCTAGCTCATTACGGTCTCTTTCCTTGGCTCGGACCACATGGTGCTCCTAGTGCACGTCTGGGCTTTGAACTTCTTGTCTGTACTTAGGAATTGCCACTGCATTAGGCAAGTTTTTGTGGTGATATTGGAGGAGACTGTTTCGGCTTTTGAAACTCGTGTTCCCTAGATCATTTAAGACTATGCTTAACTTGAAGCTGATGAATAGGAACAGTCATGCACTTTTTGGAATGGGCACTTTAAAGTTTGATTGCTTGTCTTCTGGATGTATCTGTATGTTTCGATAGATTTTGGCATTTTACTAAACTTCAAAGATGCTAGATGACATTTAATATTTTGTTCTTTTTTGGCATTTAGGGGTACTTGATTCTTCAGAAAACTTCTAAAGTTGATGTGGACTCAAGCGGAAAGAAATGCAAAGAGAAAATGATTAGTGTACTGTGTGAGACAAAAGTACAGTCACAGCACAAAAGGTATAATTTAGTGCTGTTGTGGATAGAAAAGTAAAAGGATTGATAATTACATTCTGACAAATCTAGGCATATTCATGAGTTTCCCTTTTACAATGCAGGTTTCAGACATTTGAAGTCAAAGAATATTCAACGCTGGATGGGCTACAAAGAGAATTTGAAACAGCAGGACTTACAACTCTTTTCTCCGAGTTTGTGCCTCCTCTGTTAAAATAAAACTAAATGAAAACACTGGACTCTTTGACCAAAGCAGTAGTTGTCTGCAGGTGCTGATGGAAGATAAAAGGACTAATTTGGCAAACAATGCTAAGGCTTTCCTGCAAAAAATGCCAGAAGCAGCCATGCTTCTACAAGAAGGAAAAGACAATTCATACATTGAGAATTGATAGTTTTTGTCAGTTATGTATTGATAACGTTTTCCAAGGAATGTGGAGTTAATTGTGATAACTACATGACAAGCTTGAGAGATTGGGAAGAAATCATGTTAAAATAATGATCTTGTAGCTAAACTCTGTTTTGCACTCTGTGTCTTTTAAAGTTTTGGGTTTTATCTTTCATGGTGGTGGTTTTTCATAATGGCTTGCTAGAAAGCATGATTAATTTTGCTTTGAAAGCTCGTGTGAAGATATTTCAATACAAAGCATAGCAAATGCAGATTTGAGTATGTGAGGACAGCATATACTTAGTATCCCCTAAGCGTTCGTCTGCTAACTTTTCCTTCTTCATTTATTTGACTATAAATGTTAAACTGTTCATTTAAAGAAAACATTCATGTCACTTGGGGCCCGAAAAAACTTAGAAGTGTCTTATTGAACATTGATTTTTACTCTAAAATGTATAAAAACACCCAAATGGAGAATTTAAATTAATTAAAAAGCTGAGGTAGAGCCAATTGTAATAATTTTTTTGATAGTTTACAGACTCCTTTTTACACGTTATCTGGTTTTACTGTCTGTGCATCTTTAGATATCTTGATTCAAGTAAAGTGTCAGAGCAGTATATATAGACTTCAGTCTTCTGCCTCTCAAGACTTCTGTCAAGTCTTCTGTCATTTTAGAAGCTGGTTAAGTTATAACTCCCTATTAAAATTTTCCTATCTTTAGCATTTTTTTTGATTGGTCGGTGGCCTTTGCCAACTTATAAACTTTCTTTGTCACTGGTCTGTGTTTTCTTTCAGTATAGCATTCGAAATTATATACATGATTTTTCAAATTAAATTGTGCAAATTCTGTTTGCTGAGGGAGAATTGGATACTTACTTGATTTGATTACTTACTTGCAGGCCAGAATGCCAACCATATCCTGGGCTGTATCAAAAGCAGCATGGCCAGCAGGTCAAGGGAGCCAGTTCTGCCCCTCTGCTCTGCTGTTGTGAGCCCTCACCTTAAGTACTGCATTTCATTCTGGAGTCCCCAGCACAGGAAGGACATGGATCTGTTAGAGCAAGTCCAGAGGAGGCCATGGAGATGATCAGAAGACTGGGGCACCTCCCATATCAGGACAGACTGAGAGAGTTGGGGTTCTTTAGCCTAGAGAAGGGAAGGCTCCACAGAGACATTATAGGAGCCTTCCAGTACTTAAAGGGGACCTACAAGAAAGCTGGGGAGGGGCTCTTTGTCAAGGAATGTAGGTAACAAAGGGTAACTGTTTTAAGCTGGAAGAGGGGAGATTTAGTTTAGGTGCTAGAAAGAAATTTTTTCCTGTGGGGGTGGTGAGGCACTGGGACAGGTTGCCCAGAGTAGTAGTGGAGACCCCATCCCTGGAGGTATTCAAGGACAGGTTGGATGAGGCTTTTGAGTATCCTGATCTAATGGATGTCCCTACCCATGACAGCTGCCCCAAGCAGCAGGGACCTTTAAGGTCCTTTCCAGCCCAAACCATTCTGTGATTTATTTCTTAGGATTATTTATGTCCTTTGGTTTCTATTTTACCTGATGCCATTCTCTAGCAAGACTAGGTAAGTTGTTCAGTAGTAAAGGTAAGTTGTTCAGTAGTAAAAATTTTGGAGTAATGAATTTCTCAGTAACAAGCAATACTATTACAATTGGTTTTAGTATGTAGCTAAACATGTGTTTTACTGCTCTCTAAAACTCACTCCCAGCAACCATGTATCATGTATTCTTGTTAACTGAATAGATTTAAACAATTAAGTGTGAATTAAATTCTCTCTGTTGCACTGGTACAGTTTGGTTAGTTCCTGTAGTGTGGTTTGGCAAATCATTACAAGCGACAGTTTGATTTCCACTTGCATACTCAGACCATGAGATCATACCTCTTTGTTTTCTAGGAAGGCAACTAAAACAAACTGCTAAGATTTTTTCAGTTTTACTGTTTGAGATGTCAAATGTATAGAGGTCGTAGACCATTTGAGTTTCTTAAATTTTTAAAGAGTTTGGTAATTTTCCTAATATGGAGTCTCAAACGCATATGTTGCATGTTATTTTATGTACCAAGGCTTGTTTAATGAAACTGTAGCAAAAGCTCTTCTTAATGAGTCTTTCATCTGTGGCACATATAATACTTCAGACACAGTAGAAAGCAGACTGGGTTAAACAGGTTTTACAGATCTGTTCTATAGTATTCTGAAATGGCTTCCTGAGAGAAAGGAAGTCTAATTTTCTACTATTTTCAATGTATGTAGAGATGATTTTTTTATTATAAAGAGGAATAAAACACAAATATCCTTGAAATATTAAAATAACATGTATTTTAAGTTATAGTTTTCAGAATTGAGCTATTCTGTATTAAAATATCTGTGTTAAAAAGTAGTGTGTGTCAGTGGAGTATAAAGTCTTGAAATGGTGTGGAGGCTCTCTGCTTATACTACATGAAAGAACTGACAAGTATGAAAACCAAGAAAAGCCCTATGCATGTACAGCGTAAGAAAACACAATCCCTACCTTTCTGCAAATCTGAGTTTTGTAAGGTTTTACCAGATTGATTTTATGTCCTCAGCCAGCTCTTTACTTTAAAATGCTTCACTTTTCTGGAAAGAGAATAGTAAAGTACTTCAGCACATCTTATATCGCAATCTTGGCTATTAAAGTCTAGCTGGGGCTATATCCAACATGCATATAAATCAGTTGTATATTCCTTTAGTTGATTTTGGGAGTTGGGTTGAATAGTGTACCTAATCAGGTGATTGGTTGTCTTTTTTGCAAGATTAGATACAGACTCTCTGACTTTTTACTCCATATTGTAAAAATTACTGTAATTAGCTGCGTAAGATAAGGGTCAGGGGTCATCAGTTGTACTTGGACATAAACTCGTGTATTTTCTTGAATATTACTGCCTGTTGCCTCTTGGTTAACCGTTTGCTCAGAGCTAGCATTCTGCAACAGCCAAATTAAAAAAAGTAAAAAAACTTAAAGAGCAAATGACAGTTGAGTAAGCTGCAGCTCTCTTCCGATCTGTGCTCATGTTCTTGCCGAATGAGGTGATTGTAAGGAGCTAGATAATTTCTGTTTTTCAGGAGTTGTACAAAGTGGTTTATACAATGGGTTTTTTATCATATTTGAGTTTGTTACTAACTTACATTGGACAAATCAACAAGTCCACTGTTGGCAAGAACTACATTATTTTGCTTGATCTGATGTGCTTCAGAAAAATTATGAATCTGGTCAGTTTGATCAAACAGCATAGAACATAAAAACCGATGTCAGTTTAATTCTGTCAAAGCAAATGCTTTTACCTACCCATCAATCAGTCCCTTATTTTGAAGGGTGGGAGGATATCTTGTGTTGAGACAATATTTTTAAAGGTTGTTCTTTGGAAGGATGTTGCAGCTGTCTGTTAACTGATGATTTGTTTCCATTTATTGTAAAAAGAGATGGGCAAGCCTGTGATCCCCTGGGGCACAAAAGTCATCAAAATACATACTGTGGTTCGTGTTCCACCCTCCAAGGGAACCGATACAGGGAACTGAAGAACAAAATGCAGGGAAACAAAGTTAAGATTCCTGAGAATCGTTAAGGAATTCATATCAGTGTGTAAAAAGTTAGTGTGTATAGCTAACAGAATCAAAACAATTCAATTGCAAGGAAAAATCCACGAAGAAATAACAGTTTAGCAAATAAATAAGAAGGTAGCTTTCTTGTGGGTATTGTATTAGAAATAGTCCTTTGAACAGTATGATTACTGAAGCCTTATTTCCTGTGGCCTTTCTTGTTTCTAAACAATTGCACACGTGAAGCCTTTGTTGCAGAAGAGAGATTCATGATGGTGCTCTCTCAGGTGGGTTCTGCAATGCCTGATATTGATTGTGCTCTCTGCATAAATCTTTAAAGTACCAATAGCATTTTTCTTGTCTGCTACCTGTTTTCATCAAAATTGTAGGAACTTGGTTTCTTTCAGGCTGTTAACCTCTCATTTTAATTGAAATGAATTCAAAAATTGTAGAAGAATTTTGTAGTATGGACAGCACAGCCTCGTAACTAGTTTTCTCTGAAAATCAGGCTAAAATGAAAGCTATTGCAAAAGGACTGACTGCTTGAAATATCAAGTTTTTAGGACAAAACTGAAGTTTGATTGGTCTTTTTGAATCCCTTGGATTACTGTGTAGGAAACAAAAAAATGGGTTAAGAAAGAAAGCAAAATACATAGAAATAGGAGCAAACCCCCACATCAGCCCTATTTGCACAGTTGTTTTTGAATGAATACATCATTTCCGTACCATCCATTGTAATCTGGAAGAAACATGCTCGATCCACAGAAGGGTGTGCAAAACCACAGTTGAATGAGTACCTTAGTTGGGCATCTGCTAGTCTCTAGAAGAGATGGCACTGGCTGTGTCAGGCAGGTTTGTTGGTGAAAGGCACATGTTCACTTCTCCTTTCATATGATTAAAAAGTGTCGTATGTCTGCATTTTCTTCGGTACGAGAAGGATGATTTGGTTGTTTGAGGAGCTCTTCTCTCTCATTATCCTTTGTGCAGAAACTGTAAATTGAAGTGATCAGAAGGGCAACCTGAGATCCAGGTAAATGTTATCCTTACATGTAACTTAAGGTCTTGTTATGTGTATACGCTGCTACTAGGGCAGAGTGGTTGTGTCTGTGGAAACAAGGACACAGGAGCGAACAGCTGAAAGTAAGGCATTTGCAAGAAACCAATCTTATTAAGAGTGAGCAAGGCCTGTAGATGAAACAGTGTCTGTCTTGGTAGAGGGAGCATGAATAAAACTCCCTCCTTTTCTGTGTTAATCTTTCCAGGCATTGTTTATTGCATTTATGTGTGCTAGGTACTTAAGTGTTTTTAATTATACTCTCTTGGAAAGAAACCTTTATGTGTAGCACATACTGTGAAGTAACCTACCATTCAGAACAACATGACTTCAGTGGGAGTAATGCAAAGTTCCAGAGGAAGGAAATATGTCCGATGGGAGGCACCATCAGTACTGGGAATTCACCAACCTTTTTTTACTTACTCAGTCTCATTAAGATTATAATTTTTGCACACCCGCACAACTATCCTACTGTTATAGGGAGGACGAGACACTAAGAACTCATAGATGAAAATCCTTGACATAATCAATTAAAAAAATTGAAAGTAGATTTGATTGTTTTGCAAGTAAGGCTAATTTTTGTGGTTTTGTGGTTCTGTCTCATTTTCCTATAGGACTATTTGTCTCTTATTTCTGTATGAATAACCCACAAACTCCACTGAGATTAGTATGAATTATATGCAGAAATACTGTAATGAGCCTAAAGAGAAGTCATAGTAGAAAAATACTTTGTTTACATTGTTTCTTTTAAAAATAGTTTAATAACCCTACAGATGAATGATTTAAAACCTTGTGTCCCTTGATTTGTTCAGCTTTATCTGTGAAAATACAAACATAATCATTTTATAGTTCATTTGAAATAAGATGATGAAATGTTGCACATACTTATTTCTGCCAGAAACAACTGAAATTGCTTATATTATGAAATACTGTAATTGCTGAAATCAGCTTTCATATATCTTATAGTAGCATTAAGCATTATCAGTCTGCCTCTTTGTGCATAACACATGCAACACTGGCGGCACTCTATGCTGCTTTTGTATTTTATATGTATACTTAATTTTATGTTCTCTTATGTAAGAGTTATGATTGTTTATGGACTTAATTATAGACATAAATGGAACTTGAAATGTAAATATGCTAATAGCATTTTGCAGTTATTGTTCTGTGCTATTTTCATATGTTGGCTTTTATATCAATATTAGCTTGTGTTTTCTAACCTGCACTGAAGAGAACTCTTTAGAATGACAGAAAACTTGCCAGAAAGACACATGGATTTAAGGAATTCTTGGACTCTAAAAATGAATCTCTTCATATTTTCAGTTAATTATGCATTCAGGTGCTTTAATTTTATGCTAATAAGGTAATAACCATTACATGTTTGATTTTCTTTGTTAATGCAATACAACTAATCCATTGTATCCTGCATTAGAACAGAACTGATTGTGGAACTGGGGTCAATATTTTATTAGTATTTCCCATTACAAACATCTGTGATTCAATGTATGTATGTGCTGTTATGTATTGTAACTTGAATGTAGTCATTTAGGATGAAACTTGATACAAAATATCCCTGCGTTAGGACAATGACACTACTTTGTGCTTCTTTTCCTATTGTCACCTTTTATGTTCTGTAATAGGAAATGAAGATGGATTTGTATGGGAAGTAGTCAAATAATTACAGTTTGAGCTGAACTTAAAAGGCTAGCTCACTGTATTATAGTAGATCTTGGTAACTGCGGGTTGGAGGCGGAGTACTTTATGGGACCACTTTTGGCAACATCTAACTGCGCCACTGAAGCAATTGGCCTTATATACAGAATTGAGGGGGCTAATTTCACCTATGCAGAAAATGAATGGTTGACTGCAGCTTGATCTGAGCTTTACATCAGGAGAGCAGCCTGGCACTCCTTTTATGTTAGCGCCACAGGGGCTAATAACCTAAAGTTTACACTTGCGCTCATCACAGAGAACGCTGCAGAGCAAAATCAGTGCCATGGTTTTAAGACTGAAGGTGCTAAAATCAATGTACATTTATCGTTCTTGGGATGCACTTAGCAAAAAATCAACACAAAATGATTTTGTTGGTTTCTGATTGATCACTAATCTGTAGTAGTATACAGAGGCAGGGTACATTTTTATGGGAATTGATGCTATGAGTACCGTTCAGTCAAGGTAATATAAAAAGCAGTTCTTTTTAAAAGTAAAATAACTGAGTTACTTTGAGAACATGAGATGCTGAACAGAAGCTGAGCTGCATGGTTAGAGCTATGCCAGAGGCTGATTTTTATCTGGTGGAAGTGGAGGTGTTAGAAAGGAACAGACGGCAATAAAACACTGGTGATGTGGCTCTAAGAGAAGCGAAAAGAAAGTTTTTTTGGACTGATTACTCTCTGAAAGGAGACTTGGGAATATGATCAAAGAAATTGTTACTGTATCCAAGCTTCAAGCAGAAGTGCCTGAAATGAATACACAGCTTCATTGTTGGTTTCTCTTTTTAGCAGAAAAAGCATGTAGAACTGAGAATTAAGTAATAGAATTTTTCATGGGTATAGAGATGAGTAACCTCACTCAAGAACCACAGGCTGCCCACAAAGGAATTAGAACAATTCTTAGAAATCTCCCTGAAATGATCCAGGGATAACAGAGGCTTTGTTTAGGCAACAACCTCCAAAAGTCTCGTAAGACTACCATACTGTGCTGTCTTATCTCCAGGTGGTCGGGAAGATTAATGGAAGAGGTGACCAGCAGCTCTTAGGAGCAGATTATCCGCAAAATATGGGTGCGCTGGAAATCAAGGACTAAGTTGCCAAATCACTTTCAAAAAAAAATGTCCACTGAAGTGTGGAATTGGAGAACACAGGTAAGTGTTTTATTTTTATAAGACTTTTTCTGCATTGGTATTGTTGACATCTTGTGTGGAGATGTTAGATGGTCCTTGCTCAAATAGTGCATAATGTCCTGGGAGGCTGATGTATTTCAGTTCCACATCAATTACAGAGATCCTTTTCAATGAGAACAGTGGTCAGTGACATTGTAAGATTTAAGTGCTGCAAACCTCTTCTGGGTCAAGGATTTGCTCTGGGATTAAAAGCCACACTTTTAAGCATGGGTTAGACAAGGCACGTTGAACAAGGGCAAAAATGGGAGGGAAGGAAAACTCCACTGGGATGGCTACAAGAGTTACAGAAAATCATGTTTGTTAGGTATTTATATGCCAAAGGAGGACTTCAGGGTGACCTTTGCATTGACAAAGAGACAAATGCTAGAAACTCAGCTGGGTGTGAGGGTGTCAGTGAGAGTTTCTGAGTTGTATGGTACCTGGAGAGAGCCTGGAGCTTGGCACAGAGCGTGCATCTTTCCTGCCAGCTATGCATCAGATGATTGATTTCATTTTTTTTATTTATTTAAATGCAGCTGTAGAAGGGGAGCTGGAAGGTGATTTCTATGAATTCTGTTATTTACTCCTTACAATACTAATTATTGAAAGATGCTGCAGGTTTCCTTCAGACTAATTTTGAAAAATCAGGGGAGTGCTTTTTAAAACAAAGGAAGGAACAATCATAAAACCTCAGGAAAGGTTCATTTACCTATTGGTTCTGTGAAAAAAAAAAATAACAAGAATGACAATCATAAAGCAAAGCAGGAATAAAGACACGTCCCCAAACCGGTACAGAGTTGCCATCTCTCTGAGCTCTTGGCAGAAGCTAATGCTAGTGCTCAGCAAAGGAGAACAAGTGTCTGTAAAGCAGTGCATCTTGCTGGACCTAAAGAGCTCTTTGGCGGTGAGGGCAACTAGGGGACATATAAAGGCGAAGTTTGAACGCGCAGGCAGTACACTGACAGTTTTTGAGGCCTAAGCTTTTAAACAACCATGGAAGCTGGGCTATGTGGTGTGTAACAATGTAATACCCACAGGAGCAGTGGAACTGGCTCAGAAATACTGATTTGACCAATATATTGGAAACTGAAGCCATGTCATGAGTTCCAAAGGGCGAGGGTCATTGTAGGAAGTGAAGCTGTTCAGGACTGGGCAGTGCTGGTGTTGGAAGTCAGATGATTGAAATGCTCTCAGTCACTGCGACATTTTTTTGCAGTTGTTAGTAGTAGCTATTTTTAAAAAAAGGAGATAATTGGTTCTTACACTTTTGTGCTGAAAGCAGTAGTCTTCCTCGCTTTCTCTTATGGTTTATGTGAGTACAGCCACTGTCTGATGAAGCACCAAATGGGCAACGTTTCAGTATGGATGGCCCCAGAACTGAGAAAGCAGCTCTGGCAGCCAGGGCTGGAAGGAATGGGAAAGAGATGCACTTTCTGTCCAAGCAAAGGGTGCGGAAGTCGTCCCTGGCAGTGACTGTCTCTGGCCAACTTGTGAGAGACACAAGGGGTTAGGTAAGCATCAGAGCTGGTTTTAGGCTGCATGAGACTGATTCTGACAGTGTCTCTGGGGACACCTGGCTGTCACCCCTTATACATCCATCACATGCCACGTTATCCCATTAACTGTGCAAATTGTTACACAGTTTGCTCTTATGTATGGGCAATTCTAACCCTGACACTAGGGACCATCTTGCCATTGTGAGGATGGGAAGACCGTAATTCCAGAGCTGTGTGCTACAAAACACCATTCTTTTGTGGTTTTACCATGAAATACCTTTCCATCTGTAAAGTGTGAGAAAATGATCAAATAGTGAAAGTCAACAACACAGCAAAATACTGAAGTATGGTATACAGACTGTCAATCAGTGAAAATCCATCCACTATCACTTAGATAAATGGAAAAATAGTTGTTTGTTCCTCTTCAGAAATTGCCTATATAGAGGCAAATTATTTAGTGCGGTGCAAGGAAAATTCTATTTTTCCTATCTGAAATCAATTTAATATTTACTGGTGAAACCATTAGAAGATACTAAGCCCAGAATGAATCCCTTCGGTGGAATACATGATGCGGAGGAGTGGCTTATCTCACAAAAAGCTTGCGTCCATTTAGGAAGTAATGTGGGTTTGTAAATTTTTTTTTCCTTTCTTTAATAATAGAGAAAGAGAGAGGGATAGATCTGCTAGAAAACACTCCTTATCGTGTTTCCAGCCTATGCTGTCATGGAGAGGAGTAGCTGAGAGCTGAAAGGGGAAAAATCCGGACTATTGTGCTTTCCCCAAGATAAGGAATAGAGTCCCTTGTCTCATGCATGAAACCTGGTAAACAGGAGTTACATTAACATATGGAAGAGTTTTGGGGAAAAAGGTATCTTAGACTCAGGAGTCTGCTTTTGACTCTTGGTTTGTCTGGGTGTTTTAGGTGTCTTTGAAAATGACTGCTAAAAGGGGGACTATGAGCCACGTGGGCTGAAATTGCTGCAGTGACCTGAAGAGGTGAAAGCCTAATTGAAAAGGTCTATTTTAAATGTTTAAGGAATTAATAATTGCTGAAAAGTGCAGATTGCTAGAAGAACAAGTATCTTATATGCTGTGTTACAGACAGATCTAGCACTCATGGGAGGCATTTGTGACAACAGTCTTTCAGTGGGTGACATTTATGTACATGATAAAGAGACAAGACCTCTTTATGTAAAATTTACAATGAGCTTTCTAATGTCACCAGCTTTTTAGGCTGAAAAAATTCCTTCTCTCATGAAATTAACTCCTCGTGTTCAACAATCAGCTTTTGGGGGTTATGGAGGACGACCCTACAGGTGCGTGTGACAGTGGGTGCACCCAGAGGCTGTGGGGGTGAGGACCCAAGGGGACAGTGCAGGTACTGCTGTCCATTGGCAGACAGCAGCCAAAAGGGCTGTGTGTGACTGAGCATGGTGGAAGAGATGGAGGGGAAAATGTGTCATTACTCTTCTGTTTTTCTGAAAGTGTGTTTGGGAGCTGGGAAGGAGCTTTTATATCACCTTAGTGATACAAGGCCAGCGAAGAATTAAGAAATAAATAGGGTGGAAATACTGAATGAAGGAGAAGGAAACAGACACTGGATGAGAATCTGATGCTAAAACCAGTGTGAGACAATGGACCTGAGTGTGCCAGAGTGCAATGTGTGAGAGCAGAAAGTGTGTATGGAGACCAGCAGCTGCAGTGAGAATTTGTGTGGGTGCTGGCCCCCCTGGCTGCCCCATACCTGGGAGGTTGTGGGGCATCATGCTTGCCTTCCACCTATCCCTGGGGCAACTGGTCCCAGTGGCTGCAGGGTGCGCCTCCTGCTCTCCAACCTGCAGTGGGGAGAACTTGAGGATGAGACTCACTGCTTCTCCGAGCCCTGCTTCTTTGAACCAGAGACATCTTCTGTACAGGGAGCTTCACCCAGCACTGCTCAGCTTATGTGTCCTGACATCTTCCCGTGGCCTCCTCTCTAAATGATGTCACTTCGTCTGAGCCTGCTGCTTACTTGGTTTTCCAGCCTTTGATAATCCCAGATGTAGCCACTGGCTGCTTGAATCCCTTGTTGGAGCAGGTGGCTTCTACGTAACGAGATCAAGAGAAAATTGTATATACTGACTTAACCTAAATTGTGTTTCCACTTGCAGTAAGAACCCTAGTGAGAGAATTGTGGCATTATTCACCCATAATTCTTTCAGGTTTACAATGTAGGAACTGATAATCACATTTAGTAGAAAGCCATAAGCATTGTGTCTTGAAAGCAGCAAGGTTCTTCAGTCCCTCAAAACTTTTCAACAAACTAAACCTGGTAATAACTAGATGTGTCCAATCTGAATTAATTTCAATAGGAGAAACTCTGTGTGCTAGAGTTTTTGTTGGGTGATAAACGGACAAAGGTTTGGATTCAGCCATCACCTGACATCCTTACCTTAAAAAAAAAGTATTTTGTTTTATGATATTGTAAGTGGCACCTAGGAGGGGATTGAAGGACAAATCCTGACACATCGTCTCTCTAGGATGTGTGGTTTTGTCCCACTTTTCTGTATGGAGAAGAGGATATGTACAGGGAGGCTTATGTTTTGCCAAGGAATGCTGTGAAAAGCCAACTTCGCACATGGGCTTGAATTGAGTGAATAGCTCTGGGAAAGCAGTGGTCCCAAGGGATCTCTGGCCACACACTTTGTCCAGCTGTGGTCCTCTGGACCCTCTTTGTCTTGTTTAATACTGGAGTGATATGTACAAGACAAGCTTTACGGTCAGGTTGTATGCTCTCCCTTCTCTCCAAAAACTTTGCCTTCTCTCTGAGCCTGCTGTGTCCCTGATTTAATCCAGAATAAGCTGTATGTTGCTAAGAGGTGCACCAACCCATTCAGATATTGTTTCAGATCTGGCAGGCTGCAGCACATCAGAGTATTTTGATAAGCATCAAGTCTCCTTGGAAACTACTGCTTAGCAGTAACTTGGCACTACATTTGGAGTGTTATGATTAATTTAAGCCTTGCTTCTGCAAAGACACGTGGTATGGGCCTCCTCCTGCAGAAGTGAGGAGTCTTGTTGAGCTTATCAGAACAGCTCGTGTGTTTGAAAGTGTCCCTGTGGGGTTTAGGAGATCTTCTCTGAATCTCTTCAGGCTCTGCTTTAAGCTTGTTGGTTATAAATCTCACTTGTTATCCTCAGGTATATTTTTAGGAGTCTGTTGTCTAATTCGATATTTTAAAAATGTTTCTAAAAGTCTACCTCTATAGTTATGAATAAATATAAAGCTCCTTCTGAGGCCATGAAATAGTATTTTAATTAGGCTAGCAAAATTGCTTTTGGCTTGTCTTTAAAGTCTTTAGTATCTTATTTCTATTAACAAAATGGTAATCAACGTTAAATTCTGAAATGTAGCCCAAGTAGGTCATATTTTTATTAACTGGAGATAGATAATGAATGTGCCCTGTATAAAGATTTGGATTAAATCTTCTGAGATGTGGAGGATAGTGTTTTAATTAAGGTAATCCTTATTTGCATCTAACAAACACTATTGCTGCTTAGAAATTTAAGACCTTAGTGATGCATATTAGAGCATTACCTCAATGAATCTAATAGAGATTTAATACTTGTATTTGAAGTAGCAATCTGTCATAAATTAAGAGCATTTGCATAATAAATTTAAACCATGTTATTCTTTGCAGAGTTTTATGTGATTAAGAAACACATTCAACATGAAAATGTTGTAATTTTTATAGTGCTAGAAATGTGTACTTTGTTGTTGCTGTTAAACTAGTCCCTGTTTTCACCAGCTGGTAACATAGAGAAGTTCAGCTATTACAGTGGTGTCACATATGCATGCTGAGTTTGTCCCTAAAACCCCAGGTATTTTGGGGCACTTGGCTTAAAGATTGGTACTGTGTATGCCATCCTGCCGAACTCTAGAGTGAAATTTACAAATAATGCTTTAAAACTTGATAGAAGAGTTACTAATTTGCTGTGTAAAATCTTAATAGTCCAATGTTTGAAGTAGATACTTGGCCTGGGATACTGCCAAAAGGACTGTACTTGATACTGTACGTTCTAGTCTTTCAGTATAGATGTGTACTCAAAGGCAGTATTCAGCTGATTTCAATGAGAATTAACTTAGAAGTGGACATTTTTATGTATTAAATAACAAACATAACCAAAGGCTTTTACATTGAATACATTCTGAACTTCCTTTGTTCATAAAGACCTTACCATTCCTTTGTTTTCTAGGTTGCAATACCTACCTTTTGAGCTCTTCCACTGTAAATCTGTGGTAGTAACAACTATAAAGCCAAGTGGCACTTTGCTCTTGGTGTGTGCTGTGACACCAGGGTTTGAGTAAGAGTTGTTTTAATACCCTTCAGTAAGTTATGAAAAATGCTAATTTTTTAACTTGGCAAAAGCTTAACCTGAGAAATACCATGCGGGGTGTGTGGGGATCCTTGCCTGCCTCAGCACTCATCCTCTGAAAGCAGCCAAGGGATACTTATGGACTGAATATAAAGAATAGACAACACCTGCAGAGAGGCTTTTTCCTGGTCCATGTCCTTCTGGCTTTTACTTGCACTGTTTTTTCCTGAGGAGATCATGTGTCACTTAAAAAGGTGATGTACATAGCCATGCTTGCTGAACGTCATCTACAGAGCCCCAGTCCCCACAAGCAATCTACTGTCTTCCACCAGCTGTCTCTATGCTGGTGCTATTGTCATTGTGCCAGATCTTCTTTCCATTTCATGTCGCAGGATGAACAGAACAGAGTCAAACCGGCTTTGGATGTGCTTTGTCAAGTTCCTATATAGGTAGGGATTTCCTTATCTCTTTTAATTCTGTTCTTCCCTATGGAGCAAATCCATACTGATATTCAAACTTAAGTTTTTGTTTGCATAATTTACGTCTGCTGCTGCATTGGGAACCACACTGCACAATTCTTGTCTCTTGAGTATTTACAGCTGTCAGAAACAGTGTCTTTCTTGCTCACAAACAAAAAGCAGATCACTAGGAAAATCATAATTACTATTTTTATTAGCTTCGTCCCGTCATAAACCCCAAACCATAAAAAACCATTGTCCTATAAATTAATGTTGCCCTGTAAATTAATATAAAAGATTGCTACTATTAGGAGCTTCATGTTATATACAGTCAAGTAATAATAAATACTTAATTTATGTCAAAGTCACTGAATATAACGTATTTTTGGTATCTGTATATTACAGTAGTCAGAGGTGAATCTCCCTTCTGAGATGGGGAACTTCGCTATCCTATCTTATTTTGATATCTGTTTTTTGGCTTAGTGAATAATTCAAAGGGAAAACAGGACTATGTAGTACAACAGACCAATCTTGTTCAGGCTCTTTGTTTGCTGTTAGCATTCACTATTTGTTATATATATTGTCTTTTAAATCGGTAATTGATAAATAAACTCTGTGCTTGCTTACACTGTTTGCTTTTGGCATCCTTAGTTGGCACATAACAATCTTTCCTATGTTTGCTATACTTTGGATACTGCTTGCAGTAATTCTGCCTCTTTTTTCTATTTTAGCATTCCTTAGATTGATGGTGAAAATTACATGTTATTTTTTCTTCCTTCATAAACCTCTGTCACAGAAGTAGAAAGATCCCAGCTATTGAGATCAAAGGTTGCTAAGCTTTGCTGGATAGCATGGCATAAAGTTTGGCTGTGATGAATGGTGCTAGGACTTGAAATAAGAGTAGGGAGTCTAAGAGCATGAGTCACTGTTACTAGGTCTTCATGTCTGCAGAAAATTTGTGTGAACTGCTGGCTGAAAGCATTGTCAATTTTCCATTAGTAATGAATTACAGTAGTAATTTCATTAATTTCTTCACCTCAGTCAGGATACGTTAGCGTAAGTTGCTTAACCAAGCATCAGAGGAGCCATTGCAGTTAACCTTTAGTCCTTTGCTGTGTAACCAGGACCAGTTAAGAAGTAAATTAGCGTAACATCTCTTAAAAAAACCCCCAAAACTTTAGATAAGCTGTGGACATAATTTTTGCCTGTTTTTAATTTAATAGCAGGTTTATGGTTTTATGCAAAACCATTCACATTACATCTGACCCTCTGGGAGCTGGGTTTTTTCGTCTGTGTAATTTGGTGTCTTTAATAATCTGCTGTCTGTTAAATCCAACACAGGCTTGATTAATGAATTGTGATGAACCGATGCATTAATTTACAGGTTTGGTTTAATACCCTAAAAGGCTACATCAGGGCTTCCAGTTACTAATGCTAATAAACTTGAGAGAAAAAGCAATGTGAGGAGGGGTAAGGGAAGGTAGTATGTGACAAGCTTTGTCTTTATTCAAGCATTTATATCTGCAACTACTTTTCTTACAATAGAACTGCAAAAGAACTTGACAACACACAACATCAAATCAAATCAAGAACATCTAGTAGTTTTTAAAAATGTTGTAAAATTTCTGAAGCTGTCTGTCTCTGTTCCATAGGCAAATCCTTTTTCACTGTTGAAAGACTTTATTCAATATTTCTTTTCATGCTGTATTTTTAAATGCTGTGTAACACAGTTTTGAAGTCCTTCTCTGTTAAATCTGTGGCTGAAACACAATCTTGAACATGAATTTCTCTGAAAAGTCACTCCAGAACCCTGGTAGGTGATAGGTAGGTGAGCGTGTAAAGAGGCATGTACATGAGAATGCTGGGTATTTGACATTGACAAAATTTGCTATGATGAGCAGCTAATTCCTGAAATGATACTGAAGCTTTTAAGATAATCCTTTTGAAGACGTTAAATAAATCCACAAGAAAAATGTAAAAATTTTATTTTATTTATTGTTTTTTAAAAACTCTTCATGTGCATATTGCCTCTAATGATTCGGAAGAGTAGAATATATTCTATTAAGTCTCAAAAAAGCTGATGCATCGAGGAAAGGGAATAGTAATAGATTTATTTATTTATTTTTTATTGAGAAAGTAGAGTTTGGGAATGGGATAGTAATATCGTGTGAAGATTTTATGTTGGTGTAAAAAAGTATGAAATTTTGTCTTTGATGCTGAACCGTTAGATCTTGAAAACATCTTAAAACAGCATAGAAGTTCAAAGCAGGGGCTGCGTGTCCTCTCTCCTTGGGTATTAGCTCACAATACTAGAGCTCAGACATCTTCAAATTACAGTTCCAGCCTTGCCTTGTTCTCATAAATATAATCTAAGAACCATTATTTTAGACATTGATGTATCCATCTTTCTGTCTATTAAAATATAGCATGACGTTTAAAGCCCATTTTAGCAATCATGCCTCAGGCATTTTCTTTCTAGTGGGGCACAGGAATTTTCACTTGTCCTTGAGATAAATGACACTGCTAGAGAATTGGCATCTCCCAGTCTTGCTTTGGCATCTACGACACCAAAGCATTGCTGGAAACATTGGAATGAGACAGAGAAATAAGCTCTGTTAGGCTGAGCAAAATAATTTCTCCTTGTTCCTGTTGCTTCTTTCACTTCTTTACTGCTATGGAGAGAAAAATCTTTGCTACAACTTGGTTATTTTAATAGGATTCAGAACACATGACCACATTAGATACTGTACCTAAGGCAATCTGTGTTTAGACTGGTGATAATTACATGCAAAAGTCATTCAACAATGAGGCAATTAATGCTGGTGAACTTTAATAAAGTCAGCTGTCAGCAATAGATATTGCTGGCAAGGTTCCTAATCCTATATTTATGATACTTTGAAATTCCCTTATGTTCTATTCTATAATGCATTTCTGTTTAATGGGTTAAAAAAGACTCAAGAATCTTACTGCTAGGAAATATTGCCAGCAACATATTTATGTATGACGTGAATATGAACCAAGAAGTCAGAAATCAGCTTCTTCATCAGATTTATTCTGATTGGTCTTTACCAAAGAAGATGATAGACAGAATAAAGCAAATCCTCGTAACACTCTCAGCAGAGAAGGAAAGCATTAGATAAGGAACATGGGGCTTACTCTTCCCCTCATTGTTGATTAACAAGCATTAGATTATGCTTAATGTCAGATGTAGGCAGGTCATTGTAATACGGTGTCAGTGTAAATTAGAAGATCGAGCCAGTTAGTGTCTGGGATTAGCACAATTCTGGAATCTGGGTATTTTGCTGCAGAGACATACTTTTTCTTAGTTATCCAAATTGGTTTTATGGACAGATTAATTTTCTTATTGAAAAACTCCATTATAAAGGCATTATTCTTTAGAAAAGAAAGCAGAGAGTGATTCCCAAGCTTTTTTGCCATGCCACAGGCAACTATGAACTTGCAAGGGGTGGGCTGATGGGAGGGATCAAGTGTCCCCCATTAAACTTTATTGAACCTTGCAAAGGCGATGTGGAGCTGTGCACCTTTTCCTGTGGATCAGTTGCTGTGGTTTGGTGGGCATCTTGTGGTTTGGTGCTCTGACACAACGTAGATATAAAATATGGAAGAAACTAGTACAGTGTACAGATGTGATAGCTGAAAACAAGTACATGACTCTTGCACTCTTTTTTTTTTTTTACCTGTAGCAAAAGCAGAGTTGACAGTGTTGACCAGCTGTTAAATACAGGTTCAGTAGCCAAAACTACATGGCATTTTCTATTTTGGCTGTTGTACCATGTTAATCACTAAAAAATCTAGTTAGGATAGTTGAAAAGGTGTTGTAGTGATTGTTAAGGTTACAAAGGATGTACAAGCCCTCGGTTTCAGTTAGAAAAGCTTTGGTATTTGGGATAAGGCTAAATTTCTAGGGTGAGCCTGGAGATGAATCACAGCTGGATTTTGGCTTTTGGCTTTAACATCTACTAATCTTTTTCCAGCAGCTGTCAGAAAGAACATAGTGAACTAGATAAGCTGTACAAAATTCCTGCTGTTTTAACTTTAAATCATATGATAGAAAGGTTGAGAGTTGGAAATGAAAAATGTAATGGAAAATGTTCCTCCTGAAGTGTTGGAGGCAACCTGCAGCAGAGTCCCAGCAGGACACAAGTGAGACTCAGGAGAGGTTCACCTGGGTTCCTCTGACTGTGGAAAACGTCTGTTTTGGCCCATCTGGCTTTGGCTACTTGTGTCCTTCAGGAATGGAAGGAGAAGAGAGAGGGGAAACTGAAACAGGAAGCCTAGGGACAGTGGGGAGGTGGGGACTTTAACATGGGGAGACAGAAAGGTGAAGGCAATGGGGACTCAGAGGAGACAGAGTGATGAAGAAAGAAGTTAATGCTGTGGAAGAAAAATGTGTGTATGGGGAATGTCACCTCTTTCCCTGTCTGCACTGAAGCAGGTGACAGCAACACGGTGTGGCTTTTAGTTGCTAGTTAGATCTGCAAAGTATTTAAACATCTGCTACACTATGTAATATCTCCTTTAATTGCTCAGGCATTTATGGTACAAGGCAATGCTGCAAACTGCATAAACAGGCTTGTGTCTAAAGTCAGATGTAGGACATTCCTGTCGTTTTCTTACTTCTCCACTCTTTGTTGGGAGAAGTGGCCTTTTCCTGTGATTGGGTTGCTTATTCTGCCTATTGAGTAGGTTCATCCACCAACAATTCTTTCTATGTTACATCAGTGTAAGAGAAAATGTTTTTAAAAAGGAGAATCCTAACAAGTTTCCAAATTAGGATGTTAAGACCTGACTAGGTGGATACGAACCTGGCTGGGTGATGGGTCTCAGAGGGTTCTGGGAGACAGGTGATGGATCTCACTCAGTGTGTCACAAGGGGAGTACCAGGTGTTTACCCTGGGACCTGGCCTGTTTGACATCCTTGACAGTGACCTGGGAGCACGACGGAGTGAACTGTTGCCAAGTTTTGCAGGTGTCACCAAACTGAGGGATGAGCACCAATCAACACACTTGAGGACTGGGCTGTTCTTCATACAGACCTAGCTAGGACAGAGGAGGGGGCTGCCAGAGACTTCATGAAATACAAATACAAAGTCCTGCCCTGGGGACGGAAGAACCCGTGGGGCTCCCCTGGGGTGGACTGGCTGGGGGCAGGTCTCTTGGAAAAGTGGCTCGGGTCTGGTGAACTCACTGAGGTGAGCCAACAATAACAAAGGCTGATAGCATCCTGGGCTTTCTTAACAGCAACAAAGCCAGGAAGCTGAGGAAAGTGATTATCCCTTTCTCAGGACTCACTAGACTACATCTAGATATTGCATCAAATTTGGACCTCCAATACAGAGGAGACATCCTTGAAGTGGAGGGAGTTCAGTGAAGGCCACAAAGATGGTTGGGGCTGGATCCCTGTGAGGAGAGGTTGAGGGAAGGGGGCTTGCTCAGCCTGGGGAGGGAGTGGCTTTGGAGGGCATCTACCAGCAAGCTGCCAATGCCTGTGAGGATGTTATGGAGGAGATGAAGCCAGGCCCTTCACGCTGGTGCGTCGTGGGAGACTGAGAGGCAGCGATGGCAAGGTGAAACGAGAGGCTCAGGCTGTTACAAGGAGGGACTTTGTTCATGAGAGGGGTCCAGCAGTGCAGCAAGGGCCCAGGGAGGTTGCACTGTCTCTAACCTTGGAGGGTTTCAAGACTGAACTGGACAAAGCCCTGAGTCACTTTTCGGGTCTCATGGCTGACCCTGTCCTGAGCAGAGGCTGGAGTTTATGATTTAGGCAGATGTTCTTCACCTCACATTTTTGACTCCTGCAGTCAGTTCTTGCGGCTCAGTAGGAGCACATGAGCTACTTGTACTGTCCTAACCCAGTAATGTGTCTAAGCGCTTATGAACGATATCCAGCTGTCTGTAAAAAAGGAGGCAGGAGTGGGAGAAAAGATGGTGTGTAGTTGTTTGGTGTGTCCTCTCGAGGAGGTTAATTGCAAGATATGTAGGTCCAAGGGATTGCTGTGAGGTGGCCCAAGCTCCTAAGCTGCCTGCCATGCCTGCACAGCCACCTGGCAATGAGCTCCTGTACTTTGTGCTCAGTGGGTCCAGACCTCTGTTTTGGGGATTACGAGAATGTGGGAGAGAGCATGTGGAGATACAACCTTGCAGGAGCCTTATGACCCCTGACTGGTGTTTAGTGTGAACCTCTTTACAGCAGCTCTGTGCCTGCAAGGACTCTGTCCCTCAGGGCTCTCCTGGAGCCTTTTGATGTCGGGTAAGTAGCAATTATTAATCGTTACTTAGGGCTGAGTTTATTCACACTGTTTGCTTTCCTCACCTTCATTCCTCCCTTTCTTGTTCAAATAAAGTGATGTTTAGTAGAAACTTACAAAGGAGCTTTTTATCCTCCTTTCAGTGGTTTATTTGATTTCAGTGATCTCTCTAAATCGTAATCAAACTGATTTTTGTAACCAGAAATCATGTGATCTTACTGCTTTGATTTTCCTGTGTACTGGAAGAACAGTTCAGGCTTGCAGAGCTCAACAGCTTTTGTTACACCCTCATTTGGGCCCAGGTTAAGGAGCAGCTAGAGCTTTCCTGCTGGGTAGGCACATCCTAGGCGGAACGGGGGCATACCCATGGGGTCCAGCAGTGGCTCTCTCCAGGTGGATGGCAGCTTGGCCACTGCACTGGTGTTCCAACCCCTGGGAAGCCTGGCTCTTTGGCGATTCTCCTGGTGTCTTTATTAAACAAGACATTCATTGTCTAATGCGGGGATATAATGGAAGATTGGCGAGGAGTTACTATAGATCTGTTCAAGTGACCTTGCAGTTGGGATGTAGGAAACCACATATATTATACTAATTTTTGTTTTGTGTGTGTTTAATGAGCGGAGCTCTTGTGAAACTTGAAGCCTTATAACGTGTTGAGATTCTGGCTCTGGCAGGAGAGACGTCAAAAGGCTCAGTCCTCCCTTGGAAAGTAGGGAAAAAAGCAGCTTTCATGCTTGCTAGCAAGGCCTCAGCTTTGTGGTGCCTGCATTCTCCTCCTTGTATTTCTGTCTCTGTTCAGCTGCTGTCCAGGGCCACCCTGGACCATAAGCAAGGATGAAACTCCTTGCTGCCTGCATCCTTGATTGCATTCCCTCTGCCGGATGCTGGTCTTGAAGTTGCCTCATATTGCAAGGTAATGGGAATAAATTCATTCTTTTCATTTTATCCATGGCTTTGTGATTGTTCCTGCTCTTTGCCTGCATTCAGCTCACACACTCGAATTTCACCCCAAATATTCCAGACGCCCTTTTAAACATGGCAAGGGGCACAATTTGAGGAACTTTCCAGTAGGATTCATTGGGTTGGAAGGGAACTTAAAGATCATCCAGTTCCAACCCCCTGCCATGGGCAGGGACACCTCCCACCAGCCCAGGCTGCTCAAGGCCCCATCCAATCTGACCTTGGACACTTCCAGGGAGGGGGCATCCACAGCTTCCCTGGGCAACCTGTGCCAGTGCCTCACCACCCTCAGGGTGAAAAATTTTTTCCTGATGTTTAATCTACGACTTTCCCCTTCCAGTTTAAAACTGTTCCCCCTCATCCTAACACTGCTTACCCTTGTAAAAGGTCTCTCCCCAGCTTTCCTGTGGCCTCTTCAGGTACTGGAAAGCCACTATAAGGTCTCCCTCAGAACCTTCTCTTCCCCAGGTTGAACAACCCCAACTCTCTCAGCCTGTCCTCATAACAGAGGTTTTCCAGCCCTGTGATCATCTTTGTAGCTCTCCTCTGGACCCATTCTAACAGTTCCATACCCTTCTTGCGTTGGGGATATATAAAATGTCTAATTGCTCCTCAAATATCACAGATGTCCTTTTAAACACGACAAGCGGCATGATTTGAGGAAGTTTTCGATAGATTTCCCACTTCATGGACAGCAGTTTGTCTGTTAAATCTGCTTTTTAAAGACAACAATATTTGAATGAGTTGAGTGACTTTTTTTTCCCCCTGCTCTCTGAATGCCAGAAGGAGAAAAATCGGGCAAGAGTACAAAGAGAAGCCAGCTGGGACTGAGCTTCCGGGAGGGCTATGCTGAACAGCAGACTGAAGAGTCGCTTGCTGCTGCAATGTGTGTCTACAGTTAACTAGAAATACAGCCCCGAAGAGGTTAATCAGGCATCACAACACTGTCTTTAGTAGAGAGCTGAGATAAAAATCTCTCTGATAGTGCCTTAAGAAAGGGAGACCCGTTCGTTCTCCCCTGTAAACAGGTTACTGTTAGCTTATCGCTAATGCTGAACAGCAGCCAAACCTTTCCGGTAAACAGGCGGGCTGAGACCGAAAGTTTACATCACCGTATTCATGTCTTAGAGCCAACCCCCCCTACAACCCATCCCGGGAGACGTCGGGAATGGATTAAAACCCGCACTACACTTGCTGGGAGGGGAGGGGTCGGCCGGGGGGTGCCAAGCGGGGAGGGGTGGGGTTGTCGCGCCCTCTTCCCGCGCTCCGCCAGGGGGCGCTCGTGCACCGCAGCGGCCGCCGGCCCTGCGTTGCCTCTCCTGCTCCCTCTTCCGCCTTGGAGCCCCCCGTCCCACGCCTCCCCGCCCAGAAGGAGTAGTGCGGGTTTTAATCCGTTCCTCACGCCGCCCGGGATGGGTTGTGGGTGGATTTGGCTCTAAGACATGAATACTGTGATGTAAACTTTCGGTCTCAGCCCGCCTGTTTACCCGAAAGGTTTGTCTGTTGTTCAGTCTTAGCGATAATCTAACAGTAACCCGTTCGTTCTCCCCTGTAAACAGGTCTCCCTTTCTTAAGGCACTATCAGAGAGATTTTTATCTCAGCTCTCTACTAAAGACAGTGTTGTGATGCTTGGTTATCCCTCTTCCCGTGCTCTGTAATTGTTGGCTTCTTTCTGCTTATTTCCTGTAAAATAATGACTCGGAAAATGTACTGCTCTAACAATGCAATTCTTCTAAAATGCCCTAAAGATACCTTTAGGAATGCCGCCATTCATAGGGCTGATCCATGACAGAGAGCAGCGTTACCAGTAGGCTTTGATTCACTCCAGAAACGTTTATGATAGTATGGCATTGAGTGATATCGGTTCTGTTTTCACAAGGCTGATATCCCACTCGTAACAGTTAATGAGTTAACACCAGAGATATAGTAGATTGGAATAAGCAACAGGCAAGGCTATGTGGATTTCAGTGGAATTTATAAAAAACCCTGGTGTTAAACAAAAACTCCATTTCATGTTTGGTGAAAGTGGAGTCACTATAGTTACAATGTTTTGATAAAATGTTTCACCTACATAATTGGTGTCACCACAGGTTTCTTCTGTTTCTGTTGCTCCTCAAGTCTTATTTATTTATTTATTTATTTATTTATTTTCCCCTACAAACTTTTGCAACAGTTGTAATGAGAAGAGAACAGTCACAGATTTTGGGGGAAAAGAAGTTTCTCCTGGATTTATTTTAGTTCTGAATAGGCTTCAGGAAGATCGTTAGTAACCGTGCAGAAAGCATGTTTGTAACTGTGTAATAATTGTATGCTTTATTGTCAAAAAACCTTAACAAACATTTAAGTGAGTCTAATTAAAGCAGCCTTTGATAATGGCAATAATAAAGGATTACTTTAATTTACACTGTAATGAAATGATAGTGCCATTAAACATTGCAGGAAATAGTGTAACTGCTTTTCCAGAGAAGAAAGAAATTGCATGCTGTGATTTTATGATCTTGGTGAAGTCCAAGTCATCTTCTTTCACACCATTATTAGCGAGAGCTTCAGAAATTAGGTAGTTCTTCCCTCTTCCAAGAAAGAGATATGTGCAGTCCAGTTATCCTGTTCAGTATTTCCAACATGTCTTCTGTGAACCTCGCATGCATGCCCACAAAGCTGATCATTTTAATGTGGATTGAGCCTGGCAGGTTTTGTCGTGTCTGAACTCCAGGCTTTGGGCTGGAAACATTTAAGGTTTATTTTTGTTGTTTTGTTCATTGTTTCCTCCTCCTCCCGCCCCCCCCCCCCCCCCCCCGCCCCAGCCCCTTTGAGGTCCTTTTGCTGTACTGTGTTTCTTGGCATCTTCTCCATTAAGCCAGGGTTGTTCCAGAGACACAAAATTACAGCTTCTTTTTTTTTGGAACACGATTCTAGATACCAATAGGATTGTCCTTCTTGAATAAACAGGTTTCCACCCAATGAAGAATGACATGGTATGATAGATGTGTCAGCAGGACATATGGCTTTATGCTGCAGGTTAATCACTGGAGAGCCTCATGTCACTTCTCCCCTTTTCTGCTGAAGGTTCTGGTTTTATTTTTATAGTTTACTGAATTTTGTATTCACTTTCCTGGGGCTCTGCATGAAGGCTGAGTTTTATCTTTTTGAGAGTGGAACCCAAAAAGGAAAAGTAAGCAACATATCCTTCATTATTTCCAAAGGTAAATTAGAGCCATGAAGTTAAGTTATATTTAATTTTCTAAACTTCCAGTGTTCCAGTGAATGAACATGTGAAGTGACTGAAACATGACTAATTCACACATTGCAATGATCTGTTTTAAATGATAAGCTGTTAGAAAGACTAAAACCACATATGCTCAAGTATTGAGAAACAAGAGTAACATGAGAATCAGCAGCCTTAGAGCGAAATATAAAATGCTGCTGCTACAGCTAGGACTCATGCTGATTCTGTGTATTATAAAGAAAACACCGTAATAACAATAATAAAAAACAGATAAGCAACTAAACTGTGGATTCCAGGTTCACTTTTCAGTTCTACCTAACTCTTTGTAACTTTACAATGAAAGATTCAGAAATTGGAGCCAATTACCATCATATGTGGTGGTTTGGTGGGAGCAAGTTCTACATCAGACAGTTAAAAGGTTTTATTGCTATTAGGAGCTTGTTAATGCCCTTGATAATGTCTCTAGTTGCTTTGTAATGTCTCCTGTTGAAGTGTAGAATTCTTTTATCTTCTTATTACATTATGCAGAAACTTGAATTGAAACGATATTTGCAGGAACATTTAAAGTAGTGCATCAATCAGTTTCAAAGAAGAGAAAATGTTCTCAGAATAGCTTATAAAAGGATATCTGTCAGTTTTATTTTGGATGAACAAAGAAACCGACGTAAAAAGCACTTTATTGTAAAAGCACACTGTGCAATTCAATAAATATTCCATATAAATATAAAGGAAAAGAAAGTTCATAATTATCTGATGACTTGAATGTAATTTAAGTAATACTTCCAGAATATAGCAAGCAATGAAGTACCTTCTCCTTTCTTGTGTATTCCTAACCCCCGATCAAGTCCTCACCAGGATATAGCTTAAATCATCTTGTTAATGATTTGAATAGATAAAGTATGGTTATAATTTAACATTATCTTCCAGGAATGTAAAGCTCCTCACAAACCACCTCACTGCACTAGAAAAATAGCAGCAGCACCTTCCCTTACTCTCCTTTTTATTTTTTATTCTTGAAACATGATTTCATGTTGTTTCTTTTCCTTCTAGCATTTCTTACCTTCTTTAGTACGAGGTTATTTGGGTATTTATACGTTTGGATTATAAACCTTCTATATGACTCGGGTATAAAACACTTGCACGTGGTGTTATTATCTGGGAAAACACTTGCAAATAGTATGCTCCCTGAACCAGTAGTATCTTGCTAGACCACACAAAATCTGGCATGTTGCAAATCCCGTCTTGTAGTCTGTAAACCAGAAGCAACTCTCCCCCCTTCTATATTTTCTAAAAAAAGAAAAAAAAAAAAGAGAATGCTGCTGAAGGCTGCACACAGAGAGTTGTAAATGCTCTACTTATGCAGCAAATGCTTCCCAGAGAAATTTGAGTGTGTTTTGCCCTTTGGATCTGTCATCTTTTCAGAATCCACTGTTCACCCCGTGACTTCAATAGAGCGGAAGATTTCTGGTTTAATAATTGTATGTTTATTTTTGCTAAAGCAAAGAAGTAATTGACTGTGAATGCACTGATATATTATTTTATTTTATTTTGGTAACTAAATTCTATGCAAAAGGATTTCTAATTTTTTTTTTTTTTTTTTTTTTGTGTGTGATTCTGAAAGGGTATACAGTGTGCACCTGCATTGTTAAACTGTTTTTCACTCCAGAAGCTTTGTAAAGAGCAATTAGTTTTATTTAGTAATCATAACAAAATAAACTCACCTTGTTCATGCCCTGTTCTCAATTGTCAGCCTGCACCTTAGCATGTTTTTAAATTTGTGAGTATTATGTAAAATTACATGCTATTAAAAAACCCCATGTGTTTAAGGATCTCACCGCAGTAGTGGCTGTGGTGAAACCTGTTACAATTCATCAATCAATTCACAATATTCACAATATATTTAAACTGCATTTTAATTCTGGGACATACTTTTCTGCATAGGACATCTCTCCTTTAACTGCTCCCCTTTATTTCCACGGCCATTCAGGAGCTCCAAAGGACAGGACACCTGATGGCATTTGCCCTCCAGCACACCCCACCTCCGGCTCCTTCACTCCCCCTTTTAGTCTGGACAGACACCTGTCTTTTTTGGCACAGATACAATTGCAGTACTTCAAAAAAGAATTTATTAAATAACACTTCATGCAACTTCAGGAGAGGAACCTTCCTACGTTCCTGAACCCTTGGAGAAAGCAATAGTGAGTTAGAGGTTGCACACATCTATGTACTCTGCCTGGGAAAATAAAGGTAATTCCCATGGCAACCACCACATGCTGTGTATGTAACATATGTTACCAGTGAGTCTGTGCTTCATGTTGAGGGGAGCCCTCCTTGTCCTCCACATTGTGGTGTCCATGGCTTCTGCCTCTGCATGGTCAGGCTGGTGTGCATCTCCTTCCATGCCTCATTCCTACCCTGCTCTTCCTGATGAGCACGGCCTCTCCCTTAAAACATGACAACATCAGCCATATGTTAGAAACCCCAAACACCCAAGTTAAATGAACAGCAGGGTTTAAAAAAAAATGCATAGAAATTGCAACTGAGCTCATGATAACCTTGGGATATTCTTACCAGAAGACACTGTTCTTCTAGGCCCTTAGTTCTTTCCTCATTTGGGAAAGTACATTTATTTGACTCAAATTTATTTGTTTTTTTAACCTTAGTTATTAATAAAGCAGACTTTGCTGGCCTGAGGGGAGAGCGGGGAAACAATGGTGCTTTCTCCAGGAGCATATATCTGAAACCTGACTTGAGAAATACATTTTATCTAGCATCTATTCCAAAATGTAGGCTACTATAAATGTGTTGTAGACTGCTTTTGTTTTGCAGGGGGTACCTGGTAACTAGAACTAGGCAGTCAGAACAGGACTTTGGTTTGTGCTGTCATTGAGCTCCATTTTCCAACTAAAGGCATAAGAGAGGTAAGATACAGATCAATCCCAGGGGGACAGCGGCCAAGGGTTTTCAGTCCCCTACGGTTTAAACAGAAAAGACCTGTGGCCTGTAAGAAATTACACAAACATATGTAAAATGGTTGCTGGTTGAACTGGAATGCCTCTTGTAACATGTAAAGCTGTAAATGACCCTGAAAAGAAGACAGGAGGAGGAATCTGGCTTTCTTAGAGCATACTCAGATACATGCTAGGAAGAGTAGAAGTTATGAGTAAGTATGACAAAGGCAACAACAAGATCTATCTTCTAATCATGCTACTACAGGTGTGACCTGACTTCAGGAATAAAAACTCTTGCCCAGGTACCAAACATCACATTGCTGTGAAAGAACAGGGCTCAGTTCAGATTGCAGCAGAGGAGAGGTGATGTCTTAGCAGAAGAATTGAGTGGGAAGTGACAGCTCTTGCTGTAAAAAATAGTGGAGAGTGTCTAAGAGTTAAAATAGATTCCTCTCTGAAATGCCCATGTAGCTTCAATAACTCCACAGGAGTTTTAGGATTGCAAATGACAGCAAAATTTGTGCCATTCTGCATAATTTTATTCTCTACAAAGAAAGTTTCCTACATCTCCTAGTAAAGATGGTACCTTCATTAGGAGGAAAATAATTTTAAAATGACATCCCTTTGTGTCAAGGATTAAAAAGGTCTAACAAGCAGTTCTAAAAAAATAATGAAGCATTTACATTGAATCCTTTGGTTTTACAGGTAGAATAACAACATGAAAATATAAGAAAATTTTAATTGGTGAAGGGAAGGGGAAATATCTTAGTTCCTGACTTGTCACTATGTTCATTCTCTCTCTTAGCTCCCGCTATTTGCACTGGCAATATGCAGAACTATATTTGTTTTCACTTAAGTTCAGATCTGTTAAAAACAATCCATTTTTATCTCTCTGCTAATACAAGATCTTAACCTTCCTTACCATGGAAGGAACATGTCTGCCTCTGATATACAAGGATGTTTGTCTTGGTTTGGCAATGATTCAGTCCTTTGTAATTTTATTAATTTAAATGGAGTCGCAGGCAGCACACTTAGGAAATGCCCTCTCTTTTTGCCCCATCACAGCCTAGAATCACTCAGTTGTCAGAGCTGGAGAACACAAACCCTCTGCGCAGCTTATAAGTTTGACTGCTGTGGATGGACATTTCTAATTACTTTGGAGGCGCTCCATTTTGTAGTGCATGCATAATTAGGTAGTTATTTACATTTTATTTTAGCATCTTTTCTAGCTGGTGCACTAATGAAATCCCGGTGTGACATCAGAACCTTCCTGTTGAAGTGGGTCTTCCCTTCAGGGATCAATGATCCTTTTAAATTAATGAGCCGCTTTACAGAAACAGCTTCATAATTCTATGTGCAGTGTCTGCAAGGAAATTTATAAATGGCCTAACTCTTTTCTTAGGGTCTGATTCAAAATCTGCTGAAATGAAAGGAAAAACTCCTGTTAATATTGTGTGCTTTGGATCATCTCTTACGTGGATTTTTTATTTCACATGTTTACAGTAACCAAGGGAAAAGGGCCTTTTAACTTCCACATGCATGGGCAGAAGTATAAGTGGGAAGGAAAGGATGAATGGAAGAAAGCTGATTAGCACAGGAGCCCCAAAAATCATAAGGCAGGCTGTAGGTAAGAATGAGTAAAATCGTATTATTAACAAACTTGTTTTTCATTTGAAGACTGAGATGGATATAGGAAATATGATTAGTTTCCCACAGAAGTGAGGTGCTTCTTTGGTTTTGTTTTAGTAAAAAGCTTGAAAATTTTGAATCTTAACTTTTTTTTTGTTAGCGAATCTGTGATACCATTAGTAAAACTTTAAGCAACATCTTCTGTCTCTGCTCATATCCAGCACATTCTGTATTTTTTAAGTGTAATTGAACCAAGAAAAAAAAAAAAGGAAAGAGAGACAGAAAAGGTGTTGCTTAGCAACAGCCTCTCTCAAATGATCAGAAATTGGTATACTTGCTGGAATTTGGGAGACATCTCAGGGAGCTTGCCAGGTACATGGGGTAAGGAGAGAAAGGAGCTGATGTCCAAAATGGAGAAGCAAACTTCTACTGTGATCAGTTTAAGGATGTGCACTTGATTCAGTTTGATTTGAAATGCACTTCTAGTTGCCTAAGTTTAGCACACTGGAGCTTCCTTGTAAGCCCTTGCTCATTGATTCAGTAAGGGAGGACTTGTTTTGTGGAAGGTAAATGTGGATAGTTTCTTTATGACATTAGTAAATGTGTTTATTTTCCTTCATTTTTAGGCGTGCTCATCTTCTTCCTCCTCAGCCTGGTTTATTCAACAAGAAAGCTTGTCCTGAAGACAGCACTTTCCCTTTGGAGAGCAGGAGGACCCATCGGGTGATGTGTTTGCAGCACCAACTTCTGCCTCAGGTTTTCTTGCCCGGATTCCACTTTGAGAGTCCAACTCAGTGCAGAAAAAGAGTGAAACTGCAGAGCGTGTATACCTGTCTGTCTGGAGTCTGTGAAGGAATATTGAAAGGGAGTGGGGGAGAGGAAGGCTTAAGAGTGATTATTCCCAATACTTCCTCCTGGGAGAGGCAACCTTTATGCTGGAGGCTTGGGAGAGCAATTTTGTTGCTGGGTAGGATGTTGGTGATGCACAGTAGAGGGCTGTAGCATGGTGTTTGGCCACAAGCTACATCCTTAAGTGGTTTTTTTTGTCTGCATGTAATGCTGTCACGGCTTCGTGCACTGGTAGGTTGACCATCTCATTTTTGGGCTGCCACGGGGATTTTGTTTAGTGACTCAAATTTTATTTTTTCAGCCTTTTGAAGTTCCCTCCCTTTCTTTCTGTGGTATGTGAGAAAGGAGAGAGAAATTCCTGGCCGTGTACTCCTGATTTGTCACTCAACAGCCTGGAGAGGAATCTCCAGCCTCCCCATGTCCTTAGTTCAGGCAGCATAAAGAGCACATTTGGAACTGGAATTCCAGATACCTAGACTTCAGGAAAAGCACCCTTGAGTGTGTGTGTTATCATCGTGTAGTGGGCTAAGAAAATTTCTGCTGGTTTCCCAAGTATTACTACAGATTTCTTTAATATTGCTGTAAATAGTATTTATAAGACTGGTTGTCCTTCTGTCTGGAACCCAATGGGTGGGTTTCTGTGTGTTGCAAGAGCCAGAGCATGTTGCCTCTTTGTGGCAGCATCACCTTAAGTATATACACTCTCTTGTATGATACAAAGAAGGAGTTGCGGGAGCCTGAATGAAACATCACCTCTATTTCAAAAAGGATCATCGTTTTATTTCTGTCAGTCTTCTTTTTTTTTGGGAATGGCTGCCTTTATCACACAGCTCCAAGTATGAAGACGTGCAAAGGAAGAATTAGTTATTTTTCCCTTGCACATCATGAGGGAAGAGCTCCAAGAGAGGAAAAGTGACCAGGGCTCGCTGGCACCAATGAGGAAACTAGTTAAAATTCTGCAGATCATTCCCTTTGTAGGGGAAGAATCCCGTCCCTGTGTGGATTGACTTGCCAATTCATTTGCAGAAACAATTATAAAGTGCAAATATTTATGAATCACTGTATATGTTGTAATCTTATTTCCAAACCAAACATCGCTTTGTACTGTGGCTCCTAAGTCCTGTATGTCGAGTGATTTTCCAGCATTTACCCCTTTTCAAGCAATAAGCTGCGGGGAACAAATGCTGCTAGTCAGAATGAAGTCTGATGCATTGACTCCTGGAACATTTTGTGTTCCTGGCAAGTTGTTTTCTCCACTCAACAAGTGTTTCTGAAAATATTCAAATTAGAGTTAAATTTATTTCATTTTTTTAATGTATTTAATTTTTATCTAGGCAAATGTCACAGCCAAACAGGTGGTAGTATTCTTGTTGAATGTGGCTTGTAAGCCCTGGCTGGGGTCTCTGTGCAAGCTGATCTCTGTCTCGCAGCCAGGAGTGTCCCTGCCTGTGGCTACTGGTGGGGCTTTTGTCCCGAGGCTTGGTGGGGACCACAGGGTGTGGGAAATGGAAAGCTCTCTGTGGCCTGTGAAGATAGCTTGAGGTACAAATAGCCAAGAGGAGAATGAAAGACAGGAAGAAGGCTGAGGAGACTGTGGAGGTTTATGATTTCGACACTTGTGCTATGAGCCTCTAGGACGGGGAAGAGATCGCTTTGTGTGCTCAGTGTTTTCAGGAAGACGTGGACTTGTAGTCAGAGTGGGCTTGATCCCTCCAAGGTGGGTGTTCATGCCTGAGTGAGACGGTGCCTGGCTTGGCAGTGGCAGTGGCAGGGAAAGCCCCTGCACCTCCTCTGCTGCCCTTTGCACCCCTCCCTGGCAGAGCACCTGTCTGACACTGAGCAGGGAACCATCCCCATGACTGGGTCTATTGGAACAACTTGTGAGGAAAAAATTAGTTGTACTGGTTTTCAGAGCAAGCAACTTTTGATTCAGAATATTGGCAACTAACAGAAAATAAAGTTGCTGCCAAAGTGTTATACAATGGCTATCACTTTGCAGGGTGAATTCTGGTGCCTTGTCTTGATTAAATTCCTCCCTATAACAGAAAATATTGAGCTTTTGTAAAAGGGTAGTCTGGCTGCAAGAAGTTACTTTATTTCTGCAGCAGTTTGTAATGTGGTTGTGTACAAATATAATGGTTTGCATGAAGCCTGAGTATTTCAGGAGCTGGATTAGTTATGAAGATTAAGACCAGGTGTGATAAACAGGTACAGCATCCTTTGTCAAAATACAACACAATAGTAAGAGAGAGTAAATCAAAGTATACAGAGGAAGTGGATTCTTTCATTGTGGAAAATATCTCAAGCATTAATCACTAACTTTCTTTTGCTAAATAGATGCAACCATGACAAAGGAGGTTGTTTCTTTCCTAATTATGGTGCACAGTGGTTTTTAAAAGGAAAATTCATCCCTGTGCAGAAGGCCACCACAGTAGGTGCTGACCTCTGAGCTGAAGATTATTATACACTTTTTAATTTGTCTCTATAATTAAGCTCATCATATAGAGTTTTAATAAATCAGGGAATGGAGATATATAATATGCATGTGTCTCTGATACTAATATGTTATATGTGTCTGCTCTACACAGCTGCATGACACAGTGTATTTATTCAAATTTAGCATTTGTATATTCCTATAATGGCAGATCTTTTCTCAACAGCTTGTGAGCCTGGGGGTATGAAACATCCATTTATCGTTGTACTCTGATGAAACACTGATAAAAATGAAAATGGTGCAAAGAAATGTGGACCTACAGTAATATGGGAAGCTACAATTTCAGGGGTTAATATACTTCTGTATCTCATAAATAGACATTCCTTTGTTTATTTTTGAAGGGTTCCTCTATAAAATTGCAAAGAATACACGACTTCTGTATGCATCGTAAGGCAGAGATTACACAAATAGAAAACTGAATGTTATATTCTGTATTTAAGATGGAAGGAAATAATTTGAAGAAGAAACACCTTGTTGGATAATACGCCTGCTCATCTTGTACCCAGTGCTTTGCAGTATTCTTGAAAAATGGTGTTTACTTAATTGCAAAATCATAGGAGTGAAAAATAGCAAAGTCTGATAATGTCTTTAGCAGAAGATGTTTAGATCTTTTCCCTCTGTTTTCCCGAGGGTATTCACTTTGTGTTCAGATCGAGCGCTTGGAGACAGAGTAGCAGAAACTGAAAACTCCTCTTTTTTTTGTAAAAGATTGGAAAATCCTGTGGCGCAGCTGGGTGGAGGGCAGCTCAGCCATTCCCATGTGAAATCACTATGTGGATCGAATATGACTCAAAGCGTACTATTGTGTGTTACCTCTTGCGTATCTGCATGCGAAGCGTTTTTTAGGTAACTGGCCCTGTCAGGTGACATGTGCCCCACTCACATTGGCACCTAGGGCTGCCCAGCATTGAACTGTACGTTGGTTAGTGTTGTGCCTGGAAGGGCTCTGGTGGCCACTCTTGCTTTTCTGTTTTTGACTGCTCTCAAGTATTTCCCCCAGAAGTCAGACTGCTTAAGGAATAATTAAAAGTTTGGATTACAAAATCCAGCCGTTGTCAGGAAAGGTGATGAGGGGCAACAATTTGTTGAAAGTTAGAGCTTTTCAAACCTTTTTTGTTTTTGTGGAAGTGATAAATACTTTTTGTTTTGGAAAAAATGTTGCAGATCTGCTCAAAAATAATTTTTTTACTGAAAGATCATGAAATAGGCTGTAAATACATTCTTTATTTTATTGGATTGTATTTCTAACAATTTCACTTTTGGGAAAAAGGCTAAACACAATAAAGTTGTGATTGTTTTGAGCAGCCTTATGGCAAATAAGTAGGCAGAAGAAGGCAACAAGCTTCCCACATTAGACTCATCAAAGTTTTTCTTGGAGTATAGAAACTATAACGAAGAGAATCTTGATTGTGAGTTATTGGAGGGAATAATCCACATGTGAAATAGAACATGCGTGTGCTTTCTGAAACATGATGGCTGTTTCTACTTGCTGAGAATGTGATTTATAGTCAAATACTGTAGGATCCCTTCACTTTTATCAAGTCTGACAACTTTATGGGTGCAGGTACAAAGACAAACCTAAAAATGGTTGGTTATGTAATACAGAAAATAGAAGAATTTCTGTGACAAGGTCCAAAATCTTTTTCTTCAGCTGTCATGTGGTGTCTCTTCTTTCTTTTTATTTCTTAAGCCAGACTGCTGAATTATAAGAGCTGGGTTTGTGCTTCATCTTTTTCTCTCACAGAAGCAGGGAAGCACAATACAGCTTATTTCATGTTATTAGCTGGGCTATCGCTGGGTTGCTTTGTAATTGCAGGGCTTTTCCTCTTGCCTCATTGTTTTCTGTCATAATGGAAAAAGCATGGTACTGATGAAGGAAGCAACCAGCCATCAGGATGGGATGTAAAGGCAGTAAATTACTGTAGGGCAGAAGGATCTGTAAATATCTCTTGCTCCCCTTTGCAGAGATCTCTATTATTCTACTGGTTCTTGGAGCGAGTAAGAGAAGGGAGTAAAATTTTAAATAGAAAGGACTACTGGCAATTGCAGCACATTATTGCACATAGCAATATTCAGTGCCATATATCATTCTGTCTTGTAAGCTCTTACATTCCTGTGTAGGAGTACTGGAGGAGGCTGAATCTGCTGCAAGGAACGAAGATTTCCAAGAACTGCTGTGGTTGTCCATGCGCTGTCAAATGGATAGCTTGGAGTAAGCTTTGTTTGAAAATCCGTATTCCTAGCAAAATCAAGAAAGTTTTAAGACCAAGGGTGTAATAATGAATGAAATGGGAGATTAATCTCATTTGTATGTATGAGATGTGAGTATATTGCACAGTTGGAACCAGAAGCAGGTGAAGTCCTTCCATCAGTATTTGCTCTCATCTCTACACAGTTGGCAGAGTTTTGTAATGACTACTGGGCATGTATTCTGCATTTCAAAACAGAAAGGCAAAAATATAGATTGTCCAGACTTTCATAAGGCTGCTGATTTACAAAAACTGCCCAAATATTGCCTGTGTTTAGGACAGCACCTAAGAAAGTGCTTATTTCAAACTTGTCCATGATTGCTTTTCTGAACAGAGGTGCTTCCCTGAAATGTGTCAAGGCAAAACTGGTCTCAAAGACAACTGTACAATGGTTTGTTCCTTGTGGTGGGCTTTTTTTTCCCCTGTGTATTTATTTTATTTTATTTTATTTTATTTTATTTTATTTTATTTTATTTTATTTTATTTTATTTTATTTTAACTTAAAAGAGCTTTATGCCCCTAAAACTTTCCTGAGTTTCCTGATTAAAACAGCCAACATGTATCTTTTCAGGACTTAGACTGCCTGAATATATCACCATTTTGGAAGCTGATTTTTGACAAGACTTTGCAGAATGGGAGCAATAGACTCAAAATTATTATGTTGTGTAGCTGTAATTAAATAGTGTCTGGTCTGTGGAGCTTTCTGCACAGAGGTGGGAATAGTGGGTCAGGGTGGAGGAGATATCCTTACCAATAGTGGAGAAATACAAATATTCTGGTCCAGAGAAATGTGACCATAAACAAATCTTTCCTAATGGAGTTCATAAAACAATTGGTTCTGAACTGAGGAAGGATAAAATTGAGCCTTTATGCTTAGTTTTCCTGGGAGTAATTGTCACAGCAACTAAGAACTGGAAAGAAATATTGGTAAGTACACAGTTTTTAAAACCCTTCACTGGGATAAAACACCTATTGTTTGCATGGGAACATGATTATGCTGTATGGACCTGGATGTACTGGCCTAGAGCGCCATCGTTAAGCGGTGATATTCTGTTGACTTTTGGGAAGTTAGAAAAATACAGGGGTGGAAAAGTATGTAAAGAGAAAAGGCTCAGCATAGACTTCAGTGACAACCTATTGACTCAAGGCAAGGGAATGGAAGGTCAGTCCCTCTGACAGGGCTTCAAAAAATAATGTTTAAGGACAACACCAAAAAGGTAGTACTGCTGTGCTGTGTTTAATGTGACAACTAAGAGATAAGTTGATTGAAGATCAAGCATCCAAGGAACATCAAATCAAGAAGGAAAGAATTGTTCCAGAAGAGTAAAACATGATGAACCATGGTATAAAAGAAACAAAAGCCAGTTTTACATGAGCATCAAAAGCAAGAAGTGCCATTCCAAAAATATACTATGGAACCTGTTTGCTGGAAGAACAGCATATGTTTTTCCAGCATGATGTAAGCTTTTTAAGAACAATACAGTACTCTGGATTATAGGCTGAACTGACTTTTTTATTTTATATAGGTGTTAACCTCTTGTGCAGTTGACTTTTGAAACTTCTTGCAAGTTTCTTCTCAAGTTAATCTTTTGTCCTCTAAATTGCTGAAATGGACATCCCAGCCAACCAAAATATTATTTAATTATTCCCTAGGTTTTCTATGAACTTCCTAAAAACACCAGAAGAAACTTTCGCATTATTTCCGTATTTCTCTGTACTCGGTAGACTTCAGTTAAGAATTGGCTGTTACAGCCAGCCCCTGCACTAATCACTCTATGAATGGATGGGCTGCCTTTAGGCCATTTTGAATTTTTTGATTTTATACCTTTCCTGCACTGGCTAGAGCATCTTCTGGAGGATGTTATTTTTATTTCTTGTCATTAACCCAGTCCATAGCCTACATATCCATATCCTAGTTATTATTAATATGTGAGCAGAGACCCTGTCCTAAAATGACATACTGTGTTTAATTTCCCTGCCTTTTTTAAAAAACAGCAACGACTCTGTTTGCACATAATGTGGAACCTTGGATTCAATTATTTAAGAGGTTGGGATTAGGCTGAAGAATGAATAGAACACTCCGGTGTTTTAGGACTGTTGAAAAGCCAAATCATGATTTGAATCTTATGGTGGAAATGCCTTATTATCTGTAAGTAAACCATAACTCCTACAGAGGATAGAGTGATATCCATCTTATTTGCAACAATAGATTTATGATTAGGCTGATAAGGGAAAAGAAGAAATATGTCTGAAAAAATACTGACTGAGCATGCCTTAAAGAATTAATCACAGTTAGGAGATATAAGCCCCATTTAAGTATGGTTTTCTTCTGAAAAGCAAGCATCATCTTGCTAACAGCTCTTTAACAGATGACCAGAACATAGCCATTCAGTTTTACTATATACTGTGCTTAGCTCCCCAAATTTTATTACTTTTTTTTCTGAATGATGCAAAACCTACCAGTCACACACCAATGGGCTATTTTGTCAGTGACTTGGAGGAGGGTTGCTCCCTGTGCTAGTGCACCACTAATGCAATTTTCTTGTGACTAATGCTTTTAGGAAGTGTCAAAGATTTGAATCTTAATTTGGTTGATGCTATTTTAATCATAGAATCATAGAATGGTTTGGATTGGAAGGGACCTTAAAGATCCAGTTCCACCCCCCTGCCATGGGCAGGGACACCTCCCACGAGACCAAGCTGTTCAAGACCCCATACAACCCGGCCTTGAACACTTCCAGGGAGGGGGCATCCACAGCTTCCCTGGGCAACCTGTGCCAGTGCCTCAACACCCTCAGTGTGAAGAATTTCTTCCTAACGTCTAATCTAATTCTTTCCCCTTCCAATTTAAAGCTTTTCCTCCTCATCCAGTCACTACTTGCCTTTTGTAAAAAGCTTTCCTGTAGCCCCTCCAGATTCTGGAAGGCCACTGTGAGGTCACACTGAGCCTTCTCTTCTCCAGGTTGAAAACTCCAACCCACAGCAGAGGTGCTCCAGCCCTCTGATCATCTTCGTAACCCTCCTCTGGACCCATTGCAACAATTCCATGTTTTTCTTATGTTGAGGATTTCAGAATTGGACACAATACTCCAGGTGGTGTCTCACAAGAGCAGAGTCGAAGAATTCCCTCCCTCGCCCTGCTGGCCACACTTCTTTTGATGCAGGCCAGGACACAGTTGGACTTCTTGGGTGCAAGCAGACATTGCCAGCTCATGTTGAGCTTCTCATCAATCAGCACCCCCAAGTCCTTCTCCACAGGGCTGCTTTCAGTCACAGCGTTCCTCATCCTGTATTGAAACCCTGGATTACCCTGACACAAGTGAAGAACCTTGCACTTGGCCTTGTTGAACCTATGAGGTTCACACAGACCCACTTCTCCAGCTTGTTCAGGTCCTTGTGGATGACATCCTGTCCTTGTGTGACCACGGCCCCACTCAGCTTAGAGTCATCCACAAACTTGCTGAGGGTGCACTCAATCCCTCTATCTATGTCATTAATGCAAATATTAAACAACACTGGCCCCAGTACGGAGCCCTGAGGGACACGACTTGTCACAGATCTCCATCTGGACATCAAGATATTGACCACTACTCTCTGAATGTGACCATCCAACCAATGTCTTATTCACTGAACAGTCCACCCATCAAATCCATATCCTTCCATTTTAGACAGAAGGATGTTTGGGGGACTATGCCAAAGGCTTTGCAGAAGTCCAGCCTTCGAAACATTTTAATTTTAGTCACATTTGTGCCTTTCCTACTGTTATTCAAGTGCTTTTTGCTGCTAGTTGTTAAGCACTTCATACATATGGTTATAGATTGAGGGATTTTGATTCTGTAGCTCTCTCTCTATTCTTTGTTTATGATCAAAAGCAAATGTGCTCCTAGATTAAAAAAGGAAGAAGAAAGGAGACAGGCTGGGCAAGTGAAGATCTGGGGAAATAAGAAATACAATGATTTTGTAACAGTACAGCCTTTTTCACTTTGAAATTTCCTCATACAATAAGCATTGAGTTTTCCTGGTTTGGGTGAGTGCTCCCACCTTGCTGTGTGCCTGGACCACACCGAATGGTGCAGGATGTGATGTCTGGTGGGTGATGGGGATGGCTCTGCCTCATTGGCCCCAGTGAGGAGCCTGAGGGCAGCCTCGCTTGCCTTGACTCCTGAGGTCTTTACCTCAGTGCCTGGTGTTTTTTCCTAGTGTTTCTGCTTAAACATGCTCAGCCAGGCAATAAAATTGTGATAGTAAGTGGAGCGTTTGTGATGGATACTATGGATACTAAATGCATGAAATGTTTCCTTATGGGATGGGAGCCTCTGTGTCTGCAAGAACAGCACTTTGAGGAAACAAAACCCCTCATACTGATACTTTACTTTTAATACATTGGAAGTGTCATAAGTGCAACTCAGAAGTTCTCAATGCCTTAGAAAAGACAGACTAAGAAAGAATAACAGATATAAATTACCCACACAGTTGTAAATCTTGTGGTTTTTTGGCTGGCATTACCCTATAATATCTGACAGATCCAATCTTCTTATTTAGCTGACCAATACAAACACGTGTCACCATAAGACATTTGGACTGAAATAAAAAAAAAAAATCAAAATCACTTTTTTGAGTTAAAATTATTCTTCAAAGTACAATTTTAAGAATTATGTATGGCCTCAAGCAAATCTCATTGGTTGTTCAGGCTCAGTGAAGACTGGCTGGGAAAGTTTACCTGGCCTAGGAATGGAAAATGATGCTGTGACTGTTCAGAGTGTCTGTCTCCAATGAAAGGAGGACGTGGTTCTGAAGGCATAGGGTTTTGCTACCTCCGTAAATACTTACGCTTATCCTGATGGTGTAAATTAAAAAGTAAGTATTAAGAAAGTATGTATTAAGGAAGAGTCATCTTCTTTTTTCCCCTCTAAAGAATGAGGAGGCTGTTTGAAGAACCCAGAGGCTTTAGGTGTGACAGTAGAGTCAGTTATGCTAGGAGTACTGAGGATTGATTTTACAAAAGTTAATTCTTCTTCCTTTCAAGGACTGAAGGTTGTATACAAGGGCACAAGAATATATTGACTGCCTGGGAATGATTGCAGGGTTTAAGGAGACTGAGGTGCTTTGTGACATATGTCATTTCTGGAAAAATGAGCCATCCAGAGAAACAGTTTGTCTGCCCTGATGTGCCAAGGAACTTCATGTATTGGCAGCAGTGATGGAGTGAGAGTGCAGCAAAAGCTAAGCATTGCAAAAGACTTGAATTTTCATGAGGGACATAAGCAAAAGACAGTCAACGCTGTCTGAAACACAGACTGTATGAACTGTGCTAATTTAGTGAGTCTGAGAAGCATGCTGGAATAGGTACTGTAATGCAGGTATACCAATAACCAACTGAAAAAGTTACAACCCACTCAGTTATTTCCAAAAAAGGAAGCTTAGGAAGATACAGAAGATTGTTCTCATATTTTTTTTTTTTCTATTTTTGTAACTGCTAGTTTACTATCGAACAATGTCCTCTAGAAAGGTCAGCATTTTAACTATCTGAGGTCCTATCTCTTAGAAGGATTCTTTTGATACTAACATTTTTAGTTCCATTATCCATAGATTGGGAACTATTTCAACCTGATGGTGACATGAGTTGCCTTCTTCTTAAGGTTGCAATTCTTCCCAAACTCCTCGGCACTAAACATTTAATGAGAAAGTGATTTTCCCTAGTCTCTACCTGCTCTGCAGTTATATTTGATATGTTTAGAATATCTTTGATTTCATGTCCTGGAACTGGTCATTCTTTCTTGTTCGGGCGTTAAGCTCAGCCTCAGACTGAAAGGTGGCCAATGACTCTATCTGTTTGAACAGCTTTTAAAATATAGGCTTGCAAAGGTGATTCTGCTGAAATTTTTTCTTCTTACTTATAGACATCCAGCACCTATTCTTGCCTTCATTCTGGCAGGGTGGACGGATGGAGGTGGATGTGGTGGCAATGGACATAATTTATATATTGTTTGGCTATTATTTTGTTGAGTGAAAACTACGCATTCATTGAAGCAATGAGAAGAACACAGGGAAACGGAATACTACAGGAGTTAAAGTAAAACATGAGAAAAACATAAATGCAAAATATCTGCCCCCCCCAACTAAATCCCTAGCATCAGATAACCTCCAAGTTATGACTCTAATTATCAGCACAGCTTTGTGGACTATTTCTTATGTGATTCATTGTATGTGATTTTTTTCTGGTGTGATTTCACTGTAAGTCTCCATTTCCACATGGACTGACTGAATGCAGTAGTTAGATCAGTATTTTTGAGGGTTTTAAGTTGGACTCCCATGCTTTGTGCCTCTGCTAGTGCAGGTTTTTTGCACCTGAGTTAAACAATAGCGAATCTGATATTTGTTTTTGTTTTTTCTTGTTGAGCAAACGTTCTGTCTTTGAATAATGGTTTACCATAAAACTGGTTAAAAAAAAAAGGCTGGTAGCATCTCCCCTGCTGTGATACATATGGAGTAGCAAGGCCATCATAACACCCTCTTCCATACTGGTACTGTGGGGCTGGTGGGATGTGGAAAATTCGTGAGGCACAACAGATGAAAATCTTATATTAGAGGTTAAATCTCTAAATGTTTATTCTCCATTCCATATTACACTATAAAAGTTTACCTCCACTCAGGAGGCAAAATATGCACACAAAGTTGGAATCTCAAAGTTGGTTTTTTTGGAATTATTTTCCTAATACAAGAGCCAGTAGTTTTGAAGAACAACACATTACTTTTCTGAATACAGAGGTAATCAAAATTCATTCAAGTGGGATGACTCTCTGAGTTCTGACATCAAAGGGCAGTATGTTTGATTGATATCAGTCAGACGGCAATATTGTTTGAAGAAATGTAGTCAGAAGACTGGCAATTTAAAGGCTGTAAAAAGTTAAGGGAGATGTGAGTGCAGTGTTCCATACTGATTGCCAGTGTACAAGACTGTGTATTAGAGAATTGGCAGTAACATGGCAATCTTGTCTCTCAGACACATGCATTGTTTGAAAGGACGGACAGGAAGAAAATCAAGCTCCTGCTTTTCAGGCAAGACAGTGGGGCATTAAAGATGCAGTAGTAAATAATTATTCCATCATTTTGTTCCTTGCTACACAAGACTGGGGTTTGCATTTGGCTTAAGATATATAGAGCACATAATCTTACAGGGCATTAATAAGGAATGAACAACTTTTTCTTCTTTGTCATAGGTTTATTTGTAGAATAGTATTGATTCCACTGTCTGCATACAGAGAACAACAACTCTGTTACGTCTTTCTGACAAATATCAAACATTAGCTGCTCAGATAGAGTTGATTTTACTCCATTTCCCTGTATTTTTTTTTGTCTTAGTTTCTTAATATAAGTAATGGAACAGTGTCCCTTTACTGTAAACTGTTCCTTTGCCGAATATGTCACACAGTCATTACTCCCTGCAGGGTTAAAAACAATACAGAAAGCTACCTACAGGATTAGAACATTGCTGGGAAAGCAAAGTGAAAAGAAATCATTGCAATTGCTAGAAAACATTTCCCATTGCAGGCAAAAGGTACCAAAATTGCATCAAAATGATTATCAAAAATAAGTTAGTTTCACAATAAAATATTGCAATAAAAAATTGTCAGAGTAGCCATAGAATTTCACAAGGATTCCATGTCAAGGTAAAAAGACTAAAGATGATCAAATAAAAGCTCAATACCTTTTGATACATAAATGCCCAACTAAAGACTATCTTGAAATATACAGGTCTGTGAGGAAGAAGCACGGATATTGAAGAATTTGATGTATCAGGATTGTCCTTAGAATGAAGTAATTACTACTGCTAGTAGAGATATGCTTAGAAATCCTGACTTTCAACATGGACTTACTACGCCAGACATTGCTCAAATATGAGGTAAAGAGGTGTCCTAATTCCAAAACAAAATATGAAAGATGGATGCAGTTGAACCAGCAAAGGTTCAGCATGGTCTCAGCGTGGGTGGTTTCTGTCTTTTTTCTTTTTGAAGGAAGTAAATCAAAGAAGTTTTAAGGAAAGGTAGCTAGAGATATTTATGGGCTGCTGCCACTTGAGCATGAGGAACAGTTAGAAGGAAGTATGTCTTTGGAAATATAACAAGTGGAAGACAGGGGGTCTTAAAAAATGCCCTAGTTCTATGTTTTTACTTCTCAGATTTCTTTATTAATACTTTTTTTGTTATATCATGAAAGGTGAGATTAAGTTCAGTGTCAAAACAATGCTAATTTACAGAATCATCAGGTCACAGAGTGGTTATTGTGGGAAGGGGTGTCTGGAGACAGTCAGTCCAACTGCCTGCTTAGAGCAGGGTCAGCTACAGCAGGATGCTCCAGGCTGTGGTCAGATGGGCTTTGAAGATCTCCAGGTATGGAGACTTCACAACCTTTCTGGTCAGCCTGTTTGGTCACTCCCACAGTAAAAATATTTATTTCCTATGTTTAAATGAAATTGCTTGTGTTTCAGCTTGTGCCTGTTGCCACTTATCCTTCAACTGAGCACAAGGAAGAAGAGTCCAAATCTGTTGTCTTTGCTCCATCCCATGAAGTATTTATAGACAATATCTTTGGGACTGATCCTGTGAGAACCTAAGAGTAAGGGCCAGTCATCTGTATTTTCAGAGAATTTAGTAAATGTTGAAAACTGTGAATTGCCATCTTCTTCCTTGCTGGGGAGAGCTGCAAATAAAGAGTGGTTTCTGTTCCTCCTTCTACATCACTTTATCCCCAAATTCTCACCTAGGATCTGCAGAAGAGGGATGTTAGCTTGAATGTGAACATTTGTCACTGAGGACAGTGGGACTTTAGAAACTCAGGCCTAACGTGGTTTGAACCTGGATAGAAGAGGAGGGTCTGGATGCAGCCTGGTTGATGCAGTGTGTTTGGAGATGGCTGGAAGGGACTTGGCAGGGGACTGATGCTGGGTTTCCTTTGGATTTGCTGCCACTTGGTGTGTGATTTAATGGCACGGAGAGAGTAGGATCCTTTACAGAGAGGGAGCCAGCCAGGCTCATGCTCCGAGGCTGAGCAGCCCGCACTGACTTTTGCTGTACCCCGTTGTTGTTGGCTCCCTTCCAACAAAAAAGGGATGGGAATAACTCTCTGTAGCTCCCTGCTTCCCAGGCCAGGCACTAATCCACTCCCACTGAGCAACTCAGGCCTTCACACTCGAAGTATGTGTCACTTGCTATAAAAGGCTTATTGCACCAAAGCTGTCAATGGAACAAAATCAACGATCACATCCAATGAACAACTTCTAAGGCTGGCTAGGGGTCATACAGTGCGTTGTTGCTGTTCAAGAGAAGATAATCTTCCTTGGAGGTAACTTCGCCATTTCTGGCACTCAAATATTAAGCTGTGCAGTCTTACCATTTGTGTAATTTTGAGATATTTTCATCATAAGAGAATGGAAATATTAGCTTGGATTTTTGATCAGGCATAATGACTAACATTGCTATGAAAAGAGGTTTGTTAGGATGTAAAAACCAGTAGCATATGAGGAAAATAACACGGTATATCTGGTTAGCGTTCTGTGTTTCAGTTCCAATGCTACCAAACCTGTAAACTTGCTGTTTCCATTGTTTCTTTCTCTTCTTTTTTTTTTTTTAACAAAAAAAATGGAATAAAAAGGAGGAGTTTGGAAACTCCTTTGGATATCTCAGCACAGTTTTGTTGCCAACAAGCTGGGGGATGTAGGCTGACATGCATCCTGTTTCTAATAGCACACACACTGTTTCTTTATTTAGAGCCTCTTTACCAGTATCAATTAAACCCCAGTTAAATCTGACACATCTTAACCTTGCGTTGGATCCAATTCATTGCTACAGCAGAACCCATATGGCACTGAGACAGTTGCAGGCATCAATTCATTGCTTATGTAGAGTTACTGGCTAAATGCCAAGCAGTAATCACTGCTTTTTGTTAATAGACATGTTTGCTTTTGCAGTCGTTTCTATACACAGTGCTCTAGATTAATTAGAACAAAATCTGTCATCCATCTAAGAAACAACCAGAACTCCTGGTTTTTTTTTAAACTCAGATTTAAAGAGAAATACGTACTGGCAACCAAAGGTGGCCGTGGGGGAGAGTTACTTTGTTTGTTCTAGAGTAACCCGTTTTGTTTATTGAACACACATGTATCTGCTATTTTACTTAAATAAATAGAATGGGGGGAAATTGCTGATAATCTAAAATACACATACAACTTGCAGCAGTAATCGCAGAAAGACTAACTGATTTTTCTTTTAGCCTGAATTTTTAGGAAGAGCAAACCAACTGCTGTTAAACACGTCACAATTTTGTCTTTGTTTTCTGCACTTAGAGAGCACTTTTTACCTGAAGAGACATTCAAATTATGGAAGTGCACATGGAGGTGGACTTACAGAACCATGTAAATATCTCCGGGTTATCGAGGCTTCTTCTTACTGCAGCCTGCCTAAAGTTTGAAAAAACATCAGATTTAGTAGGCAAGTATGTTAAAAAAAGGATATTTCTTGCATTACTTGTGTTGCATTTTAGAGAAATTTTAACTTGTGTTTATATATTTTGTCCTCTCACCTTGTGATTGGTGCCTGAATAATTAACATGTGTGTGGGAACTAGTAGATATTTAAGTCTTCTGTTTAAGATCATGTTACTTTACATCCAGACCTGTTTTGGTGGTGGATACATACATGACATCCTATGCTAAGCCTGGAATGCACTCATGAGTATTTTATAGCAGAAAAGTAAGGGAATATGTTTAAGCTGCTGCATTATGAGATAGAAATATCATGAACTTTTTCACGATAAATTCTTATACTGGTGCTTACCATCATCAATGTAGTTTAATAAATCATTTTGAGGCATGTTATTTAATCAGTTGTGTAGTTTTGTATTCCTTTATAATCGATTGTGTAGTTTTTAAATCGCTATTGAAACATTTTTGTGGTTTTTTTTCAGGTTAATTGTTTTTGTTTTCGTGCTTTCATAGAAAATTATTTTGGTTAATCGGATTTGGAAGTAAAGTTTTCTGGTCCTCAGTTCTTCCATTCATAAATGGGTCACATAAGACCAGATTAAAAATCCATTGGGGTTTTCCATTTTGATTCATTAGGATTTGGATGATGTCCACAGTCCTGATAAAAGACCTCAGCCCACTGATTGTCAAGCTATTGCTCGCTTGGCTGTTATTTGCAAACACTTTGCAATGACCCAATTGATATTAAGATACTTAAACATATTCAGTAGTCAACAATTAACCATAATCTCCAGTGTTCATTTAAAGCAGCAATACTATTGATAAGCTTTGAGGTATTTATGTTTGCTTAAGTTATTTATTGTGATTTATACCTTAGCAGAGGATCTTGTTAACAGCTACCTTTACCTCTTCCTCAGTATCCCTGATTTATGCTCCATATATTAGATAAGAAAATGTGTGTATATCTGTATATGTGTATATGTACTATATAATTTCTCTTTGCATGAAAGGACAGTGAAAATACCTCTATTTTCTGGAAGTTATAAACCCTTTCAAAACTTTTTCCTAATGTTAAGCTAATGTTTTAGTATTCCAGTGCTGTTGGTCCATTGTGCGGAAGTACAGCTTTATCAGCAGAATGTGTGGCAGATGGTTTACATTTGCATTAGCCTTCTGGAAAAGGAATCAGCTCCTACCAACATAAGCTTCAGCTTTTCTTTTCAAAATTTACAACAAATTCATCAGAATGGCATTTTTAGAGGGAAAAACCTCCAATTCGACTGTCTTTGCATTCCTTTTTTTAAAAAGGAAAAATGAGTCCTGTTCTAATGCCTTCATCTGCACATACATCTTCCATCCCCTCCCCCAGTGTTTGTTAAAATGATTTAAGTATTTCATTATGCAAAATGACTTTTATAAAAAGACCTTCCTTTTTGCCCCACAGTCATTCTTAATTTCGTTTGTCACTTGTTATAGAGTGGAGTTATGTGAAGCTAGGATATATTATTTGTTCTAGTCTGTATTGGATAATTTATTACATTAAGAAACCAATAATTTTCAAATATAATCAGATTTAAGTTTTTAATAAGATTCATCCTCCCATTCAGACTTGCTTAATTTAAGGATATTAAATCTACTCAGAAATGAGCTGCCTCTCAAAGCCTCATGTGCCTATTAAAGGATTTTATTCCTGATGTGTTAATAGGATTTAATTATATTAACCCCATAGTCCAGAGACGCACCACAATTGTTAAACTTGATAAACCAACAAATACATGCTAAGAGAGTGATGGCCAGCTCCTTAAAAAAAAGAAAAAAATTATAAGGTGTTAATATTTTAATATCTCTGCAATGTAAATACAGGTTTGCATAATGCTGAAATTTTAAATTGTGAATGTTAACAAACTGTGAATGTTTTTTCTAAAAAAAAAATCAAGGCTAGTGAAGAAATTTTTTTAAGTGATTGTTTATCTTTGTTTCTTATTTCTGATTCCCAGTGAATTTAGATAAACTTTCAGTTTTTCTCTTCTCATGGCATCCTCTTGTTGCCTACAGACAAAAGCTGCAGCAAGTAGTTCTGGAAATTCAGCATATTAAATACTTTTGATTTCTTTGTTTCCTGTGGCTAATTAGGTTAATGGTGCAGTGACAGAAACAGAAAACAATGACTTGGGACAGAGATGTGGTTAGGGAGAGGGAGAGAAAAGGAAGGCACAAGCTCCTGTAGTCTGTAAATCTCATCAAGATCTCCTTCGGCAGCACTGGCATTGATCAGAAGTGCTGGCTCTTGTCAAGCTCACCCAAATGCTAAATGTACAAGAGTCAGCGCTTCTGATGGCTGCAGACATGGAGAGATGGAGGCAATGACAGGGTTTGCAGAGAATTGCAGGGAAGGAAGAAAAATTAGCAATACGCCATCCAGTTGGACATTTTGCTTCCAAAATTAGATTGACGCGTGTTATGGCACGTTTCCACCGGTAATCACAGACAGTCAACGAGTATTTCAAGAAGATTTAGGCCTTGAGTTTTTCTCTCACTTGCACAGAGCTAGACTTTGAGCCTCTCAAAACATGGTGTAGGCTGCATTTGTTTGGAGAAGCTAAACATGTAAAGTAGGCCTTCGTTTTAGAAAAAGTAACTTTCTGGCACTTTTCCTTGCCATGATAGCCTTGGAAATGTAAACTGATATAAACTGTTTTTTGGGTTAGAAAGGGAGTAGAAGTAGAAATCTACTTTGCCCAGCGAGCAGTTGGTGAAGGAAGCCATAAGGCATCATGCTGGCTTTCTATAGGTCCCTCAGCCTGACTAAGCCATCCAGGTGAAGGCACTGGCTGGAGAGCCAACACTCTGCCCCAGGAGTGGGAAGGAGAGGAACAGGCTTGCTTCGAGGTGGAGCTGGAGAAAGAGGCACAAGAGTGAGCAGAGGATCTATGCATAAGACAACCCTATCCTGACCAGTCTTGTGGCTCTAAATAAATGAGCTTTTTGAAAATATTTGATACCGAGGACTGGCTGTGGTAGGAGAGGGATGGGTGGAGCACCAACTGAGGTCAGCTCTTGTTAAGGCTCTGGGCTAGCCTGACTTTGAACAACCTACTTCAGACTTTGGTGCCAGCTGATGCAGGAACTGACTGTAAGGTTCGTTCCCAAACCTACAGTTAGGAACGGAGTTGAGTTGAAACCCAAGGTTGCCACACCTTGGCTTCCTGCAGACAGTGCAGACACATAAGCATTTATAACAGAGTGTCTGAGTAACAGACAAATATGGTGGGAGTCTTTTAATACTTAAGGTGGGTTCTGCTTTTTTAATGTACTTATAATGGCTTGGATAGATGTGCCATTCCTAGTTTATACCAGCTACGAATAACTTTTCAAGAGTTTATAGTTTGATAAACTCCTGATATAATAACTCATTCAGGCTGTTTGAGCAGTATTATTGATCCCTTTGTAGGTCTGCATTGACATATATAAAAAGCTATATATTTATTAAAGACAAAAGATATCCTACTCAAAGACGAGCAGCTGTAAACATGCAACTTGTCACCATTCATACATACATTCACTTTTTTCTTTGCCTGCAGTACTGTATGAGAAGGTCTTTCCTAATTTAATTTGGGATTTATATATCCATAGTGCTTTATTTCCACTTAGATGCCCATATATCTTTTCACATGAATCTCCCAGGCATTTACAGGAGTATTAGCTGCCTTGTGTTGCTGGTAGAACCAGAAGCTGAAACAGTAGTTGCCAGCAGGGATTAGCCACGTGTGCTTTTATTGTATCAGATACCGTGAGTGGGAACACAGCCATCTGCCAGGTCTGGCAAGGTAATCACCCTGCTCTGCCTCTCCAGCACTCCCTGGATTTCATCTCTCTGTTTATAAATTATAAAAATGGAAATGACGCAAGAACTGTGTTCTTGTGAAAAACACTGAGATTTTGAAATTCACCTCTGCTCCTTCTCCAAAGTTTCATGATTTTCCACAGAAGCAGGAAAGATGGTTACCTAACAGAGACCCCTGTGCCCAGGGTTCATGGGGCTTTTCTGGGATGTTGGGGCCATGCCTTGTGGAATCAAAATACCAGTGAAAATCTCACATAGAAGAAGGATCTGAAATCACTTATCAGAGCTGTAACCAATGCCAAGGAATTCAAACATAAAAGTTTAACTGAAAAAAACCCAGGAGAAGTGAGAGTAGAAGGAGATGTTTCACATGGACTCCCAAAGGAGAACTGATTTACAGTTTGAAAAATAATAGCAGGGCTGAAAACAAAAATCAATGTTCTTGAGCAGGTACAATGATTAAAATTAGGAGGTACTCTCAATAAAGACAAGGATTAGACTATTAGAGGGGCAGAAATAGGTCACCATGCACACTGAAGTATAAAATGATGGGATAAGTTTCATAGCACAAAGTGCAAGGTCCTCTGGTGAAGGCCTGATAGAAAGAAGAGATAAGAAACCTTTGCCCAGAAACATTTGTGATGAGACATTATAGCTCAAGAAGAAAGATGCCTGCAGCTTAGAAGAGAGTGGCTGAATACAACCCTTCCTCCTCAAACAAATGGCCCATCCTTGCAAAATGTAGCGTGGCTTGGCAAATACCCACAACTTGATGTGCATTGCTGTTGGAGGCTGTTGGCAAACATTTCAGTCTTTAATACAGTTTTGATTTTACTCTGCGTATCCTTTTTATATGCAGTGATGCCCCTCTCCATTTCCTTGTATATGTGGTTTGGTGGGGAGTATGTATTTGCACTTGATATGCCACTGTATCTCACGATCTGTATCATGCACACTTTACCTCTCATATTATATTGTCAGGATAATTTTACCTGTCTCTCATTCTCTCAGTGCTTACTTTTAATTTGCTTGTCAGGTTCCTGCATGTGTTTGGCCCTTCATCCTGATTTCTGTGTAGGATATTACTGAAATAGAGTAGGATATTTTTATCTGTGTCTCCTTGCCGTTCCCTGCACCCATCCTACCTGTCTGGCATGTTTCCTAGATGATATCCTCCTTCATAATGCATTCTTTGCCCCCTGCCCCCAGGTAACTTCAGCTGCTGTTTGGAGTCCTTTCCACCTTTTTCTTCAAAATGCAAACCACCTGGAGCTCTGTTTGGCATGTTTCCCACAGGATTTGGTTAAGAACATGTAGAGCAATGGTGCCCCCATGTCCAGCCCCACTGGGTGTCTGGTCAGGGCTGAGTGGCAGTTGTCATTCCTGTCTCCTCACACCATGTTTGTTGCTGACAATTGTCAGTGTCTCTTGCAATTGTTCCTGAGTTTTCATCCTTACTTCTCCTTTGCTTGCAGACTTAAATTGAGGCTGAGGAAAAGGTCATGTTAATAACAAAAGTATTAATTTCTGTGAGACAAGACTAGTTTGCTTCAGTGCTACCAGGCACTGTTTCATCTGCTTGTGTGGTTCATGAACTACATGCTAATTTTCTTTATATTTAATTACCTTTGAATGTCTCCTGTGCTTCAGGGTACAAGCCATCTTCTGACTAATTAGGGCTTTTTCTCTGAATATGCTATTCCCTATAAGTCTGTGGAGGGTTTCTTGTACATTCCTTTGAAGCACGTGGCAACTGGCCTCTGCTAGCAGTAAATGGGTTGTTGGACACTCTGCTCCTGAAGTTCCTCTGTTGTTAAATTCACAAATTCATACAAAGCAAAGTTAATAAGTGTAGCTGAGTGATTTGGATCAAATCCTTGTAATGCAAATGTAGTGGGGTGCATATTGGGTGAGTAATTGTGCTTAAAAGAAAAGATATATATTTTATCTTAAGACATTTACCCATTCTTTTGTGATAAGTGTACACTATACGTTAACTCCTTTCAATCTAGGCTTTGTTAGACAAGTCTCTCGTTGTTATGTAAAAACTTTGTAGGCATCAGAATTTCATCCTTGGTACTGCTTGGTCAGTAAAACACCACCGCAATATTAAATATTATTGATTATGTATACAGCAGTCAGTACAAACATGTTGTGTTTCGACTGCAAAAATTATCATCTTAATTAGCTAATGATTTTTAGCCTGATTTCTCAACAAAATGAGACATTACGCAATGTTGTTTCAGTCTGACCATTCTCCCTCCCTCCTGTCCCCATGATTTCTGGACCTGCTGGGTTCAGTCAATGTCAATGTGGTTTGACTGAGGGTGGAAATTTCAAAGGCATCGAGTCATTATGTGTTTAAATAGGGCATCTGAAAATCCTCCTGATACACCAGTGAGTGTGTTAAACCAGATTAGACACTGGAGCTGCCTGCAGGCACACACCTCAGGAAGAGATATGCGCAGGAGGGAGGTCTCACTGATGCTGTTACTCAGTGAACAACTTAGAGGACTTTGTCGTAACCTTCAGCTTTTGATTTAGGAAGAGATGGTGTGTCCTCTGCTCTCTGTTAAGTATATTAATATTAAGTATTAAGTATAAATGTTGAGATCATGCGAAGAGCTGAATCATGGTTACCACTTGTTCAAAAGCTAAATATCATATTTTTGTCTTTCCTTTGTAGATCAGATTATCCATTTCAATAAACAAACCAAACGTACCAGGCTGTTAGATTCACTCTTTCAAAAAGAATACGGGCCATTTAGTGCAGCAAACTGTTTATAATCTAAACGACAGAAAGCTGCCTCCCCATTCTGAACTCCCCTTCAGGACAGATCATGCCAGGCTTCCTCAGCTGGCAATTGCTTTCTACCAGGAACTACGTCTCCAAGGCCTTTGTACAGACATACAACCAACTCATTTTCTGAAGCTGGGTCACGTCCAACCATATGAGATTCTTCAAGCATGAAATTCCACTTGACCCTATTAAGGCTTTCTCAGCATCAGATATGCACGCTGCAGAGTGGATAATGTTCATAACTCATTTCACATTACCCCTGGGTAGTGCCAGTGGAGAAATCCTGTCTAGTCTAATGCAATCAAAACTGTGAATAAAGGGAAATTGAAACATCTGGCCAGGTTTCTCTGCTGTGCCCCAGGAGATGCGACATGAGAGATTCAGGTCAGAAAGAGGGGAGACAAAGGCATCTGTCCAGGGATGTGTGTGCTGCAGAGGACAGATGTCCCAGCAACGTCGCCAGCAGCACTGGGGTGTAGTGGCCGAGCAGGTCACCTCAGCTAATTTCTTATGCCTGCACTGAAGTTCAAAGGTGCAGCTGCAGTTCACGTAAACTTGTCTAAGGCAACCTGAGAGCAGGGCACCTGAGCACAAATAACTGTGATGCTGTAGGCTGCTGGAGCTTGTCTGGGCTAGCTGCATGAATGTTTGAATCTACTCAAGTAGTGAGTATGGTGGTGCAGAGGGGGAAAGCACACACACTGAGGTGTGTGCTGAAGGCTGAACTAGACTCAAGGGTAGAGGCTTGCTGTCACCTCCTGCGTTTGCTAGGGTGTGTGCAGGGTCGCAGCCAGGCAGAGCCTGTGCAGCTAGTGACACTACAGGAACTAGCTCCTCTTGCAACTCAGTGTATGCCCATGCAGGGATATCCGTCCAGTCATTCATGCTCAGTATAGAGAAAACCAGCCATGGCCTTGGGCAGCTGTTTTCCTTCTATGGCAAAATGGCTGTGGCCTTGTGCCTCCTTTGTCTGTGCCAAGGGGTGACTGAGGGTGGCAGCTGTGGGCAGGGACAACCTGATGCCTGTCCCTAAACCCTCTTACTCTACGATGTGAGAGCAGTGAGCCTTGTCTCCAAGGCTGTCCTCTCTCTCTTCATCCTCTCATCCAGTCCTATTTTTCCCCCTTCCCATTGCAGACACAGCCAGACCTTCCCTCTGCAGTCACAGCATAAAATAGGATTTAGTATGCACACAGAATGCCTTGAGGCAGCATGGGCTTGTCCAAGGGGACCTCAGTCCTGCCTGTCATGGTGCCTTGGGTCAGGAGAATCCCCCCTCAAAGATATGTCCCTTGGAGATACTGAGATTTATAATTTTACTTTATTCATTTTTCACATTTTCTCTATCTTAAGATCAGCTTAGTAGAGAAACAACTTTTCTGTTTATTATTGTTTTGAGGACAGAGGTATTATCTCTGGAGGATATCTGGGGAATTTATTCTCTCAAAGGTTTTGGTACTTTTAAGGGCTAAGTGTACAGAATAGCTTTAATGGGAACTACTTACAAAAATTTCCCAGTATTGAATGGAGAAGGTAGTCTGTATGTCTCTGTGACGAAGTCAGCTACTATAGAAGTATAATTAATTTAAGCATAAAAATCAGAATTAAGAAGGTACACGTGCGTAAACAAAAGTCAGCTATGAAATCCAAGCTTTGCTGAATGCATCTCTGAAGGAAATGAAAGAGTCATGTGATGTCTTTCTTCCTTTTTCTTCTTTAGAGGCCAGTTGAACTCAGAATTAACCTTCTGGACATGACCCTCATATGCATAGATGTTGTATCTCTTCTATAGTCTTAAAAGCACTCTAGAGGCTATGAGGCTGATGTACTCTTCATGCTCCAGCCCTCTGCAGATGTTGGGAAGAAGACACCATGAAAACATGTTTAAATCCTTGCGGAAACTACTTTCATTACACTTAAAAATTTGTTATGCTTTTATTTAATGCCCAAATTCTAAGCATGGTCTTGGCCTCTCACCTTTGCAGTGTGGGGGCCCACCACAGGTGAGAGGATCTTCACGCTGGTTTCTCACTAAAAGGAAACAATTATTTTGTTGGAAGGTTCCAGGATACTCTGCCCATGCCTGTTGGGGATGTTTTTGCAGTGTTTTTTTTCTTATGCTGGACAATTCTGCTCATAGTCTTGTGGATTTTGTTCTTTATGTTCATAAATATTTTCAGATTCTTTGATTAAAATTGCCATATACAAGATGCAGAGTAGTGTTCTTCCATCGTTGTCTCTCTTAAAACATGAGGTGTTGCTCTCTGCCTGTGAACACTGAAGCCTACAGCACTGTCATTTCTTTCACCATAATTAGGAATTTTTGCCAGAGTTTCAACTGTTGTGATAGAAGCAGTTCCTTTTGCACCCAATAAAACACAGTATGTCTTGAAAAGGCGGGGAGAGAGAGGAGAGAATGGTGATATCAGACTTCATCTTTTAAAACCAAACAGTTTGTGTTGGGTGCCTTCTGAAGTGGTGCTCTAGCAGGGATTGATGACTAGATATTTCGTCTTACATTTTCTAGCTCAGTGAGTTTCAGTACTGAAGAGACCACAAACTTGATCTTGCACAAGAATCATGATAGACAGACTAGAAAATAAATAGTTTATAAAACTCTCCCTCTCCCAAGTTTCAGGAAAAAATACTTTTGCCACTATTGTTCAGCAGAAGTGACATTAGCTTAGCTGGATGTGATAGCTTAGCAGTATTGCCTTAGTTAAAGCAGTTAAAATGTTTATTCAAAAAGCACCAGTATGCCTTGTATATATGTTTGCAAGGAATAAAAACAGACTTTTGATAGAGGATGCTTTCCTGAAGAATGTTTATAGTCCACTTCTCAGGTACACTTCCTTTCTGAACATCCAATTTTTCCTGTTATGCTGGCTGTTCACCATGGTGATTGATAACAACACAAACCCAAAGGATTATTTAACCATTAAAAAAAAAAAGCCTTTCAAAATAAGCCTTGAAGAATGGCTCACTTTATGTGAAGAGGGAGTAAGATTTTGCTGGGCTGTCTGAACTAAAATTAACCTGCTTCGTTTTGTGTCAGGGAGGACATAATGGATTGTCTCTCAAGCCTGGCAGGTTACTCCTGCCTGTCTGCCCAAAGTTACTCCTTCATAACTGGGACAAGCTGACACAACTTGAAAGTTACCCTCAGGCAACATAGAGGACTACATGTGATGAATTTTGGGCTCTTTCCTACACTCTCTGGGCATATGTTCAAACAATAAAAATATGCTTCCCTTCCCTGACTTGACACTAATTGCTCAGCCAAGAAGTGGTGGATTCTAACTCTGATTTAAGCACGTACTTGAAGTCATCATTCTTAAGCATAAAAATCAGTGGCAGGCAACATATACGTAGCTGCACTTGTGCAGAATATACTTTAAACATGAGCTGACTTGGTGTCCTGAGAAAGGATACTTTCAAGGTCCAGGCAGCGACCTGTTATTTCTTACTTACAGCTCACTTGTCAAAAATGAGGGGAAATTACGTGTGAACATCCGCAGCATCCACAACTTTTCCATCACATCAGGAACAATGACAAATCCAGGATTATGAGTAAGGCAATTTCTGGAATAAGTAACATCCCCTTTTACCCTCTCTGCAACTCCTGGGGGATTCTCTTGTTTCCCCTCCCCTTAAGTTAGCTAGCTGGAGTTTGGGACTGCCACATCCTATCTGGAAGCTTGTTTTCTGCATTTTTATTTAAAAGCTTCAAAATTTTCGATCAGAAAACTAACTCTGCAAAGACAACTACTCAGCCCCATGCTGCATGATAACATAACTCCAACACAAAGAGGGCTGAGGACAAGAACCCATTCCTGGAGAAATGGCATTTAAATATCTTTTTTTTTAAATTAATATTTCAACTCTGACTTTCACTCTTTCTTTTTAGAGTGTCTGTCCTTGTTGACTTGTGCATCTGTCTGTTCTAAAATGCATGTGACTTCTTGAGTGGTTTGTATGAGGGATGTGTTCTTGTTACTGACAATCTCCCTAATCTGCTCTACAGCTTTCTTCATTGGAGAGTGTCTGTTTTTTGTCATGTCCCTAGGAGAAATTCTAGTAATGGAGGTTTAAGAAGCAAATCCTTTGGGCCCTCCCTACAAGTACACCCGCTTTGTGGTGATTTTTCAACTACAACTGGTTACTTCAAATTACTAAGCTGAAACCTGTCCGTCTGTTTTTATTACATTAAGTATTTACCATGTTGATCTTGTATAATTTTATCTCCTTTATGAAGACTACCAAGTCAAATACTGTATGGAAGGCTAAGTATATTGCCTTTCTCATTGAAGCATGTTTTTTTTTTTTAAGAAAGGTAACAACTGCTTGAGAAGATATCTTTTTTCCATAAAACCATGTTGTTTGACATCATACCACCTTTCATTGCTCTTTTTTAGCTGCATCTTGTACCAGCTGCTTCATTATTTTCCCCTGGTTTCACATTGGACTGAGAATTCTATAATTATCTGGATCATCTCATTTATCCCTGTTAAATATTGATGCTAAATATTTAATATTAAATATTGATACCAATGGGTGAAGTGTAGAATAGATGACTGTACCAGATTCCTGGCCCTAAAGCAGGCCAGGCAGGCTCACAGCCCTCACTGGGGGTTTCCAGGCAAAGGAAGACATGGGCTTGAAAGGGGATCTCCCTCTGGTGTATAAAACCCCTCTGTTGTAAACCATTCCAATCATGTGCTCACGTTTCGTTTTGACAAGGTATGAAAACTATTTAGGAGTTGTAACAATAGCAGCACTACTTCCAGGTGAGTCTGGTTGTCGGTGGGGTTTTGTGGTTTCAGACACTCTTACTGAAACCTGAAGCACAAGGCAAACTCCTTTCTGATCTGTGTCCCTGGGTGATAAATGTAGGGCTATTTATCAGCGGTGTTAGGAGACATCTCACAAGTGAAGCAGCTGTAGTTACATCTATTTGGAAAGTGAAATCAGATCCCATAGGTATTATATGTGGATGACAAATAGACAAGGGGTTAGTTCTAAGGTTTCCTTCTTTGGTATTTCCAACGGTATGTATGTATGTGAAGTGTCCAGCATCACCAAACAGATGCTCTTCAATGCTTTGCCCTGTTTCTACTGGTAAATTTTCACTCTGATTGCTCTTTCAGGGCTATCCTACTTGTTAGCTGAATTAAGGCAGTCCTGAATTGGAAGGTCTGCTGTCAGCAGCTTGACCTATATCAGCCAGTTGTATTACTTTAATTTCTTCACATAACCTCTTGCTCTTGTGTGACAGCCTTCTAGCATGTGAATGTTTTGTAGTGGAAAAGTGCTGAGAGAGGAAGAGAAAAATTGCCACTCTCCTGGAATGTGAATCATGAAAAGCTTTCCCAGATCTGTCCGTTCTTAATTTCCTGTCGTTGGTCTGTTAGCAGCATTGCTGGTGAAAAGCCAATATGATCTGTGTTGCTGTTTCAAAATAAATGCCTCTTTATCTGGTAAGGTTTGTGTTCTTTCAGCTTTCCAGGCAATTCTACCAGGAAGGAAAAGAAATGACATTCTTCTCTTCTTCTTCTTCTTATTTTTTTTCCTTTCATATGATTAGAAATGCTTAAAAAATACTTAATGTTTAAAAATAATAATAGTAATAGTATTATATAGTGATATCGTGTCTGTAAATCAGTGGTGACAGTCAGGAGTCCAAGCAAAAAATGTGCAAATGGCTTTATTGAAAATCAATGTGTAAGTGAGGACTGTTTTTTAAATCCTTTATGTTCACTGTTCGTTTTATAGTAATGACACTTGCAGTGGTGCTACAGCTTTGTTTCCAAGAGTTAGTCTTAAAGTGCTATAGCAAGTAAATGAGTTTCCCCCCAATTTTATTTTTCCACCTGCCCAAACTGGCATTGTTCTTAATTAAAAGGAAGTTGCATGGCAAATGCTTTTGTAGTTCACGATATTGCCTATCATACAGATCAGTGAACAAATACAAGTAGGACACCATTCACTGGGTGTAGCTGGCAATCGCCTTCCCATGGCTGGTGGATTATTGCCCTTGTGGAGGACATAAGGTAAAGCAGGAGAGTGAGAGGAAGCCTTTCCATGCAGACAACGCTTCTGAGACCTTGATGGCAGCAAGTTTTCCAACAGCAATTTAAGACATTCATGTCCGGTGGTCTGCTCCCTGCACAGAAAAAACAATGCACTTTTGCCTCAGCCAGTCCAGTGAGGTCTAGTGTAGCTCAAATTGACATCAAAGGTAGATTTACATTAAAACACTGAGTTTGAGGCGGGACAGGTAAGAGGTTGGCATGTGAACTTTCCTCTAACTGCCTTGTAGCGCCACAGCCTCCTGCAGAGGGATGTCAGCAAGCAGGCTGCGGTGGCAGTCCTATTAAACTGCTGCAGCTGCAGGCTCAGGGAACCAGCTCCAGCTGAAGGTCCTCTTGGCTCCAGGTGTCAGAAGAGCAATTTAGGGATCCCTCAGCTGGGTGGGTCTAAAGGCTACAGAGTGGTCTTAGAGCTTCAGCTCCTCAAGCTGGATCCCCTAAGAAAAAGGAAGTTAGTTATTGTTCTTAATTCAGTTTTATACTTGCATATGTAAACAGCCTGTTAGGTAGCTGTTTTCCAGGAATTTCCACGTCTGTCTGTGTTGGCTTCTGGCATCTCATTACCAAAATGTGGGTAGGGCCAGGATTAGGGTCAGAACAGAAGAAATCTTTTACTTTGCTGTGGGCCAAACCTGATGGTCTGACTTTCAGGTTTTCAGAATGTGCTGCTTCCACGTTCCATTCCTCCCAGTTCAAAACTCTTTTCACCCTCTGCATCTCCATGAGTCACCTATTTATTTTTTAATTTATGCAATCTAGTGGACTTCCAAGGTTATTATTCTCCTGTATTGTTATTCCATCCATGTGTATGCTATAAACTTTAGGTGGCCTTTCTTTATGCACATTTATCAGCCATATGTAGATCTCCAGAAATGCTAAACTGCAGAATTGCCCTGATCAGGTCTGTGTACTCTGTACAGTCACCAGTGATCAAGCCAGGCTAAGGTGCTTTTTTAGAAACTGATTAATAGAGGCTGAGAGAAAAATATTTCATCTAGGGAGCATGGTAATAGTCTGTCAAGAAAAAGGACTATCCTAACCTTTCTAAAAAATATGAGAAGACCGTCCATCATATGATTGGAGACTAAAACAGGGAATGCTGTTCTTATCTGACTTTGCCTGATCGTCTAAGCAGTTTCACACATATGCCATACCCTTACATTATCTATACTTTCATATATTGGTGTGTGTATATATATTACTCCATCTGTGGTTCTTTTTTCCTTTTAGTATTCATTCTGCGTTAGGATGGTATGTAAATAGAAACCTGCAAAATAAGTTAAAACATCTGTTTAACTACTTGAAGTACAGAATGATATATTTTTCAGAGAGGAGTTATAGCTAGTGTTTTTCAGGTTATGCATTGTGCATAGAAATGCTATGTTATGACCTACTGACTCATTAAAGCAAGACTGAATTAAAAGGAAAACCAGAATGTTTGCTATGATCGAATCAACTTGTGTTATCCTTGGTCACTTTATCTGTGTAATTTCATATATAATGTGGTAACACTCTTTGTTCATAGTAGAATTCCTGAGAAGAATGGTAAAAAAAAAAATTATTCTTCACCTAGCATGAGAAACAAAATATATTCTCAAAGCAGACTCTTGTTAATTATGTTCTGTGCTCAACATGTTGACTGAAAAGCCCCTATCATCTCTACTGTTGTGTAAAGAAAGGATTCTGTAAGACGCATCCTTTAGCTTCAGAAACTGTTCTATCAGCAAAAGCAATGTTTTTGAAAAGACAAAGGAATGAGGGAGAAAACAAAATGAGAAATATTCAAATGTATCATTTGAATCCTGTTGTAGCTGCTTAGAAAATACCTGTTTTCCAAAAGGAAAATAGTTAAAAAAAAGCTTTTGTGATCTACTGTCAGAGATTCCACAGCTCATTAGCACCTCTTCTAAAAGAGAAGTGAATTAAGGACGGCTGACTTGGATACCACAATGATGAACAAGGCATAGAAAGCCAGAGAAGAAGAAACCTATTGAAACATGGTGCATTTGATCTATGTCATCCTTCAGGGCATACGCAAAATGAGATAGCGATATTTTTGGTGCAGAGGGGGGAAAACTTGCTGTTTCTTACTCAATTAATGTACTGGAATGAACCAGTGTTAAGGGTCCAGTTGATGGTACTGCAGCTACTGTTCCACTAGACTATGAACTTTTGGAAGGTCCTTTGTGGCTAAGATATTGAGTCTCATCTGATAATCAGCAGGATTTTGGATATATCTGTTCTATGTGATGCAATTACTTGAGCTAGCTGTAAATTGGGTAGATAAAATACCAGAAATAGTTGAGCTGCAAAAACATGGCATGTATGGAGAGCTACTTAATCCCACTGGGCAAACAAAATAGTGTGTCTTTTATGCAAGCTAGCTGCTGTCTAGACATACCTGTAGCTTCCTAAACCACTTAGTACTTCTGAAAGTTTTACCACTACATTCATCAGTCATTTTATATGCTTTAGAAAGCCGTGCAATGACTGTTTAATTATGCAAAGTGAAGGTATAATTAAATTTCACTAGAACCGTGGGGATTTGAATATGATGAAATAAAATGGGTTTAGTTTTACAGGCTCAGCGTGCCACAGAGGAATCGCAAAGCCTTTTGATTTTCTTTTTTCATATCTGTAATTCTCTCTGGGGGAATGGAGAGGTTGGGCCCAAGGTGGCTTTCCATCTTTGTGACAGGCAATGTAGATGTACACTCGTAAAAGTTAGATGTTGCCAAGCACAACTCAAAGATGAGATTTGTTTTTCTCTAGGAAAGCTGCCAGCACCATTAATACATACATCTGGAAGTTCTTGAAACCTGGTAATGAGGACTGTGGTAAAAGCCAAATAAAGAGTCAAAATAAGCAAATCTATAATACAACTTTCAAAAATAATAGCATGAAACTGGGCGCCTAAGCATGTGGCCTGAGTGTATAATACTGCCTCTTCACAACCATAGAGCTGCAAGCTCAGCTGTTCTGAAAAATCAGACTGTTTGCTTAAAAATGGTTGCAAGAGATTGGCTTTTCCCTGATATTTGGAGTGTTTAATCTTCCTTCCTTAGCCTTCTAAAAGCAGAGTTGGCTAAGTACCTTCTGTTTACTGCTGGGTTGCTTACCACACAGGGTAATGTGGTAGTGGTTTGCTTTTGCTTTCCTCTTTCTGATTTAAGACCCATTTTGGAAAGGACAAATTGAAAACAAATCAGTTGAAAATTCAAATTAAATACCAGTTGAGGTATTGTTACTTTTCAAGCATTACAGCAGAGAATGAGGAGGGGAAAAATGGCTGAGAGGGAAGGAAAAGTTGGTGGAAATGCAGCATTCTTTTCCTATGTCAGGCTTTCTTGAGTGGTGCTTAGTGCTGGTGGGTTGATAGGTGTTGGTAGGGCTAGTAGGTGCTGGCTTTCCTCTATCTTCAGCTACAATACTATAATCTTAAAAGACAGAGAGGAGAGGAGAGGTTTTGTACAGTTGTGGACCACAGTCATAGTCCAATATCCATTTGTGGCATGGTTGCCTACTATAGCAAGTATATAATACAATGATAAAAATATGTAAATTGCATTACATAGATGTAAAGGGCAAATATAACTTATATAATGACTTTTATTTCTTATGATGTTGTTTGGTTTTAACTGTTGAGTCTGAAGTTGTCAGCTTGACGTCTGGCTTGAGCTTGAAATCTTTTTGTTCACTTTAAAAAAAGTTTGAATATAATTCAGCCATTTCCAGAGTGTGCTTATGCGGAAAAAATTTTGCTTCTGTTTTCCTCTCTTATGTGCTCTGTCCCTCTTGTGTGAAGTTTTTTTGCTACTTCTCTGTGGTGTTGGGCACGTTTCTATTAATCAGAAGAGTTTACAGAGTCTTTTCATTGAGGAGAATCCTCAGCATCTTCATCCCTTAAATAGGAGCCTTAAAATCCTGCAGATAACACTGAGCTGGAGGCCTTGTTCTTCTTCCAGATCCTCCCAGGGTTGACATGAATATGTGCTGAGAGCTGTGCCAGAGCTCGGTACCTGGGCTGGAGAAGCATTCATTGCATGCTGAGCTTTGTTTCCTGTGTGTCCTCTCAGTTGGCCCAGGGGATCTATTTTGCTGGTGGGTCTGCCTCAGTAATCATCGCCGCAGTCTCTCTCCACAGATACTTGGTAATCCAAACCTGCATGTAATATGTGACTGCAATCTGTGGTAGTATCATCATGCATTATATGCAAGAGATGAGAGCAAGGGGGCATTTCCTTATGGTCATGGTTTACCCACAGAGTGTAAATAATGTAGATCAGGATTTTAGAGTTATTTTGATTATGTAATATCACTTATGGATTGGCCTGAAGTTGATGTAAATGCACTAATTTGCAAAGGCTTTGGTGACTGGTGCGTGTGTAAAATGACTATAAAATGCACAGTAAAAGTGGAGAAGGAGATGATTCTAACTCACATGGCAAGCAAAGGTATGGTGGGAAAGTCAATACTGCTTTCTGTCTTGCAACTTCTAGTGAGAAGCTCTGGTTACCACCCAACACTATGTGCCAAAGGGCATGCAGATATTTCTCTGGCTGATTATGGTATTAATTTACAGTGTTTTGGGACGCTTTTCTAGTGTGCACTGGTCTCTATTAATGCAATGTCTTGGAGATAAATCACGGCTCCTTACTAGTTCAGCATCTGATCTGTGGGTTTTCCAAATGGCAACGGGTGCTAAAGATTGGTTTTTTCCTCCTTAAAACCCTAAATAGTACATCAACAATTCAGTTTTATTTGGGTGCAGTCACACAGCCCCTATAATTATTTAAGCAAATGTTTCAGAGATGCTGTGTTACATAATTATTCATGGGTAGGGAATAAGTGGATGTGGTGGAGAAGCTTTGCTAGTATTAACACCTCCTGTAGCACTGCAAAGTTTTTTAGTGACCTACAGCAAAAGTTTCCCTCTTGATTATTGATCACCTGAGGAGAAAATATCATTCAGCAGTGCTACATTGCCTTTGTTTGCTTCCATTCTGATTCCTGACCTCACTTGTGGGCAGACTTTTCAAGAAATGCTGTTGTTTTGTGTTTATCCTGAGCTACCTGAGCACCACAGTGTGATGAGGGACCATCCTCCAAGAGAACTGACTCCTGAAGTCTCAGGTACTTTTGATGGCCTTGTTAGTTAATGGCCATAGTGTACAAACTATTTACTGTCCGACCTAGCTTGAGCCCACACAAATGATCACACATGGACATAAACAGCAGCTTATTCTACACTTAATAATTAACAATTGTTCTTTGAAAAAAAGAGCAAGACTCCTCAGGGATAGGTGAAATTGAAATACATTTGCAGGGGAAAAATATGCTTATTAAGACAAATGTTTCTATGCATTCTAAAGCTTTTTGAGGTTCCTCATCATCATTGTAGACTACAAAGTAAGACACAGGAAACACTGAAACAGAAGTAGTAGGAAGTTACGAGCAAATCAGGTACTTTAAAAGATGCAGTAGATGTACTCACTGCACTCCTGCATAAAACTGAAATTATAACATGAGAGGGAGAGGCAGAAACCAGCAATGTCAAAAAACCAAAGCAATAAAATGACACAGTTCCTTTCAGAAAACACAGGTGGCATTTCATTCTAGACTTCTTTTTGTAAAAATCCTTACAGTGGGGGAAGGAGGAAATCCTAAAGGGTTTCTTTGAATTTAAGATTTCATACTATAGTCCTACTTCTGTCTTTAACACTGAAAATTCTGTACAGTCATACACCTTCCTTTGTAACTGCCTTAGATTTTCTTGCTCTTTGTGTGAGTATCTTGAATAACTGCTGAATTGAACATTTTCAATTATTTCTGTCAACATGCCAGTGCTACCTGGTTCTTTAACCTATTCAAAAAAGTGATGTTATCTCATAACTTGAGCTAGCATATACAATAAAGGTGGTGATATTTTTCTTCCATATGATTGAACTTTGAACAAAACTCTTTGGGGCTTGGTATGCATGAGCTATAATTCCTGCAGAGAGTTTATGGCCAAGTTTGCATATGACTAAATAGATTTGTTTTCATAAGCGTTCAATGGGTAGATAGCAAGACTTCCCACCTGGCTCTCGCTTGTCTGATTTTTCTTTCTTTTAAATATTATTTTCTCTCTATAATGCAGAGCAGGTCCTTGTTAACGTTTTCATCTCTATCTGGGCAAGCTCACCAAGGGTGACTTTATAAAAGAATCGTCTTTTGAATCTATGAAAAGAGCTTGTCTACTAAGGAAGTCACTTGGCTTGAAGAGCTGTGAATGCATTTAAGTAAGGTTATATTTAACTAAGTTTCTACAGGAGAATTAAAAAAAAAAAGTACAATCTATTCAACTTAAAACTGTAATTAAAATGATTTGCTAGCAACTGGTGTTTTCTCACACTGCCAAATATCTGTTTGTTGCACTGTTGTCCATCTGCGTGGGTCTGTTGCTCTTGAAGTTTCCTAGTAAAATGAACAGGATGTTTTTCCACCTGACATCAGAGTTCTGTTGAAATATGCAGACTGGCATAGATGAGGGATTTGATCTTACTTTGTCCCTTTTCTAACAAGCATTGATCCAGCACCCATGTTTTTCTTGCAGTGAGTGGGTGAATGTGGGTTGTGTTACAACATGTGAAAAAGGGAAGGGGAGTTTGTGGTGGCGCTGGCTATGGGTAGAGACGAGAGGAACTCCTTAATACTGGAGAAGCATGCCATAGGTGGAGAGGACCTGAACATTTATGTTTTTTGTTAAAACTCTCTTATATGGAGGAAGTGAAAATCAGCAGTGGGCAAGGTGCCTTCTCTTTTCCACCCTTTCTGAAGGAGTAACTAAAAATCAATGACAAGCTCTGGTATATATGTTTTTATAACTTATGAACTGACTTGTTCAATGCCACGAAAGCACATCTTTGTAAAGTCAGAAGGCATTTCTGGTTTTGTCTGTGATTACCACTAAAGGCTTTAAAATAATGCAGTTATTGTGGGCAGCTGCATTATAGCACTCCTTACGTATTTATTCACTGTAGTGACAGTTAGATTTCATGTAGCAGCTGCTGGAGTCAGGACTATTAAGCAAGGGCAAAATGTGATAAAGCTTCAATGAGTTTTTCTTCTGCAATATTAGATTTTAATTTTTTGTATAGGAACAATTATTTTTATACTCCTATTTTCAACTTTTGTCTGTAGTATTATCAAAGAAATTCAGTAGCCATTAGGTAGGAATATGAAATTCACTTTATTCCATTTGACTTTCTTGTATGTGTATCTGTTCTAAATATATAACAGCCTTTGTAAAACCTAAATGTACAGAAAGTCATTATTATGATAGAAACAGTCCACCTCATGTTCTGAACACTTTCAGGTTTTCTTAATTTCTTTTAATGTAATGAGGGCATATCTTCTGAGCAGGGAGAGGAAAAAAACCCTGGCATAGTATAGAAATGATTTAGGAAACTCTTGACACATGCAGAAAATGGTGTCTGCTCTAGGAAGTTTATTGATTGTTTCTAAATTTTAACTGGACATTTGATGGAGAAAGGGCAAATTCTACCTTGGAGGGTACCCATGGAACGCTCAGGTTAGTTCAAATGTGACCAGAATATCTGTGGCTTTATTCTGCTGTTATTTGCCTGAGGTTTGTGGTGTAATCATTTCTGTTTTCCTGGAAACAAGATCAGGCATATCTGTGGGTTGTGGCTTTTTTTTTTTTGGTGTGTGCTTTTTTCTGGGTTTTGTTTTGTTGATAGTGACTTGTGCTGCTGTAACTGAAAGTCCTGGGCTTGGTTTCTGCTGGCAGGTGTGCTCTCCTAAGTGGATCCGATGCATTTGGTCACCAGTGTAAAAAAAAATGTGATTACCTGGGTTGCATTCATCTTGGCCAGTGGGAGGCTGTAATGAAGTAACCAGGCGTGTGCTTGCATGGGTTTGTGGTGGCTGGCTTCATTCAGACCTGCTCCCTGGTTGTGGCAAAGCTAATAGTACCACAGGCCAGTTTTCTTTTGGGAAGAGATTCCAGATTAGAGTATAGACATTCATGATCTTTTCCTTATCTGCACAAGGAGTTTGACTACTGCCCAGCAATTAATGATAATTACAGGAAAAGGTTGTTTGATCCATTTTTGTGAATGACACATCACATCCATCTCTTTAAAGCTGATACTAAGTACTGCATTTGTATTACATACTTATTTTTCTCTCTTAACTCTGGAAAACTTTTGCCGTAATTTCTGGTGAATTACCAGCAGCAGACACAGTAGACACTTAACAGCTCTTCCAAGATGACAGATGCCATATGCATAATCAAATTTTACCATACTTTGCTACTGAAGACTTCTCAGGCTCACTCACTGTTGAACCATGACAGCTCTAAGAGGAAATACCTTTGATTCAGGATTTGCTGCCCTTCATAAAGGAGGCAGAGTTGGTACTTGCATTTTACATGTCAAAGGTCCTTGAGAAGCAGTACTGTTTTTTCTTCAGTACATGTGATATCTGTAGGCCACCAGTAAAGTGACCGGAGTAATTACTAATGTGCTGCCTTGAGATGTTGCCCTCTTGCATCTCATTTTCCATTAGTGATTACACAGTTGTAGTGTTGGAAAATTGCTATATTTAACTGCATTTTTAATATATGTTAGTAACGGATATGTTTTATGTGTTTAGATGTAACACGTTTCCAGATCTATATTATCTAGTTTTCTGTAAATGTCTATTTTTGCACAGCAGACTTAATGTTATATTCACAGAACTGGTTGGAAAATTTTTGTCAAAATACCAAAAAGTGGCAGTTTTTCAACCCCAAAACTTTCTTGAGGAAAGTAGCATTTTTTATGAAACCTTTTTTTTTCCAGAAAAGCTTTGACATGCCTTCAGCATGGTTTCTGGTCTGAGGAAGAAAGGGACTGCTACGCTTGGCTGGGCAAACTGAAGGTGCTGATCCAGAATGTGCTGTATGTGGCAAATGGGGTGGATCGTGCTGAAGCTAATCTCTTCGGCTCTGTTATGTCCCAGTAATCTGAAGTCTGAAACAGATTTCATGAGCCTAATTGCAGAAAAAAAATTAACCTTCTGCAAGTGGTAAAAATCCTGTTTGAACTGTTGCTTCTTTTGTTGGATAGCTGACACTAAGTACTACACACAGAGCCCATGGGCAGCACTGAGAACTTGCAACTTGTCTCTGACTGCATGCAAAAGTCTGGCTCCTCCTTCAGCCTGGCACACTCTGGAAAACACACCTGCTCCCTACCAGGATGGTACAGGGATAATTGTGTATGAGAGGGCTTCCTCCAGGACAGGAGTCAGGTGTGGAATAAACAATGCTGTCCTTTGCCAGTCTCTTTGAAGACACCTGGGGGAAAAGCCCCTCCTTCTTCCAAAACCTCATGCTCGTTTGATTCCTTTTGAACTTTGGATATCAAACATAAAATGCTAGGCCTGGCTGTCCTCACTCACACCAGTGTCAAAGAGCATAAAACCACAGGAGATGATGAGAAGTTTGCCAAGCCCATTTCTCTACCTAAAGGGTACCAAAACATCTTCCTGTGCTCCCCAGTCTGCAATCCATAAAAGGCAGCTGCCTCTGCTGATTGCTGGAAGGTTCCAAGGAGGATTTGCATTTAAGGGAGGATGGGACAGGCTTGCAAGAGGGTGTATGTGAGCCCAAATACAAGTCTAGATCAAGTAAAACAAGCTTGAGCTTACAGGATGTTAGCGACAGAGATGATATAATTTGCCTTGACTGCATATTTTTATCCTGTTTATTTTCTAACACAAAAACCTGGCAAAAACTCCTCCCTATGGAGACGCTTCCTAGAAATAAGCTTGTCCTACCTCTTCCAAGATAAAGTACTTCTGCAATGGGGTCCAGTGGAGCCACTACTTTGTGTGGTTGGGCTGCCTGAGGTGTTCAGAAAGGTATTTGTTTCCTTTACTGGATTATGGAGGTGGTATTGCTGCTTTTCATGGTCGCTCAGCTTTCCTTTAGGACTGGGGCAGGCGGTTCCAAATTTCTGACATGCCAGGCATACAAAACAGCTTTTAGTTGTTTGGATCCCCATGTCTTAGCTGTGTTCTGTGCAGGTGCTCTCCTGTATGACAAAGGTAAATAAAGCATCAGCATCTCACTTCTGGTTCCTCTACTTTCTGCAAAAGTCACAGTAAATCAGTCCTATGTTGTCTGTATTGTCTGCTTGTATTGCATTTGACTTTTTTTCTTTTTCTTTCTTTTTTTTTTTTTTTCACCTCTGAGCTCTGTATCTTTGAAAGGGGATGCTACAGTTTCCATTATTGTCTTGCCTTCATAAGGTCTGACTTTGAAACACATATTCTCACTATGGCGAAACCATCTGCTATGTGTGGGGAATTAGCAGTACTAGGCATAATGTTTCTTTATAGCTATCTAAAAATGTGCCCAAATAGTGCAATATAATCAAGAATAATAAGATTTAAATGCCTATTCAACCCATAGACCTGCAGTAAGGCCATTTTCACATCATCTTGGAGTGGCTTATATTATGTGGTATTGAATTTCATTTCAGTTTTGTTTGCTGGTGTCATACAGAACCTTCTGTTTTTATTACCTCAGATGCATATGTTTTTAATGATAGTGTTCTGAGATTAAGATGTAGTTGAATTTGCATGGACTGGACAATGAACGTGATACAAACTGCCTTGCATTTACTGAACATTAAAAGCATATGTGTGGTAGACACTGTAGAGAAGTAAATGTGCTGTAAATCCACACTTGACCTCTCAGGAGGAACCTGTTTGTGGAGCCATATCTAAGGGTTGTCAGGAGTCAGAGTAATATTGGTTATAGTGTCCTTTTCAGAAATCCATAGCATTTGTAGGGCTCTGAGCTTGCTGTACACTTTTCGCAATTGTTATATATCTTTTAAAGGCTTCTGTTTCTTTTCTGTCTTCCGCCTTTTTTTTCTCCCCCCCTCCCAGCGCATCTCACAAACAAATCAGGGTGCATTCTTTTCGTACAGTATTGAATTACACATCCATGGGCATCACACAAAAGATTTTCTTCACCAACAGTTGCTATGCATTTTCAACCCTTAGATCTATTGAAAATATTAACTAACCCCTAACCCACCATTTGTAGGTAGCTATAATCTGTAATGTGCAGAAGTTAAAATTGAGGCAGAGAGGTTAACTTGCTGCAGATGCTAGTGATATAGCAGTAAAACATGAATTAATCATTGCAAGTATCCTCGTAGAACCACACACACAGAATCCTGTTAGGCATCTGAAGTGTGGGGCTTCCCAGCTCCCAAATCTCTAAGTTGCACCACTAATCTTCATATGTTTCCCTCTGTGTTTTCCCTGTGTCCCTGATGATGACTGTTCATCAAGAGTGATGTGTGCTAAGCTGTTAACTCTGTTCTCATGCTGTCAGGATAGAAAAACTACTGATGTTGAAAGATGTAAGGACATCTTTCACTCCCCCCCTTCCTATTTCTGCTAGCCTAGTTGCAAATTATCAATGCTGAAAGAAGTCATGAGGAAAGAAGGGAGAATGCATGACTGAAGAAAACTTCCGATGCTAGAAACATGATAAGCTTCTAATGTTCTTTTGCTTCCTGGCAGGATGTACGGGACCAGAAATCTGTTTTGAACACGCTATTTCTAATTTCATGAAATGCTGTTGGCTGAGAAAAAGACTGTTCGGGCCAAAATGTTGGTTGTAAAATATGCCTTATCTCTATTTTCGTTCTGGTTGGTAGTGTCCAGAAAAACTGAGTTTCACATGGATCCTTGATGTTCTGTGCAGAATTACAGAGAAACGTGACTTCATTCTCAGCACACCAGAATGACAAGCAGGAGTTCTATCACACACTTGCCATCACAGATCAGGCCCTCTCCATAGTAGCAGGCTGATCTGCTCTCTAATAATATTTTCCATGTCAGAACTAATACATAGTAGGGGAGAACATGAAGAAACCTTCACCAAATCTGCCTGCCTCAAGAAAAACAGGTGTTGTTCTGGGTTCTGACTCGCTTTCCTTTAATGAAATTATGCTCACAAGAAAAATAGAATCAGGTTTTACTTCACTTTATAACTCTTGCCCCTACTGCAAACACCACAACTTCTAGGAGGAGTGGGGTCTTGGTTATGGGCTATTTCAAGTTTAACAATAGTTAAGCTTGGCATCACGCTGAACAGTTAGAGAACATTTCTCTCCATCTCTACAGGAGAGGAAAGAAGTACAAAAGTCCAATTGGAATCAGTGTTGTCGTTGAGGGGAGTGGAAATATGTAGGGTTTATAGCTACTAACAGCAAGCTGTGTTCACCTGCCATTTGTGAAAGTGAAGTACTTGGAAAAATAAAGATGGCTGTCTGAAGAGTTTCTGCACTAATGTATCAAAATGCATGTTGAAAGTATTTTTATGTCCAGAAGAACGGCCTGAATAAAAATTGTGTTTTCTTTTATTTGAAATCAATAAAAAAAGTGTGGTTTTACTGTCACGTTCCCAGGAAAGAGGAGTCCTGCAGTCTCTTGAAATCCCAGAAATGTTTTTCTCATCTCTTTTTCTCCAGACCCTTTAAATACATTTAGGTCTGCATTGGAACTAAGTAGCATGGAGCACTAAGCTTAGCATTTTCAAGAGGTCTATGACTTCGGGGTAATATTGGCTGAGCCACGGTGTCATTCAGTCCTGCTTTAGTTGTGGCTATGAGCTGGTGTCACAGCTGGTGAGAGCAAGCTTGGATACTCCAAATGTATTGCTCTCTGGGTTCCAGGTGGACAGATCTGTGGGAAGGTGGTGCTGTGAACTGGATCATGGTTTCAAGCCCATTTTGTGCAAGCTGCTGAATGTGCTTGCAAGATGCTTGAATGCTGTTCTCCAATGACAGATTCAAACGGGTATCCTAGAGGAAAGAGGCTTTTATCCTGTTCTCCAACCACCACCAGTTTTCATTGCCACATAAAGATCCTCTACTTCTGCTTCCCTTTTCTGCTTCTGCAGATCTGAGCCCTGGTGCCTCGGGGAGGGGGGTACACAGCTTCTAGCAAGAGAGTTTTTCCACAAGTGAGCACCAGACTAACTGGAAAGTGCTGAACTTTGTGCACCCAACTATTCTGGGCACTTTAATATTTCATGACAAAGAATATTACTGAATCACCTAAAATTATTTTATTATTCTTGGCTGTATTTCTTACCATTGAGGGTATTTTTCCTCTAATTTTTTTTTCTTAGTCAGTTCCTCAGTGTAGCCACAAACCCCTCATTCTTATTGATATAAATGGTAATGATAGCCTGAGAGACTGAGTTGCAATGACGTAAATAGGAAAAAAAATACTGCCAGACTCATAGTGCGTGCCAAGAACTCTCTTACTCCTGTGGTGTCCTACAGGTAGAGGTAGGATGGACAAGACACGGGGGGAAAGCAGAGAGGGAATAGAGCATTCTTGTTGAACAAGGTGGAACATTTCTGTATATTCTTAGAGATATGTAAGATTACATTTAGGACTCCTATGAGAAACAACTGCTAAAGTCAATCCCATTTTCACCTAGAAAATGGACAGACTCTCTCTTGGTGTCAAAGACCATCTGACAGGTATCAAAGCAAGTGAAGCTTGCTGTGTCACACTTTGTGAAAAATAAAATTGGACTCATTCTATCAATCTCCTTCTCTAACCCTCTTTTTTTTTTTTTTTCCTGCTGCACACCCCAGAGGGTGTAATTGTTACTGGATGTATTTGTTTTCCATGTCAGTTGAGAGAAAACTTTTGCTCTGATGCTGTGACTTGTTTCAAGCCCCTGGTAGTGTCACATTCAACTGAGGCTTCCTTCTGAGCCTGCAGGTGTGTGTGCGCAGACATGTAGAAACTGTCCATGTTTACCAAGCACAGTGAAAGCTCTCTGTTATTCCTGTCACATCTCTATGATAGATTTATTTTCCTCTGCATGGTTACAGTGACTCTTGCTCATGTTCTGTCCTTCTTGGTGGCACTAACCTCCCTCTCTAAGACTGGTCTAATTGCAGGCAGTGTCCTGCTCATCGGGTTACAAAATGGGACAGGAAAATACTTTGGTGCTGGTCAGAGGCTGCTGTTGGATACCTTGGCTTTGTTCCCTCATCGAATAGCATCTTCAATTTCTTGACCTTTTCTCCAAGGCCCACCTTAGCTGCTCCAGAGCATGCCACCCTTGCCATCTGGTTGCAGCATTGCCTGCAGCCATTGGAGCATCCCCCAGTGCATGGGTGCCTTGCACCTTGCTCTGCCACTCCTCTGTTCCCCACAGCTCCATGGAGAGCTGTGTGAATTTCAAGGCCTTCAGGAGACTTGTCAATTCAGTTTTCCTGTGTACTACATCTATGTATTTATGAGAAAGGAAGTAAACATGCCATGAAACGCTATCTTGATTTGCAGTCTTAGTGACATCTGATGTTTTCCTTTCTCCTTGCTGTTGTGTCCAAAATTGTTCCAGTCTCTCTCCAGAGTGGGTCCTGTCTGGTCCCCATCCTGGATGTGTAGGACACGCATGGGTGAAGCAAATGTATATACTTGGTGAAATTCTGTAGCTGTGGGTTTCATTAGGGCATTTTTCCCAAGATTTTCCTGGAGTGATGGAGGAAGCCCCAGCATTTGCTGGAAACAGAGATAAAATAAAAGTGAAGTAGTAATGATGGATGGCTGACTGGGCTGTCTTACAGGCAGTGGCTTAGTTTTGCCCTGGTGAACCAAGAGGTAGGCTCAGGACTAGGTCTGTTCTTGAATGTTTATGCAGCAGATCTTTAAATGGAGCAAAAATCCCTTCTAAATAGGGCTCCTTGTCTTCCAACTTAAAGAACACCTGGGGTCTGGCAGTCTGTCATAATGCAAACCCAGGCTGATTACTGATATCAAAACCCACTGAATATTTCCTTTCTTAAAAAACAGCCTTTGGGATGTGTCACAGCCACTTTTGGCCAAACTGAAGAGGTGCTGGTGGTGTGGATGGCAGCAGTCAGCTGTAGAAGGGACTGTGAATTGAGCAGGTACCTGGTTTAGAACACTTGATAAAAATGAAATGGCTTAAATACTTTAGAAGGAAGAAAGATTTGACTCCTTGTGCTCACTGATTCTTTGAAATAAATTCAGCTCAAACCAATTTTGCAGTTTAAAAAACCTCATTTAACTCTGTACTTAGTAAGTTAACATTTGTCATAATTCTAGCCCTGTTAGCAAATATACACATATTGTTCCAAGAAAGCCCCTTGTCGAAGAATTCTACCTTTGTTTTGCTCTTTTTATATCCTACAGCTTCCAATAAGATCTAGGCAGTACTTTAGGTTTTATTTAAATCAAGCCACATAGTATTTGCCTGTCACTTTATTAACACAAGTTCTTTCCCAAAAGTGTGGCCTGTGCATCCTGAAATATCTGGGGCAGTGCCTGGGCCATCTGGTGCTGTGAACAGTAAATAACAGCCCAGGTGATGGAATTGATTCCTGCTCAATGAAGAGGAGTGAAGGAGTTAAAATTTCTGAAAAATGGACTGTAGATGGAACTGAACTGTGGTGGTGCCGAGCCTCTGAGATCTATTAGTTTTGACAACCTCAGTTATTCTGGTGCTTCTCATCATCTGTAAAGTTAACAAGGGCTGATAAGAGATGATGAGGCACCACACGGGTTTGTATTTCAGAACTCATAAATATTTCACAATACCATTTTTCTTACAATCAGATACATTAATTTGTCAACTGTAGATGTTGCTGAATATTCACTTGGTGCAGAGGTTTAACAAAGGCACTGCAAGGATAAACATTTTTAAATCAGTGGAGAGAAGCCATGGGTTGTACTGTGTGCTCAGCTGTTACATGTTTTCAAATACATGTTCTAATTTTACTGAAATTGTTGATTTTTTATCCCTTTTTGGTGTGACTTCGTAATTTCATACTAGCGAGTCAGACACCCAAGGGTGAATTTAATTTGAAACAAACCTTACTCTTGGCAGAACAATTTTTATGAGGGGATCAAACAATGTAACATACAATTTTCTCAGGCTGCACATCACCTGGAGATGCCCGCAACTCAAATTAAGTAAAGGTGCTCTTTGAAGCAAAAAATTTCTATGAAATACAGTGTGGACAAACTCTCCAAAGTAGCAGTTATTCTTTCTTCTACTATAATAAGATGGAGCACACAAATATCACTTGATTAACAGCTGCAGTATTAATTTCCCTTTTTGGTTGCTTGACTCACAGCAAGAATCATGTCAATGCAGCAGAGAAGCAATTAAATTGATTTTAATCTTTGTCAGAGAAGATAACATGCCTCTTTCTCTTCTCATTTAAATAATTAAAGTTTCAGCAGGTATTATTTCTGGCTTTAAAGAAATTGGTATCTTAATGCAATAGAATCCTTGTAATTATACACTTAATGTGTCTTAATAAGTTAATCATGGTTTTTCATTTGAAATGTTTTTTTACTTATTAAACTTTTATTTGCTTTGATGGTTATGCTTTTCAGAGGGTACAAAATATAAAAAACTAAAGTTCTAAAAGAAGCCTCATATCTTTTTTTTTTCTCCATATTCCTACATAGCCTTTCAAATCCATTTGCAGTGGAATAGTTGGATTTCAATGCGTGCTATAAAAATTCTTATCCAGTGAAGCTTTCTGTTATGCTGTAGTTAATTATTTTGTTGAAAAAGCTTCATATAATGAGGAAACCCAAATATTCTTTTATCTTCGTTGTAGTGCAAACTCCAATTCAGCTGGAGTACAGCAAATGTTTCCTTGTCCTCTTTGATCCAAGCTGTTAGGCAGTATTTCAGGTCCTTCAGGTTATTCCCATTAGGTAGAAAATGGCTGGTAGAGTCAGGTAAGTCTTTGATGTGATGCTCTGTGTTTACCCAGAGCTTGTGTACAGCCTGTCTTCCCTGCGCCTGCGAAGAAGTTGTCTCGCCTTGCAGCCCCAAGCTTGTCTGTTCAGACATCACTTTACCCCAAAATCTTTTCCTTGGTAATGACTTGACATGTGAACTGGGTTTGTTTCTTTTGTTCTGATCTGCTCCCCTCAGCCCCACCTACAGCAGCTTTGCTTGTTTTGGTTTTCTGACTGGGAGAGCTGAAAGCAGATCACTTCCTCTGAAACGGGTGTGGGTGCTCTCTGCTTCATAATGGCTCACTTCATGCAGGAAAAGCCATAGCAAAAAGCTTATTTGCCTTTTAAAGGGGACGGATGTCCCAGTCTGTCCAGGGAGGGCTGTGGCTCAGGTTGGGTCCTAGGAGTCCCGTGGCCTGTCCAGGGGTTGGAGCCAACCCATGGAGACATGAGCAGCTTGGATTCCCCTAAGACTGGTGAGGATTCCCTGACATAGAGCTGACTTCTGCTTTGAAGTTGCAACCCATATCTCTTATAGTTCCTCTTCTAGTGGCGAGGTTAGGGGAAAGACAAAAATACTGAGGATGAACTGTTTTCCAAGATTTAATACAAAGAACTCTAGAAATACTTAGGAAAGTGAAGACAGGTCCACCTGGAAATTTTTATATTTTGAGAATTAAAATCATACAAAACCAAATAGTAGAAGGTCATGCAAAATTTCATTAAAAATTGGGAATGTCTTCCTGTAGAACTAACATTCCCTGTATTCTGTAAACAGAAACTGAAAACTCATATGTCTCCTGTATGAAGTATCAGAATTTAACAAATTGATGTTTTCCCACATAGCAGAGTTGGTCAAGTTCTCTGGGAATTCCCAGTTACTCAGTGACCTTAGAGGAAAGTAATTTGTGATTAGCATCATTCAACTTTCTGAGTTTACATTGAAATCAGTTCTGTAATTTTTTTTTAAAGCATGTTTTTAAAGTATAAATTATGGTAGTGCTGAGCAACACCACACGTAAGCAGCAGGGAGCACACCAGCATCTGATTTATGCCCGTGCTCAAGAGCAGCATTGTATTTGTCGTATTTTTTACTGTATTATTAAGTTTCTTGTTATGATTTTTTTGTCTAGAAAAGTACTTCATATTTGCTCTTTGCTTTGAATAGATAAAAAAATCTTCTCTTCTAAAATACCTTGTTAGCACTGCTGTGATTTGGAAGCTGTACTAATGTGACAGATTTCATTTTTCCTCGGATTTCATTACAGGCAATGCTCAACTGAATTTGGGTGGGGGGTAGACTTAGCAGATAGTACAACTATGAGTGTTGCTCGTGGGGCTTGCATGTGTCCCTCCATCCCAAGATACTTGAGTGCTTCAAAAAGCAGGAGGGAAAACAGATAAAGGTACCTGTTTGCAGTATCTCTCAGCGTTGTTCTAATATCTCTGCAAATAAATTTACTGCAATACCATTGCTACACCCTCAAGATTTACATTTCTTTGGTTGGAAAAGTCCTTTGTGTATCTTTTGAGCTCTAGATATGGCTGTGTCTGTTCGTAGGTGTGTGTACTCCTGTGACACAACTGTATTTTCATAAAGCAAACATGTAAGTTAAGCCTGCTGTTCTCTTTCATTTCCAGTTTATGGGAAATGTTTGGGGTACTGGCAGATTTGATGGGAAAACTTATGACAGAAGAATTCCTCTTTTCTGTTCACAAATAATTTACACAAGCAAAAGCCTGTTGCTCCATGACTTGGGCAACAGCTTTGTGTTCTGCATAGGTGCGAAAATGCTTATAATTGACCTTAAAATCTGTTTCATGGGGGTCTAATATGACCAATTAACTTAGTCTCATTCCACTTTCATCGTTATGCCATATGGTGTGCGTGCAGGCAGAGATTTAGTCCAGGCAGAAATTTTATGGAAGAGAATTGCAAATGGGGAAGAGAGGGAAAAACAGGGTGGTTAATCAACAGAGACGAGGTTCTTGATAAATACTTACTGTTTACCCTAAATAGGGAAAAGATATGTAACAGATGCTGAATTCTTTAGCATACTTGGCAGCATAACACGCGTGATATCAACAGAAGTATGAACAATGTAAGTCATGTAGCTTATAGGAAGGGATTCTCTTTAACTAAGAACCAAGTTGGAAAGGATATTGCTTGTTGCCTTGCCTACCAAGTCATTACTGTGAGCATTACAGGCAGTCTGCAGATAAAAGATAATACTGTCTGAATGGACTGACATTAGCAATTATTGTCTGTATTTTCCTCTTTGTTTTTCTTCTTTCAAATCTCAGCTCAAAATATAGTTGCAATTGCTTTCCTAGTATAACTTTTTGTAGGACAAATGTACTGTGCTGTGTATTCCCAATTGCATCCTAAGTTTTTGGTCAGAAATATAGAGATATAAATATTTATCTGAGTGAATTTGGAGACATTATTTAAAGAACAGTCTCTCTTGGTCGTCCAGGGCTCTTAAATGTCAGGCAGTGGATATTTACTGCTAGTAGTACAGTGCAAGAATTGTTTAGCATGTTTAGGCAGCACCTCTGTACTCCTGGTTTGTGGGGGTTTTTTGTGATAAACACAATTGTGAAGGCTTTCAATTTTACTATAAAACATGATACAGGCTAAGATTTGCTTGTTTGTATAATTCTTTCCATGACTTCTTACATGTAGGACCAATCTAGAAGCCCCAAATCAGGAACTGCGATTTTTGTTTTCTGTCAAAATTTCTGTAACTCTGACATAAAAGGGTTTGTGTAATGAAAATCACATGGTAGCAGACATCGTTTTACTGATACAGGGCTTTGTTGTTTTTGATGAGGTTCAATTAGGAACCAATTTGGCAGAAACCCTTCACCCTCTGCATAAGGCAGTCATATAAATTATGATAGTCAGCAAAAATCTGTAGCAAATGCCTTTAACAATGTAATGAAAGAAATCTTCAGGCTCTCATGTCATATATAGCAAACCCTGAAATCTTCATCACTGGGTGTATATGAGTGTCCGCTAATAGCGTCCTCAGTAACCATGCATGACACACTGTTAGCAGAATGCAAAAGATTTTCAATCTTTTTTGTCGCTTTAGTTATTTAAATATTTTATCTAGGAGTCTGTGATTGAAATCAGCTGGTGTTTCTCTGTTCAGAGTGAGGCTGTATTACACCTTACAGATTATCTGTTGTGGACCTGAACAGCCTCTGTGGAAGGACAGATTATTATTATTTTTTTTTTCTTCAAAAGCAAATTCAGATGTTCTCTTAGTAGCATAGGTTAAAACATTTCTCTATTGTAGATGCAATAATTTTGGTCTAATACCAGTATCTTACCTTGTCTTCATCTACCTCCTCAACCTGTCCTTGACTAGTTATAAGATGTAGTTCGAGAGGTTGACACATTTTAGAAAAAGGCATATATGCTATGGCTGCCTTTTGAAAGAACAGACTTGATGATCCAGCAGTCCTTGCCCAACCTACCTTTCTAATTCACTGATGTCTGGGATAAGTCATGTCTGGTCAAGCGACATAGCTCGTAGCAAGGTGGCCTTTGCTGAGAGGGTGCCTGGGCTGTGTAGCAGCTTCACAGGTCTTCATTCAGTGCACTGTGTGACTTGGGGCATGTGCTTCTTTCTATGTCAAATACTGAAGCAAGTCTCATGGGTTCCTAATGTGCTACGCCAGCTAGCTAAGATGGAGCATTTGGGACCTTAAAAAAACAAGAAAAATTCATGGGTTGATATTTCAGATGTATTTACCTTTCGTGACCTTTAGGATGCTGACAACTTGTACAGGAGGGAAAGGAAGCTGGAATTGTGCGTCTCCATCAGGTTTGGTTTTCAGTGCCTTAGGACACTTGAAATACCAAACACTTCAGTGGAAAATGTAGTGCTGGTAGTACTAATAGCACAAATAGTTTACAGTACAGTTAATTCATGTGCTCCAGACTGAGCATGTCTGTCTGTCTGTCTTCTGCCCTCCTTGTGAAATGGCCCATTCTAGATACCATGAATAGAAGATGTTTAAAGTAGCAGTGGGAGGATGCAATGTGGTAATAGGTGTGATGGAGGACAGGCATTTGTTAAAAAAATCAGCATTGTGGTTTCCGTGCAGAGGTCTTTAGGGTGCATTACTTTCAGTAATGCTAAGATGTGAGCCTCTGGGGGAAAAGTAGAGGATACGTACTGACAGTTAGACTTGCTTTTCTTTGCTTTTAACCATTTGTGTTAGGTTTTACTAACAGTCACTGTTTTCTTTGCCTTATTTCAAATTTGTCTATTTTTTTTCCTGTAGAGTTTTGGTTGGGTGGTAGGCAGGGTAAAAGTGAGGGTGCTTCTTGGGAAAGGATATACTGATTTCATAAGAGACTTTTTTGTGTGCAGGGCTGCATACAATGGCTGCTTACATTCCAGCAGATACACACACTATGTGAACAACCAACTCTTGTCTTGTGTGGTCTATGGTTAGAGTAATGGTTTATTCCATGGTTAGGTGACACTCTTGCTCCTATAAACTTGACCCTCACTTACCTGTTTATCTTCTGATGTGTGACCTTGTTAGCATCTGGCTAGTTCTAGTCTTGTTTTCTGTTTGAAACACTTAGCTCTTTGGATTTGCTCCTGTTTCCTTATCTTACATGTATTTGGGATCCAGTAGCCCCGTTTGCAGACTCCCAAGAAGGACTCCACAGCAGCCACTCTTTTTGAATAGGATTCAGAGGTTCTATCACTTTGAATCCCAAAATAATCCTAGACTTTCCTCAGGTTTGTTGCTTGATCTGACAAATTATGTTTGCCTTACTGCTTTGGTTATACCTCTTCAGGGAGAACAGAGCAATAAAAGATAGAAAGCCTCTTTATGAAATGAATTTCTCATTCACAAAACTTAAATTAGAACTGGGGACTTACAGGTCTGTGGAAATGTGATCAAGACTGTGAGCCTTGCTCTGCTTTTATGTCCTCGCAAGTCCTTCGTTTAATGCAATTCTTCCAGCTTTCCTGTTGTGAGGGTAGTGGTAAAATGGCTTTTCATTCACAACATATGCATGCGAAACAACTTCAGTTTCATTCTTTGCTGCTTCACTTCTGCAGGGCAACCATTTTCATGGACCATATCCTGATGTGCTTGTAACATGACAGTGACAGAGCTGTAACAGCCTGAGAGCTGATCAAGAATTGTGCTGTGAGTGACTTGCTGCTCCTCCACAGTGAAAGGTAAACCTCAACTAGTAATCAGCAAATAAAATGAAATTCTGGATTTGCCAGATAAAAGCTAAATGCTATTGCAGTAACTTCTGCAGCTCATTTTACGTGTCACATTGTCCACTTTAAAATGCGTTGCCTTCTTCTATCATTGGAGCACTGTGTGATACAAAATCTTTGAAAAGATTGAAGACAGCTGCATAGGTGCACCTGGCTGACCTCTCTCTTTGCATTCATTATATTTAATGCCATATTGTGTCAACTTTCATTCATCTCTTCACTAGTTAAATTTTTCCTCCTTTTTAGTCGCTCATTATAAAGAATTTTTTTCAAATTTGTCATACTTTTCGTTGCACCCATGTAACCTATTCTATTTTTGCTTTGTGTTCTTTTTGCCTTAAATAATTGACCACGAAAAAATACAGTACCCAGGTGAGCAGTAATGATCTAATAGCTCCAGTCTTCTTCTCTTTTAGGCAAACTAATGGTTATCACCAATGTTAGGAAATGCATCCTCAGTGTTCATGATTTCTCCAGGAAAAAGAGGTAAGAGAAAAGGAAACAGGAGTCCGGGCATTCAGATATTAAGAGAGGAATAACTTCAACAAAGATAATATTCTTTCTCACATAGCTGTCTTTTTATCTAATTATGACGTTTGTCTCCTGTTCCCTATGATATTTTGCTACAAGTCCAAGCAAGCACATTTCTGAAACTTAGCAGGTCACACATGACATTAGCCTCATCTTTCTTCTCAGTTTTGTTGTCTCCTATGGTACCACATGGTCTGCACCTCATTTCCTTTATCACCTGAACTATTTCTGCTCAATGTTTGTTCAGAGGAGCTCCTAAGAAAGAAAGCAGAAGTCATTGACTTCTGCTTGGTGAATTCTTGGTCAACAAACCAAATGAATTATTGAGAATGAATTAATGAATTATTGGTGTGCAAGTAGTTCCCAAAATAAGTGCATTTTATGTTCCTATAAATATGATTTCAACATTTCTAGTTTTGGAAGTCTAATTTAATTCAGTGCTTTACTGTTTAATTCTCTTGGGCTGTTGATCTGGGAGACTTCAGAACTACAACAAAAATAAGGTAATAAAAGCAGACAATGACTTTGGTTATGTATTGTGTATTATAAATATTTGTGTCTCTGACTGGTTTCATTTTAGCTAGCTGAGGAAATATACCTTGCTGAAGGCGGTTACCTTTGTTTGAAGTCAACTGAGACAGCACCAGCACTCAGTAATTACAGTAGAACAGTTTCCAGGAGAGTCCTTCTTCACCCGACCTGTCGTCTTATGTCCCCATTTGTAACACTGTTCATTATATTCAACCTGCTACCGTCACTCCGGAGCTTTCAAAAGGTATTCTGTGGGCTATCGTGCTGCAGGACATGGATAATGAAATAGTTAGACGTGACTTGTATTATAATCGGCTCACCTAACTTTCATTTGGCTTGAAAAGTAGACTTAATAAAAGCAAGTGTGACAGGCATTTTGTGTTTTTAATAAGGAGTCTCATATGGTATTACCTGCTGTTTTTCATTGTGTGTTTCTTCTCATGGTTTCCTTTTGAGGCATCTGATAGAAGGGCAGTGAATGTCTCTTAATCTTAAAGCTTTTTGAAAAACTGCAGTGGTAATCAACACTGCTCATAAGTAATTTCCAACTGCAGTGAGAGTGACTTGAAGTATTTATATATACATCTTAGATTTTAAATGGATAATTACTTGTTTGCTGGTGAATATAGTCCTCTCCATCAAAAACAAAACCAAAAAATCTACTCAACCAAGAACAAAATATCTGTTTAATCACTCTTTAGTAAATTTATTTTCAATATCTAATTATAAGCTTGTAAAAATTTCTCTGCCCCTGCAGTGTCTCAAGTTGGACTGTAAAGGAAGTAAGGGAGTTTGTGCTGCTTTGTCCTGTATCAGGGTGGAACCATGTTTTGCACAAATCTTCAGAAATTCCTAGAAACCTAATGGATGAAGACAAGATTAAACGACGAAACCTGAGACCTAGGTGTGGCGAGCACTGAAAGATAGCTTCTTAATGTAAACCAGAACTCTTTATTGTAGTGCTGTAACCCTTTTTTGACCAGTCAGTCAGTTCTAAGGTGATCTATAGCATAGCACCAGGGAAGCTCAGTCCTTGCTGCTGCAGACTTGGACCAGCATGTGCATCGCAGTACATGAGAGGTGGGGATGCAGGTCCAAGGGTGGAATAAACTGAAGGTGTGATGGGGAGGCAGCCTGTGTAGGAACTTCTAAATAAAGATCCGATTTCTGAAGTTGTATGCATAATGTTGACAGCCCAGTCATGAGGAAGAAAAGCTCTGTCCCCCAAAATAGGCAGTTGTGCTTTCAGTGGAATATGTTCAATAAACGCAGGCATGGCTGATGTAATGTGACTGTGTGTACATGAAGTGGGAACTGGCCAAAAACCATATGGCTCACTCCCTAAAAAGTGGAAGTAATGTTGGTCAATGATGTAAAATACTTTGAGGCATAGGCAACTGTTTACCTTTGGTCAAGGACATCTGTTCTTCAGTGCACTCCACTGCCTGGTTCTGTTGCCTTTTGTTTTGAATACAGTACCAGAGATGTATCAAAAACTCTACTTTTCAACTCTGACTATTAAATAGTGATATTAATTTTTCTCCTTGTCTCAGCTAGTAATAACAAGTCATGTTTCCTGTAAACTTCAGACATGTATTTTGCACCTTATTTATAGCCCTAAACTCTGCTGAAAGATGAAATTGATGGAGCAGTGCACTGATCATAATGTTAGTTCCCTAAAGTACATGGTACCATTACTAACCACTGCCTTGCTTTGACAGTTCTTAATGGATTGGTTCAAGTACCTGTGTCAATACTTAGTTATGTAAATGTCTTTTCAGCTCTGCAAGAATTATGCAGGTGAGGGCTGTATTTCAAGTCTGTTTACCTTTGGGAAAGGTGAAGTGTATGGAAAATAAATATCTTCTTGGTTGTGCAAGAAGATTTTGCCTTTGTATATCTATAAATGCCCAAAGAAGGAACTGGAGACATCTGGTCACTGCTTTAGACAAAAGCTAGCCAAAAATGTTTAATAAAAATAAGCGTAAGTAATATCTTAATTTATTGTTTAAAAGAAAACCTGAATTAAGAGCCTTGATCGCAGTTTTTAGAATCACACTGACCTCTTAGCTCCCATCCAGCTTGTTCCCCCCAAACCTGTTATCTGTTATTACTTCCCCTCTCACAGCCTCCAAGATTTCCTAAACTCCTTTCAGTTGCACTCACACCTGATTACACACTGACTTCTTATAATCCTCTGTTGCTCCTTCCTTCCACTCAAAACCTATTCTGCAGACCCAGCAAAATTAGACTTTCCTTTTCCTGCTGAAAAACCTTCAGCTGGCTCAGAGTTAGTCCTCAGGAACTTGATGGAGCCCAGCCTACTCCACTTGCTTTGATCTCTTGTTCTCAACTTTGCAATTGTTATGGTTGCAGCAGGTATTGGTTGGTTTTCGATTCCTTTGGCCAGGCAGTGCTTGTACAGCGGAAAAGGGAAAGCTGCCTCATTTTATCATATGATCCAACTATTCAAAGTAGTATCTATCCTTCTTTTTAATAACAGGAGTTGGAGAAGTATGATTTCTTGTATTATGTACTGACTAGTGGATGTTATAATGCCTCTTTTCTAAAGCTAAAAGCATTTCTATTGAGTACAGTTTCAAGAAAGATTTCTGCAGTGGCTAATAGTCCGTCCACTGAAGTCAGTGACACAAATCTGGCTGAATTAAGTAAGACCAAGACTCATCCACTAGCTTACAGAGCAGATGACTAACAGCAGTAAAATTATCAGATCACTTACAGTTTACTCTTCCACATGTGGCTAAAGATTTATGCTACTTGAGCCAGCCGCGTAAAGCTGTTACTCTTCTGCTGTGATTGGCTGCTGTGTGCTTCACAGCCAAAAGTGTTGCTGGGCCTTTCCACTGGTGATGGTCAATACCTCTGTGGTGTTGTTACCTGTATGTTGAAAAGAACAGAATGGTATTAGACTAAATCCTTGATCTATAGGGAAATGACTTGCTGCTTTGTACCCTATGTAGAAGGACTACTGGACACTGAAATGTACAAACTTTACTCTGTTTATGGGTTACTCTGAGGTCTGAGTTACTTATGGAAGTACTAATGTTCCTTGGAAAAGCCAGTCAGAACTTTACATTTTAATAACATGCCTGGTTGAATTCAAAACTGGCATTTTATATTGACACTGTGCATGAACTGACATGTCATTATACACATGATAACCTAGATTTATAAAATAATAAAATCATTGTTGTTTAAATTCCCACAAAATATTGATGGAAAAAGTGTCATACACTTCTGGGAGTAGCTTACTTGCTAATGTGTTTGCTGTTTTTTACTGACCTTATTGTGAATGCAACCTTGCTGCAGGGTCCTGCAAATCGGAGCTCTGCTAAGGTATTTCTGTTAATACTTGCAGAACCACATATATACTGGAAGAACACTCTATTCTTCCTTCCTTGCTTCTGGAATACATTACCCTAATAACCAAATTGATAGTCTAGAATAATACGTCTATCTTCATCGATGTATTTCTTGGTTCTGCTCTATGATAAGAGGCATAGTGACTTCATTTAGGCAATGAATGTATAACTTTGACAATTTCTCTCCATTTTGGTGTTCATCTACCTGAATCAAGAAGAAAGTTTTCCATTATTTGCTATGTTAAAATAAAGCTATGTTAAGGGAATAGAAGTCTGTAAAGGGGAGGAGATTCCAGGATTAACATGGTCAGTGCCACATTTAGGACTTTAATACTCATACTTTATATTGCCTTTTGTTACCACTTGCATATTTCTTCAGTTATACAGCAATTCTAATAGTGTTATTTCAGTTTACAATTGTTTTCATCTGTCAGAAAGATAAGTCTTTCAAGGGATATTAAAGACAGAAGTCTGGTTTTGTATTTCCTACGCTGGAGAGGGTGAAATGATTGAAGGAAGACAACAGGAGCGATATTCATTTGGAAGAAGGTGGTGGGTTTTTGGTGGTGTGACAATATTTTTCTGCCAGAGGCAGGAACTTAAAACAAGAAATCAGGTCGCTCCATGGCAGACCTTTCACTGTAAAGTGCTTAAAGATTGGAAAAGAAGTTAAACAACTGGATGGCATTACTGCTCAACTTGGAAAAAGAGCAATAAAGCGGTTGACCTTTACTTTGAGATCTTTATGCTTGAATTGCTCTTCATATCTCTGTTTGACTATGGCATTTAGTGATTTTAGGCTGAGGATGTCTGAGTTTTATAGAGTTAAACTATAATTTCATTGTTGTGGCAATAATGTTGTTTTTTATTAACTCACTGATACAATAGTACTAAAACTATATCTTTGAGTGCCAAAGTCTTGATCATGCACATAAATAGAAGACCACATTTTTCACAGGAGGTCACATGCTCACAGATTCACCTGACTGTTTTTCTTTTATGTGTTTCCTTTTCCTCCATTACCTGAACTTGCCTTTCTCCTGGAGGGGGCTTCCTTTGTAATGGGTACAGATAACAGGATGCTGATGAGTTGTGTATGTGTGTGTACCTGAGGAGAATAAAAAAGAGGGGTGAGGGTAGGTGGGGAGAAATGGAGGTCTGGAAAAAACTTTCCCTGAATTTAAAAACTTTACTTGGTGTAGGGAATTTCTGCTTGTGTTCCAGTACAACAAAGTATGATGACAGCTAGAGAAATGATCCAAGAAATTTTTGTAAAATAGCTTGTTAGGCAATTACGTGGAAAAAAGGAGTAAAAATTTTATCAGAAATACGTCTATGAGCAGGTAAAGTCAAGTTGCGCTGAAATGATTATGTCAGAACAAGGGTTGTGAAGAAATACACATGAGCCAATCAAAGTTGTCTTGGGCTGTATGTATCATTAAAGGCAACTTTCATATACAGTAACGAATTAATTTTCTAACATAGTAGGAAAAAAGTGAGAGGGGAACTGAAACAATTACATTTGTCTTTGAATTTCAAAAGGACACAGAAATTGAGGGAGTGCAGTACTGAGGTGCTAAGGGAGGCACAGGGAGCTTGTAATGATCTTGTCGCTTGCATTACATGGTAATGTGCAGTTCTCTTCCTGCAGAGATTTCCATTGAAATTACCCATATTTCTTCTGTTCTAATAAACTTCCTTGTAATTAGTTAGACCTGAGTTGGTTTCTGAGATTCCCTTTGGAAAGAAAAATAGAACTGCTACTCTCAAGTAAAATGAATTTGATATTTGACTTCAGGAGGAGCTGAAATAGAATTTCAATAATTTGAGATTCTGGGGAAAAAACAGAGGGTGTTAGGCTTAACTTGAAGAGCAGGAGCAAACTAACTTTGTGTTTCTCTGAGCCGGTGAATAGAACGATTGCAGTTTGCAGAAAAGGGAGTGGTTCTATGGGAAAGAACAGAAAAAGCCCATGATGGTGGGTTAGTAATGTGTGCTGTGTTCAGAAGCATTAGAATATACACTGAGACCTGAAAGGCATTTTGGTTCAATAAGTCATTTATAAATAGCATTGAAATAAATAATGATATTTTAGGAACAAACATGTTATGCATTTTGTAGAGGTAACTTTTAAAATAATTCAATATTTTTCATGTGATTAATTGCTTTGAATTTGAAAATTAATAGATATTTTTTCCTTCCTTTTTAGAAATGTCAAAGGGAGACTTATGAACAAAAAAAGAAAATACCAGGAAAGACTGTGTTTCTCTAATGCTTTCCAGAATTCTGTATAATTTTACTAATGTTATTGTTCTCTACCTGCCCACCCCCTCTTTTTATAGATGTACACGGATTAACGTGCTAAAATGGAAATTTAATTTAAGGCTAAGCAAACTATTTCAATGGAAATAACAACATTGTTGATGTCCCTTGGACTGGGAAGTGTTTTAGAAAACTGAATCCAGGAATTTTTCATGAGTCTAGACATGGGCCAGAAACAATGATGATTTTAACAGATGAGGGCAGTATTAGTAGGAACCTTTGCACTTGGATATTCATGATTCTGAGCAGCTGTGGTTTATGGCATGTATATGTGAATATCTATATATTGCACACACAGAGAATTTTTTTAGAATTCAGCTTTTTTTTAACACCTTCAGTTTTTCTTAAAAGACAGATCATGTTAATCAAGCCTGAAATTTCCTTTGAACAGCTTTACAGACTGTTCAACATCATTTGTAGTCTTAGCTATTTAGCTAGTTCCACTCAAGTGAAAAAGTAAGAAGTACTGACAATATAAAAGTATGTGGTCTTGTACATGAATAATGCCTTTCTTGAGATTATTCTCAGGTAAATTTGTAAATTAAACATTTGAAGACTTAAGGATAAAGCAGTATAAAATTCAAAATTTCTCTTCTATTTCCATAACGTGTTCATTCACACAAGATTTCACTGGTAGATGCATACTGATGGTTCTGGTAGAGCTGAGAAATTGTACTACATTTAGGCTAGAAGCATGTTAGCATTCAGTATGCTTCTGCTTGATTCTCTTGGGTACTTGCAAATGGCAAAACCTACATGGGAAATGTAAATGCACCATAATGTGGTATAATTATCTGTACTTATTTATTGAGGAAAATACTCAAAATACTGTTTTGCTGTAAGTGCTTGCGTTATTTTGTATTCTCTACACTAATAAGCATAAAACATGGAACAAAGACCATTGTTATTTTGTTTTTAAAACAGAAGAGAAGACGTTTCCTTAAATGCCAATGTACATAAAACATTATTTACAAAGCCTTTATAAATTATAGTCTTTACTGATGAGGCATATTCATGTTGCTGCACAATTTATTTACTCAGGAGACCAATTTATTTTGCTACCTCAGTGCTAACTGTTTTCATTGACATCCAGGTCTGCTCTGACCAAGCAACTGTGACAAGTTGTTTATTGAACTGTAAATGGGCACTGTCTGATTCTTAACAATGGCTTTATCTAATTCTGAAACCTCATGTATCATTTTAGTCCAGTGTTGGTGTTATACAAAAAGATTTTAATATTATTGAAAAATTAATTTAAGTTTGTGCACACTGTACTGCAGTGAAAAATGTTGTGTATTGTAAGTTAACCGACTAGTAGCTCACATCTGAAGTGAACTGACCCTAATGTTATAACTGTGGTTTGTTGGGCACTGTGAATACCTGGGAAAGGACAAAATAGATGTGTCTTAGAATTTATAAAGGAAATGGAATAACTGAACAAAATCTTTTGCTTACGTTTTAAATGAATCTGATATTATCAAAACAGCATTGATAAAAGAAATACAGGTGTGCACATGGAAATGAAAATTTGACACTCTGTAAAAGTTAACTTTCTGCCTTGGAAGCAGCAGCAAACATTGGATAGACCCACTGGAAGAAAGCCTCTTTTATTGTCCCCATTGCTTTGTCAGAAGGTAATTGAGTGCAATCCAAGCTCAAGTCAGCTTCTTCAAGAGCTTTATCCAATAATCACAGAAAAAAATCGGAACCCAAGCTTAATGAGCAGTTTTGATGTGACAAAAAATTTATAAAGAGAAAGAAAAATCAAATCATGAGACTGTATGTAAGTTTTCTTCAGTTCTTTCTTATGTGCATATTAGCGTTCTAGTAATACATAAGAAATATTTGTGAGTGAGGGTAAATGTCCTTTGGAATGAGAACTTGCCCAAACAGTGCTGTTTGTAAACAGAATTCACTTAATTAATCTTTAGTGCTGAAAATGTTTCAAATTGCTTTTTGAGGCATTGCTAAATGATCTTGTGTAATTGGTTTCATGCTTTAAATCCCTATTGGTAGTTTCTTCATGATTTTCTTATAAAATATGAAACTCTTCAAAATTTAATGGTGAATTAATATTAATTTAATCAAATATTTTAATATTAAATGTATTAATATTTCATCTTCTATGTGGCTATACAGATTTTTTGAAAGCCTTTCCTGACAAACTACTACTACAGTTTTCTGGCATACTATTCTATTGCACAAAGTCTATTTAGAAATCCTTTTGCTCATGTGATTCCTGTGCAGTAGCCAGGTTGCCCAGGTTGTTGGTTATTTTTATTCGGTATCTACAGGGAATTCAGATGAGATGTAGGACACAGAGAAGCTAAAGAAAATTTACAAAGTCTGATGGAGCCTGTAGTTTCCTTGCGCCTGGCTAGAATACACTTAAAAAGAGCCCTGCAGGATTTTGCAGGTTAATTCTGTTTGCAGCAGGGTTTGACTTGTATCAAGCGTGGTGTGTTTAGGCACCTGAGGGCTGTCACTGACGAGGGGCTGTGTGGAGATGGACTGCCACCAATTGGGTCTAAATGAGCCAGTTGCACAGAGCTGATAAAACAAGAGATTTACTGAAGTAGACAGGCCTTGCTAAAACAAGCTCCTCTCTCCATTGGAACTCTGTCTGTCACTTTAATCAGTCATCTTCCCTGTGAGGCCCCTCAGTAGGTGAGGCTGGAGCAGTGCAGGAGATGCAGCTAAGGGATGGCGAGGAGGGGTGGCTGGCTAGCATGGGATGGCCTACCTGCTGCCCACGGGTCTCCTGTGGGCAGAGGCAGTGCCATGGCACAGCACTGGAAGTTTCTCACAGCCCATATATGGTCCAGCAGGTGAAGGCAGTGCTAAAGCAAGACTGTTTTTTTCCAGGTGATCCATACCTTCTCCTATGTTTTTAGTATGACATAATTCTTGCATCCTGACTGTGTTTTTTAGGTAGCTGGAACAGTCTCCTAAACAAGGAGCTCCAAACATTACAGGCCTGTGCTGCTTTAGAGGTTGTAGTCCCATATCTTGCTGGATTCTTTCTCTTCACCAAAAAAAAATAAAAAATGCAAAAACATTTGCTCAAGATAGCAAACTTGTGGTGGAGATGTTACATGTTGAACATTATTTGTGCCATCAGCCATAACTTAATCCCTGATGGCAGGGTGCTGCTACCTGACTTGGTGTCATGAACAATGTACCCTCTTTGCTTACAGGAAGGCAGATGAAATCAATGTTACTTTATTTAATTCTAAATAAATTTAATTTTATTTTTACAGGAATGTATAAGCTGCATTGCTCATTTCATTAAGATATCAAAGACCAAGACAGTAGCTGAAACAGAGGAAGAGAAATAAAAATGTAAACAGACATTTGACCCAAAGTCGCAAAACATAGCTGGCATTTGGTCATGGACACAGCACTCTGACTCTGCTTGGCTACTTAAGTGAGCCTCACAGAGCATGGGGTCCTCTTGTTTGCAGGAGCTCATGGGGACATATTGGTAAGTTACATCGAGGATATGCTGATGGGCAACATCTCCTTCCTCAAAGCTAACCCCTGGGATCATTTATGTAAAGAGGGAGTTAAATCAGGGAGTGGAGGAGGAGGCAGCGGCTGCAACAGGGCAGAAGTAAATAGTTAGAAGTAAACAGGAAATAGTTTACATCACTTCCTAGCAGCAGCTATGGCTGCTCCTGCTCTGAAGGACTGCTGTCAGTGCCCTCTCCTTGCACCTGGATGAGGCTGTAAAAACTTGGCCAGCAGTTTTGTGTTGTGTCCTGTTCTCCACTGAAGTTAGCATAGCTGTACAGCCTGGAACAAGAGAGCTCTTTGGAAATTCAGGTCTAGACAAGAGGGGGAAGGAGGAAATAGGCTGAACACTCAGTCCTGCCAGCATCATCTCTCCTTCTGGCCTTTTGCGTACAGCATGAACTTTCTGTTTATGCAAGGATTGGGATATGCTTGGCACTATTCTGTTCATTGTGAGACCCGACCATCTTGTTCTGTTCCCCTCCAGCGTAATAAGCTATGTTTTCTCTCTTGTTCTGTCAACAAGGCCAAGATAGGGCCAGAATGACTCATACGTTGTTCTCTTCACTTTGAATTTCTGCTATACCTTTTAGCCATGGAAAGGCTTCACTGGGTACTAAATACAGCTGCTGGTTTCTTCCACCACCTGAACAATGTTAGCAAGAAGCATGTGCCCATTGCCTCATTAGGTCTCTGGGATTTTAAGGAGTCTGGAGAGTGAGAGTAAAGGATGGGTTTGTTGGTTCAGATTTCACTGGCAATGAAAGCCGTGCTATAATTGCAGTTGAGGGAAAGTCCTTGAGTCTTGAACAAATGGCAGTCAGAATTGGTTTGTAGCAAGATATCTAAGCAGGTATAAATGATGAAAGGAAGGACAGAAATGCAAGGGAATGTCTGGGTAGGAGCTGGGACTTGTGCTTCTGAAACAACACAGAGCAGCAGTAGCTCAGGGAAGCAGTTTTGTTGGGGAAAGGATGGACAAGAAGTATGGCTGCCTATAGGGGTTCAGCTCAAGGTTTGTAGTAAGGAATATGCTGTGGGGATGAATAGGCCAGAACTTTAGGTCATGGTCTTCAAGAGCTGAGGCTATGGCCTCACTACAGTGTGTTTACCATTGTAACAAAATGAAATAGAAGGTCACATACAGTAGATTTCACTGAAACAATGGATGTTCTTTGAGAGCTACCAGTGTTACAGAACTGTCAGAGAGAATCTGAGCAAAGAGTGAGATGGACAGAGTTGATGTTTGGGTGTGAAGAAATCCAGTTTGCATAGGAGACTTGAAAATATCCTGGCTATACAAATACATGCGTACACACACACACACACATATATATTTACACTTAAGTTATTTGACATCAGAAAATTCTGTTTAGAGTTTCTAATAGAGATCATGTCATTTTAGACTCTGAGCTGATGGAAGGTCTGAGACAATTTATACAGATAACACTGTAGTTAATCCTCATTGAAGCTGGTGGATGAGATGGTGAAGATTACTACCTTGCAGAATGGTTAAGTGTTAAAGACAATTCTGCTGCTTTGGGGAAGCCCCAAGTGAAGTGGCAGCCACCTGAAAGGCCACTCAGCTATTGAGCTGTGCAGTGTCAGGCTTCACTGGGCTGAATGAAAACGTGGGAGATGGGAGAGCTGCTTTAGATACCTGCATCCGTGTTTGATGACTGAGAGAAAGGCCACAAGACTAGAAACAGGCAGAGTGGCTCTCATTGACTGTCTAGTAAAAGAGTGAGAAAAAGGCTAGTGATAGAAAGTTGGCTTAGAAGAGGCTCAGAACAACAAGGAAAGGAAATAAACAGGTTCTGTCTGCCTTCCGTGCTCAAAAACCAGGGCCACATCTGCTCTCGTGAAAAAACAGCTGCAGTAATGAAATACAGGTCTTAGGTTTCCTTTCAGCAGAATCAATATGCAACAGACCAGTGCTGGATAGCAGCTTTAGAGGAAATACTGGCTTAGAGTTGGTGTCAAATTGGGTAATGTGTTTATGTTTTTATCCTTATTGAGTTCAGCTTTTCCATCTCTATTATTTCTCTTCCCATATGGAGCTTTTGCTGTAAATATGTATCTGTATTCTATAATAAGATACTGAGGCAGCAATCAAAAAGTGAATATTGATGTAGTAAGGAATATTCAAATATTCAGAGTCAGATTTTCTTTGTCAAGTTTGGAAATTTCATTTTCCTCTTCTCTGTACTTTACTTTTAGAAATCAAATCTATAGGGATCAGAGACATAATGACAAATTGTGAAAATGCATGCAGAATAGCTTTGATCCTAGAAGCCCCCAAACTGCAGCAGACAGATGTACTTGCCAGAGCCAGAAGTTGTCTGTGGAATCATAGAAGCACCATAAAGTTAGCTAAAGCACTAATTAAGTATGGTCTTCTTAAAAGAAAAATTCATGCTTCATCTTGGCAAGGTGCCTGTAAGAAAAAGATAGATCTGTCACAGTCTTGCAGACTGCAGTAATTAAGGTTTAAAATCCTTCCTGGTCTAAACCAAGGACAGTTCAGACAGAGCTAACTGTTTAAACAAAGTCCCTTATGAACTGACATTGCTTTTTTATTTCAGACTGACATATTATAATTTTTTTCTATCCACTTCTATGCAAAGTGTACAAAAAAAAAGAATTTAGGAAATATTCATCAACACTTTCTATAGAAGCTGGGAAGCTGGAAAACAATTATGTGGAGTAGCTAGAACATTCCATGTCTAAGTAGTAGAGAAGGTAAAAAATTAAATTTTGTACCTCAGAGTAGTTAGGAAAAAAGGTTATCTGTCTGGAGGCTTTGTTCTTTTCTGTCTGTGAATATGTGGTTTCATCGATGTTAATTGGTTCCAAACATCTTCAGAAATTTTATTTCTGGATTTTTTGACTTGGCTTACACCCAAACCTGCAAGTTCTGGAGGATAGAGATCTCCATCAGCACTTCAGTGCTTCAGTCAAATTGCTTTAAGATTCTGATTAATGGGTAAATACAAAATGAAAGGTGAAGTTGGTTGCACGTGCCTCTGACTTAAATAGGATAAACACATTGTATTTGTGTGCAATTTCCTGGTATAGTTTTGGATAACGTGTTATCTTGTTAGATCTCTCAACACACACAATCTATTTTCCGTTCAGAAAAGTCAGTCTAGTTTTAAGGATGCAAGGTATTCAAGGGCCTGAGATCGTGAACCTTTTTATAGTGCCCTATTATTCTGTGTTATACTTCTGGTGTAATCCAATACTTGTCTCAGAGAAGTCTGCCCTCTGGCACAGTTGTTCCACTGTCATAAGAGTTTAGTTTTCTGTGATCTCAGTGGTATTTAACAATAAGGTCTGAACTGCATGTTTAGCAGAAGCTGTGGGAACATGGATGTCAAGTCCATTAATCACGGATAAAAAAAATAAAAATCTCCAGGCCGGACTGTCAGCCAAGGATTAGCTGTACCCCCACTGCAAAACCTATTCAAACAACCCACCGACTAGGTCAGCTTGTCCTTCTGCCTTGAGATTTTCTTTTAGCAGAAACTGGCAGTTACAACTATAATCCTTACAGTACTTGAGGCTGTGTATATATATGTGATTGGAAGACCATAGGCTACTCTTGTGTAGTATTTACTTCGCTGATGTCAGGCTGACATGATTGCATAAAATCGATATAAAACGGCATGTTCTGAGAAGCAGATGAATGCAAAAGTTGGAAGTGTTTCAGCAGCACTTTGATAGCAGCTTATGAGAACATTTCTGTAACTCAGCAATTCATTTTTTGATCTGACAATATTTGGAAGGCAAATATTAACTGTATATATTTGTTAAAAGATAAATAAGACCAAATAATTAGCATGTTCTCTAAATACAATCTCGTTATATACTGAAAAGGTTATTTTTTTCCGGTGATGATGTGACTTCATACAAACTTGTCTGAGAGGGTGCACACAAGGAAACTGAGCACATGCTATGGAAATTGTAACTGGTTTTACCACTTTGGTTTGTGTAACGAAATCAAGCAGTGTTTCTTCTGGTGATGGTGCTTGATGAATTATCTTTGTCTTTTGAGTGACGTTCTGCTGGTGATTTCTGGCAGGTGAGTTGGGGATTTTTTTTTTCTTTCCTCAAATCTGGTTAAAGAGGTCAGAAAGATGTCTCTCAATCCTCTCTTGTTATTTTCCTTTACTGCAGTGCTCAATCAATGTGGCTGTTCTGCATGGTTAACAACATAGCTCCAGAATCCAATTACTATGCAAAGTAATCTCAAATTATTTTGCAAACAAATTGCTTAGACTCTGTTGGATTTCCTGACTTCTGGAGTTATCTTGAATTCTCAGGATCATTTAGCCCCCTTCATTTTCATTTGCAGAATTATCTGTAATATGGAAATCCCTGTTAATTATTTTTCTAGCCACTACTGTCATCACTAGCCAAAATGGACAATTTAAATTTGTCTTATTAACAATTCTGATACATAGTCACTCTTTCACCATGGTGCTGTGATCTGTGTCTCTGGTACCTTCACTGGCTGTCTCACTTTAGGCTGCCTAGAAGGTCAGGGGGAAGGCAGAAATGAGTGGGATATTCTCACTCCAGTGTTAGAAGTAGTAACACGCTCTTGCTGGCTGGCATCTGCCTGGGCTTCCAGGGGCTTCTCAAGGTGCTTGCCTCAAACCATATGGTGTTAATTAGTTTATGTTCAGGCCTAGCAGATTCTGTCCCCTTCACCAGCTGCAAGCGTAGCTGGTGCCAGCTCCAACAAGCTCTGTGGGTATTTAATCTTGCTGGCTTGGAAACTGGCTTTGGACCAGGGGGCCAGGTAAGGGTTGCCCAAGTAGTAGCTCTCTGTAGCAGCTTCTGGATGTGTGCTGAGAAGCACTTTCACTCAGATTTGTCTTGAAACTAGAAAGTATTTTCAAGGTGTGCCTTTGATTTTGCCATTTGACTCATTGAGATTTATATTTAAAATTTAATTATATGTTTATTAAAAGGTTGAGGCATAATATGAAAAAGTAAAATGAGAATTGAAATTAAATGTCAAATTAGGCTGTGTTTTAGGGTCTGTGAAATTTGGTGCACCTAGAATATTGGTTTAAAAGATATAGAAGCCTTAACGTGCATTTCTGAAGCTTTTGAGAAAGGAAATAATTTTTCATTTTTCTTAGATAATGAATAATAGGCCAAGCAGAGCAAATTCTGAAACTTGATTTTTTTTTGAACAACTGTATGTGTAGTAAAATGATGACAATGGAACTTGTTTATTAAACTAATGCAGTGATTTTATCACTTCATTCTTGGTATCTTAGTACCTGATATTAGCCTGGTATGGTTGCCATGGTAACTGAACACACTGTTCCTTTCATTTGGCCTTAAGTTCAAGCCCTGCTGTTGCAGTAGAAATGCCAAGAACACCTTCACTTTTATTAAAAACAAAACTCAAATGCATGCAAAGAGAAAAATGGGCAAAAAGAGAGCACAATCTGACATTACGTTGTCAAACCAAGAAGGAGAAAAGCCTGTTTTCAACTAAAGGACCAAGACATGAACAACTGTTAGGATATGTATGTTCATATCATATCTGTATTTAAATTCAACTGCATTTGGATTTATTTGCAGCATGGCCATTTTATTTACTCTTTGCTGTGTAAGAGGCTCCTCTTTAAAATTTGCTCTTATTTGTTTTGAGAACCTGTTGGATCTGTTCTCGGGAGAGCAGTGTCGAACTGCTCAGTTCTGCATGCTGACCAACTGCCGCAGCAGAAAACGGTTGAAGATGTCAGGGAAGATTGAAATCGGGATGTGTCCAGGTGAGAGTTCCTGCTTGATAATGTTCTTGGACTTCTGTGTTGTTTCTATCAGACTTGGTCACCCTACATGACTTTGTGTTTCAATGACTTTTTTGAGGCTCTAACTCACATCAAAATGGAGTCCATTTGGTCTTGGATGGAGCCCTGAACATTGGGAAATTCTTGGATATTGTTGGAGGAGATGCTTTTTCCTGAGGCCAGCTGGTGGGGTGGCCTGGAAGTAGGTCTTGGGGTGGTGGAGTGGGATGGGGACATGAGTTGGGGGCAGAAGGACAGCAGACTGAAAATGAAGAAGGTTTTTCCCAGGGGTTCAGTGGGGACTGGGCAGATTTTGCTGCAAACTGGGGAATGACTAGAACCTGCTGGGCCTAAGGGCAAGCTGAGAGGCAGGGACAGAGTGGGCATGCTGGAGGAGGGATGGTTTGTAGACTTCTGATCAGCCTTGCAATTTCTCTTTCTGCAGAGCCCTATAGATACAGTTTACTGCCCAGAGCAGCAGTGGAGCTACCTTTGTGCTTGCTTTAAAGACATGAGTGCAGCCCCTGTTTCTGGCTCAGGGTGCTGTGTGCTTCTGTTCCGCTTTGCTCCTGTATGATGAGTTGCTCTTACAACAGCATACCGTTGTAAACAATCGTAGAATAATAGAGTAGTTTGGGTTGCAAGAGCCTTTAAAGCCCATCCAGTTCCAACTCCCCTGCCATGGGCAGGGACACCTCCCACCAGCCCAGGCTGCTCAAGTCCCCATCCAACCCGGCCTTGAAGGCTTCCAGGGAGGGGGCATCCACAGTTTCCCTGGGCAACCTATGCCAGTGCCTCACCACCCTCAGTGTGCAGAATTTCTTCCTAATGCCTAATCTAAATCTTCCCTCTTCCTTTGTCTTATCGTTCCAAGCCCTTGTAAAAAGTCCACCCTCATCTTTCCTGTAGTCCCTTCAGGTACTGGAAGGCCACTATAACGTCTCCCTGGAGCCTTCTCTTCTCCAGGCTGAACAATCCCAACTCATAGTAGAGATGCTCCAGCCCTCTGATGATCTCTGTAGCCCTCGCCTGGACCCATTACAAGAGTTCCATACCCTTCTTACGCTGGGGATTCCAGAAATGGATACAATACTGAAGATGGGGTTTCACAAGAGCAGAGTAGAGGGGGAGAATCACCTCCCTGAGCTTGGTTGGAGTTCTGGGCTGCAAGTGCACATTGCTGGCTCATGTTGAGATTCTCATCAATCGGTATCCCCAAGTCCTTCTCCGCAAGGTTGCTCTTAGATACGTCATCCCTCACCCAGTCAACATGGGTTGACCAAAAGCAGGTCCTGCCAGACCAATACAATCTCCTTATATGACAAGGTTACCTGTTTAATGGACGAGGGAAAGGCTGTGATTGTGGTGCACCTGAACTTCAGTAAAGCCTTTGACACCATTTCTCACAGTATCCTGCTGGAGAAACTGGCTGCCATTGGCGTGGACAGGCACAACCTCTGCTGGGTTAAAAACTGGCTGGAGGGCCGGGCCCGAAGTGTTGTGGTAAATGGAATTAAATCCAGTTGGAAACCAGTCACGAGTGGTGTTCCCCTCTAACATGAGACCAGGGCAGCAGAGTCACTCTCCTTTTGGGAGGGGACGGTTACAGAGTGCTGTGGCTCATTGCTTTTCAAATTTCAGTTTTTAAAGGTGGCTTTGTTCTGTCTTTAAATTAAGGCTATTGAGAAAGCTTGTTTCTTAAAACTGGAAGTGATTCTTTCTTTACAAAGACCAGATTACTAGTGACATAGCTGGCTATTCTTTCTTAGGGATTTCTACATTTTGCTATAGTAAGAAAAGCTGTGAAGCAAAATAAATTTTCAGGATATTGGAAATATGATATTGGAAAGCATGAAAGTTACCAGAAGGGGCAAGAGGAAGGATATCTGGGCACCAACTGAAGAACGACAAAGAATGGTGCTGCTAGTAGAAGGTGTAAAAGGGAGCAAGACAAAAGTTTGAGTACATAGGAAATGTGAAAATAATTAAAAAAAGAATTAAATTCTGCTACCAAATAAGAAAGAGAATAAATAATGTTTGTCAAGGAAAATTATGCTATGCTTAGTTGTGCTTCAATTTTTACTAGTTACAGGATGTTTAATGCAATAAATCAATGAGAAGGAGAGATTAGAAGGACCATCTCAAAGAATACTCTGAAAATCAGAGTGTGCTCAGATCAGTGGAGCTGAAAAACATATTCTGCTGAAGGAAGCAGCAAAGCTATTGCAGGGGACATTATGTACACTAAAGAAATATACAATGCAGTGGAAAAGGGAAAATGTATATGCCTTTCTGCCTCTGTCTTCAGTGCTGCTTTCATTTTATCATTTTTGTGACTTAAAGGAAGATGACCACTTCATAAACCCTCAGAGACCTAGACTGGTCTAGGTTTGAAATAAGTGACTGAAATATCAGTTTATAACCTCAAACTTTCTATTTGTCGTCCGTGACAATGACTTAAAACCCACCCTGAATCTAACAAACAAAACCCCCACAAACTCCCCTCTCCCCACTCCCACCCCCACCCTCCCTACCCTGCAACAACCTTAAAGCCTAAAATTTCAGACCTAAAAGTTCAGATCTTAATACAGGTGGTTATGCTGCCTGTACGCCCACAGAATGTGCTGTGCCAAGCCATGCAGCAGCTGCTCTGCTTTTTGTTTTTTATTGCTGCTGAACCTCAGCAGGGAGCATTTCTGAAATACTTGTGTCATTGTCCATGCTGCAGCACCAGCCATGCATCTGCACAGGCTGCCTGGTGTAATACTGCCCATGTCAGCAATATTTGGCCAAAGCGGGGTGGGTTGAGTTTCCTGTCCACCAGCACTCCCAAGTCCCTTTCCGCTTGACCGCTCTCCAGCCACTCTGCACCCAGTCTATAGCTCTGCATGGGGTTGTTGTGTCCGAAGTGCAGAACCCGGCACTTGGACTTAAACCTCATGCTATTGGAGTCAGCCCATCTCTCCAGCCTGTCAAGCTCCCTCTGTAGGGCCCTCCTGCCCTTCAGCAGATGGACGCTTCCTCCCAGCTTGACATCATCTGCGAACTTGCTAATGGTGGACTCGACCCCTCATCCAGATCATGAAGAAAGATATTAAACAGATAATAAATATATTATCTTGTGATATCTGATGACAATACTCCCTTCTAAAGAGCCTATGCAAGGAAATTAGAATATTGTCAAATTCTATGAGTGTAAAACAGATGTTTGTCAAGCTATATTTCATATTATTCATTTATTACTGTTAAAAGTAATGCAGATAATAGCATCTTATGCTAAGATGTCTTCAAATAAACTACACTGACGATACAGCCCTCTGTGTATTCTGAGCGACTCATGTGTGTTCTTTGAATTGCAAGTAATAGAAGAGCTGTACAAGAATTACATGAAATATTTAAGCATTACTTGCCTTGTTAAACAAGAGATGTAAATTCAGACTTCATTTTCAACTTGACTCTTTACAGGTGTATGTAGGAAGGGCATATCAAGTTCAGGCTTTGCTGTGAAATTAGGAAAACATTTATTTCAACACAACTTTAACTCTAATACTTTTCTTAGTCTAAAAAAAAATTAATTTTTGGATGCTGTGGTGCTTATTCTGGAGTGATCAGCAAATGCTTTGCTGAGTGACTCCGCTGATATGACTGTTACAAGGATAACTAGGCATACAGTTTATTTTCTTATTTTTTTTTTTTTTCTGAAAGTATGAGGTACTGTTAAAGCCTAGTGTTTTGGGGACAAGTTACAACATTACTGCATTAAGTAGTGGGGGTCAAAATTAGTCTAATTTTCATCTTCTTATCTTTCTGGAGCAGCCAGTGTGAGAGGCTGAGTATCTCTGTGAGTGGTATCACCTTCCTGCTGAAATCTTTAATGTTCTTAGGCTTTATTTGATTTTATTATTTTTTAAAGATCATAGGTCTATGTAGCAGGTCATATCCAAGGCTGTGCTAAAGTGGGTTACGGCTCAGGCTGAGGCAGAGTAGTGCCCTTACCCGTACTGAGGGCCCTATCCTGCTGCCCTAAATCTCCCCAGGCTGTATCATGGCCCATGCTTCCCCTGGCTTCAGGCTGCATCTGCTGGGAGACCTGGGATTGTTGGGTTGGATCAGCCCCTGAGTGTAAGCTAATCCTTGTTGTGCCCTTGAATTTCAGCAAGGAAGGGGAGAGTCTACAGGGGCAGGCACCTCTGCCTGTCCCCTAGAACATTGATTTGGTGCCTCTCTGTCCAGCCCACATGGGAGCACCACAACTGCAAGAGCCTTTTGAAAGGGGAGAAAGTAGGGATTTAATTGGGAAGGGTGATCCGTGCTGCAGCTCTTGATTATCAGTGACCATTGTGCTCCTATCTTAAAAATAACGAGTAATAGGATAGAGCTGTAGTGATGGTACCACAGCTGATAAGTAGCATATTGGACAGGAGTTTTTGAACTCTATTGTTCATGTTTTCTTTAAAATGTGCTTTATTAAGGAATATGTTGCAATTTTCTTTCAGCATTGAAGATCCTCTGAAATTCTAGAGAAGTCGCTGTAAGTTGCGCTGGGAACTTTAGTATAGCTGTTAAGTTGGTGGCAGCTGTCAGGGTAACAGTTTGGGAACTTTTATTGATGGAGTACAAACCTTGAAAGTGTTCTGCATGCACAGCTCAAAATATTAACTCTGCTCCTAGGAAAGTGTAGACAAGGATGGTGAAGTTGCCAGCTGTCCTTTTATTTCAATATTTATTTAGTTATTTATAAACTTATCCTATTGTCATCATACAGGTGTAGCAGTGGGTGGAATGGTGGCTCATTTTTAGCTGCTGATTGGTGTCAGGGCTGCATCTGGAGTTTTAAAATAGTCTGCCCGGTGCTGACGGAAAGATTTTTACCCATCACAACAATCTGACATACTTTTAAACGTGGCTTGTATTTTCTGTCATGTTACATCTGTGAGAATAGATCCTAGGTTATTATATCACAATTAGGTAGGTGTATCATGACCATTAGACTACCTTTTTGAGCTCCACCATGGATATAATGTGGAATTTTGCTCTTAAGACTAATAAAAATCAGTGCTTCCATTATTACCAACACCATTTGCATTCTCCGTGTGTCTCAAAAAGTCTCAAGATTAGAACTGTGTAATAAAAATCAGAGGTTAAATGTTTGGGGAAATGAGGAACATGCTAAAATAATAATAATATAATGGTAGAGGAGTTTAAAAGCCTCCTTTCTTAAGGAAATGAGGCTTGTATGATTGTACTGTTTCTGTGTCTTAATAACTTTTGAGGTTGCTGACTGACTTAGCAAAATTTGACAAGTGGAGGGAGATCTCAAAGGTGTCGAGTTTCTAGAAGTTTTGTAAGAATAAGCATCTGGAGAGCGAAGAGAGACATGTATTTGTACCCCAGCTGCGAGAAGAGCTGCAGAGTGAGCTCTGTTATATGATTAGAGCTGAGAGAAGTGGCAGAAAGAAGATCTATTAAGACTACACCTGGAAAAGTTTTCCCCCCAGTCTTACTGTCTTATTTCACGTCTCCAGGCCATATCCCAATCTGAGACAGGGGCAGGAGGGAAAGCAGGTTGTGTGGGGAAATGATGCCCTTTAAGGGCGAGAAGATGCTGTGAGCCAATACCAAATTCAACAACGTGGTGCTGAACTTCTGAGCATAGGTTTTGACTGATGTCTTGCCTATTGCATCGGTTTTAGTATGACTGAGGTTGTCTGACTCTCCTGGCTCATTCCCAGTGGGTCAGATTGGGTGGGGTTGGGAAAATACCTCTGTGATGGGAAGTTTTTTCATGGGACTCATTGTGCTCTAGTCCGCAGTGGTCTCTGTAGTGCTGCTGAAGGTGCTGTGGTGCAGGGCTGTGCTGCCCACCCCTGTCACTGCTTCGTCCCCAGGTGCTACTACCTGGAAGTGCCAGATTCAACTGCAGGGGCTGGCTGAGAAATTTCAGATTTTCACTTCTGTATGAAAAGCTGCCAGGTAGTTTATTATCCTTAATTTTCCTCTCTAGCTTGCTTTTATTAAAATAGGAATCATGAAATGACTACCACAGTGTATTTCATAAGTCTCAGCTCCTTAATAGATCCCTATGTAATTTTGATACACATCCTCTTGGGTCTAGCAACTATAAAACAACTGCTATTGCTTTCACTCTGGTAGATTTTCTGCAGAATCTGTTTCATAAAATGGCCCATTAAAGGTCTTCAAATATTTCCTCATTGTTGCAGGCTTCCAAGGTACCATCCTGAATGGCTTATTATATTTCTGCTCTTTCTTACACTCCTTAAAGAGTGTATTTTTTTTTTATTAGGTCTTGTTCCTCAAGGACAGGCTTGCTGTACTAGGCTTGTTACAATTTTAATAGACTCTCCTGTCACTTAGTCTTGTACATGGGCCATGGAACTTCAGGAATCTATGAGACTTAATGTTATTTAAAAGTGCCTCCTGCTTCTTCTCTAATTAATTGCAATCAGAAAGGCTAGTTGGTGGACACATGGTGTCACAGCTTCTGTGAAATACTGCCTGATGGCTATAAATATTGCCATATGTTCTCTGTGAAATATTGCCATAATCACTGGCAACAGGAACAGCTGATAGGAGATGAAGGATTTGTTCTCTACTGTTTTTTTTGGTTTTGCTTTCAAAATCTGTGAAGCACTTCCTAATCACCTTAGTGTTTTTTCAGTCCCTGCTACTTACAGTGAGTTTATTTTCTTCTAAAATGTTATTTAAGTAGATCTTATCTTTCATGTTACAGCTTCTAGTAGTTGTTTTGTATAACATGTCCATTTGCTAAAACCACTACTTAATCAAAATAGGCAGTTAAAGGGAGTTTTCTCCCCAAATTAAACACATAATTTTGTTATCTAAAGATAAGTATTTAAAAAATTAATAAGAACTCTCAAAAACTTGTCAGTCAATGAACTACTAGTTTTCATCTAATGAGTAAGTTTCTATACTTCACTGTAACATAGATAGAAAGACAATTTTGCAGCTTGGCTGTTTGCCAGCTCTTTTGATTGTGAAAATGTGAAAAGTCTTCCCAGGTGTGATACAAATTAACATTAGATTTTTTTTTTCTCAGCTATAAAAGGAGTGGCTGTTGCAGTTTATGATAACATCAAACAGTATTAGTACATAATTTATGCATACATTATACATACAGTATTTCCTCTGCTGATACAAATTCTTTTCACTATAGCAGTAGCCTAGGAAGAAATATCTTTTAGTAAAACAGTGTATTTCAGATTGTTTATCAGCATTTCCAAAAGGCTTTCCTTTATACATTTTGCCTCTGACATTGGTTTTAACGCTTTGGCCTCCATTATAAGGCCACCGTTCATTAAAAGCAGCAATTCTTCAATTACTTCAACACAGCTAGAAGCTTCAAAAAACTACTGCCACAGTAAGGGTGATTCAATAAGAGAAAGGCAGTGCACCAAGCGTTTAAAGCGTTTTTGTGTCTCTGGTTAGAAGCATAGGGCTCTGATGGAGGTAACCAAACAGGATTGATTCTGCTCCTTTTATTAGAATTGGGGTTTCTTTTTTTAAGCACTGCTTTTGTGTCTCAAGTTACTAATTCTAATAGGCTACTTGCTAGCTCTGAGAAAAATTCAGTTTTATTAAAACAACAAATGGTTTTATGTGCCCCTCTATACTTTGGGAGTTGTGGGCTATTGAAGCAAGTTCTGTCTTACAAGCACAGCTCAGGCTATTAAACTGTACACAGGTGATTGATCTCTTTAATAAAACCCTGTTCTTTAGTAAGGAAAGAGTGATAAAAATAAACAAATGTACTTGTTTGTCCAGTGCTTTGGAGATTATGGTAACATAAGGACATCAAGAATGCCGTTTTAATGAATAAGGTAGATGAAACACATCAATTTGGACTTCATTTTAAGCAAGTCTGGAAACCAATGTGCTTTAAGTTAATTTGATTCATGCTTTTCATGCGTTTGTAACACCACGTGTATTTTAACAGAAAAGGTTTCGTATTAAGTAAAGAAAAGATCTGGTGGGTAGAAGATTCTGTCACTTTCTGCATGATGATTGAGGATGTAAGGAACAATGACTTTGTGAATCCGCTCTCCTGCAGCTTGTTCTGGCTCTGGCCCCTGCTGTGTTTCGAAGGACATGTCATGAGCACACCTAGGGGGGATTGGCTGTGGAGCTGTGTGGTGTGAGAGGTAGCTGAAGAGCTGCACTGAAAATACAGGGCTATACAGACCGCTACAGTCCTAATGCCAATAATTCTGTGCCATGCATATATCACATCTGATCGTTCATTCATACTGATGTTTTTTTCAGGAATAACTCTGCTGATGTCAATAGTTACACTGTTCTTTTTTTTTTTTTTTTTTTTTTTTAACAAGACAAGTGAAAGGAAAGAATCAAGCCCTCATCCCTCATTTCTTTTGCTATCCACTAAAAAGCATTCTTTCCATGGCAACCCCTGTTTCCATGGTACATGCTGTATTGCCCTTCAGAGAAGCTTTATTAAAAAAAACATATACACACACATGCTGTCATGTGAACGTGGTGACGTTTTATAGCACTCTAAAGGAAAACTACAGTAAAATAGCTTCTTTTTCTTGTTTTAAGTTATAGTGCTCTTTTGTTATACACTGTGATGAAGGATTATTGCTGCCACTGCTTGGCAGGGTCATGGGAATGCAATAAAATATTGTTCTTTCTATTATTGTTAGAAGGATATTCTTCAAACTGCTGTATATACCAGTATTAAGATCATTGTTTTATAAAGTCTCTTTGGGTGTAAGTTGGCATGCAAAGTAATCAAACTCCTTTTACAACTTAAAAAATAATTATATAATAAAGGTTTTCTACTCTTAGGTTCAGCATGAGGAATAATAGAGATGTTAGCAAACTCAAAGGCTTATCTTCCATTCTAGAAAGGAAAAGTGAACCCACAGAAATTTGCAGATTCTTCTACATAATGACACCTATTAGAAGATACTTTTACTGTTTAAAATTAGCCAAATTTATAAAAGCAAGACACTGCACCTTTTCATTTTTCTTCATAAAGATGCAGCTGTGAAACTATTGAAAGTTATGCCACTACTTTTACCTTGATAATGTTCATTATAATCACCCTTTTAGATTCTGCTGCCTTCTGTCATTATGAGCTATAAATGTCTGAAACACAGTATAAGTCTTTATCCAGATAGGCTAATGCGTCTTGGAAGTATATGTTTAGGTGACACATACAGCAAACTTCTGTATCAAAACTTCTTTTAGTGTTGGAGAGCTGCTTCACATGCTGTAGTTCTTTAAGATTGCAGTGTTATAAGACTCTGCGGCTATGTTTGTTGGATATGTTTAGTATCTGCTTTTCAACAAATCTGTTCCAAACCTTGAGTAGGTCTGTGGAAAGTGGACTAAACCTAAAAGCATACCTATTTTGAAACAAGATTGCTGCTTTGTGTCAGAAATTGTTCCTTTCAAAGATAACTCTTGAAGAAACCCTTGCAAGAAAATCGGTGTCTTTTACACAAAAGGAAATTTGTTTGTGGTCTGAGCTTGCAAAAGTAGGGTAGTCCTTTTTCAGATACCTGCCCTTGTGCTTATTCCCCTCACTTGGTCACTGAAGTTACAATTAGGGAAGTAATATTTGTGTTGCTATGGGGGAAAAAAGAATCAAAAATCTTGGAGAAGTTCTCAACAACTCACCATGTGGGCAAAGGAATGCAGCTAGTAATACTTCTAATGATGAGACTGGGAAGGTTTAAGTAAGATGATGAAATGTCAGGAGCTTATTTTGAGCACCTACATGTTACTTTAGTTTATTAGTCAGTAGCTTGAGCATTTGCACAAAGATTAGAGGCTTCTGTTTTACTTTCAAATATGATGATTGTCCTTTCATGAGGAACGGTGTCTCTTCGCAGAGGTTTCATTATTGGCTCTTGGTGAGAATTGTGCTTTACTTTAAAATTAAATTATTTTTTTTTATGCAACAAAAAGAGCCAATTTAATGAACAGTTTATTCCTTTTTACTTTACATATTTAAAGCTCTGGATCAGAGTTTGTGAAAATTCTGGTGAAACAAGGAAGAATTAAGGCAAGATTTTTATTTTTTTTATAAGTCACCGAGTATATCTGTATCTGTACTCCTTGCAGTATGACTCTGCAGTGGCATGGTGTGCAGATGAGCCATGGAAGTATCTGATAATGCCCTTAACCATAATGTTATGTTAAATTATACTTTTGGTTTTGCAAAATATAGCTGACTGTCCTAACTGGTCAAAGGAGAGTAGGTCATACTAATAGTCTGGTGATGTTGAAGTCAGATTCATAGCAAGCAATGCTTCTGCCCAGTTCCTCAAAGGGGAAAAATTACTTTGCTTTGCTTTTTTTTTTTTTTCTTAGTGTTGTACCATTGTCTCTTGTGAATAAAGTATTTGCTTGCTGCATGCCATTCCAGGATGGATCTACTGGCACCAAAGCAATGTGCTAATGTCGATAACCACAGGGGCACTGCTGAGGCGACTGGTGAAGAGCTGTCGAGCAGCAGCCAGGGAGCTGGAAGGCTGCTGTACCTTGTGTTACTCGGGATCTTGCTGTAACAGAGTGCAGCATGATTCGGATAGCTTAATAAAATTGCACAACTCCATTATGGCTGCTTCTTTCCAGAGGCCTGTGCGGGTCAGTAAGTAGATCTCCTGGCTTAGGCACACAGACCCGCTCCCTGCCTCAGGGTGGCTGGCCTCCCACAAAACACTCAAATGCCACGACGAGGCCATTGCTTGCTCGCTGCTCTCTGGGGACCCTCTGTGCCCGCAGGGGGATGGAGAGCCTGAGAAAGTCTGGTCCTGCCTCTGAAGCCCGGGACAACCCTGCTGCAGAGGGCTGTGGCCAGCTCCAGACCTGTGTTAGATGGCCAAGGTGTGCTCGCCACATTTACACAGACCCCAGGGACCCTCTCCTGCTCTGGCTCCCCACCGAGACAAGTAGACACAGAATTCTTTAAGATTGTAACCAAATCCCTGTACAGTGTAATTAATGTGAGAAGCACTATTCAAGCAGATCATTACGAGCACTGTACATGCGTGCGGGTGGGTGTGTCGTCCAGCTGAGTAGGCATGAGGGCTGCCCAGGGTTTCTGTCCTGCTCTATGCTGGGCCCGCTGGCAGCAAACGTCCATGTGGTGGCTGGGGACTGTGAACAGGGAAGCAGCCTCTCTTGCTTCAGTGACAGCATGATTTGCATGAGCAACACATAGTAATAGTGCCTTAAAAACAACTGAAAATATGTTTTGTGTTGGATGTTGATAACTAAATGCTTATCCTACATATAGGAATTCAAGTAATTGGAAATCCTTATAGCCTGGATCCAGTTGAGACTGCTGGAGGATACCTTGATATTGAAGGTTAAAATCAATAGAGTGTGTTTTGGTTATTTTTCATATGTCTGTTGTACGTTTAATATAGTATATTTGTATTGTAGGTTCTCATTCCTGTAAATCTGAGGTCTATCTTTCTTGAATGAATAAGGAGATAAGCAATTGAATTTGAAAGATACTTTATGCAACAGAAAAGCAATTTGGTGTCTGATTATCAAAGGGCAAGAAGTAAACTAGCAATTGAATGTTCAATATTTATAACCCTCATGTCGCCAGTCTGCCCTGTGTGTCTAAGGAGCTCTCATTTTAGTCATGTTTCCAGGGCCCTGCATTCAACTGTGTGGCCATTCCCCAGCTGAGCAAGTGCTGTGGTGTCAGGGTGGCTCTTGGGATCCTGGAAATGTTTTAGGATGTGCTTGCCAGTATTAGTGTTTCCTACTTCATTTCTGCTGTAAAATCATTAGGAGCAACAGAGGGGGACATCTGGACCTGCCATGCCTCTGGAAGCAGAGCGCCATGGTTCAGGCTACTGCCAAGCACCTGGTGGTCATCTCCTTGTTTCAAAGTCTCTTGGGTCCACTGTGGTGGCTTTCTTCTGCTGGAGGCTCCTTTAGTTGTGTGGTGCTGGGATGGGAGCAGAGGAATCATCAGTTATTACTGTTATTTATATGGCATTGTAGACCTGTGTGGAAAGTCACTGGTAGAGAGTGAAAATGAATGTGTTTGGATTTGGCACAGAAGATGTATTTATGCCTGTAGCATTGCAGTGCTTTTGACTTCATAGTTTTGGGAGATGTGTGTTAATTAAAGTACTACTCATTGCTTTTTTAAATCATCTGTCAGTAAGAATGACATGTAAATGAAAATTTTTTTTTGCAAGTCAAAACTGCCCAGCTATACTAACATATTAATTTCCTGAAGTCTGTTGCCTCAATCACACTTCAAATTTCTGTTTGAAGGTAAAGAAGAAATATGGAAAAATATTTTTATTTCTGTAGTGATGATCAGTGTTCAGTTAGAGCTGACAAACATGGAAATCACACTTTTTGTACAGCCACTTTAATAGTAGTCTAAGCACAAGTTTGTCTTATTCCAGGCTGTTGAGTTCAGTCTAATTTTTATCTTTGAAAGAAGTGGTTAATTTGATTCTAGTTTCTTTTTGTAAGAGAAATAACAGACTGTTTTATATTTCCTTCTCAAATCCCTGATATGTTTCAGCAAAATACAGAGAAAATGTAAAAATTAAACTCCTAGAAATAAATCTCAGTGCATAAGAGCAAATTTGAAATTGAGATCCACAGAGTCAATAGAAGCTGTGCACATTGCACTTCAAGTAAATGCACATAAGAGAGTTCTGTGACAGGTTCAGTTTGATGGTTCTGTGTATTTCATTATGTTATTATTGCTACTTTCTGATGATCTTATTTTTCTAATGGATACTATAAAAATACAAGTACACTAACACGTGCCAAATATGCTGGCTGTTATAACCAATTTCTGCATCTAGTTATGAATACTATTTCACAGGTGCTGTTAATATGCGAAGGTACTAGGAACTGGAGTTGTGCTAGAGGGCTCTTAGGATGAGTCTGCAGTGAACTATAAGAGCTGTAAGGTGTGAACTGTAGTGCTGAAGCAGGTGGGAGAGAGAGATGCAGGCTCCTGTTTGCTGAGCAGTGTTTGCTAGCACCACCTCAGCTTACAGCTCTGAACTGGTTAATAGGGCACATTTCCTCCATGCTCTATGGCAAAGGGTTTGGGTATTTTTCAAAGAAAATGAATGCACTTTGCTTATCCTTTGTCAATGGTAGTTACAAATCGAACTACAATTTCATGTAATAGCTATAAACCATTACTCTAATGGTTTGACAAATACCTGTGAGGATAGACTGTGATATTTCATCTGAGAAAGCACTGAATATTAAATAAATGTAACCTCCCATTGGGTCCTATTTTAGCCTCCTACTGATTTTGGAAGGTAAATTTGAGAGCTGAAAGCATTTTATATTAAATGTTAGAGAAGAGGTTCAGTACGACCTAGACAGCAGATTAGCAATTTGTGCTCATAATAACAGTCCTTCCCTCTTCCCATTATCACTTCAAACACGTCAATACGAAGTGTGGAATTTAACGTGAGTCAGGTGTACATTCCGTTTGTACTGATCATCTAATAGGTACGGTGTAGACAATAGTGGTATTTTTTTTATCTTAGGTTCTTTTTTTCAGTACATCTGATAACATGTAGGACTGAGAATAGGGATTTCTCTATTAAGTCAGTAAGCTGAAGTTTTCAATCTAGTCCTTAAGCCCAGTACCTCAGAACTATGACCTATTTTGCTTTAGAAGTTAGAAATAATGTAGTTGTTTAAAATGTTTAACTTAGGACTATTAATGTAAGCAGAGCAGGGGATGACTGCTCAGTCTAAAGGAAGTTTTTCCTATAAATCTTTCTTTCAATGGAAAAATTCTTGTGGCTTTAGTTGATCTCATCTAAGGGGAGTGGGATAATGCCAGTGTGAAATATTTTTGCTGAACATAGATTAATTTTTTAAAAAATGCTAGCGATATAGCATGGAAATACTTGTATGCGTGTGGAGAGAGATGTTAGAATAATTCTAGATCATTTTAGTAACAGTAATAGCAAAACAGCTATTGAAATGTCAAGCTCTTTAATTATAAGCGGGAAAAGAGAAAAACATTAGAAGCTGCCTTTAATGTCTGTTTTCATTTTATATTTTTACATTTTGACAAGAGAAAGCTATTTTGAAAGGATTTGATTATTCAGATTGTAATTATTTTAGCAGACATCCAATGAAAAGGCAATTTGTCTTTATAAACAAATGATGGATATCAATTATGTCACACAGAATGATTTAAAAAAGTCTTTCAGATATTCAGGTGCCTTTCTTGCAGTCAGAGTTCAATAAGCAGTGAAATGAACCGAGAAACCAAACTGATAAGCAACTCTTTCCCACTTAAACAGAATTGCTACTGTCAAAGTACTTGTTCATTTGCTAAAACCTTTGTTTCTAGTTTCTCTTCTGATCCATTGCAACACCTTGCTCACACCAATAACAACTCATATAAGTTGATTTTTAAAATACTTTGACAGAAACAAATGGACCTAACAGACAGATTACCCATGTCTCTGGGTGAGGGATGCATAGTTGTAGAGAAGCACGAACAGTTTCTCCCTGTTGAACTATCCTGGATCAAGCAAGTAGCCAGCTTGTTCTGCAGATGGATCAGCAGTTAGAAAAACATAGTTCCAGTGACCAGGTGTTTTTAGTGGGTTTTTTTTCTTGAGCTGAACCAGAAGTGAATCTTTTGTAAGGAGAGAAAGCAATAATGAGTCATTCACAGATGTCTCAAATGCAATTAAAAGCAAAATGTTTTCCTACTGTAGCAATATTAACATAGAATTAAGAGTGAAGGCCATCAACCCAGTTGAATGCCATTAGAAAGAGGAAAATCTCCACCTTTTCTTTTTTTTTTTTGCATAAGTACTTAGCAGTTGCAACCATGATGGGCTAAAAGCTTTCTTGCAGCCATAATATCCTGATCTCAGCAAGGAGTGCATAATTTGACAGATGGATGTTGCTAAGGAAGGAGTGCAGAATGCAGACAGGGTTGTGCTGATGTAGTGATGAATATTAGTTAAAATTAAATAGTGTGATCAGGATTTGTTTAATATACTCTAAACTTACCCATTTGATGGCTGTTTCCCTTTGTTCTTCTGGGTCTTTTCATTTCAATTTCCCCTTTTCACCAGTAAGTGATATAGTCTCATACAGCTGCTCTGTGTGCATCTTCCAGTTAGCTACAAACAAAGCAGTGGGACTCCAGCAAGGCTGCAGATGAAGCCGCCACAGATATGGTAAAGGAGTCCCACCTCCGCTGTGGCAGCAGACCCTGCACTACTGAGTATGTGGCCTCACCAGTGCCAAGTACAGGGGCACAATCACTTCCCTGGTCCTGCTGGCCACACAGTTTCTGATACAAGCCAGAATGCTGTTGGCCTTTTTGGCCATCAGGGCACACTGCTGGTTCATATTCAGTCAGCTATTGACCAACACCCCCATGACCTTTTCTGCTGGGTAACAAGCAGTGTGAAGAAATGGAAGAAAGACTTAACAAGTGCTGCCCCACTGGCTTTAAGGCCTAAAATATAAGATGAGGGAATCGGACTGTTTGGTGTGAATTGATAACCTTGAAAAAACAGGCCTGGTGGAAGGAGGATAATCAATGCTGTGAAGCTGTATCAGCTTTATGGGAAAGATGAGAGGGGCATGCATTGAAGGGAGCAGATCTGTGCTTGAAGTGTTTTATGTAGTACAACAGCATAAAAATACTATGGGAGAAAGGCAAGTCTGTGGAACCTCTGTGCGCAGAAATCCTGTGCTCTAATGAAAACATAGTGTTAAGATTGTGTTACCAGCCCCCTGCTCAGACCTGAAATAGTGCTCAGGAAATGTGAAATGAGTAGAGAATCTGCAAATTCAGGACAGGCAGTAACAGTGGGAGGTTTCAACATGTGCCCTGTATAGACTGGATTGGTGCATCATCCGGGTGAGAGACAGAGAGGGTGCATCCAGATGTGCAAAGAGCCTGCTTCCCAGAACACCCGGTGCATCCAGAAAGGTGCTATTCTGGACATGGTCTGGAGTTGTACACTGGAGTTGCTTGGCAGTTAGTGACCACCATAAGATAAGGTTGAACTCTATAGCTGAAGAGAGCAGGATAAATACATGCAGCATGTGATTGTTTGATTTCAAGTAGAAGGTCTGCAGAACAATAAGGCAGTTGGGCAACAAACCCAGAAAGCTTATGATCATCCTGCAGGCTATTAAAAAGTACTGTTATTACAATGAAGTTATTTAAAATCCCCAAACTATGTCTCACGATAAAAACAGAAAACAAATAATCCCTGGGAATCTAACCTACCTGATAGAAACATCAGGGGAGGGTACTGTTGCAAAATGGCTAGTTGCTGGGAAATGGAAAGGCTGCTTGAATAAGCAGATGAGGAAAGTCCTTAAAACATGGCAGGTCAAACACAGACAGGATATTAAAAAAAATCTCATAAAGAATTAGAAAGGTGCCTTACAAAGGATGCTCAAGCTGTTGGCAAGAAGTTCCCAAGTACATCGAGCCTATGAAATCAGTGGGACCACTTGAGAACAGCAATGTAACGAGGGTCACTCACACAAAAGGCTAGGGCAGAGATGCTCAGTGAATTCTCTGTTGGTCTTTAATGCTGAAAATACAGAGGGTATCTTTCACATAATTAGTTGTGTATGCGGTGTTTGGGGTTTTTTTTGCAGCAGGTAGGTCAGAGGGGTTAAATCAGTTTGAAGTGACCATCCAGGAGCTGTGCTGCTGTTGCCCTTCTAGTACCTTGCCAGGGGTTGTAAGTCAGGTAACTGGTGGCTTGTCAGTGTGAGTCCTGTCCATAAAAAAGGCTCTAGAGGGGAACCTGGGAGATACAGATCAGTGTGTCTAAATTCCATCCTTGAAGAGATGGTGATATACTTTTTAAAGAATAATACTATTTAATGCATGGTTAAATAAAAGTGCAAGGTCCTGCAACCGGGTCAGGGCAACCCCTGGTATCAACATAGGTTGAGGCATGAGGGGTTTTAGAGCAGCCCCTGCCAAGAAGGACTTGGAGGTACCAGTGGGTAAAAAATCAGATGTGAGTTGGCAATATGTGCTCACAGTTCAGAAAGCCAACCATATCCTGGGCTTCATCAAAAGAAGCACTGCCAGCAGGTCAAGGGAGGTGATTCTGCCCCTCTACTCTCCTCTGGTGAGACCCTACCTGGAGCACTGTATCCAGCTCTGGAGCCATCAGCACAGAAAAGACATGGGCCTATTGGAGCAGGTCCAGAGAAGGGCCATGAAGATGATCAGAAGGATAGAATATCTCTTCTATGAGGAAAGCTGAGAGTTGGGGTCATTCAGCCTTGAGAAGATAAGGCTCTAAAGAGACCTTGTAGCAGCCTTTCAATACTTAAAGGGGCTTATGAGAAAGACGGGAGCAGACTTTCAGCAGGGCCTGTAGCAACGGGACAAGGGCTAATGGCTTTCATCTAAAAGAGGGTAGATTCTGACTAGGTATAACGAAGAATCATTTTTACAGTGATGGTGGTGAAACACTGGAACAGGTTGCCCAGAGAGGTGATAGAAGCCCCATCCCAGGAAGCATTCAATGTCAAGTTGGATGGGGCTCTGAGCAACCTGATCCAGTTGAAGATGACTCTGCTCATTGCAAGAGGGTTGGACTAGATGACCTTTGAAGGTCCCTTCCAGCCTAACCCATTCTATGATTCTGTGATCTGTTGGGAAAAATCTAGTACCGCTGTGGAGAAGGCAAGTTATACCCCAAAGCCCTGCTGCAAGGGTATTGTAGATGTGTGGATAAAGGAGATACGTGCACATAGCTTAGTGCATTGTCAAAAAATCTCTGAAAGAGTTCCATTCCAAAGGTTATGAGAGACTTTAAGTTAGCACAGCATAAGAGGATAGTAGAAAAGCTGAACGTAGAACTGTTAGCACCAAATCTTGCAGTACGGGAAGAAAGGGGCTCTTGATGAAAGTAGGAGACTGACTCTTAAAAGCAGGAGAAAGCAAGGGTTGCTTTGTAAAGCAATGAACTTCTTGATCTTGCTGTTGGAGAAGGTTATAGAGGCAGGCAGTTTCAAAGACAGTTTGTGTAGATTCTTGGACAATGTGTCCATAAATAGAAACTAAAGGACTGGGCAGGAATGTGTTTATGGCCATCACTAATACAGCATTTGTGTCTTTTGGGGGAGCATTTGGGGCTAACACCTGCTCTCAGAGACTGAGTGCTGGACCTGCTGCACCTCTGATTTGACCCACTAGAGCATTTTAGATGTTTATTTATCAAGGTACTATTGGTTACCGCTCTGTCAGCTGAGCTGAGTGCATGTTTCTGTATTGCACAAGGTGAAGAATTTGTAATTTTAGCCTTTTCTAGTATAACTTAGCCAGCTCAGACTGCGGGCTGAGTAAAGCTGAATTATCCAGCTTTTGCTGTAGGCTGAGAATGTGCTCTCAGTCATCAGGGCTCAGCTGATGCACTGTCACTTAGTGGCTTTGATCATATGTTTGAATTTGAGTATTTGGTCATCACTGTTGCTAGGGAAGGTCTTCCTGTTGCAGAGCAACATGTTTTCATACTTATTGAGCTATTTGACTGGGCTATCAATGGTCATGAGAAGCAAGCAAGGAACAGCTCTTTTCCTAATGTTTTTAGTAGTTACCCAGAATTTTGTTTCCCAAACACAATACTATTTGAAAACTTTATGCAAGGAAGTGATTTGCTGTAGTTTCCTTTTACTTGGCTTTTGTTGCTTTCTGAGCATCACCTGAATTGAGAACACAATTGGTCTCATGACTTGCAAGCATCTGTCCTTTATATATGATCCTTCTGCTTGTGAAGTACAGTTCCTTCATAATACTACTGAAGCCTTGGTTAACTTTATTTGATTTGCTTTCAGTCAACACAGTTGAGGACTATTCTTGTGCTCAAATTCCTCCATTCCATGTTAACTTGCTGTCTTGCAGGAACATAAAAAATCTGCTTCTTTGAACTTCCTTTTTTCTGTACCACGGAGACACTCTGTGTAACACTCCCTGGATGGTGGAGCCCTAGCATGGCAGAAACTGCCCATACCAAGGATGTCCACAGAAGATTTTAATTGCAAACACCACAGTGCCATTATCACTATTTCTTTGTGAGATTTTTGAAGTTCAGGATGGAGGCAGAGTATCTGGTTCCTGAGTTGAAAGGACCATGTTTGTTGAAACACAAAATGGGAATGGGAATATCAAAGTAGGTCTCTAGTTTGTCCTCTGTGCGTATGTTAATCAACTAGCAAACAGGGAAACAAAATGCAAATTTGTGCTACTGTACCTGCAAACTTAAGAGAGAAGTACATTTCCTGCTGGTTTCTTCCTAGAAAGATTTCTCGAGCGCCAGGGTGTCTTAAAAAAATAATCTTTATTGTAGTTAATTTTATCTACTTTTCAGAAATCAAGTTGTTGCAAATGAAAGTAGCTATTTGTGTTTTTTCATTAGAACTGTGGTGCATAGAGTGCATAAACCTAGTTGCAGAAATATTGCTACAAACCCCCCATTAAATATTGACCACAAACATATTAGTTTATAGCTAGAATGAATGCTTTTCATTCACTTCTTTTGTTGAAGTAGTTTTCTGCCCTTTTTTCCGTAGGCAGTGATGTGGTTGGTTTATAGCATTGTGTGGGGGTCCCCAAACCATCTGATCGAGCAAATAGTTAAAGCAAAATTTATATTCACTAGTTATGAGATCAACACAGAGAGTGCCGTTTGTTTTATTAATGTGAGTATCTGTAAATCTCCCAGGCAAATCACCAATAAAACATCAATAATCTTCCCCAGCTATTAGAATAGACTTTTCCTCTGGAAAAATAAATATAAATAGATTTTTTTTTTCAGAGCCTGGGTCTGGTTGATCTTCTTGGTTTTGAAATGTGAGGTTACTAGGGAACTACAGGCCTGTCAGGGAAGGTCATGGAGCAGATCACCTTGAGTGCTATCATACAACACACACAAGACAATGAGGTGATCAGGCCCAGTCAACATGGGTTTATGAAAGGCAGGTCCTGCCAAACTAACCTGATCTCCTTTTATGACAAGGTTTGCTGCTTAGTGGATGAGGGGAAGGCTGTGGATATAGCACATGTGGACTTCAGTAAAGCCTTTGACACTGTTTCTCACAGTACTCTGAGAAACTGGCTGTCACTGGCCTGGACAGGCACATCCTCTGTTGGGTAAAGAACTGGCTGGGTGGTGGGGCCCGAAGAGTCATGGCAAATGGAGTTAAATCCAGTCGGAGGCTGGTCACAAGTGGTGTTCTCCGGGGCTTAGTGTTGGGTTCAGTCCTGTTCAATATCTTTATTGATGATCAGGATGAGGGGACTGAGTGTACTCTTAGTAAATTTCTGGATGGCACTAAGCTGAGTGCAAGTGTGGATCTGCTTGAAGGAAGGGAGGTTCTGCAGAGAGTTCTGGACAGGCTGGATCGATGGGCTGAGACCAACGGGATGAGGTTCAACAAGGCCAAGTGCCAGGTCCTGCACTTGGGACACCACAACCCTGTGCAATGATACAGGCTTGGGGAAGAGTGGCTGGAGAGCTGCCTGGCAGAGAAGGACCTGGGGGTGTTGATTGACAGCAGCTGAACATGAGCCAGCAGTGTGCTCAGGTGGCCAAGAGGGCCAGTGGCATCTTGGCCTGTATCAGACGCACCGTGGCCAGCAGGAGCAGGGAGGTGGTTGTGCCCCTGTGCTCAGCACTGGTGAGGTCACACCTCGAGTGCTGGGTTCAGTTTTGGGCCCCTCACTACAAGAAGGACATTGAGGGGCTGGAGCGTGTGCAGAGAAGGGCAACGAGGCTGCTGAGGGGGCTGGAGTGGCAGGGTGATGTGTATGATTGTTGCATTGCCAGCAGACCTGTCTGGTAGCTTTGAGGCTCTTTGCAAGACACTCTGTAGAACAGAGTAAACACAGAATGTTAAGAGTTAGCACAGCCATTTTCCTCTCTTTTTTTTTTTTTTCCCAGAAAATAATGAATATCTGTGTATTCAGAAATTAGTCTCTTAATGATTGTCTTCATCAATTAAACTTATTGGTCCGAAAAGTGTTTTAAATTGGTTTGATGTTTTATCTAAACACACAAAAAAGGAAAGAGGAAAAAGGGAAAAAGTAATTTGTCTAATTTTCTTTCATGACTATTTTCATGCGCATCTATAGTGTGATAAGTATAACAAGTCCTTGTTTCTCTGCACGTAGTATAGCATGAGCAGGCCTGTTCCAGCTGTGCAGGAAAGACTTTTGGGATAATTTTAGGGAAATTTAATTATTCCTTCAGCTAGAAACTTTTGGATGTTTCTCAGTCAAGAGAAGCATGCACACATCTTGTGTACAATTACAATCAATTTTTAATTGCTGAGTTTATTAAATTAGAGATCTATGTGAGCTGAAGGTAAAGTACTATATTATATGTATTTAGTACCCATATGGGTTATTTGGACTTCATTATTTACTTGCCAGAATTTATCTTTCTTTTAGAGTTATTGGGTAATTTTCATCTTTTTTCCTCACTTCTTCTCTTTCCTTTTTCCTATTTTGTTACGCAATCCAGTCACAAAGATGATTTGGGTAGAGATAAGGGAAGGATGTAGGGGTGGCTGCTTCTCATGCTTGGTTAGCTGTGTCACTGAATTTGGAGACAGGCAAAAACACCAGCCTTGGTGACTGAAGTTTATCCAGTTCGTGACTTTTGCTCCATCAACCACTGCCAACTTTGTTTGTTGTCTTGTGCACTGGATTGTAAAGTTACTTGTAGGACAAGTGTGACTAAAGTTGCTGGAGGTATTTGTAGGCCAAAGCGAAACGTCAAGATTATTATGTGGAGACGTGTTTGGTAAATGTTAGATCCATTGCTTCATCTGTGGAAGCTTACTGATTCATCATGTGCCTTTTTCTCATCTTTTGCTTTATGCTATGTCACCACTTTAAGCTGTCTATTCCTTCCCACACAGGAAGGTGCTGGGAGATTCTGTTCTGATGTTAAAAAATACATTTTTCTGAGCACCATTACTACTCTTTGGGATTTCTCACATAACCCTGTTTAAATCTGAATTAATAATTTAGTTACTCGAGTCTTTGCTTCCACAATTTTTCCCTGGTCCCTACTCTTACTGTCATCTACTTGGCATGGATAGGGATTAATGTGTCTGTTTCATCTAATTCCAGTTTGAGTACCAAAAAAACATATACAGTTGATTTCTTGGGTTAAATCTATGGCTCTGACAACTAGATATTTCTTTCAGGAAATTATTAATGTGCCTAAAATCATGTGGTTTACACTTCTAGTTTTTCTAATTCCTGTCTGTCTTTGGGGAATGTATAAGAGAAAGGTAAAAATATAGAATATTTTGGCCACTTCTTTATTAGTGTATTTGAGAAGTACTTGACGAAATTTTTCTCCTGTACCTGTTTGCACATTGAGTTCTTTCGTGTAAGGTTTCTACCAAACAATGATTTATGCTGGACGCATATTTGTGTTAGAGCTGAATTCCCAGGTATCTCCCCACCATCAATTTCCCTGTACTTGCTCATCTGGTATAAATACCTCTTCTGCCCCCTGATGGGAGACCAAAATCGAGCAATCCAAACCCCAGTTCTGCTCTGCTGTGATCACAGGGAGGCATCTGCTGACCTAGGCCAGAGGGGTAGTGGAGTTCCCCATACTTGGACAGACGCAATGAGCTTGCAAGAAACACTGATTTACACATCTTGCTCATTGATTTCTGCCATTTCTCCTTCCCAAATGCAAGGCTATATTTCAAGAAAATACTTATCCTTTTGAACAACAACCCCGTGCCACTGTCATTTTGAGTAGTGCCTGGCCCCTGCTCAGTCTGTAAGTAGATCTGCTTTAAAACCGCTACCTGTTTGTTGCGTTCGTCTTTCGCTTCACCAGCAACCTTGCTTATATTTCAGTTTTCTTACAGTTTATTCTCAAAATCTTTGATCTTCTTTAGTGCATTTGTTGGAGGAAAGTCAGTCTGCAGACTCACATCGCATAATAGGTATCAATTGACAGACAAAGTTATGGAGCAGGACTAGTGCTAGTTTGGCCTTTTAACTCAGGGTTAATTGTTTATCCTGAAAAGTCTACCACACAGAAAGGCTTAGCTGAGTGGCAGTAACTGTAGCCAGTGTCCTTATGTCTTCTGCTCCTGCTCCATCTCTCAAATTCTTGAAAAATTCTTGAGATTAAGACTTATCTTTTCTATGCTGTAGGCATTGAGAGAGCCTTTATTGGATTTGTTCTTGTGACACAATTAAAATAGTGCCAACTTTCCCAGCCCGATTTTAAAGGGCAAGTAGGGGGCCAGGTAAGATGGACTGTGCCGCATTCTCCGTGTACCTACATATAAAATAACAGAAGGTTTGCTCTTTTTGTAGAAATGGACAAACAGAAAAACTCTTAAACATCGGAAGCAACATTCAAGTACGCTGTTGTTTATATGCAGACCACTGAGGAAAGGAGTAGAAAAAGGGAAAGGTTATGAGATAACACTTGTGTATGTCTTTCCTCATGATGGTCTCTTGTTTGTTGGTCCTTTGGTCTTGCTTAATCTTAATTTGGCAGTGAGCTGAGGAGATGAGTTCACTTGACCATAGCTGGGAAAAGTTGCTGTGCCTTGTATATACTGTGTACACACACAACTGAAATCATAACATACTTCTCTGTTAAGGAGTACCACTGTATGGTATGAGAAACTGTGTCTACATATGCTTTATGCTAATGAGGTTTTTAAAATCTGTGTTAAAGTTGCATACTGAAGTCCACTTTAAAAAAATACTTACAATTAACATAGGGAAAAGGTAAAATTCACTTTTGGTAAGATAGTAAATTACTTAGTTTTTGCATTAAAATGCACATTGTTCATGGTAAATTTCCTCCGCTATTTGAAGTTAAGAAAATAGAACGTGAAGATTTGCTTAAATCTCCTGTTGTTGTACAGGATTAAATCATATTTAAGGAGTGGAAATATTTGTACTATTTTGATTATTATAGTTTTGTTTTCCAAAGCATTTTCAGGACACAACATGTGCTAGTTACAAATCTGTGAGCCCAGAACAGAAAGCAGAGCGCAACCACTTCCATTTCACATGCTCAATATGAACCAAACATAAAATATTTAAACATTCCTAAAAGTTTAAATGTTTTTAGTAGCCATCCAATTTTAATGAGATGGGACCAAACTCTATTGTCACTTCCAAATAATAATTGCTTGGCCTTTAGCTGAATGAAACAGGTATTAAGAGATCATAAACAGATGAAATAGCAGGAAGAATCTTGCTACCTAGAAGTTTATTGATATCCATTTATTAATGGAATTAAGTAGCCTTTTCTTTAAGCTAGTTAATAATTTCATGTGTTTGAGAATTCAAACCTTTTTCGTTGTAGTTGATTTCACTTCTTCTATTGACCTTTCAAGATTTACCATACATATGTAGGGTGTAAAGTTGTAATGACTACTCTTTTTGCCTTTTATTAGGCATTGACATTATACTTAGATGATACACCTTCTTCCCAGTGCTACAAGAATAGACTTTGCTGACTTTTCGAGAATTGCTTTATCAGTAGTTAAAAGCCTTTGTGTCTGGTTATTCACTTTTATGGAGATAAATTTTGTCAGAAAGAAAACTGTGAACAAATTCTTTGAATTTAATCTTTGCAGATGCAGTTAGCTTCTCCTGCCTTTTGAATATTGCTCTAAAACCGTCTAATGCAGCAAAATCCACACTTATGTGGTTGTTTTGGAATTAGTATTTGCTGTTAAGGCTAGCTCTGAAGCAGAGAGTAGTCTTTCTGCAGATGATATTGTTGAAATGCTTCACATCATTGCACCATTGACTGTTTGGAGTATAGGCACTGAGGCTCATAGTGATGATTTTAGCAACTCATGGCACTATTGATTCCAGTAATGAAACTGCATAATACAGATTTTTCCTGACTGCTTCCAACCATTATAATATCCACATTCATAAACAAACCTTCACAGTGGAGCCGATGCTTTTTCTTAGGAGTCTTTCCCTATTCAAAAGTCTGAGTCAAAACCAGCTTGTCATATTGACTAAGAGATAAACTCGATGTTGCCTGGCCCATCTCTCTGTACAGACGCTTTTTGACACAGTGTATTTGAGTGCTAATAATGACATTAGAAGATGTTGGAAAGAGATCTAATTCAGCATGCAGAAGCGACTTTGCTGTCATCTCCTATTTTCTGCACAATTGACAGCAGATACTTGGGGCTGAATTTTTCTTTCAGGTCAGATTTCCAAGGTATAGAGTGTCTGTTAGAAACAGATAAGACCAAAACCAATACCAAAATACTTGTTGGAAGTGTCAGCAGTGCTGAGAATTTAAAAAGGGTGCTTCAGTTTCCTGTTTAAGACACGACACAACAACATATATTCCACTAGCAAAGAAATCCAACCAACAACCCAATGTCATTTTTTGAAATTTCTTACTGAGAAAATTTTGTAGGAATAATCTTATCCAGGAAGATTAAAAATTGTTTTCAACTAATATATCTATTTTACTACACTTTTTAGCCAATGTAGTCTAAAATTCTTTAAAGAAATCAAAGTAGGTATAAATACCCTCATAGTCCAAAATGGAAAGTTACATTTCAAGCTTTCATTGTCAGACAAGTAAAATTTCTGTCTGTACCTCATTTTTAGTGTGCAAGACACTCAAAAAGAGTAGGAAAAATATTATCTGAGGTAAAAATAAAACAAATCAAATGATGCCAGAGATATTTCATACGCACTTGGTTCTCAAACAGATCGTTTCATATCCCATCTCTTCCTTTCCAGAAGAAACAGCTAGGCTATTTCTAGCTTTCTGTTGGTGAATGTTCCTATCAAAATTAGCCCTGCAAAAATTTGCTAATAAAGGACCTGTGAAGAACAACTTCTAAACAGTGTACTTCTGTACAGCCACCTCAACATCTGTGGTGAAGCATTACACTGTGATGATCTGAGGTTTCCTTGTCTGCAGCTTATGAATATTGAGCAATATCAGGACTCTGCCAACCTGTCAGCTGCATTCCTGATTCACAGCCTTTTCTACTTGCTGACGCCTTTTGTCTTCCCTTTCCAAGGTAGGCTGAAGTTCCCAAAGTCATTGCATTAGCCTGACAGCAGTGGATTTTCTAATGAAAACTATTTTTTATTCTTTTATGCAGAGGAAAAGTAATGTAGACTGAATATTTTTGAAATATGTTTTTCTAATGGCATAAAAGTGTATGTATCAAAGTCCAAAATACTGTAGCAACTAAAAAAAGTCTATGCAGCCTTGTATCACCTCTTTTTCTGGGAATGGATGATACTTAAGAAACAGCAAAGAACTGATCAAGAGCATAGCAGTACTTCCCTGATACATGTTACAAGTTCCCCTCCAAAGATTTGTAGCTCAGGACTTCCTCAGCCAGAAGGACATCTCTACATGTACCAGCTTTTGATAAATTTTCTCCAGACACTTCCCAGCCTAGATAAATCTTTATCATCTGGTTCATGTAACATTCAGTTCCCTCAGTTTAATTATTCAGTGGATAAAGTGACATCTTTTTTGATATGGCCAGTTTCACTTTTTGACCCTGGTTCTTGTATTGGAAGAGATGGTGAGCATTGATTTCCCACTCACTGCCTCTGTCACCTGTCATTGTATACATGTCTACCACAATCTCTGTTGTCTTCACCCAGGCTGAGGCATCGTGATCTATACCATTATGTCATGGTTTCATACCTTTTGCCTTTCCTCTTACCTCTTCTAGCTGATGTACACAACAAACTGGAATTGCACAAAAGTATTCAAGCAGCATCAAGTGTTATATTTTTATATGGCTACACTATGATATCCTATTTAAGTTCTCTTTTCTTTTCCTAATGATTTCTATCATTGCTTTTTAGACTTCTACTGAAATTTTGGAATAGTCCTTAAATTTTGACCGTTATTCAGTATAACCCCATCATCTCTGTCTTGTTTGGTCACCATCAGTTCAGACTCCATCCTTCTGTATGGAAATTTCTTTCCCTTCTCTCACCCCTCCTACCCCCAAGTATCACTTCACATTTTTATTGTTTTGAATTTAATCTGGCTTTTTATCTAGCACCCAGATGCTTTTTGTCGTAAGTTTCTTCCACAGTGTTTCATTATTTCAAAGTTATTTAGAGTTGTGAGGAAAGGAACAATTCCAGCAAACACATTCACATCCTTATTCACTCTCTTTCCAGACTGTTTATGAAAATTTTGTGTTTCACAAGCTTGAGCGCACATCCCTGTAAAATCCCACTGAAGATCAACTTGTAAGGTGCTGTGCATCATCCTGGAAACAAAGCAGCATCTGTTTTTTCATCTCTGTCATGCACCTCCTGAAAAGCTCACTTGTAAATCAAGATGTTTGCAACATTAACAGAATTTGGGGAAAGCATGTGATTAAATTGTGCTGGGTTGTCAGGTGTAAATTATGGCCTGTAGTGTGAGGACAGCACCCTGCAGGAAGGCAGCAGGTATATAATCTTCCACATTGAGAGATGCTGTAGGTACAGGATTCATGCCCTGGCAATATGGCAAGATGTATCTCAGCTGAAGGACAGGTTTTGGTCAGGTCTAAGAGAGATCTATTTCGCAACTTGATCTCATGACTACAATTTGAAGAGTGACCAGTGGTGCACTGCCAGATGGTGTTGACATTAGTTTAAGAGTCAATTTTGTGGCATTTTACTTTAGGATTTTTTGCGTGAAATTGTATCTTTGTTTTCTGGAAAAGAAATGCTAATTTGAATTTCCCTGTCCTAATTAACTCTAATAGCTTAATATAAACCCCAATTCTTTGTTAGAAATTGTAGTGAAAAATTTCAATAGGAATTTTGAAATATTTGGAGTGGTATTTTGGCCACATGTTTGCAAATGTGTTCTAAATAAAGGGAGAAGATGTTCTTTGCTCAATAGCAAATTGGCTGTGGAAAAAAGTATTATTCTTCTTATTTATTTTATTCATTAGAGAGGGGAAGGAGTGAGAATGTACAAGACCTATGGTCTGATGCAGCACACAGTTTTGCTTCTTTTCTATTCTTTTCCTGCTGTGGCAGGCTTTGAAAATTACTGAAGTATTTTGAGCTTTTGATAAACAATCCAGGAAATTAAAAGTTTTCATGTTGACAGTTTCAAGATGAAATGTTTTAACTTTCATATCAAAACTAATTTTTCAACTTGAAGCATCATTTTAAAAGAGGCAAACCCCAATCTCCTGTGGAGATAACTGGTCTTGATCATGAGTGATATCTTGTTGGATTATCAGTGCCTGGAAAGTAGCTTCGTTGCTACTTTGTGTAGAGATTTGCTCTACACAAAAATAAGAAACTTCTAGTTTTGGGTTGTAATGAAATATTTTTAATAGTCATCTAATAGTAGTAAGAACATGCCAGGGAAAACTTTATGTAGAGTTCAGTATTGTCCAGATTAACTGTTCTGCAAGATGCTGACCACATAAGAGGAACATCCATCCCAGCAGGAGGGATAGGCAGACTTGCCCATCACTCTGTGCTCATCAGCAGATCCCAGACAGCCCCAAATTAGAGCAAATCTGCCTGCTGATGGTTTTCAAATACAAGACTTAAAGCTGACTTGTGCATGTTAATATGTATCCATCTCATAGTTAAGGTGTCTCAAGCTCTCTTTCTCAAAATGCCTTTTTGTAATAAATCGTGAACAAATGACACCATGGGTTGTAGTGATGTAGAACCAGATATAAACCAGCAGTACAGCATGTAAACATCTATTAAACTAGAAAATTTGCCCACAGGAAATAAATATTTACCCTTTAACTGTAAAATGCATTAAGGGAGCTATGAAGTGCTTTATACTAGGCCAGTATTTTGAACTGGTAAATAATTATCATCTACTCAAATGGCACTGATAGGTCAAAGATTGAAATAGTTAATGCTGTGCTGGGATATCATTTTACAGCCCTATAAATCTCAAATATATTATTAGAGCAGAAAACATAAGCAAGTTGAATATTTTTTCATTCAATAGCAAGGAATAGAAATAGTTGAGAAATAGTTTTCTTGTAAACATGGAGTGTGTGACCACTGAAGAGTTATAATGAAGTGCAAAGGGTATGATGAAGATGAGATAATAAATTGTGGGAATGGATGCTTTTAGTATATTTTTGTATGTAATATGACTTCATTTCTTTTGCAAGCATGTATTTACAGGTTTTTTTGCTACTGTCACCATGCTGTGCAAAGCAAACAAGATAACAGCCAATGATCAGAATTGCAGTAAAAATAAAATACCAATAACTTTTCACATGACTGTGGTGAGCCAGTTCTACTCCCATCTGATTTCAGGCTGGTCTCAGTCAAGATCCAAGAGTTTCCAGGCAGAGCTAGTTCTAAAATCTGGTTATTCACTGTGCTGAGGAACAATCTCCTAATTGCTCCAGTTGGTTTAAGGTGGGCAGCACTGTGTCTGGGACCTGACTTGTCTTTGACTGAGCATCCCACCCTGCCTCCCCTATTCCTCATCTGTGTCCATCAATCGGTATTGCTGCTCTGCTGCTGCTGCTCAGGAAGCAACATGGCCTCTTTTCTCCTTCCTGGATTGCCTCTTACCAACTAAAAAGCCAAGCTGGATGGTGCCAACGCTCCACAGCAAGATTTCATCTGACATGGTGCTAAGACAAGGCTAGTCTTCTACCTGTGTGCTTGTTATGAGAGCAGTTGCGTTGGTGATGGGAGGGAAAATGCTGTCACAGCATATCTCAGTTTAACAAAATGCCTGAATTCAGTTTGTTCCTGTTTCTTCTTGCATGAATGTTCCCACCTGTTTGCAGCTGAAAAAATGGAGCCACCTTATTTTGCTTCATATTGATGACCTTAAAGCAGTCATTGCCTTTTTAGTTAGAAAACCTTCTATGGTACTGAAATTTTAAATCAGTTCATTTTAAGTCAGCTGGTATTGAACTGTCACCTGAACTGGTGATCCTGGGTCTGATGGCTCATTTTCCTGTTAAGAAGCAGAGACAGTGACATAAGATGCAAGCCTTCTGTGCATAAGGAGTCCATGCATTGCCCTGAATTCAGCCTTCCTGTGGGTTGCAGGTGAGTGGGGCAGTGCTGTTTCCTAGATCTCATGTCATCTGTTCTTTCTGACACTTACTGTGATCTTGCAAATGAGCAGCTTCAGAGCAAGTTGAGTTAGTACATGAGTCTGATGGAAAGCTGATCAGAGCTCAGATGCATGTCCTTGTAAGATAAACAAACAGATCTGACTCACAATTCAGCTGTTTGATCTTGAGGTTTACACTCAAGAGGATTGATGAGAGTGCAAGGAGGGATCAAGACACAGTGAGGGCAATTTATACATGAAGAATATACCTTGCAATCAAAAAGTCTTACAAATTCTTAATTTGCCTTTTTTTTTATTTTCTGGGTGGGCTTACATTTCTGCGAATAGTCAAACCCAGTATAATGCAATGTGTTTAACTAGATGTGCAGAAATTAATTTTACAGTTGAGTATATCTTTTTGCAGAAGGCTCTGGTCCTCTCCTTTCTCTGCAGTTATACTAGAAATTTAATATACGTTAAGGGAAAATCTAGAAGTGTTAGACATTTTATTTTATTTCTGGTTATATTCACTGTGTGGTGAATCCTGTGCTCAAGATGCTTGTTGCGATTTCTTAGCTTTCCTTGAGAATCAGTAACACTCAGCTGTTCTTGAGTGAGGTGCTTTTCCTGCTAAAATGTGTTTGGTTTCACCCTAGTGGTCCTTAGAACCTCCCTGATCCTTGTGTGTCAGGTTGCAGTGTCTGGGGAAGAGAAGGCTGCAAGAAGAAACAGATGAGCCTAAGCAGCTTTGTGGTACAGTGATCCTCAAACTGAGGGACATGTCTGCTCCTTGACAAGTCCTGGGATAAATCTGTTCCAGCATTAAGCTAACTGGGCAAAACTCATGCATGCGTAGTCCCAAGTAACCCTTCACTGCCTTAGGATGGGTCCTGCCTCCCTAGGCGCCAAACATCCTGTGCCCCTCCAGCAGATGACACAGGGTTGGAGCCACTCAGGTTAGCTTCTGCTCTTCCCCTCGGGCACTGAAGTTACTGCCTGCTTTTGACAGGAGTGGGAGGTCATGGATGCATCCTGTCTTCTCCCTTTTCCCTCTCTTTTTCTTGCATGCTTCTTGCATGACGGAAACACTGCGGAGGGCCAAGGGGTCTGGGTACTGCTTTTGCAGAAGGCATGTTGAAAAGATGTGACAAAGCTGTGTCAGACTTTTCTGTGTAACATTTGAGAGTTTCCATACGGACTTGTTTCTGGTCTTTATGACTTGATGCCTAGGTGACCGTTATGTGGATGCCCTTAACTTCGTGTCTATAATAAAGCAATTAATTCTTTTCATATTTTGCTTTTTACAAGACTATTATAACTTGGACTGCATTTCTTGTGACTCATGGGAATGGCAATTGGTAACCCACTAATATTGCTGCCCACAAGGGTTTGTAATTTTAGAAGTAATCACTTCGTGGCTGATGTAAATTTTGTAATGAGAAATACTAGATTTATGACTGCAGGATTTCTCACAGACTGTTTTATTGCTTAGAGGAATTGCTTTCTCTGTTGGGAAAATCCATCATTAGATGTCTGCCATGAATGTTTTGTGGACTGTTTATGCTTGGAGAATGCTAATGCAATCAATGAAACAATAACGATGATTTGAGATAGTATAATTGTTCCCCTTTCCTTCACTCCAGACACGAAATGAGTCAAGGGGATGTCACAGCCAGAATGTGAGCAATTGCAACATCTTGTTTGTTGGGTTCTCACCCCACCTTGTAGGTTTATTGCAGTCTCCTGAAATAGGCAACCGATTTCTGTACGTTGTAGCTGAGAAAGAGTTATTTGGAAGAGTGCGAGATGCACCACCTCTGTCATGCTGATGAGGACGATTGTTTTTGAGGAAAGCCCTTATTGCTGCATTCTGAGTGGAAGATGTCTAGGTAAAAATACTGCTCTCCTGAGGGACTGACATCCTCAGACAAGTTGGTGTGTGTGTATGTGAAACTCAGTTTGCAGCTCCTAATGTTGCTCAAAGATGTGATTTTCTCTGATCTGCTGAGGTTGAAGTGTTTCTGGGCATGTCTGCTTGATGTGAAAATTCTGGGTCCTACCTAGCTTTTGTGACGAAAATCTTAGCATCTCCAAGGTTAGTTGATGTGTGTTTTGAAGATTACAGTTCTGGTAAAATATAAAATGTGGATGCCTAATACCTAAACCTATTGTGGATCTGTGGCTGGGCATGTGTTTTCCAGTGATTTTTGAAGCAGCTTCTGGCAGCAGGGCTCTGATGCTTGGTGCTGGGCGGTGGGCGCTGCACAGGGACGCTGCAGCTTCTCAGGCTGGGTCAGCTGAGCAAGTGGTGGGTCGGCACAGCAGAAATGTACTTAGTTTACTCAGCTCTTTCCATTGCTCCTGTGTAATGACAAACTGGTACGTTGGCCTGGGAGCACTAGGCAATAACTGCATGAATATTACTGTTATTGCAGGTAAAGAAGAACTTGCTGTTATGTACAGTTTTATTTTCTGATCATTTGCTTTTTCACTGAGAGCAGCTTTTGTATTTAAGTGAAGATAACTGCTAAGCTTTCTATTTTAATTTAATATAATTTTGCCAGCTGAATGCCAACAGCATATCTCAGAAGAGAAACTGCTTCAGTCAGCAAGGTCTTTCCTTCATGGGTCTGTGTCTATGAAAAGAAACATAACGAGAGAATGATCTTAGAAGCACCATGCTTTGAAGCACCACCATGTAACCTCAAGTGCCTGAATTTCTCAAAGATATTTTTTCCTATGTGTACTCCAGCAGTGGTGCAAGCAGCTGCTTCATGGAGGCACTGATGGCAGGGTAGAGAGGGAGTGGGGAGCCCTTCCCTGTCTGAGTCACTCACCCAGTTCTTTCGCGTCTTGTTTTGGCCCAATGCCTGCATTTAAGGACCTGACTGAAGCCCGTGTGTCACTTCACTGCTTCTGTGAGGCTACATTGTTGTGTGGATTAGCATTTCTTTTCATTTCCTACTTGCTATGTGCAGTAGGTGCACTCTGAGTGGAAAGACATGCTACTAGAGAATCACCTATGATGTACTGGAGTTTCAAATCTTTGTCTGATTTGGCATATTTTTGCTTTTTAATGTAATTCAGTTCTGTGCTGCTGATCTTATTCTTTATTGAAACAGCACATTTGTGCATGATTCAAGTTCATTTCTGGGAACCAGTTTCAATAACTTTCATTTATTTAAACTATTAAAATAGTTTTAAATACAGAGAAAAGTACCACTCTCGCTTTCTATTCAAATTGCTGCTCTAACCATTGAAATAGGCTTGAAATAAAGTATCTTGGGTTCTGCTTGACCTAATTCAATGGAACTGTTAAAAAGTAGAATTACTAAAAAGATAAAGTCAGATGCCTTTCGTATTTGGCTCAGGCTATTGAAATGGGAATGGTATGAGTTTGGCACAGCTATTAATATGTTATTAATCCAGGATATATTATATATTGCTTTAAAGTCTTATCTGAAGGACTGGATACCCTTTTGTAATGTGTTCTTTTCCTTTTTCCATATGCTGACATTTTGTAGATGAGCCATTTCTCAATATGTAAAGTCTAAATGGCTCTTCTTATTCGATCAAGTACCATGTTATTGAATGCGTTACAAAGACACTATATCCTCTGCACATTAAGTTTGAGTCTGGTGCTTATTACAAAATCCAGACTTTTCAGCTGCTAAATATGTGCTATATTTTGCAAGCTAAAAATGGCAGACTCCTGACAGTTTTGGGCTGTTGAAGCTAAATTACTCTATGTCCATCCTTCTCTCTTTTGTCCATATGGTTTCTGTGTTAGGCCCTAGCTCTTTGTGGTGTTAAATATCTCTGTGGATCCAGACAGCTAGAAAACAGTAATGCCATTATATTCTCTGTTTTCTGAAACGGAAATTTTGTTATTGTGAGTTTTTCTATAAAATATCACTGTAATACTATGTGTAACATGTTGATAGCTTATTTTGTGTCTTTGGTTCACTGTAGAAGCTTTTATCACTTATTTTTAAGTTGTTAATATGTGTGCTATAACCTCAGGTTGCTTAAGATTGTTTCTACCTTTATTTTTCCATAGGCGGGTTTTCATTTGCACAAAGTGCGGTTCCTAGATCATCTACATCAATAGCAATTTCTGTGATATCTCCTTGCTTTAAGGTAGACATATAGTTTGAGATTTTTTTGTTCTTTTCTCCTTTTGTGATGAGAATCTTCTAAGTTTCCAAACACTAAGCCAAAAGAATTAAATCCTATTCTCCGTTTTCACGATTGTTCTTTCTCTTTCTGTCTTATAGAAAATAAGTTATTTTTTAAAAATGTGTTCTGTGCCTGGGTTATAAACTTGTGTCAACAGTGTGTTGACGAGAACATTATTTTCACGGTCTAGTCACATTGGGATAATTAAAAGCAAAAATGTCTACTCCTGCTTTTCTGAGCTCAGTTCAGCATCACACTGGCAGCAGAGGTACAGTCTAGTCCTTCATTCTGTTCAGTGTTCTCAATTGTTAAGATTAATAATAATCAGAGAACTCACTTATAGAGGGAGGAAGATATTGATTGTCATTAAAATGTTGGATTGTGTCTTCTAGGTTTTGCTCCTTACTGTGACAGCACCTAGCTGACTTTGGATGAATAAAATTATTTCTAGGTTATACTTGGTGTGTGATGGTGTAGCAGAACCCTTTCCTGTTTAACTAGATAAGCCCTCTGAAACAGGGAATATTAAAAAAGTTAGTGAGGTGCCAAGAGAAATTATCTTATCTTGACAGGAATGCAGGTACCCTTTAGAAAAATAAGGTAACAAACATAGATACTGGGACTACCCATAAAAAGAATTCAGGATAAGTGAACCTACTAATTGCATTTTCAAAAAATGTTTAAAACATGAAAAGTGAGAAGTATGCAAAATAGATTGTTCCCAAAGGAGTTTATTAAATTCAAGTGTCACCTCTTTTTATTTGGTTTGTTTATTCATAAATTTGACTGCATATCTATAGGAACTTTGCTGAAAAAGCATTAAAACTCTCTAAATTCTTCCCTAGGTTGTCACTTTCCCTAAAATTTTGTGGATTCTACTTCTACTTATGTGGGGGAAAACATTAATTTGAGCTACATCTCACTTCATATATTAATCTCAGAATGAAGAAGTCAAACTTGTATCTGAATAGAAAAAAATACCTCTATCATAATGCAGGAAAACTCAGTGAAAATATCACTAGAAAGAGCAAAAACATGTATAAATGATGTGTAGTGGCTATAGGAAAATACGAAAATTAATAAATGTAAATAACATTGTTATTTACCTTTCAGATTTTGGCTGTTACTTTTTCCAGGAACTGGTAATTATGTTGTGGTGATTGGTAACATGTAAATTTTTTATTAGTACATTTTAAATGGTATCTGAGCAATAAGGAAATGAGTACACAGATGTTAGAGCTGGTGAACAGAAACTTGAAACTGTGTTGTAGAATGAAATAAGGCTTGCATTCAGCTTATAAGATAATTTGTTTTTGCAAAGGTAGCATGGTAGTCAGTCAAAACTTATTTAATGGATAAGCTGGACCTTACCTTGATAGATTCTTGTTCAAAAGTATTTTAAATACACTTCCATAACTTTTTGTTTTGTGCTGTCCAAGTAAATATGTGTGCAACCGTAAAACAAATTCGAGGTGTATGTAAAAAAAAAAAGTCAAATATTCAATAATCCCAGTATTTGGCATCATCGCAATCAAAATTATTCGAAGACTCTTCTCCCCAGCACAGGCTTTGCATCCCTCGTTAGGACATGCAAATTATGACTCTTCCTTTTACAGGCAGCAGCCAAGACCACGCTGTAGCTCTCATCACAATTCCTCTTTGAATGGTTAGCATGGAATATGTAGAGAGAAACACGTTACAATGTTAAGTCTGCATGTTTTGTTTGGATACTGGTGGAATATTTTAAAAATAAACAGGCACCACAAATGAATGTTACTTACTCTTTTCAGACAAAGAGAGGATTTCAGCCACGTGCCCATGGTTACCTAAGGATTCCAAAGGTAACTTGGGCAAAGGAGATCAGGTCTCTTGGTCTAAGTCAGGTCATCCTGGAAAGGAGCTGTATATGCCTATTAGTTAAGTGCTTTCATTAATCTTCGTGATTAAAATACCTACTCATTTTGATATCAACCACCTTGCCCTTTGCTAGTGCTCATTTGGACCAGGTGTACTGCCTTTTCTTTGTTTATTACTGTAGCTGCCCAGCAAGGGAAGAAGGTAATGTAGGGGGGGCAGGAAGTGGGACAAGAATTTTCAACTTTGGCCTGAAGAAGTTACCTTTCTTGATACATGGGTGCTAAAGTTTCTAGTCGCTCTTCCAGCTTGCTTCTCTTTGCCTCTGCTGCCACGTTCTCCGCAGCCGTAAGAAGGAGACTGCACAGCAGAGATCTTTAGAATCACAGGCACATTTTTCAAAGGCAGCAGTTGAAATGATCTGACACTGACACTGACACTGTTTAAGGCTAAATTGTGCATATTTATCCTTAGATGAAAAGGATCATTAGATTATGCCCCATGCTCGTATGAAATCGATAGTAACATGTGCAATGAGCCTGTCCTCTGTTTTATGACGTTACAGACTCAAGTATTTTACACATAAATAGGGCAAGATATGAGGCAGAGTGCATACTTCTTGGAGCTGGGAGACACGCACCATAAATCAGGATATGTGTGCATAATTACAAGATATCAGAACAAGTCCCAAGTGTGTTTTTAGCATTGTAAAATGTTAGATAGAACTGCTTTCCTACAGAACATTATCCTTTTCATTTTGCCACTTCTAGGTACCAGACAGTTTGTTGGCCAGATTACGTGACATGGTAGCAGTGTGATAAATTGCAACGGCAGGAGTATACTCTGTTTAATTGCACAATCAGAGTTTAAAACTTCTGATTAAATGGTGCAAAGCCTCTGAACTAATTGTTTGAAAATGTCTTCAGGGTTGAGCACTTCCTTAGCTAACATTTGGATGTGAAAATCAAAGACTTGGCTTTTCTACTGGTGTGCAACACTTTAGGAAGTACCACTAAAATGAAAAAAGGTGAGCAGAACATCAATGGTAAGAAAATATGTTCTTTTTTTATATCATGTAACAGAAACTTCTGTGCAGCCTAAGAGTGTGCATTCCGCATTGTAGCAGAGTACAGGCTTAGGTGTGTAGTTAGAGCTTTTACATGATTATTGTTCCCAAGAGGAGATTTTAAACATACATTTTAGGCAGCATTGATGCTTACATCAAAACAGAAGGGAGTTTGTATTTTTTGCTTTGCTGCATTACCTGCCACTGAATTTCTAAACCTAGTCCCCAATGTAAAGAATCCAGATTGACATCTCCTTGGCTTGTTTAACTACTAGTTTTAACAGTCCTGTGCCATCCCCTGGGCTATCCTACATTTGCACAAAACCAAGATGGGATTCTTACAAGACCTTAGAAGTGGTTATCCTGTGCAATTTTGTAGAAGATTAACTATATTTCTTGAGCTCTTTCATGTATTGTTTCTGTTCCATCATAAAAAGAAGCATCTAGGAGGGAAGCTTGACTTCAAATTGGTGCAGCGAGTATGGTAGGAAGAAGGGATGGGGTAACAGAGGCACTGAGCTGTCTTCTCTTTCCATGGCGATGACAGGAGAGGGACATGTGAGATAACAGGTATGAGAGATCTTATTTCAACCCCTTCACAGAAGAGGGTCTGGCAATGAAACTCTCCACTGGTACTGCAATGCCTGCAATCTTCTCAATGAGTTTCTGAATATGAATTACTTTTCATAATTTTTTGTCAACTTTTTTTCCTGAAGGTGCAAATATAAATGTTATCAATGTGTTTCTAAGGTTCAAAAGGAAAGATCTTTGCACTGATGATCTGAAAGCCTCTCACTCTGATATACTTCTAGATTTTGTGGGGCAACTAGCTGTTATTTAGCTTGATTTAGCCCATTTACTCTTATCAATTAATTTGATAATGAGCCACAGTCAAGCTTTAGGTATTTCATAACTATTATCCTCATTTCATCATTTACTGCAAAGGAGCAGAGCATAAAATTTCCCCAAATATTTTGAAAACATATGTCTGTTTTAAAACAATGAAGTTGTTGCAACTTTATTTGTCCTCACTGTTCTATATTACCCTCAAATCAATTTTTATCTTGTTTTTCACTTCTTATCTGAACTGTAAGGACATTCTCATGTCTAAAATGGTGAGACCACTCGTGATGCTTGAACATTTGCACCTATTGCTTATAATGTGTAGCTTGCACCAGTAGTTCTGTGGGTGTTTGTTTTGTAGATATTGTAAAGCTTAACCATGAAGCTAGTTTGCTGTCATCTTATTCCTTAATCCAATAGATGAGAGAAGTCAAATTCTTGTTATTGTCTTTACCTCTAGAGATGGCTGGGTGATTTCTCTTTGTGTAACTATTTGTCATCCGGCCTACAATATTTAGAGATAAAAGGTGTTACACCAACTAATGGCAACAGTAAGCAATAAACACACCTTACCTGCCAGTTCAAAATAAATACAAAGAAACATATTTTGTAATGATATTAAACATTTAACAACATTTAAAAATATATTGTTAATAGCTGTATGACTCATTCCCCTAACCAGATAGGCTTTTGGATTAATTTTTGGAAGATGTTTATTTTTATGCAATGGTAATATTCCTCTTCAGAATTTCACATATGCCTATAATAACATCAAAACAACTTAAATATTCACCTTATGAAGCATTTGGGGAATGTTTTTATTAAATCTGTTTTTGTAGTTTTATTATTGGCTGAGTTACTCTTTGATTTGTGTCTGCCTTTTAGTTTTAAGCTCACACCTACGTACAGCAGTCAGTTTAGTAATACTAAGTCCTACGCTAGCAGCCCAGGGTTTCTGGACTTTTCACAGTGTGGATGGACTTCCAGGATTCTTGGAGTGCAAGTCTTTTGCATCTTAAAGTTATCTAATCCATTAAGAGATGATGTTAAAATGTCCACATGAACAGACTCAATGTTTTTAATGTACAGTTCAAATGTATGCCTAGAGTTCTTAAATATATTTGAAGAATGTTTGGGTTTTTTCAAGGTTTATATTACTGCTACTTATTTCAAAGCATGTAAGTAATACATGTTCTTATTAGGAAAAGTACAGCAGTGAGAGATTTTACATTAGTCTTTAGCTAGCCCTTGAAAATTTAAGGGTGAGAGTTTTAAAGTTTTAATATGCATTTCCCAACAATCAGTATTTTCTCTTTTGAGGAGATTAATGAAACTCTTTAAAGCTGCATTTTGTGATGGCCTGCAGTGTATTACTGAGGGCTCATTATCTTGTCAAAGCCCATAAAATACAGACCCAGCAGGAGTGATGTTTTTACTCAGTGAGTTAATATGGAGTTAGTCTTTTTGCACAGTGCTAGAAGGAAAAATGTTACAGTAGATACAGATGGAGATGAAAATGCAGGACCCTGTGAGACTCCACCCACTGTATTGGTTCTAAATATGTTTTGGACAAACTTATTTGTTGCTATTCAGTTTTACTTCTCAAAACTCTCTCTTGACTTTATCATCAGCTGAAGTGTTTACTTACTGAGAAGTGCTTGCATTTTCATGATGGATATGGTGATCTCGGTATATACTTTGGGTCCTTTTTGATGCAATGTGCTGTGTAAGTGTTTATACCATTTTATGATGGCTAGAAGCTTATTTAAATAAAAAGTAAAATAAAAATCTCACAGCTTCAGCAGCCATTAGTTTCACCAAAGCTAGTATGAAGATAAGAGTTCAATGATTTGTAGATATATACAAATTTCTTAAAGCAGAAAAGTAACACAGAATCCAATGCCATTATTGCTGGGACAAGTGCCAGTGTTTTCATTATTTTTAATGACTTCCAAACTGGACCCTTATTGACGGATGAAGTAGGCAATTTCAGATGCGAGACATTATATCCTCTGTCCTCAAAGGTTGCCCCTGCCTCATTTGTTAGGGGCCATTGTAGGCTGAAGGCTACCATGGCCACTACTTTGGGAAGATGGGAGAGAAAAAGGAAATATTTGCTAGGTTGTTTAATAAAATAGAACAATCTGGATGATAAAAATCGGACAACAAACGTATGTCACTGAAGAAAGGTAGGTACTAAAGAATATGTCGGCATCACTTTGGTTTTCATCCCAATGATAAATTATAAAAAGACAGAACATCCAACTTCAGTAAGTTTCTGTTTATTAAAAAAAGATAAATATTTTATGAAGATCTGGAAGTTGCTAATAATGAAGTGACATGTGTGAAAGACCCTTACGTTTGAAGCAGGTGGCCTGCAGTTCCTGCATGGCCCATGCCCCCATTCCTACACTGCCAAATGTGTTGGAGAGCTGTATCCCTCAGAAAACCCACCATCACACATCTTGTCTGATGGTGGAGAGGAAGCCCTCAAGTGTCTTCTTCTAGGCAGGAGGGAGTCCACAGAAGCAGCTTCTCCAAAAGGACTTGGGGAAGGGTCCCAGTTTGAACCCCCCTGATTGCTTGTAGGGCTGCTCAACTTTCTAGTCATTAAGGAAGACATGTGAATCGGGAATATTGAACAGTAAATCATGAGGATAGCAAATATTGGAAGGGTTTTAATGGTGAACAAGGATTTATACAGGACCTGGGCTCCTTATTTTCGCTCTTTCTGGCGTGTATTCTTTTTGTGTTTTGAACAGGAGGCTGGAAAGACACTTAGCCACATCTCTCCTTGGCAAGGAGTTCTACTCACCTGTTGGCTAGCCTGGACACTGGACATCCCATACCCTCTCTTCTGGCTGGACATGTCTGCACAGAAGTAACTCCTGCTGTGCTTAGTATGTTAAAAGTTAAAATATTTTCTGCTTTTTAAAGTTGCTGATCAAGCAATGAAAAATATTTCTTGGTATGATGGAGGGAAGTTGTGTAGTGGAAGTTAAAATTACTGGAAAGATGACCCAGCAATAGTAGAAAACCCCACAGATTTGGCAGATCTAAACCAAACACAAAGCAATATATTTTTATGGGTTTGTTATGTGATAGATTAAATGTTGGGGCTTACTGCCATGTGATACTTGGGAAGCTAAAAATATAAACAGATTTCAAAGGTATTAGATAAATGCATGGAAGATTGGTCAGATGATGGCTACTAAAAATGGCAGTTGACATGCAGCCCTCATTTCAGGACACTCATGAATCACTGGTTGCTCAAATTTGGAGAAATAATCCAGAGGAAGGCTTCTGCTCTGCGGTCCCTGGACTTCCATTACTGAACACCGCAGAGATAGGGCACAGTTTTGGCCTCACCGTGGAGCCAGTGTTGCACATCTGCACCTCTGTCCAAGACTATTTGCAGGGTCAAATGTAGAGGTGAGAAGTTGTTATCTTCTCATTTATATTTCAGCTGGGAGCCTTGCAGTCATTACTAATGTTAATCCAAGTGAGGTGTGTGTTGGCAATCCTGTTCATTTTCAGGCAAACCTAATGCGGTCCCTGTCCAGTCAGGGGAAATAACATTGCTCTTCAGTTCTAAAAGTAGCCTCAGACACATGCATAGAGTGTTACAGCTAGCAGAAATCTAGGTGAGCACTCTACTGTATAAATTTTCACTACCCTGAAGTATAAGTTACTTTAGACACATAGTAATATCCATAATTAAAATGCTCCCTTGAAGCAAATAATTAAATGAGGATTACAATTATGAGTCACAAAGTGACACAGGTGACAGGTTTACCTTAAGTAGGAAAATTAAACTGTAAATGAAAATTAAACTTCTCCATGAAATTAGGATATTATGTAAGGTAGTTATCTAAGAGTAATAGGTCTGTACACTGCATCAATAAATCCTTTCAGAGATCTCCAGAGAAGAGATTTTCTATCCTGTTTTTTATGTCTGTGTTTGTTTAAATATTTCCTAATCCAGATGAGAACACAAGCTTAAAATATATTTTCATATATTTTTTGCCGAAATTGGTATTTATGGAAGAAGTTTTGTTTAAGTAACATTTTCACTTAGCAAACGTTTCTATTTTTTTTTTTTTTTTAAATGTAGCAGAGATATTGAACTCTGTGGGAGTGTTTCCTGCTGTAGAAATTCTTCCATGCCTGAGCAGGATTTGGTTATGGACCTGTTCATTGTTAGAAAGAGAAGGTGCTATCTTTACAGCTTCTCACTTGCTGCATGAGCAACGAACAGTTCTTGTTGTGGGCATCTTTATGCATGCTTAAAGATTATTTAGTACCAAATTACTGAATTTATTACTTAATATATATTGCATTTGGGTTTTTTTAAATTGTTTTTGTTGAGAGTTACAAGATAAGCTTTTTTTTTCTGTTTTAAAAGAATAAATTTATTCTTCAGGCAAGATGTAACCCTAGATCTTGGCAGTCCCTAAGTCAAATAGTTATGAGCTATGCAAAATCTTCTTTAAGTGGTATAGCCATAATTTTCCCCTCTTGCATTTTTTTTTTTAAACAGATAAATGTTGAAGAAAAAATGTTGGGGAAAAAATATTGTTCTAGTCCAAAATTCAAAATACTTTTTTAAATTAAAATGTGCTGATTTTTAGGAAAAAAAGGAGGTTTATTTTCCAAGCAAACTGTGTTTGAAAACCATTGTAAATTAATGCTTCATCTAGAAATTAGAAAAATAGGATTGTTGTAACAAAATAGTGAATAAAATGAAGTATCTATCCAGACAAACTGGATTTCATAAAATAAATTTTATGAGCTCTGTAGGCAGACTTAGGAGCTTTGAGTGTCTCTAGCCTTAGCTTCAGGGCTCCCTCTGGAGTTACAGAAGTTTTTGGCTTTGCCCAAGGGAGTAAGACAACGTGTGTTATAACATGCACTTCGGGCTACTGGTGTATGTCAATGGTAAGATTTAGTAAATCCTTACTTGGATTAATAGTCCTTCCTTATGTAAGGAGTCTGACTTAGTTAATTGAGTTATTTTTGTGAATAACAATGTTCTGAATATGTTAAGAATCTACATGCTTAGGTCCTCAACAGAGTACTGGCATCTGCTGTTGTCTCAAGGGATGGCCAAGGGAGGCAGTCCCTTCTCAGGAAGGCTATGCTGCTGTGGCGTGCTGGTGTCTTAGCAGCTTTGCCGATATTGTTTATCACAAATACAGAGCTGCTTAGATAATTTTTTTATGATATGCTACAATTGCATGGTGTGTTGTTTTTGTTTGAAGTTTTATTAAAGTAAATGATCAGAAATTCTGAAATTATTAAAAAAGATAATAAATTAGATTCTGATTAGAGTAATTTTATATCCTTTGATAATTGGGCAATTTGAATGATGCCAGTCTGCTAAATCAGAGCATCAGAACATCACAAAATATTTTTCATATTTTACAATGTCCTTTTATGCTGCAATTTTTAATTCTCCACTTCTAATATTACATTTTACCCAATGTATTAAGAAGGCAAACAAGAATCTAATTTTGACAGCTCTGCTACTCTCAGTTCAGAGAAAAAGGAAGAGATTTTTTTCATGTGAATGTACAACCTGAAAGCCTGACACAATTTAAATGTCTTTTTAGATTCTGTACTCAGTTTAGTAAAATATTTAGTGCTATTATGATACTGTAAACCATTAGATTGCCATTACACTAACACAGCACAGAGACTAATAGTTTAGTTAGATCACAACAGTGACGCATGATGGCCCCATTAGGATCGGAAATCTTGAAGTACTGAGGTTATTAAAAAAAATTAATCACTGCTACAGTCCTGATTACATTGTAATTACATTGTAATAAAAATATTAAAAATAAAAATATTACATTGTAATAAAAATATCCTATTGATGGATATAAGTACTACTGTGTCAACCTCTTAAAAAAGTATTAAAAAAAAATTCTAGTAAAGATTACTTAGATTATAAGTATAAAGTCTTTCTGCATTGCTGCAGCTGGAAATTCAGAACTTCATCTGTACTTTCCCAAGAGTATTATTCAGGCAGGTTGTACCTGAGGCGTGCTTTCAGGACTTAAATGGGACTGTTTTTACAAGCATTTATGAGAGCAGAGTTTTAAAGGTTGAGAAAAATTTTGTCATAATGCTGTTTAAATATTCTTTTCAAAAATACCCAAACATACACTCAATATATTTACATAATTTAGAAGACAAAAGAAAGATGAAGACAAAATGAAAGATGGAAGGAAATACTTTCTTTTTTTTGCTACCTTGTTTAGCTTTTAAAGCATTTAACAATAGAGTTTGTATACAAGGCAGGTTTCACAGCAGTAGGGGAATAAGGAAGATTTTGGAAATAAAAAGGACACTGCAAAATTCTTAAAACTGGTATCAGATGCTTAGGTTCTGCACTAACTCTGGTAATAACATCTAACTAGTATAAAGGAAAAAGGATTTGATTTCAAGTTGCTGACGTTCCTTTAAATTTGGGAGTATGGGTGTCAGCATATCTGCCTGTGCTTAATGTAACAAGAGATGAAACTGCAAAATGACTGAACTAGTCACCATTGACCTAATAGCTGGGGGCTAAAACCTGCAGGTATTTGAAGGTAATTTTCTCTCCAACAATACATAAACTGAGAAATAAAACAAAAAAAAAATCACTCTCAGCTGACAAATTCATTTAAGAAACTAATTTAAAAGTTTAGAAATAATAATTTTTTGAGGGTGAAAAGAAAAGCTGAGCTTTGAATGGAAAATTATTTGTGTATACTTCGGAAATAGAATGAGAATGAGTTTTGCCTATGGTGACATGTGAGTGATCCTGGGCCCCCTCTGATTTTGTAGGAGTCAGTACGCAGTCAGCTGCGGGACTGGCTGGTGCAAGGGCTGAGCACCTCTGTGCACCTGTGCTGTAGGAACACGGCAACTGTAGTAGGGTTTGAAAAGACATAAGAGAAGCAGAGATCAGAAGGAATGTGAAGATTGAGAAAGATGAACGAAATGAAAGAGTAAAGAGAAAACAGGAAAAAGAGTGTGTGTTCTAAAGGTAGAAACAGTGATGTTCCTCACCTGAAGTGGTTCGTTGTCATGAATGGTGGATGAAAATTTTGAGAATTTTGATGGTTATTAGGTATAGTTAGACATTGTTGTCCATGGTAGATGGTTGCTCTTCTTTCCCTTAGCTTGGCTGACTTGTCTTTTATGTTGAAAAGTAGTCTTGGTCAGTGAAAATAAATTGTAAACACAGACTGATTAAGCATTGCTTAACTTGCATGCTCTGACATACGTCTAAAACATAGAACATGGCAACTGTCTGCATCTGCAACTAACCTCACACTTTTGTTTATGATAAAATTATGGTTTTGATTAATACTGAATAGATGTGTAAAAATGTGTGGGCATAACAATTAAAACACTGTATTAGTGAGAAAGGGGGTGCATTTTAAGGCAGAATTATCAAATATGATTGCAGGTAGGAGATATTGCTTTAAGGAAATGATATCATTTCAGAAAGGCCCTTGAAAATGACACACTGTCTCAGTCTTTCCTGGCCTTTGGCTGACACTGGACTGTGTAGTCCCAATTCGTCCCTCCACGGAAAGCGGAAAGGAGTAAGGGAGAAACTTATGGGTTGGAAATAAACCTAAACCAGCCTTAATGAAACAATAACCATCAAAAAGAAAGATAATTATTAATAAGGGAATAATAAAACAAATACAAGTATATACAAAACCAAAATCACGCTCCTACAATGATGATATGTCACCACCTATGAGGCAGGACAGGCACTAGGAAAGTCCCAGACTGGTCTTGATGGCAGGTGGGAGCTGTATTCAGGAACTGGATTCTGGAACGCATGGATTGGGATTGAAGGTGAGAGAACAGAATGAGTCACAGTATCACAGTATCAGTAAGGTTGGAAAAGACCTTTGAGATCACTGAGTCCAACCTATGACCCAACACCTACACCTACTCCTACTTGTCAACTACACCATGTCACTAAGTGCCTCACCCAAATTCTCTTTGAACACCTCCAGGGATGGTGACTCCAGCACCTCCCCAGGCAGTGCATTCCAATGAACAATTACCGTCTCAGTGAACAATTTCTTCCTAATGTCAATCCTAAACCTCCCGTGGCAAAGCTTGAGACCACGTCCTCTTGTTCTGTCACTGGTCGCCTGAGAGAAGAGTCCAACTCCTGCCTCACCACAACCTCCCTTTAGGCAGTTGTAGAGAGCAATAAGGTCTTCCCCGAGCCTCCTCTTCTCCAGGCTAAACAACCCCAGCTCCCTCAGTCACTCCTCACAGGGCTTGTGCTCCAGCCCCTTCACCATCCTTGTTGCTTTCCTCTGGACACACTCCAGCATCTCAACATCCTTCTTAAACTGAGGGGCCCAGAACTGGACACAGCACTCAAGGTGCAGCCTGACCAGTGCTGAGCATAAGGGGATGATGACCTCTCTAGTCCTGCTGGCCACACTATTCCCAATGCAGGCCAGGACACCATTGGCCTTCTTTGCCACTTGAGAGCACTGCTGGCTCATGTTGAGTTTCCTGTCCACCAGCACTCCCAAGTCCCTTTCCGCCTGACTACTCTCCAGCCACTCTGCACCCAGTCTATAGCTCTGCATGGGGTTGTTGTGTCCGAAGTGCAGGACCCGGCAGTTGGACTTGTTAAACCTCATGATATTGGAGTCAGCCCATCTCTCCAGCCTGTCAAGGTCCCTCTGTAGGGCCCTCCTACCCTCCAGCAGATTGACACTTCCTCCCAGCTTGGTGTCATCTGCAAACTTGCTGATGAAAGACTCGACCCCCACATCCAGATCATCAATAAAGATATTAAACAGGACCAGGCCCAACACCGATCCCTGGGGGACACCACTGGATGGGACACCATTCACTACCACCCTTTGGGCTCGGCCATCCAACCAATTGCTAACCCAGCACAGAACATTCCTGTCCAAACCACAGGCTGACAGCTTCTCCAGGAGTCTGCTGTGGGAGACAGTGTCAAAGGCCTTGCTGAAGTCCAGGAACACCACATCCACAGCCTTCCTCTCATCCACCAGGCGAGTCACATGGTCGTAAAAAGAAATCAGGTTGGTCAGGCAGAACCTGCCTCTCCTAAATCCATGCTGGCTGGGCCTGATCTCTCCCTCATTCTGCAGGTGCCGCATGATCACACCCAGGATTATCCGTTCCATAATTTTGCCTGGAACCGAGGTCAGGCTGACAGGTCTGTAGTTACCTGGATCGTCCCTACGGCCCTTCTTGTGGATGGGTGTCACGTTGGCCCACTTCCAGTCTTCTGGGACCTCTCCAGTGAGCCAGGACTGCTGATAAATGATGGAAAGCGGCTTAGCAAGCTCGTCCGCCAGCTCTCTCATCACCCTAGCATGGATCCCATCAGGTCCCATAGACTTATGAAGATCCAAGTGGCTCAGCAGGTCTCTGACTTCTTCCTCTTGTATGACGGGGGGGCTGTATTGCACCCCGCCCCTATCCACCGCTTCAGTAGACCAGTTGTCCAGAGAACAATCTGCCAAGTCATTCCAGGATGTTAGCTGCAGAGGAAGAGAGCTTGACTGTCATGATCCATCAGCTTTGTACGGAGAATGACATATACAGAATGGAATACCTTGTTGGTCAGTTTTACATTTCCTGTCCTGTCTGCTGCTCCCTGCAGGTGAGACCCTTTTTCATGCTTTGACTTACAGCATTCCACTGACATCAGCAATGGCCTTGATTTCTATAGAAACAAATGCAAAAGAGAGTCTTGTTGCATAGCATTCATCCTGTTACCTAGCAATAATTCTAAGTATTAGATGTTATCACTTATAGAAGCAGACACTGTCTGCTAAACCTGTTCTTCAGAAAATGCAGTTACTTAAAAAGAGGTTTAACTGAAAATTCAGAGAATTGGTTCTGGTTTAGCTCAAACTAGGACACACATCATAATGTCTTTAATGTTACAAATTGTTTGAATTGTGTCCATTAGCTTGATAGCAGTGTGCCAGAAGTTAGTTTGTATGAGCTATGGTACCGGAGTGACCTGGACCTTGTTTAGAGATGCTCTGTCATGGGGGGTTCTTCGAAGTAACGCAGCAGTGAGCATGAACCTCTGACATTCAGGGTCACATCACAGTCCCAGGATTTGGATCAGCAGCTGGCCATATCCACCAGTCACCTCTGGGTTTAGGACTCTGCTGACTGCCACAGAGGGACAGGCCTACGGCTTTTAATCTGTTCCAGTAACACCAGTTTCTTAATGCCTGGAAAGTGCAGGATTCTTCATTCTGGTTCTGCAGATCATGTGAAGCCAGGAAAAAAAACATAATTGGGAGTATGGTAAAGGTAGTGTTGAAGAAACCTACTTCAGTGCGCTTGAAAAGCTTCAGTCTCTTCCTCCACAAATTCTATTTAAAGACCCTAGGCAGAGTCATTAGCATATGCAACATACAGAGTTGCAATGTTTTCTGTGTATTTTAGAGATAAGTTGGATGTTGACTTCTCCCTTATTTGAGATGTTTTCTAACAAGGTTCACCTGCCCTTTGCAATTGTTTCTTATCTCTATAATCTGGAATAACTACTATATAAAATGAAAAGTGCTGTATAAAACGCTTTAAATTGCATATTAATAGATGAAGGTAAAAGAGTCTGGTCCAGGCTTTTAGGACAAATCTGTTTCCTCCTCTGCATTGTATAGGAATGTTGATAACTTTAAGTGAAGCTCGGAGTAAATCTCTACTTTGGCAAGTGGCTCTTGCTGTCTGTACCTTGGCTTTGGCTACATTGTCTGGCTGTTGTCCTCAGTGGCTGTTGCTAGGTTTTGAAGCTCTTATCTTAACTGACCTGTTACATTTTGCTGTTTAAAGCAAACTCTGGCTTTGAATAGTGTAGCTTTCTGAAGCTTGATCTTTCATGGCACTCTCGCAGGTATTTTTCACTTGGTTTTCTAGAGAAATAAGCTGGATACAGCGGCGCTGGTGTCTCTAGGGCACTCACTAACTGTTGAATGCGTTGCTGCATTTCAACCACATTTGATGATGTGGGACAGAGCTTCAAAGACACTGGGTCTCTTGGAGTACAGCTACATAAATACTGCATAACTGCTCACCTTTCACTGAACATAAGAGAGATGTTACACATGCCTGATGGGGAAATCTTTGTTAAGACACCAGAAAAACTCAAAGAGGAGACATGAAGCCGTAGGCAACCCATCTGTTAGTGATGTTGCTGAGGAGCTGCCGGCTGCCTCCATGCCACCACTGCTTCCCACAGCTGGACTGCAGGTCAGGCCAGTGCCCCTCACCTGCCTCTGCCCCACTGTTGCAGCCTTGAGTATCATATGTGCTGCGGCCTCGTGTCTTGGGCAGTGGTTACTGCCCACCCTGTGCATCTTTCTTAAATGCTGCTGGGTGAGACGGCACATGCTGCTCTGGGATATGTGCTGGCCTGGCCTTATCGTCATGCAGGGTCTGTAAACTTCTCATTTATCTAATGCTCCTCTGTGCTCTGGCCCGGATCTGTGATATCCTTCTGGAGCCGTGCACCATGCATCTATCTCCGGTGTCCCCGGGGTACCCCCATGTGCTTTTCTGGTGACTTGTACTAGCAGAGCTAATCTTAGCACTGTCTTTCTTGATTCCAGTTTAATGCAGTTAGGATTTTTAAGTACTTTGACTTGTTTTTTTCTCAAATACCAGCTGTCAGAAGCACACATAGGTCCCATGAAACAGGTGCAGTTTTTTGAACTGATTTAAACAAAGAAGGGAGAGACATTTGGTAAATATTAATTGGCAGGCACTCTGAGCAAGGAGAGCAGACAAAATGGAAAAAACCATGAATTTGGAAGTACCTCACAAATGGGATTTATTTTCTTTTTTCCTTTTTTAAATTATTTTTTTTTTCCCAGAAAGAGGAAAGGAGATGCAGAAATCATTTGACTTTTTTCTGTGGAGGCCTTCATGAGGCTTCCTGTCTTATTAAGTGGACAGGAGCATTTGTTAAGTAATTCCTTCTGTGTTTTCTAATATTTGAAACGAGTAGTAAAAATGCTAACACGGGACCTAAACATGGAGATTTTATTCCTCCAAGTAACATACATTGCACAAATCTCACCTGAGAAGTATTGAGCCTGACGTGCATACAGGAGTCCCAGGCCACTTTAAATGCTGCCTTGGTTTTATGACAATTATATTACAGTTTCCCAATCTATGGTCCTACCTTACAAGAAATATTTTTAGATGAAATTTCATGAACACAGGTAGAGAAAATGTCCCTCTATTGTCTGATGATGCTGAAGTGTAAAAAAAATAGTACTGCCTGCATGAACAAACAAAAAAATGTTCTTTATACTAACTGGTGCATAATTACAGAGTTTTTTGATGTGATTTTTGTTTATTACTAACTGAAATAGGAACTTTGACATTGGAAAGGAGAACTCTTTGTGTTGAGACTGCAAGAAGGCTATGGATTGCATAAGCCTCTTCCCCCTTGTGACTTCTTTTCATTTTGGGACTAAATCCTTCAGTATTTGTGTGCTGAGTTTCACATAGAGCACTTCAACACAATGTGCTTGCTTTGGGGAGCAGGAGGAATGTCGTACTTTTAACAAGTGTCCTTGAAGCAGAGAACAACAGGAAGGCACATTGCTGCGCATCCTCCTTTGTTTATGCAGATGGAGTTCAAGGTAACCCGTACCAGGGTCTGCTGTGGGAGAAGGCACAGGGGTGTCATCGTGCTCTGAAAGTTCAATAAAAACAATGACAGACATGCAGCTTCTCTGTATCTGCTTTGCATAATGGCAACTCTGTATTTTGCAGTGCTTGGACGCTCAGTCATCCTGGGATTTAGTGAAGGACATGGAAAAAAAGTGCATTGGCTGTACCTACTTCCTGCTGATAGTCTGGAAATGGAGCAAGTCAGAGAGAAATGTAGCTTTTTGGATCATTAAAAATCCATTTTCATTAAAAGCCAAGTATTGCAGTGACATACTTATTTATAGATTCATCTGCTGTCTGTCTATGCCTTACAGAAAGAGTGAAAAGAGAGCCTTTTCATAACAGTTTCAAACCCTAAATGAAAGAAAAGCATTCTGTTTACCTTGAATTACTTACATGGTGTACTTGTTCATTTTTGTCACAGTGTGTTGGATGGTGATTGCTCTGCATTCTTTCTTTACCACCGGTTCCTTTTGTTCTATGTATCTATAATTTGTTTTTTTTCTGTATCTTCCACCTATCTATCTATTTCCTTTTCGTGTGTAGAGTTGGTTGCAAATTATATTTGTGATGTAGGGAGCTTTCAGTCTGACTGTCTTGATATTATTTTATGCAACCGTGACTACCGTAAAAACTGGCTTTACTGCTTCTTTCGTGTTATTGATTCAAGCCCATTTGAGAATTAACTTGTTTGGAATGATCTGGCAATGTTGTGTGCCCTGGGTTTTCTCAGGAAAAAATTCATTTCTCATAACTAAATGCAATAAAATGTTCAAATACATCTAAAACCAGTTATATTTTGAATTTAGATGGAAACGTTATGGAGTCAATCAAATATACAAGGCATGTGTCTGTGTTAGTTCTAGGCTTACAAGTACTGTATTGCAGAAAAAAGTATTCAGACACCAACTTTTGCCTAGAGGTCTGTCCCTTATGTATGCTTTATGAAATGCCTAATCATATCATTCATGTTTCCATCCTGAATTGGATTGGTCATAATTTTGACATTTTGACTGTAGAACTGTATCTGTAATTTGAGATTATTGCCTTAATTCATTTAGGGATTAGGTCTTTCAGATCTTAGTGTTACATTTGTCCTCAGGGTTAGGTAGAAACATTTTTGCAGTGAGAGTCAACGGAAAGTGATCTACAAAAATATATCTTCCTTCATTAATGGCTTGACTGGTTGATTTTGGACTTTGTTACAAATGAAGAAAATTAAATGCTAGTATAAACACAGAAATTTATAATATGAGTTAATTGTAATGTTTAAATGGCCAGGTGTCAGAAATTGTTCCTTGACACCAGATTATAGTCCTTAATATCTTCAAATGACCCATAAAACCAGTTGTACCCTGAAAAGCTCATCTCCAATTACAATTTTTGTGAGGCACTCAAAAATGTGAAGTGCACTTTGAATGACCTCTTTCTACACCACAACCACCTAGACTCCTCCTCCTAGATACCATCACAAAGGCAGCATCTCCTGAGTTGCAGATTTTGGGTGTGGTACTGTGCCTTGGGCTGGTGACAGAGGCCAGAGTACCTACTAGAACCTGTGCAGCCCTGACCAATCTCCCTGCTGCTGCTTGCTGACACAGGTCCCCAGGGGTGGCCCAGACTACACTCTGGGAGTGGATCGGGTTTTTGTGGCTGGTGGAAAAAAGCTGTATGCCAGCCACCCTTAAAAACATTTTGGCAGTCATGGATCTGGAGTACAAATTCTTGCTTTTGTTTCTCTTTGTAGCTTTTTTTTCTGACTGGTCTCCCTTAGTTCTTCACTAATCTTTTTATTGTCTTTCAGAGTACAGAGCCTTTCTTGAGTGTATATTAAATGTGTGAAGAGAAAAAAATACCCAGCGTGAGTACAAAACAGATGCCTGTATATCCTGAGATGAGTGCATTATGGATAAAGAACTATTATCATTCTTTCCACACTCGTGTTTCCATCTACTTATGAGATATATACGTGTGCCTTGTTAACAATGATGTTCTAATGCAAAAGCTGAAGTTTTCATATCGGAGGAAACATATTTTGTTAAATGAGCTGAGAATATTCTCCCAAGGGTTAACATTTTTCTTGTACGTGTGAAATCCTACTGAAATAAATGGCCCTGTTATTTTAATTGGATCTTTTGGTATTAGAACATCTTTCTTTGTACTGCAGTAAAGAACATTCTTTTTCTTCCTTCCCTGAAAATGTGAAATGAACAAACACAGGCGAAGCATTAAAACATTTATGACTTCAGTGGTAGATTATACATATATACATAGATGCATATATAAAGATATAAACTAAATTCATATTTTATGACATATCCCTCCATTCTCTCTAACAATATACAAATAGATTTTCTACTTTTAAAATAGGTATATTAAAATTTTGCCTTGTCTTTTTGACTAATACCTTGTTTACAATACTAGTAATGACCAAGGCACTTAAAAAAATAAAAAGAAAAAAGGTACACTTCTTTAAACAGAACACAGCTGAAATTTTTTAAGAAGAATTAGATTTGTTTAATAAATGAATTGATACATGGGCTCTAACACTCCTAGACTTCAGTTCTTCAAATACTTGGATTATGTGCTTAATTTACCCTTGTGAGTGAGGGATTATACAATATAATAGATTAAACTTCTATGGACCATTCTAATCTGTTTTGTCAAAGATCACAGAAGTAAGTGAGAAACTGGGTTTATCGCATTGTGATCAAAAGCACAATAGAGTAGAAAATTTCCTGAGAACATGGATTTGAAAACCAATTTGTTGGTATGTTTGTTTCCTCTCTTTTCTGCAGCTGTTCAATTACAAACTGTTACTGCTGGTCAGAAAGCCAAATACCTATTCTCTAGGGTAGTCACATTGTACTCCAATGTTTGAAGATTTGGTTTCTTTTATAATTGGAATGAAATATAGATTTTTTTTTGTGAAGGAATTCTTCCACTCAACACCCTGAACACCAGCTGAACATGGACCTGTATGTATGCACTGTGTGTTTAATGAAGTGTATGAATACTGTAACGATATAAACCTGAAAACAAAAGTAATTGCAATTACAGAGGCAAAATACTTTTTGTCATACAGAAAAGATCAAGGAACGATTTGCTGTCAGCAAAATGAGACAGTTATATGGTTAGAATTTATTACATTTTCATGTTTGGTTTTTTACCCGTCTATTTAAATTTTATAAGGACAAACAATGTTTGAGGGCAAAGAATCTTGCAGACCAACTAGTTACCAAAACCTGGGTAACTGTTCTTTTGGAAGTCACCAAACACTGCTGTTCAGCCCTTCCCTGGGCCATGCATCAGATGAGGAACACTAGAGCTGTCAAAGCTGAGCTGAATGTGGAGTGGGGGTCTTTGCAGGCACCAGCCTCTCCCACATGTTGCTGGTGGAGGAATGCTACCTTCAGTTACTATTACTGCATGCACATGTAACTAAATATCTACTGGTCGTATGTTTATTACCTAAGAAAAGAAAATACAGCTGTAGTGCCAAGCTCTGAATTGTCTCATTTTGGGTGTTTCTCCTCTCAGTGGAAAATGTGAATTTTGTTCTTCATCTCTTCATACAGAATGATCGGCTACTTTGAGGAAATTAACAAGATAACTTGTTATTCACAAACAATGTAGGTCAGAACTGCTGTAGCGTAAATTGCAGTAGCTCTCTGGGAGTTAGTGCTGCTTTCCCCATTCACTTCACCAACAACCTGTTTCAGTGCATGCACACCTGCTGTTGGATGTTGCTCTTGCTGGGTGCTGAGGGCTGCCCGGCTTGAGCCCATCGCTGCAGGGCTGTTCTGCCAAAGCATGGGGTACCTCATGGTGCCAATAGCATCTTGCAGCTGTTTCCATAACAACACGTTTGTTAAAAAATAAATATTTGCTCCACTTTCACAATTGTCATTTTGCTAAGAATTAATTGATATTAGTGTTTTTTTCCCTTTTTGTGTTTGAGACAATTTTAGAAACACCTCAGAAACGTTTATGGGACAATGTAGCATCTGAGACCACTGCAGCTGGCTGTGCCCTACCATGGATTTGGGCTGGTGAGGAGCTGGTAAAAAGCTCTCTGATTTTGGTTAAAAGGTGAATCAGATCCTGATCTGCCCTGCAATTTGGGGAAGAGATGTGGTGTTGGGTCTAGGAGCAGCATGGCTGGCAGGAGACAGCTGCAGAATAGGCATAGCTTTGGATGGCCTTTCACTGAAATCCTCTCCCACCAAACTTGGTGCTTAGGTGTTGTCCAATCTCTTACTGCCACCCCAAATATTGTAGTCACCCATGTTAATCCTCACAAGTTAAATCCCAAGAGCGGGAAACACATTGTGGCAGTCCTGTAATAGCAAGTGAAAATTTGGCTATGTTTTTGTAATTTTGGGGCTATTTTGGCATGGATAATCATGGATCAAAGTGTAAAGGATAGATATTTCTTAATATTTATTGTAGTACCTGCTCATCTGAGTAGCTAAAACTGTGATTTCTGTATTTTAAGACATCAATAGTTTCAAAATTTCTGGAATTCAACCATTGATACAATCATTCAGATTTGTGAATCTTTTTGGAGTATATGTGATTAGTTTTTTTATAGAGTGAAACTTTTTTGTGGGAGGACATTTTTGACTACTTGTGAGTGTTTCTCTGTCTGAGGTATAAGCCTGTGTGAACAAGGATTTGTGAAACCCAGGCCGGAAGTTCAGCCATGGCAGCATTAACAACTATGGTAACCACTGTCACATAGCTTATTATTAGCTGAGCTGTATGTTCACATCTTGATCTGTTCTGTTAGCAAGATACACAGATATCACTAAAACCCAGCATCTGTTTTCCTGTGTTGTTTGAATTCTTTTTATTGTGCCCACCAGTGTGGTGTCTGTATTGCATAAACACCATGACTAGGATCTGTCATTTGTCACGATAAGTGAAACTGATGTTTGCCACCAATGTAAATAAGAGATAAAGCACAACACAATCACCAATACAAGACCTTTTGACAGAGCTGAATGCCATTGCTGTTGTTATTACATCCTATACAAAGCAGGGATTACTGAAGTGTTTGAGTCCTTGGTTAAGCATGGTTCATCTTTCAGCATTATGAAAAGACTCTTATCTATCAGCTGTTAATCCAGACTGACACAGTACTAGAGCAAAACTTCAGCCTTAAGACACCATGAACTATTGAGCTGACCCTTGCTGCTAGACAGGCAGTTGTATTTGGCCACTGTTTTAAGGGAAGAAAAGTGTGTACACTGGAGAAACAATTAGTGACAGTTAAAAAATGAATGCATTTTAAAGAAGTGAGGCTTTACAGTGTGTGTGAGTTTGCATTGAATAGGTGATTTATGTAAGGACTAAGGAAAACGTCTTCATCTTTGGGAGTCGTGTTGTTCATAGTGTGCAAATACTTTCTGAAGACAATCTGATACACTTTTATGATTTGATCTAAACAGTGAGCTAAGTGAACCCTAAGCAACTCAGGAAGGTGAACAAAAAGGGCACAGATCAATTTGGTAACAATTAATTTGCTTAATGTCAGTCTCATGCTTTAAATTTGTTCATAGAGAATTTTTCAATCACGTTATGATTGCTGCAGGAACTAGGATTAGAGAAGTTGCATCCGAGTTGATAAAATGTCTAGCATGAATGGGGGCCAATGGTTGCTCTTGTTTGTGCATATCATATGTTTTACGTAGGCTGAGGCTGTAATGAATTTAATAACTGTGCTTCATCTGGGGCATTTTTTTGTGTTTGGGATTAGAACAAGCCTGAACAATGTACACAATTAGACTGTAAATCAGTATGTAGATAGAATGTGGTGGGTGGATAAAATATTAATTTTTCTAGAATCTAAATATGGCTTCTTTAGCATTCAATGGCTCTATCAAGTGAACAAAGAAGTTCTTCAGTGAACAATTAGCCTGCTATTTGTATTATGGCCTGTCCAACCATTAGAGAGAGAGAAGGCCACATACCTAAGCTGGTACAGGTTTTTGAATTTGACTTCAATATTGATGTATTTGGAGATTGGATTTTTGGGAACCCTTTTTTTTTATATTTGTGTTTTAATCTGACAAATTAGGAAGAAAAGAATGTTTATATTCTTGCAGGACTTCTTATGAACATGGAGCATAAAGTTGAATGGAAGTATTAATAAGGAGTGGTCAGTGCTGATGGACAGCAAAATAGCAATGGAAGCTGAAAGCCAGTACAATTTACCTCGCAAAATGAGGTGGACATAAGGGGAGTAATGAATTCTTGTGGTAAAACGTTTGAGTTTTGAGACTACATTTAAAATCTGTCCTGCAAATATGCTCCTTCCAAAAAGTATTAGAAAACTAACTAATGTTATGTTCCTAGACCAGCTGCATTCATAATACTCTCTCTTTGGTCTTTACATGTATTCATGCTGGCTTTTACTTAGAGCAGGATCTATGTCTTTTTTTTTTATCTGCCCTTTGATGGAGTATGCTGAAAAATCACATTCTGATCAGTGCAAGGGCTGGATAAGGTCAGAACAGGAGGAAGAGACTTATTACAGTAGGGTATGTGTTGAATCAAGCCACACAATGCATGGAGAAAGAAAATAAGCCTTAAAATGTAGGAGTATAATCTTGAAGAAGGGCCCCTTCAGGTTATGGCACTGATGCACTCTGATCACACAATGACTTGGGCTGGGAAAGCAAGGGGAGCCTCTGGCCCACTCTCCTGTGAGCTCCAAATTGTGCATTTTTGGTACACCTGGACCAAGCCATGTGCGTTGTTTGTGATGCAGCGATGTCTTACAGTTTTCACAGTAAGCCTGAAGAATTTCAGTGGGTTAAAGCCCACCTGCTTTAAGAGGGGCTGGAGGAGCACCTAAGGCAACCACCAGAGATACAGGTATTGTAAATCCTGGGAATCTGAATGGGGCCAGGTGTTTAAGTATCTCAAGGTCACACGGCTGTGTTTAACTTCTGGGAAGCTCAAGGACTTGCTGCCCATCTGCTGGTGTAACCAAATGTACCTGGCAGTACGCAAGTACACCCTTTGTGATGGACCCTGGTCAGTCCTGCGAGACCTTCATGTGGGAGGAGAGCTTGTGGGAATGGCTGTGCTGGGCATCACACACTGGCTGGGCTCCTCTGGCTCTGGCCAGACAAAAATCCATAATTTTCTGCCAGTTTAAAGAACAGGAGCTCAGAAGACAGAGGCACTCAGTGGCTGGATATCCACCCTGGCAGAGCAGGTAATGGGCAAAAGGACAGCTGAGATGTGCCTTGCTGAAAAATGAAATGCAAGGAATGATTGCAGCCCTGTGGGTACATAAAATCTGTATCTCAAGCAGTGATTTTGAGACTTAAAAACCAGAGTCCTTTTGTTGTTAAAGTCAGTTAAATATTGGGTTAGGTGAATTGGTGAGTCAGTATTTCAAAGAAAAATTGTTGACGATTTTCTGTCAAACACAGAAGGCTGGCTTGCCTTGTTTCTTCAACAGCAATACACATCTGAAATGTCTTATTAGGGAATGTCTGGTCTGAATGCTATCTTTTCAGAGGTTCTTTATTTGGCTTCTGGTTTTTAGTTTGGTCTACTTCTTTATTGAATTTTGTTATTCTTTTTGTTTAATTACCTGTTTTGGTGACATGGGTAAGGGGAGACAGGGCAGGGGAGACAGGGAAGGGCAGGGGAGACATAAAAATAGGTTGTTTTTCACTTAAACAGGAACAGGGTGGATTCTTAACTACAGGGCTTTGACTAAGCCAAACTATTGATGGTTCTCCATAAACTGCTGCAGAAAAGGTGGGACCTCTGTTCCTCCAGGCCTTCTCTGTGCTGAGAGCTGACCTGGCAGCAGCTTTCTGTATTTTCACTGAAATTTATGCACTTGGCAGCCAGATGAGAGGTCTGTGGGGAAACATGAGGGAGGCTTTTTCTGCAGGAGAGCAGGAAACCTGTCTCTGCTTTTTCTGGGATGCCATGGACTGCCAGCGCTGCTGTCGCCAAAGTTTAACATCAGTTCAAGGGAGGTGGTTTCACTTTCTGTGGAAAAAGATAGATAAATGATGTACTTATTTGAAATTTTCTTCAGAGAACATTGGCTGTATGAATGTGTTTTAGAGCTATATAGTCCATTCATTTTCCCTTACTGCAAGTGTGCTTTGGAAAATGAATAGACAGCAAGTAAAACAGCAGCTCCCAGCAAAATAAGATTAGAAGAAAAAAGGGTGTCCTTTAAAGCAAAACATTAATGCTAATAGTATTTGAAATATGCATTAGATTAATTTACATATTTATGCAATGTGAAAAACAAGGGGTTTTTTGGTGATTTCTTCTTTTGGTTCTATTTTATTTTGGTTTATTTTCCTTCTAACTTTCAAAACAATACGTACTTACTTTCAAATGGGGGACTCTAAACAGTGCTAGATTTGGGGGTGTCTGAGCTTACTTCAGAACATGGAATTTCCATTCACTTTTACTGATTCTTATCTCTGAATCCAGGTTTCTTGGTCGTCTTCTTTGAAATCTCCTCTTAAACTCAAGCTCTCTGTAAAATAATTCCATTTTTATGCCCAGCATTTAGGCCTAGAAGAACATCCCAACCTATCACAGACACAGTTCAGAAAATAATTTAAGTTCAATGAGCCAGACTTCCCCACCTCACGCAGAAGGCTACTACTAGAAGACTAGTATTTTATGATATGCACATGACCTGTTTCTAACTTGTAAGTGCCTATTTATAAAAAAGGTTTATCTTATTCACTAGTGATTTTCTTCCATTGTGCAGTGTCATTTTCTTGTTTCTCCTTTCTTTCCAACTCCCTTTCCCCTCTTCCTCTTCTTCCTTTTCTTTGTTCTATACCCTTTTTATATTTTGTATAGATTTCCCTCCCCTCTGACATTTTTACTATTTTAAAGCATAAAATAGGGCCTCTCTTCTCTTCCTGCAGCTGCGACCCTATCCCCTGCTGTACCAAATTGACACTTCTGCGAGCAGCGGCTCTAGTCAGTCACTCGAAAGCTGCTGCTTTCACAAGTGTTGATTTAGTGCAGCAGGGGATGATGCACCAGCTGTAAAACTCAGACAAAAAAAATAATAATAAAAAACCCTATGAAAAGTCTTATAATCGGAGGGAAAAATAAAGGAGGGTGGGGAGAAAATGGAGGAAGGATAAAGAAGGTAGGAAAGGACTAGGTGAGGGGAGGAGGAGGACCAGAGAGCCCTGTGGGGTGGTGAGCTACCTGGCTGTCTGGGACAGCAGGATGGGTGGGAGAGCAACCCTTGAGCAAACGTCTCTCCTCCTCCTCCCCACTGTCTCTGCTTTCAAGGAAATCCTGTGACTGAGAAGGCAGAGCAGTACTGTCTCAGTGCACTGAGGTTTTGTTTCTGCCAAACTGGAGAGTTGTTCTGGGATAGAATCTTGGGGGGGAGGGGTGGGGAAGTATTTAAATAATTACTAAGGGAGTGAGAGGCACCCGTGCTTTGGAGTTACTTAATCTTTGCAAATGAAACATTTTCATTCTTAAGTTATATATTGTATGACCTATGTGTGTACAAGCTGTATTTCTTAGAAATATGCAAATAGTATGTTGTTATTTAAGGCAGATAAATGGAGAGTTCCTTCTAAACCAGCCCTGATTTGCCCTTGGTAATGTTCCTAGAGCAAATCGTTTACAACTTATTTGTGTCAAAGTATTTGATAACAAGTTGTATTTCTGCTGTAGAACTAATAGGATTCCTCAAAGTGGCTAACACTTTCTAATACAGTCTCCATGTGCTCAGAGTAATATCTGTTCATCTTTATTGATTTATTCTTGCTAAGTTCCTAAGGTATTTCCCTAAGCCCTGGCTTTCCACTCACTCTCAGGCTGTGTGGCAGGTGCCAGTAAAACCTTCTCAGGGGCCATGTCTGTAGAGATGCCAGGATGGCCAGGGCGATGCACTGACGTAGCATATCTGCACAGCACAAGGTCTGTGCCCTCCACCAGCACTGCTGGGCAGTATAGGGCTGCACACTGATTACTTCACTGCAGTGGGGATCTCCCCTCCTGAGCAGGATAAGCAGTTGCAATGAACAGCACAGTCTCATTCAGCCTTCCTTAATACCTTGCTGCTCCACAAAAAGCAAACTCTAATAAGGGGCTTAAGCTGCTGGATTGAGAGAGGCTCTTACCATAGCTTTTATCTGTTTCTGCAAGCCTTTTTTGGTCCAAAATGTAAGGGTTTTGAAGTTTAGGCAAGAAAATTTGAAAAAAAAGTATTGTAGGTTGTATTTACTGATTGCTTTTAAAAAAAATTAATTCTCAGCTGCTGACCAAGAAAATCAATTTTTATTTATGCAGCCCTAATATTTAACTATCTATCAGTAGATTGGACTGGTGAATAGAATATAGTGTTCTAAATATTAAGATTGGTAAAGACATAAGCATATGACAAGACAGGATGATTTTAAGATGGATATGCAGAACTTAATTCAGAGTATACTTCCCACACTAAGTTCAATATCTTTTTTTTTATTGTGTACAAGTCAATACGACAGACTGTAATATTCATTAACACTGTTCACACTGTCAGGTGGGTTAAACTAAACAGGGCTAAGTACAGGAACATGTGTGATTTTGACCACTGATCAAGATAGTAGTTCTGAACTAACTTGGCCTGTCCTTGTCAGCGGAGATCTGAAAGGTGTTAATACATGTGTAACAAGCATTATTGTTTATTTAAATTTGATTATACAGGACATTTTCCAGGTTTATGTTGATGCTGTGGAAATTTTCAAAGACTCTCGGGAAGCCCTTTCCTTCTAGGTTTATTTCAGACCATTGGTTAGTATTGTCTTTAAATCAATGGGAAATAAGGACACAAAATTAAGCATGTTCTTGAAAACTGGTGGATTGAGGTTATATTTTGCAGGTCTTGGGAAAAATTTCCATTGTCTGAAAAACATCTGGTTTTGGCATCTAAAGAAATGGTTTTTAATAGGCTTTCACAGTAATCACTTTTGTAATCTTGTTGTTCATCATATTAATTGAAGAAGCTCCTTTCTGATAACCTTTGGCTGTCCAGAATACATTCCCAAAGCATCAAAGGCTGAGGAAACTTAGAAAGAGAAAAGACATAATAGATCATTCAGTTCATTTTTCTGCCGATGTAGGATTATTTCATAGAGAACATTTTTTAGTGTTATGTCAACTTTAGTTTTTAAAATCCCAAGTGAAAGCTTCCATATCTCTCCTTGGGAGACTATTTCACAAGCTAATATATCTCCCTGTCAGGAAGATTTTCCTGATGCTCTATTGAGCTTAAGCGTTTTCTTTCCATTATTTCTAGTTATATCCCTTTCCCTTGATGGCTTTACACACTTGAAATATTTATGGATTATTTTATTTTTCCCTTAAGAAGCTGCTCTTGAAACTTTATTAAGTTTATCAATACCTTTTTGGTTTTGAAAAACCCACATAAGACCTTGTAGGCTGAGAATTACTATCAAACTGTTCTACAATCAGATGCTCTCCACAGAATTTTCTTCAGGTCTTCTTTCTTGGGGGCCAAAAAATGCAGGAGATTCTAGACAAAAGAAATATAATAAGTAGAGTATTTTCATCAATGATTTGAGAAAGATCTCTTTCTGATTCTCAGTGCACAGCTATTCTTGTTGTTCTGAATGAGGACTCTACTACGGTTCTTAATCTCACCCCTCTTGGTGCTTTGCTCCACAGAAAGCCTGCATCCTTCTTGGTCTTTGTGCTTCTGCAGTTCACACAAAGTTAACTTAATTCTTGTTAAGGGCAATTGCTGTGTTCACAACTCAGGATATTTCCAGGAAAACAAAAGGCAAGAGAAGGAGCATAATGCTCTACTCTACTCCAAGGTATGGTGGGAAAGTCTTGAGTTGAATTTTACCTCCTTATTTAGGAGATTAAGTAAGACTAAAACATGACCATACAGACCACTGGAGAAAGCTGCAGTGAGTTCTCAGGTGGACTTAACTATCATGGACCTGTCCTGTGTTTGCATAGTTCAGGATTACAGAAGGGAGGACAGCCTGTGCCAGCTCTGAGCACAAGCAAACCAGTGCATTACTGGAATTAAGAGGTAGTCTCTGCTTCTTTGTGCATCCTTCCCCTGCTGCAGAAGGGAAGCAGTAGAAGGCTCCTGCTGCATGCTGATGGATACTGGTGCCATGAATCATCTACTGTAGGCAGCCAGAAAAATTTACTTTCTTTTTAATGAAGCTTAGATTGTTATTATTAGTGATCAGTGTTAGTTCTGGCTTGCAGAAAAGGGAAAAAACCTGGAATGTCTTACATGGTGTTCAACTGTAATTTTTGGCTTGATTCTATAAGGAAATGTTGTCTGGCTGTCAGTCTTCTCTAATTACTTTTAAACACAATGGATGTTTACACAGCTAGGTCTCATGGTGGTAGAAGTCTCAAAGCTATCACCATCCCACAATGGATCTGTTTGGTGGCTTTGAAATCAGCTGGGATGCTTCTGGGATGCTTCTGGGTGTCTTGGCTGGCAAGCGTGTTGGGCGCCTGAGGCGATAATGGCTAGGTGGCACTGGAGAAGCCCAGGAAGGTTTTAGAGAGGCAGGGTGGGGAAGAAGGGTGTGGTAGAGAGTTTGGGCACATGTGGGTGAGTCACAGCACAGAAAGTAGTAGTTCTCAAAGAACTTGAGACTTTCCTGAGGATTTTTCAAGTTGTTAAATACCCAGAGCTTGTCTAATTGTTCTCCCAGAATCAATAGTTAATCTCACATTGATTTCTGCTGACGTGCAGCCGTTAGGATTCCAGCGGTATTGCTGAACTCGAGATCTTCATGTTTCACAGAGGATTACCTGCCATAGCTGTTTGCTGCCTTCCGAAGTTTTGAGCACAATGTTTCCTTGAGAAGTGTGCAGGGAGGAAACTTCACTTCAGGTGCCATTGTAGCCTTTGTAGGTGCTGCTACCTACCAGTCTGCTGTTTCTCCATCCATTTCACAGAAAAAGCCTGTGCCTGGTACTTATTCCCAGGTCTGCATCTCTTAGAATGGCAGCTTTCTGCTATCCTCTTCCTTTTGACTATTCCAAAGCATTTTCCTTAGATCTTTTAGCTGACATTTGCCTAAAATAATTTGCCTAAGAGAATTTTTATTTGATTCCTCTATGTGTATCTAATTTCTAGACACTGCTACTGCTATGTATACTTTCTGATTTACTTCAACTTTACTCGCAATGATTTCCAGATTAATTTCTTGCGCAGCTCTTTACAATGAGATTAGCTGCCTAATACAGCAAATTCAGTGCCTCTATTTCTATATTTAATCTTAAAGAGTTTACTTTAAATTGTATTTCTAAACCAGGTACAAATAACAATATTTACTAGCGAGTTTATCTTAGCTTATTTTCATTGAGAAATGGAATAAAAAGAGTAATGATATTGCACTTCTTCTGACTACTCTGCTTGACTGATTCACAGGATATTTGCTCTTAACATGTTGTAAGAGTTAAAAAAAATGTGTCAAACTTTTTTTGGCACCCAGCTACAGTAGATCCTGTTAGAAGAAACATATGGCCTCACACTAACAGTGTTAAAGCACTGCTAAAGTATTGCATGCATGACATTGACAAATTTCCTCCAGGCTTTTTGTTTTCTGTGCTATTAAGCATTCAAAGTCCAGTATTTCATTACCACTGATGATACGGAGAGCCTTATTGACATTCTATCCATCTGTTCATAACATGCATTATTAAATGTGAAGCAACTAGTAGGTAGGAGTGCACTTGCCAGCTGTACAATGAATTCTCAGCACTTTGGTGCCCTCTATAAATTTTGAAGTATTCTGCTAGTTTCTAAACATAATTTGCAATGGAAATTTTCTTTGGTGCTGCACATTGTACAGGGAAAAATTGCTTCAAAAGAATTCTCTATTTTTTTATCCTTAATTTGCAATCTTTAGATATAGTTTCAAAAAGCCCAGAAGCCTTTTAACTCACAAGGACTGTCTTGGATATTAGATCTCACTAACCACAATTCCTTTTCTTTTTTTCCTAGGAGAAAATCTACTGCATTACCTACAATGGGACAATGCGGCCCCAATGAATCACTCTATTCATATATTTTTGGAACCCAGAGGAATTGGTTCAACTATTTACAGATTATAACAGTTGGTAGTAGAATGTTTTATTTTCATTCCCAGTTGGTACAATATGTTCACGGCTGATGCTAATGGCTTGCCCATTTGATATCACATATGGTCCACTATTTGGGTCTCCTAAAGCTTTCTTTTGTGGTCAGGCTGCTTTAAAACTCTCACATATTTAGGTTTATTCTGTCTGCTGAGATGACGACTATGAAACTCTGTAACTTAGCAGCTGTAGAGAATGTCAGAAATTCTGTAGATAAAGATTCAAAGAATTTGGGTCAAAATGTCCAAGAAAGAATATTCTCATAAAAGTTGAATACAAACAAATGCCTTAGTGGATCATGTGAGATTTCAAAAGAAATATCCTCTTCTCTGTCTTTGTCTTTGAAGCTGTGATTGGGTTACTCTCCAGTGTTTCTGCAGCATTGAGAGTGTCATCAGGACAGCTTTCAGTGGGTGTTCAGTTGCATTGGAAAACAACATATGTAGAATTTCTATTTCTCGAATCATTATTTGTGTTTTTATTTGTATGTCACTCTTTTGGTAACAGTTTTGTGGAAGGAGAAGACCTGAAAAAGCAAAATAGTTCTTCTTTTGGTTTCTAGAATAATAAAAGCATAGGAGAAGTGAACTAAACCAATATGAGAACAAAAATTAAAATTACGAACCTGTCTGAAGTTCTTATCCTATGATAGACAAGTGTTTATACTGACTTTAAAACATAACTGATAAAGCCACAATCTCATAAAAAGATTATTTCCAAAACTATTGTGTTATCCTCTGAGAGCTGAAGTTCTCATTTATTCATAGGAGTAGATCATAATAGCTCTAATTCCCTGAGAAGTGAGCATTGTATGATAATTGAGCAGGCTAGTACATTAATTGTCCTCCACTTCACCTCTAGATCTTTAACTCTTTTATCTAGTCAACCAGCAAGCAATAATGCTCATTTATTTGTTCCTTACTGTTCAAATTTTTTTTCTGACTGGGTAATTTATTTGAAATAAAGAAGAATAAGTGCATTCACATGGAAGGGACATTGAAACAATGTTAGATTAACATATTAAATGCCATTTGTTAGTAGGATAGGACTTTTATTGTTGTATTGGAGCATGTGCAGAGAAGGGCAACGAGGCTGGTGAAGGGGGCTGGAGAATAAGCACTACAAGGAACGGCTGAGGGAGCTGGGGTTGTTTAGCTTGGAGAAGAGGAGGCTGAGAGGAGACCTCATCACTGCCTACAAGTACTTGAAAGGAGGTTGTGATGGGGTGGGTGCTGGGCTCTTCTCACAAGTGACAAGCGATAGGACAAGAGGAAATGGCCGCAAGTTGCGCTGGGGGAGGTTTAGACTGGACATTAGGAAGAATTTCTTTACTGAAAGAGTGGTCAGGGATTGGAACAGGCTGCCCAGGGAGGTGGTGGAGTCACCATCCCTGGAGGTGTTTAAAAAACGGGTGGATGACTTTCTTAGGGACATGGTTTAGGAAGGAGACAGGCACAGTTGGACTCGGTGATCTCAGAGGTCTCTTCCACCCTAGAGATTCTATGATTCTACCATTTTTCAGCTGTACAACTTTAGCTGAATAACAGTAACATAATTTTGCATGCAGGAGTACTTCTCTAACTAATGTAGAAGATTTAGCAGTTCTTGGTGCATGGCGACTGCTTTCTTATGGCCTCTCTGTTCTGTCTCATTGATCCTTATTAGGAGGGCAGGTAAGTGCATGTTGAAGTGGTGTGTGTGTGCCTGCAATGGCCGGCTTCTGCTGCTGGGCTGAATGAGGCAACTGGTGGTAGAAGAGAAACCTTGCCTTTTTTAGTTTAAGATGAAAAAGTGCATGTTGCTGGTTTAGAGTCAGTCCCTGGAAATAGATCAAAATGGAGTTGAAGTAGTATTCGTCCTGGGGCACTACAGAGGAAACTAACTTTTTCTCTTCAGGGAAAAAACCCAACCAAAAAACCCCAATGTTTTTGCAGGTGAAACTAGCAGATAGTAAAAAAATTCTGTCCTCTACTATAAGGAGTCCCAGGGACTCAGGAAACGACTGTAACATTTTGGCATGCTAAGAAGTTCACCTACCTTGAAATGTCTAATAAAAAGACTGAGGAGATCAAATTATTAATGAATAATCTCAGCCAAAGGACTGGATGCCTGATGATATGGTATAAAGCATTTGTTAGGCAAGACTTGGTTACATTTGGACAGCTGACAGTACATAAAAGAGCTTAAGAATTTAGCAACATGTTGCCTCTCATAACTTATTAGAAATGGAACACTATGAAGGAAGAATTCTAATTCATTGGATGCAATTTAAATTAAATTATGTTAAGAGAGAACATAAATAGCAGAACTAAGTGTTAAGAACTAGAAATTATACTGTTGAAAGATTATTTTCTTGGTCTTATGTAAATAAATCACAAGCCTACAATAACTTGTGCTTTCACCTGGAGCATCCAGTAGAACCTGTGTATCATAATGTAACAGTGGTCATAGACCCTGTGGGTCTATCGACATCATATTTGGGGTGACTATGCCTGTTTTTAGGGTGCTGTGGGAGTCTAGGCATGGCACTGTGGCTGCGCCAGCAGCGCTTATACACAGCTAGCTATGGAAGAGCAGCGCGGTAGTGTGGTGGCAGCCCGACTGCTTATCATGGAGGTGGTGTGTCTTGTGCCTGCTTTAATGCCATACCAGCATCTCCAGAGGCAATCATGACACATCCCCAGTGTGCTGAACAACCTCTTCCTCTCTCTGCTCTTCTGGCCTCAAAGCGCCTTTGGAGTAATTGCTGTAAAGTGCAGGATATTCATGCAGTATGTTCTGCCGTGTATTCTCCATGCCAAGGGGATCCTGTTAGAGAGGAGTTACACTGACTATTGTCTTTGAATAATAAGACATAAATCTAGCGGTGAGGGGTTAATAACATTCATGCTTAAGATTTTAAAGAAGCTGAGGACTTGTGATTTTAAAGTCGACACCAAACCTGTGTGAGCTGCCAGACCTATGATGGAACAGCATGACTGAGAAGAAACCTCTTGGCTCTGTATGTTAGTGCCATAGGCTTGTATTGTAAACCTGAACCCATATTTTGTAAGAGAGGAAACAGGGAAATCAATTTGGTATTGTCTTGCAGTGCATTTATAAATGATCCTTTTTGTTTCCACAGATGTTTGGTTTATCCAATTAAAAATCAAGGCACCTTGCTTCAGGCAGTCTCCTCTGTATAAGAAGTCAGAGTTATCCTCACCATTAAATGACTAGTATTTTGGATTACTCCTCAAGCATTATATATCAGTTTTAAATCCACAGTTAATCTCACTTTATGAGAAGGAATGTTTTGCTAATCTGTTTTTATTTATGGCTATTTAATACAGGCTTTGCAGTATGATCCAACTAATTTTAGGAACACATGGAAGCACAACATCATTTCTGATTGGCACTTGGAGAACTCTGTGTTTCCTGTGGGATTTTTTTCTCCTTTGTTAATAATTATTTGTTATCGTTTGCCACCAAAAGCCATATAGGTGCTCCAGCAGAAGCCTCTTCCTGTGATATTCCCCTTCTCTCTGAGACCATGCAGAATGGGTGAGTGACAGCATTACCCACCATCCTGCTGTCATGGGGCTGCTTCCAAGCACAGCACCTGCCAAAAACCTTAAGTCCCAATACTGATGTTTCCTCAGGGAGCTTGTGCTTCTTGTGCCTTCTCAGCTGAGTGGCAGTTACCCAGGCCAGCCCTTAAGCTATAGGTCATACCCCTCAAACAGCCACCAAAATGCTCTGCCCAATAAATTCTTTCCTTTCCAAAGCAGCAAGATCTTTGCAGCTCTCCACTAAGCATACTTTCTTCTTGTTTCACCAGAGGAAGGACCTGTGGTTAGGGCTTACTGAGGAGGAGAAGACCACGTGGAAACAGTTTGCTCAGCTGCTATTGACACAACGTGGAAGGTGAGGAGTGGGATGGATTTGACAAAGTCAGGCCTATCTTGAGAAATAGTTGATGAGAAAAATGGCATCAAATTGTAACTTATTGGCTCTAGATATATTTTTGGGAGTCTTCTCTCCTTAATGGGATTAAATTACATATAGCATTAACTCAGAGCCTGCAACAAAGTAAATGAGTTGTTAACATGGTGCTTTGTTGGAAGAATAATTCAAAGCTACTAGCAAGCTTGACGGTCTGCAATAAATGTTTTATTATTTAGGAAAAATATACTCTACAAGTTGCAATGTGCCATGCTCATTCATGCTGTAAATCAACAAAGATCAGCAGACTGAATAGGAAAATGAAAAGCTTATTTAGGAACTGACATCAGCTTTCAGATGAGCAGGGATGGCTGAAGTTAACTGCATTCATTTTTCTTTGCTTGTCACTGTTGCCACTTGAATTTCACTGCTAAAGATTGTGGGTAGTTTTGCTTTATGAAATTATATCTACAGAAGCAGTATTTGCATTTATATAGGCTTAGTTACAATAAAGTTAAACCTAACCCACCCTTGCCTCCACAAACAAACAGACCGACCAGTCAACCAGAAACCTCAATGTTAATATTAATCCCTCAGTTTTCATAGATATGAATAGGATTCAGCTAAATGGTTCCCACTGGCTGTTTTGAGGTTATCTCTGGTGTAAGTATTCTGTAGCTGGAAGCAATCTCTTTGGGCCAGTTTTTTTTGCACTCCAGTGAGTGATCCTGGGATAGATATGTTTCTCCTGTCCCTGGGAGCGCTGGCAGGGCCCTGCTGCTGCTGCTCACTACTCCTGAGGCACCGTGAACTCCTGCATCTGGGCAGAGCTGAGGCTGGGGCATCATGTCCTACTGAGGAGGCTTTAGGAGCATTACTCTGAATTTTCCTGCTTTCTTGAGTTTTAAAACCTGCACTTTAACTTCTGAACCACAGAAATATTTTAAGGATAGAAGTGATGTGTGTGAACCCTTTGGAAGTGATGTGTTACCTTCCCCAAACTAACTTATTTTGTCTATCAGGAGAGTGAGATGCCTTTGGAAATGTAATAATGAGCACTTTTTTATGAGACTACTATCTGCAAAGAATTTAATTTAGAGGGCTGTTTTAGACTTCCAATAGAATTATGTGAAGCATTTGTCATCACGATCATCTTAAAAAAGGCAAACTTATGTCAAAAAAGTCACTCAGATAATCCATAGCATAGGATTTGAGTTTGTTTCACAGAAAAAAAAAGTTTTGCTTCTTGAGCCAGCCCTTTGTATGCTGAGGAAGTCCAGTAAGATGACTGAATTGTAAGTGTCATAAAATAGAGAAGTCAAAGGACATTTAGTTATAGCTGTGTTGCCAGGAACCACACAACAAAAGAAAAAATGTTCACCTACAACACAAAGTACTACCTAGTACATTTTGTGTAATAAAGAGACAGTGTACGGTCTAAATACACACTTCTAAATAGTTAAAAAAGCTGTATCTTCTGATTTTCATGAAGCCATTTTGCAATTATCAACACAGTTTAAGAAACTGTCATTTTTTAATATTGAGACCTTCAACTTTGTTCACAAGTTGAAGAAAAGTCATTATGCATTAAGACAAAAATCTTACCTATGAAAATGGATTCGTGACCCAGAAGAATGTATAATTGATGCATGTGGTTGTCTGGATGGTAGAATAACAATAGCAACCATTAGAGATGAGAGCTGGAACTAGCCAGGCAGTGAGGCAGGATGTACTTTATAGGTCATCTGGGCTCCATTCAGATCTACAAGTTGCTATTCCTTCTCCATACTTGAAAGCATTTAATGGATTATTATGAAAGGAAAAGGATGGTATGCAATAATGGTTTAAATTGAAGCTCTGTATATATATCACCACTGTGTGACTTTTAAATGAATGCTTCATTTTTAAAATTCTCCCATGACAGAACTTGAAAGTTTGCCAGAGCATCAAGGAATTAAAACAATGAATTGACCAGCAGTAAGAGTAAAGGACACTGAATACTGCAGTTTTTTTCTTTCATGGCATGGACAATAACAACTAAGAAAAAATCACTAAGAAAGAGTTTTCCAAACCTGCTGTCTATCTTCTTCAAGGCAGATGAACTGGTTTAGTTCTATGTTGTTTCATAACATTAAATTAAGAAAAAAGAGAATTTTGGAAAGAGGCTTAACAGTCAAACAAACAAAGACAAAAGCACATAATACTGAAGTAAAATTCAGAATCCCTGCTTACCTGGAAAATGCTTCTTTCATATCAAAATTGTTACAAGTTAAAAGGTGGAGAGTATTTTCTGCTTTGTTTCACATGAACATAAAAGTTTTATTCCTGCTTTTAATGGGTAGTATTTTACAAATGTAATGGAACATAATTTTACCAGGTTTCCCTGAAGGAAAGTCATGGCGTGATTACATAGGCAGTCCCATCTCATTTAGTATAATGCTTACAATATACATGCAAATACACTTAGGCAACTCAAGTTAGAGGTAGATTGAATGGCATTCAGATAATCATAGAGAAGTGCAGATGCTAAAGAAAGTTTTGCAGGAGAAACACGCATTGACTGACTGGTCTCTTGCAACCTCTCATGCCCTCAAGTAATGTTTCTCTGCAATGCTGAAGATTCAAGCTGTGCCAGACAGAAGTACCTGGCGCTGTACGTTTGGCGGTTCAGACTGAACATCTTAATTTGGCCCCATTTCAAGCCCCATTGATAGCATATCCCAGAGAGCAGTGAAAGAGATGGATAGAAGGAATGGGAACTAATACGGCTTGCAGTGTTCCCCGCTGCAGGGACAGCCTGGAGGAGGAGCCATCTCCTTACAGGCAGAGCTGTTGCACTGTCCCTTGGGATAACTGGCTGCAGAGAGACCACATGGGCATGGAAGGAGGTTCAAGCCAGGTCAGATAAAGGCACAAGGTGACAGCTGGGTATTTCTAGCCAGTTGAGTTTCTCTCCGAACTCCTTGCACAGGGATTTTTTTTCAGATGGGGATTAAATAATTTTGAAGTTATTATATAAATAATAAAGAAATGATTTAACAAAATGTAGTGCATACAGCAATTCTAATATGTCAGGTGTAGAAAGTAAGTAAAAATCTGGGTTATAAGCTAGTATGAAAGGTCTTACTTTTGTGGGAGTTGTAGGGGTGCTCTTTCTGGGGTGACTTGTGCATTGATGAGGGAGAGACCTGTAAGAAAAAATTATCTGCTGCTTCTGTTTCCTTGTAGGAGTTGACTGAGCAATTTTAAAACATTCTACTAGCACATGTGAGTGTAACATATTCTGCAGTTCATCAACAATACGTAGTCTTTTGTTTCCAACTTAATTATTTTTGCTGAAATCATGCCAGACTCTTCTCTGATGTGGCTCTTGTTTAACCTGGTATAGATCAGTGTACAATCACAGAGATAAGCTATCCCAGATTTTAATTGGTGAAGTGTTGTAAAACCCTAGTCTACATGAACCTCTTCTTGACACTGGTTATTTGGAGATGCATGAAGGAGGCAATCGTGACCCACCTGGAGTCAATGCAACAGCAGTTTCTAGTGCTCTCTCACAGGACCAGTGGCGGCACAGCTGCTGCCTCTGCACCGGGCACTCAGACCTCCTGTGATAGTCAACATCTGGATTGCAGGTGCCAGACCAGCAGTGGGCCTGGCAGCTACTGCCCTGTTTGGGTAGGCAGATCTTCTCTCATTTGTTTTGGGAAGGTCAAGAAGTAACAAAGAAATAAAAATCTAAGTACAGAAGCTCAACATCCGTCTCTCTTAAATTTCCCTTCAACTTTTTGAGTAGCTCAGATCTGTAGGGAATAGCAATATACAGATTAGCATAAATTATGTATTATAATTATATACATATATCTGCTGTGGAGAAAACTGGATAAAGGCAATTTTAAAACACAGGATGCTTTTTTTTTTTTTTGTATTGTATTTAGTGCTCTCTGTTCCCTGGCACATTTGAAGCCAAACTGCTTCTTAGTAATTAAGGGGAATATTTGTTTAATACGTTTTTGCTTTATTTTTATTTGCATTTCTATTTGCTATGTCTCAATTACCTGCTAATACTCAGGAATGTGAATTGTGTTAGTTTCTTTTTAGTCAAGTGTAAAACCTATCATTTAGATAAATCAACATCTGAGACATTAACAGACCAAAAAAATGTTTGTTCTTCATTTTTCATTACTTAGCATTCCTTCTATGAATTTGGGATGGGTAAATTTCAGAGTGCATCCTATTTAACCTCTAAAAACGTTTCCTTTACTCAGTGACAAGGGGTACCCCAGGGCTGTGTCTGCCCAGCTCAGGCTTCTAGAGGACAAAGTTGCCAGATGCTTTCCATCACAACCTTATCCCACGAGACTACCTTGTTTATATGTCTTTTCATGTCTAAGGAGATGTTTTCAGATGGCATGTGGCACTGAATGCAAGTTTTGCTTCTTTCTTTGTTTACTTTTCATGATTAGCAACAGCTTATACCTGCACTGAAGTTTGATCCTGCTGGGTGGCCCAGCTCTGTGCCGGCTGCTGTCGTTTTCCTCTGCAGCATAAAGGGATGGTTCTGTTCCTGCTGTTTGCAAAACAGCTTTAGCTGTTTTTTACGAGACATTTGTAAACAAAGTAAACTGGTGATGTGGTTTAATATCAACCAGAAATACAGTAGGGGAGATTTTTGTTTAACCAAGGCTTTTTCCAGTTGCAGGAAAATTCAGACAAATGAAGAAAACATATGAAGTAAGTGCACCACACCTGAAGTGCTTTAAGCTCCTCTGTGGATGATCTTATTAAAAAGGAAAATGGCCTTAGTTCATGGTAGCTTAATCCTCTTTTACAGTAAAGTCAGACCACTTCTCATTGAGAATATCCACATAGGAATTTAATACATTTTAACTTACATGTATTACAATCACTGGTTTAGTTGGTTTATCTTAACTTTCTGAAATGATCTTTTGTAGAAAACCCCATAGAGATAGATGAACGGGACAAGCTTTATTTAAAGCATAATCATGTAGTCGTGCCCTTAATCTGATAAGGGTTTTATGTAACCATATTAAGTGATAGGTGAAAACTGTTTTGTAAACTGTTCACATACATTCTGATCCCACAGGGTAAGAAAGTTAATTCTCTGTTTGTGACTATGCTGCCAAGAAATACCTGGAAAGCCTCAGTATAAGTGCTTGGCATCTGCTTGCATGCTGGGCACTGCAACACCAGACACTCTTCACACACAATTTCAAATTCTGGAATTTTGGGCCTGAGGTTCAGCAAAAAAATTTCCTGTGATTACTCTTAGTTCAGTCTATCTTCTGTGCTTATTTTTTGCAGGCCAAAGTTAAAATGATACTAAATGCTTTAGAAGAATTTTGCGACACGGCTACGGTATCAGCAGGATGCTGCAAACACCTCTCAGCTTCCATGGAGAGCTTTGATTGATAACTCTTGGGAAGGAAGGGAAGAGGAAAAGCTGATTAGACCTTTTTTCCAGCCTGTCTTTGGAACAGTTTTCTTTGAGGGAATGACATTTTCAATGCCAGACAAATAGTAATGAGAAACAGGATGAGACAGTGCTGAAGGCATACAATCCTGCACAATGTCAAAAGAAACTTCTGGAGAGTCTACTTCTGAACAGGTTGGAGCACCACTGACCAGCAGCAGTGTCCCACAGCAAAGACAGTCCTTGCTGCTGCTCAGCTGATTCAACTGGCCACCGAGGCAAATGGAATGGAAGATGTCATCAGCGTGATGCTTGCTGTCTGAATGGTGAGCACCATATGTCTCAGGACATCTATGTGAAGCTGCTATGAGCAGGAAGCCCCGCAGCTGCTTTTTGACCTTTTATAACAGGTATTATTGTTCAGCAAAAGAAAACAGTGTTATGCTTAGAAGATGTCAGGTTGGTGAGTTTCCATGGGATGTCAGTGCCAGACACTCAAAAAAAGGCTGAGAACAATGGACTTTTCCTCTATGTGGCTAAAGAAGTCTCTCATCAGAAATCTAGGAGGAGGAGGTCAGTATTCAGAAGTATAGCAGGTGTAGGAGAAATGGTGAATTGGCTGCTGTTTTCCTGGTTGCTTTTCCCAGCAGAAGGGAAGAACAGGCTATATAGGTAACACTGAAAGATTAACCCTGTTATGTAACTACTACTGCTGCAGCAACTTGCCTTTTATCTGCGTTTCTCTTGTCATCACATGACAGAAGGTGTAGCAAAAGCTAGGAGTAGAGTTTCCCAGTACACCACAAGGAGTGTGGAATTTACACTCACTTACAAGGAGTAAGGAATTCTTTGCATATTGTTTAAACTTTTCTTTCTTGTTTCTGCAGCCTTGTTTGAGCAGTTCACTTTGTAGGGACTTTTCCCTGAAGTTGAGTCCACTAATAAAGCTGTCATGTGAAAGCAGTATTGGTATTTGAGGAATTAAACCTATATTTGAGGAGTTAAATTTTGCCCTGTCTGCTGTTATTTTTTATTTTATCAATGTTTGTGTACCATGCCTTTTTGAGTTAATGCATAACAACTCAAGTCATCTAAAACTGTATTGGATTAATGAAACTGTGAGCCACATAAAAGACTAAATTGCTTTTTCTCTTTCTGTAATTGCCACTACAATAAAAGCTGCCTTTACTGTAAAATTTTTCAGGGTTAACCCCTGCAGAGCTCCCAGCTTGATGAGGGAAATGTGTGATTAGAGGTGCGTAGGGAAGGCAGAAGAAGCGGGAGAGCAGCTGACTAATAGTAATTAGGGGTGCTCAAAGGCTGTAGGCAGCAGAGAGCAAAAGTTGCAACCGTGTCCCCCAGTTCCCAGATGAATTACAGTGTAATGAGCTGTGGTCCCTCAGCAGAACAGCTTTGGTGACCTTGCCCTGCTTGCATTCTTTTCAGCAACCCTGCTGAACATAGTGGAGAGAGACAGGAGGGAACAGTTGCTGCAAGTCAGGAGAAAAAGGGAATGGAGTTTTTTATATTTTCTACAGCCACTGCTTTGAACAATAGCATAAATATTTCGGAGTGAGAGGGCACATGGGGCAGTCAACTTACACATGTGTGTGAGCAGAGGTTTCAGTCAGCAGAGTAAGAGAAGATTTGGTGGATATTTGGTATTTGCTATGGGACAGGCATATGTGCATCCCAGTAATTATGCCATTCATATATCAATCCTAAATATAAACAAATCTCCTTTTACAGAAACAAAAGTGTGTGTTTAAATATTAGCTAATTCACCACTGTATACCAAATATTGGTAATGTAATATACTTCTGAAAGTTAAGCAGAGCATCCACCAGAGGAGTACAGGCATTGAAATGGTTTTACAAATCTACTTTTGCTCTGAAAATAGAATAAAAATAACATATCATTATAATCTGAGGAATTGTCTCTGCTAGAGAGACTGAATGTACAGTATTCACATGGTCAAACAATGTAAATGCTAACAAACACTGGTGATGAATGCTTGACCCACTTTCAGGATCCTAAATGAATTGTTTTGTTTTGTGGGATTTTTTTTAGGTTTTTTTTTTTTTTTTTTTTGTGCGTTTTCTTCGTATTAGAACAGAAAATAATTTTGAGAGCATGGAAAATAGTAGATTTTGAAAAAGTGTCTTAAATACCATTTCATCTGGAAAAAGGCTTAGAATAAGTAACCTGCCGTGTTAGAAAAGGTTGCTAATTATCTGGATTTCACTGTGGTTTAATTAGTAGCATCTATGGTAGAACGTGGGAGGTGATGCTTATCACCTGCCAAGAAAAACTTTGTCTTTCATACAAGAGTATGTAACGTCAACCAGAATACAGCCTGACTTTTAAATCTTCAATAACATTCCCTTTAAAGTCTTTTGATGGACAAGGGTGATTTGGCCGAAAGCATTTAAGAGAATGGAGAACAGATGTAAAAGTGCCCAAAGCTTGGGCAGGTCTGAGAGCCACCAGCATCCTCGCTGCTTGGTGTGAAAGGAGATGACTCTCACTGAGAGAGGTTCTTAGGGTGCAGCTGGATCCAGCAGCTCTTTACAATTAGAAGAGAAATACGTGGGAATGTCTGTTCAGGTGTATGAGATTAGTTGTTTGCTATGTGTGAACCAGGTGCGTGTTAGCAGAGGCAAAATACTTCTGGTAAAGTGTGGTCTGTCTGGATGTTAGGTTTTCTTTGTTGTCCTTGTTAGCTGTTTTAATAAATGCAGTCTATAATTCACTTCGAATGTATCTTATAGCTAAGGGAGTTGAATAGAAGTAGTGGTCATTTGTTACTCTATCCACAGCAGCTGAATGCATGGAAGCTGGAATTGTCTTAATGAGGTGATGGGTCTGAGGAAGAAGTACCTGGGGTCAGCAGAATGGTGGCATTTAATGTCCACTGGATCAAACAAAACAAGGCTGAATCCTCACCTTAGTGCAGACTTGGTAAAGTTCCTGTAATTCAAGATAATCTTTTGCTTGCCTGCTTTATGAGTTTCCAGATGTTTTTGTTCTTTCTCCAAAGGTCAAGACACAAAAAGCTGGTAGCTAGGTTAAGCGTGGTCTGCTGAAATATGTAGTAGTCAGTATTTTAGCAATTTTTTCACATTCATAAAAATGTTCTGAGCTCTTTCTGTTTAGAAATGTTAAGGAGTATACTTAATATTCTGCATTGGAATGGAGGAGAGTAAGATGGGACACTCATCTTCCATAAATTCTTCCAGGATTACAGACCAAAAGATATTTTGGGGTTCTTTATGGTGGTGCTCACCATGATTTTGAATGTATTAGGCAAAGTAGAAAAGATAAAATGCTAATCTGCAAATCATAAGTAAATTATTTTTCACTGATTCATTCCACGAATGATAAACCAAAAAGACCTCCACAAAACTTTCCCTTTATTGTTCTGATATTTTTGTGATACACACACATTTTTAATTTATGTAGTGGTAGTGCATAACTGCATAGTCTTTTTGTAGTCCAGTTTATTCTTCCATAGCGTGGGCATCCTGCATATAGGTACCAGTTCTGTGGTAAGATTTACCCAGTGCACCAGGTGGGTCTGTGGAAATGGTATGAGTGAGATTCAACAAGCCCTATGCACCTAAATTAATTCCAGCAGGCAATCAAGGAGGTATAGAAATACCATTATCACAGGATGAACATTTCCTTTTAGAAAAACTGTTTCAACACTCTGATTTTCAAAGCAGATTCACAAAACAAACTGAAGAGAAAACCTGCAAATGAAAATTCCTCATTCTATAAAATACTAAAGAGCAGGGACCCAACAGAGAGGGATTTTTTTATGACATTTTGTAATTTTCATTCCCCTCCTGCTAACTTTTTACTCCTGTCCAACTACCTGTTTCTCTTATTGCTGCCCCATGGGAGCCAGTGACTTCTGCATGGCTCTCCATCCTGGGGCTGCTTGCTGCTCCAGAGTTGCTAGTTGTCCTTTCCTCTCATATTGTCTAATTGATAATATAATAACGTCATCCCAGAGCATATCTTCCCAACATGTTTTTACTGCTGTTTGCAACCTTTGTTTCCTACATAAAGAATGGCTTATTTGCTTCTGTATTTTTACCTCCAACTCTAATAGTCTCATAAAAGGTATTTCCTCTCCCCATAAACCTAGGCTCTCTAGCCGGCATATGTGTTCGTTGGGGGCAGCAAGCAAAACCCCAACATTCCAAAGCCTGGAGTTTCCTTGTAGGAGCAAATTGTAGCCACTGAACTATGAATTTAATCATTAAACTACTTCTCTGACCCCATCCACCAAATTTGAATATACTTTGTAGTTGAGAATAGAAGCAGAAATATTCCCAAGATTTTCTAGTCTGTAGCTGGTTTGAATGACCCTTTCCTGCCTGCATATCCATAAGTCCCAGTAGAGAAGCACTTGAGATCTTTGTACATGTTTTAGTGGGAGGCTAAAAGGGGCATAGGAGTCCTGTTCAGAGTCAGGAACCCCAAGACCAGCTGGGGCTAGAGTCCCATTATGGCAGTGCCAGTGATGCCCCAAAGAGCCCAGGGGCTTATGTGGGGACAGGGACAGGTTGCGCAGTGCTGATGCCCAGCTCTTACCCCAGCTCATAGCCTGCAGGCAGATGGGAGCAGAGATGGTTAGAGCAGGGCTGTCACCATTTATGAGAAGTGTGGCTTTGCCTTTGTATATCTGTTTTTGGATTTGTGTTTATTGCAGGACACAGGGCAGCCACCATAACTGTGTATATGGGCACGATTTTCTTGTGTGAAGTTGGCTGTATTATTGTTTCCACAGCTCTTGGCCTTTTGGTGGGAATACTTCTGAGCATTTTCCCCTTATAGAAGTTGTATTGACTATTTCTAATTAGTCAGCCTTGCCAGGTGACAAATACTTTAACTGTTTCTTAAACCAGACAATAAAATATGATGTCAAAAACCCAAACAGTGGGTTAGATCCCATGCTAAGGCAAACTTCTGGGTCATTCAATGCAGTTAGAGTTCATCATAGTGAAACTGGTGGTTTGTAAAGTGCTTAATCCATGCATATTTTTTGGAATTGGCTTCATCAATTGGTTGCCTTTAAATTCTGACAAGAGATATTAATGTGAGAGATTTGTGAAGTTTAAGACTCACAAAGGTACTTGCTTCACTTGTCATTTCTAGTGCAAATGAGTAAGTCAGCCTGCATCCAGCTGAAGAAGAAATGGCAATGTACAAGGTAAGTAGAGCAGATTAATTAAGTTGGTAATTGTTGTTAACTCTTTCTAGCAATATAAAAGCTAGTAACATTGCATGCGATTAAAACCCAACAAGACAAAAGGGTATCATGCATCATTTTCTCTCATTGCCTCCGTGTGTTGTTATGGGACAGTATAGACTCACACTTAGTTAATTCAAAACATAATTATACATTTATATAAATAAGTGTCCATTATGCTATGAAGCATTAAAATCTGTTTACAAACACTTTTCTTCAAGTCACCAGCTAGCTGCACAGTATAGTTTGAATAGTTACTTTTAGGTGGATGAATTTCTTTATAGGTTTTCTGGCAATAACTTTAAAGTATGTGCCATTGCCTGATGTGAATGGGCGAACAGACAGCCCTCAGCAGTGCAGAATAGTCCCCACATCCCTGTGCAAGAGGCAATCCTGATACCTAGCTCTCATGTTGCTATTTAACAAATCCCTGTATTTATGTCTGTTATGTAAAATTCATGGGTATGTTCCTAATTCCCCAAGTATCCTGATTCACACTTCTCACAGAACTGTTTATTGCCACCTGAAGCTGATGCGAAAAGTTGATTCAGGGTGCTTGGGAAACTCCATCCTCACTCCCAGCTGCAGCAAGGATGCTCTGCGTTCAGCTAGCTCTGTGAGCCTTTGCTCATGCTGGCCCTGCTGAACTGTGATGTGAAACGTTGGTGTGGAAGGGCTGAATTTCACACCTATTGATTACAGGGAAAGAGAAAAAAAAAATGGAGGAAGGTGGTGTTGGTACAAGATGACTCCCTAGCTTGGAGCTGAGCCATTTTGCTGTCTCAACACCTTGCTATGGGTGTCTGAGCTGTTAGGTGTTTGTGGGATTCATCTAGGCTACCAGTCCTCTGTTATCCATATTAAACTTGACCCTTTTCCCCTTTTCTCCTCCCAGGCTCTGCACAGCAGCTCCCTACCTGGCTTTCTGCTCCACTGGGGCTGGAAGGGTTGAGCAGGGTTCAGTGTCAGGTCTGGATGCAGCTGGTAGGGGCACAAGGGCACAGCCAGACCCTTGTCCCATCTTGGCTCAACTGGAGAGCAGGCCCTTGCATTTGGTGTGCTCCGGTGTTCTGGGCTGCTGTGGTTTCTGTTTCTGCTCTGAGGTGCACTTTGCTCTTCCCTCTCCCTGAGCCTGGCCACTGCCCGTGCACGGGCTATAACAAGTACCTGGTTCCTTCATCACTGTGCAGATGACTTTGCCCCTTTGCAGGATATGCTACGAAGTAGTGCAGGATGTGACTAAAAGTTCAGAAATCAGCTGTTATAAAGCGAAGTGTTCTGCCATGGCGCAGGCAGTGGCTAAAGCAGTGCAGGCTGTGCCGCAGACAGGCATGCACCTTCTGGGGAACGCTGCTGGATTACATTTGCTCAGGCTCTGGCCTGCAGCCTCTAAATACAGGCAGCTTCTCAGATGACGAAAGGCCTCATTATGATAGAGCTCCCAAAATGTTTGTGGGGAGCGGAGGAAAGCCTTGCTGTGAGTAGAGGCCAGTAGCTGGCAGGTGGCAGTCGTTGGTAGGGACAGCCGCAGAGCTGGGAGGGATGCTGGGCACAGAGCAGGTGTAACACATCGCATGGCTTGGCTGGCAGCACCCGCCAAGGCGAGCCAGGATTTGAGCCTTGCTGGATGAACAGCAGGGCCCGAGACAAAGGGAGGAGCGGGAAGGCGCGGCGGTGAGCGGGAGACGGCAGCAGAGAGCAGCATGGAGCCACGGTGGGCCATGGCTATGGCTGGGTGGGTTTTCTCTGCTGGGAGCTCTGTCTTTGCACACGGGCACGTTTCATTACTTGGCAATGAGTTAGAGAGGATGCCAGGTTTGACCCTGAGCATGCGTGGTGGCATTTCAGTGCTGTGAAATCCACCGTAATCACTGCGCTACAAACCATTCCTGTTCCCACCATACAGGACGCGGGCAGTGTGTGTGCCGTGAGATTTGTGGTAGAGCTCCCCTCATGCCGCTTTGATGACCGCTTTCGCTTGGATGCATTGCATTGCTGATCTACTTTGTTACGTTTTAACCTAACTGATTGAAAGCCTTCAAGTGCTGCTTAGAAAGAATAAAATTATAGATGTACTTTAGGGAACAAAAATGATCTCCTTTGGCATTGCGCTGTTATCACAAATGCATGTGTGTGATTTATCCTAATTAAAAAAATATGACAGACATAAGCCAGAGAAATGTCTGTAAATGACACAATCTGGTCCTGTCTTTGTTTATTGCTATCATAATGCATCGCTGGCCTCCTAAAATTATTAGCCTTTGTTACTTGCAATCAGTCACAGGCTTGTGTTCATGGAATTGAAAGGTGTGCAATAGTCAAAGAGAATTGAGCACTTCCATGCAGGATCAGCATTTCACTTAATTATGCTCGATCCTTCTTTATAGCATTTTTTTATTCATTTTCTGACTGTTTAGTGAGCAGGACACAATTTTTCCAGCCTGTAGCTGAAATGCAGAATTCTGGGGTGATGATCAGAATTTTATGTTTCTTAGAGTGAATTAAAGGGTTATCTGCTATGTAAGGCCACCTCTATCAAATTCACCCTGGTCATTTTCCTGTGTGCGTTAAGTAAGTTTTCAGATCAAACCAGTCCTCTGAAGGGATATACACTGATGTATTAAAAAAAGATGCTGTGGTGTTCTGTATCAAAAAGGTTAAACTGATTGGATTCCATGTAAACACTCATTTTACCCCAGCTAACCTGTAAAGATTTCATTTTGCTTCATTTATCTTCGTCCTTACCCTATGCTAAACAATCCCCAGCTTCGGTGAAAGAATCATGTCTCCATTCATTTCCTATCTTGCTGAATTGCCTTCGCATTTCCTATCATGTGCACATAATCCTATTCTCTCCATTATTGTCTTAATACCAAGTACAGCACAAGATAATGGATAGGCACTGTAATAACAGTGTGGCCTGTAGGAGCCCCTCGAGGGAAATATCTTTGACGCTGGTAGAATATTAATGCATCCCAGGTCCCTGATCTTCCTCTTTCACTTCATCTCCTGTTTTCTAAACTACATAATGACATTCATATACATGACAAAAGCATTAGAACAGAAAAAGACCCATTGATGAGCAGCAGGGCTGTGTGATATTAAGAAGCACTAGTCTCAATTCTTTGTGCAATTTTTGACCACCATCAGAGACAGTGTATGCAGGTAATTTCTGATTTGAATAGATACAGGCATAAAAAAGCATTATTGTACTCTTTTAATCCAAATGTCTGTCATAGGCACTGCATGAAAATAAATTATAATGTAATTCTTCAATAATGCATCTGTCTACAGGATGATTTTCAGCAGATTAAAAACAAACATCTTGATATCACTTACAAAGGCTAGTGGATTGTTTTTGAGAAGCTTAATCATCACTCGATTATGAATGGAACAGTAAATCAAAGCAGGGTATGTTAAACAATGTAGATTGTGTTGTAGCGGCAATTTACTGTACATAATTTTTTAATAAAAGGGAAAAATTGATTTTTGTGAGCGTAAATATTGAATCCTGAGAGAGTTTAGCTGCTATTATTGAAAAGGGGAATGTTAAAAATGCTATTCTTGTCATGTAGGAGCAATAACCTTTCCTTCCTCTCACAAGAAACAGAAATTTGCTTCCTTTAGGGCTGCCGTCATGCATAACTCTTTTTCTCATTTTTCTTTCCTTATTTGACAAACCCTATCTTTTGCTATTGCATCTTGCTAATGTATTACTGATATGTTCCCCCCTAGACTTGCTTTTTGTGTGCGGAAAGGAGCTTGCCAAAGTCACGCTGTGGGCCCTCACTTTTAGATCCTGAGATCTGCCTACAAGTCACCCCTTGCTGCTTGTCTTCAAGGCTTCGTTTTAACTGTTCCTGCTGGTGAAACCTCAGGTTGTGTGCTTCACATCAGCCCTGCCTCTCCCTGCATTCTGCAAGCTGCCATGGAAGCAGAGTAGTTACTGACCATCAATCATTATAGATAATATCTGAGGAGAAAGGGCAAGATTATTTCAAATCAAGGGAACTGAGTTAGGAGCAGGAGGCGAGCACCAGTCTGGTGCTGGCAGTGTGCTGGAGAGGTAAGAGACTAAAGTCTGGGAGAATCAAGGACAGCTAGTATATAAAAGTCCTGATAGGAGTTTTTGAGATTAAAAAAAAAAAAAATATGCTTGAAAATGAATTACATATTAAAGCAAAGATTAAGAAAATCCTCACAAAATGCACAGGTATCCTTTGCTTTAAGAGTGAGGGAGTTTTCCCTTGTTTCCTACTAAGTGCTAAGGAACGTCTTCCAATTTCAGTGCTCAGTCTTGACCCAGGCTCGAGAGGGGCTCCGGGGAGTCCAAGGAAATGTCAGGGCAAGTGACTGAAGCCATACTAAAAGAAATCTGTCGTAAGAGGAAATAAGGAGACAGTCTGTCTATTCCTAGGCCTATTTTTGTTTTATTTATGCTCTAATTTTATTTTCAGATAGTTCATTTGATTGATTTCCCTGCTTTTAATGTTATTTCTTCATTTTGAACTCATCTGGTACTGTGAAATAGTCTAATATTGAATTATGCTGCTTCTGCATTTTAAACTGTGCTCAGCAGGGTGGAAAAATATATTTGAATCTAAGAGAAATTGCAGTGTACATCAGAAAGCTGAAGTTGTGCCTTTGAAACCTGGTAAAAACTATGTTAGCAAGTTCTGTTGCTATCATTATAAATGCAATGCCTTTTCTTTCACATGTGTTTACTTGCCAAGTGATAAAATGACATCCTTGTGTGACACTGGTAGTGTGGGATCCCAGTTTATGAGACTGTAAACAAGAAGAGGTGAGAAAGAACTAGTTTGCTACTTTGAGAATTCACTTAAAAATTGTTATGGGCTAAATTTAGGTCTGCAATCAAAATATTAAGTTGTTTTTTCACTTTCTTTTCAAACTCAAGTCTGGTGGATGGCTTGTGTTACTCTTCTGTAGCTGTTCTAAAACAGGGAAAGAAATTAATTTAACGTCATATTCTGAAATTCAGACTTCCTGAAGTCTTCTGCAGCCTCCTCACCAGTATTCAAGGGGTTGCAGCCCTGGGGCAGCCATGCTCTCTGGACTTCATCAAGGTCCCTGTAAGCCTGACAAACCAAAGTCCAATTTATTTACAGGGGGTCTTTACTGTGTCTGTCACACTGCTATGATGTTTGGTGTAATACAGCAAGGTAGGAATTTTTACTAATGTGATGCAACAGCCAAATCAAAGACCCCTAGCAAAGGACTGAGACCCAGTGTTGGTTTTGCAGGGAATCAGAGCAGGAGGCAAGCAGCTTTCCATCTGCAGAGACAAAAAAAAAAAGGCCTGGGAAAAATGAAATAATGCTTTTTTTTTTCTTCAATACCAGAACCCCAAGGACAACACAGATCCAGTCCTCAAAAAACCTGTATCTTTCCACTTGGATGAACTTCATCAAATGAAGAAAGGTGAAAATAGATGTCTTTGTTTTCAAGCTTGGCCATAAGTAAAGCCAAACCAGGCAGTACTGGAGTCTGCAGAAGTCAAGAACTTATCCAGAGTGCAAAAGCTGCTTTGGTGCATGTGAGTGGGTCCTCCTGGGGACTATAAGTTGGGTGTTGATGACGTGGGAGGTTGTTGAACTGTGTTTAAAGAAAAGACTTCCAAGGGGCTGAATGAACAGATTTCAATTAAACCCCCTATTTTCAAATGTATTTCCTACCATGTGTATTAATTAGGTCCCTACGATCTGTTCTAGTGTCAGTTTGTAAGGCTGAGGGTGGTGGGTTTTTAACTGCTCACAGTTACTGTCTTCTGCTTGTGGGGTCTTTTGTCAGAGGAAAGTGTGCCATATGCGCCTTTTGGAAAACCCTGCTTTGCTTGGATCCTGATTGTTGTTTCTGACTTACTAAATACTAATAATTATTGCTTGTGTTTTTTTTTTTTTTTTCCTCTTACTTATAATCCCCTTCAAGTTTTTGACCAGGGAAAAGTACTGTCTTTGGAAGGGTGAACTACAATTTAGATGTACTTGGTACACTGGATTTTTCCTATAACCTCTGGCATACAGCAAAATGATTTTTAAATTTACTTCTAACAATTAAGGTTAATTTTATCTTTCAAATCCAGTTTTATGAAAGAAGATGAACTCTGCTTATAACACTTTTGTCATTTTTAGTAAAAAAATTCTGATTTTTATAGTTGAACTTTTCAGGTTAATTGAAATATTATAATTTGTTTTACAGCTTGTTACTCCTCTTTTTTGAAAGTATAAAGCTAGCAAGAAATCTAAATAAAGTATCACAAGCCATTTTCTCTATTCCATATAGCTGTATTTCTACTCTTAAGAAAAAATGTCCTCCATTACAGTATATTTGATACTGTAATTTTTCATATTTTGAGAGACACTGCGGGTACTATGTGTTAAAAAACTTGAAAGGATTTTATTTGTGGTAGCAGTTCATGTTGTTTCTGATCTTAATCCAGGCATCACTAATTTCATGTTTGCAAGTAAACATGATAATGAATGAGAATCCTCCTAGAATTGTAATTGGTGTTGCTCTTTTGTATTCTGGGTTTCAAATCTGTGTGTAATTGTCAGTGTCCTATAGAAATGTTAATTATCTTGAGTAATCCTATTTGCCTTGATCAGGCTGGAGCAGTCTGAATCAGTAAGAAGTTGTCACCCAAGAAACTGAGAAAGAAATATGACATTAAAATGATGCAAAGAAATGGAAACGTACATTTGCATTTAGGCTGGGAATGCTATGGGACTGAGCTAAAAAGGAGCATAGGCTGAAAAAAGTGAAGTGGGTTTTGTTTGGTAGAAATAGAGGACACCATCTGGAGGAGTAACTAGCTACACTGGCTCCAGTGGTGCTTTTCAGAAAACTGCATTTGTTGCCGGGGACATTCAGGGTAATATGTTCGAACAGTGTATCTGGAACGTATGGGTACACCAGGCTCTATCATGTGTAGGACACGTGAGCATACGCTTACTGAGTGGGATATGCAATCAAGTATGGCATAAGTTCCTACTAAAAATGGCAATCTCTGTCAAACTGCAAATTTAGAATTCAATGTGCAAAACCCAAGCTCATACAGTAAAAAAGAACAGCCTGCACCATCTTACTCATCTGTTTGGAGAGGGAGAAGGGGACTGGGCAGCCTGTTGTCTCAATTAGGGAGTCCTCTGAGCTTCCTCAATGTGGAGGGGACAGTCACTGAATCTGAGGAATAATAAACTCTGAATGTTATAATCCTCTGAAATTGTAAGGTACAGGATGCTTGCTTGAAGTTTGAATCAACATTTGTGAAACTTTGAATCAACATGTTCATGATAACTTAGACAGCAACCCCCGTACTACACTGAGAAAGGAAAAATTTCGGCTGTAGGTCACAAACCTGGCTCTTGTTTTTCTGTTAAGATAATTAGGTTTTCTGTGTTAAATTTATTTTGCTAGTTCCTGCATTAATAGAAGATTTTGCTGACATCATATTCAAATTTGAACTGCAAAGGCATGGATTTTTTTAGGAAGACCTTATGTAATTAAGAATAGTAGTTGTTGAATAATTTGTAATCTTTAATGATTAATTTATGATTATCAGGCATGCTTGCCAACTGATATTTTCTTTCTTTGTTATTTGTTGTTCCTGGGTTACACAGTTTCGGTTATTGGGAATTTCTGTGTTACTTTACATATGGTGTTTATCATTGCCATATCTTGTATGGTACAGATTATACGTTAGTCTTCACTAACTGTACTGCGGTGTCTCTTACCTGATCATCCATGTCACTTGCTGGAGGCCTTTTTTTGGATAGCAAAGCAGAAGCAGAGCCGTTTGTAGTGAATTCAAGCAAAGCAAAACTCTCCTGTTCGGCAGCACTGGACCCATTTCAAGGACTTGAGCAGGCACCTGCCATTATGAGGGTCTCCAGTGAGCTCATATGGGCGACTGAAAGCTCTTCCCTCAGACACAGGAACATTAGTTACTGTGGTCCCTTCTAATTTCAAAACTCAAATGTTATAGTTATCTCCTTAATGGACTTCCAGACTCCCCTACGTGGATATTAAAGTGAATAAAAAACTCTGCAAGAAATCTTTTGCAGACACCAAATTTTGCACTTGCATTAAACCTATTCTCAAATCACTCTCCTTACTCCCTCAAAATAAAGCTTCATAATTTTTTTGGAATGATATTGATCTTATTAAAAGGTGTTAACACCTCTTTAATCCTATCATCCAGTCAATCCTGTTGATATGTTAGTGTTTTTGTAAAGAAATACAGAGAAAAATAAAACTGTAATTTGGCTTTTTCATATTTCCAGTGCAGCTTATCTGACGTACCAAATTTTACCAGCCCTCTTGCTGTCAAGAGAAGCCCTGTAAGAGATATGAGCCCTGATTATCCATTGGAACAATAGCTGTGTCTCTAATTTTAGACAGCCACAAGTAGGTGACTCTCTCCGAAGAAGCAGGACGTTTTGTGCTCTGTTCCCTTCTCAGGAGCATGAACTCTTCTCCGCCTGCTTAAAGCCCTGCTGTTTACAAGCCTGAGATCCTCATGTAAACACACGCTTCTGCACCATGCCCTTGAACAGCTTCAGCATTTAGCACTGTCCTATTAAAAACCACCAGTACTATATCCTTGCCTTTCTATGCACCCAGTGCCCTGCTGTTCACACCTCTTAAATTCTGTATTTCTGCGTAAAAGCTGTGGTGTCTCACTCTAAGTTGTGTACAATTGCCTGCTCCAAAGAATGCTTCCTGTTATCGTATAGAGTTTTCCTGGAAAATGTTTCATTTTCTCAGAAATTCAGAAATTTCAGAACATAAATATTCACATACAGCACATCTCCTAAATCAATTATGTACATTGATGGGCGTTAGGCTTTCATAAAAAATACCATTGTTAGGCAAGGTTTTGTACAGCAACTATGAACTAGATGGGGAAAAATTTGAAGCTGTGGGTAATTTGTTATCTACATATCCCTGATGACTGAGTTGCACACCTGTAATTGAGAACACTTCTTGTAAGACTGCTTTTAAACGGGAAACCTACTGCATATAGCAAAAAATCCACAACACAAACTAACCTAAAAATATTACCTGTGAAAGCTGGGTATAGATTTGGAAGAGGGGATATGTAAAATGCCTATTTAAGAATAAAGGAAAACCCTATGTGGAAGTTTCAAAACCTGAATAAGAATTGTGTGTGAAGATAAAGCATTCCCAAAGGCAAATGCTGCAATAAAATTACTCTTGGCATTTTCTATTCATTTCCATTACCTTGATTTTTAAGTTGGGTCTTCTAAAATATATACATTTCAAGCAATATCAGCAGTGTGCTGCTATGTGTAGTGTCACATCATACCAAGGCAGGCTGTGGTCTCGTCTCTTCCAGGTGACATGCTTCCAGGTGACATTCTTGTTTTAGATTGCTCTGTCAGCCTAATGGAAGTGATGTCTGAGAGCAGACTTTTGTGTCTCTTAGCTACCCACTCATTGTCTTCTGTTGTGATTCTTTAACTTCTAGAGTGCATTTTGGGCATTGTTGTTACTCAACTATCTGCTACCTCTTGAATTTATGGAATACGCCAGAGGGACATTCAAACAGAGAGTAAAAGATTGTCAGCCAAAACATTCCCTGTTTTGTTTAATAGATAATATTTGGCTTGTATTTGGAACACAAGAAAGTTCCTCTTTAGAAGTAAAAATCAAATTGAAAAGACGTAGAAAATATTTGGTAATTCATCACGCTATGATCTAACTGCTGGCTGACCTGCTTTCATATGGATATTCCTACAGAAACAGTGACCTTTGCATGCAGTAAAACCTTTGTGCTACAAATTGGTAGTGCAAACCCTTGAACTGTGCATAAGCTAGGATACACCTATTACCTAGCTGCCTTTCTGTACAAGGGTTTTAAATATGTCCCATAAGGGTTTCGATCAGAGGGAGCCCTGCAGCGAATGCTTCCAGGCCCTGTGAAGAACCAGGCATCTCTATACGTGCAGCTGCCTCTGCAGTTCTGTTTTCCTTTCCTGCTACCAGGAATCCCCCGTAAACAAAAAAAGGTTCTCCTTTAGTATTTGATCAGCAAATAATGAATATATCGGAAGGGTTTCCTTTTACCATCTAGAAGGCACTAGTAGAAACTGTTTTGTCTGACTGCACCTATGTATTCACTTTATTAATTTTCTACTTCTCTTTAATGGTGAGTGAGCATTTCCACATAGAAGACCTCCAAAGCCAAACCCTCCACCACTGACATTAAAAAGAATATGTCTAAGGTCTCTAATGGGAGCACACAGAAAGCTTTCTCTATAGTTCACTCTTCTGCTGATATCTCTTACGGGTACAACAAACAGTTGTGAAGTCTTCCATTTAGTGCTGAATTATTTTACAGATATGTGACTGGGTTACTTGATTTTCCACAAAATTCATCTAAAGAAAGTTCTGACGATTTTAAGGCAAAGTAACCTAAATCAATACTAACAGAAAATCTCTATCAAACTGTCACGCATTAGATAGAGGTACTGTTTACAAATATCTTGTTCTAACCTACATGCATACGTGTACTGCAAAAGCTACAGTGATTTTAATGCTGCTAAGGTTTTTATTATCAACACTAAATCATTAGACAAAGTTACAGGATCTTGTTAATTCTTTCTGTAGTGATTCTTACCAACAGAGGGTGACATTTCAGCTTAAACAAAATGTGGTGCAAAGGCTGTTCAGGAGGCAGGAGGACGGACGTCATGGGTGGTGAACGTGTTTCCCTTTCAGAAAGCTTTAACAAGGATGCAACACCTCTGGGTAAGCAATAGTTTGTATATGATGTGACTGTGTTATTTTGTGGCCTGGTGCTGAAACAAATCACTGCTTTCTGCTAAAAATACCAATTGAACAAATCCCTGCTGGGTTTTGGTCAAGATGGATTTTCTCACCCTGTGCTTGCAGCAGAGTGCAATGCGTTGAAGCCGCACTTACTGCATTGGTGGTGTGCAGTTCAAATGACTCGATGCAGTTTGAATTGAAACGTGAACAGAGAGAGGAGGGATCTGTTCTGTAACCAGACTCTGCGTTGCCAGTCCAATGTGCTGGGATTAGTATAGCAAAGGAGACACGTTTACAGGTTGTAAAAGTGTAACATGGTGTTGTGGTTTTGAATTTGTCCGAGGAATTTTCCTTCCTATTGTCAACAAAGGGAACACGAGGGGGGCGGGGAGAGGCCGTTTTCGGGGAAACGGTGCCGGACATCGGTTTGTTATTCTTTCTTTCCCGCCTCTGGGGAGGGGAGCTGGTTTTTCTTTGTTCGGTTTCGCGCGCTTTTCTCGAGGGAGGAGTGGAGCGGCAGCGTGGGAGCAGCTACAGGCGAGCAGCAGCCTAGGACCGGCCGGCAGCTGAGGTGCGCCTCGTGGGGTTCTACAGTCTCTGGAGGAAGCAGCATCGGTCATTCTGATCTTCCACAACTCCCGCAGAACTCACACGCCTCCTTTTTCCCTCGTTCCCTTCCCGGCCCGGGGCTGCGGCAGTGGCGACGGCCCCCCCCCGCCCCCTCAGAGACCTGCGTCGCAAGATTTGGGATACAGGAAGCCAGGAACAAGGGTGGTCAGGAATGCAACCAGAAGCAAGGAAAGGGAAAAAGGAAGAGAGAGAGAAAGACACCTGATGTTATGGTAGCTCAGGATGTGACTAAACCAGAGGAGCAGTCTGAGCCAATAAAAGCTGTAGCTCAAGATGTGGCTAAACCAGAGGAACAGTCTGAGCCCATGAAAGTTGCCCCTATTCAGAAAAGGAAATATAGGACCAAATCACTTCGTCCAGCTGACGATGATGGGGAAGTGGAAGCGGGTCCTTCGCATACTGCGGATTCAGAACCAGAGATCGTTACTGAGTCGCTCACACACAACACCCTTCGGAACTTGCGAAAAGACATTACTCGACAGACAGGTGAGCCTATCCTGACCTGGATGATCCGAGTGTGGGATCTTATGGCTGACAGTTTGCAACTTGATGGTGCTGAAGCCAAGTATTTAAAGGCTCTGGCTCAAGATACAGGTATTGAACAGGCATTTGTGAGGGAATCGAGACCCCTTTCATTCTGGGCATGAGTTCTAGGCAGTGTGAGAGAAAGGTTTCCTCACAAAGATATCCTACAGGCACATCACTTTAAGGCCCCTTGGAAGACCGTGGAAGACACAATTTTACACCTGAGGGAAATGGCACTGCTAGAAATACTTTATGGAAGGGATGGGCAGCCCCTCAGTGACCCAGACAAGGTTAGATGTACACCAGAAATGTGGTGGAAGCTTTCCTGTGGTGCCCCAGGTACATTCTCCCACTATGTGGCATCCATGTATTCGGAGGCAGACCAAGATTTGGTGGGCATTGCAGCAGGTAAATTCAGGACATATGCGAAAATGGTCCATGGCCCAATGCAGGAACGTATCGCTGCGGTAGAAATGACACTTGAGAGGATGGATAAGAGGATGGACAAGCAGCAAAAGGAGATAATGGAAACTCTTCAGAATCTTCAAGTGGCATCAGTGCAAACCAAAGCCTCTGGGTCCAGAGCTGGGCGACTCCCGGCTAGGGGAAGAGGACAGACTTCACGGATCAATCTATGGTATTTCTTGGTTGACCATGGAGAAGATATGAGACGGTGGGACAGGAAATCTACCTCTGCCCTAGCAGCCCGGGTACAAGAATTGAAGAAAAACGAGAAAAGGAAATCAGTGAAAGTAAGTGCAGTGACAGTCTCCCAAGGCACTGACCCACTAGAGGGAACATCCAAAATGTACCCATCACTAACGAGTTGCTGTCACTGTAACGGATGTTAGAGGGGTCCTGCCTCTAGCCAGGTAGAGGCATGGGACAACCGTGTCTATTGGACTGTGTGGATCTGGTGGCCTGGCACATCAGACCCACAAAAATACGAGGCTTTGGTTGACACTGGTGCTCAATGTACATTAATGCCATCAGGACACGTGGGCCCGGGAACTGTTGCTATTTCTGGGGTGACTGGGGGATCTCAAGAACTGACTGTGCTGGAAGCTGAAGTGAGCTTGACCGGGAAAGACTGGCAAAAACACCCCATTGTTACTGGTCCGGCTGCCCCATGTATCCTGGGAATCGATTACCTTAGGAATGGATATTTCAAGGACCCAAAGGGACATAGATGGGCTTTTGGGATAGCTGCTGTAGAAACAGGAGAGATGAAACAGTTGAAATCATTATCGGGTCTCTCAGAGAGTCCCTCTGCTGTCGGACTGCTGAAAGTTGAGGAACAACGGGTGCCAGTTGCCACCACAACAGTGCATCGGTGGCAATACCGAATGAACCGTGACTCTGTGATTCCCATCCATAAGATGATCCGAGAACTGGAGAGCCAAGGGATGATCAGTAAGACTCACTCACCTTTCAATAGCCCCATTTGGCCTGTGCGTAAGCCTGATGGAGGATGGAGATTGACTGTGGATTATCGTGGCTTGAATGAGGTTACCCCACCACTGAGTGCCGCCGTGCCAGACATGTTGGAACTCCAGTATGAACTGGAATCCAAGACAGCAAAGTGGTACGCCACTATTGATATTGCTAATGCGTTCTTCTCCATTCCCCTAGCTGCAGAGTGCAGGCCACAGTTTGCCTTCACCTGGAGGGGTGTGCAATACACCTGGAACCGATTGCCCCAGGGGTGGAAACATAGTCCCACCATCTGTCATGGACTGATTCACAAAGCACTAGAGAAAGGTGAGGCTCCAGAACATCTGCAGTACATCAACGACATCATTGTGTGGGGGGACACAGCAGAAGAGGTTTTTGAGAAAGGAAAGAAAATCATCCAGATTCTCTTGGGAGCTGGTTTTGCTATTAAGCAGAGTAAAGTTAAGGGACCTGACCAAGAAATACAGTTCCTGGGAGTGAAGTGGCAAGACGGACGTCGCCAAATTCTGACAGACATTATCAACAAGATCACAGTAATGTCCCCACCAACTAGCAAGAAGGAAACACAAGCATTCTTGGGTGCCATAGGTTTCTGGAGGATGCACATCCCAGAATACAGTCAGATCGTAAGCCCTCTCTAGTTGGTAACCCGTAAGAAGAATGATTCCACTGGGGCCCTGAACAACAGCAAGCTTTTGAGCAGATTAAGAGGGAGATTGCTCATGCTGTAGCCTTTGGACCAGTCAGGTCAGGACCAGATGTGAAGAATGAGCTCTACTCTGCAGCTGGGAATAATGGTCTTTCATGGAGTCTTTGGCAGAAAATGCCTGGCGAGGCTCGAGTTCGACCGCTAGGATTCTGGAGTCGAGGCTACAGGGGCTCTGAAGCCAAATACACCCCGACAGAGAAAGAGATCTTAACTGCTTATGAAGGAGTTCAAGGTGCCTCAGAGGTAATTGGAACAGAAACTCAGCTCCTCCTGGCACCCCGATTACCAGTGCTAAGGTGGATGTTCAGTGGATGGGCTGCCCCCATACATCATGCTACTGATGCTACCTGGAGCAAATGGGCTGCTCTTATCACACAACGCGCCCATATTGGAAAACCGAATCGCCCTGGGATTCTGGAAATCATCACTAACTGGCCTGAAGGTGAGAACTTTGGTTTAGCAGACGAAGAGGAAGACCAGGTAACACGAGCAGAGGAAGCTCCACCATACAATCAGTTGCCAAAAGAAGAAGTACGGTACGCTCTTTTCACGGATGGCTCCTGCCACATCGTGGGGACAAATCGAAGATGGAAAGCAGCCGTGTGGAGCCCCACACGACAAGTTGCAGAAGCCATTGAGGGAGAAGGTGGATCAAGTCAATTTGCAGAGCTCAAAGCCATCCAGTTGGCTCTGGACATTGCTGAGCGAGAGAAGTGGCCATGGCTTTACCTCTACACTGACTCATGGATGGTGGCCAATGCATTGTGGGGATGGTTAGACTGATGGAAGAAAGCCAACTGGGAACACAGAGGGAAACCCATCTGGGCTGCAGATATATGGCAAGACATCGCCACCCGTGCGGAGAAGCTGATCGTGAGAGTCCACCATGTGGACGCACACGTGCCCAAGGATCGAGCCAACGAGGAACATCGCAACAACAAACAAGCAGACCGAACTGCACAAGTCAAGGTGTCACAGATAGATCTGGATTGGCAGCATAAAGGAGAGTTGTTCCTGGCTTAATGGGCTCATGATGCCTCAGGTCATCAGGGCAGAGATGCCACTTATAGATGGGCATGAGACAGAGGGGTGGATTTAACCATGGACATTATCTCCCAGGTTATCTATGATTGTGAGACATGTGCTGCCATTAAACAGGCTAAGAGGGTGAAACCCCCGTGGTATGGTGGATGCTGGGATAAGTATAAATATGGAGAGGCCTGGCAGGTTGATTATATCACCCTGCCGCAGACCCGCCAAGGTAAGCGTTATGTGCTCACAATGGTGGAAGCAACTACCGGATGGCTGGAGACACACCCAGTGCCTCACGCCACTGCCCGGAACACCATCCTAGGCCTGGAAAAACAAGTCTTGTGGCGACATGGCACTCCAGAACGGATTGGGTCAGATAATGGAACTCATTTCAAGAACAGTTTTTGTTACCACCTGGGCAAAAGACCATGGCATTGAGTGGGTGTACCATATCCCCTACCGCGCACCAGCTGCCGGGAAGGTTGAACGGTGTAATGGACTGTTGAAAACCACTTTGAAGGCATTGGGTGGGGGGACTTTCAAACATTGGGACCAACATCTAGCAAAGGCCACATGGTTGGTCAACACTAGAGGCTCAGTCAATCGAGCCAGCCCTGCCCAGTCAGAATTCCTCCATACTGTAGGTGGAGATAAGGTCCCTGTGGTCCACCTGAGAGGTATGTTAGGGAAAACTGTCTGGGTTAAACCTGTCTCCAGCAAAGGCAAACCCATTTGTGGGACTGTCTTTGCTCAAGGATCTGGTTGCACTTGGTGGGTGATGCAGGAAGATGGAAGAACACTATGTATACCTCAAGGGGACCTTATCTTTGGATGAATTTGTCCATATTCTATGTACCTATCTGTAAATATGTATATAGTTGGAAATATGTATGTATATAGATATAAGTTTAAGTTTGATTATGGGGTGTTGGCATGGAAGGAAAATTCGGGGTGGATAATGTTGTGGTTTTGAATTTGTCCGAGGAATTTTCCTTCCTATTGTCAACAAAGGGAACACGAGGGGGGCGGGGAGAGGCCGTTTTCGGGGAAACGGTGCCGGACATCGGTTTGTTTTTCTTTCTTTCCCGCCTCTGGGGAGGGGAGCTGTTTTTTCTTTGTTCGGTTTCGCGCGCTTTTCTCGAGGGAGGAGTGGAGCGGCAGCGTGGGAGCAGCTACAGGCGAGCAGCAGCCTAGGACCGGCCGGCAGCTGAGGTGCGCCTCGTGGGGTTCTACAGTCTCTGGAGGAAGCAGCATCGGTCATTCTGATCTTCCACAACTCCCGCAGAACTCACACACCTCCTTTTTCCCTCGTTCCCTTCCCGGCCCGGGGCTGCGGCAGCGGCGGCGGCCCCCCGCACCCTCAGAGACCTGCGTCGCAAGATTTGGGATACAGGACTCAATCCATTTAAAGGTTCTGCGGTTTTGGTGGTGGTTACTGTTAGTTCTGCTCTGTTTATACATATATTCGTACCTGAGAACTGTTATCTTTTTCTATAAATTTTTTTTTTTATTAAATATTTTTAATATCTGATTAATATCCTAGTTTTTTATCAAAACTAAGTCATTTAATTGGCGCCCAACGTGGGGCTGAGAGGTAAAAAAGATAACAGTTCTAGCACCATGATGTTCGTTGTGGGTTTGGAGTCCATATGGACCATGCTGTATTACCTATTTGCTTTCTGTTGGTACAGAACTATGCCAAAGGGGCTGGCGGGCTTAATTCATCTGAGTGCAGCAGCCAGTAGAACTCAGATAGCTGTGACCATTATCGAGTTCTTGCTGTGGATCTATAGTGTTACGGATTCAGTGTCTATGGGTTTCATTTGGAATGTGTTCTTAAGGTCCATTTAAAGGTTCTGCGGTTTTGGTGGTGGTTACTGTTAGTTCTGCTCTGTTTATACATATATTTGTACCTGAGAACTGTTATCTTTTTCTATACGATTTTTTTTTGATTAAATATTTTTCATCTTCTGTACTGTCTCTTTCTGACCTCTGGTAACTTATGGACTGGACTATATTGCTACAAGGTTCTCAGTACAGTTTTAAGATGAGGAAAGAGTAAATGATTTATTTGAAGATTACAACAGGGTCACGTTAAATGGCATCAAGGTGGGTGGGCAGAAGTGACTGGCCTTGCACTGTGCTAGGCTGAGCAGTCCTGGGGGTCCCACACTCCATGGAGCACAGGGCCATCACCTGGTGGGCAGCCATGAGATCAGACTTCTCCTTTGCTTTTACACCATGCCGTGGTGCAGTTTGATTCGTGAGTGTGATTGTGGAAAATATATTTCTTTTGAATAGCCACTTTGTTCGCCTTTTGCCTTATACTGTGTTTAAAAAAGGCGCAAACCTTAGCAAAAGTATGTTGAATACACTGTCCTATGCTGAGACAGCACGTGTAACTGAAAGTGTCAGGGTCTTCCTGATCCTCAAGTTTACAAACAGAAACATCTTTCCAGTATACCACTACTGTAAGTGTTTGAACTCAAAGAGCACTTTAGGGATTCTGGGCTGACACATCTGAGCCCGCCCCCCTCCCAGTTACAGACTTGCTGTAAGTACTGCCTGGGAATTTTTAACAGATTTAATTCAGCTGCAAGTAAGCGTACCCTGAATAATGGGAGAGGCTTATGTCCTCAGCACGTAGTATTGTCATTGTGAAAACAGTTCTACCTATCTTTATATCTCTATAGAATCATTGAATGACAGAATAGTTTGGGTTGGAAGGAGCCTAAAATGTCATCTAGTTCCAACCCCCTTGCCATGGGCAGGGACAACTTACACTAGATCAGGTTGCTCAAGGCCCCATCCAACCTGACCTTGAACACCTCCAGGGATGGGGCAGTCACGACTTCTCTGGGAAACCTTTTCCAATGACTCACTACCCTCACTGTAAAAAACTTCTTCTTAATATCTAATCTAAATCTCTCCTCTTTCAGCCTAAAACCGTTACCCCTCATCCTATCACTACACATCCTGATAAAGAGCCTCTCCCCATCTTTCTGTAGGTCCCCTTTAGGGACAGGAAGGCAGCTGTAAGGTCTCCCTGGAGCTTTCTCTTCCCCAAGCTAAACAACCTCAACTGTCTCATCTTGTCTTTGTAAGGGAAGTTCTCCAGCCCTCTCATCATCTCCATGGCCTCCTCTGGACTCGCTCCAACAGATCCATGTTCCTTCCTGTGCTGAGGACTCCAGAACTGAATGCAGCACTCCAGGTGAGGTTTCAAGAGAGCAGAGTAGAAGGGGGAGAATCATCTCCCTCAGCCTTGTGGTCACTCTTCCCTCGTTGCAGCCCAGGATGCACACATCCAGGCAATTCCTTATCCACCAAGTGGTCCATCCATCAAATCCATGTCTCTCCAATTTAGAGACAAGGATGTTGTGTAGGACAATGTCAAATGCTTTGCCCAAGGCAAGGTAAATTATGTCATTTACTCTTCCTTTTTACAACAATACTGTAGCCCCGTTGTAGAAGGCCACCAAATTTGTCAGGCACGATTTGCACTTAGTGAAGCCTTGTTGCCTGTTACAGACATCAGTAAACAAACATACTCAGATTAACCATCGTATATATTTTTAGTGTAGCCAAGATGTTATGTGTTTTTTTTCTCCAGCTCATAGGTAAAATTTTTATTTTCAAAATTTTTTTTTACTGTGTTTTATTTCTGGAAAGCCAATGGTCAGTAAGAAGAATGATTCCATGGGGACTATTTAATAACAACATTTTGTGACGTTCTTTGTGATATCTTGATGCAATTAATAATAAATTAGTGACACAAATTAGTGGTAATCACTGCGAGAACATAGGGGAAAATAATGAAAGGCTTCCATTTTAATTTAAACAATCCCCAACACTTTTGTATTCTTAACATCTTTGGTAGAATATCCTAGGTATAATGATAACCACCAAAGGTAGCACAGTTAATCCGCATTAAAGTATTAGCTCCTGCCAACACAGGCCACTTAAAACACACACAGAAAGGAACAGAAGTATTTTGTTGTGTAGTAGTCAGAAAGATATTGTATGGTGCGTGCCAATATTATTGTAGCTATTTGGGGTGTTCAGGTAATAAAATATTATGCATTAATGTGCAGGTTAGTGATTTTTATAGAAACCTTTTTGTACCAGTCTTTGCCTTTTAAAGGGCAAGTGGAAAGGCAGTCTTTGTTTTACTTATGAGCTTAGACGTGCCAAAATCTCAAAATATGTTTGTGTTACAGCTGTGCAAATGAAGATATATTGGGCAGAGTAAGTGGAGGAAACTTCAGCTTCCTAATAGCTTCGGAATTTATTTGCTTTTACTTCCCCTTCAGGTAACTTGTCGACAAATCCTACATAGTACTGAAGGCAAAGACAACACTTTTTTTCATTCCTGGGAGAAACAAGATATGATTTCTATGACTTCTGTGGCAGTGGTGACCAGTGGCCAAGAAGCTGCGTCCCTAAGCTAATAAACTGCAGAGAAAAGAAGACGGAGGTCATACAAGAAAAAATATTCTTCCCCAGGATTTAATGTAATCCAATGCTGGGACTGTCAGTGAGGCACATATGAGTTGCAGTGGGTTGTACAACACAGGATATTACTGAAAGAGTTGCATAGAGAGTGCAAACCATTGGGTGCTGAGGTAGACTTGTCTGCTGAAGATGCTTCTGTCACTCCAGGGTTTTGTTCAGGGCATTTAAAATGTCATTTAAAATGTGTTGAAAGTAGGTGACGTGCAGGTGAATTGTAACATGTTGAAGTGAAAATGTGATAAACTACCCATAGCCTTTGACAATACCCTGTTCCACTTCAGTTCTTGGAGAAAATGATAAGCTTCTGATAAAATAATAAGGAAAACATCTACTTCCATCTTTTTAGTTTACAGAAGCGAAAGCTGTACAAGAACAAGAGACAGAGGGTAAAAGGGGACTGAGGTGGGAAGAGTTGTGCTTATACTGAGAATATGGAGTATAATCAAGTAAGATAATCAACATTGAAGAAAGAATATTTTATATAAGCTTAAAGGGGAAGAACATGATATCTTGCAAAACAAGAGAAGAATCAATGATTGCTAGTCTAGAGCATTCCTCATGGAATTATATGCATATTATCTAAATATAAAATAAATAAAATGCATTTGCATTTCCAGTGGGGCTGCGACTAGATTGTGGCTAAGGAATGAGCTACCAGAATAATAATGAAGGGCACTGCTATAAATTCTCCTAAAACCAAAAAGACTTTTTTGGTTTTAAAAGGAATCTTGCTAGCACAACATTACTAAGGAAGTTTGTAGCGGAACTATTGTTTTAGAGCAATCATTGCAGGTTAACATGAAGGTGTTGAAGGCAGACTGGGCAATGATGGCATAGTGTTGAGATGTGAACTACTGCAAATATTCAAGCTGAGTGCTAGCAGAAATACCAGAGTAAGTAGAGGAACATTAACAGTTTCAGCTCACTTCCGTCTTTCTAAGGAAGGTCAAAGGGCAGGAGGAGAAAGCAGTACTACGGAAAACCATAAGAAAAAACAACTTGATGGAAAGAGTGCCAGAGATGTACAGAACCTGGAAAGACCTAAAGGGTCTATTCCTAATTCATACACCTTCAAGATACAAACAATGCAAAGACAAAAGAATTATTCACCATCCGACATGGAGACAAGAATGAAGGCGTGAGGCAAATGCAGAAGAAGTTTAGGATAAGTATTAAGCAAAGCTCTCAATAGTATAGTTTGCTCCTGAAATTGTGGCTGTGCTCTGTCATGCACAATATTTTGATAAAATGCAGGATTAACTCTTGTATGCATTCGGAAAAATGTCAAGTCGCAGCAATACACTGAGGTTCTCCATCATCCTGTATGCAAACTCTGCTTGGAGACCAAACACAAAGGATAACGTTTCCCCTTACAGGACAGGGAAGAAAGCTTTTCTGGTTCCAGCAAGATCATTTTTGGGAGATGCAATTGAGCATGGTAAATACACAGCCCAAGTTTGGAATAATGTGTTTATTTTTGCAAAGTTTGGGAACACTCCTCCTGCAGTGATGGGCTTTGTGGAGGGTGTGATGCACCTGGTGGAGGCTGTGAGACTAAAACGCACTGAAAAGACATAGTGCTGTTAGACAAAATAGTTAAGTATAACCTGTTTTTTCCCCCCTCTAACCTGTTAGCTTCAATGTCTTCCGAGAAATCCTCTCCTGAGCTGAAGTCATTCAAGCTGTTTCATTCATACAACAAATTAATGGCGGCACATGTGGTGTACAGAGTGGAGGAGATATCTGAGAATAACAAAATTAATTTTTTTAGCTAATGTCAGCAGATGCTGACCCACATCATGTGACTTTCTGTAACGTGATGTAATGCTCTGTGGAGGACCTATCCTGCAAGAACTGCTCTTTTTTCCACAATGAAAACAGTGAAGAAGTTATGAAAAATATTGGTTGCTATTGGTAGAGTTATTTCTAGTCCTCTCATATATTGCCTAGTGGGGATAAAAGTCCCCATGTTGCACTTCTGTGGTGGTCTGTGAAGGGGAGCAGAGAGGAGTGAGGGTTGGAGCGGCTGCTGCACAGTGTGGCTTTTATCCTGTAGTGTCAGCCTTTGCGACAGTTTTACAGGAGTGCTTCTTCATGTTGCAGTGTATGGAGTTGCCAGGAAAGGGGGGCAAATGGGGAAAATGAGATTTGGTTTATAAAGCTGTCTCGCCCCTTGAGTGGTGATGTATCTGTGACTATACCACACTTTCAGGTATGCAAGACTTGGCCGTAGGGCTGTACATCCTCAACTGCAAATTAAAGATTAAGAAAAGGCTCTGGCAGTCTAAACTGCATGTATTCCTGTGAGCATTGCCTTGTGCCATGGGTTCAGGTGATGCTGTTTCTTGTTCAACACAAACATGGTCTTCTCAGAGCATCCAGCCTTTGCTTGCACACAATTAAATCATACAGGGAGAACATGTGTTTCTCAGCTCTGCCTGCAGCCCTTTGGATATGACTCTGTTTTAAGTTTGACAAAGGGAGGCGAGGGTGCACATGAAAATGTGTGGTTCTAATTTTGTGCTTTTTTGTGCTTCCATAATCCAAAGATCAACAATTTAATTCTGTTAGGTGAAACCAGAAGATTAGTTGCATTAATTTTTAGAATGCTTGTATAGTGGATGTAAATTGATCTTACCTTGCTGAAGTCCTGAAACTCTGCCACTTCTTGTTGGCGGGGGAGCTACACTGAGTTGTGCTGGTTGAATGTATGGCTTGTAAAGTACTATATGTGAATAAACATTGCTGTTACAACAGGAGGCAGGAAAGAGGGAGAATCATGAACAAAATGGTAATTTGATGGGACTGGGTGCTGTTTTGGTTTAGGCTGCTCATTGGACTGGCTCTTTCACCCAGGATAATGTTTTTGTTGTTGATATTATTGGTTTTCTTTTCAAATAGATCCCCTGCTCTTGGTTTAGCTCATGTCCTCTGTATACAGCATAGAGCTTTAGGGTGATTTCCAGTGCCCTCCAACGGGTCGGTCAGCCCTTACTCAGCTTTGCATGATCATCAGTGCTTCCTGTAAATGACAGAGGTGCACAAATGCTTTGCTGATGTTCTGGTGGGGTATGTTTTCTGCTGAATCTGAAGCAAGTGTTGCTGCTTAGCCTGGATGCCTTGGTGCAGTGGCACTGCAGTGGCTGAGGCACTGTGAGGCTCTGATCTGGTTGGCACCTGGTGTTTCCTGGCCTCCTGCTGCTCCTGCCATGCTGTCCGATGCGGGGACATGACCCCCAGGGCCTGTGACTGCTCCCAGTTGATACCCTAGCTCTCTGCAAGCTGGTTTGGTCTTGCCTAGTGTGCACCTGGCACTAAGGAGCACTCTGTGGAAGGGCAGTTACGCCTACCCTACATTGTCCTTGGGTGGTGCAGAGGTTCCTTAGATATGCATTTTGCTCCATTGTCTCTTTGCAAATGCTATGCTGGGTAGATATTATTGTGCCACCTAAACCATCTCTTATGTTATTCTGCAAAAAAATGCTGATAATTACCTAGCAGCAGGCAGTGGTTTCCTCTGTGTTCAGAGACATCAATTGCCTGCTGCAGCACTGCTCTTCTCGCCGGCTCAGGAACTGCCTTAGGTCCATGTCGGTGCTCTCTGTGCTACCATGAATAAGTGTAATTCTCTGATCACATCTCTCATTTGTGCATTGCTTTTGAACTAATGATGTGTTTGTGTGTGCGCATACCTGGGGAAAAAAGAAGTCAGTATTATGTGCTAGAATTTCTCCTCTGTTTTGGACTGTATAGCTCAGGACTGTCATGGAGGTACTGCATGTAGCACTGCTGCTGTGCCTGAATTTTTATGAAGTCCTTGGAAAAATGTAATTAAAGCTGTTTTCTAGATTTCATGTTCTGTAGGACTGGCCTTTTATAGGCTTTACCCATGGGATATTGTTTATCCAGTTTAAGGTATTTAAATGCAGAATATTAGTCTGGTGTATTTATTCTGTGGATATACAGACTTATTTTTTTTCCAAACAGTTTGGTATTATGTGGAGCAGATGCAGTCCACATTCTGCAACTGCTATGAGAGATGAGATTGACATCAGATTGACTCTCTTCTGCATTTTTGTCAAAAGCCTACAGGTACCCTGGCCTTGCTGTGTGTGAACATAATAATTATTCCTTATAATTCTATTAAAACCCTTCCACACATATCACTGTGATTTATCTTATTCTGTATTTAACCAAATACATTTTTCTCCTTAACATTTTCTCCAGTTCTGGTCACTGTATTTCTATTCAATTTGTCCACACAAGCTATTCACTCAGTCTCTATTTCTTGCATTTGCTTATGAATTGAGTATTGTGATGTTCTCAGGCATTGCCACGAGTGCAGCATGAGGGCACATCTCTTGCACTGCCATTGCAACAGCATTAAGATTCCCCCAGTGTGCAGATCACAGAGGACAATTCAACGAAACCATGAAGTTACCTGTGCTGGTGCTGTGAAGAAAACACCTACCCACTGATTTCCTGCACTGGCACTCCCATTTTCAGACTTGGTTACCCACAGCTCGTTTCCCCATACATCACAGTTTCGTGGCCTCCTCCGCTTCAGGGAATCTCTCACCACAAACACAATTGACTTTTCTTACTGAAAATTGAGCTGCAGCAAATTCCTTACATGATCAATTCTGTTCACCCACAAGATACAACTGGCCCTTTTCCTCAGACCCCGGTCAATGCATTTTCCCTTTTACTCACTTCTACCTTCTACCTTACACTCATTTATTTATGCTGCCAGATTCTCAGCTCATTCCTTGCCCTATTTGAAGAGGTCAGGTTTATATCTCTCCCGTACAGAATGTCTGCAAAGTCAGAAACGTTTTCTTTGCATAAAATTCAGTCCTTATGCCTTTTGCAGACCCTTTCCCATGCAGAGTCTCACCCCACTCAGGCACTCTGGCTTGGTCCAGCCTGTTCTCATCTCCATCAGACTCTTTCTGCTCTTACGAAGCCCTAGGCTTTGGTGGGCTCTGTCATCCATGAATCTCCTTACAGCTTTTGCATGCAAGTGAGCAGGTCCCAGGGGATCCAGATGTGGGGCCGTGCTGGCTGCATTGCATCTCCCTGCCTGGCTTTGCCCACGCTGCGAGGAAGTGACCAGAGCAACTCCTGGTGTGTATCTAATTATGAACTTGAATGCTTTTGAGTTACACTGTACAAACCCATACAATAGCTCCCGAAGCTTACAGTATAATTTACCCCTCTTAGTTTTCATTTTCTAGTATGGCACTAGTTCTGTATTGTTATTCACTTTATGTACCCTTTATCATATTTGTCACTAAATGTCCAGCAGACACAAAACGATGGGGTGTGTTTGCAGCACTGCAGCTACCAGGGCTTGGCAAAATAGCAGTGCAAAAATCATTTGCATTTGAGCTAATAAAGACAGCTGGAATGGACCCCAAAATATGTTCAATAAACCAATAAGAGTGACTGCTGATTATACTCCTAGTTTAGTAAAAGTAACTGGTTATCATTCGATGTTTAGAGTACTGTAATTTTGTAGTGCAATATTTTACCCACAATTTAAATCTAATATAATGGTCAATGCCTGCCTTTAAATGCTGACAGTTTGCTAACAATTTCCAGTCTCATGCCTCACGTATTTTATTTCCTCTAGATAAGGGTAGGGTGAATGCCTCGCCATGTAGTTTGCTGTAACTCCTCATAAATGCTGCTTCCTGATTCCTTTATTGTGACCAGTATAGCTATCACTTCGGGGAATAAAGGCATGTTGTGTGTTTTTTTTTCACCCCAATTCCTGTATTCCAGATTTTCCAGAAATCTTCTGGAGTAGTAGAGAGATCACATGTAGGAAAATAATTACATGAATTAACCAATCAATAGAATTATTCGAAAATCCAGATGCTAACATGCTGCTGTAGATTCCCTTTCCTTTTCCCCATAGCAAGTTCAGCTTATCTATCCCATGGAAATGATTTATTTAAAATACAAGTGTCAGACCCTGAAACAATAATATCCTACTAAATTTGCATGTCTTCAAAATACGTTTATTCTGAAACATGCACATATTGGCTTTCATAAAAGAACATGCTTGTTTTTTTTACTTGTTTGATGCATGCCAGCAATTTTTATAGAGGATAACTGATAGACATTCTTAATAACAATGACAAATAAATAACATCTCTTTCCCATAATGCCTGACAATGCAAGGATTTTGTGCAGGATTATTATAGGCAAAAAATAACAAGTAGAATTTGCCTGCACCCTGTGCCATACGTGAAACAAATCAGTCCATTCTAAGTTCATTTAGCCATATTTTACATCTTCTAGAACTGGAATTGTGTAGCCTACAAAACAATTTATATTTTATCTGTACCATCTAATTAATTAAATGGCCCCAGAGTACCAGACTCGCAAATCTCGTTAATAGCTGAATACTGAAATAAAGGCTGTTCACCCCTACTAGAATAATATTTGCATATCTCCACCTGTGATGGGTAATAAGTACCTGCCACAAATCAGAATTATGAATTTTGTACGCCTAACAAAACCGCAGGGGAAATTATACCTCAGACATTCCATAATAATTGCAGCTAAGCTGTTTAGTGCCATCCACTTATTCTGCCTGAAGTGTTTAAAGCAGCAACAGTTGTAAATGAATTCAGGCACACATTCACGAGAAAATGTTTTAAAAAGTTTTTCTGTCTTGCCATATGTAATTATCTTTTTAGAAATGTTCAGCTACAAGTTATAACATGCTCATATTTAAAATTGCAAATTAAAAAGTAAGTTCCTTCAATTAAACTACATTATATAAGAGAGTTTTTTTAAGTTTAATATGATGATACAGGAAACAGCTTGGGCCATGTTTATCCCATTGGTCTTCCAGAATCGATCTGGTCTATGAACAACTGCAGTGAGGGACCTGCTGTTGCAGTGCCCCAGTAACGTGTGATTCCTGGGGGAGAGTTAACTGTTAAGGCTTGAACGGAAATATACTGCAATGTAAATAGTCTTTCATAGGCCAGGGAATTGGGACGTTAAAGTAGGCAGCACGAGTTGCCTCTGGTTAGTTTATTTTCATGACAGGAATGGAAACTGAATGTGGAGCAGAGCTGGGAAAGAAGAACGGTTGAGATGCTGGGTGTATCAGCTTCTGGATGGGAGTGTAAAGGAATAATAATGTCCCAGTTAACACTTTACATAGTGATTTGACCTCCAGAGACCACCAAAACACTCCATAAGCATGGATCCTGCTCAGTTGCCTGTGTTAGGGCAGCTCTAGGAACTGGACTGTTCTTATCTTTGGGAATACAGTGTGCTCCATCAACGTGGTATGAACCCATCCTCTGTGTATCTGCTGCTTGTGGCACTAAGTGACAATTCCCAGTTTAACAATAGAAGGTAAGAGACCAGGGTACAGGCAGTGCTTTTGAAGCCATAGCAAAGCATAGCATGTGTTCCACCTCTGTCTCCAGGTGCAGATACGGAGACATGGGACAGCACCTCTCCCTGTGGGAACTCTGGTCTCAGCCTGCCTCTCTGAGCTGACAGAGGACAGGTCTTTGTTCCTGCGAACACAAGGAAACTGTGTCCTGAAGAGAGGCTGGCAGTTTGGGTAAGTGTTCAAACTCACGTGTTTATACAGATGAGCAGACACACCTCAGAAATAGGTTTAAACTATTCTAACACTAATCACTGTAGCCTTTAAGACAAGAATACCGCCTCTCTGTAACGCGTGCTGCACCTCCAGAAGAGGAGCAGAACCTGGGGGGTGATCACTCTGTAGCCTCTGCTGAGCCTTGCCATCAACATGCAGCCCCTGGGGAAGGAGGCCCCGTGGCACTGCAGCTCCTGTGCCTATAAATGTCCACATCTGTATTCTGCAAGGGTAGCAGTCATTTCGCCGATGTTCTAGTAAAGGATTAAACAATAATTAGGATTTATATATGTTCAAAAGGAAGGGGCGAAGTGCACCGAGTCACAAGGAGGTGATTAAGTCAGGTTGTCTGGCTCTGCCTAGACTGACAGCAGTGAGTCTGAGGGTTTGGGAAAAGAGCTGATAGCCTATTACCATGATGAAGTGTAGCTTAAAACTACATTTTATATTTTAAGGGACTAACAGATGAGGTCCCTATGGATTTTTTTTCATATTACATAAAATGGCTATGGAAGCTGAACCATAATCTCTCACTAACTTACACATTAGCCCAGGGCAATAAAGATGTTTTTACTGGAGGCAGATTTCATGAAAAGTTGTTGGGTTTTATCTCTGAATATTGTACTATGCTGACGGCATTTAAGTATCCCGTTGGGACACTCTGTCCTGGAAAGCAGTTATGTTCAAAAGGACAGAGAGGTCATTGGAAAAGCTCTCCTTTCTGATGGAGTGGAGCAGGGTCTTGTCCTTTCCTCTCTCCTCATCTCCTGCTCTTTTGCCTTAGCTGCAAACAAAGGCCAAGCTGCACTTTCAGACTGCAATCCCTCCTTGCCCTGTGACAGATCGTGATCTGGCACTGACAGCTGAACAGAGTGGAAAGGGAGGCCCTGGTCCTTCTGCCTGCTTCCTCAAGTCTTGCCAAGTTCTCCTTCCTCAGTTCCTGTCCATGAGTGGTGCAGCATCCTGCCTCTCTCCAGCAAGGTTGCAGGTCTGCTGTTCAGTTCACATCTCTTACCTGGGCTAGTCTCCAAACTAGGAGGCTGGTTCCCTGCTGTAAGTTGCCAGTTTTTCTGTCTTAGCTAGGAGCAATTAAAATGCTTGTCCCAACTCCCATCATCTTATCTCGATTTTTCACAACATCCTTTAATCTTGACAAAGGCACAACTGGTTACCACTGCGCATCTGGAGTGTTGTGGCAACCACTGCTTCCCTAATAGCTCACGCTTGCCAGACTGCCTCTCTGTATGCATCCCTCCCTGCTAATTCCTTTGATTTCACAGATAGCGTAACCTGTTTGTCATCAGGCCTCTTCCACCCATCACCCATCACTCAGTATCAGCCTCTGACCATCTCTTGGCATTAGCTGTCATTGCAGGATGGTTACATCTTCTATCAAGCCCTTTGTGCCTTCTCCTCCTACTCCTGTGCTTTGTCTCCCTTCACGTGGCAGCAGTGCCTCATAAATATCCATAAGCCTGAATTCTAGTTGTGATCCAGCATTGTGTGTTTGCCTCCATGGCTTGTGTGTTTGGAGGACTATTGGCCATTCAGGCATCCTCGTTGTCTCTCAGGTGATCCCTGCTCCCTTACAGACACTCCACCTCTCTTGTGGATCTTGCTGTCCCGTTCGGTTCTTGTAGAAGCTGAAGTACATACAAAAAGTGGGAGAGTATCCTCTCTAAAGCCAAAGCCTTCAGAGTTTAGACCAGACTGCTAGTAGTTAATAGCATCAGAAAAACCTCATTGTACTGCTATGTAAATGCCTCAGTGTATGTCTTTAGCAGCAGCATTACTTGGGCTTAGTCCCTTTCCAGCTGTCCTTGTATCAGCTTGACTCTGTCTGGAAGGCAGATGAAGAATTGGTGTTAGTGGTTACTTTCTATAAACTATTATGCAGAGGATAATCTCTGATTGATGAGGTCATGCCCCTCTACCTTACAAAGAAATACATGTGTGTCTCCTAGATTTAAACCTAAGGCCATACTTGGCAATCAGTCAGCAGTTCCTCATTGATTATGACTGGCAGGGATTTTTCATTATGCTTATTTTTCATTTTATTTCCTTCATTTATCTAAATCAACCAAATATTTCTATTTTATCTTTCAATCTATAAAAAATACAGATTTCGTCTTATGTGATGCTTTAGGATATATGACAAAAAGATGGTTTTGCCTTTACCTTGCATTTTCAATTCATATTGTAGTTTTTTGTTCAAGCTTAAGTAGTCCACATTCCATTAAAAAAACCCACGCTATTCATGTCTTTCATCCCGATAAGATGGTAAAAGTAATGTTGCTTTGATGAAATTTGGCAGGTAAGAGGATCTAGTTGAATCATCTCAAACCCCTGGAGTTTTGGGCCTCCAGCTATTATGGTAGAGCAGCTATGAGTATTCAAAAACTGGTCCTTTGTTTGCACTGAATTTCCAAGCCATCTGTAGCACACAAAAGTCACAGCTCTCTTTATAGTTCAAAATGAATATTTAAAAGTTCAGTTTTAGATTTTATTTGCAGCACTTCAGATCTCTCTATCCCATCTGTCTTGTGTCTCAGAGTGGTTGCATTAAACTGTACTTGGTAAAGTTAGAACTTGGTCTTAGAATTGAAGGTAAACCCCGATTCCTTTTCATTTCGTATCGCAGAGTATGCACATGCATGATCAGGATCTGCTCAGAGGACTGATAACATACGGTTTTATTTGTTCACGTGCTGTAAATTATTATTACAATATTAACAAGCAGCTGCAAATATCAGGTCATCCAGTCCATACGTTGCTGTATGTTCTTGTAGTGTGGCAGAAAGATAACAAACGTCTGCTGCTGGCTCTGGATGTGTGTAACACAGTGACAGAGTGTGACACCCTGGAGCGGTCGCCAGCATCTATCCCAGCCTGGGCTGCCGTATGTTGAGAAGCCACCCTTGGACCTGCGTGCTGAGCTACTTCTTTCGCAGAGCTGGTGGGTAGTGACTGGAGCCTCTGGGGAAAGGGGAAGTACAGGGACACATTGTGCTGAGAGGACATTTGTGCCTGCTGTTGGAGAGGCGGCTGTAGGGAAAGGGGATGGAGTTGCTCATTTCAGAGAGTATTGGCTTATGCAGTCACATTTGTATATACCTGCCTTCCTATTTCATGGAAAATTTAATGAAAAACAACAGAACCTCTTTAAATTATAGCAAAATAACTCCTTGCGGTAATTTACCCTGTTAGAGTATCATCATCTGCTTCAATCAGATTCGGTATTTTGTATCTAAACCTTAGCTCCATCTATAAACTACTTGCACTTTTTTTTCTCTTCTGTGTTTAACCAGATACCTGAAGTCACCTATTCTGAGTCAGTGGTATGAAAACAGATGTGCCATATCTTCCATTAAAAATGAAAAACATCTGCCCCTCACTAAGGCATTCTTCAGTTCTATTAAATCACTCATCCTGGTTTTCATTCTGTGCCCTGTCCTGAGTTGTAGTTGGATGTTTGTTAGACTCTTGAGATGTGAATAGATCACTTGCCCTTAATGATGCGTTTCTCTGCAGTATTTTTTTATACTGGAATATATGTATGCATATTATATATGTGTATATATATAATATGTGTATGTATACATGTGTGCACATATGAGCAAAATATGTGTGTTAATATGTACCTCTATGAAAACTTCTCTATTTCAACAAGATCTTAAGTATAACAAACATGTTGCAATGCACCATGTAAAATCTGTCCTAATGGCTGTGTTGTCATCATAAGAAATAAAATGAATGATAACTATGGCATCCTAGGATTAACTGAAAAATTGGAGCTGGTAAAACCAACAGTTTCTGTTCTTACAAGTAAATTATATATTGTTATCTCATCAGTTAAACTCAGAAGGGTAAAAATTCAGGTTATTGTACTATTATTGTTTAATACAATGAAAAACAGTTATTTTAGAATACAAGCAAATCTGCAATATTTAATAGTCATTTGAAGTTGATTCCTGGATAGATGGATGGATCTCTATGAGTCTGGTAGGGGTGTGTTTTCATCACTTCTCATGCAGCTGTTCCTTGAGGCGAGATTCTCAGTTTTCTGAAGATGAACATTTTATATAACATTTTAACTAACTTTTGCACTAATCTGTGCAGGTTTATATCACTTCTATCTGTTGCTTCTCATAGCGTTGCCGCTGGGACCAAGCTCTGAATATCACTGGGAGTCGTGGCAGAGTGCTTCATGGCTGTCTTCCCATGGAAAGTCAGGATGTTTTTACAGTGGTGGTTTGACTCTTTGCTTAACTAAAGGTAGTCTTACCTTCTGGTTTTGCATTTCCTTACATACTTCCATAAGAGACTTTTTCTTTGGCTTTGAACTCATGAGCTTCTCTTTTCCACATCTACTGCTAGTGGTCCCTCATGAACAGATGGTCACAAAAGTGAACTGTGTTTCTGGGTGCATACAGAGTCCAACACTTGAGTCCATGCACTGCCCGTGCAACTACTCCCATAGCTTTAAACAAGTGGCCCAGGAAAGTAAGTACAAGAATTGGACTCCAAATGTTGTTTTGATTATTTATTATTGGAGAAACTTTTGTCTATTTTCACTTCATGAGAGACTGAAAAAATGTAGATAAGTAAAATGATATAATAGACCCAAAGCACTTATTCCTGAGACCAGCTCAGCTCATGTGGCTGCAGCAATGCCATGTGGATGAGAAGAGCAGGTGCCACATGCTTAGGTACTGTTTGGGACTGGGAAAGGAACTGTGCTAGAGGTGAGGAGGGAAACGTCTTGGTAAAGGCATTTATTGGTGGTAAATTTTTTCTTGTCAGTAGTCATCTATTCTACAAAAGCTCCACCTCGCAGTAATTTTGAAAGGAAATGGGGAGTAAGCTTTGATTTTCAGACTGTAAAACCTAAGCTAGAATGAATTTAGAGGAAAATAGAAAAAGAATCATTCAGCTGATCGTTTCTTTTCCTTTGGGAAATGATTGGTGCAAAAGAAGGGTATTTATAGAGGAGGTGAATGAAAGCTCTTCCAGCTAAAGGCCTGTTAGCTGCTGTTAGTTTGTTAAAGACAAGATCAGTGGAGTGTTGTTTGCTAACATAGGGCTAGCCACAGTTAGCAAAACATCAGGTTTTTTGAAAACTCTTCAAGTCAGCGAAATAGTCAAAAGAAAGAACAATAACACTGATTTCCCTGCAGGGTAAAAAATATCTAAGTGGAAAACATAATGGAGCCTCTTATGAAGAAAACCAAAGACAACCACATAAAAGTCTTTCTCTGGGGAGCTCTGTACCCTTTAGGCTCCAGCTGCCCTGCTTGGTCCTTTGGAAAGGTCTGAGCTTCCTGGCGAGCAGCCAGGGCTCTGGCAGCATCTGGAAGCCTTTGGTCTGACTAATAATACTTAGAAGTCTCTAGGGCCGTCTATAGTCTTAGGTTATATATATATTTTCATTTATTCTTTTAGAAAAATTTGTTCCTTCTGCAGAGTTGAGTGGCTCAACTGTTGTAAAACTTTGTTCTGTGTGGTAATTTTAGTATTTTTACTTATTTTTATAATAATACTAATAAAAAGCATATTTTCTATGCTTTGCCCAACTTTATCCTCAGCAGTGAAGCTCCTTTCGCAGTGGTAGGTCAGCAGGGTGGGATGGCTGCTCTGGCGTGGTGCAGCCTGTCTGGGCCTGTTCACCACCTTCTTCTCCATTGTGCATTTAAATGTCAAGACAGATTTAGTTCTAGTCCAGGATTTCTAAAAACAAGAACTTGGAGTCAGATACCAAAGTGCATCCAAAAATACTGAATGCATTGAAGTTTTGACTGTCCTCAAAAAGCTTCTTTACAGTCTAAATTTTGCAAGATTGTTATTTTTTAGTCATCTGAAGCATCAATTTATGAACCTAGTTTTAGACATCCATTCTTTTGGATCTGCAGTCCTATAGGTACATGGTGGGGACTCCAAGCTGTGGTCTCTTTAAGCAGAAAGGTGTCAGAATAGGTCTTTTCTCATCCAGGTTTATGTGTGCTCTTCTCTCCTGCCTCTGCACACCAGGAAGACGCAGACAGTAGCGGTGTTTTGCGTTGAGTTCATGCTAGCTGATGGCAAAATCCAGTGACATCAGTGTAAATCAAAAAATATTTTGAAAATGTCCAGGCATCAAAGTGCTGACAGAGCAAGCATTTAAAAATACAGCATCTCTAAGATCCTAAGAGAACATCTCACCTGATTTTTTGCAGTTAATCCTGCCCGTTTTGTACTGTCCTTCCAAAAGTGAGACCTGTGACTGGGGCATGCTTAAGTTGTGGCTGCTGCATGGCTGGAGTAAGAAAACAGGTGTGTTTTTCTGAGGGCTTTCTGAAATTGTTACCAGATGTAATTATTCTTTTAATGTGAAGTGGTGTAACCTAGGGACCATTTTCTTTAGAATAGCAAATTCTGAAATATTCAGCACGTTTTTCATTGTCAAATATATTGCATTTAATATCAGGCAGTGGAGCCAACTGGGCTGAGAGGAAAAAGATGGCTATCTGTTAACCCCCAAACCATACGAGGCAGTCGCCTTTCCTGCCCAGTCTTTAGTACTATGGTGCTTCAAGGAGGAGAAATATGGAGAATGAGGCAGAACATATTTTGGCTGTTTTAGCAGCCTGGGCTTTCTTCTGCAAAAGGACTTCCCTGTCCCGAGCTTGAGTAACCTACTCCTGTGGGAGAGGATGGGCAGGGGTGTGAGTCCAGCTGGGCCATGGCTACAAAGCAGGGTTGAGCTCTAATGTCGGTTTTTTTGGTGTTTTGCTAGGCTGGCACAGGCTCACTCCGATTATGTAATTGCACTCCCAGTCCTGGTATGATCTGTGCTAAGTGCTGAAGCAAAAATCTAAAATGGAGAGAAAGAAGGCAAGGACACAAACCTTCACTCCAGATTTTTGGTGCATTTATTTTTTTAGCCATCATAATTTATGAAGGGAAGGTCAGGTCAGAAATGCCCTTCTATACAGAGCCGCAGGCAGCCTGAGTGACTGCCCATGTCCCACTCTGCCTTGGTGCTGCTCAGCTGCCTGTCTTCCTTGCTCTGTGTTATAAAGTTTTAGTGGTCACGTCAAAATGAGGAAAACAAGAAGTGTAGACACAAAGAGATATATTTGAAGTCACAGCATTAAGGTGCAAAGTGACTTGAGAATTTTTCAATTTTTATTTTTTGCTAAATTTTCCCTTTTAGAGAGTGACCACAGTTCAAAGCCCTGTAGCTGCAGTTTAAATGAATATTCACTCAAATTCGGAAAGGAATAAATAACACAAAATGGGGGGGGTTGGTTGCTTATGATTATGATTAACACTGAGAATAAGAACATGCAACACAAACCACACATGTGATTTTCATAGCCCAGTTTATGAAGTTTCAGAGGAGGACATTCAAATATTTACTTGGTTTTGTAAACCCAAACAAATTTTATACCACATATTCACTGCACTTCCAGAATTCCATCAAGCTGCACGTATGCACTTGTTAGTCCTTAAACTAGTAAGATGTCATTAAAACATTCATTGACACAGCCACTGTCTACTTTACCTAGACCTTCAACATTACTAATTCAGGTATTCCTGCATTTGCATGCAGCACCTCAGCTACATGGCTTTAATGCTGTTCTCTGTTTTGTTCTGCTGTCAGGTATTCAGCTCTAGTGTCTTCTTCACTGAAGAATTTCTATATTACAGCTCTGAAAACGATCTGCTTTGTATGCTCATGAACTAGCTGTAGGACTTGAAAAAATGCCTATTTTATATTCTATGCTAGTTAATTTTTCATTTTTGTGGCACCTTGGTGAAAAGTAGTCAACACAGTTAACAATATATGTTGTGCGACAATAAATATTTTATTGGATATATAATCTGCACAATTTACAAGTTTGATTTTTCTCTAGGAGTCTGAATAAATCTATAATTTTGAATATTTGGTGAAAACTCATTTTTTATAGTACATTACTCTGTAATCACTATGAAACATATGATTGACTTTTTAATGGGAGCTATAGACTTTACCTTTACTTTTTTCCTAATATTGCTAAACTCTAATAAAGCTATTTTATGGGGAGGATGGTCTGGAGCAAGAAATATGGAGGTTTCATCCTGGGAACAGTTTATAATTCATATGCTAGTAAATTATTGTGTATTCTTTGCACAAGATAACTTTAAAAATGTATGTGTCTACTTATATATCTAGTTTATATATGAATTTGATGTACATTTGTTTGGTTCTGTTGTGTTTTCTGGTTTATTTTGTTGAAGTTTATAATAGATTTCTTTTTCTTTGCCTAGCTTGTGGTTGCTATCCTTGTCTTAAGCCTATTGTAACAAAGGAAGAATCTGTTCTTTTCTAATCCAACATTTCCGCTTTATACCTACAGGTTTATGTTTCTGTTCATGGTTTCTTCTTCAGGAAGGTAGGGCTGAAGATTGTTTTCTTTCTCTATATATTAATAGATTAGGCTTTTACTGTTGCACACACCTAGAAACTGTACTTGAACCAAGAGACAAAAAGATAAATTACTCCGTACGCAGGGTATTGAACTCCTATCACTATATTGTGATATATTAATTCTTCTTTAATGTATTTATCCTCACTGTGTGCCTACGAGATAGGGAGGATAAGTCATACTTATCTCAAAGATGGGGGATTAAGCCACAAAAAAACCCTAAGCAACTTGACTAAGGCTGTATGAGATGTTTGTAGAAAATAGCGAATGATGGTAGCTCTGAGTAGCAATGTTAAGCATGGGATAACTCACCCACTGTTCCAAGGCTTCATTTCTTACCTCAGAAGCTACACTTTCACTTTGCAGTTGTAAATGCAAGTATTGTAATCTGTGAACCAACAAAGGGATTTTGAATACTGTGTTACAGGGTATGTAATTTCCCTGGTTCTTTTACTTTTTTGGAACTATTGACCGAGTCTCTTGATGGAGCACAGTAACATTAGTGCCTACTTGAATATAAACAAGATTATGAAAAGAAGATGTAGCAGCTGATGATTGTGGATGGGTTTCAAGCACATAGAGAGAAAAAATATTATTGTATCATCCAAAGGATGAACAAATAAGGAGAAAATGAACAATACGTATCCGAGGAAAGTTACCCTGCATAGCTGGCTGCATTTTCGTTGGTGAATAATTTCCAGAGAGGGCAAATAGAAGCTCAGGTGCTCAAACAGTTTGAAATTAGGCTGGTGAATGTGTTCTGAAAACCACTTATGATTAAAGCAGGTCTATTCTGATTCTAATGTTTGTTTCTGTAAAAGAAACTCAAACTTGGTAATACATTTGTTCCCAGACTGGTAGCCTAAATATTGATGCATGTTTGCCAAATTGTGCTGTAGGTGTATGGATTTAGAATTCCCTCGGGTGACAGGAACTATCAGTTGTTTCTCCCAGATGAAGATGAATGTGTTTACTGTTGACAAAATACTTGTCTTTATTCTTGTAATGGAGAACTTTAATACTGCTTTTTTTAAATGTCATCTGCCTTTCCAATATATTTCTTATCTACCTTATCTGCACTCAAAAACTCAAGATGAAGTAGCCTCACTGAACACAAACAGTTCTTGAAGTTTCATTAACCTCCTTTTGCCTCTTGGTGTGTGCTAGAAGATCTTTACAACCACTTTAAAAGTGATTGTTGTTCTGACAGTATCCTCTGCAAGACTTGCTGTCTTGCCATTGAACTGAACGGACTCTTTATAGGACATTATCTTGTGTTTTAGTTAGGAACATTAAGATACAGATAAAGGAATTCAATCATCTCTGTATGCTAAGTAATACAATTTCTTTAATTTTAGACCTGTGGATCTTTGTGTAAAACTCCTGTGATCTCCTCTTCCTTTACTATCATCTTTTTTGTCACCCTTTGTCCTTTCCTGGTTCTTCTTTTCCCTTGTTTAAGGATATGGCTATCACTGAGCTGCCCCTTGCTGATCATCAGCAAACCCACCTTTCAGAAAGATCTACCTTTTTGCTGTGGCTAAGAGTTAGCCTTGTCATCCTCTATGAGAGCCCCATCATTGACTGTAACCCCATGGTTGACTGCTGTGTGTTATGCGGAATGAGGCAGGCTGCAAGCATGTCAGATGCAGTATTGAGTCTGTGCTTTGACAATTGGAAAAGACACCGAGAATGAGATTTCACAATCCCAGAAGACCTTTGAGTGATCAATGAATTCTGAGTAAGTGAACTAGTGAGTGAACTTCTGCTGGTATAAGGGCAAAATCAAATTAGATCCATCAGCTCTTTCTGTCCTGAATATCCACTGTCGCCTAGAAATTATATAATAAAAAAGTAACTAAATCTGATGTATGAGACGGGATCAATGATGTGTTAGAATAAATGCAATGTAGCATAAATCAACCACCTAAAATACCAACCATATGGTAAAAATCTTGCCAATAACTAGGCATTTTCTATTTACAAAATTCATGAAAATTAGGACTCAGCAGACTGGGGAATAAATCTTGTTCAAAGTTTGCTTAGTATACTAGTAGCGTTGTGAGTCTGAGCTTTGATACAGTGATACAATACAGGCTCATCACATTACAAGGCAGCATTCTGATGTGAAAATACTTGCCTCATTATTAATAATTGACAGAGCGCATGATGTTATTCACTAGAGGAGCCTATTAACTGAGCATTGGCAGCAGGATACAGTTGCTAGGAATAGCATGTCCTTAAACGTAAAGCAGAAGGCCCTGACTAACCTATGTAGTCTCTGTTCAGCTCTTGGGACAGTGTCCATATGCCATTATGAGAGTAGATTTCTGTGTTCAATCTGGAGAATAACTTCTCAAAGCCTGTAACAGACCTTTGGGCTTCTCCACTGCCCCAGATTTTGCATTTAAGGGGGAAATTTCTGCAGTTAGGACTGAAGTGCAGCCACTGACTATAACTAGCATCTATTAACTTGTGTTAAGGTTTTGCAGAGAATGCTCATCAAGGACCAAAGCCGCGTGTGCTTGGCCATGTGCAGATGTTCACCAAGGTAGCACTTTCTTCCTCCTTTGTCTGATGTGCTGATGAGAGGGGTCATGAAAGGGCTGCTGAGTAGTATCTGGTGATAACTATGGTTTGAGAAAGTTGAAATCAAAACTCATCACTCAGATGAATTATCAGTCAGCTCCACTCACATCTTAAGTTATTATGTAGAAACGTAAGAACCAGAAATTTCTTTTTTTTTTTTTTTTTTTAGTAAGAGAAAAAATTATATTCACAGCTTATAGCTCTAAGGTTTTTAATTGGTTCACAATCAATCTGCAATTGTTCTTGGTTCTTCAGGGACAAGAAAGCCTAAAATATCCTGGTTTATCATTAAAATGAACAGATTTATAGAACCAGTATTTTGTAATCAGTATAGCATGTTCTCCCAAGTGGCTGGCAATATTGATGGCATGTCTGCAAAAGAGGGGGGCGGGTGTTAGATGTACCAAACAGCTATATAGTAGCAAGCATACTGATGTCACTGGACTGGAGCATTCTGTGCTAGGAGAGAGCTTGGAAAGGGATGTGATCTTTCTACTTGGGCGGCAAGGGGAATGTTGTTTTCCTCTTCCAGGTTAATCTTATTTATAAACTATTAACTTTATTTCAGTTAACTGGCAAGATGAAATTTTTTCCTGATAATAAAGCAGCGGGAGACTTGTAGACATACTGAGAGCATCTATGGCATCTCATTGTGATGTACCAAATCGTCCCTAGATACTATAGTATATTCAGACCAAACATATTCTTCACTTCTGTTCTTAATTAGTAACTAAAAGATAAATAATTTTGCTGTCATTGCAGCACAATAAAAATCAGGGCACGGCAATGCCCAGTGAGACTTACACTAAATCCTGTAGCACTAAATGTTCAAACCAACAAATTCCCCCACCCCCACTCCTTACTTTGATTTATTAACTTGAAGTGAATGATTTGGCTGTCAAAGTCTGTCCGTGCCACGCAATGAAAATAAAATCGGTGGCAGTGCCCCTTGCGTGAAGGCACTCATGGTATCAAGCCTTAGACATTAGCACGGAAACTCCAATCCTAGCCTGTTCCCCACCCCCATTCATTAGCTTTCGAAATCCTCCTGTCTTTATGGAATCACTGCAGCAAGTTGAAAATGATATATGTAATGAAAAATCCTGTCTGCCTGGTGCAGAGAGGGTGGAGAAAAAGGCACTGCTTAGCAGTCATTGCTATGCTGATTCCAGCAATGATTAGTGCAGACTTTGTTAGGGAACCTCACCAAGAGCAGTGTATTAAGGCACAAAAGGGAAATTCATTGGTTTTGTTTCCTCTTTCAGTGCTACGTCCAAATGCACTTAAAACCCTCAGTGGGAAATAAATGCAGATGTCTTTGAGGCTTTGTTACAGTTTGGGGCTATTTTCAAAATTATGCTATAAATACATGAGTCGCTGTTCAGTATCAGTACCTGAAGAGCAAGAAACCAAACAGGTTCTGTTTCAAGTGCAGGCAGAAGCGGAGGGAACGACACTGCATCACATTCTAGTATGGTTTAACTCAGTAAATGATGGGTGTGGGAAAACATCATCAGATAAATATTGCCAAGGTTTTGTGAACTACATACTCACAACAATATATTGGTTATTTAAAAAATTTTTCATACCTTTCTGCACGACACACAAAAGGTTTGATTTTTCAAAAGCATTGGATTTCACGGTGCTAATCCAAGTCAATGACAGCATAAGTGTTCAGAGTCTCTGAAGCCAAGTTGTAAACTGTAATTGATAAGCCAGTGTAAGAAACCTAGATGGTTTAAAAGTCTTGTGCATAGTAGAGGATTTAAGCACACCCCTGCCTCAAAATATGAAACAACACCTTGTAACCATGCAACAGAGGCTATTTTCTTGGTGGGATTGTAAATTTATTACAGTCCAGATGTAGCATAAAGTAACAGGTCAGCAAAGCAACTTTAGGACTTGAATCTCTTTAGCCATCACTTTGGTTTCAATGAATTGACACACAAGCTCTTACAGTTTGGGCAGAGAAGGCTGGAGATACTTGTATTCACACATACACCACTACACTCTTCCTTCAGGTGTCTGAACAAAATTTTATCTGTTTCTGATGCCCTTTTGTGTAACTGGACTGTATAAGGTGTCTTGGAGTCTGATACTTTTATTGACTGGTGAGCTTCATGGTCAGATTGCATTGTTAAAGATATTTTTTATTTGACTTTGTGTTTATCCTACACACAGCATACGATCCAACTGTGGTTTGTATCCTGGTATACCTTGAGGTGCCCATGGAGGTAAAAGCTTTTTTAATGCCCAACGTGCTGGAAACTTGTATTATGAAAAAGTCTTTGCCCCGAGGTGTTTTCTATTTTCAACTGATGTGATGTGAAAAACAAGAGAAAGGAAAATGGAAAGCATGGGGAAGTGAAATGAGTTGTCCAAGTTCTGGCAGCTGGTTTCCAGCTTGTAATCCAGTCCCTGAGCAATGAATCACGCTGCTTACCAAAGGCCAATTTGTGAACGAATGAGCTCCTACAGAGAAGCAACAGGCTAGTACATGTCTACTGACTTCACTGCCAGGTCTTTCCTGTCTTGGCTCTGTGCTGTGCTTTACCATTCGTCACAATGTTCAAAAATGATCACAGTATAGCTTAGTGGTAGCAACAGACTTGGAAAAAGCCACTGACGATCCTTTTGTATGTGTGTGTGTGTGTACTGGATGCATGCATACAAACTCCTTGGGATGGCAGAATATAAGAAACAGCTGCAACTACATTTGATTAATGTCTTTCTCAAAATCTACTTTGAAAAAAGCCACAGGTATTAAAATTGTAGACATGTACTGCTAATCAAAATAATGCATATTTTTAGGATGTAAGAACCCAGGGCTAACTGTGCTGATTCTAGAGGTGCTTGCTTTTTCTTGTACTCCAAGACAGGCTTTTACTGCTGTGACTAGTCTGAACACATTGGGCTCTCATTAGGGTTTATGGTCAGGTATTACTGAAGAACAGATGGCTTCTCCTTTTGAATTCAGCAAATATGGATATATTTTCACTTTCAAGTTCTACGTCTTTTAAGCTATTGTGATGCTTAATAGAGATTCCTTTAAAACGACTCATTCTTATCAAAGCAAAAACTGTGAAGTCCACTATCTGTGCTGTTTGCCTTTTTTCCCAATGTGATTCCTTCATTGCACACATTAGATACTGATTTTTTTTTGAGTGAAAACATCACAAATGTGTTTATACCAAATGCTCTTAAGTTCTGAGTCCCGCATTCTGCAGATAGTAGGATGTGCTGCTTGGTTGTCCTTTACCTTTCTCTCCATTTTTTAAGAAAATTTTTTAAAAATTTATTTAAAAACATCCAGAGAGAAAGATACAACAGCCTAACAAAAACTCCACACTGAACCACTTCTCCAGCCCTGAGCCTCTTTCTCTAGCAAAACTCCTTTGCTTTCCCCTTTGATTCACACAAGTCTACGTTCAGAATTTTTCAAACATTGCAGTGCATTAAACACTACAGCAGATGGTGCTTTTTGACGATGCCTTTCTACATGAAGCAACATTTTGTAGTGTATGCTGCATTATCAAAAAATCAAACATGTAATTATGCAAATATGTATGCCTTTATAATAATCAAGTTTTATTGTAAATGGTTGATGCACATCAATTTGATCCTGTAGTGCTGCTTTAAGTGCAGTTTAAGTGGCTTTTCAGTGTACCCAGAGGCAACACAAATGCGTCTCTGGAATATTAATAAAATCCTGAATCTTTGAGACACCAACTGGTACAATGTTGCTTATACTGATTGAAACTAAATGCTAATCCTTTCATTTATTTAAAAAAAAATCCCCTTTGTTATTTAAAACACCGATATTAGTGCAATATGAAGGACCATTTTCTTTCAAATTGTATTGTAATGTAGTTGTTAAAATAATGCCTAATCATACTATATTCAGATTCCACAATGTAAATTTGATGAGACAAGAATCCAATAATTTTACAGCCATGAATACAGAGATGTATGTTAATATGTCCAGTTTTTCTAATTCTCTATATTTATTAATGAAATATCTGTTTTCAGGTTTTAATCCTGAATGCTACGTCTTCCAAGTAACTGATTCCTGAATACTCACTAGAGATCATTTTGCTTGTGAAATTCAATAAGCCAAATACTCATGGAAAAAAAATCAGCAAGGATTTTGACATCCATAACGAAATGTAAACTTTATTACTGATCTGATCCTGGGTTTTATACATTGGTTAACTTCATTGGTCTAATGACAGCCATCTTTCTGAATGCACACATACACATTCTGCTGTGGTTTGAGTTAGCAGATGGGCTGTGGATACGGATAAACCAGGACTGTAAATTATTTTTTTTCTGTTTGTTCCTCCTGTTCCGAAAGGCAGGGCACAAAAGGAGGTAATTGCATTGCTCGTGGAGAGAAGATGGTAGCTGTAACATGTCCCCCTTACCGGTTCCAATAGCCTGGGTGTTAATTTTTGGGGGTGCTATAAACAGAGGCTCTGTTAACCTGAACCCAGATTGAGAAGGTAAAGAAATACATGCTCTTCCATCCTTGCACTGCCCAGGCTTTCCCTAAAATAAATTTCCTGTAAACATCATGAATCTTTAAAAGTTGAGCTTTCACTCTATAAAATTATTGCCTGCATTTTGGATCCCAGTTTTCAGTTTACCTTCTTCACCATCTCTCTGCCCTGTTTTTGTTTCATGCTGATAGTTCCTGTTTCTTTGCCATTTGTCCTTCCTCTCCCTCCTTTCACATTTGGGGTTTTTTTGTTTGTTTTGGTTTTTTTCAGCTGTCTCTCTGTGTTTGTGTGTTACCCCGCTTCACTTTCCCCCCTCACAGATTTTGCCTGCTCTATCAGCCTTCTGGTCCTCAGGGCTTTTTTTCCAAATGTTTCTCTCAGTTACCCCATTTGACTCCTTAGTCCTTCCACATGTGTATGTCCTCACTCCCATTCTGCTTTCCATCTTCCCCTTCTAGGTTTTACCCTGTCTGATTTCTGTGTTTATGTTTTTATTTTTTTCCCTGCTTTTCTCAATCTAGATTAGTTTAAAATATTGCAGGAAAAGCTGCTTTTCTGAATTTTCATCCAGGTTGCTCTTGGAGCAGCTGCTGTCTTGACATTTCCCACACTGAGTCAAAAGTGAGCCTAGAGGATAGGAGGGCCTTAAAGGATCAAAACTCAGCTTCAGAATAGTACCCAAAATACTGGCAAGAAGAACACGAATGAGAAACCACAGTATCTGAAAACCAGTATCTGAAACCTCTTCCCAGTTTTGTCATGATCTTGTATTATAATGGTTGTGTTTGATTTGGTTTGTTGTTGTTGTTTTTCTTCTTTCTGAAGGAAAAAAAGGAATGCTTCTTATTTAGCATTCTTGTTACACTGAAGCAGGGAAGAGGCATCATGCATCTTGAGAAGGCACTAGGGCACCTCAAATTTGCAGTGCAATTTTGCTTATTATTTTAACATATAAAATCACATAAATTCTAGTTTTTAAAATGCTAGCACAAGAAAATTCTGGGTCAATAAACTGCCTTCTCCTACTGAGAGAGCAGGTTACTTAAAGTAGTCAGAGATGCTGAAGAACAACGGAGAGATTTTCCTGAACTGTAAAAAGCTCTCCAGGAAAGTCAAATTAGCAAAAGCATTTTCAGAAAACAAGAATGAAATATATAAAATCCCAAATTCATAAAAGTAAATTACTATTGCCTTCTTGTGTTGCAGCTTCATTCTTGTGTAAATAAACCTGAAAGTAAAATTGACTGGCAACAAAAATGAAATTTGCTGACTTGCTGTTTTTATCAGCTGTAAACGCTGTGAACTTATTATGTTTTTAGACTATATTTTAAGCCATTAACTTTAATTATGTTTATGGGTAAGTTCCTTGATTTTAAAAATTGCATCTTCTAACCAATATTAGCCCTTTAAATATAAATCCTGTATATCCATATCACTGAACCAAAGAAGCTGCCTGAGTTAACTTATTTGATTATTCACAGAAGAAGCCATCCAGATTTTTGAAGCTCAATGAGCAAATGGATTGTATCAGTTCCATAAATCTGTCTGTGTATGAAAAATCTATAAGAACTATTATCTTTTGATTGCATTTAATATTCAAGAACCAAATAATATCCTGTTGTTTCTGATTTTTATTTCAGTTTCATAGCATTTCAAACTTAATTTAAACACAATGATAACAAAATCTACATCCAATGCCTTAATTTAATTTACAAAGCCACCTAGACAACCATACACTTTGTGAGTTTTTTTCTTAAAGGTTCTATGTCAGAGAATGCTTCAGACATGCTTTGCCTGAATCTTATGTGGGGCAAAGCCTAAATTAGAAGAGTGTAGTGTTTTATGTGATTTTGCACTGTTTAGAAAAAGAAGTGGAAATCAAACTATAATTTCATAATTGGAAACTTAATGTATTTTGCTGAAGATCAGAAGACTTGTAAGAAAAATGGAAAAAATCCTAAAAAAATTCTTAATGGGTAATTTTTGAGTTTTAAATATATACATGTAATTACAAAATATTAAATGATATGCAATATTCTGTCTTCCAAGAAAAGATTGAAATGTGGTCAATTAATATAGCATTTTATAAGATGTTTGAATTTCCAGGATGCATTGGTCACATAACAGTGAATAAACCACGATGAAAATAAAGCCCAGTAATTGCCTGGTGTTTTGTACCGTATTTGCAAACATCTGATTGCTGGTCTGGCTAGCAATCTGATAGAAATTCTCATGCAAGTAAAGAAGCTTGGTTCAGGCACGTCATTTTCCTTCTAGCTTATATTCAATGATGTATAGGCTCTCCATATCTCTTGGTTTCCTTTCAAATGTGTTTCCAGGCTTTATCCTCTATTCTACCTACTCTGATGGTGTATATTAAGCCACAGTCACATCTATGTTACAGATTTAGAAAAAAGTGTCAATAAGGTTTTAGTATGGTCAGAGACTGCAGAGCCAAACCCCTTAAAAGCCTTAAAACCCTGAAGAGCCACCGTTCCCTGCTTGGCTCAGTGCAAAATTAGCTCTTAACTTTACAGTGAGGTTATAGTGAATACACCTCTACAAGCTCAATGCTGAATTTCTCATAAGATCTCCAAATGAACAATTATTCTCATAATAATTTCTTCCAGTGGACTGAAATGGTTTAGCTCTGACTATTTATGAATATACTTGCTCTTTTGGGGGATAACTTACCTGAATTCAAATCCTAAGTGGCAGTGAAGGTGTTTTCATGTGAAGGTGGCAGCCTTAATGACTCCATCGAAAATAAATCTATTACTACAATACTTTTTAGGTGAAAAAAGGTAAAGACAAACACGCTTTATGTTTTATTTTTTTAATGAATCCTACTAACTCCCACTCTTTACAGTTTTCCTTTTCCTTTAAACTCCACAGAGAAGTTTAAGTGTGAAATTTAACAGAGATTAATATTAAGAGAAATTTACATTTTCTCCAAGGAAAAATTTAAGTGCAGGAATACAATGCTTTGTACTGATTACTTTTTTTTCTGATTTTTTATATATTATTTACAGCTGCAGTATAATAAATATTTTGCCACTAAAACGCTGTCTATGAAACATGAATTAAACCATTTATTCCCTATGCAGTTTTCTAGTGAATTTACCTACCAGTGGAAGCCCAGGTTCCATTCTCTGCTATAAGTTTGTCTGACTTGCAGCATGACTCAAAGGTCTGGAGCCCTGCTTTAAGTCCTAGATGTGAAAGCTGTCCTGACAAGGCAGATCTAGGCTCAGCACACTCTTCTATCTAATTGCAGGGGTTCCACCTTGGCTCAGCCATCTGCAATAGGGACAGAAGGATTTCTCCTTCTGGACTTAAGAAGTCAGTCAGTACCCCTGAGTAGTACAGCAAGATCATGGTACTCTCTGCATTATTTAAATGGGCACTGAACAAAGCTTTTGTGAACAATTAACTATACCTTTGTTCCCCTAACCCCCCCCATATTTTATAATTTGTTTTGTTCTCTCCTTTCCTCCTGGGGAGGTAATAAAGGACCGTATCTTATGATTTCTGGGAGCAGTTGCAGCTACTCCACATACCTCAACTAATAAGGAACTGAGTAAACCAAATATATAGGAACTAGTTAAATAGTCCTGAAACAACTTCTGCTCCAGCCCGTGTTTATGTATAAATGCATTTGTTGGTGGGATATTAATCCTGCTATTTCTTTCTGAGATATGTGAAGTTCTGCTGAGAGTTGTGGTACTTGCCATGACACTCTGCCCATGCGGAGAAAACCGTAACATCTGCTTTTTTAAAATTACGTTTAGAGCAATGTTTCTTGAGAATTGTGCAACAAAATACATTTTCAAAAGAAAATAATTGAAACCAAAGTTCCTGTCACACTTATCGCAGGACAGTCCGTTGTGTGGTGACCTGTGTATTGGTTAACACTGAAATATGGACATGGCTACTCCAATCACCAATGGATTGCTCTGCAGTAGGATTCATGGCTACTGAGGGATAGGTCTCTATTAGCTTTTTGAAATTTTACACCAAAAAGTTAATTTTCTTCTCAATATAGCTCTGAAACTAATGAAATGGCATATGGAACAGAATTCCTGTTTTCAGATTAGTCCTGTGTTTTATGCCTGGATTTTCTTCTGACTCTGAAATTCTAATGAAAATTCTAAATGTGTTTGTGGCTGCGTTCTTAATCAAATACAAACTGAATTCCAAGGAAAGTTCCATTGCTAGTTTGTTCAGGAGGACCTGTGCTCCTAGGAAGCAGTCCTACAACAATTTTTTGGCAGACTCTCACTTTGCATCTTCAGGTTTTAACTTTGAATTTGGCAGGAAATGAGACTTTGTGTGGTTGAGCAGATTTTCTTTACCTCTCTTTTCCAGTGCTTTCCCTCAAATAACTGCTGAGCCAGGTCACTAATTTCAATCAACATTGGTAGAAAGAGAGAGCTGTAAGAAACATGAAGTTTAGAAAGGAAATGGGTGCTTGGCTATGTCCAAGGGACTCAAATTAGTGCTTTTACCAGGGAACAGTGATCCAAAAGCCAGGAGCCAACTCACCAGTCAGCCCCTAGACCCTGCACCAGCCTTAGCAGAGGCTGAGACCTTGCCCACCAGAGAGATCAGGGAGGCATCCTTTAGGAACCGGCACCTCAAGACCATGGAAGGGACCAGGGGACAGCAAGACAGCACAGAGCTTGCTGGGGGATTTACAGTGAGATTTACAGTTGCTCAGGAGCAACTTGTTAACTTGTGCTTGGGAATTTGCAGTCTGAGGACAGCCATGTAATACACTTTACAAGAGGACCAAAGAATATGCCTACCTTGAGGTGGCTGAGTTATCCAGAACTGACAATCAAATGTTAAATAATTAAATTGTTTTAGCTACTAATTGTAAGTGAATGTTGTTTTTAATTGCACTTTAATAATGCCATGCCCTTTATAACCAAAATTAATGTTTTCTGTCTCTCTGTTTTTGAAGTACATGTCAGTTTAATTAAACTATTAATGGTAGACAGATTTTTAAGTACTTTATATTCTTCATTAAATTGTATCTGTTCAACAAGCATAAACAGGAAAATAGACTCAGTTAGAAGTAGATTCATGTTCTGCCTGATAAATCATTCATCATCAGATAAGATGATGAGGCATGCTTGTTTTTCTGTAGGCTCACAATGATAAACAAATCCACTTTTATATTATAATATTTATTGAGTTCATAGAAAAATAAACAAGACTGCTCTCTTTTAATATTAACAACAGGCCTGAAAGCTGTTGTTTGCATTTATGTCTGGTCAGTGAATGGAAAGCGTGATCTGAGGGTCAGTGTTAGTTCATTTTGTCTGAGGTGCTTGTTAGTAGAATATTTCTCTAGTCTAAGATATATTCTTTCAGGGCCATTCAACTGCAGTAATGATGAATATTTCTGCTGTTCCTGCAGTGTTACTTAATTGAATATGGAAAGAATTAAAATACCTTTTGATTTGGCAGAAGTGATATATTTATAAAGCAAATGTTAAGTCTCGGTCCTTCTAGGACCTTGTAGGACCAATGCAGGAAGGGTGATGAAAACAATTTTTTGAAGATTGTGCAAGGCAGAATTACAGGAAGGTCATTTCTTCTCTGGTGGTGAAGTCTGGAAATCCTAATGGGCTGTTAATGGGCTAACAGACAGAAACCAAGACACAGTGCAGCAACTGTTCATGATACATTCCTGTGCATATTATACAGGCAGACAAAGACGTAACTGGTTATAATAGAGGCAACAACATCCTTCCTTTGTGTGGCAGATCAATCAATAGCCAGGCATGTGATCTTGTTCACTATTATGTTAGTAATGTAACCTTCTTGTGATGTGACAACTGTGGAATAACATTTGGTCACAAAGCTGGTGTTAACAAGCACAACTGGCACTCTGGTAATTAGACTGATTTCTGGTCTACTTTCACAGATTGTCGATAAATGCAGTAAACAACAGGCTGCCTTCATTCAGAACAAGTTATATGAAGTCGTCATCCATTTGGCGGAATGTACCATACTCTCCTTCATATTTTATCAGATTGTGGCAAGGTGGGGATGGGGATGTGTTTCTTTATAAAATTATTTTTTGCAATAGTAACTTCGCGTGAATTGTTCAATGATCACCTAATTAACCTGAGAGTTTTTTCTCTTGGCATGGATGCTAAGTTCTCAGTTACAGGTAGGCAGTTAGATGGAGATGTTCTTCCTCAAATTCCCAGTATTTTCCCCTCTGATAAAGCTGTGTCTGCTATAGACAGCCATTATTATTTTTTAAGGATAACCTGAAATCTTAGAATTTATAGATTATTCTTGGTTTTAAAGGCCAAGAATATAGATTATATACAATTGTAGAATAATTAAACAAAAGCACTAAATACAGCCATAGATATACTAGCCAGCTTTTCCATCACCAGTTTGGGACTGTTATGTCAAATTCCATTTGCTGTGTTTTCTGTTCCTGTAGACCAACAATGGTGGTAAATTGTACTCTACTTTCACCTGCATTGCAGAGTAAGATGGAGCTAGTGCGCCTTCTCTACATCCTATGCCTCCTCTGAGGCCATAGTTTAGCTCCATATACAGGAAAATGTGGGAGTGCTGTAGTTCTGCCTTCTCCCCTTCCCAGGCACATGAATTGGGTCAACTGAGGCATGTCTAGGGGAGCTGCTTGGTCCATTTTGGCTAGATGGCAAAGCTTAAATTGGAGACACTCTAATGTGGCCATGATAAATTAGCATGAGTTTCTACACTTGCTGATCTTTCACAGAGTATGTTCAGAAACCAGAAACAGCAGATAGGGGACAGCAAGTAGTGGCAGTGTTGTGATGTGTCTGGGCACTGGTGCTGCGTGGCACTTTACTCAGATCTATTTGAAGCCCAAATCCAGCTCCATGCTGATCTCAGTGATCCTTACTGGTACAACTTGACTGAGAAGGGATTGTTTCTCATGCTGCGCCATGTTTTGATGACTTGCTGTAACTGAGTTCATTTTGTTAAGATCAAGAGATCAGCAAGCGTCTCTCCACAGCTGTTATCAGTGGTTGCCAGATCTTAATTCCCTGTGAGATCAATGAAAAGAAGTAGGGAGGAGTGTTTTACAGTAGGCACCTACGCAGGATTAAGGCAGGACTACTAAATCCATGCTTGTAAACCAGGGATAGGTTTTGAACAAGTTCACTCAGCTGTAGATATCAGGAAGTTAGAGAGTATAAATAACAGTAAATGCAGAATACTGATCTGAATGGCTGGAAACAAAGATCACAGGTGTCTGTTGCTCATCCCTTCAGACCACACTCCGTTATGACAAGCTGCTGAGAAACACTGATGAGATTCTATAAGGCTTGTAGGTTTGTGCTGTTGATAAGTCTACAAGATCCTAGGAAAGGAGGTTTATGAAAAGTAAGATAGGGATATGTGAGATTTTGTCTGATAGGGCAGAGCAATGTGTAAGAAGGGGCTAGCAAGAGGTCTGTGGGTGCACCAAAATGCTGTGAGCTCAGGGAAGAGGCAGGGTAAGAATCTCTTCTGACTTGTGGCTGGCTGAAGATGGTGGTATGATTTTGAGTGAGACCCCATTTCACGCCATCCCAGCTTGGTTGGCAAGGGACTGCAGGAGGGCTTAAGTCTGACCTCTTGCTGAAAATAGTCAGCTGTGAGGCCAGACAAGGTTGCTCAGAATTTTGTCTGGTCTGCTCTTGTGAATTGCCAAGGATGGAGATGACACAACCTCCCAGAAACCCTACTCCAATGCTGTTCCCCTGCCCAGAAATCACACTTAAAGTACAAATCTGTCTTTTCACCAGTATCTTCAGTTCCAATGTGACTTTGTTTGCAGACAGGACTTCTCAGAGCTGCACATAGATTTATCTGTCTAAACCTATTGATAAAAGACTCAAATCTGCTGCTGATGTAGTGCTGAGACTGCATTCACTATCAATGGGAGTCCAAAACCAATGAATCTTTTTTCCTGCACAAAGTCAGAAAGTAAAATCTTAGTTCCTAGAAGAGACCTCAAGTACCAATAGCTGATGTAGGTAACAAGAATGATCATGTCATTTAAAGAGAGAGTTGGTCAGACCATGTTTGAAAGCATCAGATGTTTGGAGAAACCACCTATGCACTTGGAAGGTAGCTGAAGAAACAAGACAGAGAGATGTTTCACCATATGTATTATTTATACTCTGCTGTTTTGAGGAAGTTTTATCACGCAAATGACTTTCTCAAAGGATGGCAGTGTAGAGTGATTCCAGCTACGTGGCTGGAAAATTGTAGCCAAAGCTTCATGTATTTAGACCTCCCCAGTGCACTGTCTGTAGTAAAAGTTTTTGTCAGGAAGGAGCACAATGTTTTCCCTTCTTAAGTGTATATTTCACATTCTAAATTGATTTCCTTAGTAAGACTGAATAAATTCTAGTTCATTAGCTTTGATTTTTAGAGAAATGGAAGGAGCAGAGTGACCCAGTGACAGAGAATTTGCCTTGGCATTCTATGTTTATTTGCCATGAGTTACTTCCATATTAAATTGTTCCACTTACAAGCTAGTATAATTTATTTTTTTAAAGACCTGCTTCTCCATCTAGTTGTGGAAAATGAAGCTTAGTAGTTTTTGACCTGCACTGTACTTTATCACTAACCTTCAGCGAGTGTACAAGTTCTGGAATGAGAATAAACCTCACTGGCAGTGACACAGCATGAGGCAAAGTATAATGCATATTATTGTGGCACACTTATGCTGGCTTTCCCTTGCTTATTGCCATAAAAACTTTGCTTTGTTAGCAGGCAAAATAGATATAGTCTTCTCTTTTTGGCGTACCCGGTTCCCATTAACATCAATGAGTAAAATGGACGTATATTGGCAAGAGAGCAGACACTTCAGGAAGCACGTAAGTGCAGGAACAAGGTGACATTTTTATAATCACTTTTCTGACCATGACAATTCTTGAACAGCCACGTAATTGAACTTTCAGACTCTCTAAATATGAAGATTGCATAATGTGTTTGTATTACTTAATAGCAGGCAAAAATCCAGTGAGGAAGGCCAGGTCTGCTCTTGACCTCTGAGAGAACAAGGTGCCAGCTTCTCCCCAGCCTGTGCTTGTTGGGCCTGTCCTCAGTAAAACTCTTCTTGACAACCTCTTCGCACTCCTAGTGGTTATCTTCCAGATTTCATTTTCCTTGTGGAAATGATTAGTTAAAAAATTGTTAAGAAGGAAGCTTTGTCTCTATCTACAGACTTCAGACTTTTTTTGTGCCAGTTCAGTTTGCTTTTGAAGACTGTATGTGAATGAAAGAAGGTGGGAGGAAAAGGATGGTGATCACTGGTTTTCTTCTGGTAATAAACGGAAGTGTTGCAACTCTTTGGGATCTCCGGCAGTCTTTTGTGATGCAGCTCATGTGGTCCAGACCTGCTGTTGGGGTAGGTGGACAGTGATGCCTGGAGGGAAGAGATCAGTTCTTTCTGAAATCACAAAGGTGGCAAGTGTTTCCCGGGTGTTTAGTTTAGGCAAATACAGTTAATTGTGAATGTCTTCCTTCAGACATATAATATAGCTGTCTTTCCAATTTTTCACCAGGAGTTAGATCTTGACTTTCTAACTTGGCTGGATAAGGAAACTAGCCAGAAGAAATAAGAGATGAGTTGAGGAGGTTTTTTTTCTAAACTAGGTTTACTGGGGAGCCTCAGGCTGCTTCTGGCTTTTCAGGCTGCAGCAGTAGCCAAGAACATTTATTCCCATTTCCTCTTGGCAAAGAAGAAATTTTTTGTCCTTCCCTCATCTTCCCCCTTTCTTTTCTTTCAAATCTGGGCTTTGCAGTTATTCCTTTTATATTTTTCCCAGATTCAGTTACTGAAAAGCTACTTTTTGATGCCTTTAGCTAATAATCTAAGTGGCTAGACACAGAAACAGAGGATAACAGCTTCTTGGTTCAGTGGGAAAACTGAATCAGTTTAATAAGTTTTTTACAAAAATAACACAAAAAGGTATTTTTATTCTACATCCAAAGCACAAAGCTTAAATATTTGATGATTTTTTTTCCTATTTTTTTTTAGTAAGCATTTTTTATATCATAACACATTTTCATTTCATAGTGGTAAAATTATTTTTAGAAAAAATCCCACTTTGGGATCTCACTTTTAAAATGTTAAAATATGTTTCAACATTAAAAGAAAAGTATCTCTCCTGCTTTTTTGGCTAAAGCTATGTTCCGTACCGAGCCCAAGAACAGATAATTTCTCCATTCCCCCATCAGTCAGTTTGTCAGTGAAGATAGCTGTGCAGGGTGGAGAGGGGCTGTATAACCACGCCTGGAGATGGTGGTCAGTGCTAGACACTGCTGTAAGTGCTGCTAGTGGTCTATGCTGTCCCACACATGTTACTGCTGGGCTCCACAGACTTGCTAAATTGATTTCAATAATTTTCTAGGCTCACCTCAATGTGCTGCGTTTGTAGCTATGAAGCTTCTGTGATTACAGTCTAGGTAGGGCATGATTAAAGAAGAGGTACTTATGCCCACAGCTCCAATAATTTTTATCAGACTCTAACCTCTTTATTTAAAAATGTATGTGTAAAGAAAACCTTAGTTAAGCGTTCCTGATGTGACGGTGTCTGCATAAATAAGTAGCCAGTCTGAATCAGAGTGTCAGAGAGGCTTGATAGCCCTGTATGTGTTCATGGCACGTTGAACCTAAGGCTCTGCTGATGAAAAGACTGCAATCTGTCATCACAACCACTGCCCTCCAGGCATGACCACTGCTGCTCTGTGGTACCCAGTACAGGGCAACATGCTGCCATTCTCTAAAGCCATGGGAGGTAATCCTGCTGGCCTTCCTCTGCAGCCCCTCTGTGACCATGGAACTCCATGCATCTCCATCTCCATGTGACTCATGCATCCTACCTTACTGCTGCCCAGCTGAGTTTCATGAACTTCTGGACAAATTCAAAGCCTGGTTGCTTTTTCAGTATTTCTGCTGAGGAAATGTCTTCCTGACACAAATGAGATTCTTCGTCATTCAGAAACATCAAGCCAATTTAGTTAACGGTTTAATTTTTGTTGGATTTGTAATTGTTGTCATGTGTCAAAAGGTCAGTTTAGACAGCTTGATAAGCTGGAAAAACTAGCAACAAATCCAATCAAGTGAAAATCCTTTCTTTTCAATGGCTTTTCCTCTTCTTGTTTCAAGCCCAGAAGGAGGCCTTGAAGTTTATGAGAAGATAAATTCAATTATACTTAAAGCTGACTTTGGCTCTTAGCTCTCATACTACCTTTCCCCATCTTTGCCATCTATCCTATTGCAATCGTTTAAATTTGCCCCACTAGTAGTTTGCCTATTAGCTTTGCTAATGAATTTACTAGTGCAAAAGACCACTTGCAGGGCTGTCTTAAACATAATGAATGTAATTATTTAGCGCAAAATGGGGGCAGCATCTTTTTCTCTCTTGACAAGAATAATTCTTTATTCTCTCATTAGCTATGTGCCTTGGTCTCAGTAAACTAGTTATTGACCTGCTCATTTAAGGAGCTTCACTCTAAATGTTTCTTCCCTTATTTAACTCAGACAAGTTCCTATAATTTCCCCTCGCCATGCAGGCTAGCCAGTAAAATGTAACCATTGTTCATTTGTTGTGAAGAGAGCTGGAAGACAGGAAGCTATTCTTAGATGGATGCTCAGCCTCCTGAGCCCTGCTTGCTTGTCCCTGGTTATAATGGATACAAAACTGTATGGGGCTTAGTAGACATCATGTAAACTCTATAGGAAATCTGAGCCAATGAATCATGGAGACAGACCCCTACTGAGCATTGTGTATCTGAACAGACTGCAAATAGTTAGAAAAGCAGCTTAAGCAAGTGGCTTTCATATGACTAGAATGCATAAATTAGAAATGAATTGAGAGTATCTGTTGTTTTAAGGCAGTTGGACTTTTTTTTTCTGTATCATTTCCCTGTTGTAAGAAACCACTAATTACTCAGACTGCTCTGAAGACTGATGCAGCATTTTTGCATGTGCATAGTTTTTGTCGCTCTTCAAGCATTCTCCGCTGGATTGCACCGGCTCAGCCCGGCAGTGCTGTCCCACACGGCCTCCCTGGCAGCTGTACAGCTACCCTACCCTGTCCAGCAGGGTCTGCTGGGGCACCCTTGTAGACTCCCACCTGGAGCATAACATAGAAACCTGGCTTTACAGGCTCACCTCCTGCCCAGGGCACACGAGTCCCTGCCCTCCTCCAGGACCACCACAGCAGCTGAACCGGGATTATCCCACAGCGGAAACAGCAGCCTCACATCTCACCCTTGTGGTACTCAGTGTTGAGCAGCAGTCAGTTGCCTTCTGCTCTCCTTGGGCCATTCAATATGCAGGACTTCTGCCTGTTCCCACCCTGACCATCAGTGAGTGGAAGGAAGCATGGCATTTGCAAACAGTCTTGTGGGGTCAGCTATTGTCTGACCAAAGGGGGCATTGTGGGGATGCTGAGGAGCAGAGCCTGCTTGGTCTGAATCCAAGCTGTCTTGAGGCAAAGGGTGGGCTGTGAATAGGAGGCTCAGCTCCAATATAATGGCCACGTAATGGAGGCAAGGATAGAGGGTAAAATCCCAAGACCTAGTCTTTCCCTTCCTCATGGTAACAGCCTCATCCCAGAAGGGATTTTTTGCTTAGAGATTCAGCAGGCTCCTCTGAGAGAGAAACTCCCAAACTGTGTGTATGGTCTGCAGGTGGGGAAGAGGCAGCACTGACAAATCCTGACCATGATTTACCACTTGTTCCTCAGCAACAGCAAGTTAACCACCCCAGAGGCAGCTACCATCTCCCCTTCATTGTCTGTAGCCGCATCACAGAATAAGGGCCCGCAGTGGCTTTTGTCCTCTCCCCCACCCTTCCAGCTGAGGCCCAGGGCATAGTCTGTGCTGAGCCCATGCAGCGGTCTGTCTGTGCTGCAGCCCTGTGTGACCCCCAGAGGGTGCAGCTGGCTGGGGGTGTAGAGGGCCCTGTGCCAGCAGCAGCTCCAGCATGGTGCAGGGGAGTGGAGGGTGGTGATGGAGTGGGCAGAGACAGGGCAGCCTATGGAAAGGCTGGCAGTTCTGGTGCAAGCTCAGCTGCTGACTGTGAAAGGGGCTTGTGAGATTTCCCTTTGAGGCAGTATCATGCTGCTATAACCATCCTCATGCCGTTACAGAAATAATTTCTGCTTTGTGGCAGCTGATATGGTGGTGCTAAGCACTGCTAAGTTCAAGGGCTGGCAAATGGGGTTCCGTGCAATGGCTGACCACAGTCTTGTTGCTTGCATTTTCATTTTTTTCTGGCTTTTTTTTTTAATGCCTTTTTTGTTAATTTGCTGTTTTCTAAGATGAAATATCCGGTTTATAATTGTTCACAGATTGTGATAATAGACTGTGTGCAGATGGCAGTCATGAAAGGGAAGGACAGCAGCCCTGTGTGGTGTTTATAAATACTGGTGCCACAGAGTTGCTATTTCTTGTGGCCCAGTATGGGCTACATCATCTCATGCTGTTTTGAACTAGGTTTTTCACTAAGTCACACGCACCAGAAGCTCACATGAGGTCCCTGGCTATATATAGCCTATATGGCCTCTGATGGTCCTCCAGGTAGGCCATGGGAGCAGCATTGCCTCACATTTATTTGGAGAGACAAAGGGGAGCTGACTCTATTTTGAGAGCTGAAGCTCTGCAGAGAAGGCAGGCTGGGAAATAAAGCGGCTGAGGCTATGGGCAACCTCTCAGGCTCAGTGTTCCATGGACACCTCAACTCATCCAGGACCTCTGCTGACAGTATAACAAAAGCACGTGCCGTGCCATACCTATCATTGCCCCAGGTGAATTCAGGTGCTCATCAGGTCCTGCAGTTCACAGCTTCTGTGGTTGTGTGAGCCAGCAGGACCATAACCACCTCATGCACATTGGCTGCTGGCTGTGCTGTTTCTGTGTTATGCTAACTGCAATAAATCTATGGAAATGTGGCTTGCACAGCATAATGTAAAAAACCATCAGGTTCTGTTTTAGAATTAATATAAATTCCAAACTTACCTGCTGCAGAAAATCGGTGCCAGGTATTCGTATTTAAGCTGGCTGTTTTTCTCAAAATTATTCTTAAAAATCTGAAGTTTTTAATAGAAAAGCTTTTAGAGTAAGTATTTGATATGAGGCAGTTTACTTTCAAGGTGTTTTTCCATTTCTCCTAGGTAGATTCAGAAAAATAAATGCTTTCTTTTAAGCTAGCATTTGTCTGTTTGAATGTAATTGTGCTGCAAAAACTTAGCAATAAGCACCTTCACCTTAGGGAAAGCTGGTTAACATTTTCATTGCATTTTTATGTTTGAATAATGATGCTTTAATATATCTTTCTTGTGACTGTAATTTTCATTCTCCAAATAACAGTAACTTCGCTTGACAGTGCATGAATTCTAAGCTAAAAATGAGACAAATTAGGAAGAAGTGGAGAATGCGGAACAGGACAAGATGGTGTGACAAAAAAGTATTATTCAGACTAGTCGTCAACCTGAGAAGGTTATGTAGGTTAATTCTGTTCCAAAGTTTTTCATTACAGATTCTGTGGGGCTTATTGAGGAGTGTGTGACTGCAGGATCAGGTCTTGGTTCGCTAGTCTTGGCTGATGGAGGTGCTCACTGTTATGTGGCTCTATGGAAACCTGGGAGATGTGCAAATGTAAACTGAGCTGGTCCCTGATGCCCTGCAGCATCTGAAAAAAGTTTTCTTTGGATCTTGCTCAGGACATTGCTGGGAGGTTTTGCTACGTCTTGCCTTGTCTTTTTCCAGTGGCCCCAAGTTTTGTTTATAATGGCAACAGCTGATACAAAGTTAGCACACATGTAATACAAATCCTCCCCAGTCCTTAGTAGAGCGAGTGTGGTCTGTGGCATCATGTTCTTCCAGTTCTCCCATACATTTCTAGACATGATAGCCGCTCTTTGCAAATCCTGGTTAGCTCTTTCCTGTGAAAGATGAGTAAGGAAAGAAAACAGGGTGATTGCAGTCACTTAATTTCACTTACAGATTTTTCTATTTCTTAACCGTCACTGTTCTACAAAAAATAGTATGGCACTAAAATATTAGAGTGTCAATTATAAGAGGAAGATTATTATGTCTCCCATCTTGGCAAGTTTTCCCTTTATATCATTAGTAAAGAGATCTTAAGTTTAGCTTGGTTTTAGAGTTTTGATATAACTCAAGAAATTTGAGGCTAGCGTGATTTGATGCACATAATTGTAGTGGCTCTTTTTCTGCTACTAGACTGATCTTTAAAGCAGGTTTAGTTAGATTTATTTATCTGCATTTTAACAGAATTGATTGTGTATCAGGTGATTATATCTAATATACTTACAACATTCCCACAATTAAGTAATTGCAAACACGAGGAGCAGGGCAAAGCCTGATGTGTGCGTGTTTGGAAACAGCTCTGAATTATGAGGTTTGCCTTTGCAAGACACAAATGTGATAAGGGTAAGGGGAAAATGTATTTGAAAGTGTGAACACAAAAGATGAAGAGTCTAGGATGAGTTTTACTTTTAGATGGAATGTCCTTTTGAGGGTTAAGGTTCAAACTGTTTCTTTGCCTCCCACCCACTAAGAGAAGAAAGTGCCCTGCGACACCGTGCAGACCTTTGGTGAAGTTACCTTTTTCAGTTGCTCTTCAGGAAGCCTTTTCTTGTTCTAGCTTGTGAGACTCTCGGGTAGTCTTGTTAGAACTGTTATTTCCAGCCTCATTGTCCACTTGTGGTTCTGTACCTGAGCTAGGACGCTCCTGTACAGTGGGGAGAGAGCACAGGGACACGCGTATCCCATCACAGATACAGTACTGCTTAGCAGAGAGCAAGAGGAGACAATAAGCCCTGTAATCACAGAGGCTTGTGCTGTGGGATAACCTTGAATCTGTGATATATTTTTCTTCTCTGAAGATACATATTTGTATCTAAACCCTTCCTTTCAAGCTCCTTTCAAGAGACTGATAATTTCTTGGCATCCCAAGAGAAGGGGGTCATTGGTGTTTGGAGGAGGAGCTGAAGAGGCAGCATTATACAAAGCATAAACACTTTAAGAGTCAGTAAATGAAAGCAACGTACTTTGCTCCAATACTCATCAAACAGAAAGAAGAATCTGTCTCAGCATGCTGTAGGATGATCATTAATTTTTAATAGTGTTAATGTTTATTAGTGACAGATGATTGACTTTAAGTGCCTTATGAATAATAAATAAATGATGTGGATTTTGGGCATCTGCCTTAGATTTGTATGCAAAGCCAGTGGGACCAACCTTCAGAGTTTCAGAGGAATGTAGCTTCAATTCCTTAACATATGCCATACTGCAGGCTTTGAGACTTCTTGGGTTTTAGCTGTGGTAAACCTGCAAGGCCTTTCTGGACCCTTTCTTAGGGTGCATCGATTGCTTGGGAGCCTCAGGGTGAGAGGGCAGCTCATTGCAGCTCTTTTGGCTAAGGCAGGACTGTTGGAAGGTGTATTATTCACTCTGAGGCTCTGCTGTATTTCATAACACTTAAACACCTGTGTCCATCAAACAGAACACACAGGATCACAGCTAGAGCTGCTCTTGACTTTGTAATTTCATTGACTGACAGTTTAATATCTATTTATTTTCACATCTGACTCCAGTAGAGACAGACTGGCATCCTGAATGTCAGGATATTATGCTGACAACTGTGTTTTTTCATTACTATAAGAAAAAAAAAAGAAAAAAGGATTCTTCATAAGTAAAGAGGTTCTTTTCAAGCACAGCAACTGTAATAAAGACAAAATTACACTTCATATAAATTTGGTAGTAACCAGTGATAGCTTACGTGTATGTATTTATATAGGAGCAAGGGCACACAGTTTTCGACTTTCTAGTAATGTCACTTCTATACTGTGAAATGCCATGTAATTTGATTGTTTAAATAGCTGGAACAACTGCCTTTACCACAGGCTCTCATCAGTTGCACTGTCTTTGCTTGAATTAAATGCTTAAAATTGGCCTCTTTTTTTGATTCAATTTTGTTTGCTTTCTAAACAGAAACAAGTAGCTTATTCCATCAAATTCTACAATATTGAAACACTTAAGAGAATGTTTCAAGAAGAGAAAGGAGAAATACGCGTGTTTCGACGAGTCTGCGCTGATGTTTAGAGAAAAGAGGGTAAAACTGCTTCCAAATTGGGCATCGGCCAAATGGCTGATGACTCTGTAATAATGTTCTCCAGATGTTAGGCAGTTAAACCAGACCAAAATGGCTGTTGCTAACTTGCTCTCATTCATGCTTACTATATAAACAGAAAATTTGTATTTAATTCCACTTCAGTTCAATGGATTGTGATTAATATTGTAATTACCCTGATTCAGTGAACTTTTCAAACCAGAATTTTCTGGGTTTTCTTAGAGTGTAGCACTGTGCATCAGCCCTGATTACTTGGTGTATCTGGTTGGAAACTGCCCTGTAATCACATGCCTTTGCATTCCCTGAACCACTGGGTGCTGCGGCAGTGAGAAAGAGACCCAACTGCATTCTGTAAGGCATTTCAAGACCCTCAAATTCCATCTTATACACAGAATGAAAAAAAAATATTGCTCTCAAAATTCACAGCTTTTAATTGGTCATTAGGTGACCTGAACTTGTTTGATTTCTCAGCAGCCGCAGTGTTAATTACTGGTGTTTAATGTAAATCCTTGCTTAAAATTTTTGAACCATTGTTGTTACGTCTAACAAATAAGTGCTCCATCTCTGTTCCAGGGTGTAGTTAGAGCATCACAGTGTTGCACATACGTGGCCAGGGGACACAGCACTCTGCTGTCAGGATGTAGGGCATCTCGGTTCCCTTTTGGGCATGCTGACACTAGTGCAGCAATGCCTCTTCCTACACTGTGTCTGGTCCCCTTGACCACCCCCAGCTTCATCTGTGTATCCATCCTACACATGGCTGACAGCTCCTGAGCTCTGCATTAAAGGGCTGTAGGCTAGGCTGTCTTCACAGGTGGAAATCTAGGCTTCTGCTATCCCTGGGGGGATGCTTCGGTGGCCAGGTGTGTACCTTTAGAAATAACTACAGAACCTGCACCCTAGGAGAGCCCTGGGTATTGCTCATCCCTTCAGGAACTTGCCCAAGAGTGGAAGCATCCCTCTCCTTTCCCCAGTAGGCACCTGGTATTAGCCACTTTGCTGCCATTAGCCAACTAAGTATCTTCAGAAACCAGTCCTCTGTGGGATGTAGGATGATATGTTATTGCCACAATTACAAATACAGATGCATGGAGACCCCCATCTCAGTGGTCAAAGGTAAAGAGAAACACTGTGTTTGCACTTTTTTGAGTACATAACCAGCAGGGCGAGATTTTGCATGCTATAAAAGCAAAAAAGGATGTCTGTACAGCTAATCAAAGGGGTAATATTTTAAGTCCTGGTAAGGGCTTGGTGTTCTGCTTGCATTTACAGCAGTGTCAAGAGTATAGCAAGGACAAATGGGAATCTTGCATGATCATAATGTTCCTATTTATATACACATAAAATAGAACAGGGTTTAAAAAGCTAATGCAATTTTCTATTATGATGATACCCTTAATAACAATATGGTTTCACTGCAGAGAGATAAACAAATACAATAGAAAATGAGATAGTGCCATAAAATAGATGCATTATTTTTGGAATTTGAAGGACACTTGCCAGAAAACATTTACCAACTTAAGCAATCCATAGCAAATGAAATACAAACTTACCTTCTGCTGTTGCCTGGATATAATGTATTTACTATGCAGTTTTCTTATGGCTGTGGTTTTCTAACGTAATTGGTTGTTTCTGTTGTCAGGTGTATAATATCTGACCTAGAATTTACTAGAACTTACTATACAAATGTTGAAATCAGAAGAGAGATAGTACTTTTTTAATTCATTGGAAGATGTAAAACTGATAAATAGTGTGTGTTTCCGCAGTAGAGCTATACACCATTGAGACATGCTAGATTATCTCAAGCGTTTTATTGAAGTGTTCTGTTTAGATTTTGCATGTACTTTGCTGCTAGCTCAATTGAAATGAATTATAGTATACAGTAAAAAATAAGGTTTGCCTGCTTTAGATTAATAACGTTAAAAATATTGTGGATTAAATGAGAGCTGACCTGAACAAACCCATGTTCTATGAGTGTGCTGTAAATAGCGTTTGTTTTTAAAAAATACGGAAGTTTTCATTTAAGATGTTAGCCTTCTTACTTAATTTGTCCCTTCTAACTTTGTTTCTTTATTTCTTGCTAAAATCACTGAATACTAAAACTCTCATAAGAGGTTTGTTTTTTGTAGCTTCCACTTCAGTTCTCCACTGATTTTGTGTGTGCTTCTTTTAATCATTTAAGAGGGTTTTTTGACACTTAAATGACCATTCCTTTCTCTTTCATTCAGAAAGAGTATAACCAGGACTGCCAAAGCAGATTGCTGGACAGCGTTTATTATCATGTTTTACTTCACCATGTCTTAATTTATACACGTTCTTGGCATATTGGCAGTCTGTGCTGGTTTTCTCTACCCTTCTCCCACCAGGTGCTAAGCATAGTTAGGCTATGAAAACGTGCCCTGGCCAGAGGCAGACAGGTCCCCGAGGTGGAAAGTGATGCTGCAGAGTAAGAAAAGGTAGAATTTAAAAAGGAAGGATGGTTTGTGCCTTTGCTGTTGCTCCTGTTTTCTGCCCTGCTTAAGGGCATCAGAACTCAAATCTCCCTTCTCCCTCTTACAGAGGACAAGGGTGAGAAGGAATGAGAAATGCTTGTTTCTTGTTTTCTGAAGTGTTGTTTGTGATGCCCAATGCATCTGGAGGTGGGCTTGGAGTATTTGGCAGGAGAGGAAGGACCTGCAGGCTGGAGCTGTCTCAACTGAGTAGGAGAACTGGGAGTGTGGCTCTGCAAAGGGGCAGAGGGGAGGATAGATGATTTGGCTGTGAAGGGGAGGAGCACTCTGCTGCTATGTCTGCTGGGCCAACCAGGAGCTCCAGCATGAGAACACATGTTGCTGCCCACCTCAATCCACTGCCCTAAGCAATGGCCTGCTTGTTCGTGGCCATGTATAAAATGGGCCCTGGGAGATGATTGCAATAGAGGCAGAATCAACATTTATATCTACTCGAGTCCCGATGCCTTTCCCCACCTAACACAATAGACTTTTATTTTTCTGCTGCTTCCAGTTGTCTTCATTTCACGGATTATCAAGACAATATACCACAGATGCTCTTCTTATTATAAAAAATGCAGTTAGGTATGTAAAATGTCAGTCTGAATGCTTCCTTTGCCTGTGTGATGTAGGTTTAAATTTTGAGCAGGACGTGATTTCAACTCGCCTTGAGCGTAATAAGGAAGTAATTACTCAGCTGTTGAGAAAGGTTCTAATATCATTATAGATAACCTGAATGTCCAGGCAATATATGCCTATTATTTGAAACGGTTTCAAAATACATCTAAAAAAAACCCCTCACATTCAAATCACATGGAAATAATATGAGTTATCATAAAAAAAAGTGTTATGATATAATTCTAAATGTCAGTTTAGCATATTTTAGCCTATTGGATCTTTAAAGAGTTGAATAACATCTTCCATGCAGTAAATGTCTTTTTGGTAAACTGAAAGGGACAATAATATTTAAAGGTCAGTTAACATGGAGAGTTGGTTCTAGTTATTATTATTAAAGATCCAGCTGTATTACCTTTACACAACATTACCCCACAAATCCTTATTAAAACTGCAAGAGCAAACCATGTCTTTCCCTCTCTTCCTTCCTTCCTCCTTCCCCCCTTTCTGCCATGATCCTGAGATCTTTGATTCTGCCTTCTCTTTTTCATGCCTAACAATTTCTCTAGTGAATAGCACTGGATGATCCTCACCCTGTTTCTGCCACGCTGCATCCAAAAGAGTCATACATTATAGCTGCTGTCAGTGCTGCCAATGAGAAAAAACCCTCTCATTTCTACACTACATTTCAGCCTCCCACGTATGACATGAGCTACCCTGCAAACAGTTGTTTAATAGTTTTGAGCTGCTTAGGAAATGGCAGTTGATTTCAATTTTTTTATTTAAAGGAGAAGTTGCCATAGTGTGTTGTACCACTGCTACTGTGTGTAATTGAAAACAGGCAGCCTGTCTGGCTGCCCATCTAACTGCCTACCCATCCGTGACCAATTGGTATTAATAGTCTGCATGATGCAATGATTCATTTACGCATAACACCCCTCACCCCCCTGAAATCTCACCTGGAAAGGAGAATCTAGCAGGGTGTGTGCATCCCTGGGCCCCAGGCTGGCAGAGTGTGACAGGCATGATGAGGGGGCTCTGCCCACCCTGTGTCCCTTTGCAGCACGCAGTGATGTCCATGGGGGTAAGGCTGTGGGGCCCAGAGGAGTGTTGCTCCCTGCAGCCCCCTCTGTAGCTAAATATTGCCTGGCCCAGTGCTTGAATTGTGCTCCGCTTGGGTAGATTTGCTTGCATCTTAGCCACCTACACAAGACGTTAATACGTGGAAGGGAATAGCAATTAAACAACAGCTAGCCACAATCTACTTCTGAAGCTGCAGGAGCCGGTGTGAGCTGTGAGGGAGGTCTGGTGCACGGAATGCAGGAGTTTGCTCTGCCTTTGTGTCTGCATCTGGACACGGCTCTGTGCTGTGCTCAGTCTGAGCCAGCCTTGAACAAAGAGGTGATTTGTTGGTTTTGCCGAGGATCCCTGACGGGATTTGCTGCCAGCACTTGGCACTGTGGAGGGGATGGGTGGCTGGGGAGTGAAATGGACTGAACGCTGGGGGCTGCAAGGGGAGGGGAACAGGGACCACCACCCTTTGCATTCCTGCTACGATCCAACTGCTATTTGCTCTTACCCTGGGAATGAAAGTGAAAAGCAGTGACCAAAATAAGGAGAGGGGGTGATGCTTTGCTTTCTTCACAGTGTTGGGTGTGGAGAAGCCAAGGTGATTTGGGAGCCCTTTCAGTCAAGGTGAATGTAGAGCAAACTGGAGCAGGCTGTTAGCCAGAGGATTAGCAAGAACGGTGTGTGCCAGGTCATGTTCCTGATAGGCAATTCAGATGTAACTACCCTATTTTAACATATAAAGACAGTTTAGGTAAACAGATGAGAATTGTGCTGTGTTTGATGGTGCTAGTGCCAGAGGCAGCCTGGGGGGCCTTTTCTTCAGTAGTGGAGATACAGCCTGTGTGCCCAGAAATGATGAAGGAAAATTTCCTGGTGTCCATAGCAGTGAGGGTTTCTCTGTGCTGAATGAGTCTACTAAATTCATTGTGCAGTTGGTAAAATGGCTCCTATGGAGTGACTGCAGGAGCTGGTAGGCAGAGTTTTTAATCCTATGAAACATCAAAAATAAAAATCATAGTTTCTATTTTCACAAAAGCAGAAATGAAATGTTATGCAAATGTAGTGGTTTTCTACAAGCCGTGGCTGGATGGCAGGTGCCCACCAAAGCTGCTCTAACACTCCCTACCTCAGCTGAACAGGGGGAAAAATGTAATGAAAGACTTGTGGGTCAAGATAAGGACAAGGAGAGATCATTCACCAATTATCATCACGGGCAAACCAAACTCGGGGAAAAATCAATTTAATTTATGGCCAATCAAATCAGGACAGAATCATGAGAAATACACCCAAATATTAAAAACATCTTTTCCCCTCTCTTCCTTTTCCAGGTTTGTCTGCTTCCTCCCCTGCAGCAGCGCAGGGGGATGCGGAATGGGAGCTGTGGTGAATTCATGACACATTGTCTCTGTTGTTCCTTCCTCCTCAGGGGGAGGATTTTTAACACTCTTCCCCTGCTCCAACGTGGGGTCCCTCCCATGGGAGATGGATGTCCATGAACTTCTCTAATGTGAGTCTGTCTTATGGGCTGCAGTTCTTCACTAACTGCTCCAGCGTGGGTCCTTTCCATGGGGTGCAGTCCTTCAGGAACAGACTGTTCCAGTATGGGTCCCCCGTGGGGTTGGAAGTCCTACTGGCAAACCTGCTCCAGTGTGGGCTTCTCTTTCCACAGGTCCTGCCAAGACGCTGCGCCACACCGGAGCTTTGATGGAGCCACAACCTCCTTTGGGCATCCACCTACTCTGGCATGGGGGCCTTCACAGGCTGCAGATGGATATCTGCTCCGCCATTTACCTCCACAGCGTGCCTCACCATGATCTTCACCATGGGCTTCAGAGTGACCTCTGCCCTGGTGCCTGAAGCACTTCCTCCCCCTCCTTCACTGACCTTGTTCTCACGTGTTCTCATTCTTTGATTGCAATTGCTGTTGTGCAGGGTTGGTGTCCCCCCCTTTTAAATAAGTCAGGAAAATCACCCACTCGGAGAAGGACGCTGCAGACCTAACATGGCTGCTTCTATGCAGTGTTGTCTGGCTGCTGGTCATGGCTTTGGGAGAGGAGGAGGACTGGGAGATTCATCCATTTCTGGGCTTCCCAACTCAAGAAAGACAAGGAGCTACTGGAGAGAGTCCAGTGGAGGGCCACAAAGGTGATCAAGGGACTGGAACATCTCTCTTGCGAGAAAGGGCTGAGAGACCTGGAACTATTCAGCCTGGAGAAGAGAAGACTGAGAGAGGATCCTATCAATGCCTATAAATATTTAAATTATGGGTGTAAAAAGGATGTGGCCAGACTATTTTCAGTGGTGGCCAGCAAGGGCAATGGGAGCAAACTGGAGCACAGGAGGTTCCACCTGAACACAAGGAAAAGCTTTGAACGGGACAGAACACTGGAATAAGCTGCCCAGAGAGGGTCTGTAGTCTCCTTCTCTAGTGATATTCAAGACCTGTCTGGATGTGTTCCTGTGCAGCCTGCTCTAGGTGAACCTGCTTTATCAAGGGGATTGGACTACATGGTCTTCAGAGGTCCCAACCCCTACTATTCTGTGATTCTGTGATTCCCGGCATTGCTTCTGCTTCAGCAGTTGCTTTAGTTCCCCAAGGGCTGCCTCACATCTTAGAGCAGTCTGAAGGATTTGATTTCCTGTACATATTATCTTTTGAGTATTAAAGTAACACAGACAGAGCACAGAGAAGCATCTGGGCCACAAGGAGTTCAATAACAAGCATGGTGTGCCGTCTCTCCAGTCAGCTGACTCTCTGTTCTCTCTGCACTTCTCAACAGTCAGTTCTCCTGGTCCGAGTGCATGCTGCCATTAAGGCAGTCAGGCTGACAATGGATCTGTAGATTAATGGCAGTGCAGGGAGCTGGAAGGAGTGGAGGGCTCTCCTTCACTTATTTTACATCTGAGGCTGGAGACATCCAGAACTAGTGCTGATGGCACATTGCAGAAACCTCCCCTTAAAATTGAGATGGGAAGCTCCAAAAGTCTGAGCCCAGTGATGCTGCCATAGCAAACGGTAAAAATACAGAACCGTTCAACCTCCTGTTTTTCAGTGCTGTGGGCTTCTTCACAAGCACTATATCTATAGTTAAACTGTCAGAAAATGTGCCTTCCTGTTTGTGTTTTTCAGAACTGTTTCCTAACCTCCTTTCTTTGATTTGTTTCTTGATGGAAATCTAAAATCACACAAGCACTTAGACTCAATTTTTATTTCCCTGCTTCTGGTGTCCTTGGCTCCCTCTAGGTGAAAGATTTTAAAAGTGACACTTCCCCAGCTCAGTATTCTCTCCTCACTTGTGTTGGCTTGGTGTTGGCCTTGCTGGTCTAAATCTCACCTCCTCCAGATCCAGGAGAGCAGGACAGTACTGCAGCTGTGGAGGTAATGGGAATGTTGCCTTTCCTTCTAGAAACTGTATTGGCTTCCATGATCATCTTCCACAATGCTGCTGCAGCTTGATGCTTGGGCAGCATGGGATTGCTGCTCACCAACTGTGGGGCTGCACAGGGGTCATTTTCCTTCCGTCCTCAGGGGTGCCTTTGCTCAGCCTTGCTGTTGTTACTCAGGTCTGCAGGAGGTGTCAGTTTGTAGCTGGTCGTAATGGATGGATAGCACAGGGAAGGCAAGGCTGAGGGCTGGGACACCTCCACTTGCCAGGGAGGGAGGCTGGCTGCTGCACAGCTTCTTCAGGAGGAGATTAGTGGTGGGGAAGGGCGTGGGGTCGCATCTCTGGAGTCATGGACGGCTAGTCTTGCTGGAGAAACACAGAAAGCTGAAAGATGCTCCATCTGTCCTTTACCCTTCTGATAAATAGTCTGCTCTGTACCCTCTGGATGTGAAGAAGAAAATATGACTAAAGAGTTGAGATGCTTTTATTTGTGAAATATTGACTTTGGAAATATATATTCAAAAGCAGATACTCATTTAAAGGTTATATTTAATATAGCTCAACTCCAGTTTTTCTTTTTTATTATTATTTTTTATACAACTTTCCACTTTCTAAAGCAATGCTCTAGTGACTACTGCAATATAATAGCTGCTTTCTCTCTCAGTACACAATTTGACAGCATTTATTCTTTCCTTCAGTGAACATAATTACTTCACATATGGAACCTGTGATAGCCTACAGGCATCTGAGAGAAACCAGAATCATACAATCTGTCCCCTTTGTGAGCTTAATTTACATTCACAAGTGTCATTTTAATAGTGCTGGCAACATGTAGGATAAAAATTACAGGTCAGCTGCAGCATGTCACAGGGAACTGTGCTTAAGTCAATAACATGGTATTATTACATTCTGGATAATTTTACAAGGTAGATCTCACAGGAGGAATTTGACCCCTATTTCTTTAGTTTTCTGCCTTTTGGTTTCCTCCATAAGGTAATTCATTTAGATGCATTGACAAAGATGTTAGGCTGCAGTAGGCATTTCCAAATCAGAAAGCAACACCTTTCCTTTACCGTAACTTGGAACAGCACTTACCATGTATCTGGCATAATTAAAAATTTGCACTGCTAATTCTTAAAATATTTTTTCCTGATCTATGTAATCAAAATACTGAGGGGCATAGCCTTCTGCCTTCTAATTTCATAGAAATGACAGAAGTTTCAGCTTTCTGCAACTGATTAGTTTTTAGCCAGCTAAAGTAGTCTCAGGCTAAGCATTTTACAGACATTTTCTACACAAAAAATGGCGAGCGTCACAGAGATGTGTACAGAGCTATATATAATACCCAATTTAATTTATGCATTTATAACACCTAAAAATAATAGGTAATTTATCATCCTGGCAACAGTAATATAAATAGAGGTGGAATAAATAATCTAATAAAACAACATGTGTCTGGTTTTAGTAAAAATCTGGGTTTGGGTTGAGTGTTGAATCCAAGTATAAAATCAATATCAGTTACCATTACAGATTATTTTCCATTTTTACAAACCCCATAATTTACTGTAGTTTAAATTTTCAAAGTTGGTTTAGAGGCACACTCAAGGGCTTGTACAGTTTGTCTGTGATAGTCGAAAAGTCCATATATGCACAGACAAGGCAAATACACCCCCAGGTGCCTCCCCACGTGCATGCATAGCTCCATGCATCCATTCCCTGAATCATGCATTCATTCACTCCCCCTGAAATTTGCTTCCCTCTCTTGCTGTAAGCCCTTTTACTCATTCGAGCAGCACAAGGGGAAAAAAGATCTTTAATTTAATGATTAATTTTCGTATCACTGATAGTGGTGGAGTTTGAGTGCTCTTTTATTTTTAAGAAAAAGCATTTTATTCCTTTGAGGAGGCTAGACAAAGCATACTTGAGTCTGTAATAAAACCTATGACAAACTGATACTAAGGAATTGGAGTGACCTCCCTGTATTTTCTTGGTGAGCCTTCTGTTGGAGTGCTCTGTCCAGTGAAAGGATGGTGAAAAATTCAAGTAGGTTCAAAAGAATTGAAGAAATTATCTGAGGTCTGGGAAACGTGGTTTTTTTTGCAATGAGAGCAGACCAGTCTATTAACTTGTGCAATACTTGGATACCTAAGTACCTAGATATGGTGAAGATACCAGACACCTGAAGACTCGTTATGTGGCCGAGGATGTGACAAAAGTACATACAAGAAGACCAAATAATTGAGACTAAAGGCAGGAAATTTAAAACTTAAGTCACACATTTTTGAGAGTGGAGGTAATAAGGCACTGGAAAGGATTCCTTTTGAGACTGGAGTATTACATATCAAAACTACATGGCTTTCCAAATTATGTGTCCCACTCAGCCAGGGTTCTGATGCTGGATGTCAGTCAGTTCTGTTTCATTGTCTGTGTTTAAGTGCATCCAGGCCTTGAACCCCCTAAAACCACATGACCAACCTCTGCAGCTTTGGCCAGATTTTACTTGAGAAAGTATCCATTTGGAGCTCCGGGAGATTTTTCTGTGTAAAGAAAGTGACTATTAGTCATCTTCTTCAGAGTCTGGCATAGGAAACTGTTTGCATTTCAGATACTCTTTACCTTAGCAGGAGGCTCTGGTTTTGTTTTAAACTCTCATTTTGATTTGAGGGTGTAGGCTGTGAAACAAGAGCTACAAAGGGCAGGCTGAAGATCCTTATTCCACCTGTGGAGCTCTCACACACCCACAGCTTGGCATGAAATCTTCTGTCACTGATGTACACAGTAGCATATATGCAAACATTAATATTTTACATGCTTGGAGATCTATCAGCTGAACTGTTTTACTAATGAAATTTGAAACAAAAAAAATTTCATTCCTTGTGATGATCTTGTATGATTTTACAGTTGCAGAAGTATTCCCTGCTCCAATTGGGACTTCAATCACTCTGATACCTGTTGGAGGGACAGCGCAGTGGGGCATAAGCAATCCAGGAAGTTCCTGGAATGCATAGATAGTCACTTTCTTCTCCAATTGATAGTAGAACCATTGAGGAGAGGTGCTGTGCTGGACTTCGTTCTCATCAACAAGAAGGGGCTAGTGGTGAATGTGAAGCTCAAGGGCATTCTTAGCTGCAGTGACCATGAAATGGTGGAGTTAGGATCCTTAGGGCGGTGAGGAGGGTGTGCAGCAAGCTCACTACCCTGGACTTCAGGAGAGAGAACTTTGGCCATTTCAGGGATCTTCTTGGTAGAGTACCATGAAACAAAGCCCTGGAAGAGAGAGAGGACAGAGACAGCTCATTAATATTCAAGGATAACCTCCTTCAACTTCAGGTGTGATGCATCCCAAGAAGAGGAAGTCAGGCAAAAATGCCAGATGGTCTGCATGGATGAACAAGGAGTTCCTGGACCAACTCAAACACAAAAAAGAAGCCTACAGAGGGTCAAAGCAAGGATAGGTAGGCTGGGAGGAATACAGAGAAATTGTCCGAGCAGCCAGGTATCAAGTTAAGAAAGCTAAATCCTGATAGACTTTATCTATCCAAGGACACCAAGAGCAACAAGCAAAGCTTCCACAGGTACATCGGTGACAAAAGGAAAACTAGGGAAAATATGCCCCCTCCAGAAGGAAATGGGAGACATGTTACCCAAGATATGGAGAAGGTGCTCAATGACTTTTTTGCCTCAGGCTTTGCCAGCAAGTGCTCTAGTTGCATCACTCAGGTCACAAAAAACAAAGGTAGGGACTGGGATAATTGAACACTGTAAGAGCAGATCAGGTGTGAGACCATCTAAGGAACCTTAAGGTGCACAAGTCCATGGGACCTGATGAGATGCATCCACAGGCTCTGAGGGAACTGGTGGATGAAGCTGCTAAGCCACTATTCATCATATTAGAGAAGTCGTGGTAGTCTGGTGAAGTTCCCACTGAATGGAAAAGGGGAAACACAACCACCATTTTTAAAAAAGGAAAAAAAAGAAGAGCAGGGAAACTGTGGGCCAGTCAGTCTCACCTGTGTCTAGAAAGATCATGGAGCAGATCCTCCTGGAAAATATGCTAATGCAGATGGAAAACAAGGAGTTGGTGAGTGACAGCCAACATAGCTTCACTATGGGCAAATCATGTCTGACAAATTTAGTGGCCTTCTACGACAAGGTTACAGCACTGGGAAGAGCAAGTGATGTCATCTACATGGACTTCTACAAAACATTCGACACTGTCCTGCATACATCCTTATCTCTAAATTGGAGAGACAAAGATTTGACAGATGGACCACTTGGTGGATAAGGAATTGGCTGGAGAGTTGTACTCAAATAGCTGTGGTCAACGTCTCAATGTCCAAGTGGACACCAGTGACCACTGGCGTTCCTCAGAGGTCATTGTTGGGACCAGTGTGGTTTAACATCTTTGTCAGGGACAGGGACAGTGGGATTGAAGTCACCCTCAGCAAGCTGGTTGATGGCACCAAGCTGTGTGGTGTGGTCACCACACTAGAGGGAAGGAATGTGATCAAGAGGGAAACTAACAGACTTGAGAGTTGGGTTTGTGCTAACTTCATGAAGTTCAATAAGGCCAAGTGCAAGCTCCTGCACCTGGGTAAGGGCAATCCCAAGCACAAATACAAGCTAGGCAGAGACTGGACTTTCTACCTGGACTTTTACACTGAAAAAGGTAGATTTAGATTAGACACAAGGAAGAAATTCCACACTATGAAGGTGGTGAAACACTGAACAGGTCACCCAGAGAAGCTGTGGATGTCCCATTCCTGGAAGAGCTGAAGGCCAGTTTGGATAAGGGTTTGAGCAACATGTTCTAGCAGAAGGTGTCCCAGCCCATGGCAGTGGAGTTGGAACCAAATGATCTTTAAGACTGCCTATTGAGCTGATGTTATTGATGGAGAAACTTAACTGAAGAGCTATTAAGAGGGTTTCATCAACATTTTTTTGAAAAAAGGCTTTGTGCTTCATTAGCACTACTTTTGAAAAAGTAAAGTCTTTACCGGTCAGTTCCAGAGAAGTCACCTGGCAACTGGGTGGTTGTAGTGGCTTGTAGTCTCACCTTGATATCCTGTGGACAATAATCAGTCTTTTTTGCTTTAGCAAAGTGAAATAAGAAATTACTATGGTGAAATTGCCCAAAACTGAGGTTTTTGCATGTTAGGGAGAAGTTGTGTGCTTGGCTGGGTTCGTGGTAGTTGGCCGTATTTGCCTGGTGGCATGGGGCTACCTCCACATGCTATAGGCAACTTGCTGTGCCCCCGTGCAGCCCCTTTCCCCTGCTGCGTAGCATTATCATGGACCTGGGAGCTGTGATTACTACAGACCGTTTTTCATATTGTGTATTCTGAATGTAAGATAGAAAAAAAATCTACAGATTATATATATATGCCTTTATAATTTATCACTTAAAGGATGAGGCTGAACAGAGCCTATGGTTAATACAAAATTTAAAAAGATGCAATGTATTTTTCTCTCAACCTGACATACAGTCTTATTTCCCCTCCTCCTCCTCCTCCTCCAAAAAAGTCTCCACCAAGCTCTTGTCTCTGATTTGTTCATAAATACAATACCAAACACCTCCTCTGTGCCTCTGATGTACGTTTGAATCTGCGTGCCACTGTGTTGATTCATCTGGAGGATGCCCTGCATATGAGTGGTTTGGCACAGGATGGTACAGCAGAGGAATCTGATAGTAAGAAAGGCAGAGGCAATGGCATAATTATGAAGGAATTTTCTTCCCATCATACTGCTTCTTGTTATTTATTCTCTCTCCATGTTTCCCTTGGTTATTTCTTTTCCTGGAATGAAAATAACCTGGCAAGAAAACAATGTTTCCACTCCCATCATTTTTTAGGCAAGGAACACCAGGCATGTTTTTTTAACGTGCTAACTGACAGAGGATTATTCACCAATATTTTTTGTTGAAGAAAGCAGGCTTGTTAACTGTGGTGACATTTTTAGTGATGCTATGATACGTCCGTGTCATTGTTACTTGATTTATCAGTATCTAAAGGATTATTTTGTTGAAAAACTTACTACGGATCTTGTAATTATGACTGACTGTAGTCATATGAGCATGTGTGTGTGAATTTGTATGAAAATAAGGGACAGAACTGTTAAATGCTGCTTTTGTTTTGGGCTTTTGACTCTACATTATAAAATACAAACTGTCACCTTGAATTTCCTTGTTTTAAAATGGCATACTTAACAAGAGAAATTCTGTAATTGAGAGCAGCTCAGCCACAGCCATCCTACAGTTTGTATCTACTTAATCCTTCTTCTCAAGAGATTCCTGGCTTGTCTTATGCCCAGATTTCTACAGAATTGTTCCTTGCAACCCTCCACCTCCCCACTCACCCTGCTGCTGCAGATGTGCCACACTCACCCTCCCTGACTCATTTCCCACCACTGACAATGCACATCAGCTGGCAGCCTGCTAACTGGGCATGCTGTACCTGGGCACACACATTTTTACCCTATGCTGAGCCTCTGTCTTTCAAGTATGGCTTTCATGGGTCTTTGAAGGGCTAAAACCAGTGCACTGGTGTGACTGGAACAATGGGAACAGGAAAGCTGTTGGGGAGTCTGTGGGGTCACCCTGGCTCCAAGCAGACAACAATGAATGGGGATCCTGTTTCCTTGAAGAGAGAACACTTGGTAAGAAAAGCCCTGGGGAACAACATTGCTGAAGGGTTAGACGTGAGAAGCTCAGGAGTAAAGACATGCTCCGACCAACACTTGTGCAGTGATGCGAGGGGTGACTGCAGGCGCAGATCTGTGCAACTCGGACATCCAGCAGGTATGATCCTTTTAAAGTCAGTGGAAGCGAATGTGCTTACATTTCCTGGGAAAGCCACTTTTGGAAATTCTGCATAAGTGTAAATGCATGAAAGCCAAAGGAGGTAAATTTTTATCTTAATTAGAATGATTAAAAAGAAAAGCAGTCTGGAAATGGAATCCAACCACAGCCAGAGCACCACAGCTCCTTTGCTATAGCAGTAGCAGGTCTACTACTCGGGTGACACGTCCTGTCCCTTTTCTCTTTTCTGGTGCGTAGCTTGTCCTGCCTGGATAAAACTCCGAGCTGTGTGTTCCAGCTTTGGCTGTACAGCCCTTTATACATGACATTGCTGGTCCAGCCACTGTGCTAAGATTTTTTTCCTCCTATTATAGTTCGACAAAGGCGTGTGGTGCTAGTAGTCTTACAGTGCCTCAGAGGTGCAGCTTGCCCATCATCTCCAGCTCCCCTAGAACTCATTGGAAAATTCAGGTCCTTTCTAGCTCTCTGAATCAAACGCACAGGGGTTGTTTGTTCTATTAAATCCAGAGCATGAGGTTAAAGTTGTATAGATAGAAGGGACAAAGCGCCTCATTCCAGGTAGGCCCTGAAAATCAGATTGACTGTCAAAAAATTGTTTTGGCCTGAGTGGAGAGGTGGAGGAAGTGGGAGGCAGAGCACATTTTAGGGCCACTTGGGAGCCCTTTATGTGCTTTGTGGCTATTTAGTCTTCAATAAAACACGAATGCTTACCATAGCAACCATGGCAGCCACCTCTGAGATAGCCATCACTTTAATAAAGATGGACATTTGCTGAAGAAAGTCTAACAAACACACGTAGACATTTACTGCTGCACAAGAAAACAATCTCACTTGAAAAAGCGGTCATGTTTCCTCAGGAAGGGTGTAAGAGTTAATGCAATATGCTGCCAGAATTCACTGCCTCTGCTGCATGCTCGCTCCTGGAAATTGCCGTTATTTGAGTGGTGCGAGACGAGGGACAATGACAGCAGTGTTGGGGTGAGCAGCCAGCACAGCCCTGCTGCCTGCACTGCAGAGAGAGCTCACTGCCCAAGGCCATGGCAGGATGTTTTGGATCTTCTCCTGTTAAAGCTTGTCCCAGACTCCCCACAAGCACAAGTTGCTGTTTCACTGAAACCTTATGCCTGACAGGTATTTTCCTGAAATGCACCCTTTTGCTTTAATCCCCACTTAATTTTACAGAAAGATGCAAACAATTTTATAATGTCTCATTGCCTTGGGAGGTCTTGGGGATGTTCGACAAAATCTTCTGTGGCTTTTTATTCACTTATCCCATGTGCACATTGGGGTCCCTCAGAATAAGCGGGTTTAGATTCCAAATGCTACTAGATCGACATCCTGAAAAGAGGATGCTCTGGTTTGTGAAATTTGAAACAAAATTTTCATTGAGGAAGTATTAGATTAGCCACAGATTAATTACAATTGACAAATATTATTCATCTGTAATAAGAGTGAATTCTCCACTCCAGATTCATAGCAAAATAACATTATTTTTCAAATAGAAGTAATTTAAATTGAAGTAAGACCTTCTAATACCACCATCTGTACAAGTAAATTACTTTCAGAGTAATTAAATATGCATATCTAGGCTGTGTACTGTATTGATGAAACAAGTTTTATAGATGCAATATGCCTATAAATCCCTTAGGTACTGAAGATGAAGAATTCATGGCATTTTGCATTCATATAACCATGAATAAGAAAAAATTGGATTTTTTTCTGTTGCATAATTTTGGGGGATATATTTTTAATAACTTTTCCTGCTTAATTAATATTTTTGGCAAATAGCAAATATGATCACCATATTTATTAGTCTGACATTTCACGGGGACTTAAAACTCCATAAGAAATTTTGGTGCTGTGTGTCTGAATTTATGAACGTGACACAGTCACTCATCTTCTGCAGGTTCCCAGGAAGCAGAGCAGTGCAGTGAAACTGAAATCATTGTATTGACTGAATTCATTATTGCCGGACTTGCCCCGCCGTGGAATAGCACTGCTCAGCCAATTGGGATTCATGATTACAGCTCTTCATGGAATCATCAGGGTTTATAGTCCATAACAAATACAAATACAGAATAGAACAATAACAGTATGATACACCTGACCTATTATCTCACCTTGTGAGACTTTTTCGTGCATACCAGAATAGTGACTGGCTGTGTGTTTTCTGTTGTGCAGATGAATGGGAGAGTCACATAGAAAGGAGAAGCCGCGTTTCAAAACGCAGCACTGTTGGTGTGGTCTTCAGTGACTAAAGCCATCTTAATGCTTACAATTCATTGTTCACAGTTTATGTGAAATTAGTGCATAGGAAAGGTTGGGGGGTTGCTGGGAGCATTTGAACACTGCAGGAACATCTGGTTGAAGAAATACCTCTGCTCTGTTTTTCTTAGGAAGAAACCTGAAATGCCAGTAGATCACCTCTTTCAAAGTAACGAATACAACCATCAATGTGCCACCAAAATGCAAAAGCAAACTTGCGCATAAAGACTTACAGTTGGCACAACCTTTGTTTGCAAGTCAACAAATCTGTGCTGTCCAGTGTGACTGATTCTTAGATATTTTATGTCAAGGTAATGTTTCTTATAAAACACAGAGAGATTCCCTGCTGTCAAGAGATTTAGTCTCCCAACAGCACTTTCATGGTTATCTGCTCAGTGGAATCACAGGAGGCTGGCAATGGGTGTAGGGCGATAGATCAATTCTTTCTGTACCCCCAAGGTAAAATAAGAAATGGTGACCCGAAACACAGATAAAGAGGAAAGAGGAGGGCTTGATTTCTCTGCACTAAGCCCTGTGCTAACATGTGTGAACCAGCAGATTATGTTACCCCTTTGGGACCTACTCACGTATTTTGATATTTTAGATCATACTTTGTAGTAGATGGAGGTTATTAGCCAAGAGAACTAGAAGAAATGTGTGCTAATGGACAATCCAGAATTACCAAAGTTTGAATGACATAATTTCTGATCTAGTAAAAGGCAGTAGTTTGGTGAAAGATTCTATTTCCCCACGGGCTGATAATGCATATGTATCACATTGAATTTCTGCGTGTGCTTTTTTAATCTTTGGATCTCTCTTCTTTGGGCTTCTTGTCCCCTTTGTCTGTGTTCTCTTCCTGAACCCCAGTTCACGACTAGCTTGCAGACCCAGCACCTCTAAGTGCTCTTTTTTGATTATTTTTTTTTTTTTTCTGAAGCTACCACTGGAAGACTAAACAGATTTTTTCAGCAGATTTCTTAGCAGAATTGAGGCTTAACAACCCCCAACCCACCCCCCCCCAAAAAAAAGCAGGAATTTGGGAGCGGATAAGCTGGGTGAATCCTTGAGAAATGCAGCTTGGTAGATAGCTGTGTGGGATTGCTCCTAAGAGGGCTGTATATAAAAGACATTTATAGTACTCCTGAGCAGACCTGATTTTCAGGTCAAGGTTTGACCTGTAATAGACAATACCTACCATAATCCTTATTGCTTTCTGGCAGTGAAGTACAGCTTGAAATTTCAGGGAGCCCTATAGAGACAGCCCTAGGACAGGAAAATATGCAAAAGAAACTCTGTATATTCAGAAAAGGAAAACTGAAATGTTGATCTCTGATACAGCTTCTGAATGTTTGCAGATTTGTGACCACTTTGCCATGCTTAAGTTCAGATTTATGCTAAAACATTCTCAGTTCAGCATTACTAGCGTAACGTAGCACAATTCCCAATAATTTGGAAATGAACCTTTCAATGTGTTTGAAAATGCCATGTAGGACAAGGACATAAAAAATCCAGTTGTCTTTCTTTGTCGCAATGTCTTGTGTTCAGGATGTGCCCCGTTCCCCCGGAGGCTGGAGCATTATTTTCCATACCCTTTTCCCCTCATTTAGCTTCTAGGTACTTAGACAAAATTGAGTAAAGAAGCCTTTACCTGAGAACCTTTTTACTGGTTGCTGTGCTTTTAAAGCTTTAAAAGCTTTTGCTGAAAAGGTACCTATTTTCTTATCACTTTTCTTTTCCTTTCCAGAAAAAGGGCATCATTTGATGTTCTTTTTGGCAGCTGTATTTCATCGTGATACATTATGTCAGGGCACATCAGTCATATGAAGATTTTATGGAAAAAACCACCCTTTTTAGATGCCCCTCTCTGCACCTCCCTTCAAAATACTGTGTTTTTTCAAGAAATTCTTAAACTATCAACAGCATTATGATACTTGAAACATCGTGGGTGTCATGGCTTCATCTCATTCAATTATATAAATGCTACTTAAAGAAGAAATACAGAATTTAATGTGGTGAATATAGTCATTCTAAAAAAAATTGACCATTTTCACCTTTTACTGATGTTTACTTTTCAGACTTGGGCAAGGGCTTTTTTTCTTTGTAACCAAGCTACTCCTGTGCTATTCCTTATTTTATCATAAAATGAGATACATTCTGAATTCAGATGAAAATGAGGTACCTTGATGAAAGTGGGCTTTAGGTGTAGCACACTAAGCATTGTACATTCCTGTTTGCTCTGATCCTCCAGCACACATAAGATTTCACCTCTTCACCTTTGAACAAGATTGCACTAACTTTGATCTTTTCAATTTTGTTCAACTCCAGGGAAGGAACAGCTACTTGAAACATGTTATCATTTAGATGTTCAGAGGTTCTTTAAAAAAAGGGGGGGTTGTGGAATTGAAAGCGTGAACTAAAAGCTGTAGATTTTTAAGTTCAGCATAAGCTTTTGTTGCTAATGTGTTGAGCTTTAACATGAAAAACTGCCTTTATATGTAGAACGAAATAAAATGTAGATTTTTACAAGCACACAGAATTATTGAACACAAATTTCATTTTATGTAAACATTTTTCTGTACTAGCGGTGTGGCTCTCTTTTCTCAGGTCAAAGCATGAGCTTTGTGTTCTTGCTTCTTTGCTTGTGGCCTAAGCTTGTTATTTGAGCCTCTGTACTTCTGTGATATTAATTTATGATAGTGACAGTTAATCTATTTTTATAACTGTTATTATCTGAGCAAAATAACAAACTAGGTTCTTCATTTTCTTTTCAAGTTTGAGAACATGTAACAGTGAGAGTGAGGTAACAACTATATTTTCAAGATCTCACGTGGTTTAGCAATATTCTTGTAATGATTATCACCATGTACCAGTATGGTGGGGTTTTTGCTATTGTTTTTTAGTATACTTCAGGGTTTTTTTGCTATTACTAACCAAATTTGCACACAAACACTTAGAAGTTTTAAACCACAGAGCCTTATTTCAAACTGCCCCTCACCTTCTGAAGAACGTTACCTTAAGGACCTAGAAAGTTTTATCAAAATTCTTACGTTAATGATTGCTGAAAGTTTACTTTTTGGTTGTTGATAGCTTTTTCTTCTTACATGGTTTACTCAGACTTGCATTGTTGCATTTCTGTCTTCTCTGCTGAGACTACAGTCGTTCAGGGACGCTCATGGTAAATAGCTCTTTGTGTCCATCCTCTTGTTTTTATTTTGAGGTTTGGTTTGCACAACCGTGTGAACAGGGACAATTTCCCCCTTCTAGCATGTGCTGCTTGTTGAATTCACTTCCATTAACAAGCTGTTGGAAGCAAGTCAATGCCACATTAATTTACTCTGACATCTGATTCTTCCTATCTATTCTAAACATTGCTTAGACAAGAGATCATCCCCTAAATGGTATCTCATAAAAGGTCTGAAGTTCCCTCCCCCGAAAAGTGTAACTATGATTATTAATTCAGAAGAATAATTTATGCAACACTAAAATATTGGTAACAAAAGAAATAAAGTTAAAAAAAAATGTTGACATACTATATATTGTTAAAATTATTGAGAGTGCTAATCTGTACAGAAATTCTTGAGGTTGTTTCTTACAAGAACCAAGTAAGATATTATTATACATCATCTAGTTATCCAATCTCCTTTTTTTTGCTAGTTTGCTAGGTATTAGACAATCCTGGAATCAGGACACTCAAGTCCCGTTTCAGCTTCTAGTTTCCCTGAAAACATTTGTTTACACATTGAAGTTAGTGAACGTATGATCTGAGAAATGTATTTGCCTACACACTTCTCCTTAGGAGCCTTTGATCTCTTGTGGACTGAAACGTCGTTGAGACTTTGGATGCTACTTTTCATAACTCCTAGACTGATCAAATAAGTTATTTTGCAAAGTAGTTGATTTTCTAGCCTCACCATTGCATACACATTTTGCAGGTGAGCTCAAATTCTAAGCAACTTCCTCGTTGTCCAGCATCTCATGATCATGAATTGACTGACATCTACTCAAACATCACCTTGGGGAGGTTGTGGTGAAGTCACCTAGACTATCTGGTAACACAGGACATTGGCAGCTATAGCAGAAAAAATCGTGTTTTCTAACAAGAGGCAAGAACAGGGCTAGTTCTAGTGTAAAATCAGAGTGGAAACTGGCTAAACCAGAAGTACTTCTGAAAAGGCGATTATTCACTGTCAGTTCTGGGGAGAAAATATGACACCCTGTAAGAGCTGACCCTCTTTGTGTTGCCCAGGTACCTGGTAACTATAGCGTATGGCCAAAATTTATCTGTGAGTGAGACACAGGCTATCACCTGCAAACCTCAAGGCCAAGGAAATCTTGTATCTCAGCATCTCCAGGTGGGTTTGGGAGCAAGCTGTCTGTAGTCTCCTTCTCCAGGAATTTTCCTGCTGGGAAGCACCCACTGGAAGCACTGGTGTTTTCAAGGCATTCAAGCAATGAGCACCGGTGACAAACTTAGAGTTTTGCGAGGTTTTGATATAGATGTCTCCATCCAGGTTTAATGACATCATTCTACTCAACTTAAAAGCTGTTCATCTGTCATTCTATTTTCCTAATTTTTCTAGGAAAAAAAAGAAAAGACAAATTTTCAGTCTGCAAGGCACTCATTTCAGTACAATGCAGGATTTTTTAAGTAATACATTATAATTTTAATTTTCCTGAGTATATACAAGACAGTATAGTATAAGGACAGTACATCTCTTAAAGGCACTGTTATCTAGAGATATTTTTTTAGGGTAGCTGGTAGTTAAAAGCTGTCCTTATTGCACTGAGGAAGTAAAATCCACACTTGTTAGGCTCTTATTTCATCCTCTTTCCTGTAGTCTCACCTTTTTGCCCTCCTAACTTTCATGTCCATAATGAACTCCATTTAGCTTCCCTGCAGCAGGACCTTGTCTTTGTTAATCACTGACCCAGCAACATGAAGCTGCATAGGAGAGTAGGTTATTTTTTTTTTTTTGGATTTCCTCTGTTTCCTTCAGCAGTTGTAACTTCTAAGACTCTGCAGAACAAACAAGTTTAAAAGATCAGGAAAATGGCCTGAAAAAGTAATGTTAAAAAGATATCTCATTCATTGTACTCAGTTTTCCACTAGCTGTTAACTATAGGCTGACAGCTGAAATCTTAGAAGAAGGAGTTAATGAGATTAGGTCTTTGGCACCAGATTACTTGATGCTATCTTCTTATTCAGCAGTGTCAGTCTTTTTTTTTTCTTTTTTCTTCTTTTCAGAAACCATATATGAACTCCTCATGGAGATCAGCTGGGGCCTCGTGACAGAAATCTCATTTAAAACAACTTGAAATTATTTCACCTTGGTCCAAGTCGCAGCGTAACACACACTTCCTCCTCTTCCAGCCCTGCTGTGAGTCAAAGACATTTTCTGTACCACTGCTTTCCTGTGCAGAATGACCTTGAGCCGCTTCCTTCTGCCTCTTCCTTACTTGTCTCAGCAGGGGCAACCCTTGCTCTTTGTAAATACACCTTCATACTCGCCTTATCAGTGTTTCCTTTTCTCAACAGGTGGAGGTAGTGGTTGCTTCTCAGGCACTGCAACTCACGTTGTAGTTCATGGATGCCTGCAGTAATTTCCCATGCTCTTGATTGTGGGGATTTTTTTCCACTATAAAGAGGATTGATAAATCAGATATGTAGTGCTCAGCTACTGAGCAGGACTAATTCCTATTGCCTGCAGTTGCAGAGCAAGTGCAGATTAGGTGAAAAAGCAGAGTAGTAACATTTACTTGATTTGCTAGGGCATAAATAAATGCCAGATTTGTGAAGTGAAGAAGAATCAGGCCACTGTGACTCACAGCACAAACACAACATTGTCAGAAGAGCCCAGCTTTGGTGGTGTTCTTCCCTCCTAAATGGGAAAGCTGAAATGTCAATAGACCTCGTGGTCTATTCCAGGCCAGGTCAAGGACATCAGACTACTGGAATCCCTTACTCTTTTCCATGGAAGCTTTCTGACATTCTCTAGGATCTTGCAGAGAAAACAAGTGCTTTTGACTACATGGAGACTCTCTGCTGGGAAACATAGCTGGTGGAGCACCGGGAGAGGGGTGTGGGGACAGCAGCAGTACCCCAGTATCACAAGGTTGGAAAGTACCTTTGAGATCATTGAGTCCAACCTCGATGCGTCAGAGGGGTGGTAATGCCCTGGGTCACCTTCTAGGGTACAGTCATCATCCTTTTGTTTTCTTTTTCATACTGAACACCATGAAAACACTCCTGTGAAGCAAAGCTGCTTACTCTCTGCTACCCATCGTCTGCCTGATCTTCAGTCTTCTCCTAAAAATCTGCATCAGCCTTTCCTCACACTGAGCACTAAGTTACATTCGAGCACAGGCTGAAAATAATAGAGTGTAAGATGGGGAGGATGCAACACTGAGTGCTGTGCAATTTCTAGCCAATGTGGTGAACCTAGTTCATACATTCAGCAAGGTAGTCCAGTGTGCACATAACTTAAAAGCACATCCTGCTAAAATATAGGGGTGTATTTCTATATATAAATACATGTGCATGCCAAAGTTCAAGTGCTCTGCCAGGTTGGGGCCAGGACGTTCAGCCCTGCCAGATCACTCCAGAGATAAACTGAAAAGAAAGAGACAGTGAGTCTTGGTTACATGGAACATAATCTAGCTTCTAAAAGGCTTCTTTTGATAACTAGGTATTTTGTGTACTGTGGCAAGATGTGAATTATAAACCCACTAATAATAATGTAGTTCAGTCAGGGTAGCCTTGAAATTAGACCCCTAGCAGAGACGTTGCATATGATATAATGATAGTACAGTATGATTTGTTTCAACACATTTAGCACTTCTGAATGGGATTTTTTTTGTTAAACACCAGATGTTCTGGCGACCCGAGTGCTGACTTTAAAAGAAGACACAATAGAATAGTGTGTCAAGGTCAACAGCACAAATTAATCTGTGTTATCGTGCTGTCATATTATACCTCATGCCCCATATGAGCAAGATCTATGGCTAGTGCTTTCCTTACATGTAACTGTATGGAGTATTTCAATATAGAGATTTTGGGCTTCCCCAATCCTCAAATACTCCTGAAAGAAATCTCATTCTTGCTTTGATAGTTTAAATTGTAAATGTAACATCCTTACAGAGGGTGAGGTTTATGTGGGAATGTGCCTGTGATCTCGCAGAACTGGAGAGACATGCAGTGACACAATTAAAAGTATGTCTGATAATTGTAAATTCTGCATTTAAGGACTTAAGAAAAACAATCTGGGTAGCTTGGTTGTCTGCATACATTTCATGACTTGAAAATGTTATAGGGCATGAATAATAATTTGCAAATATTTGAAGTAATAGTTTAACTGAAATAGATGCTTTTGTCTCTGTGAGTCCCCTGTATTCCTCTACTTCCCTACCCTGTGACTTCTAAGCTATTGCTGCAAGATGGCAGCATGTCAATGCCCCCAAAATTGGACCTGTGATTTGTTTTTCTTTGATTTATGGGCTTGTAGTCAATAAACTCTATAAAGGAAAGTATCAGACTGAGCAATCAATCAAAGATAAGCAGATTCTTGTCCTTTAAAAGCATTTCACCCCAGTAAGCAAGGGCCTCATTCATCTTTTACAACCACTCTTGCAGCTTTCAGCTGAGAAAGGACTCACTGCTGACTACAGCCCCTTCTGCTGCTAAGTCCTCTATTCTTGCAATTGAGCCGAGATTTTTAAAATTCACTGAAGCAGTAGACTTCTTTTCCATACTATTTGCTACCTCTAAAAGGGGAAATTGTTTGCATGTTGTTACTAAAGGTAAATCTCCTTGCTATGTAGAGAGGAAAAGGCTTCTGTTTTAAACTATCAGAGGCACAGACTGTTGTTTTGCAGAAACAGTATTCATTTTCTTTGTTATTTCACAAAATAAAACATAAAAAATTGTTCCCATTTGTTATTTTAGTAGTATCTGCATTTCCCTTTGAGTAAGGCAAGTGTTATCCTGCATGTTTTGCTTCTCTGAAGCACAGATGGTGTGCATATGCAGATTGGTGATTTTCTAATCAATACAGTGACACTTGGGAATATATGTAAGTATTGTAATAATGCATTAGTCAGGAGTGATGTTGTAACACACTGAGATCATACACATAAATCTAAGACACTATGTCTAGACACTCCAGGGAAGATGGCATGCCATGGGTTAGAGCAAGCATTAAGGAAGTGCAATATTTCAAATATGATGGGAAAATAATGCAATTTGCAGACTTTAATAAAACCATCGGGGAATTAATTTCACTAAGGGTACACTCTCTCCCAAAACATCCACGTTCCTACGTTTGCTTCACAGATAATCAGAACAAGAGACATTTTACCTGCTATCTCAGGCATAAACACAGTATGATATCTATGAATTGTGCTGTATCTTTAATGTGCTGGATATGAAAATAATCCCTTTATAGGTAGTGCTTTAGTAATATAAAACTGCATTATGCAAACAATGCACAGACAGCATAAACCTTGGAGATTCAGAATTTGAAGAGCTTATATATTAATCTCCTAAGTGTTGATTGGAGCATGCTTAGGGAGTAAGCTCAACTCTAAAACTTGACCAATCTAACCTTCCCAGTTTTAATTATTAGCTTTTTATTATCAAATTTTACATGAAGATGTAGATGTAGTTTGCATATATAAGTTTCTTTTCTCTGAAGAGACTTTTTTTTGAGATTCTTTGCTGCCTTTGGTTGCTTTTGCTTATTCTGTTGTCTCTGTATAGCTCTTGGCATTTAATTTTAATCATTCAGCCTCCTTTTAAATTTTTGCCAGCTGATAACTACTCACAAGCAAGTAACTTGCAGTACCGTGCCAGGAATGTTGTGATAAAAATGTCAATTTAAACCTGGCCAAGGACAATCATAACTATTTCCAAGTGAGAAACTTGAACAGAATACATAACACAATAGTACTTTTTGCTTTCAGCCAGTGAAATACCTACTGGAACTCAAGAGTTTCCTATAATGATAACCCTTACAGTCAAAACTCCACTTAAATGTTGGCTGCATTGGTAGATCCATCAGCCTCATTATCTCTTGTCATCTGAAAGGCTGATAGTAAAAAACCTTTAATACATCTGAACATTTTCATTTAAATATAATCAGGTCAAATGATAGTTATAATTAATTCTGCAGCTATAGAAATTAATGAATGAGGGAGCTCAGGTTTTGCAAATAGTAACAATGGTTTATATCCTGATTAACTGAACGGTTTCAGAAAATAAGCGGTGCATACGGTAGCATGGAGTAAACACAAACCTTTCAGTTTGCTCCCCTCCCCTCATCACTCTGTTCCTCTCTGCTCTATAAAGACACAAATCGAGAGTCCTGCATTTGGTCAACGATCTAATGGGAAGATACTTTGAAACCAAAACCTGAAATGTGACGGGTTGAGACATAAGTGATATTTTAAAATGCATAAGAGAAGAGATTCTTGGGAAAGGTGGGTTGTTGAAGCTGACACTATGGCATGGTAGCAGCGCTGCAAAACCCCTCTGCAGATAGACTTGTAGATAGCCCACCTCCTCCTTCAGAAGGCTGTGAAACACTGCTTCCTCCTAAGCACTTCCCATTTCAAAGTTAGGTTTCATCTTCTAGGACCTGCAATGAATCTGAGTCGGCCTGAGGGCTTGTGCAGGGGTAGAAGTATCTCTGCAAAATAATAATAAGGAACAGCTTTCATGAATCTCCATGGAGATTTCCTCCCTCTGAGTATCTTCCAAGACCTTTGCCACAGTCAGAGCAGAGTGTCTCTGTTATTAGACCGATCTTCCTATTGTCCTCCGCCTCTTCCCATCTATCTGGTGCTACCCAACTATTATTATTATTATTCTTTATTATATAGCTATTTGCACACTCTTCATTATAACTGTGGAGAGTCAATAGCACATTAATGGTCATCCTTTAACCTTATTTTTGCCCTGAAGAAATGTTTTCTAGTCTCTTCCTCTTTCCTTTGCTTTTCCTCATTTGGCACTTTATCCTTGTTAAATTTCTAGTGTGTTTTTACCAGCACTTCATCCATGTTGATTACTGTCATCCTTTTTATTATTGTATACAAAATCCTCCCACTTCAGTCAGGATCACATAAAAATGCACTAATATTTTAATTTGGAAATGGTTTTGCTAGGATCAATTCCTGTGAAGGAAATGCACCACAGTCTGGTTCCATAAGTACAATCTTCACTATTCCACAGAAACTAAATCCTGGATTCTTCTTTTCTTTGGAAGCTACTATAGGTTAATTTCAGCATCTTCTCACTATTAGATGGACCTTTGCAGTATCGCTTGGTATGCATGGAAAGGTTCCATGGAGCGGCTTTGGGTCATATACATTCTCACTTATAACTCGTGGCTGCAGCCCACCTTTCAGCAGCACATTTGCACTCTTCTTCGTGTAGATCTGCAGCACAGAGGATGGGGTGAGGAAGTTGGGTTTACCTTCTCTTCTATGTATCCATGCTTGTTTTGGATTAAAACATCCTATAGATCCAGTTCTTTTGCTGTGAGCGCGTAAATGATAGCATTGCCATTAGACCAGGCTCAGCCGTGTTTGGGAGCAGGGCATGATGGAGGTCAGAGGCTCTTGGTGCCTCCCTGCTGCAGCCTGTCTGCCCAGAGAGCAGACGGCCTTCACCAGAGTGTCGGAGACGATCATTAAAGCTGGTCATAAAAAATAACTTGTCATCTTGCAGGAATATCAGATGTGAGACAGAGCACTTTAACCTTGTTTGACCTTTCACTGTGCTCTTGAACTAATTAGATGAATGGGAGTTTTATTGGTGTTTCTCGACCTAGATATTTCACGTGACAGTTTCTGTGTATCTGAGCAGCCTAATGCCTTACATTTTGTAAATCAATATAGCTTTATCTATTTTTAAAAAGCTAGAAATGTTTTTTAGGCCTGCTATCACATCTTGTAAATAATATTGATTTAGTTTAGCCTGAAAAGCTATTTAATTCTGAAATGGCTCACCTTGTTAGTCAGATACAGTTCTTGGGTAAGTCCGGGCATGATTCTCATGCTTTACACTACTTTTGTCCCCCGTACTATATACATACCTAATGTCAATAAGTTGAGAATGGGATCACCTGTGCATGAAAGACATCTAAATCTTCATTTTATAGAAGTTTTTTAGAGTCTGGAGTTTAACTGACAAACACTAGAGAACAGTTATAACAGATTGCATAGCCTCATGTTACCTTAGATAGTGTAGATGTTATGGGACAGTGATGAGAATGTGCAATACTAGACAAGCCTTAAATAGTCTTATATGGATTGCATTGGCTAGGCTAAAAAGAGAAAGTTAAAAATTGATATTATGTTTAGACCTTGAAAATGCAGTTTTCCTGGTGATTACTTTCCTTCCATCCTTCTGTTGCTGGAAGTAGAAATATTCCGATTGCCATTTGTGATGTTCTGAAATGAAGATTTTAAGACTGGATAACAAAAAAATAATATTCAATTCTACAGTCATTGCTACATCTGTTGTCTGCTGTGTTTGACACAACTAATATTATATTGCATGTGGAACTAGAAAGGACCAGAACGGTTATGTTCCTTGCGGGTTTTTCAGACACTTCTAAAGGCAATTTGAACATCTGCAACCTGTTGACATTTCCTTACCATGTGGTCCACACTTATATACCTGCATTTTTTCAGTTTCCGTTCTGAACATGTGTGATATAAGTAATCCAATTTTCAAAATCAAGTCCAATGAGACAGTATTTTAAAATACATTTCTTATTATCTGACTCTATGATAAAATCCTTGTACAAGCCTTTGGATTTTATGGTAAATAAATATCCATTTAATCTCTTTACATATAGGACACAAAGCCCTGATTTGATTATCCCCTCTTATAGCAAATGTTTGACACTTTAGGTACCAAAAAGATTACTTCAAGATTGACTCTGTGTAAGTACAGAATCAATTAGTACACAAATTCAGATGTGATTGTGAATTTCAAGGCTTATTTTTTATGTCAGCCTTACAGAAATTCAAATGGAAAAGTGATAGTTATGTTTTTCTGTTGAACTTCTGGGATGTTAGTTCATGTATTATTACTTGCAGCTAGCTTTTTAATTTTTGCTATTATTTGCCTTTCTCAGTTAGTGAAGACAAAATATCAGATTGCTCAATTAAGTTTTATGTGGGAAGAAAATAGGAACTGCAAGGAGGTCAGTGTGTGAATGTTTAAGGAAACAACAAAGAGAAGCTGAACAACTTTAATTCCTAATTCCAGAAATTAATAAATAATATAGTTTTCCTAAAATACAGTATCATCTTATGGCTTTAAAAATGACTGTGTGAAAAGCACGTAAGCCTATTTTGTATAGAAACTAAACAGAAAGTATTTGTTTCTTCTTGTCAAGTGGATGCCCCTAAGAATTTCTGATAGGCGTCTAAATGCGGAGGTAAGTAATAAGCAGGTATTGACTTCTATTGAGATCAGTATCGAGATTTCTTGACCCAAAGAGGTTACGATTGACTGGAGAGTGGGGTAGTAAATCTTGTTATTGAACAAAAAGCAAAAGTCAATATATGTATTATTATAAACATTTTTCTTTTGAAAGAGATAAGAGTGGAGTGGTTTAAGACTTCAGATTTATACGGCTATGATAGCATATAGGTTCTATTGTGTAGTCAAAAGATAGAGACTGCATGGGATTTTTTTTGTTTTGTTTTTTTAAAATTTATTTATTTTTAATACAGCTTCACCAATCATGTCAAAATAGTGAAGCCTGCATCAATTTTCACATCATAAACCCTTATTCTTGTTGTTTTATAACTCAGCTATAAAGATTATTTTCAGATTGAAATTTGGCCTGCAAGCTCTTTGCCTAAGAATAATTTTTTCCCCAGAAGGGTGAAAGGAATAAAGAAGATCTATTGAACTATTTAGTGAATTTTAGAGGAGCACAAAACAGACATGTTGTGATTTTTATATAATTCAAGATTTAGATTGTATTATTTATTGAATATTATTTTCTACATAAAGCAAGGATTTACTTGATCATAAAGGTGGAGGCTGCAAATGTTCTTTCAGTGCTTTCAAACAATTGCAAATATTAATCCACATCTTGTATTGTAAACAAACATTTTTATGATTCTTACATTTTAGTCCATCCCATTATGCTCTGGTCAGTGCATTATATTTTAGATTATTGCTTGGAAAAATAAAGAGGAGACAAAGCACAGAAGAAAACAGGAAGCCATCCAGCTGAAGATATTAAGCTTATTAATTGAGGTCTCATATATCTCATTGTGAGAGTGAATGTGAAGAAATCACTGTTGAATTACTATTTTATAACATTTATATCTGCTAGTGTCTTGGTTGTCAGAAGAAATGATCCTTCAGTATCACCAAAACTCTACCAAAAATAATCTATGGTTTTCCATTGCAGACACTATCTGCCTCTTGCCTTCCTTCACGAGACCACCTTACATTTCTTCAGGATCGAGGAGCTTTTGCTAATTTAGGACACTCAATAAATCTCTTTAGCATCACAGGCTACAGTAAATGCATCTAACATATTCTCTGCTCTTTGCATAGGCTTCCTGTGAAATTCAAAAACAAACTCCCGCTTGCAGTCTTTGTATTGGGCCTGGTCCCTGTGCAGATGAAGGCTGCTCAAAGGTTGGTGGGGGAGCCCATGCCTGTGTGGTACAACTGTGGCACGTTGCCTGTGTGGTGTCAGGCATGGTTCTACCAGCAGCATGCTGCTGTTTGTGGCAGGAGTGATGAAGCTTCCTTTGCAGATGGCAGAGAGGAATAATCACTCCGTCCAAAACCTGGGTCCAGGCTCTGCTCTGCTCCCTGGTGAGATGCTCCCTGGTGGTGGCACTTCTATTCAGTTGCCTCCCACGCTTCTGTGTTGGTGGCACTGCTTGCAATGGCATTCAAAGTTGTGAATTGCTCCACTGTGTTCTGTCTGGGACCTTTTCCCTGCTGTGCTTTTTATCCCTCCTGAAGCACTGGGGGATGGCAATTTGGAGTTTCTATTTCATTCTTCTGGTGGGTGATGGACTATGTTGTCCTTGGAGAAGCTCTTTTCCTGACTCTGCATAACCTCAAAACCAGTATCATTACAGAAACTCCTCTATCAGGCCTCAATATCTTCAAAGAGGCCTTGGGAACTGTATCTGTTGCCAGAGCAATGTTTCCACATTGACTGCGAAAAAAAGCTTATTCTGAATACTATTCCGAATACTGTTTCCTCTCTCTGTTTATTCATGTTCTTTTTCTGGAAGTGTACAGGAGGGAAGGGCAATTGTCTTATCCCCAGTTTTGCCAAATAGGAAACATGAACATAAACTGTTTTTCTCTGATGAAAATGGTGTGACTTGGAGGCCTCATCTACCCACAAGACTGATTGGTGTCTAAGGTCCTTTGACTTTTGTCCTTGAAATGGGAAAGAGTGAAAATGCAGAAAAATATTTTACAATCATGGAAAATGCAATATCTTCATTTTTTTCTCTGCAATATAGGGTGACCATTGCTACTTTACAGTGTATCAACATTCTGTCTGCCTGGAGATGCTGTTGTTGGTATACACTGGAGTGGCCTTCCTCCCAGACATAAATGAGAAGCTCAGCTTTTACTCTTACTCGGTATGGACAAGCAGCCTAGGACAAATTTGCTTACTTCAAAGTAAATACATAAATTACTCCATTCGAGTCTGGCCAGAAAAGGTTGATATGAACAACTCTGGCTTAGAGTATCTTGGGCTCCAACTGTAGTCAACCAAATTAATGGAACGTCCCACTATGTCTGATTCTAAAGGACTTTATGTCTGCTGGTTTCCATTTAAAATGTACTTACAGCAAGTTAACAGTAGGGTGGATTTGTGAAGTAGAAGGGAAAATCTACCTATGATGATATCCTTTCTCTGAAACCCAGGCAGACCAGCTATGTTCCTTCTGAAAGAGATATACCTTTTTGAATAGTACAGAATTTAAGCAAAGTATTAACAGATAATAGAAAAATATTTATTTAACTGCTAAACACTGGGCTGAATGTCCCATCTGAAAATGATATCTTATTTTCTAATTTGAAAGTAGTATTTCTGTACTCTTTTTCCCAAGATTACTTCACCTAGTTTAATCATATATTTTTTGTTTACAACACAAGGCAATATGGTATCACAAAAGTGCCATGCACTAGTGTAGCTTTTAGAAGAAATACACTAGGATGGTTTATTAGTGTTCACAAAGACAGCCAGATCATGATAGTTTTTATCATAATTTGCCGTTCCTGATTTTCCACTGCTCAAAAATTACTGCTCTTAAGCTACACATGTGCTGCTCTTACCATGGTTTGCCAGAGTGGGATTAATAGTAGAATAATGTCAAGCCAGACGAACTTAAACTGGTAAAGTAATTTACTTTTTTAAAAAGAGATGGGCATAGTGGGTTGTGTGGGTGAAAATCTTTCCAGCATTACAAGGCTTGTAAGCCCAAAGGACGTTTTTATTATACACAGTGGGGGATGTTCGCAAAATGAGAATTTGAAGAGCAAAAATGTGATTCTAGCTGATTCTTGATCTTGCTGGGGGAGGCTGTGCTTTGATTTCTTTCAGGAAAGCACAGTGCACACCTGTGGTATTATACAAAACATTACATAATTATGAGAATAACACCCTGAGTTTTCTCCCTGTAGCTCTGGCCCAATCCACCTCTAACAAAGCAGGAAGTGTGTGGTGACTTTCATTCAGATCTGCCTTTGTGGCTTGGCTTGCAAGTGTGTGAATCTATACTTGTTGCCCTTGGTATATATTTTCTGGCATTGGTCCTGGTTGTTTCAGAGAGAAAGACTAATAATGTTCCATTAAAATAAGTTCACTAGTCAGGCCAAATTTTTGTCTTTCCTTTCCTCCCACACTTACAGCCTTATTGTATTTGATAGCACAGTTCAGGGCTTTCCTCTCTCTGCTCCTTGTCAGTCACAGGTATTTAGAAGAGGATTTAAAAGGGCTATTTTTTGTGCTTAATCCTTGATCTCTTCTGCCCCCCGCCCAAGTTTGCTTATTCACTGGAAATAGCAATGTAAGTCCACACTCTACAGCTCTAGTTTATAGTAATTTTGTCTTATGCCTTTGGAGTATAAACGATTGTTCAATTCAGACATTCAAAATTAAAGTGAAGTTGCCAGTGGAAATGGGTGACTCATTATACAATAAGTGAGGACAAATAAAAAGGTGTCTGCGTATAATAATCAGAAGATATTGACTTTAGTTGAGGTTAGGATCACAATTTATTAACCCAAGAGGTAAATATTGACTGAAACTTTGGGCAGCCTTTTTTGTCCCTTTCCTCATAGCCCAGAGAAGACCGTAGAGGATTTACTAAATAATTCCATCTGCCTGCACAGTGAGATAGAGACTTTTGCATTTTGCCTGCAGTTTTATACTTGTCTTTTGTTCTGACTCTCCAAAGGACAAAATGATTTATAGCGTATTTCAGAGGAATATTTAAAATCATTCTAATTGCTGTTTCTTTATCATTGATTCTGCTCTTGACAAGCCAGAACTCTTCTCCTGAATCAAGTTTTGCTTCTGAAGGTTTCTTCAGACAACTCCAGTCCCAGTGTGGTTATTTGCATTTTACATCCTGCCCTGGCCATCTCCCTCCCTGACATTTCAGAGCCCATTTTTTACTGTGTCTAGAAATCCCAGGGTATTGCAGCAACCTTCAGAAAGACGACCTTGGGAATGGTGACTCCTTGTGCTGCTGACATCGTGTTCTCTCCCCCAAAAGAGCTTTTCAATTGAATCATTTGCCTGCTGCAGAGAGCCTAATTTGGCTAAAATGAGCTCTCCAAAGCTGCTATTGTGCTATCCTACTTGGAAAACCATGCTTTGCCAGGTTTCCTCCATTTTTGACTGCTCCATCCTTCCAAGAGGCTGCAATATCCTCAGAAGGTAGTAAATGTGAAGTTGACACAGCGTGCAAGTTCCTTAGTACAACTTCTCTATACTCTTCTAAGACAGTTTGTGCTAAAAGATGAATTTTGGATTCCTGAGGTGTTTGTGACTTTATTCTGAGCCTGGTTCTTGACTGCTTTAAATGCAGCCACATTTTTTGTTTGTTTTTACTTGTTGGTTTTGTTGTTACTAGTATTTGATGAGATAACGAACACGGTTAGCACATTTCCAGGAGGGATGGGTCCCTGCCCCAGGATCTGCACCACAGCAGGGCTCCTGCAGAGCTGCCTAGGGACCACATCCCTGCCACCACATCCCTAGAAAGATTGTGGCCTGTAATCCTGCTGTTTTCCAGGCCAAGGGTGGTGGCACAGTGATCTTCAGCATGGTTTTCTGGTCTTACTGGCTGATTTCTAGATTTGCTTCTCTTCTGTCCTCCCTGTTCTCCTCCTTTTCTCCTCCTTCTCTTTCCCCAGTCTTGTATTTTGTCAGATACCTGCTGCTTCTTTCTTGGTGTCCTTGTTTCCCACTGGCTTGTTTCTTTGCTTTCACACCCTCCTCAGAGGAAGGTTTTAGTTGTTCAGAATTTGATTTCTAAGAGGCAATGTTGGACGGGACTGGTTTTCCATACATTTTTAAACATTACAAAATAACTCCAGTGAGTTTTTATCAGGTAAAGGCTGCTTATTGAGAATTGCCAATGTGTTTTGAAAGCAATTTCTAAACCTGTTGAAAAAATCCATCTGTGAATAAGGACTGCAAAGTATTATTATAAAATTTTTATATATGAGAGCAAAGTCTCAAATCAAAGTTTTTCATCTGAGGATTTCTAAGAAACGTTTTGGTGGAGGTGTGGACAATTTAATAGCAAACATAAGCCTATCAACAACAAGCTTTTCCTTGTTACATCTGTAGAACCTTCTGAACGAATCCATAGAGCCCTAAGCAACTATGGACCCCAGATTAGAAACCACAGGCACTCAGCAGTTTAGTGCTCTGTGAGGTCTTGAAGGATCTTTCCTGCTGAAGGATCTTTCCACTATGGCTTCATTAAGCCAAGGAACCTGTCTCAAATGATGACATGGGCTGATTTAAACATTGTTTTAATCGCTCTGTAGGGTTAGAGACTGAAGTACAGCTGTTGCCTCTTGGAGACTCCAAGTCTATTCTGCGTGCTTCTAAGTGACAGACTTGTGTCTGGTGTAACGCAGCCTGGGTGACCTGACCCAGAGACACCCATTACCTCTACCGATGAGGCCCATAAAACACTTTTGGGCTCAGACCAAAGTAAAAGGGCCAGAGGAAATGAGTTTTAAAGCCTGAGCACATCTCCCAGTAGACATTACACTTCACATCACAAAATTTATATACATAATTTTAAATAATTGGCACCTTTAGGAAGCAATGCAAAGATCAAAGTGGAGTTACTTTAGCCGATTATTTACAATCACCTTTTGTCTCAGATGATTCTGTAAGGAAAATCTTGCCCTTTTCGGAGTTCAAATCATTAATGCCAGAGCTAAAATACTCTGTTCTCTGGTCTGAATGAGGATTACGCATTCACTGTCTATTTAATGAGCACATTTGTTGCATTTTTAAATTTAAATGATTTGTCTCCCTTTATTTCCCAATGCTCAGATGAAGATTCTTTCCCTCCCCAGACTTTGTTACCTCTCAGTTGCCTTCTAAGTATTTTGTATGAAAGGTCATGGTCTCAAAACACTGACTCCTTGCAGAGTTCAGTCGGATCTCTCTTGTAGGATAAAGCCATTCTCCATCTCAGCAGCAAGGGAGGTCCCCTGGTGGCAAAACAAATGTGGTTAGTTATGTGTGGCATGAACCTCAGCTGCACTGGGAGCAGAGCTCCGGATAATATGTCATGGTAACGTATCTAGAATTACAAGGATAACCCATCAGCTTCTCTCCAGAAATTTAACTATGAAATGTTTTGTTTTGCCAAGGAAAGTCTATTTGGGCATATCATCTAGTTTCCAGCAAGGTCCAGCACTCCCCCTGCTCCCCTGTTCCTCAGTAGGATGAATGGCATATAAGGAGGTCAAAGAAACTACCGGTGTCGTGCCGTAAACCAGTGGTTCAGCTTAGACCAGAGCTCAAAAGACTCCTGCTCATCTGGTGTAAACTGACTCATTCTGCTGCAGTCAACAGAGATCTGACAGCAGCAGATTTGCCCCAAGAGCTTCTGAATTCCCACTTCAGATTTATCTAACTGATAGTTCATACAACTCTGCTGTCAATGGGGGAAAATTTATTAATATCCTCCTAATAAATATTTTCATCTAGAGCTTCATAGGCTATCCATGCTTCTTTCCTGCCCACAAATATTATATTACATATATGTGATTATGAAAATAACAGTATCTAATTTAGTTTAATTTAAATTTAGATTTTGCCCTAAACAAATACTGATGTGCCCTGTATATTTTTACTGCCAGATCATGATTTACTAACTCCATTTTGGGGGTTAAAGAGAACATGACCTTGCTCCATATTAATATTTAAAGATTAACTTGCACATGAAGTCAGATGCTGACACAGGTCTCATAGGACTAAGAGGTTTTTAATCTTTTGAAGAAGCAGTGCCACACTGAAACACATATTACTACATTCAAAACAGAGCATGTAACAAACATCCCACTAGCAGGCATCAGAGACTGCAAATTTCATTCACCGCAATCTAATCCACAAATATAAACTTTTTTCTAGAAGGGAAATTGCAGTTCTAGAAAGGTTGATGCTTGACATCATACCAAAAGCCACAGCAGCACCTCAGATGTTGCAGTAAAAAGAGTTTGCCATCTTGCCCTAAAAAAGGGAGCACAGAAAGTGCCCTTTTCACAGCAATATATAGATTCTATTCTTTCAAAAAGGTGAAAATTTACTTACATTTCTCTACAAATGCAATTTACAACAGTTTAGGGACCATGAGTTTTGTTCTTACAACTGCATAAGCCTAATCTTTACAACTGCCTGAAATATGGAAATCTCCTGAATTTCTTTTAATACAGTTAGTTAAAAAGAAAGCCAGAGCTGTTGTAATAGAAAACAGAAATAGCTGATGTTTAACAGAAATGACTAATTTTATGACATTTTTAGAGCATACTTACTTTGATTAAAAAAAAAGTCAAGCTTAGCCTAGCAGCATTTTTGACTCATTTCTTTCCACTACACCTAAGCTTCAAACAAAAGTATGAGCTGGCAAGCAAGCTGTAGAAAAGGCTAATTAACTTCTCATCACATTTTGGATGTACTCAGCCCTGTATGAAATTGCCATAGATGAAGTCTCTGATTACAGTAGTTCCAGTGTTTTGATAGTTTCGTGGAGATTTTACAGGTTTTGAACATGATGACAGAATGGTTCTTCCAAGTCTCCTTTGGGGCAGAGGACAGAAATGGCAGCCTGGTCTCTTGTGCCATATTTCTGAGAGGTAATTGCAGACAGTCCCCAGCAGGTTGGTACCTATGAGAGCTTGCTGTAGTGGTACCAGAAAGCACTGGTATAGTCCAGAGGTAGCTGTTTGATGTGAAAGAATTTAAGTATTAGAGGAGTCTATCCCTATGGCATTTGGAGCCTGAGAAGGGGCATGTTCATTTCCAAATCACCAGCTGAGAGTCACCACTATATTTGCCCCTAAGTTTATATCACATTGCAGTAGTCATTAAAAGGAAAAAGAGCTAGAGATGTGTGTAAGTTATGGAGACAGTGCTGGAGGATTTGGTGCAAGGAGAGTAAGATCACCCCTTCTCAGATACACAGCTCTACTTGCTGTGGGGTGTAGAAACTTCCCAGCTGACCATCCTCTTGGTGTTGGCTGTACTGCCCAAGGTAGTTTTGTCATAACCTGACTCTCACCTGCTCATTTCACAAGCAGGGTGCATCTTCCTTGTTCCCTTTACACTAGTTAAGGCCTTTTAACCATCTTTTCTCTTAGCATGTCCTCCCTAGGCCCCTCTTTCTCCTGTCTGTCCCCTACCCCAGCAAGGAATGGGAGCAGATGCAAGAGAAATGCATGCACCTTCTAACCAAGTGAGGTCATAAAAACACATCATAAAAACTGCGTGGAGACTTTTGCTTTCTGTACTTTCCAAATATTCAGTCTTAATTCAGCACATTTGCAGGTCATCTAATCTGTTTCCCTTTAAATCTAGTTGTCTTCTCAAATTTTTGTGGAGACAACATTTCTTAGTTTTTTGGTCATTCTAAACACAATTTGCTCTATTTTATCCTAAATGAGTGTTTTTCTGCGTGACTTACTTAGAGAATGGTACTGCTAAGTCTCAAAAAAAGATTTTTTGTTAGTCACAAGCGCAGCAGGATGGCATGATGCCCTTCACATAAATATCAAGTACAGATGCATAAAAAAATTAGAGAGAATTTGAGAATCTGAAGCTCTTGGCAAAATCTGCAACACTTTTATTATCAACATTTCTGATAGTACAAATGGGACTGAACCACCTGATAAGTGTTACGGTCCAATGAATTCACTTACTGCTTATGATTCCTCCAGTCATATTTTGAACTGTTTTGGCATTCCCATTAAATCTCCCTAAATATTCTTCTTGCTGGTTCAGTGCTCTCGACCAGGAAGCTTGTGAGTTCATGAGGATTTATGCTTGATCATGAATGATTCATGAAATGAGCTTAGAAAAACTAAGTTTAACGTCTTAGTCAATGCTGAGGGAAAAAAAAGAGCATCTTCTCCTGTACTTATAACAACTTGGCTAAGATGGAAGAGTCTCAATGTCTCATTTTAAACACTGAAATTCAGAGCATCTGTTGCTTTTCCAGATAAAACTCATATCTACTAAGAAGGAAGAGGAAGCATTTTAATTTACTACTGTAGACAGGCTAAACCCAAGAGTTTTGTTTTTCATTTTGCTAATACATTGTACCATATACCTGGCAACATGGCACAGCCAGGCTATTGAGATGCAGCTGACAGTTGGTAACTGCCCATGTTGCTGTTTCTCACTCGCATTTAAATGTGTTACCTTTTTTTCTAAAAGCTATATCTGAAATCAGTTATCTTAGTTTTAATTGCTTATGGCTGGTTCTTCCTTAGGACAACAGAAAATGTATAACCTGGGGTATAAGGGACTGGTGCCTCTTATTCCTTCTCTCTTGACATCTTTGTGCACAATAGACAGAAACGTCCTGTTCTTATCACCTCATTTCTGATGTGTACATACGGCACTTATAGCCTGGGAGCTCACAGTGCTGTTTCTCTGCTGTGCATATTCCATACAGATGATGTTAGAGACTTGGTTTTCGCACCAGTGAAATGGGAATAATTGTGTCACTTTGATGTACTGATAAAAGTGCTTTGAAAGAGTATTAAGTATTTCTTTGTGGAACATTGCATAGCATGTTTGGAAGCTCTGTATAGCAAGGGGTAGGAGGAAGGCAGAGATCCGATGCAAAAAAAATCAGGACAAAATAGAAGAGGGGGTCCACAGTTATTCCCTTGCTGTTCTTTGTCTTCTGTAGCAGCTCTGCAAGAGAATGAAGACTTTCTTTGCTGAATAAGAAGACAACAAGACAGCAGCCAACCTGCTGAGAGAATAAGACACAATAAACATAAGCATGCTATGGTGACATATATATTTTGCTTGTACAATAGACATTTTGATCGAGAGTTATAAATAGTTTAAACGTAACTCTTAAGTTAAAATCAATTCAAATAGTTTTGTTACTCAACCTTTTTTTTTTCTTTTTTTTAATTGTGTTTTGGATTTTTTTAAGCTGCAAAAAATTGTGGTTAAGAGAGTTAGGAAAAAAAGAAATAGAAGTACTTCTAAACAAAGTCTTCTAAGGTGTCCCTGGGGACTACGATTTTAAACTGGTCTTGCATTAATTTCAGTTTGTCTGGCTGTTTGTTAGGGCATTGCCATGCTGCGTTAAGGTCTCGATGCTTTTATCTAGCCCTCCCCTATTGTCTGTTTGTTCTTCAGCAAGGATGAGAGGAGCCCTTACAGTATGCAAATATATAGTGCCTTCTATGCTTCTTTCTTTAGAGACATAAAAGGATTTTTGAAAAAGGCAAGTTGAATATATGGCAATAAAGATGTAATCTTCAGAAGCAGGCAAGATACACTCCCTATGCACTTCACAAATGAAGCAAGGTTTTTGCAAAGAGTTTGTTAGGAGAACCACAGAAAGCAGGATTTCCATAATGATTTGCAAGAAAAAAATCGGTAACACATGGCACCGTATTTCCTTCAGATCTGAAATCCACTTGGGACCAAATTCTTTACTACTTAATCACTGCAGTAACTAGAGATGATGTTGGCAAGTGTTCATTGAATGTTGTGTGATTTTACATCTTAAAACATTTTGGCGTTACTTTCCATTTCCTTTATTCGGTGTGTTCTGGTCGATCCCCTGGATGATTAGACACAGCTGGCCTTTTCTTTGGGACCAGGACAGTTTTGCAATTAAAAGCTGTGTTGGCCTACACTGCTAAAAACAAGTTCTGAATCATTCCATTCAAGGTTTATACATTAATTTTCCACCAAACATTTTTTTATAATGACTTGCTCCCAAGCAACATGATGTGAAACAAAATCTCAGAGTGAAACTGATGATTCCAGCCACAAAAGTTTCACATCGAAACATGAAAAGCTGTAGCACCCAAGTCTGAACAAACAGCAGTCTAGATGAAATAGAACTCTGTGTATGGAGAATATTGCAGCACCAAACCCACATGTGAGAGATGACCCTGGTTATGCGAAGCAACCCAAGGAGTTCAGGTGCTGAGCTGGGGCTCAGCCTTGTTGCGTACAGGGACCCACGAACAGTGCCCTCATAACGTTGCTCCTTCCCCTCTCCACTGCTCAGCATTGACCTGCCAAAGCAACGTCACATGAGAAGAAATGGAAAATGAAAGGACTGTTCAACCCCTAAACCTGCTGTTTGAAACATCTTGTCAGTGAAGTTAGGGGGAATTGTTTTGTGTTTTTAATAACAGCTATGAAAATAGTGTAGCTTGGCTTCTCTGCATTTCAGATCTTTGCCTGTAGCTGCTTCTTCAAAGAAGCAGGAAAGAATCTTTTTACAAGAGAATATAACAGCTGAAAACTACATGACTACCATTCAGTTTCCTAGAATCGAAATATCGTTAACTATGTTACCTGACTTATCAAGACAACAGTGCACATTAGAAGATCCCTGCATTACTGTTGTAGGCTTAGTCTGTCTTTTAAAATCTAGATCTTAACCTTAATTTTTCAAAATGTTTGTGTGTCTCACTTTTTAAATAGTCTTTAATGAGATGCTGGGGCTTTTCAAAGGTTAGATGTGGAGGGTGAAGCAATGGCATGACAGCGATGAACACTTCTCCCCAACTCCACATGTTCAAGCATACTTCCAGCTGGGCAGACAGTTAGATCCAACTGAGATATCCCTCACAACTTGCTTTGGTCTTGGCCAGAGAATGGTTCTAATTTCTATTTGCAGTCTCATTTCTGACAAGCTGAAGCAGAAAATCCATAGAATTGAAAGTTCAACTTAAATGATGATCTGTGTGACTAATGATCTATTATAAGACAAACTGGTAGATTTTAATGTCTTTTGAAATACTTTCAGAGGAGAAAAACACACAGTAAAAATTAGATGACAAATATAAGAAGGAAAAAGAAAACAAACTTAGTAACATAAGCAAGCACTAACAACCATTATGCTTTTGAATTATCTCTTCACAGCCTACAAATCTTTGCTTTGACTCACGCATACTATACCTCTAGCAAAGACAGAAATAATATTTTTTATTACTCAATTATAATTGATATACTGCTGTACCATTTTAAAATGTGTGAAAGTCGAAAAGTACACCAAAAAATGACAACAAAGGGTAGGCAAGGAGAATTGTACACAGTGTGACAGAACTTTCAAAGCTAGAGTCATATGTATCTCCCTACCTCCTTAAATACATCTATATGGAGAATTCAACTGTTTTATCAAGGGCTTGAGAGCAATTGTATACATATAGTTAGAAACATGTTAATTAGGCAGACAATGATCCAAAGAGGTCCTTATGGCATATCGTGTACACTCTGCAAAACATCAAAACATTTACAACTGAATGGCAGTCCAAGGTATTTGACACTTTCTATACAGGTGTATATGTAAGGCTGCTGACTGTTCCATGCGCAGCCCAGGCCCTGCCATGGACCAACACTGCAGGTGAGTAACACACAGTGATAACACTGCCGTGGTACCCACCAGCACGTGTCAAGGCACAGGAAAGGATAAAGGAGTTCTAGCAAGTGTATCTTAAATTGTAAAACTCAGATTCCTCCCTATAGAGGTAAGCTATGAAAGTTTGGGGGCCTGAAATCTGAAGCTGCAACACTAGTTCTAGACTTAACCTAGTACTGTATGTTCTAGGAGCAGACAAGTTGTAAGGAAAATTAGTAATGTGCAACGGCTCAAAAATTATTAAAGAAGATCACCACTTATTTTAAGTCTGTTTACAAGCCTTTTCTGCAATATTGGTTATTTTTCTGACCTAAGTTATGGTATCTATTCTTTCTGCAATTATTCGTAAGTTCAGTTTGCATAGTGTTTTTAGAAGTCTACCGAGGTCCAGAATTCACAGGATTCTGATATCTCTAGAATAAAGTTAGCTCTGCAAAAGTTTCTGAGAAAAAAACTAGCCTATGGCTAATCTCTCTGCTGTTATGATAAAGGTATCTATTAGTGTGTTAGTTGCCTGTTATACCAGAGTAATAATATATTACTCTATATAGTATTGAAACTAGAATTCAGATTGCATCTGACTGATTGCTTTCTTTCCCCAGCACTAGTTCTTGTTCTGTGGAGCTATGGCTAATCAGCAAATGTGTGTGACAAAACCACTATATATGGTTTTGTTTGCTACCCTAACATAAGTTTGATTTTTCTTTTTTCTTTCATTTCAGTCTGTCACGTATATAAATCTTGTCAGAGACGATGCTAGTTTTGTGCTGAAAGTTGTATCTCTCAGTCTTTTTTACATTTATAACATATGCTATACTGATACCAAAAAGAGGTATATTTTGAAGGATTTTCATGTAGCTAATTCAAAATTCAAATGCCTCAAGCCACATTTGTTTGCGATTTGTTTAATTATTTTTTCCTAGATTTCAATGTTGAATACTCCAATACCCCATCATATATTTCTAAAACAAACACACTCACGCAGTATAGGTAAAGTTCATGTTTTTAGGTTTTAAACATTACTTCCTTTTCTATTTTTCCAATGCAACTGCTCCTAAATGACCAAGGGCTAGTAGCTAGTAGCTATTAAGGGATGTACCCCAAACAGAGTGCTGAACATAGACTGAGTGGCTGCAAGGCCAGTTACCTTGGTACTGTGAATGGGAGCACAAGAGCAATACAAGTTCCCAAATGTAGTGACAATGATATAAGATAAAATAGTTTCTATATCATTAGTTTCCATTCCCTTTGATGCTTTTGCGTGCATTTATTGGGTTAATAGCAACAGGATGTGCCTGTCCCTGCTGTTCACCTTCTCCAAGATGACCTGCTCTCTTCTTGCCTAAATAAGACTTTGAAAATTGTAAGCATGAATGCTTACAGCTTGGCTCTGCCCTACATCCCATGGTGCTGGGTAAACTGTACATTGGGCAGGCTTTTGCTCAAACAGCAGTTGCAACGTTGTGGTCACAGACCAAGGCTCGCTCTTGTGCAGTGCCAGTGGGCGAACTGAATTCAGCTGCAGCATGGGAAGCCTCCTGTGGGCAGCCTCCTGGTACCTGGGGACAGCCCAGTGCTTCTGTCCAGGGAGAAAAGCAGACTCACACCTTCAGTGCTCTGCCATACTGTGTGCTAAATTTTTTGGTAAAAATAGGAACCTCCCTATAACATTTGAAGGTTGAAAAATCAACCTAGAGAGACAAATGGTAGAAATACAGCATGAGGATTCATTTACTTCTGACCTCACTAAGCTTTCTGCTTTTAAGCTCAAGATGTAGTTTGTTACTAGCTGTGGGAAAGCAAAACAAGCCAAAATGTTTCTTTTTCTCATTGAAACAGATGACATGTTTTCTCTCTTGAGCCTTACAAACACCCTGCTCCAGCCCCTAAAAGAAAAGAATTTCAGTTCCGCAACAAAAGAAAAGACAATTATAAACTAGCCTCTGCTTTTTGGTCACTTTAAATCCACATGGTATTTTGCACTCTATTCTTTGTGCTGTCAGACATACAGGAATTCTACCTTGTTGCAAAAAACCTATATGCTGTAAAAATGAGCTTTACTTTTTAAGTCATGTCACAGTAAATTGCCTTTGAGTGCGTTATAAAAATTGCTGTACTTCCTGTGGGAAAAGAAAACTGCTGGAGAGGTGAGTTTGCCACACCATTTTTAAAATTTCTGTCTGTTGTTTCAGAAGAAAGAAAATCTGTAAAACTTCAAATAGATGTTTATCTATAAAAGCAGTAAGTTCAGAAATGTTCTCTGTATTTTTAAATGCATTTTGCATGAAGTTATAAGTTACAACAGTGGCACAATTTCCAGACGTGTTTCATATAAACATGGATTAAGGTAAATGTAGCAGGTTGAGCTAAAATTACCGACGAAAATCCCAATGCTTTGGATTACTCAGTTTCTGGATAACAGTTTAAGTGATATATGCTTTTAAGAGTTATATTGTGAAATGAAGGATGCATATGCCTTCTAACCAAGAGATCAAATGCAGCATGGGGGAAAATCAGTTATAATTGTGCAGTGGGTTATGTAAGAGTTATTTATACCTCAATACATATCATCACAAGGAGTGCCCCTCTGGTTGGGAGCCTTAGCAGAAAGGTCAAGGGTTCTAGGCAGAGGTAGACCGAGATACCGTCCCAGGCTTTGATGGACTTTACCAGCTCTTTCTCTGTTACTGTAGTTTTCATTCTATTCTCTAGATAAGAAAAAGAAGTATTTCAGTGTGTAGTTCACAGAGGCCTCGATCAGTCGGTTGACATAGGGTCCCTGCCTGTGGTGAGGTTTAAGGGAATGAGAAGTAACTGTGTGGAAGCCTGTTGTGTGTAGGTAAAAATCAGTCCTTTTTTTTTTTTTTTTTTCTTGTTTGCTTGCTTTTAGCCATATGCCTGTTCGGAGAAGCTTGCTGCGATACATATGAGTCACCAGTTAGGTGAAGGATATCCTCAGTGCAGTTTTATAAGTAGTATTGTTCAATTATTGCATATTCCAGAAACTCAGGTGATGCATGCCCTTTAATGGGCTTGCTGAGCTTGACCCCTGCTGGCTATGGACACTTTCATTGTGTTTCCTGTTCATATCACTCTTTTTTTCATAGCTGTTCCCTTTTCTTTCTTGGTCTTCCTGCACTTGCAAGTACACTCTAAAATTTCAAAGCAGCTAGGACGTTATCTTTACTTATAAAAGCAGTGGCTGCAATTAAATACTGATGGTAATACCTCATCCATAGAAATGATTATTGCCTTCAGGTATCCTCACTTTCCCTAAAATCACTGTTCCTTCCAGCACAAGAAAGGATGTGAGAAGACCAAGGACAACCCTTTACTTGGCCATCGCCCTCCCTATTTTACTTTCAGTGGCAATTTTACATCATTTTATTCCCATTCCTGAACTGTTTCCCCTTATTCGTCTCTGGGCAGCAGTCAGGACTTTGGAGTTAATGCAAGTATTGTTGTGTAGAAACAGTATTCTCTGTCACTGTTCATTTTACCTTAATAAATAAATATTACCTGAAAGATCAGAAAGGCAGTATGTGTTTTCTTCTAATTTATATTGCAGGCACTTTTAAAAGGTAGGGAACTCATTATGTTCCAGCCAGACAGGAAGTTTTATTTACAATTTCTTACCTCAATGCAGCCGTTGCAAATTATATCAGCCCTTCAGTTCATGCATTATCATCACTTCCTTACTTTCATACCCTTTCCAGAATTACACTACCACTGACCTGATGAACGCATTTTCCTTTAAAATCACACCTATTTTATGTTTAGAGGTTGCTTGGGAAAACTCAACAGTAGCTAAAAGAGCAGGCAAGCTGGCTGTGTTCAGCCTTTCTAATCACAAGGTTAGAGTCTATTTTCAGGTGCTCATTTACGGCCACTGCTGAAGAAAGCAGGGAGCCATCTCTAACCATATGGGTGTCAAAGTTTGTGTTCTCACACACCACATAGGGCAAAGCAAGGCAAACCAGCCATTGACTCCACTGATGCTTCCTGTTTGATCATGGATGCTGGAGAGGGCCGAAGGAGACACTCATCCCACCACACAACTAACGTACCTCGCACCTGTCCAGAAGCAATAATTCAGGCTTTGTGCTGTTACTTTGAAGGGAGGGGACTCTCATTCTTTCGCAAACACTGACAGCCAGACTGATAGATGGAACTGAAGTGGATGGGTGATAATAAAATAAGGATCTCTTTGAGGTTTACTTACTTATTCTGTAGAGATCAAAATTTTCAGCATGAACTGCTAACCCATAGCTGTTTGCATTTTGCTGTTCCATTCAGCTATCCCTGTCAACTACATCAGCATGGAGCAATAGCCAGTATCCTGCTGGGATTATAATCCTGTTTCTGTATTTGTAGGGTACACCTATTGCCTAGAGCTCCAGCGTCACAGAATCCCTTCCCTTTTCTTGAAGATCTTTTGCCTGCTTGCCTCTCTACCTGGAAAACAAGCTCTAACACTCTAAATACTTAACATCCAATTGTCCAGCTAAACAAGGTACCATAGCTGGACCAAATGCTTTTTCTTCTCCTGAGTTTTCAATTTTCCCTTTCCAGTCCAAACTCCTCTCTGGCTCCCTGTATCTCCATGTCTATCATCCATTTTGAGCTACTGTTCCCTCTCACATCTCTTCCCTTACTTTTGCTTCTCCACAGTTTCTTGGCCTTCCCCTTACAGCACAGCACAATGATATCCAACAGGCCACTCTAACTACATGCTCAGCTGTGACTTGTGTGGGTATGAAGAGTGGTCACTGCTCACACAACATTAGAGGTCAGCTTAGCACTCATCCCTATTGCATGGATTAACAGGATGGCACTAAAAGCTATCTCATAACATTTTTTTCCTCTGGAACAATGACTAAGAGCTTTGACTAGATAATCTTAATTATCTACACTAACTAAGCATGCTGTCAATAAGGAAATAGCATGCTGCTATTATACAGCAACTAACATGTTAAATTATTAGGGACTATGCTGAAGAAATGTACTCTTTTATTGAGTACACTCTGAATTGCTGCCGCTCAATTTGCTGTGACTTGTGAATTTGCTGAGTTATTTTTACCATTTGAGAATTTCCAGGCTTTATACCATGTTTTGCACAAGAACTCAGCTGCCCTTTCACTGTTGTGTTTGTAGTTTCCTCCCAAGGAAGCTGACTGCTGTTCACAAGTCTATCTTCCTCTCTCCCTCTTAGTATCTCCTTTAGCTACGAGAAATGCAAATAACTGGTTTGAAATATGTATTTTGCAGAGAAATTTTGTACTGGGACTTGATTCAGGCCAACCAATGTCTTCTCCCTGCCTGGAGAAAACCTTTGTCCTCCAGGCTCCTGGCTAGCGCTTAAAAGGAAACTTATTTGGTCTGTCTCTATTTACCAGCAATGCTGAAGGAGAAAATCGACCTTTCCATGCGTTCACCACTTGTACAGGATTGCAATGTTTATTTCGTTCTCTTTCTTCTTTGGTATCATCCAGTGGGACAGGGTGAGTCACCAGTTGATACTCATTTCTTTTCTACGTGAAGTTTTCGTTTCCCTTGGATTGCTATAAATTAAAAGCAATTGTTCTGGTTGTTTTTCCTGACAGCAACCCCTGTGTTTAAATTGCACCTACTCGACAGACAGTCAGAGAGACTATTTTCATGCGCTCTGAATTCCTCCTCTGCCTAGGATGATGGTGGAAGCCACCAGCATGAGCTACCATTCGGCACCACCTGGGAGATCTTATGTTACTTATTCTTCGCGCTGTACTTCTTGCAACAAGGCCAGCCTTTGATACAGTTACGAATGTATTAAGTGGCTGATAGACATACAATTGTCCCCTAAAAGCTGTCAGTTCAGTATTACTGTAGAAGAGAGACCACTGTTGTACTTATGGAAGAAATATCATGAGGGTTGCTGATGATTCTTCTTTGCTGAATGAGACCTCAGCATAATGCTAAAGGGAATATTGTGTCTAATTTTCTGGTTTCCAATCCTTTGTCTTTCCATCACCCATAGTAACTGCCAGCACATTCATGAGTTTGTCATCTCTAGCTGTGGGCAGAATATAGAAAAAAATCAATAGCTATTAAGATAGGTGATACTGCAGGATATGGGATCCTACTGGTAGAAAAAGTGAAGACCATTTATTTATTCACATTCCCGAGTGCCAGCATTTGTTATCTAACCTCATTGCCCATGCCCTGCTCTTCCCCCAGGTTTTCAGTGGGTTTTTTGTTGCCAAAAGCCAAGCAAAGGATATTTTGCCCATTGCACTCTGCTGCATTCTGTGCTAGTTTCTTGTGAACGTGCCTTCGGGTGCTTTCCCAGGGCTCACATTTTTTTGTTCAACAACAAGTTAAGAAAAAAGAGTTACTGGAGGTTTTAAAACCCATTTTCTTTTTATCTAGTGTTCTGTTAAAGCTTTTCTCCTAAGCAGCTTACAATAATATAAACAACCTGCAGAAAAAACTCCCTGTCAATCTGCTGCTATAAATTCTTACAGGTTCAGGGGCTTCAGGAGCTGGATATTGCACCTACAGGCCTTGGAGTCAGAGATAACTATCAAATAATTCACTACTCTAAAAAATCTCCCTTATATTCAGAGGAAATAGAGAGCAGGAAGGGGGAAGAGAAGATGGCAGGAAGTGTGCTGAAAGTGGAGGCAGGAGTAGGGTACCTGGCATGTGGGATGAGTATGGAGACTTGGGGCACCCATAGGTCCCACAGCTGAGTGAGTGCTCACCTTTCCTCAGCACCCATGGCTCCATACTTTACTGAGCTCCTCAGCTGTACATCTCCTTCGTTGGTATGAGACACACATTTCCTTTGCCCAGCTTGTGAGGATGCAGACCACCATTCCAGCCCCTGGGGCCACTTTAGCAGAGAGAGCAGCCATACCGGCAGTGTGCTGTGCTGCTCCAGCTTTCGGAGGTGCTTGGGAATAATGAGCAAAATCTAATTAAGAAAAGTGAAATACAGTAGGTTAAGTCAGCTGCATCGAAGTGTGAAATGGAGCCATTATAAAACAAAACAAAACACTGCACAGCAGTATCTCAGGACCTCTGCAGGCTTACAGTGATGCTGCCAGACTTCCCTGGCACCAGAGAGGGGATGCACCGGCAAGAGCTGTTAGTGTGTTGGACTGTCACTGACCGTGGCAGGGCTCTGCTGCTCAGCACAGCTCTAGCTTGAAAAAGGAGGCAGGAAATGCGAAGTGTGGCATGGGCGTTGTGGCAGCACACTGGCTGAACTGTGGTGGGAGAGGAGGAACAGGAAAGGGGTTAATGAGAATGTGTTAGTGTAATAGAAAGAGGAGGGAAGGGAAAGAAAAACCGGGCAGTGAAGGAGTGAGTGTGAAGGGCAGGTGCGGAGCCAGGCTGAGCTTTTCTCCCTGAAGATGAAAATCTCTGCAGCTACCAGAGCACATGTTTATCATCCAAAAAGCTGAGCTTGGCTTAGCCTACTGGTAATGCCTGTCAGAAAGCTGCTCTGCTCAGATGCCAGAGGGTGTCACTCTGAGTGGGGGCACAGGGCCACCGCTTTGCTCTGGGAGTAATTCAGTGGCTGCACATGTGTACAAGTTTGCCTCTTCGATGACACTTATTGTTTTGTAAAAATTACCCCAAACCAACAAAACCAACAAACCACCACCAAAAACAAACCTCCCCAACTTTTTAAAGACTGTACCTTTCTGAGCTCAACAAGTAGAATTTTAAAATGAGGAAATTGTAGTAGTTCTTCATGATGCTACTATTTATGAGATGGTAGAATTAATTATAAGCTTTGAATTGATTTTTTTTTAATTTGGAGAAAAAGTGATTTATTCTTGCTGGAAAAGTGTCTTTTGAAACAGGCAGGAGTGGCTGCAAAACCCTTAAAATATTTTTAATGGTAATTGTTTGCAGCTCCCTCTCTCTAAAAGTTGGAGAAAGGGCATTTTGAACGTGTGACAGTAAATTCAGGACAAGTGAAGCTGCTTTAGTGTTTGCTAGAAAGGATAGCCACAGTAACAGGATTAGTACCAAAAGAACGTGTCATCTTTGTATCTAAAATCCTGAGGCTAATTTGTCTTGGTTCCACCTCTCCAAAAAATTTTGTAACAAATTACTTTTGTCAGGAACATTTAAGGATGTTTCAGTGTTAAAATGCTCACAAGAAATATCTAACACCTGCTGGGAAAATTATCTGTAAAGGTTATTGCAATAAGGCTTGGATGTAAAATGTCAAAGGACAACTTCATCTCTTTCCCCTTCTTCACCCTCCCACCCAAGCTACATGCAGGAAAACTGTAGAAGCTTTTCCAAAGCCATCAGACAGGCTGGAGTCTGCTTCCTTCCAACCTCTCTCCCATCTCAAGAGAATTCTGGGGTGTATTTTATTTAAGATAACAGGTGATGGGAAGGTAGAAAACTGAAGCCAGAGAAAATTAATACTTCACTGAAACTTTGCTGGAGAACTGTCTGACAGAAGAGCTCAACATCTGCCATCGTTGCCTGAAGGACAACTTAGCAGCGAAGCCAAGAGGCACCTACTGCTGAAAGCTATGCAATGCCTGTGCAGAAGGGGGCACCAGCCAGGCACTCCGCTGATGCAGGGGCACAGGCATACAGAAAATTCACCTGGGCTTCAGGATAACAGCACACTGGTTACAGTTTCCTTTCCTTCAGGTTTCAGCACTCTGCCATTCTCCTACTCTAGCAAAAGTGTGGCTAAATGCTTCACTTTGTAACCCGCACAAAGCTTTGTCTATTTAATGAACTTGGTGTTCTCTAATCCTGCCCTGCAAAACCAAGACACTGCAGAGCAACTTTAAGATTCATATTCAAGTAGTGATATTATTTTTGTTACACTGAAGTCTTTTATTTGGAACAGTTGCAACACATATGCTTAAATTTTTTTGTTTGATAACTGCAAGTATTTGTGAATGCAGCTGTTCATGTAGGTGAGAGACCAATGGACGAGATCAAAGTGTCACTCATGGAAGAGTCTGTGCAGGATCTGGTCTATGCCATATCCCACCTGTCTCCAAAGCAGCAAGGATGAAAGTCTCTGCAAGCTTCTGAGACCAGCATTCATTCTCCAAATTAGTCTAGGTGTCTATTATTAACATATTTACCTGTAATATGTTTGCAGGATTGAGAGGTATCAGCAGACGTGATGGCCAAGGTTGCAGTATTTGGCCTTGATTTCTCACTAGCCCGCAGCACATCACAACCTCAACATTTTTATCTTCTTGCTTCCTGGTGTTTGAGCCTGGCCTTGGTTTTTCTGTTATTTGGGTTTCTATTTTTTGTTTACTTTGTCTCACGTAGCCAGTGATGAGCCACAAGTGTCTGATTACCAGAGGTTCTATCACATTCAGTGGGTAAGTGTGACAGTTAGTGCCCTCTTCTTCCTCTTGAGTCTGCTGTGCTATGCATTGATATACTGGAATAAAATACCTCTTCTGTGAGCATTTGTAGTTTTGCCCAACACAATCTCTCTCTGTCAATACTATATTTCCTATCTTGATGTTTCTGTGACAAGATTTTTTTTCCCTATCTTGATGGTGAGGTTTATTGGCTTTACCTGATAGAGGCGTTTTGCACCTATAGTAAAGAATTTTAAAGAAAGAGAGAAAGAAGGTCTTTACAAAGCCCAAAAGCTGTGCAAGCTGTCCAGGTAATTTTTGATGTGTGCCACAAGTATGCACGTTCTCATTTCTTCTGGTTTTAGGTAACTCTGTTTTGGTAACAAAAATATCGAAAAACCTTGGGGGTAAAAAGGGACTATTTCTGTTCCTTAAGCTTCAATAACGTGTTGACATCCTTACTGAAACTACAGAAAGGGTCAACACCTTTGCTTTCTTTTTCCATTGGCACATTTTGGAATATTTATCTTTTTACTCAAATGCCCTCTCCGTTTTCAGGTGAACACCATTGTAGCTGCTGTCTTATGGACAGGTTTTTTTTGTTTGTGCTGTATCATATAGGTACAGATTTCTGACAGCTGCAAAATGTGCCTCAGACAATTCACCGAATGTTAGTGGTGTCACAAACAAAACCTTTGAAAATCCCCACTGTTTTTCAAACTGCACAACAGGAGCCCCCTGATGTTTGGTTCATAAATGATAGCTTTGCAGGACTGCAGGAAATCCCTCACTGTGATTTTAGAGATCTTAAAAAAAAAGAGAAAACAAACAAATGAACAAACAAACAAACCCCACCCAAACAAACAAAAAACAAACAAAACCCCCCAAAACCCAAACAACTGAAGTCTGCAATTGTTTCCAAGTTTATGACTTCGGTACCATGAATGCATATAAAACTTTGTTGCTGGGTTGATATCTTGTCACATTTTTTCCTGAAGCAGTCCTTTGCCCCTACAAATATCCTTTCCCCTTGTGGCCGTCTTCCATGGTTCTTTTTTTGCTATATGTAAAAAGATTGGCTCCGGCTGTTCTGTGTGTATAATGGCTGCAACATAGCTGGTGATTATAACAGGAAATGTCTGGTGGGCACAAAAGTTCCTGATGGCTGCCAGAAGCTCCCTGGTCTGTGGGTAGCACTGTTGCTGGCCCACAGGCATAGTCCACATGTCAGTGTCAGCGCTGGGTCTGCCTTGGGAAACAGCTCTGGCACAGAGGCACCGATGTCTGCTGCCTTCTCCCAGACCTGAAACATGAGCTCTTCTATTTGTGTACACCAGGGGTGAGGTACATCTGTTCGTGCTGTGGGGTGTTCAGCAGTCAACTAAATGGGCTACAAGCAAAACCTACAGAGAAAGGCAGGTTCTTGTTCTGGACCTCTTTTTCAGAGCATTGAGAAGCGAAACTAAGGTGTAAACAATGGCTTTCCCGAGATCACAGGGAACACTGTGATGGTGGTTTCTGACTCGGCACATTGTTTCACTTTTCCTACTTTTAAGATTAATCCAGAAAAGGTTTCTAATAAGGCTGGTTATGTTATCGGATATCTTTGTGATTACAGGAGCATGAGCTGTTGTGGGCACACGTGTACCTCCCAAATGACTCTACTGCAAAGGAGTTTCTCATTTTATTTTCAATTAATACAGCCATTCTCGTATAGTTAATATTTATGGGGGAAGGATGCTGGCTACATGGAGAGCCAATAACAGAATCTGCAGAAGGATTACGCGTGTGTTCATATGAAGCAGAAGAGTTGTCTCTTGCAGTTGGAGAGCTGTGTATGTCCCATATATGTCTCCTGAATTTGTGCATCAAGGCAGTCCCTGAAAGGTGGGGATGTTAAAAGTGGATCTTGTGCTGAGCAGATGTTACATGGTATGGAATATCCCTTTGGTCAGTTTGAGTCAGCTGTCCTGGCTGTGTTCCCCACCAAGATCGTGCCCACGCCCAGCCCAGATGGGGATGGGGGTGTTGTACAGACAGCCTTGATGCTGTGTGAGCACTGCTCTGCAGTAGCCAAAACACTAGTGTGTTATCAGCACCTTTCTAGCTATCAATACAAAGCACAGCCCTGTTAGGGCTGCTATGGGGAAAATTAACTCCATCTCAGCCAGACTAAATACAACCACTTTTTTTGGTAGTGTGATATTGGTTAAGGAAATATTTGGTTACTGATTTGGGTGATTTTATCTGCTCGTTTGGTAACTCTGTGCACATTTTTAACAAGATAATAGCTGTTGGAGGAGAGTGATAATCAGGTTCTAAGATTTCTTCTTTTTATGGGAGAAATGCATAATTCTATCTGAATTTTGAATATGTTTGTATTTAGGGAGCTGGCTTAGTTCATTATAGGCAAAGTACTTCTGAAACTTGGAACAGCATTTGGCTCTCATTTCTAGCCTTTCAGTTTGTAAAAGTGCACAATGCAGGGTAGATGTGTGGATGTCTCTGTACCCAGCCTATATACAAATAATAGAGTCTACAGGCTTTTTATAGAATACATTGCTATGTAAAGATGTGCATACTTATTTCCTTAGTAGTATTCATAAAGAAATACTTTTAGTACTGCAACATCGTCTTAAGCTACCTGTTACAGGTAGATATGAAAAGTATAACTAGTCTATGTTCTCAACTGTCAGACAAAAATTCTAGTTACCATATTACCATGAATACTGTATAAAAAGAGTAGGAAAGAGAATACATTTTCTAAAACATGGAGTAGGGAGTTCAAAGCAAACTGTACCTGATATTTTTCCATTACAAATTGACACTGAATTGGCTCAACAGCTTGAGATAAAAACAGCTGAAAATTTGTAATTTTTTTTTTCTTTTTGATGGGGACATCTAGATTGAGGTGAGAACTCTGCAAAGATTATCAACTGAGTGCCAGCTTTTAATGAATCCCATTTGTTTTCTTGATTAAGTCTGCTCTTACCCCTGTTTAGTCTTGTCACGAGCCCATTAGCTGGAATTTTCATATCATGGTTTGAAGAGAAATTAGGCTAAAAGAGCTGCACTCATCATCAGTTAATTTTCAGTATATTTAACACAGTTTACATTTTATGAATTGGGAACCTGTAGCCTCATACACATATATAGAAAAAAAATAACTGTTCTTTGCAGTGAATTTCATAGGCCAATAATTGTTGCAAATACCAGTTTGCAATGATAACATTGCATATCGCTAAGGTACTTGCAGATACAAGGTTTCTTTGGTGAAGTTGCATCTGGCAAACTGTGTCAGGTCTATCTATGAAGCTTCTTTAGGAAGAAGTGACCCTTCAAAGTTTTGACCTCTTATTTTCAAAAGATAAGCATCCATGAGGCTTGTGATCACAAAGTATTCGAGCTTTGAAAGGGCTTAAAAGCCACGTGATCAGTACAGTGTAAAATATATGCAGTGGTAGCAGGGTTTTCAAATTCGTGACTTTCTTGAAAATGCTAGGAGAATAGCGCTTTAGGAGGTTTAAACATCTCCATCCCTTTTCAGATTCTCTAAATGTACTTTTTAAATGACATTTTGCAAATTTCAAGAGATGCCATTTCAGCCTGTCCTGGAAGTGAAAGCTTAGACCAGTGGAATTTGCAGAGCTGCCACAGAAGTATTTCATCAGTGAAAAGACCCAGAGAGGACCATGGCTGAATCATGAGGTGATGCCCTGGCATTATTCTGTAATGGGAAACATGACTTAGCCAGGTAGTTGGAAGCAAACATTGAAAATATTTGGATGTTATGCCATTACTTAATATTACCCATTCAATACCCTCTTCCTCTTTTTCTTGTTTTCTTTGTGCCATTTTAAATGACTAGGCTGGCCTGCTGGCTTTTCCCTTTCTCCTCCTGCTTTTCCTCTTTTCTACTTCCTTTTCTATAAGTCTTGACACAGAGCGGGATTTTGATCACTCTATTCTCTTCACTGAGAGCTTTCACATCACTTTCTGTTTGATGAACAGTTTAAGAAACATCCTGTAATCAGAGCCAAATCAACTCAAATGAAATCATATTGCTATTTCACTGCAGCTCCCAGAGATGCCTGGAAGAATCTGCTGTATTTCTGGGCCTAGAGGCTATTACAAAGAATACCAGTTGGTAATCACAGCTTTATTTTTTAAATTATCTGAATTACAGAAAGCAAATTCTTTCCCATATCTTTACCAGGGTTGGATTGAAATACATGAACAAATGTCATAACTAACCAAGTCTGAAAAGTCAGCTCACTCTTTAATTTCTTGGCTGGATGGAAAATAAGCATCTTCATAAAACTGGTGAATGACCATCGTTTCCTCTAAAGAGTTCTCTTGAATATTTCATATAGTGTAAGAGACATGTACCTCTCATGAAACACAGCTGTTCAAAACCCCTGTAGTTGCCCTGCACAATATTCTCTCTAGCTACAAGACTTTTCCTTCAGTAAATGTATTGCAACCCTTCCAATCTGTTCTGCTTTATGTGCTCGACACTGTGAATCTCTAACAAGGTTAGAGGCAAGTAGCAATTTAAATCTACTTTCAAATACAGCCAAAAAGCCTATTATAGATGCAACCTTGAACTTTAATTGTATGAAGACAACTACTTTCTTAGTATTTCCACAAGTGTTAGTTTCTGGCCTTTCTGGTTGTGTTGGTAACTATTTATACTGCCTCTAGACTTTGAAAAAAAAATGTAAAATTTACACTCTACAACATCACAACATGTATTGAAATTTGTAATAATGAAGGCTGTTAACATATTCAAGTTGGAGAAGTCAATGTGGTTGATTATATGGTGTTCTTCCTGCTATTTTACTAGGCTACATAAGAGGTTGCTGAGCATTTGTTTTCAGATATACATTCATCCTTTTTAAAGAAACTGTTGTTAAGAGCCAGAGAGTACTTTAAAAATTTGTTGGTCAAAGATTTTCCAGCATTGGCACAAACTAAGGAAAGAAAGGAAAGCACAAAGGATCCATGAAATGTAAACAAAGTGTATCTTTAAGGCTGGTTTGTAGTAGGTAATGGAAAAATCTGGAAGTATTTTTGTGGTCTCACAATTTTGAACCTTTCTGGTACTTTTGGTCAAAAAAAATATCACTACAAAAAACCATCACCAACAAAAGAACCCCCAAACCAAACCCCCAAGTCAGTGAATCCAGCTTGAACACCTATGAGTCTGAAAGCTCTCTTCACAGGAACAATACGTCTTCCATGGCCATGGGCATGGTCTTGATGGCAAGGATCAGTTTCAGAGCTGAAAGTTTATATTTCACACCTAGGAAGCTTCCGTTAAGATTTACAGTCAGGCTAGCTGCAGCAAACATGTTAAGATCCTTATGGAGGTGGAAAGGAGGCTGCTGTTACTTCAATGCAAACAATTGCAAACTGATTTCAAGTACTGGTAGCAGCTATTGGACCTGTTCTAGCCCTGTAGCAGCTGTGTGAAGACCAAGTGAGATTTTCTTTGTTGTTTTGTTTTCGCCAACATCGAGCCATATTATCTCAGGCCTGTAAAGCATAGATATAATAACTTTGCCTTGAAAATATTTGATCAAATAATTCACCTATTGTTTAGATAAGAACATATTTATCAAGCTCATTCATTTTCGTTATATGAAAGAGAATGTTGTATGAATGGATCTGCCTCTCATTAGTCCTTTTGCTCCCAGAGGGCTATAAGATAAAAAATGAGAGCCCCATAATCCTTCTAGTACTGCCTGGAATACCACTTGAGCCTCTGAGACACAAAGTGATGCTCTAAGCCATTGATCCCTCTGTGGGAGCACAAATGCTTTCCATTAGTTGAAATTTTTAAAGAAATTTGTAGGCTTCACAGTTTCATACTAACTGCCATTTTTGTCCAAGATATCCTAATTCAAACTTATTAGAACACACAGAATAACATTTGGAAAAAGAAAGTCGATTTCACAGTTACACTGAAAGTTGGATTTTCCTAGGCAGAGATTTAAGATCTCTGTATTTCCTCCTCATTTGGAAAAAAAGACACAAATTTTAAATATCAGGGATATTTTAGAAGATTATTATCTAATTTGATAATTCAGCTAATGAAATGCAGCTAAGTGAATACAGCACATGATATTAATTAGCAGTAAGATGTATGTCCTCTTTACAATACTTACCACCAACACCGGTGAAGAGCTATCGGAAGGAGCACTGTGGTGTTATTAGCACTGTGGGTATTGTGTAATGTTGCATACACCAATCCTGCATAATATTATGCTAACTCCTAAATCAGCTCAGCCTCTTCCTCTTACCCAAAGCCTTCCCATCTGGAAAAGAGATTCATTTCTGGGAGGCATCTAATCAGACAGTCCTCACAGTACAGGATTTTGACTGATTAAACAGTCGTATGCCAAGTCCCTTTATGGCGGCATGGAAGGAAGAAAAATTAATAAGTAAATGACAATTAATACACTATATTTAATAATAAAGACTGTAGCTTTTCACCTATACTAGAAAGCTACTGGAAACTTAAGAAAATGCAAAGAAAAATTCTACTTCCTTAAATATGAGGTTCAACAAGACCAAGTGCAGAGTCCTCCATTTGGGTCACAACAACCCCATGCAGCGTTACAGGCTTGGGGAAGAGTGGCTGGAGAGCTGCCTGGCACAGAAGGACCTGGGGGTGTTGGTTGACATCTGGCTGAACATGAGCCAGCAGTGTGCCCAGGTGGCCAAGAGGGCCAGTGGCATCTTGGCCTGTATCAGACCCAGCGTGGCCAGCAGGAGCAGAGAGGTGATTGTGCCCCTGTGCTCAGCACTGGTGAGGTCACACCTTGAGTGCTGGGTTCAGTTTTGGGCCCTCACTACAAGAAGGAAATTGAGGGGCTGGAGCGTGTGCAGAGAAGGGCAACGAGGCTGGTGAGGGGGCTGGAGAATAAGTCCTATGAGGAGAGACTGAGGGACCTGGGGTTGTTTAGCTTGAAAAAGAGGAGGTTGAGGGGAGACCTCATCACTTTCTACAACTACCTGAAAGGAGGTAGTGATGGGGTGGTTGCTGGTCTTTTCTCAGAAGTGACAGTGATAGGACAAGAGGAAATGGCTGCAAGTCGCGCCAGGGGAGGTTTAGATTGGACATTAGGAAGAATTTCTTTACTGAATGGATGGTCAGACATTGGAACAGGCTGCCCAGGGAGGTGGTGCAGTCGCCATCCCTGGAGGTGTTTAAAAAATGTGTGTCTTGGGGACATGGATTAGTAAGGAGACAGGCACGGTTGGACTCGGTGATCTCAGAGGTCTCTTTCAACCTTATGGTTCTATGATTCTATGAAAGTTATTCATCACACAAAGGTAGAAGCATTATGCTTGAATTCCTTCTATAATCCATTAAAAAGGAAGTAAATTGCTTTAGTTTCATATTAACATATGAGGCTAGCAGACTGTAGTTTAAAACACATGTAAAGTTGTTTTTCTACTTAAACTGCAGCCATCCATTGTTGATCTGGTGGTAACACTCAAGGATTTGTTAGAACTCAACTGCATGCATTTCAAACCAGACTCTTCATCCTTGTCCCAGCACCACCCCTCCCACCCTGTCTGTGTGGCTGATCTGCGTGTCTGCTCTCCCCTTCAGACATGGGCTCTGCTGAGGTGCTCAGGGAACGTTTAGGGGCTGATTTCAGTAGCAAAGACAGTAGGTCTTGATTTCTTCTATTTGTGACTGCATTTGTGGGCTTGGGACACTACACTTGAGAGAAAACAAGCTCTATATAAATTCTCCTGAGGAAATGGTGAGGATGTTTGCTATGGCACCAGAGCTCCAGATTGTATCTTTTTTTTTCAGCCCTGTCCATTTTCTCATATTTGAGCATAAAGTGCATAAACATTTAAGTTATGGAGGGTGAGTACTCACAACGAAGTCCAGAAAGCTTGTGTAGACCCAGGAATCCACCTGCATGCGATTTTCTGCTGCATTAGGCAACTTAGTGTTTTCTTGACTCTGAATTGCTTCCCCATTTTATGAAGATTCTATGAGTAATGCTTTAATGTTCAGACTCAAGGCTGCAGGATGTTTGTGACAGTAAGGGGCATTGGCAGTGAAATCAATCTGTGCCATACCTATTCTTCTATTCCTGTTCAAATGTAAAAGGAAGAATCACATCTACTAGAAAAAATAAATAATTGGTGAATAATTTTATTAATCAAATTCTTTCTGGACCCCAAATCTCATTATTTGTTTAACAGCCAGGCTTCCACTAAATCTATTCACAATTAAAAAAAAAAATTACTAAGTGAACAGTATTGAACTGATCCTTAATTAGAGCAGCTGATCTGTCTTATATAATTAACTAGGCTTTGTTCATAATTATTTCCTGATGGTTGGAATTGTTTTCCACAAGTAACAGAGCAATAGTAATGGTAACACTGAGAAATCTTTGATTTTTTTAGAGCGAAATAATGGCCAGCCTTCTGTGCTTAAGGTGTGTGAGGCCTATTTGTTCCCAGTGACAGCTAAAAGTAATCACGTCGATTTGGCTGGACCACATGGGAAAGTTTTGCAAAATCAGTTCTCTTAGTGTAGAAATAAGCGTACACCCAAATCTTTAAAAATTTAGCTCTTCTAATTCGTGCTTTACGACGATAGGCCTGAGGTTACTTTTCCAGCAGCTACCCATGAATCATTGCAGATGAGTAAGAGTTTCCTTTATCAGAGACCAAGAGCTTAAAGCTAGTGTCTGCACATGGCCAAACCTAGTCTTGTTCAGTTAAACAACTGAAATCAGACATTGCTCATAAACAGCAGAGTGAAAGAGCTGCAACTCAACAAACATCTCCCAGACCTCCTACCCAGCAAGGCTTCTGCTGCTGCGTTCCTTATGTGCTGCTGCCAGAGCTGCAGCCCTGTGGTTGGGATTCCAGGTTATGAAGCTCTCCAGGAGGTGTGCTCCACATCTATGGTCATGCTATACATTGCAGCTAGCATCACACACCTGGCCTCCAGCAGCCATGGTGCTTTGCTTGGAGTTACATAGGGAGCACACTTTTGTTGGTAGCTCTAAAAACCTGCCCTGATTTCTTAATTTTAGTAAGACCTCACTGATGTAAATAATTCTTTAAGAGAAGCTGGAAGAGATATGAACAGCAATGCTGAAACAGGGCAAATGAGAGTTTATTTGCAGGTTACCGCTACTCCTTTCTTCCTTCCTTCTGATGCTAGTTTAGGGCATAGCTTCAGAAAGCCACGGGGGTCTGTTTGTTTCTTACTCTGGAGTACATCCAGCCCTTCATGGAGAAGTTGCAGCAGACTCTTATGTGTGGGCCTGATAGAAAGAGGTGTTTGCTAGACCATTGCCTCTGACTTCAAGGGAACTAGTATCTGCTCTAATTGAAGAAAACAGTAGTTGTGTTACAGCCCGAGGCTGTTTGGTATTCATTATGAAGCTGTGTGAAAGAGCATGTGGGTTAAACAGGTTCACTGCTAATTAATACCTTTTCTCCTAACAAAGTAACTCCTTGCTCCTGGGGTTAGGTAGAATGTGTGAAGAAAAACTAGCAGGAAGTTTTCTGCAGGCTCTTTCAAGACTGAGGCAGCAAATGAGTATGTGTAAGTTTAGGGAACTGAGCACTGGCACTAGGTGTAACTCACAGCCACCCCACAGCAGTCGAGCACCCAACTCAGCAGCACCGAGGCAGTGGGGCTGAATTTGCATCAGATCCAGAGTTTGTTTCTAAAACTCCAAAGTTCAGAAAACCAACAGGGTTTTGGTTTGTTGTTTGGTTTTTGGGGGTTTTTTTGCATAATTTTCTGTGAGATTTGCTTAATGGGAGTAATCATCCCTGGAGAGATCTTGGACCACACTACATTTCATTCAGGCCAGAAAGTGTAGAATGAAAGTTGTGGCAATTATTCAGCTGCCTCTGGTCTCTGCCTGGCAAAGACTCATCTAATCTTCTCATTTATAAAGAATCTGGTGAATATGGCTCATTGCTTTCGGATCACCTTGTTGCTAACAGTGAAGCCGTAAGCGGTAGAAACCTTTCAAGGTGCTGGGATGAGTAGCACAACTCCTTATTCCCAGAGAACCAAGTTTCCCTGACAATCATTCCCTTTTTTATCCTGTTCATGAATCAACTAACACATTATTTATGCATTTTCCATTATTAAGTCATGTCTAATTATTTTTTTCACTGCTGAATTCCTTGCAGCTCTCTTTAAAGTTTATTCAGTAAGAAGATTAAAACATAAATGCCATTAAATATGCTTTAAATATCAGACCTATTGAAATATTTCCAGGTTCTGTATCCTCTTAAAAATAATCTCCATTCAAAACAGAGTGGAAATGTCATCTGCATGAGTGTCTTCTGAGTTTAAAACTGGATTATACAGGGAATTATGTAGAGTAGCTTTGGAAATCTGATAATTAAAAAACTTTGGACCCTTGTTTATGACATTTTAAACCCCTGTAACATTTGGGGAAGTTTTCAGGGTTGTACATGTGCTGTTAACTTCACGTGTAAAATTTTCCTGAGTAACTACATACAAATTAATGGTCATAGAGCCTGAATTCAGATCCAGGCAAGCTGGATTTGCTGTGATTTGAAAGTGATTCCTGGATCTGCTTGAAGTTAAGTGGGGGTACAGGCAGGTCAGCTGCTGCTTTCAGCTGCCTCATGTGGGACATTCTCCTGCTCCATAGGGAAGCTGGAGAGAGCAGTCAGAATAAATGTTAGCTGTCACAGATGTCTTCCTCAGCCAGTCCATATGCAAATCCCACAATACCTCCAAACAGAAAACCTCAACATTTCAGTGCCCATTTATTGACGAGTACAATGAGTCCTGGGAGTCCCCCTGAAAAGGGCCAAGTAAATTCCCACTATAGCCATTCCAGTTTGTGCCTGTAATCGTAGTGGAAAAATGCTTCCAGAGGATCAGGACAGGACTTCCTGGCTGCCCAGGTCCTGCCCCTGTGTCCAGCATGGGATGCGAAATCAGATGTAGAATGTCCACCACAACCCCAAATGCTTTCCCCACAGGCCTGCCACCACAGCAGGGAAACGAAGGCATCCTCACACAGCAGTCTGATGTGCCAGGGAGCAGGGCTCATTTCCAGGAAGAGCAGACAGGATTTCTCTCCAAGGTTAATGGGTATTCTACTTTATGGAGCAGAGAGCTAAAATCATTACACCAGCTCGGCTTTTTGCATTAATGCATGCACAGCACAGGCTTTGGTAAAATGTGACAACAATGGGAGGGGCATACTGTGATTGACCCTGGACCTTGGGTTTGGGCTTGCCATCTAGCTCTTCCCTACATGTAGCATGTACCAGACCCCAGACCAGAAAATCTATGGTATCTCTGTCTCTGTGGACATCTCTGCAGTCAGTGTCCATCAGGGCTGCTAGCGCGTGACTCCTCATGCTTTTGTCCTTGGCAGCAGCTGAACTGGAAGGCATGTCCACTTGTGTAGAAGTACTCCTGATAAATATTGACCAGGGAATTTATCATAAACATGCAATGAATCTACGAGCTAGTGGGAAATGTTAAAGCAAACATGTTTAGGACAGAGGCTTTCAAAACAGGCCAGGAAAATTCTTATACCAGCAAGAGGTGACACGCGCCTATTCTTTCTTCAGCTGGCTAAGCAGCAGCGGGAGTGTTTCCTACTAAACAGCCTCATTATCATAAGAATAACTACAGGGTAAATTTTCAGGCTCATTCCAAGTGAATTCAAGGGGAGGAGGGGGAAATATTCTTTTAATATGCGCAACTCATGCAAACAATGATATGAAACTAATTCATTTCATCATATTATCACCATATCATATTAACTTAAAAGAAATAATAATGCAACATAGAAATGTTTGCATATTAGAGAGAACTCTCATTGTACCCTATTAGCACCATATCGTATTAGTATTGCATTAGGCTATTATGCTCCAGTGCTAAAATGATGAAATCCCACTGTGAAAACTGATATTGAATTCTTGTAATGTTTCAGAACCATTTTTAGCACTGCATATAAATAATTCATGGGAGCAGATCTAATGAATTGATGAAAACTCCCCATCCCTTGACATTGTGAGAGTATTTATGAATGTAAAGTCATGAACAGAATTTTTTTTCTTAAATGGAGATGGGCTGGGACTGGAATATCTGGCTTATCACCAGACCCAGCTTGCCTGTGTCACACATAGCATTGGGTTGGCTGGCCACATTTCCCTGTTAACATGGCAAAGGAAGCCTCTAAGAGGCGCCCTGTCCTAGGGTCAGGGGTGCAGAGCTCACATGTTACAAATGCGTTGGCTCAGGCAGCCCACCACAACGTACAGGAACACTTGAGTGGGAAGACCCTACCAGGCACAGGGTCACTACACTAGTGCTACTCTGGTCCACCTGCATAAGCTTTGTGACTTATTAAGATCCGAGACTAATGGCAAATTGTTAATGCGAAGATATGTCTCTAACTTGAAGGTTTTTATGGAAATAGCCTTTTTCTTACACAGCATTTGGGGTACTACAGTGTGATTGTAATGGTAGTTATTAACATACGCTCTGCTGAACTTGAGTTTATACAGATGTATTGCTGGCAAACCAGATCCCAGTGACAGTTAAGGAAAGCAGAGTTAGAGCACTAGTGAGAATTAACTCAGCCTTTAAGGGCTCCTTGAGGAACAGCTGAAGCAGACAGTGTTGTCCATCCCTTGCACCCAGGAAGAGAGGGAGTGAATGTGCTGGCACAGCGACCTATGTGCTCTTGTTTTAGTCACTGATTTGCAGCCTGAGTTACAACTTTGTTCCTTTCTTGCTGTTTTCTGGTATCTCCTGGCTTATGCTTCAGCTCTCTCCTGTGTCTCCTCTGGCAGCTTGCTTTCACATCTGGTCCCATGAGGCACTGAGGACTCTCTATCCAAGCCATGCTGCTGCACAAGCTATATGAGAAACAGCAACACAGGACTTCTTCACAAATCTGTTAGATTCCTTTTCACTGAGGTGTAAATTCAGAGTAGAAGATGCATGGAGAGCAAAACTGGATTTCTGTTTCCTTTGTTTTCCAAAGGGCCGTGAGGATGCTAGCATACTACATACCCTGCTGCCAGGCTGCTGTAGAGAAGTCCTTCTGAGCCTGTGGGTTCCACATCTTGAAAGTTTATTGTGCTCTTCAGGCTTGTCTTTTCTTTGGTAGCCTGGGATGCATCTGCTTTGCTTGCAGTGGGAAACGTAAATCAAGCGGGGGGAGTGATTCTCTATTTTTAGTGCAAGAGACAGAGATGTGGCGGAAGTTTCTTTAAAGGTCAGCAGAAGTCATGTACTTTCAACACTTTCTCCTAGTCTGGAGATTTCAAGGAAAACAATTCAGCAGCAAGCTAAGGGATGCTTTTGGTTTTGCAGGGTACAAGGTCAGTGCATTATGACCTTGTTGTGAGCAGAGAAGGAGCTGAATGTGGTAAGAGATCCCAGAGACAGCATTATGTAGAGCAAGAGCAGGTAAAGAAATATGAAATGTTAGGGTATCTTGTGACTCTTTACAGACATGCTATACATAATATTGTTTTCTTTAAGACTGGGTTGAGAAATGGTTCCGTTCAAGAGAAGTTTCATAGTAGAGTGGAGGGGAAAGTATTTGTTTTCTCTCTGTTAATTTTTTCCCCAAGAACAGTTTCAGTTTTCCACTCTTTTCTCTGTAAAATACTGCTGTAATCATTGCAGAGATCCTGTGAGAACTTTGCTTAGCTCCCATTTTTTGTGTTCAAAACTTGAAAAATTACCAGTGCTTGGAGTTTATCCCAGATAGTTTGGCTACTTCTAGTTTTCACCGGTAATATTAAATTACACATAATATCTCTAGTGAAAATAATTTTGGTTCTTTCTATAGTTGGTATGTAAAGTGAATAAATAATGTGTTAGTGTTTTTGCTGTGTTTCAGTGAAGTTGAATACCAGACTTGGTAATTATTTTTAAGACAGAGGAGAGTTTGCCTCTATGAGTTTCAGAGTTGCAGAGACGGTTGAGTGTTCACCTAATTTGTACTATAAGTAATGGATGTTTTCTGTGTGTTGGTGTATGAACCATGATAGTAGCAAACAGCAAACAAAAACATGTGCTTATTTTACCAGAATGTTTTATTGTATATTGATAGGAAATAGACTCCAAGTTAACTAACCAGCCAGTGGACAATTTTTTTTTGAGCTATGCTGCCAAATTATTGTTTTAAATAGATTCCAGCAGCTTGTTGTGGTTTACTGAATTTGTTTATGTGGGTCAGTATCACGTGATTTTTCCTGTGTAAGGTGTTCTCCAATTATAATTGTGAATCATTTGAGGTGAATGTGACAATTCATGAACTCTTTCACAGCTATAAATATCAAAGATTTAGAATATACACCTTAACCTCCAAACATTTACTGCTATAATTACTGCTGAATATTATGGTAAGCTGGGAACAACTGTTGCTAGTGAAGAATGTCATATTTTATTGAAAAGGTGAGTGAGAATTGCTGTGATGCTCACTGTGCCTGTGGAGGACTTTGACAGAGACAAGATGAAAAAATAAAAAGCTGTGCCCCTGCACACACAGGAGTAGGGACGTGGTAGAACTTGGTGCTGGTGGATCCTGGGCTCAGGGCACAAACTGACCCCCAGAGACACAGCCCAGGAAGAGGTTTGTGGCCACTGCCATTGGCCCAATTCTCTGAGCACTGCAGAAGATATTTCCCGTGGCGGTCCTCCTGCTTGTCCTTGCACCTGCCAGACTGCAGAGTTCCCACGCTGGACAAATGCAAAGTCGTCCATCCACAAGGCAAAACGCCTCCTGTGAGCTGTTTGCCAGTCAACAGGTATGGCCTATCCTAAATTTAAGAAATGTCTTTTACTTTATTAACTTAAAGTTACCATATATTTTATTAACATTCTGGCAGTTTCAGTGAGATATTTAATAGAAAATAATATTGCAGATTGGACGGTTTCAGTGCTGGAATTATTTTTGACATTCATAAACAGATCTTGCTATGACATATTGGATCTCCCACAGAGACTGGTATTCAAACAACTTACTGTTTTCTGGGCACAAGTGTTCATGTGCCTCTCTAAAAACATTCTTTAATCATGAGTTTGAAGCTTCGATTTCAGTTCTGTTCCCCATGGATGAATAAGACTGTTGTGATTCTTCTTTTGCACTTCCTTGAATTTGGCTACAGTGGGGATGGGAATGGCTGTGGTGTAAGTTCGCAGCTCCAAAATGTGTTTCATTATTTCAGCATCTCCACAACTCGGTGCTTTCTGTTGTCTCACATAACTGAGGACTACAGACCCGCTTGCTGCTGCAAATTTTGGCCCCACTGCAGGTGAGGGATACATATCCACATGGCACATTGCAGCAGGGTACCAGGAATAGCTTTGTGGGGCTATAATAGAGCCATCAGGGCTAGATTTCCACATTTCCCTTGTTTTTGGGTACTTTGAATCTCTGTACACTGCACTGAGGTGCAGACATACTCCAGCAATAAGTGGGTTGTATTGCTTTAGGAAAAAATTTTTCTTGTGCGTACTGTGTTCCTTCACCTTGTTGGGAATCACTGGGAGACCAGGGCAGGGGCCAGCATCTTGGGCTGTTCCCCTGGATATCTGTCTAACCCTTTTTCTTCCTTACCTGAGATACGTGTCTCCCATACATCTCCTGTAGCCTTTGTTTTCCTGCTCATTCATTTTTCTGATGCCAAGAATCTAAAGCTGCCAGACAGGTAGTACTGACCTTCTTGTGCTTGTCTCTGTTTCTAAATAGCAGCGAGGAGAATTTCTGTTGGAATCAGAAAGTAGCTGGGTTGAGATGTCCATAGCCCTGTGTGAGCTGGATTGCGAACAGTTCAGCTCCTTAAAAAGCCAGCTGGGTTTACTGTGGTGAATACAGCAAACTCTTCTTCTTTTCCAGAACATCTCTCACACGTGTGCGCTCAGCAATAAGGACAGATCTCAACCTAAGCTCTCAGGCTGGGACTGTGAGCTGAGCACCCCCAGGAGCCAGAGGAGCCTGGATCCAGTGTGGCGTTGGTGCTTCTGTCCATCTATCCGAAGTGCAGCAGGAGGGAGGCAGCGTAGCGATAAGGAGGAGCCGACCTCTCTTCCCAGCATCTGGTAGTACCATGGCAGCGAGGCCCGCTACAATGCAGAGGCAAAAGTAGTGCAGTAAAAGTATCACTGCTATGCTCTGAGGGGTAAAACCAGGGTGACTCAGCAGAAGCTCCTTTTGCTTTTTTAGAAACAAAAGACACAATGTTAAGAGGCTCCAGGAATGTGAGCGGTTCCTCAGAGCATTTGGTTTAGATGAGGAAGAGTCATCAGCACCATCTATTTTTTGTGTTAATTATTATGAGCTCATGAAATGCTAAATGAGCTATGCCATGCTGCTCCTGGAAAGATTTCACAACATGGAAGAAATGCCAGGTGCCCATTTACTGCACATAAAAATGCAAAATTTGTCAGAAGAAGGGTGACTCTTTTCAGCAGTTCTAATATTCAAAAGGAACATCAAGATTGGTGATGTGATATGGAACAAGCATTTGCAAACCGGTGGTCCTGCAGAAAGGGAAGGAAAAGTGTATAAGAATGTTAAAGACATCAGGATGGTAATGAATTGGGTAGAAGAGATGCTTCACAAGAAATAGAACAGGAGAGCAACTCAAGATCTGCAGCCTGTTAAGGAAGTGCTCTTTGGAAGGAAAGCATAAATGTCATTCATCTGTTTCATGTACTGTGATTCTCTTTTCCTTCAGGGGAACAACAATCATGGACGTGATTTGTGAGGAGACAAAATCATGGATGTGAAGTGAGTCATTAGGCAGATGTTGAGGTAGTGCTGAAAATGAAGTTTGGCCCTGCTTTTTGTGAACTTCAAGGGAGAGCTGATGCTGATTTGGGAGCAGGTTTAATCCCAGCTCCTGGGACAGAACTCACCTGCCAGTGCATGGGAATAGTCCAAGCCATAGCAGGATCCTGGTGAGCAGAAGATGCTCTGCACCTTTTCCAGCACAAGGCTCTGCCAAGTAGTACTGTAAAGCACAATGGTAGCATGCTTATGGATTTCATATGGATTTCATGCAGCTTTAACAGGCTTCTACACAGAGAAAATATCCTGCATTTGGGAGGACAACAGCTGAATTGCTCAATCAAATCACAGTATCACAGTGTCACAGTATCACAGCCTCCTCTTCTCCAGGCTAAACAACCCCAGCTCCCTCAGTCGCTCCTCACAGGGCTTGTGCTCCAGCCCCTTCACCATCCTCGTCGCTCTCCTCTGGACACACTCCAGCATCTCAACATCCTTCTTAAACTGAGGGGCCCAGAACTGGACACAGCACTCGAGGTGCGGCCTGACCAGTGCCGAGTATAAGGGGATGATGACCTCTCTAGTCCTGCTGGCCACATTATTCCCAATGCAGGCCAAGATACCATTGGCCTTCTTGGCCACTTGAGCGCACTGCTGGCTCGTGTTGCGTTTCCTGTCCACCAGCACTCCCAAGTCCCTTTCCGCCTGACCGCTCTCCAGCCACCCTGTCCCCAGCCTAGAGCTCTGCATGGGGTTGTTGTGTCCGAAGTGTAGAACCCGGCACTTGGACTTGTTAAACCTCATGCTATTGGAGTCAGACCATCTCTCCAGCCTGTCAGGGTCCCTCTGTAGGGCCCTCCTACCCTCCAGCAGATAGATGCTTCCGTCCAGCTTGGCATCATCTGCAAATTTGCTGATGAAGGACTCGATCCCCTCATCCAGATCATAAATGAAGATATTAAACGGGACCAGGCCCAACACCAATCCCTGGGGAACACCACTAGTGACCGGCCGCCAACTGGATGTGACACCATTCACTACCACTCTTTGGGCTCAGCCATCCAACCAATTCCTAACCCATCACAGAACATTCCTGTCCAAGCCACGGGCTGACAGTTTCTCCAGGAGTCTGCTGTGGGAGACAGTGTCGAAGGCCTTGCTGAAGTCCAGGAACACCACATCCACAGCCTTCCTCTCGTCCACCAGGCGAGTCACACTCGTAAAAGGAGATCAGGTTGGTCAGGCAGGACCTGCCTCTCCTAAATCCATGCTGGCTGGGCCTGATCTCTCCCTCATTCTGCAGGTGCCACATGATCACTCCCAGGATTAAGCACTCCATAATTTTACCTGGAACCAAGGTCAGGCTGACAGGTCTGTAATTACCTGGATCGTCCCTACAGCCCTTCTTGTGGGTGGGCATCAGATTGGCCAACTTCCGGTCATCTGGGACCTCACCAGTGAGCCAGGACTGTTGATAAACAATGGAGAGCTCCTTAGCAAGCTCATCCCCCAGCTCTCTCATCGAAGTGGCTCAGCAGGTCTCTAACTTCCTTCTCCTGGATTACAGGAGGGCTATATTTCATCCTGACCCCATGCACCACTTCAGGAGACCAGTTGTCCAGTGAACAATCTGCCTTAGTATTGAAAACAGAGGTAATCAAATCTTGCTAATTTGTGCCCATAACTGAAGATTCAGTGAGAATGACAAAACCTTAGCAAGTTATGGAGTAAGTGGCACTCATTTTAAGAAGTGTGGCTAACGAATTGCAGAATTCATTATTGCTTTCCACACTTCTTCACACTCTGAAAAAGGATGAATGTTCTCAATTCATTTATTTTGACAAGGTTTGTTTTGTAAATATCTTTTGTTATAGCTGATAAGTTTGCACTGTTTTAAAAAAAGTAATGAACTGTAATTAAAGATACATTATAATAGCCCCTTCTTATCAAGTCTGTGCCATCTTTTTAGGGTACAGACTGTGGCAGGCATGAATAGAAGTGAACGTGCAGCACTTGCTCTATGACGAGCGACTGAGCGAGCTGGGATTGTTTAGCCTGGAGAAGAGGAGGCTCAGGGGAGACCTTATTGCTCTCTGCAACTACCTAAAGGGAGGCTGTAGTCAGGCAGGGGTTGGTCTCTTCTCTCAGGTGACCGGCGACAGAACAAGAGGACACGGTCTCAAGCTTTGCCAGGGGAGGTTTAGGTTTCACATTAGGAAGAGGTTCTTCACTGAAAGGGTGATTGGCCATTGGAATGCACTGCCCAGGGAGGTGGTGGAGTCACCGTCCCTGGAGGTGTTTAAGGAGAGCTTGGATGAGGCACTTAGTGCCATGGTGTAGTTGACAAGTAGGAGTAGGTGTTGGTGTTGGGTCATAGGTTGGACTCAGTGATCTCAAAGGTCTTTTCCAACCTTATGATACTGTGATACTTCTTTCTGCTCCCCAAAGGTGCTGCCACAGCCAGTGCTTTGGAAATCCTTTCTGCAAAACAACATTACAGGTGTCTCCACTGTCTTCCTGTTGGGGACTGTTGCCTTTTTAAAAAACAAACAAGACAGCTCTCATCTGGCATAATATATTTAGAATAAAAAAGAATGAGTTAAGGAGGAATCTTTTCAGTCATTAGGAGGGTATCTCTGGCACTCTGTGAATGTGCCACGTGGAAGAAGTTTGGCTGAATGCTTGTTACTAATCCTAAAATATTTCCAGTTTATTTACTGCTAATGTATTGTATCTCATTGAATAAGAAATATAGTTTGAGGGAAAATAGATCAGATTTGCAGGTCAGAGGCTCTGCAAAAATGGGATTTGAACCTAAGTACAGCAACCTTGAGGCAAGGCTGCCCTTCCTTGAATGCCAGATGTGCAATGAGGGTAATTATCATCACCCGCATTGGCTCTCTGATTCGGGCAGCGAGCGAGGCAAAGGTCAATTCATGGCATGAATCTTCATACTGACACCTGGGCTGCCCCGGGCTGCAGACAGGCGTTTTTCTTTCTTGCCAGTAGTGCAGTGGTTGCAGATACCTGTATCTGCCTATGTACCACTTGTAAATCTATAATTAATTACCATAGGTTAAACAGACTGAGGAAATAACTGGAGTCTTTTTGAGGAAATGTAATTGTCAATATAGCAAGACCCCCGAATTATGGATTCAGCAATGATTGCTATTACAGAGATGGCATTAGACGAGTATCATTTTGTCAATTAACCTTTTACAATTCATAGTTTATTATAGCGTAGAACAATCCATTTTAAAAGACTTTTTTAAAAAAGAAAAAAACTACTCTTGCTGCTTTAAACACTTACTTCTTGCTCTTTAGCCTTTGAACATAGACTGTTATACTTGCTTAGCATAATGTATAACCCTAGGTCACAAAGCTAAAGCAAGCCCTTTTAATTTATGGGGGATTTCAGTTTAGCTGTATATTTTGAAGAATTTCCTAACTTTCTGATGGCACATCAGGCCAAGCAAGGAAACAAATGTATCTGTGTTCCCAGGTCCAACCGCTTTACCCTACTATAATTTAAGCTTTAATTTCATAACCTACAGTGCCCTGGCTACTTAGCAAAAGAAAAAAGCAGTCTTAGTCAAGACTGTGTAATAGAGTATTCTTCTGCTACAGCAGATAAAATGACAATGACAAAGTAATTATCATAAAAATTAGTCTTTTCTAAAAATACTCTGCTTTTTAAAAAAATCTCTACTGTAGGAAAGGGAATGGATAGTTTTGATGAAAAACACTTGGAAAAATGGTGATATGGTTTCTTTGCTATACAGATACAATTATTTTGCTCCGAGAAATATCATTGCTGTAGCTGCAATGGTAGAAGGGTAGCAGAGAGGCAAGGTTTGCAGGGAGAAGTAATATTTTTTATTAGAACAATTGATATAGTTGAAAAAAAATATGGAAATGCTTTCAGAGGGGTTGTGTGTCTGAAAGCTCTTCATTTTTTTTCATCCCCAGCTATATCAGCTGGTCTAATAAAAGTTATTCTCCATGCCTGAAAACCTTGATGGTTTTCTGTATAGCTGTTTCTGTCCATATGATTTGTCCACTAAGAGGACAAAGAATTCTGCTATTCTTAAAACTGGTATAATTTGGTAAAAACTGACTCTGAAATAGTAGAAAATTTAAAATGCTTCCTTAAAATGCTGAGAACTTGGCATTGGCTCTGTGTTTTAAAGAGAAAAATTGCAACTCACGAAAGAACTACACACATATGATAAAATGTGGTCGACTCTTCCTTTCAGTAGCTTTGAAGCAGCAGTAATCTAACAAAGCTCCTTGCTCTTGCTGTGCTGACAATGAGTCCGGTGTACAAAAAAGAAATTAAACAAAAAAAGACATTTTAATTTCAAGGTTCACTGGAAAAAACATGAAAAAAAAAATCAATGTTTGCCAAAGAGAAAGACAAATTCTGAAGGGAAATTATAAAAAAATGTATTTACAAGATTCAAAGAGAACTTTATAAACAATGGGGCAATTAAAAAAAGGAAATAAAATATTCGTCCCTCTCAACTCTAATTATGCAGGTAATATTCCCAATAAATCTCCCACATGAAGTGGAATCATCCAATTATATCGTTATCAAGAAATCATTAGGAAAAGCAAAAAAACCCCTCAAATCAAAACCCCCAGCTGTGATAGTGTTAACATCTGAGACTGGATCTGGCATTGCCCTTCACCTTATGCCTCTCATTTATCCCTGCTCCCAGTGGCTCTGAGGCTTTGGCCTATCCTGCTTTCTCAGCTACAAATGCTCTGCCTGCTTCCCCATCACCAATAAGCTCGTGGAGGAGTGTTTGGAGCAGTTACCTCTCCTGTGCATGGCTGCATCACTCCAGGGCTCAAAGCAGACTATGAAACCCCATCGGGTTGCTCGTGGGACATGCAGAGCCCCTGTGCATCTCTGTGCCCTGGGAGCGGTGGCCCTGGACCCACAGAGTGTGTCTGCACATGTACATGCTCGTGACTTTGGGAAGTGCTTGATCCCCTTAGATCAGAGCTCTGTGGTGCTTCTGCTGTGCCGTTGGCCACATATGAGCTCAATGGTACTTCAAGCACTGCCACCCACCACTGCAGCCAGGACAAGGTCCCCTGGAGTGGGCAGCCCTGTCCCTGCTTGCCAACCTTCCCCCCAGAATGACCACAACCCTGGAGGCCTGGCATGGGGCTCACACACACCAAGCCATGGCCAAGAGCATGACTGCCTGACAGGTGTTCATCCAGGGCAGGCTTTGTTGTTCTGCCTGTTGGGCGGCAACTGTGCAGCTACTGTACATGAAGCCTGTAGAGAGAGCTACAGCTTCAGCTATGCATCAGACACAGTCCTACTGTCACTATGCTTCAACCTAACGACAACCAGTAGAACTGCACAGCATTTGGATTTAATGTTGCATCTAAATTAACACCCTCGTTCCCGTTTGCATATTCGCAGAGCTTGGGTGTGAGTGGTGGGAGGGCCATGGGGAATAAAGGCAAGCAGAGGGGAGGCAGCTGTTCCTGTGCAGGGCAGGCTGTGGAGCACCGGTGTCCTTCGTGTCATTCTGTGTCCCAAAGACAACTGTGAGCACAGGCCAGGCCTGCACACTACATGGGACTGGCTAATAAGCTGCAAATGGTTTTCAATTAGGTCCCCCAGATCTCGAGTGGGTAACTGATGGATAAGAAAAATTGGCCTGGGAAGCATAGTGAGGCATCAGGTTAGTGCCTTCCCTGCCTGCACCTGCTCACTGCCTGCACCTCCCACCTGAGGATGCTCTCCTCTGGGATTACATTGGTTTTCCACAAACATTAGCGTTCAGGATCAGACCTACTCTCTCTTAGAGGTCTGTTATGCTTTTTTCCCTATTACTTTTCTGATATTCAGCTATTGGAGCTTTTTCTAAGGTTTTATATATATAAAACACTTTATAAACTTTATCCATTTAATGCTTCTATTCTGTGCAGTGTGCTGGGGTGTCATTATCTTCACTTTACTGGTAAGGAGAGTTACATTCACATAGAGCCGAGCTGGAACTGGGGTAAGGACCGGGCTCAGAGCTCCAGATGTGACGATAACCGGCTGGAAGCATGTAAGGCTTTATCTCTCCCCAACAGGTCAGGCTGCGGATTTCCTTTGTACAGGTACCTTTTTGTTTCAGATTGGGCTAAACCTCATTGAATGTATAGAGTTGTATGGCCCCTAACTAAAGGCTACTTTTTATTTCAGATAGTGGAGCAGTTAAGCTTCTTTAGGAAACTAAAGAGGCTCCAAACTGAAAAGGAGGCATTTATCACCACCTCATGAAGTGCGTGTGTAAAATCATTCAGAAACGTGAACAGGAGGTTTAGCCAGGGGTCTGTGCACAGTGATCTGTATACACATGAGACAGAGAAAAGTAAGAGGAAGCACAGTGGCTCAGGGAGGGGACAGTATGAAGTGCTGTGCCATAAAAGTTCCTTTGACTATGGCCCTCAGGAAAGTGATAGGGACAGGTGATAGACTGTCAGAACGACCTCATCTCTGGTGTTTAAGTAGGTAAATGGGAATGCATCCTGAACTAAAAAACCCGAAACACTTAATTTGATCTCCCTAACCAAAATAAGCCAACTTTTATTTGTTTTCTTTTTTGTGTTTTCCTTTTCTTTCTTTTTTTTTTTCTGGCTAATTGCATGTGTCAGAAGGGATCACAGTATTTAATTGACAGCCATTAGGTTGGACTGCCTGATCAGCATCAAAGACATTTACTAACTGTGGGCTCACCTAAGCACATCAACTATGTTGCACTATCTTCAGCCTTCCAGAGTATGCACTGGTGCTCTTGGCCTTGGAAATTATATTGGTGCTGCTTGGCTGGTTTGCATCTTACTCCAAGAAGGTTTTAAAGAACACATCTCCTGAGATGGACAGAAATTTAATGATTCAAGTGAAGCAAGGTCTTGTCAGCTGCGGAGTTGGTTTACAGGGTCTGTAAATCTGATCAAAGACACAGAATATGGTTAAGGCTGGATTCACAACTAGAAGGAGAAATCAGCTCTTACTGGACAAGACGATTTTATATCCAATAATTAGGCTAAATGAAGTTGTTACACAGAATGGTGGCAAAGGGCCATATTTTGCTGGCATGCTATAACATCATATAGTCCATGAACGTGGTGTATGCAGTAGGTACTGCTTTCTCCTTCCAAAAATTTTGTTACAACCCTAACTACTGACACTTCATTCTCTGCCAATTCCTCTGCTCCTTCTCTCATGCTGGCAGAAATATAGTGGGACATCTAAAACTGTAGGTCTTGGCAGGATCATGTGAATATGCTGAACACATACATGCTGATTAGTTCATTGCCTTAGCAACAGAAAAGTCTCAGATTATCCTCCCTTGTTTATTGGCCCTTACAGAGCTAAAGTGAACAGTAAAGATCGTCCACAGGCAAAATACAGCATCCATTAACCACTGGCACATGCAAAGGCCAAAAACCTCCTTTGATCTGGAAAGATTACCTGTTCCACACAAGTCAGATTAGTGCTTTCTGAAACAAGCCCAACAGCCACACCCAGACATACAAACTGTACAGTCTAACCCACTGAATTTTCTGTGGTGTCACCAGTGAAAGTGTAAACCTGTTTCCCTTTGCTTTGTAGGCGTACAGATGATTGCTCAATGTGCAGACAGAGACCTGAACAGTGTAGTGTCATCTTGGTTTCTTCTCAGAAAGCTCATAGATCTGTAGAGAAAGAGATGTCCAAGGTGTTACTGTAAGCAGGGTGCTTGAGTACCTATCTGTGTGAATTAAAGATTAACAGCAGCCTCACAAATACCATACCAATTGGATCTTGGCAATGTACAGCCCTGGGCAGCACAGACCCCGTGGCCAGCCCGCTGGCATGCAGTGTCCGTGCAGCCTTGGCTGCAGTGCTGCCAAGAGAAGATGGTGCTGAGCAGCACTGTGCTCTCATGGAAGTGGCTAATAAGGGAAGTACAGATGGGCACATTGGGTATTTGGCAAACAGTACAAAAGGAGCTGGCTCGTTAGATGGGGATGTCTCAGTTCAAGAGCAAATATTATGTTCATGTTTCATTTTTGTGATTTAGCTTTCATAGTGCTCAGTAGAAAACACTTGTCTGCTGAATCCTTGCTACCCAATGAGTGGTTGCTTGACACAAAGTCCAAGGATGACAATCTCTCCAGGTCTGCAGTAGCAGACAATTGCACCAATGTCAGACCACTTTTCATATTGTTTTGTGACTTGTGCTGGGTATTCATGCTAGAGCAGCCCACTCTCCCACATTTGGTTAGTTTTGTTACTGAGGGCATCCAAGAGGAACATCTGAACTGCTTGCTCTCCCTGGCTGACCTCCTTGTAGATCCAAAGTCTGTCACACCTGTGGAAATGCATGTTAGGAGTCCTAACAACAGTCCTGACAATTTTTTCTGGAAGACCTTCAAGGAAGTCTCCTTTTCTCTGGTGATCTGTGTTTGCTAGGTCTCAGTGCAGCTGTTCCATGTCCCCAGACACATTGTATAGGGTCTAAAGACCCTGGAAAAGTGCAGGGAAATAAAGCAGTTCTCACTTTTTGCCCTGGCATCTTTTGAAACCTGCCAGCCCTCTAGCAGGTCCTGCAGCCTTTTTTTTGGGAGCCCAGCTAAGTGTATGGGTTCCCAGAAATGGCAGGAAGGTCCCAGAACTTATGCTCCTTTCTGTAAGAGGTGTATAGCGATTTCACTATCTTTAAAGTAACTGCTTCTATCTTTCTGTTTATGTGCAAACACAAGCTGCCCAACTTTGAGCTTAGAAACATCTGAGTGCTGTCAGAAGTAATCTACATTTGCTTAAAGGAATGTAGGCAACTCATCTCTGTGTCCCCTCTACAGCTGTGTAGAGTGAAGCCAAATCCCCCCATGGCTGGGATGAAGCCAACTCCTCGCCATCTTTCTACATGTAAGCCTGATACGAATGCCTATAGACATTTCACAGACTGAACTCAGAAATGTACTCCTTGACACAGAACCACTATATTAAAGGTGTTGAAATACAGGTTCTGTAAGCCTGAGGGGATGTACAGAATTAATGAAAGGAATGCTGCATACTGTAGGCTTTGTAGACCACAACATGAAATAATATCTGGATTTCTTCACACACATTTTTTTCACACCTATGAGAACACTGATTCCATGTATCCTAATAAATAACTAACTAACAGCCCTCTGACCCCGGTGAGGCAATTCCATAAAGGATATTTTTTTAAAATTTGCAGCTGTTGGCTATTAGAAATGGTTTGGGGATATCGGTTTTGAAAGCAGACATTTTTTTCCTACATACTGCTTCTAATGCCCTTCCTGGAAAATGCACTGTTTGATATGAGTTTTTGCCAAAAAAAAAGAATAATATTTGAGTTTCAGGCTATGAAAAATGGCTTTTTACAAAGAGTGCAACATGTACGGAAGCTTAGAGCCCACTGGGGTTGTATTAATTGATATCCAGAAACAAGCTAGTCTTCTGCCTTAAATCAGTACTCTTCCTGCAAGAAGCATGGAATTATAAGAGGGGCTATCAGCAGAGTACCAGGTAAAAATGTTGCTGTGGGCCCAAGGGCTCTCCTTTTCACTAGAGCTCATTTTGGAAACAAGCAAATGACTATCAAATAAAAACATATTTCCTTTATGCAAACAGCAGCAAAAAGACTGATACTTGCAAATGCCTCCTTTTGTTTCCAGAGACAATGCAAATGACAAATTACTGCTTCTGATAGACTGGTTTCCACCAAATATATTTTGACTCTTTTTCAATGGTTAGCCTATGGGGGTGGAAGGGAGGGGCAGGGGAAAACAGTGCTTTAGAACTTCACACAGCCAGAAAAGAACTAACACTTCTTCAAGTCAGTGCTCTTTAAACAGAGTTCCAACAACAGTAGTTAGCTACTCTTTTTGTCTCCATCTGTTGGTAGGAGAGAAGATTGATTTTGCCTTTGGCTTGGTTTGTTAGAACAGTACAGAAAACCTAGCTCAAATACTTATTTTGGTCAAGCAGCACTTCAGAAAATTACTGATACTGCTTTTGCAAGCCCTGCCTAATTTACAGAGGGGGAAATACTTAAAACTCAATGGTATGAAACCAGCTGGATATATTTGAAATATTGATTACATATATCTTCTGAAATAGGGTAATGGGATATTCCTGGATGTTATATGCATGTTTATACATCTCTGAAATGTCTGATTAATGTCCACCTAATCTTTCTTTCTTCTAATAGACCATCATATTTCTCACTGAGAAATGACTTATTTGTCCACTGCTACAAGAAGCTGAGAGAAGACCATTTATAATGCTGCATCTTCAGCTAGAGTTTCTTCAGCAAGTAATCCTTGACCTGGAAAGCTGTTTCACTGAAAATGACTAATTTTGCCAATTTTATTTTTTGCTTTGAATATGTTTTTCTGGTGGCACTCTAATCTATCCTAAAAGACTTATTTTATACTTTACAATACTGGTAAAACATAAACAGAAAATATACAAAAGAAAGCCTTCATGAAGCAAAGCTTCAGTTCTATTTTTGGAGATATTATTCTAGAACTTTGAATTTGAAAATGCAAAATAACATATTAGCAATAAGAAAAAGAAAATAAAAAAAATAACCAACCCAGAATTGACTAACAGATGTTTTTCTTTGTTCCTAAAATATTTTGTGATTCTACACTGATTTTGATTTTGCTTTCGAAGTTTCTTTTATCTCACTTTTGACTATTTTCATAATTTTCTATATCACTTGTTTTGAACAATACTTCTTTTTATATCTCTCAAAACTGCTTTGTTAAGACATTCATCAAATCACAGGTAGTGATATCAATAGTTGCTCTCTGCCAGCCTTGTCTCTATCAGCCCAGATCTTGCCATTTATATGTTATAAACAACACTTCTCTATACAATCATTTTCAAAATTACAGTGCTAAACTTTTGGGAACAAGGATATTATAAAACCACATTTGCACAATGGGTTGCAAGCTCAGCTAAGAGCATTGAGTATTACACAGGCAAACAAACCATGACAACCTACAGCTGTAGGACTTTTTCGTAGAAAAGCTACTGAGAGTTAATTCGAACCTTGGCAACTTCTATAAGAGAAATTAAGCATTTGTACGTGTATTTTCAAGAACTCAATAAAGATCAATAGACGGTGTAATCCTACATCATAGAATCATAGAATCACTAGGTTGAAAGAGACCTCTGAGATCACCAAGTCCAACCGTGCCTGTCTCCCTACTAATCCATGTCCCTAAGAAAGTCATCTACCCATTTTTTAAACACCTGCAGGGATGGTGACTCCACCACCTCCCTGGGCAGCCTGTTCCAATGCCTGAGCACTCTTTCAGTGAAGAAATTCTTTCTAATGTCCAGTCTAAACCTCCCCTGGCACAACTTGCGGCCATTTCCTCTTGTCCTACTGTCACCTGTGAGAAGAGCCCAGCACCCACCTCATCACAACCTCCTTTCAGGCGGTTGTAGACAGTGATGAGGTCTCCCCTCAACCTCCTCTAAGCTAAACGATCCCAGGTCCCTCAGTCTTTCCTCATAGGACTTATTCCTCAGCCCCCTCACCAGCCTCGTTGCCCTTCTGTGGACGCACTCCAGCCCCTCAATTTCCTTCCTGTAGTGAGGGGCCCAAAACTGAACCCAGCACTCGAGGTGTGGCCTCACCAGTGCTGAGCACAGGGCACAATCACCTCTCTGCTCCTGCTGGCCACGCTGGGTCTGATACAGGCCAAGATGCCACTGGCCCTCTTGGCCACCTGGGCACACTGCTGGCTCATGTTCAGCCAGATGTCAACCAACACCCCCAGGTCCTTCTGTGCCAGGCAGCTCTCCAGCCACTCTTCCCCAAGCCTGTAACGCTGCATGGGGTTGTTGTGACCCAAATGGGGTGATCCATCACTGTTGTAAAGGTCCAAGCACTCTTGAGTTTGGGTCAGGGCACTGAAGACAAGTCCTAGTTTCCAAGTTCTCCTGCCGACCAGCAACTAAAAAATGACAATTTGGAATTTCCATCCACTTCAATAAATTGCACAGATTTCAGCCTGCCCCAAATCTGACATTCAGAGCCATTTAGAAAGTATCCAACTGCTGCTCAAAAGAAGGAGCATTTTAAAATGTAAGCCTTTTTTTCTGAAAATAGGAAACACCCACTGAATCCACCTAGCAGTGAAATCCAGTCTTGCATTTTAGCATGACTTCATCTTTGGTCTGGGGCCTGAGCCTTTTCTGCATTAGAAAGTTTTTGGAAACAAGCTCTGTAGGAAGAGCAGAAGATTGTGCAGACCTGGAGCAGGTGATCTAATGACCTCCTGCCCCACCCTGCCTCTTCTTCTTCCTCCCCTGTTGTTATTTGGGGGGGTATTTCTTTGATGGTGAGAAAGGTCAAGGAAAAGTGTCAGGGTTACTTTTTTCAAGACATGACTTGATGATTCCAGGAGCTATTTCTGAGTTGAGAGAGCTGGGAAAGAGCAGCTGTACCTGTCCATAGAGCAGAGTAAGTACCCATGTTAGGGGCTCATATTGATGTTCTGAGCTGTGCCAGTGCAGTAGTAAGCTATATGTGCTTAGCAAACCAAAGACAAAATAATTTTCTAATTGTAAAAAAAAAAAAAAAAAAAAAAGGGTATAGTTTGTTTTTTTCTCAAAAGCTTCAGTTGAAGTAGAAAAATATGTTTTTGATAAGTGAGAAGTGTCTGCTTCTATTAAAAACCATTGCTCTTTAAGCCCTCCTTGAAGCCTGGGGTACCTCTCTGCTCTGTATTTTGTGGTATCTTGTTCATTCTTGGGAGGAATGCATAAGAAGCTATAGAAGGTCCGAATAGCTCCAGTGAATCTGATTCTGCACTGGTGAGCTATGGTCCTGCTAATGTTTGCAAAGGAATGAGAGAGAAGCTTTGCTTGTGAAGTACGATATAAGAAATGTTTCTAGAGATTTCTTGCCTTGTCTGTTTTGAAAGAGGCCTACACTTTTTTAATAAAGAAAAAAAAGCAGTTTTCATTATTTAAGATACTTCATAGTGAGATCCTAAGCATTTTTATCAAGCTCAATACAAAAGAAAAGGAAAAGAAGTGATGAGCATAGCATATAAATAGCACAGGAAGCTTTGAAAAGCTTGACTATTACAGGAACCTTTATCATGAAGTACATTTCTCTTAAAAACAAAAACAAGTGAAAATGATCTCTTACCCTGTTATGCTATGTTACTGCTAAGGTCTTGTTTGCCTGGGAGAGATAATTTCTCAGGTGCAGCTCCTGTGCTCAGAGATGACCGTTGAACCTCCTGTCATTGTAATGCTAAGGTGCTGGGCAGACCGCGGCCACCCAGACCCTCTCCAGCTTCACACGTGCTGAGCGCCCCTTCACCTCAGTTGGGTACTTAGGTCCTGATGATCCGAAAGAGTAAGTGCCACTAAGCAGGAAGCCTTATCCCAAAAGCCCCAGATCCTCCAGGCTGGTGTGATGCATTCCTCTACCTCTTGGACTGGTGCCCCGCTCTGAGCAAGCGAGATCCCCGTGCCGGGGCAGTGACCACCCTCTTTGCTGGGGTGGGGAGGTGGGGGTGTCAGCATGTGTGTCAGGGTGTATGGAGGGCTGCGAATTAACGAGAGGTGAAGGCAGCCACGGACAAAGTGCCCGATTAGTCCGCAGCAGAGCAAAAGGACAAGGTATGAAGCATCTGTACATTGAATACAGCTTTAGGAAAGTGTGTTGCTCTCCAGGCTTGCTTGTGAGAAAACAGCAATTGATATCCAGAAAAGCTGAAGCAAAACCTAGAAAAATAATGCTAAGTTTCTGAGTTAAAAGTTCAGATGCAAGACTCGGAGATGTGTAATTATTGTCAGTTTTCCTCCTTGCTTAATTGCTTGCAATTTTTCTTTTTCTAAGCTGTGATTCATATGTTCATATTATCTTCTCTCTCTCAAGCCCCGCTACCACAGCTGGGCCCTGGCTCTGGGCAGAAGCAAGGGCTGGTGCAGCTGAGCTGTGCTTACATACCCAAGGGCTGTGGGGGTACAGTAGTCCTAAACAGTGCCCCTGGTCTATGGAACGTGATGGCACGGGAGCAGCAGGTAAGTCTGAAAGACAGGGCACACCACCTGCCACTGGTGCAGACTAATAGATACCTTCCCACAGAGGCAAGTTTTATTTCCCTCAAAATAACAGATTGCCACCATTTTTCACTTCTATAGATCCTTTTTCTCTTGTGCCCATATTGATCGTTTCCACTTGGTTTGGTTTTAGAAATAACATTTTTGTGCATGCAGCTTATCACCCTCAGGTCCCTGCTTGTCACTCCTCAGCTGCAAAGGAAGGGCAGGCCAGGGCATCGTCGCAGCCTGCGAGGCGGGCACCTACCCACTTGGTAGCTACACAGGCACACCTTGGGTTGATGCTGTTGGAAACACTCCATGAAGAGCAAACAAACAAAGCTTGTAAGGGGATAGTTATGCTGAGAATAATGAATATCAGTTATTCCAGAGGGAAAACTGAACTGGGTACTTAGCTGTCTGATAGTTAAATGATCTTCATTTTCCTTAATTAACTTATGATACTCCTTCCCCTACAGTGTGGCTACTAGCAGAAGGAGACTCTGTAAGGCACCCTACAGAAAGCTACTTGTAAGGTCTCCTCATGTCACAAGCCTATTTTTTTGTCCCTTACCCCTCAGGTAGAAGCTGTTCCAAATGACAGTGAAACATTTGGAGTAGTGAAAGATAGGGTTTTTTTCCTTCTTACTGGTTTCTGAAAAGCGTGGATTATAAGCTGTCAATCATTTCCAATGATCTCATTCTGGTGTTTATTCAAAAATCATATTTGGTGTAGCTGCAAGTGTTGTTACTAACTGATGAGCAAGTCTGAATGCTGAGAATGAGAAATGATTGACATTCTTCAAGGCAAAGAGGGAGACTCTTCATCCAGCAGAAGCTGCCACTGCAACAGATGCTGTTATACCTTCTGACACTGATCGTGATGAGTGGTGTGTAATGTCAGTAAAAGATGAGAGGCTACAACAACAAAGTGAAAAGGAAGCCTCTGAACACGAATCCCATGGCACCCTAGTAGCAGTTAATAGCCATGACTTTCCTGGCTAGAAATATAACTTTAAAAGGTCAGGCATATATTGGTTAACTTATCACCTATTCAGTAAATAAGTACAAGAGGTTGCTAATTAGTGAATTTATTTTATTTTATTTTATTTTTAAATTTTTGTTCCTTTCCCATTGCTTTTGCCAAATGTGTCGCCCAGTTCCGTTTTTTTATTTCAGGTCTTCTTTTACCTTAAATATAGTAGATATTTACAGAGAATAATTCATAGCAGACCTACACATTGTCCTGAATATTATGATGTACGCAGGGGCACTACTGCATTTTGAGTATCTTGCTACCAATATCAAACAGCAAGTTCCCATGTGTGGTTATAAACTTTCTCCTTAACCAGGAACAATTTTAAGTTTAATACCTCCTCCCACATTTTGCTATGGAAAATCCCTTGCCAGGCATACTGGAGCAGTGTGAGTCTGGTGCAAGGCTCCCAGAAGCAGTCTGGGAGTTGTGCAGAGTTGTACTATGGCTTCATTTCTTGAAGAACATTCCCTTGAGCAAGGGGCCTTGAGTAACCATGGATGAGTGTACTTTTGGGGAGCAGCTTTTCATTGAACCCTCACATTGTTGCTAGACTTCACTACACAAAAACACACACACAAAACCCCAAACCCAACATAAAACCATATGGATTTTTTTTTCTTGCTCTTCGTGGAGGGATGTGCAGCTTTAAGCCAAGAACTAACACTTGCCCTCACAGCTTTAGTCTCGTAAATCGAATTAAAGACTTTAAATTGTTCCCTAAGTTGCATAAATATTTACACTGCTGCAATGTGTAAATCAGTCTAATTGTTACATTAGTAGTAAAATTTGATCTGGTTTTAGTCACACACCGACCTAAGCTGTGCGCATGTGATCAGAGCCAAGCGGAGTGGAGATACAGGGCTCAAAAGTGAAATGCAGCCCCTTGCAGTGTCTCAGCTGCAGCGAAGTTGCAGTTGCACACCTTTCTACAAAATGTGGATGTTCAGGGGGCTGTGTTGCTCCGTTTGCTGCCTTGGGTGAGCTGGGTACAAAGCTGAGGGCACAACCCACCTGCCACCTCCATGGGTCCAACCAGTCAAGAGTGGGAACTGGGTGGCACAGTTTATGAGGTCACATCCTGCCCATCTCACTGGGGCAGAGCCAGTAGCCTTCACTGGGGCTTGACTCGTGGCCAAGAACATTAAGGTGCTGCTCTGGAAGCTAAATCCAGCATTTGCTCCTCTTCCTGGTAAAGCAGGGTGACTTCTGGTCTTATGCTTCCCTTCTCATCCTCCTGTTCGTGTTTGTGCTTCAGCTTCTTTGATTATTGGACTTACTCTTGGACTGTGGGGTAGCTATAATTCCGTTTTCTTTAAGTGTGAGAACACTCTGTATTGTCCACTTGGGTATAGTGAGTTCAGCAATGTAATGTTTCTTCAGAAAAGTGCTTTCTCTCACATGGAGAATTCTCCATGTGTTTCTCCAGGAGCTACAGTAAATCTAGTTTATGGTACATGTGTTCGTACATTCACAGTTTTTAAAAAACTCAATCTTCTTCCTTATTTTTCTTTTTCCCTGCTTGATTTCCTTTGGGTCTCGGTGGGATACATGTTGGTATCTCTCCACACACAGAGTGTGTTGTGTATTCGGATACTTTGTGAAGGGCTGAATTACTATTTCCCACTCTCTTCTGTTGTTACACTGGTCCATAAAAACTGAGCTGGATTCTAAAATATGGGTATGTTTTAAATTATGACTTCTGTATTCGTTACACTTAACGTCTGTAATCAACAACACAATGTTCTTCTTCCAATACCGTAGAGGGTTTGTTGCAGTGGGGGTGTTTTTGAAAGGCTGTGTATAGGGGCAGATTCCCTGGATGCCCACAAGTGAGACAGGCAACTTAATTTATTTGCTTCCCCTCACGTTTTGGGGTGTCTGCCTTATGAGGTAGGCGAGCTTAGCATTCTACACCCAAATGGCCATGTCATGATTTGCAAAGAATCTGCAGCTGTGTGGTAGGAATTAGGAGACAGCGGTAGTATCTTTTTTGCTATTTCTTTGTGAAACACAGACAAATCTAGCTTTACAGAAGGCCTCTCGCAGAAATTCTAGTAAGGCATCATTGCTCTCCAGCTAGATGTGACCACCTCCAAGTGCTGTATCTTCCTGGAGTTTCTGTTGCTTTCTGCACAACAAACAAGGCTTCTATTCTCACGCCAGCCTTCCCCTTAGGAATTGTCCCTAGTTCAAAGATCATTCTGTAGGGCCCCTGGCCTTCAAAGGAGATCTTTCCTTTGTACAGCAGCTTTGATATAAATGAACCTCAGAGGTTTAACTGTCAGATAAAAGTAGAGTGCATTAACCCCCACAATTGCTCTAACGAAGTCAGGGTGAAGTTGTGAAATCTGGGTCAAAACTAATGGATGAGCCATTAACACCTCTCAAGCATAACAGCACTTAAAAATATCAAACAGAAAATGCATTTAGTGACTTTCAGGTGCAGAAGCGGTCATCGTGTTTTGTGAGCAGGCAGTCATGAAAAGATTGTAATTTCACTGCCTCTCCTCCAACCTGCATCCTGTCTTCCACGTATTTACGTTTAAGGCCAACTCTACTCTGGAAGATTTTGTGATCTTGAAGCTGTCAGATGGCAGGTAACATTTTTTTAGGTGCGGAACACCTCACAAAGTTGTGTTGCTCCACAAACTATTCAAAACTCCAGCTCTGATTGGCAGTTCTGTGCTGGCATGTATTTTTGCCGGCATATTCACTGAACTTAGAGTAGTCCAGTTTGAGGTCCTACTATCTGTTAGAAAGGATTTCTGAGTAGATTAGGTAATTTTATCCTCTGACACAAAAGGTCTGGATTAAGTCTAATTGCTTTCCACAGTGAAGCTGAGCACCATGTACAGATGGGCAGGAGGAGCTCATCCCAGCAGAAAGCAAGAGTTGCAGCTGTTCTGCAAAAGTTCTACCTGCAGTCTACCTGCACAGAAAACTGAAAACATGTTCTCGAATAATGGAAGATGGTTCAGATGATGGCAGGCTCTTACTGGTAGGGATTTGCCTTCTTGGATTGGGGTGCGAGCTCCAAATGTTGTTTTATGGAAGTGTAGATCTGAAAAAAAGGCTCTTCAAAATCTCCTTGAGGCTGTTTCTTCTAACAGGATCTTTTACAAGAGGCCTGGTCATGCTGCACACCTTGTCCTGGACTTTTGACGCTGACGGTAGCCTGGATTATGCTCTCTGTAACATCAGTGTTGCGTGATTTTTTCTGGGAAGAAGTTGCTTGAGCTGCAGCTAGCCAGTGACAAACCCTCCTGTGTTCCCGTAGCTTGTGGCTCTGCAGTGTTCACACACCCTGCACATGGGGAGAAGCTTGACCATGCATGCTTGGGATCTCCTCAACAGCCATGGGTCAAGGAACTTGTGCCTCTGACAGCGCTGCTAAGCTGCTCTTCCCTGTGCTTCTGTGTTCACCCCTTGTGGCCACCACTCTCTTGCTAGACTCTGTTACACGTTTGTCCCAGGTACCCTAGAAAGATATTTTTATTGTGCTTGGAGGACCTTCCCAAACTGTGGTTGAACGCATGTCTTGTGTTCATGGCCTTGTTGCAGTTCTGTGTTAATTATATCTGCTTGGGAGGAAAGGATGTAGTTCATCAGGGAAAGTCAGGGAAGAAAGCTGGGATCAGAGAAGGCTGGAAAATTGCAGGCATCCACACAGATACTTCAGATCCTGTCCCATAAGCCTGCACTTGGTTTGGATGATTGTATAAAGCTGTAAATGAGGAATTCCCTTTGAATACCTCTGCGCTGCAATAAACTGTCACAGGTGTGTTTAAGCTTTCACCTGCATGTGAAGAACATCCCTTCTCCAGCTGTAACCAGCCTGTTGCAGATAGTCCTACGTGAAACCCTTGTGAAACCTGGCTTTGCTCTGCTGGTATCTGCTGGTGCTGCAGATAGAAGAAATGTTTGCACAAAGTGCTGTCTGCTGCTCCCTCAGTGTGCTGAAGCATACAGGTGGGATTACTGAGTCATAAAGGAAAGCTGTATGTTTTAATTTCCTGCCAGCAGTTTGTTAGTCTATAAAATTGCAATACTGAATTGTTATTTAAGCCTTCTTTGTATTATCATCTTCATACTGAGCAAACACTGCATATTGAATTTACAAGGTGGGAAAAGAACAGAGTAGCTATAATTCCTGTTAAACCCCTGTGCAGTGAGAAGATGTATTTTGTGTCCAATTCTCCACACGTGTGTCAGATTTGTACTACTGTCCACATTCAGAAGAAGGAACTGTTGCTGCAAAACTGCAAAGCCTTTAGGTTTCCCAGTGAATCCTTAGGGTATAATTTGAGGAAACAGGGTCATGTGTTGGACACTGTGTCTTGCACGATGGTGTCATTATCTCTTATGTATTAGCAGGCTACTAATGCTGACATCTAATTAGCACCAAGAAACTGATTAACTCTCAATAGGGTCAAGAGAAAAAAGTATAATAGATCTCAGGCAAGCAATTAGGTCATTTATTTAATAAATTAAAATACTTGTGATTATAAGCTCACTCTGGCAATTTTTTTTCTGTACTGCACAGCTGATGGCAGAAACAACGATAAAATTCAAATAGTAAATATAACACCATATTAACAGCAGCACAATCAAAATGGAACGCAAAAAAAGTACTTGAGCTTTCTCTAATGGACAATTTATCATCCGGAATAGATGCGTTTATTAGGGGAAAAGATATACTCAAACACCAGTAAAATAAATGGAGTCTGTTCAGATTTCTTATGTTGCGATTGGGTTGTTTCACACTATGGAAGCCTTGTACATAAAAGATGCTTCCACACACGCTTGTTACATGGAAGATATTTTTATTTTGTATCTTTTGAAAACTAATCTTAATGCTAAAAAATGGCAAGTTATATAAATATTGAGCAGGAAGCAGTCATCATCTTACCACCATCTTATATGTCACCCTTGCTAATTAATTTCTCCCCTGCCTTTTTTTTCTTAATAAGGCCAAAGATTTTTTTTTTTGTTTCCATGCTGTTTCAACAAAATATGAAATGCACCTACCTGTGCTAATGGGTAGTGCCTTTGACACATAGAACCTAGTGTTTACTGCCCTCCTAGAGTGTCCCAAAAGTGTCTGGCTTTTCATGGAACAGCACTCTAGAGCTTTTTAATAGACAAGTCACCCATACTGCCTTCTTGCAAGCTCAGTATAAAGCGCTTCTTAATTGAGTTCATTTAAATGTTAATTTTATTGAATGCAGACTCCTCTAAATCACTGAGGTGAGTTCTTGCCAGACCTGTTCAGTAAAAATAATAATTCAGTATTTCTGAAGCTTTGATTAGATTTGTATAAGCACTAGAATGTCCATTTGTGTGTCTGACATTGAAAACCATGAGGCTTCTCTCATCTTGCTTTCTTCTGGCTTCCTGTCCAAGCCCTCCTCTTCTCTGCTGCAGGTTCAGCTCCTTTGTCTACTACTTCCAAACTCTCTTGCTGGCATTTGAAAGCCACCATTTTAAAAACAAACAAAGAAAAAACGCCAACCAACAAAAAAAACCCCACCTCACAACCAAAAACCCTACCCCCATCTGAGATACTACATGGAAAACTCCAAATTCCCGTTCACTGAGAGCTATACAGCCCTTCACACCCATTTTTACAGTTCACAAACAAAAGGTTTTGGCATGAGAACTGCATTTAAGTGCACAGCTGATGGCACCGTGTAGTTACCTAGTATATAAACCATGGCAGAATCAAGCAACATTCAGCATGCTTGTGCAGATGTATGTGGCAGCTTTGAAGTGTGCTGGAGACTTTAGAGAAATGTAGTTTTCTGTTCAGCTTACTCAGAAGGTAAAGCCTGTGCGTTCCTTCATAAGAGGTCTCCTATAGGAAGCAGCTGATGGCACACTTTCTCCCCTTGCTTTTCCTTCCCGGCCTCTAGAGGAGTGAAACATGGTCTCTGCTCTTCCTTGAAACAGGAGAGCTCTGCCAACTTTTTTCAAAGATACCTTACGAGAAGAAAAGGATGGTTAGACCCTTTCCAAAGCTCGATTAGTTTGGAGCTGGTAGTGACAGACTTGGAGGGAACTCACTGATTCTTCCCAGCTTACTCCAGTTGCACGGAGGACAGCAGCCGGGAGGGGTCCAGAGGGGTTTTCCTTGTGCCTCCATGAGCAGTCTCCAGCAGCTGCCCTCCTCCTCTTGCCACTACCTGTAGGTGCTCTCATCCTGACTGCCAGCATCACCGCAGGTACAGGGGTGGTCCTGGCTGTGGTTAAAGTGTCTCAGAGGCAAGGGAAATGCCTGGGTTGAGTGAGGCCAACTTGCTGCTGCACTCCCAGTAGTGCTGGTCCTCCAAGAAGCGGTCTGTTCAGTCTCTGGAAGAAAAGGCATTCCCTGATTGCCTCCAGCAGGTCCAGGGTTAATTCAGGGCTAGCATACTTATATCTAAACATAAAAAACAATGCAACAAAGGTCATTTAAAACAATAGGAATATAACCTCTCATAATGTTTTCTTCACTTAATATTTTCCTCTTTTTACTAAAACAAGTCTATCAAGGATGGAGTAAGGAGCATCAGTGATAAATTCATCATTGGTACCCAGTCTTAAACAGATGATTTTTCTATTTTTGAGTGTCTTGAAAAAGTTGTCATGAACACCAACAAATGCAAAGCAGCTTTCAAGATGACTTTTTGTTATGGGCATATTCCTGAACTATTCATCTGTGTTAAATGCATTTTGCCTTGAATCATATGTCATGTTGCCAGAAAAGAGTTGTTTCCATGCCAACTCATTTGCAACATGGGGGGAAAAAATCAAAGCTACTAACATCTGCAAGATGTCAGTACTGATATAAGCCACTTGCAATGAAAAACACAGAACTGCAAGAGGGTTTGCCAAATAGGCACTATATATAGGGTAGAATGTCATAAACTAATCGCCGAACAGTGAATTTCCATTCCTTTTTTGGCTGTATTCTTGATCTCATTTCTTTGCCAGAAAAGGCTTGCAGCAAAAGGAGCATCAGTGTCTTCCATGTGCATTTCTCTTGTAAAGAAGGAATTACTTGAATTTTTTTTTTGACTCAAGCCTCCACAAAAGGCACTTAATTTAAAACACAAGAACTTGTACAAGAAACTGCTGTTTCACTTTCCATACTATTTCCTTTCAATTCTCTCGACTGCGGGGTCTCCTTTTATAAAGATCCTATTCATCAGCAAGATTAATGAGACCTGGTGTCTGAGACTATGGATTCCATTTCACAGCTACTATTTCCTCTGCATTCTTTCTCTGCTCCACTTTCTTTATTTTTTTATAAAAGAAGATTGTTCTTTTATTACCAAAGTATTATGAAATGCCAGAGGCTGAGGCTCTGAAGCCTGAACAGTTCAAATATCAAGGTATATTTAATTTTGAGATGATCCAGGCATTGCTGTACTGGGAGAGCAATTGGAGGTTGCAGAACCTTTTCTTTGCTTGGAGGTACCAAAACAGTTCGGATTTTTTAAATCTTTGATTAATACAATAATGAAAATTTTATACCTGGAGAGCACAGCAGATGCCAAAGTCGCCTATGCATGCATTGACAACGCACCGTGGGCACTGTCATCTTACCTCTGGTAATACTGTGCCATGGCATTTGCTTGTTGTGATACACAGGGTTTGCTTTTCAAGGTGATGTATGTTAGAACAGGATTGACTGCAGCCCACACCAGCAAACAGTCCTACACAAACAAGTGCCCCAGCAATGCGTTGTGGTGATCCATATATACCCACGCCGGTCCCTGCAGCGGTCCTGTACATTCCCTCCTTGTTAGTCTTGAGTGCGAACAAATCAGCAAATAGGTTCCTTACTGGACAGGCTGCTAGGCAGCACCCTCTGTGTGTGGCAGAACTGGTTGCCAGGCTGGTGCTGGGTGGCACGTTTCTTCCAAACATGCTTTTGCAAAGCCCATTCCCACGGCATGATGCTGGTGATTGTGCGATGCAAGCCTTCTAGTTATGTGCAATTGCTAAATATCACAAAGGAATATTCATGCTTTCTGAGTATTGCTTACCCCACGAAAGCAATTACTGGAGTTGTCAAGGCAGCATTAGGCGGTGGCGAACGGAGCAGAGTTAATTTCATGGGAGTCGTCTTTGCCTAAGAGAGATTTGAAATATCAAATTGAAATATTTACGGAAAAACCTTTTGTAAAGTGAAGGTCCTGACTACCAGTACTTGCTGATAAGGTAGAGGGGAGTGGGAAATAACTGGTCTACTGTATTTCAGTTATTTTCATGATTTCACTTCTTTCTTTAGAGTGATAACATTCTTATACAGATTATTGTTGTACTTTATAATGATCTCAATCCAAACTCATATAACATTCTTTTATTAAAATGCTTCTGCTAAGACTTTTTAACAGAAAGTTATCACAGGTAAGCAGAATGGAGAGCAAATGTAGGAATTGATTCCTCCAGCATTTTATTTGTTTCACTGAGTTTTGAAAGTTAAATCACAAGTAAGACCACTTAAGGATATGCAAAATTACCTGGATTTTTTGGGAGGGAGAGACAAAGAAATGCCATGATCTTCCCTATTACTGCACAGAATTTAAGGCTATGGAACCAAGGCCATTTAGCACACACCTCATATTGTTGGTTTTCTGTGCAACTTTGATGTGTGTAAAGTATTTATGTGTATATAAATACGTATATGCCTTGCATGTATATTAATATCCATATTAATACATGTAATATGTTGGATAAACAATGTGAAATTGACTGACTGCTATCTGAAATACACTGTAGTTAAATCTTTGAGGCAACTGTAATTGAAAGAGATTAGAGTGTATTTATTTTCTGCTTCTTAAAACGTATGTGTGACAGTAGCATCCTTATAACTAAGCAGTTTCTTTTTTTCCTCTGTGTGTACTACCTCAGCAGAGCAGGGAAACATCTTCAGAAGAGGAAAATATGACTGTAAAATGATTTTTAAGAGTTCATTTGAACTCAGTCAGGCATAACACCTAGAAATGCTTTAAATTGGATTTTTTTTTTAATCAGATTTCAGGTTGACAGTATCCTACACTGTTACGCTTAGAATTATTACCTGGAATTCTGTCATACTTTGCCTATCACTGCCCTCAAACAAGTGCTGCATCTCTTTCCCTTTGCACAAACATTAATGCAACAAGAGTAGCTCACTTTGAATATGCTGAGCCTTGAAGAAGATTGAGTATATTTTAAACAGGGTTTCAGCTTCAAGAAATTTCATGATGAAATAATCTTTGTAAAAAGGGTCTGAGCACGGTCTAATGGTTCAAAGGAAGGACTGGCTCAGCAGGTATGTTGGGGAGAGGCCATGAACACCTGCCTTGCTCGTTACTCTCCAGGTGAGAGGAAGGCAGCCATTCATCTTCTCACCCTTCAGCCTCGTAATGACAGTATGAGCAAGGCGAGGTCGTGGCACCAGAAGAACAGTGCTGGCCTTTCTGTGGCAGGACTCAAAGCATTCCTTGCGGGATAATTGACACAGTTCTGTAATTACAGACACTTAGCATGAGGTTGGACGTGCTCTTGACCAAAAGGGTTGATCGTGCCATGCTTCTCGCTCAAAATAAATACTCAATGCTGCTTAACTGCAATTCTGAGGGAAAATGGCTGGCTGTAGGAACCCAAAGATACAAGTTTCTGATTACTATCCCATATAGGCTCAAAATGTGGAAGCGTGTGCAGGGAAACACACATCATCAAAGGTGCATGGTCCTGAAACACCCAAGCCTGTGCTATAGCTTATGACACAGGCCACTGTTCCTGCAGCATCCTCTGTTCTTGTTCCGGGCTTGGCTATGGATAAGGTCAACCAAAAATATAAGTTATAGTGTTAGGACATAGCTGTACCCTAACAGACTATTTTGGTAGCTAGGATTTCTCAAGGAACAAGTCTTTTCTTGATTTTTTGGAATGATAAATAGTGGTAGGTAAAGAAAATCGGTCATTGACTGCCTGTAGTCTTTTGTTTCATCTGAGCTCCTGTGGCTTCCCCTCTCTGGATATCAGGCAGTGCTGTTACCCAAATCCCACTATACTGCTATGCTGAGCATTTGCCCACCATCTGCTTCATCACAATGGTGCTTCATCTGAATTTGAGATGTGAGCTGCTGGCTTTACTGCTGCGTCATAGCCATTGCTAATTTGGAGTGACTTGGACTGTGGTAGGTTGTTCACTCTCTCTTTTTCCTTTTAAGAATTTTGATCCTATGTCTATCTGCTAGGTAGGCTGTTGTCCTCACCTAACAGAAGCACTTTACTGATTGTGCTGTGTTGTGATCATAGGGTTGGTTTTCCAATAACAGTTGTGTCTACTACCTGCATTTCCAAAGGCAGTGGTCATCTGATGAAATCAAGCATTGCTACTATGTTTTTTTACTGAAAGTACCTTTTTTGCTTTTGGCTGTAGCAGGGAGCATCCAAATGGGCTTGCTTTACTCATAAAATAGATAAATTCTGAAAGCCAAGATATTTAATTTTTATCATGTCTTTTGTTTCCAGAAATCAGTTGCTATTCCAAAGACCTTTGATCCACCAAGAAGACAGATTATTGTGGTTTTGATGTTTCCTCTGTGGGGAGAGGGTGACAATAAGGTCTGCAAGTGATGTACATCGTTGCTCTTTTCTGTGAAGATTGTGAGCCTGTGATACCAGTTTGGTTTTGAGGACAGGTTCTAGTCCTGTTCTTTGGTGTAGTGGTTAAATATTTATTTTTGTAACATTTTGCCATGGTTAAATTTGTGTTGGTTTCTGTGATCTTTTATGGCTCTGCTTCCTTATAAAGTTTCATTATGTTTTCACAGTTGAAGTTAATATTTTTGATCTATTTAGGAAATCACCTTTGAACTTGGGGCCTTTGAGCATGTTTTTCTGACTTAGATGAGATTTCAGACACAGACTTCAAGAAAATACTTTGCAGCAGATTTCAAGCCAATCATTCAAATAAGATCTTTTCAAAATTGCTTAATAATCATTTGATTGAAACTGGAATGGCTTTTACACTAGACCAACCATTTCAACATAACTGAGCCCAGGATGAGCATCCCATAACTGTATTCTTTAGTCTCCCAATGACTTCACGCTATAGATTCTGTGAGCTTTTATTTCTGTATGTCTTTTTTTCTACTGCTTCAAGTGAAGGAATTGCTCTTTTTCATATAGAGAACACGTGCATATTCCTGAACTTTTCGCATTGTTCTTTTCACTCTCTTTGCCAAATACACCAAGCTACTGCTATCAATACTGAATCTGAGCTTCTTTAACATTTAAGGGCCCAGAATGTCAGGTATTATCCCAGGATGTCATTACTCTTACTGTCAGTATTTTTGGCTAGAATTATTTCTGGATTTTTTTAATTTTAAAAAAAAATGAAAATAAAAAGGCATTCCTGTCTCCAAGAATGGCATTCAAATCCTGATCTTTCTTTATTCCTTGAAAATCCTGTTTCTTTAATTATTGATTTGATCCAGGCAAGCTTCAGTGGGAGAAGATTCCTGCTGTAGAGTTCAGTAGATTGCACAGGGCTCTTGCTTAAAAAGCCATCAAGATGTAACACCAGTATTAGAACATAAAAATGAGAGACTAGGTTGTTGTTTTTAAACAAGATGACTGTAGTGAGGTACCTATACTTTTTCACTTAAACTTTATTTTAAAAATAAATCAAGAAACATGTTCTTCATGCAGCTCTTTCTCACCTTCTTGGTAGTTTTGAAGGAGCTCATCTACTATGTTATTCTTTTTTATTTTCATCATCTCACGCTATAGGATCCTTGCATCTATGTTTTTGATCATTTTTTTTCAAGTGCTCAGCCACACTTATGCTAAAGGAAGTTTGTGAGGAGGTATGCTTATATTGTTTCGAAGAGAAAACAAGCTTCAAAGCATTTCTTGTCAAAGAAAGAATTGCATGCATGAACAGCTTTTCTTTCTATATCCCCACGTCTAGTGTAAGATACTAGTTTAACTCACAAAATTTGTTTTGCTTATATCTTTAGATTATTATGGTTATGATGATACTGATTGCAACTGTTATATTTAGACACTTAAAATTGATTTCAATTCTCTACTAGTGCTCACAACTGGCGATAAGTGTTTCCAAACAGTTAAATGCAGTCTTGAGGAGTTTATAGTTATTTCTTCCCAGGCATCAGCATTTGATGCTTATGTGAATGTCTTAGTGTCCCGTGAGGGAGGTATCTGTGCTGAAGAACCACACAGGTTCTAAGGGTATCTGTGTTCCCTCCATCTCTAGTAGACAAGAAGCATGTCTTATGTGTCTGGTCAGATGGGTTTGCTTTATAAGAAAAGAGGGTTTGATCAAACATAGTCTGCTTAGGTTGTAGTCAGGTTCAGGTACTACTTGGTTAAACAATGAAGTACAACATCTACAGTTCAAAGAGTTAGTTTTTATTCACAGACTGCCTCTCCAAGATGTTTCTGAAACCCTAGGCCTCCAAATACTGAGTAGAATGAGTATTTGCTTGTGTGTTGATGGAATCAGGCTCTCACTTCCTGATGGAACTGATCCTTGCAATGTAAATAGCATCGCTCTGTAGAGACGCTAAGCACACTGGCTTTGCTTCCCTCACTGAACCAATGTTTTTCCACCAGGCTATCTAAGCCACGTAGGAGAGTCCCGACAGCAACAGCAAACATCATACCTCTTTCTGCTTGCAAATAGAAACACATCTGCTTTAATTTCCCAGGGTAAATGCTTTGTTCTGTATAATTTCAGCACCTATTGACCTTCTTGCCCTGTGTTTCAGATTGGAGCACAGGCATTACGGAGGAGGGCAAGAATTCATTCTATGCCAAAAGAGCTGTTCTAAACAGGAATACTGCTGATGTACTTTCTCTTTTCACCTTACAGGCAGAGATTACATATGCATCACCTTGGTTTTACTGTAGTCTGGGCAAATATCTCCCTTGCAACAACTCGAGGCTGTTTCTGCCATATTTTAATACTACAAATGTGCAGGTGTTACGAGCATAATTTACTGAAATAAAAAGCTTTGATCAAATGCATTCTAGAGATTGTGACGGAGTAGCACAGGAACACACAAAATATTACTTGATATAGCAAGTGAAAATAAAACCCAAACAAAGCCAATGTTATGCAGTACAGTTTACTCTGGAGATAGCATTCCTATTAAGAGTGTGGCTATTAAGTTTAAAAAGGCCAAATGCATATACTTCTTTTTAAAGTTTAATCTGGTCTTTGTGAACCTTATATGAGGCCATTAACACTGAAAAGAAATCTACTGCCAAGAAATTGTAGTAAGAGACTAAATTGAAAGCAGAATGGTAGAGTCTTATTGCTACACTGCTCCAATTATATCGCTTTTGTTTCTTCACTGCAAGACTGATAGGGACCTACAAATGTTTAGATCCCAAAGGATTCAAGGACGTCTGGTAAAAACTGGAAATCAATAGAAGTCTATAATCACAAGCAAACTGCATCACTATTATTGGGGTGAATGATGGCAGCCATCCACAGACATACCATGGATGTGGATCCATCAAGTATATTTGTTAGAGCCTTCTGCTCAACATGAGAACTACAAGAACTCAGTTTCCTGGCAAATTAAGCGTGTGACTTGCCTATTAATTAGCAAGGGAATAGGAGAATATTCACTGACCTTTCCATTCAGATGAATATTGTAGCTTAGGAGGAAAGAAGAGGATTTATTTTCTGGATGTGGGTTTTAAAAGTATTGGCAATCCTGCTGAGGAGACAAACATTGTTTAGTTTCCAGTCCTGTCACTAGACTGCAAATTCATCTTGGGTCTGGCTTGAAGCAAGCTTCATCTCCAAAGCTGAGAAGTAATTTAGTCTTCAGGGTTATCCTGTCCTGGCTTTTGCTTAAGCAAAGGCTACCAATTCAATGTGACAATGAGAATCACTATCCACTAGGGGCCAAACTAGGCCCACCAAATGCTAGATTTCCTTTCTGAAGCACTTTTCTTTCCCAATAGTTAAAATTGCATGGTTTTTTTTGCTTTTTTTTTTTTGAGCTGCTACTTGATGTATTCAATCCCAGGCTGTCCTTGAGCTCTCCAAGTCTCAGGCTGAAGCCACAAGATACAGTTCACTTGTTCTAGAGAAATATGCAGCAATTATGAACATTATGACTGTATTTGTCTATAGGGCAGGCAGGCAAGATATAAAAGTCAGTCTATTGATGATAACATAAAAGAGATGTCAGTTTTCAGAGATGGGGGAAATTACGTCTATTGAAGGCTCAAAATGAATTTTTTCGATGGATGTAATAGCTGAAATGATCCTGCTCACTGCGTTGAAGGAAGGATTGTGAAAGGTTTCAACAGGAAATGGCTCAGTAAAGGTCTGATTCAAAGCTCAGTGAAGGCAGTAGGCAGGCCCTCAGATTAGACATCCTCCTAGACCATGTGCCCCTTGCATATTTCTGTTTAGAGAATGAGAAAGCCAACAAATGGAGAAAAGCTCTACTGTGGTGCACCAAAGCACACACTTGTTTAAATGCAGATGATGTTTGTGGTCATTGGCAAATAAAATCCAATGCTGCAGGAATGTGGCATAGCTAGCATCCTGTATCACTCCACAGACTCCAAAACCAAGAATTCTGGAGTTGTTTTTGAGCTTTTCTTTCTCCCACAATGTACTAGCAAATGAACTATTGGACTAGTTTCAGCTTTCATTAAAATGTAATTAAAAGATGTCATACTTTTATAGTTGGAATCAGCTGTAGCCAAACATGTGGGCATAGTAAAACACTTCACAAAGCTGAAAGATTTTGTGGTCCTGCTGAGAAAATGATAGCCTTACAGCTTCTCACTTCATTATTGTGAAATTAATAATAACAATTTTCAAAGTTCCCCTCATTCTAACAGAGTAGCTTTTAATATTCCTCGCTGAAATGCTCTGTGGTGAAGGTAGTTACTTTGCTGTGGATACAGAAAGCCTTCAGAGCAGCTCGGGGTCATCATTACTCCTTAGTGTTTACAAAAAACACCTTGCTGCTCTGAGCACATGCATGAAACATTGCATGGATTCAGGGGAAGAGACCTGAACCTCTGCCACTCTAGTCTGGAGAGGACATTTCTGGCTGCTAGGTCTGTTGTACTTCGTTGCCTTCTCTACTGCTGGAGGTGTGTTGTTAACAAATTATTCTGGGATGGGGACAGGTGGAGATGTTGCATATTAAGGTCACTTCCCTGGAATGGGGTAATAATGTCTGGGGTTTTATTCCAGTGATTTGAAGTTAGTGGTACAAAGTCAAATAACTGCAAAAGGAGAGAAATCCATGCCAGCATCCCAGTAGATGGGCAGCCGGGAGACAGGGTATTCAGCTCAATTCATTGTTCAGGAGAAAGGATCTGAACAGGGGCTCCCACATGCCATAGGAGTGAGTGCCCATGAGGCTGTAGGTTAACATAGCTTTTGATGCTGGATTTGAGATTGCTTTCTGACTTGGCTGTGGATGCACAAATCTCAGGGCCTGGATGATGATGAGTCTTGCTGCTCGTTAGTTGCAGGTCAGCATGGCTGTTTGGTCCAGCCCTGCCCAGCAGCTGACATGCTGACACGTACCTGTCATGGCAGGCAGCAGCTTGGTGACTGTTTTCAGGACACTAGCGAGACCCAAACAGGGGAGCCCATGCAGGTATAAAGAAGTGGGTAAGCACTGCTGCCCATCAAGCCCGTTCCGTCTGCAGAGCTGGCTTCAGGCATAAAGAAAGGGGGAGAAATTGCATGGGGAAACCAAGCATCTGAGAGACACAGGCCTCGGTGCTGTTGGGAAACTCGCCTCCCCTGGCCTGAACAGCCAGAGATGGGGAGCCAGGATGTTGTTGCCTTGTGGTGGGGCTGGGGAGGGGGTGGTGCTGGCAGCAGGGGCATACCAGGAGCTGCCCCCATCTCCAGGTGTAGGGGCACCCAGCGTGGCTTCTCACAGTGCCCCTGAGTTGTCCTCTGCACCGCACCAAATGCCAGTCAGGGAGGTGGTCAACTGGGAGGGATGCCTTGATGATGGATGCTTTGTTCCCTTTATTTTTTGGGGAGAAAATAATGTTTTTGTGCCTCTGAAGGTCTTATCTGTATGCTATGTCCTCTGCAGCCCATCCTGGGATGCAGCTAGGATGTTCTGAATTGTGCATGCAGAAAGCATTCATTATCTGAATGTAATTGGAATGATGCATGTTTCTAAAAGCTGCACAGATTTTAACACGGATCCAAAAATTTAATTTAAATATGCGTTACTTAGTTATTCACTTCTTTCACTTGCTTGTAAAACTTGTTCAAAAATGAGAAATTGCATCATGTACCCATAGCAGGAACAAAATAAAAAAGGATATAATAAACAACCTTACTGCAATCTATTTGCACGGATTACCTGAACATTTACAAGCAGCTAGTCTGTTCAGAAGAATCAGAATCAGCCTGCATACATGAAAAATACAAAAGTTGCAAAATATAATTTGAGATAGAATTAACAACTCTCCAGTAGCACTACATATTACTAGTCCCAGGAAAAAAAAACTCTCTTTGTCACCTTTTATATAATACCGGGATATTGAAAATGCTTCTCAGTGTGGACACGGCAGTTGGTATGCATGCAGTGCAATAAATCTGGCTTTTAATGGTGTTAATATTAATTAATTCACATTAATTGGTGGGTTACAAAGAAATTAAAAGGTTGAGTCAGCTTTTTGGTGTCAGCAGCTCCAGTACACATGCACGTACTCATGTACCTGAGACCCTGCAATGCCCAATCCAAAGTCCTGGCCATCAGGTCTTCAGCTCGGCCAGAAGTGAACAGCCCCACTGTCCCTAACTGTGCACAACTGCATGGCCAAGCATTACACTGTCACTGCTTGGAGCCAAGATAAAGGCTTTAGTGGGAGAGTAAGATCAGTAGCATTGCCAGGATTTGAAATAGTAGCATAAAGATGTACATTTCTGTGCTCTTGTGACTGGTAGATGGAAAATATTTCCACTTCGCAAGAGTTGCTTTCCTGGAGAAAGCTGTCAAAGTATTACTCTAAACAAACTGTCTTATTTGAAGGACTGTACCAAACTTATTCATCATGAGTGTGGTATTTCTGAGGACCTTATTGTGAGCCCAAGCCCTCCAAACACTGTGAATAAGGGAAGGCTAGAATGCAAAAATGGCTAAAATATGCAGAAGTTACAAATTAAATAAATTGTAGCAAAGTCAGTTATATTTGGAGTACAAATTCCAAAAACCTGACACAGTGTGTGACTAACAGTTCAGATATCGTGACATCTGTCTGGAGATTATTCCTTAACAAAGGTGTCTTAGAAATCATTCATATAGTTTGTATTCATGTCAGGTTTTGGTCACAGACAAATTCACACATTCAGCAATGTAGTTAATCTCCTAGATACCCACCACAGAAGAATAAGGATTAATACATTTATCTTGTAAAACAATGCAGTCCTCCCCTGAATTACAACCAGAAATTAGACTGTAGTTATCAAATCTGCTCAGTGAGGTTATGAATCAAGCCACTGCATTGTTCTAATTCCTGTCTTTTATTGCCTCCTATTTTGAAGGCAGCAGCCATTGGAACGTCAGCTGCCAACTGGGTTTGCTGGAGGCAGGGAAGTGCCTTCTCCAGCAGAGAATTTCTACGTGAGGGCAAAGAGAGGTCTTTGCCTTGCAAATGTCATCTAGAAGTCCAGAAAAGATATTGAGAGATGCCCCTGGACTCGGTGATCCATAAAACCTTCATGAAAGTCAATGACTGTTCCAGCAGGGATTGAAGCATGGCATGCCAACAGTGATAAATCTGTCCTGCAGATGTGCACAGGACTAGTGGGTGTCACGCTGCACACCTCCTGAAGTCTCTGTTAAGCTCCAAAAAATTTACACTAATCTCAACCTTAAAAAAAACTCAGCTCAAAATAGAAATCAAAAAGCCACTGCTAGCTGTAAGGGAAGAAAATCTCCCAGTTTGTAGTTTTGGCGAGGGGGAGAGGAAAGGCTTTTTCATTTACTATTCCTTCTAAATGTACGTGACACATATATTTATAGGTTAATGGTACCTTTGAGGAAATGTAACTCTTGCAGTGATTAACAGAATATTTATTTTCTACAAGAAGTGTTATAAAATCCATATAGTTCCTGCCTCCTAAATGATAATTAATCTGCTGGTGTGCGTTGCCCATCTCAAGACTTCCACAGTGCAACACTGGCGTTTCTCATTAAAATGAATCCTGGAGGCACTTTGTTATTGTTTAGACTGTGAAAACCACTGGCGTGGTTTGTTCCGCCCTCCCCCCCCGCCCCGTATGTTTTGTAAGTGCTAAACGCAGGAGGAATTTAGCATGTTCTTTAAAAGACTGTACATTAATAATACATTCTAAACCACATACAAAAAGCCAAACTGCTGAATGGTGGTTGCATAAGTCAACAGCATTCAGGAAAAGGCACGCTCCCTTTAATCTTTACTACAAAGAGATGCCCTCATAGTAGAGACAGTATCATCTAGAAGTCGACTGATTCTTGCTTGATGCGCTGCTCTTGTGCCTTTCAACAGTGCTTTAGGGGGTTATTTCAACAGCATTGTAGATGACAAAGCTTGGATTAGTGAAACTTTTCAATTCCATCTTTGTTTTTTAAAAGGCTGCCTGCTGTATGAGAGCACTTCTACGGCCTTTTTATGCATATCTCTCTCTTGCTGTAGGTAATTATTTATTAATGTAAACCCTGCAAGAAAGATTAACTAGGTTAAGAGGAGCGCAAGGAAATAATAATCTAATAAAATTGCATCCTGAATCCCTTGTCAGATCCCAAAATGAGAGTCAGTAGTTCTGGTTTTTTCCATGTTGCATCAGCTAATTCCCAAATTCAAAAGCAGTTTTGTTCAGTAGTGCTAAGACTATACCAAAACATGCCCGCTATTAGGATCCTCTTTCTGTTAATTGATCAGAGTTGATAACATTAGCGCTATTCTGCATATAAGCCCATGGCAATGCTGCAGTATTTACACAATACAGAGGATTAAGGTTAGTGGAGCTGCTGGTAGTTGTCTGAAATGAGCTGTCACATGAATAAAATGAAAAGGGGAACACATACCAGGAAAGTGGATTTACTTTGGGTTTAGGTTTTGTTTTCACTCATAACCCCATCAGCGCTGAATGCTTCTCTCACAAGTTTCTTTGATTTCAACATTTTCTACTTTATGCTCAGACAACACTACTGCCACTCCCAACCCCTTGAAAGAGTAAACCTTGGAATTCAAAGGAGGCTGGAAAACTCATCACAGTATCACAGTATCATAGGGTTGGAAAAGACCTTTGAGATCATCGAGTCCAACCTATCACCCAACACCTACACCTACACCTACTCCTACTTGTCAACTACACCATGGCACTAAGTGCCTCATCCAATCTCTCCTTAAACACCTCCAGGGACGGTGACTCCACCACCTCCCTGGGCAGCGCACTCCAAAGGCCAATCACCCTTTCAGTGAAGAACCTCTTCCTAATGTGAAACCTAAACCTTCCCTGGCGAAGCCTGAGACCATGTCCTCTTGTTCTGTTGCCGGTCACCTGAGAGAAGAGACCAACCCCTGCCTGACTGTAACCTCCTTTTAAGTAGTTGTAGAGAGCAATAAGGTCTCCCTTGAGCCTCCTCTTCTCCAGGCTAAACAACCCCAGCTCCCTCAGTTGCTCCATTTGGCAGTTTAGTGGTTATCTGTATGCCCTGTGAGCTATGATCTTCTGTTTAGGTTCTGATATAGCTGTTTATGCACCTTGTTGTCCATGAATTTGTTTGAACACTTCTTGTATTCACTGGCATGGTCCTTCTCCATAGTCCTGTGACAGCAGCTTCCACAAGTGCTGCTCACTGTGTAAGTGCATGCTTTCTTTCAGCTCTTGTAAAAGAATTTTACTCATGTTCTACCAGGTGCCTTCTCATTCTCACACTGCAGGGATAAATTCTAAATAAAACCAGGATGCCGCTTTACACTTGTTCCACCCACAAGGAGTTGACAGGCTTTATTACAAATCAAATTTAAATCTTACAGCTCGTGGAGAGTGAAGGTACAGCAAAGTTTGCACAGATTGGTGCAAGATCGGAATATTTTGAGCTGTCAGGAAGTTTTGCAAAAGCTCTCTATAAATCTTCAATATCAAGTGACTCTGAATATAGCTTCTTTTCTTCATTTAGGGAGGTGACTCTGATCACAAAAAGCATCAGCTTCCTAATTTTTTTTTGTCTTAAAATAAGTGGCAAGTCAGTTGTCCTCTCAGTCATGCTGTATGGCATGGAAACAGTGTTGTTTCAACAGGTGAATTTTCCCTTGCTTGTGAAAAACTTTGGGCTATCACAAAGACAAACTTCGTGAATTCTTTCTTACGTTTTTGTTTTTGTTTTTTTTTTTTTTTATTTTTTCCCCCAATGGCAAAATGCCCAGTACAAATCAAATCCTTCAATTCATTTTCCAAAGAAGGAAGGAACTATCCTGTATGCCTGAAATATTAATTAAAAAGAAGAAAAAAACCCCAAAGATTTGGACAGATCCCAAACCAGCTACTCAAATACAAATGTCTGCAACTGTCACATGAACTTCTCAGTAAATGAGACCATAATCCTTCCTTCCTAAAGTGGAAATACCACTTGATTAGCCACTTAAGAGCGGATTTCTCACAGAATATTACTTTAGGATGTAGTTTCCTAAAGGATGAAAAGGTGCCAATTTATTAAAAAATGAATGTTACTCATGTTATTAAAAAACAGAAACAAGGATCAACATAGTAAATTAACTACTGGAGTTACATGTTGGCTTGAGTTTTCCTTCAAACCAATATTAAAGATGTTCAACAATTAGGCTGTTTTTACAGAGTGACTTGGAAAATTATTATCCTTTATTAAGCTTTTAATTTGCACAAGTAAAGCATGATCACTGTTGTATTTTGGTTTGGTTTATGTTGGGTTGGTTGGTTTGCTTGTTTTTTTACCACTCCATTGTAACACCTTAAGCTTAGAGAGTGGATGAAGTGGGTGACCCTTTCCTCCTGCTACCTCTTCCCCAGTAGGATCTGGCATTCAGAGACTCCTTTTCCTCCTTGAATGATGGAATATTTAAACATGGCACAGAACAGCTCAAAGCTAGGGTGCTTTGCCACCACAATAAAGAAATACATGATTTCTAATAGTATGTTATTGAGCCAAGGGGAAATAGTTCACTGGAACAAAATGCCTCATTAGACCCTGACAACCTCTAATTTTAACATATTGGTTTGGTTTTGCTGCCATAGTGGTCCATTTGTTGAGGAGAGTTGTTTTTAGAAATCTGTTTATGTTTAATTTTGGTGAACATGCACGTAAGCATCTCTGAGCTATCTACTTGGCCACCCGCATATGAAGGACTGGGACCATTACTGATCCCCATGTGTTTCAGTTTGTTTATTTTAAATTCTCTACTTTGTTCCTCCATTACCCAGTTAGCCTGAGGTCTTCTTGCAAGCGCCCTCTAGTTCTGTGTGCGGCACACAGAAAAGCTACGGGGAAGCTGTGCCTGTTTGAAACACAGGGTACAAGCCCTGGGTGATGCCATGGGGCTGCGAGGACTCTCTTTGGGGTGAAACAAGAGGATGCTGCCAGGCGATGCCAGCAGCCTGGGTAACTGCCAGGCAGCCACAGGGTGAGTGCTGGTAGTAGGCACCCTCCTCTTGCCCTCGGCATGGCAAAGCTCTTTTTTGTGTCTGTAATGCAAGGAGCTATTTCAAAACCTTTCTTGTTTTGTGCAATATGGTGTAAATATTTTACAGGGTTGTTTAAAGTTCCCTGTGTTTGTTTAAATTCATCAAGGCAAGGAACATTAATTTTCTGGGAAGATTTCTGCTCCACACGATCCACTGAATTTCATATTGAAAGATTGTCTATCTGCACAGCCACGCTTATTTTCCAGTTGCCCAAATTAAGACAATCTATAAAGAAATGTTCATTTATTAGCAACTGGTGTTTGACAGTTTATTTCATGTAAGCCTCCAGCTTTCCTTGGCAAGCTTATTTGCATAATGTGTTATTATGTCTAAATGGAAAACTAAATGCCTCCATGTGGTCTTTAAATGACAAGTGCTTGTCAGCTTCATGCAATATTCAGAAGTAATAGATCCAAATCATAACAGCTCTCACTATGATGTACAAGAAGAAAAAGAAACAAAGCTCAAAAAACTTGTTGCGTATCCTTCCCTGACAAATTTACAGTTTGGTACACAATTGTCAATTAGAGTTTTCATGTGTTAAACAGTTGAGTTCAACTGTGAAGGAATTTACTGTAGCTTTATTCTGCATTGCTTTTGATTTATTACGATTCATGCTATCTTTTTTTTTTTTTTTTTACTGTTTTTTTCCCCTTCCTCTCAAACAATGCAGCTCAGGGAAAAATCTTTAGAGGACCTTGGCAAGACATATCCAAGAATTTCTGCCTTAATTACTTCTGAAAACATGAATGCTCCCTGACAATGGTTAGAATAGCTTTGGAAGATCTATTATCAAGTCCACATCTGCAATAGTCCTTGGGTCTAAAATTTGAAGATGTACATGCTGAATTAATGCTTTCTTAAAAGAGAAAACTGGCATGTTTGTGTGTGATTCCAGGTTATTAGAGGCTTCAGGAATGAAAGGTCTGTGAGTCAATGCTCATGTAAACATCCTCTTTTGTACTTTCCTTGCACATGTGCACACCATACATGTGCTGCTTGATCCCTCACAGCCCCTGACCACACCCGAAACATTGAACGAACCGATTTCCACATAAAAGGAAAAGCCTAAAGCCAGATACTGTACACAATTTTAGCACTAGTCTAAGACCCAGGAAAGATGTAGTTGGACTGTTGAGTTTGTTGCTTTTAACCAGCCTTTCTGGTTAAAAGCGTCTCAGGGCAAGGAGAGAGGGAAACATGGCTAGAAAGGACAGAAGGAGAAGACAGAAGGAAAACGTCGTGTGAGGGGCAGGGCAAGTAGCAAGGACTTGTGTCACATGTGCCAGGCTGACTTTGGGGTCAGCCTGCTTTTGAACACCATCAGTCACCACCATCTGGTCATTTTGGTTTTTAGAAGCGGCACAATGAAGGCTCAAAGAAATGCCTGATGGTGTGTGGTTTAGATTTGAGGAAATGATGGAGATAGTAGACAGGCAAGCATAAAATAATGGCTGTGCTTCCCATGTGCCAACCCTGCTAGCCAACGCTCCAGCCACTGCAGCCAAACAATTCACCACCAGCCACACACCATTAACATTGGCTACTCAAATGCTTGAGGTTCTTTTGCGCCTCTCATCTCTGCACACACTAGGTTACTTTTATGTGCTGCGTTCAAGAAAAAGAGATCAAGTTCTGGTTCCAGAAGCCAAGAGAATCTGGAAACACTCTAGGTTTGTGCCTGCTGTGGGATACTTGGTAGCAGTCGGGTGGCTGGCAGGGCTCTTGGACGAGCCCTCGTTAGGGGAGCAACAGGAGCTGCTGTTAATGAGGAGGTGGGAGCTCCCAGTTTGGCAGCACATCCACTGTGAAAGAAGGCATTGTGTGGGTAATTCACGGGAGGTCAGGGACAGACATAAAGTAAGGGAACAGTTCATCAGTTTTATTAAAAAATGTTTCGGTTCCAGGCCACAGCTCCTGTGGGTAATTTCGCAGCAGCTCTCATTGATACAATCAGTGTAATTAAAGTGATTGTATCACTTGTAGCAGGCCTGGAGTCAGTGGGGCAAGAGGCGTACCCAGTGCTGGTGACCTGTGCCTCGCAGTGTCTCTGACCGCCTGAGCTGAACTGGCAGCCAGCGGAAAGCTGGTGCGTTCCCTTGTGTTGGGTTTCAGTAATGAAGGCAGCTAAATACACAGTGTTTTGTGCTCCGATGACCCATCTTGATGAGGATGCTCTCTCATTTGCTTCTCCTCAGGGTAAAACCTTCACTGGGTGAAGGAAAAGCAAGACCACCAGTTGAGAACAGCTGGAAAGGTTAAGTTGGTTTTGAACGGTCCTCCATGTGAGACCCTCTCTAACCCCCAGTGGCACCTTCCCACAGCAGGCCCTGAAGTAGATGGTTCCTGGGAGAGTGTCCCCATGGGCTGTGATGAAGTGGGGCTCCCCTGGCTGCAGCAGGGCTGGGTAACCCCAAAGATTTCAAATGTCATGGGCAGGAAAAGCTGGCAGAGGAGCAGGCACTTTGGCCAATGGGAACCATTGGGGGAATGATTAAAAATTCTGAATAGCACACACATTAACTAGGAAAAGCCGAAGACTTACCCACAAATAAGTTAAAAGTAGCTTAAAAGGTATTCATAATGAATAATTGCATTACCTTTGTGACTGTGTAAATAATACCATTTGCTAGAAAAATTAGAAGTGGATATTGCATAGATTTTGACAGCAGATGAGTTGTGTGCTCTGTCTTTAGTTGCTCTTTCAGATCTTTACCTCAAAATACTGTGCAGCATTACATTCTTATAGTCCTTTTGAAAAGTAACATAAGAGTTATCATCTCCTCTCAGTGTGAATGATTGTTCATAGGTGCATGAAAATGAGAATAAACTGCCTGATGTTAGAAAACAACAAAATACCAAGCTTTCTACTGCATCAATATGTACCATTTCCTTGCCAAAATAACAGGTAAAATTATCTGAAGGAAGCGGCAATCAAAGTATAGCATCCAACAGGGTGAACTTTTCAAAGTACCACTACTGATTTTACAGCTATTAAAAACCAAGGCATTTCTTAAAAAATTCTAACTTTCTTTATGGTACCCTTGTTTGAGATTAATTATATATGTAAAATTCTCAATGAAGAACGCAGTGTTCGAGGAACTCATGGTGAGTTTCAGTAGTTAGTCCAGTGATATTAAAATGAAACAGGACCAACTTTGTAGGGGGCAATTATAACACATTACGGTGTGAATTGCACACTGTGATTAAACTCATAGGAGGTACTCCGTAGCAGCATTTGCTTTGAAAGGGGCACTGATTACCATTTGTACTATGCATTTTGGTAATCAGAAATCATTATGGAAAATATTACATCAACTAAACAAATACCTCCTTAGCAGCATGAAATATACAGATTTTTTTTCTAAAGTAGCCTTATGCATGTAAATAACAATTTTTTTCTGCTTGGGATGAGCACTTGATCAGCACATGAAATCAGTGTGCTGTCAGACTACAGCCAGGACTATGCGCTGCAGAATGGATGGCTTAAAGTTAAAACATCTGGGGTCGGGTTTGTCTTTTGGGTCTTAACTTCAGACTGGTTGCAATTACATTATAAACCATCATTTACTTGTGATTTATAAAAACAGCCTTGTGAGAGAATTAAACTAGCAAGGGGTGTTAATATTTACTTTGGAACTCCTGAGTTATTTCTATTAAATGGCTTTCCCTAGGATTTAAGTCAAGGGAGTCTTAAGGTTCTTACTGCCTATAAAATACTTATGGGCCTGTGCTGCAAATGTACTGTATTTTTCTGGCATGCTTTGACACCTAATATTTTAAAGGATTTGGAGAGATCTCTTGTATCATGGCATTAACCAGTTTTATTAAGGCATTTTTGCCACTGATTTCTGAAGTCATTTCAAACATGCATACGCACACACAGAAGCACAGCGATTTCGTCCCTCTTGGCCCAGGGCCGCATCTCCCCACATGTGGTGGGTTTCATTGCAAAGCAGCAGAGAAGGGTCAGCCTGACAACAGATCCCACCTGCAAGTACTCAGAGCAAAACCTTGTCACAAGATAAGAGAAACCAAACAGCTGCTCACCCAGTGATTTCTTTCTCTTTTCTTTTCTTTGATAGGATGTAATCTAGAGGAAGCGTAATGTTAATCCTACAACAATTTTGGCAGTTGGGGACTATGTGATTGCTTTAAAGGTGCAAACTCATCTTCACTGTATCTTGATCATCTTCCCTCCTCTTCATCCTGCTGCATCATTTTGATTGCTTAACATAAGGTCTAATGTCAAGTAATAATAAAGCAATTACAAGAAATACAAGTCATTCTAAAGTGCATTAAGCAAGAACTAAATTAAGGCATATAATTAACAACAACAAAAAAAAGATACATTTTTGACCAAATGTTTTAACCCCAATATATCTTTCAGCATTAACTACCTTGGCATTAACTCAAAACTGGTAGGGTAAAAAATATAGATTATATGCACAGGCACAGTAGGGCTTTTAGTGATATATGTAGGGAAATTCACAGATCTGCCATGCATGATCTTTTTTATATAGTAAGATACTCAGTTTAAACTGTCATTCTAATTTTTTTCTTGTCCATCTGGTCCAATTATTAGAAAACTCTACTCAAGAAGACTCCAATAAAAAACATGAAACAGCTCAATATTTCAAGTTGCCAGTATTTTTCTCATATTTGTTCTTTTTAATTAGAGAGCATACCAAGTTCCAACCACAGGACCCACGCATTTATTAAGTGATAGAGAAGCAGCACTATTTTATTGACTAATTCCCCAGGCTTTTATTATGTTTCCTAGCAAAATGTGATTTATAGGAAAGTTAATAAAGGTATCGTCACCTAGTGCACCTGGAGACAGGACATCTACAAGGGGAAGACTTTTAGATTAATAAGTGAAATCACAAATCTGGGAGCTGAAATTGGATTTTATTTCTGGATGAGCAGGGGAGAACTGGTGCAGGCTTGGGCCTTTAACATCTGCAGTCTTAACTGGCTTTGCCTATAAAATGAAAGTAATAGTTTCTTTGGATTTTCAGAAAAATTATTCTTACTGATTGCAGTACTTGAAAATTTTTAAAGTTTTCATGATGAAAAGCATCACTAAAGTATTGTTTCCTGCATATTGCTTTCCATTTCCTCCCCACAAATGCTTGAGACTTTTTTTTTTTTGTCTCATTCCTTAATTGAAAGTAAATATTTGAAAACTGAATGTTGTTTCCAAATTTCAGTAGCATTTGACTTTTTTTATGTCATTTGCTTTCTTTGTTTGTATGCAAGTCAAACATTGTGCCATGGGGGCATTCTGCGGGCTCTGCTGATGCCTGATGGTGGCACCAGGACAGAGGTACGCTGAGAAGCTGATCCCTCCTGTGTACATCAGGTCCAAACACAGCTATAACAAAAGTCATAGTACAACAGAATTGGACAAATGCAATATAAAATAAATGCATTGATTCTGATTTTTAATAAGGTTAGGCATGCAATTGTGTGATGACTAATTTGTGTGCCTAATTACCATGATTGTATGTGCAAATCAAGCAATTATGGAAGTAAATAACCATAATCAGTTATTTTCATGGGTAATTATTCAATTTTATGCACAATGGCAATAATTGGGTGTGCAAATTAAGCATGCAATTGTGCATGCATATTCAACACACACTTGTGTGTCTAATCTTTTAATAAATCATCCTTTTTTTCTCAGGATTTTTCTCATTTCCTATCTGTTACTCTGGCATAGCGTCACATTATTGCTAGGGGTAAGGATTTGTAAACTCCTCTATTGTAAACCTTCCCGACTTCTTAGTGGTTAATAATTCTCTACTGTAAATGGACTGCTTTCCTAAAAGATGGCAATTTCATTCTTGTTCTTAGCTTAGGTGCACTCTTTTCCTAATTCGGCAGGGAACTGCTAAAGGGGACACTAAAATAGATACAGTCGATCTTTACCTAAAATTTCAAATATGTAATTTTGTAACCTGTTGAGGGCACTTCAGATGTTTCTTTGCACTCATATACACAATTGATTGGGGCTTTTAGACATAAATATTAGCATCTTTGTCATCTAGAGGGAATTCATGCTACGCTGCATTGGAGGAGATGTCTCTAAACTGACATTAAAGGCAAGGAACACCCTGTACCTGCTTGCTTGACACACAGGTCTGATTTACAAAAGCGCTTCAACACTGACCTAATTCAGTTCCCGCTTAAGACATGTAGAGAGAAATTCCATTGACCTCAATATAAGTAAAGTTCATCACAGCAAAGTACTTCTAAAAATGTCACCCCATTTTTCTGCTTTAAGACCTGAATTTGTAAGCATATAATTAACTTTAAGCATATATGCTCAAATTCTTGTAGCTTTTCAGAAGCCTGAGAATTATTGTTGACTATGATGTGCTAATCCCCAGACACCAGGCTGGTTGTTTTGGTGTCGCTTCAGTGAAGGTCTGTCCCAAGTGAAGTTGCTGGGCTTAACCCAAATCATGCCCGTGACTAGGATACAGCACATGCAGCTCAGCCCAGACTGACAGTGGCTACTTAGGAATGTGGTCCGTACAGCTCCCAGTGCCAAAGGAGCTATTATTTATCAACATCTTTTCTCCCCATCACTGTCCAGAGAGCAGAGGAGGCAGGGAGGCAGAGGAAACACCCTTAGTTTAGGCTGTCTTAGGAAGAGTGTTACTGCTCTATTTAACTAAGGGATTTAATTTCCATTGTTTGCCTTCTGTGTCCCTTTTCTATTCCTGATAGATTTCCCTGGCCTCATTGGTGCTAATCTCATTGTTCAGGAATCAGCAAAGGGTAATTATCCGCTGCAATAATGATCTATCTGTCACAAGATCGTGGCCTTTCATCACAGACCATTTCAGATGTTTTCTAACTGAGTGCAGGAATTGCTGTTGAAAACCCTTTCATGGTGTTCAGTGTCAAATGCGGAAGCTCCGCACAGTGCATGGGAGCAATTTGCCCCATTGGTACCAGGGACATCCAGCCAGCACAGCCACTTGTCATCAAACCAGAAGGCTGAACCTGCCCTTCTTTGTGTCTAAAAGGTGACAACAACAACAACCAACAATCCCCCTCAATCTGTTTTGCTATTTAATTTGCTTTTTAATTTTATTTTTTAGCTTTGAAGTTGCTTTTTTTGGCATGGTATGGTTTTCTGTGGTAAAAGGCTAGAAAAGTCAAAAACAGAAGACACCTTGTTTTCATTGAAATGTTATGTTCATGTGCAAAGCTTTTCTCCCAGCTGTTTCATTTCATAGGGAATCTTTAAATTTTAGGTTTTGAAGCATTCCAAAATAAAGAAAGACTGAAAAGCAGAACTTCATTCAAAACAAAACTGGTTTGCTGAGTGTTCCCCTGACAGCAGCGTGTCACCAGTGTCACAACTGGGCTTCCCAACTCAGGACGAAACCTGCTGCCTCATGCAGAGGTGTAGAACGTAATGCTTCTCTCTTTGAGGCCAAACCATCTCTGTTCTGCATGATGTCATGCTCTACCATGCCAATTTTTCCAGTCAATCATGAGCACTTTCTGAGCTCTTTCTCTCCACAAAAGAGGTGCAGAGATATCCACATTACTAGGTGTATTTACTTTAATTGGCAGACTAACCTGGCCTTCTACTTGATGAGCCCATCAGAGGGTTGCATGCCCAGTTCTGTGTTTCACATCATTGAGAAGCTATGTAATCTATTCTTTAAAAATATCAGGAATGAGAAATTTTCTTTTCATAAAAAGTTTAGTTACATCTTAAGGAAACGCTATTGTTTTTAAATTGTATATATCCTACCCACAATATTACCACCTTTAAATATACATACGTATATACACAAAATCATTTTGAACTATAATCCTTAGGAGAAAAGAGTTTTCAAAATATCCATAAATGAGGGTAATTGTACTGGGTTCCTACATAGTAACATGGCCACTGAAGTTGAAGTGGAGAGAGAAATCACTAATTATAAACAATAAACACTGGATGTTGTCATTTTACAAATCTGCTGATTTCACAGAGCTGCAGCTGCCTTATGGAGGGTCTTGCTAAATGTTTCTTTGTGTCAGAACAATTCTGCTTACATAGCCTATATTTTCCATATTTCCTCATCCTTATTCTGAGTTACTGGAATCATTTGCGTTAAAAAAGTATCTTTGTTTCTTAAGAGTTCATCTGCTTTGCTGCTTTTCATGCACATGCTGAGAAAATCAGATCATCAGCAACAAGAAATGCTTGTTTCCCCAGGTTAAAAGCTGTCTGCCATAATGAACAGGAGAGACCTGGAGATCATACCTGACCTGATGCCCTGCCTTCTGCTTTTTTGGACAGACTTAGTCAGAGATATTGCTCCAGCCTGACAGTATGCGACCCTGGGGAACTCTGGAGAATTCAGGACAAATTGGAATTCCAAGTAATTTATTTTATTATTGGAGACCTCTTCCCTTTGAAGAGGTCTCCAATAATGGCAGAATAAACAGTTGAACAAGAATCCTAGAAAGTCAGTTTCAAACATAGTTCTGCCTTAGGAGTGGGGAGATATGGTAAGTTTGTGCTTGTTCAGGAGCCTTTTCTGAATCACCTCTGTGTGGGGAGGCTGGGCTATGGTTGTCACTCTGCAATCTGAGGATGCTACTGGGTGTAATTACACTGCACAACAATGCGTTGCATTGCTGCTATTTCTATTGTGGGAACACTCCTGAACTCCAGAGCGAGATAGTCCAACGCGGTTCTAGACTAGCAACTAAAGCACCCAAAAGCAGCACTGTAAACAGAGAGTGTTTGGTGTTCTAACTGACGTGAGTGTGGCTCTTGCAGAAGTCCTGGCAAGCCAGGTGGGGGACCAGCTGGTGTTCTGTTCACTAACAGCCCTGGGCAAACCTCTGCCAGTAGCAGCTGTGCAGAAGGAGACAGGTCCCACAGCGATGTAACCAGGTCCCTTAACCTGCCTTGAGCAGAAGGCTCCTATCTTCTTTTCATAATGGAGAAGGAATGGGGTCAGTTCAGTCCAGAATGAGATGCAGCATTGACCAGCCCGCAAGGAGCTGGATCTGCTTGTCATGCACAAGCTGGGCAGTGAAGTCACACAGCTGGGCAGCTGAAGTTGGCTGTAGGTCAAGGGCTGAAACCTCAAGGTAAATGCTCTTTTATTTGCAGCTTTTCTGCTGAAATTCAGTCTATTCATCCCTGATGCAGCATCTCCAAAGTCTAATGCATAGCTGTAACATACAGCCTAAAGACCTTGTCCTGGTAACAGGTGCTGGTACTGCAGGAAAGCAAGGAACAGCCTGCAAGCTCACCGCCACCGCTCTGCCTGCTGGGCCCAGGTACCATAGGTGGCTTGGCAGAGTAGGAACAGCAAGGAGCCCAAGGAGAAGCCATTTCTAAGGAAAGGCTCAAAATATTGTGACAACTTCATTTGTTTTTCTGTCAAGGACTAAAAACCTGAACAGGAGATGATTTTGTTGCAAGCAGGACAGGAAAGGCAGATATTTCTCCTGGCAAGGTTGGGACCTTTAGTTTCTCCATAGCTTAACCAAAACAAAAGTACTTGCTGGAGAAGAAAGGATGTTGCCCCACACTTTTGGAAATGGAAAAAATAAATAAATAAACAGAGCATTCACTAGGAAAGAAAACTAACGTTAATTTAGTAAATACTTTTAAATGTCTTTCTATGAGAGGCAGCTAAAACCACTGACAGTTATATATCTTGAAAATTACTACTAATCAAATCATGCCCTTTTCTTCCCTAGTAAAATGCTTTATTTCCTGCTGTTTGTTACACTTGCTGTGTTACTCTTGACTATACACGTTCAAAACTTTTATGCTTTCACTTAAATCAAACAATGCTGTCATCTCAGCGAAACTGTTACTTGTTTCTTTTGGCCACTTAATGCCATCCTGTGGTGCAAACCCATTCTTTTGTTTGTATGTTGCACAGCTTAGCTTATGCGGTACAGAAATTTAAATAATAGATTATAACTCAGGCATCCTGTTTCATATATAGCCTTGTCCTGTCATTGGCAATGACAGGAATGTTAATGAAGTAGAAGTAGGACTTGATTGATAATGATGTCTTGGGCAGCATAGAGGAGACTGACCATTGAGACAGATGTGCGAAGACCAGTTGTTAAATTTATCTACAGTGGGTTTCTACTTCATATATATTTGAAAAGTTAGCCTCTGTCATCAGCTAATTATGCTACCTACTACTTTTTTCACATAAATGATTTCTCTTTTTGCAGTGGCTGTATTTCTCATAAGGTATCTACTGTACTTTTGGACATGCAGATTGGTAAAGGGCTCTGGAAGGCATGTCTGTAGGTCATCAGGGTGTGCCACAAAGCAGAACAATGAGAACCAGGGCGACAATAACAGCAATGTAAGTAATGAGTTAACCTAGAAGACTGGAAAACCATGAACTTCTCATTTGCCTATGCTTATGGTACAGTTTCTGAAATCACTTAAGACATGAAATGTGAAGATACGTAGAAGAAAAGCTGTCATCTTTGTCTCACCCTAGAAATCTTAATTTCAATACAGTAGAATTAGCTTCCACTTATATTCCTTATTTCACTTGTGTTGGAGAGAACTTTGAGAATACAGAAACGAGAACTTTTAAGTTACTTAAGACCAGAGGTGCATTTGCAGCTGCTAGCATGCTGTCTGGTAATGCACATGGAGAAGCAGAAGGCAAAATCCTAGCCTTCTGACTGTGTGGCTGTCTTGCCCACTGGCAGTGCAGGAGAGGATGCAGCTGCGGAACCTCTGCCTCCTGGTTCTGTTTGCTTCCCCTGCATACCTCAGAGCAGAGCCTGGCTTCTTAGGATTAAAAACTAGAGCATCTTGCTCTTGTTCCTTACCTATAAAATAATTCAGAGTACTGCTTGTGGAGTAGTATTATACTTGCAAGGCAATGAGGAGACTCTGCGCCCATTTGCTTGAAAGCAGGATTTGCCTCTGTATTTTTCTCGCTAATATTTAGCTACAAACACAGGAAGTGATCTCTTCCTATGTCATAGGGTTATAGGTAGCTGAATGAAAGTTTATGAAGCCTGATCCAAGATCCTTTGAGCCAGAGCATTATGGATATGCAAAGCAAGACTTTTAAGTTATTCCTTACTGTTTATGATATTTCGCATCTTATTGTTTCAAGCAGAACAACAGCTTGATCAGGATATAGATCTGATTTCATGGGAAGAAATATGATTTTGACAAGGAGAGAAATGTGCTAATTGTTAATGATATATTGTTGGTTCTCCAGAGCACCTTATCATCCACATACCTGGAATATGATACATGGGCTGGATGATAGGACTTTATGCTAGGATTTCTCTGTTTCAAAAAAGGTAACTTTCACGTACACTCCTCTGTCGAAATACGCTTCAAAGTATTTTGTGTGGTAACATCTGATTTTTGTGTTGGCAGTGATCTGCTTGTGGTCACATAAAATACCTAGCTTAGATCTGACAATGAACATTGAGGATTTGTTTACGAATCGTTTAGAAAAGATTTACTTTGCTTTATGGGCAGCTGGGAAGATTAATTTGATTGTATTACAGTAAGTGAAAGCAGTAAATAAAACCTGATCCCCAATATTTAGTAGAGTGGTGTAATGAATGAAGAAAATATTAACTGTCATGTCAAGATGCAGTAACTGAAAGTTCACTGGTTGACTATTTAACTAGCAGAACTAAAGCAGAAGCAAGCAGAACCCATGTGCTCATCCTTTGCCTTTCAAAAAACCCAGAAATGGAAGCTTTGAATTTTGACAGGTGAAATATTTTCTGATTATTTGCCAGCTCTTTCTCATCTTGCTGATTTGAGTGGTCCTGCCAAGTTTCATGAAAATAGCATCTTTAAACTGCCTCCAGACACTCTGCTAGATCATTGTAGCTCCATTATTTCAACAGAGCTATGTAATTTTGCATCATCAGAGCACTGTTCCTCTTTATTTATGCTTACCATTAAACCAGGAAATCCTTATCTAAAGTATCTGGTTGCGTAGCACTCCCGACATTATTAGGAGCAGGTGAAGCATCTCCAGCCTACTCTCATCCCCTAAATCGAATCTGAGTTTTCTGGTTTGTACTTTGTACAAATTGTAATGCTAATGCTCTTTTTCTAACTTGATTTGAGACTCTATCACAGCCCTGAATCAGTTGTGGAGACCAGCAGCAATGAATAAGGTAAATTATGTACATGAACTAAAAATAACAGGGTGATACACTATGACCTGTCATGGATTCTTTCTGTATTTATATCAACTAAAATACATTAGCAGTGAATAACATTCTTTTATGGAACTTTCAGAAGTGATATAGAACCAGTTTTGTTCGCACGTCGCAGTAAGAATTGGGATCATGACAGCCTATTTGACAGCACAGCAGATACAGTGAAAAAGTTCAGCATTCTGCCTCAGAACCTGCTGTCATTTTCCTAAGATAACCTAACATCTGCAGCTTGGAAAATACCCAACATTTCTATCTGCTTTTGGCTTACATTAGGAAGTTCTGCTAATAAATGAGTGTTTGTTATTGTGCTTAAATATCAGGCATTTACCAAAAGTAGGAGTGTGGTGATAATTACATTAAAACTACATTTTTCTACATCTTTCCTTGGACTCTGTGTCAACAGTCTCCATACAAAAGAACTGCTAAAAGCACTTTGATTGTAGGCTCAGTGCCGTCACTTCAGCTTTCAGGCTTTTGAGCTAAGATTCAGTCACAAAGCACCAGGTGAACTTTGTGGCTATGTACTTAAAGGATGATCGAGCACCTTTAAATCAGTTCAGCCCATGGGCCCAGAGGAGAGAAAAGTCAGCTCCAGAGCGCACACAGATGCACTGAAGCTTTTTCATCCGCATGTGGGCTAATTTTTATGCTGAAGATATATTAAATTGCTAAAGGCAAACAAAGCTGCTTTGTTACGTAGTCTTAAAGTTTATTTTTATCTGATGATGACATTTGCATTGGGAGAGAGGTACAGCAGTAGAAAGCCCACAAGGGCAGCATCAATAGAACAGATATTGAAAAGAACAAAAAAACCCCTGTTCTTTTTGAGTTCTCCACACTCGTAAATGTGAAACCTATTGCTGCGATAAATGAAAGGGTCATGAACAAATGCACTAGAGGATGATGAAATAGCACAGGTGTATGAAATACAATGCTGACTTTCCAAAGTTTGTTCAAAACCAGTGCAGCCTGCCCAGCCTGGTCTAGCTTTGCCCAGAGTTTACATCGGGAGAGGGTGCCTATCACACTGCCCTGAGTGACTATGATGGTTATGTTGTCTGGTATGATATTTTCATAATAAATGGTGCATTAATAACTATATATCTCACTGCCTGCCCTACCCTGAGGCCTGCAGCCCTGGCTCCCCACCCCTTCCCTTTCTGCTGCCATGGGAGATAGAGTAGGTTTGCCTTCCCTCTCCTGGTCCCAGATGTCCTGTTCACAACCAGTCTGGATCCTACCATTTAGGGACTATCTGTGGGCTATGGGGAGCGTGTGCTGGCTTCACCATGCTCACAGGGGCACTTCTGGAGAGAGGTGTGAGAAAAAAACAGAGAGCAGCAATGTAGGATTAGCTGCATCTACAGGCCTGCTGTCAAAGTATCTGAAAAGCTTGTTTTAAAAAACAATCTGATTGCATGTAGGAGTAATTTCAGTGCCCTGCACTTCTTAGCTCTAATTTTGTGTATTGCAGTATGTGTCAGTGAGCAGAACGTAATAATATTTCACCTGTATGAACCTCAGTGATTGCATGCAGCTTCAGCAGAATAACAAAATTAATTCTCTGGTGACTTCACAGTAATTTTGGGGCATAATAAGCTGACCTTTTGCATTTATTTTGTATACAGAAAACACTACTAATTCATTAAGACAGGTATCTGCAGGTTAAAATTTTAATGTTATTGCAAACAACAAATTTTGTTATTTATAAAGACTTAAAATGCTACCTACTTGAACCTGTCAGCGCACAAAATTTAAAACACAAGTATAAAAATGTCATGTTTCAAATATTATAGTCTTCTAAAATTTACATGCCATGAATAACAACTACAAACAATATCAGTGAAGAATACAGATGATGTAAATTATTATTGGTTTCTATTCTAATGAAAAATCATTCATTAATCACTGTTAGTCTGTTGCCTCATTTAAAAATCAGTTACATAGATGGAACATACTCACTTTTAGGCTATTCTTTTAATGAATAATTTCACCACACAATGTCGCAAAATAGTAATCAATAAAAATAATAAAACAGTAGCTCATTTAGTAGCTAAACATAGCAAATATCTAGATAAAAACTTCATTTCCACCAGAGCTACAGTAGAGCCTTGTTCTAAGATTCAACATTGTTTCTCATTTTCACTATTAAAAAATGGTTATAGCTTGAGAGAGAAGTTTCCACAGATATGAGTTACATCACTCGTCATAATAAACCGCACATGCTCATCATTGCCTGCTTTGGGATATTTTGGCACTCAGAGACGGATTATGGACAATGCTTGTACTATTATCTCAATTGCTTGAATTCTCTGGCATATTCTGTCTATTAGATAAAAGTCAAAGCACACAAAAACATAATCCATCTGTAACTCAGATGAAGAAACTAGATGGGAGGTTTGCTGACAGCAAAATTCATTTAGCAAGTTTACTATAAGCAACTGACTCTACAAGTGCATTTTGCATTCAAATTGTACCTTATTAAGACCCTTCCTTAATAATATGAAAATGCATTTATCAAAACTGTAAGTGGTTTCTGTAAGATTTTTAATGAGTTGGAATATTACATTAAGTTTTGTAGAGATGCTTGAGGTGTTGTTATAACTAACTTACAAACCGTACACCATTAACTTTATCATAAAGAGTAATTTTAGCTTCTCTTCATGCAACAATATACAGCTCTGAAGTAGCAACTATCAGCTACTTTGCACTGCAAATTGTATTTTGTTGCCTAATTAGCAGTTATATCTGTGCTCCTGATATCTGAGCCCTGCTGCAAGTGTCATCCAGCTGTTCAGTCAGCCTGGCATGGTCTTCTTCCTGGCTGGTTCTGGACTGTATTGTCAGGTCCTATGCTCCTGCTGCATGACACAGCTGAGAGTATCCCAGTGGCACTGCAGCCTGATCTGCTGGAGCCCCACTGTTGTTAATATTCTGTCCAGTGCAAACTCAAGGATTCACGTTGTCTCTGCTTTGCTTATAGCTGAGATTCCTTAGAAGTAAGAAACTCTGAAATTGTTGCCACGTATTTGCTGTCTGAATGGCCTGTGCACAGCAGGTGAAGCACGTCATAACCTTACTCAGCTCATGTGTAAACAAAACAATCTGCATCACACTGAATATGGATGCCAGAAGTTGTTTAAAAAGGATTATGTGAGTACCTTTCTTAGAGGTCTTCTAACTCATTTGTAAATTGTGGACACTTTCTCTTTGTTACTCACATTTCACTTCATATACTCTTGATTTGCCTTCTCTCTTCTTATTCTTCTGACTGACGTTTCTCATATCTCAAAGCGGCAGGTCACTGAAGAATCCCCCAATAATTTGGAAGTATAACATATGTTTTGTCTTGATTTTGGCTCTAAGAAGCTGGAGATGGCATGAGGAAAGCTCCATTCCTCCAAATCCTTCTACTGTGACAGTGGGCCAGTCACAATATCTTACCCTGCCTCAACTCCTTTAGCTACCAAATAAAAGTAATGACATGTACCTCTGCCAAGTACTGAAATAGTATATAAATAAAAACAAAGCACTACAATGATCTATTATATAGATCTAGCACCCAGCATTAGTTGAAGTTCTAATCCCAGAGAATCAAGGAGCTCTTGTCTGTGAAGGCTTGGAATTGTAATGCTATGTGTCACTCTGGGAAGACCTACATCCTAACCAGAGAAAACAATAGCTATTAAAGATGCCATAGGGATGGCAATGTCTTTCTCACTCCAAACAAAAAAAGAAAATCATACATTCGTTATTGACAATATTTGGTTAAAGTGTACTGTTTTTATTGTTCACTTTCAATTAAAAGATATTAAATGTTGCCAGTGAGCTAGCAATGCTGAGGAACACAGAGCTGCTGCTGAATTTTCAACAAGGGTAACTGCTGTTATTGAGACACGTATCATTGAGGCAAATGGGCTGCAACATCAGATTTTAATATATAGGGTCTATGCTGTTAAACTGTGGTGTATCTCAGCTGTACTGCTTCTGTTGATGAGATTGATGGAGATTCTGTTATGCCTGCCACACTCCAGTGCAGAGCACTGGAGGGCTTTCAGCATGTTGAGAAAGGTCAAAACATGACTACATCAGCTTCTGAACCTAAAAACTCTGAACCTTTTGGTACTTATTAGAATGAATGAAGAAAAGCAGTGTTTTGATGTGTGACATCCCAAAGTATTGCTTGAGGCAGATGAGAGTTACTGTTGATTAAATGAAGGAACAGTTGTCTGCAAGCTAGATCTCTCAAAGCAAGTACCACAACACAGGTCCAACCAGCTGCCATTTCAAACAAAAACTGTGTCCTCAGTGAACTGGCTGGAGACTTGGTAATGAAGTGTACATCTCAACAGTCATTAAAATATTGCCATCCTTTAATTTGTTTAAAGGGAAAAAAAGTTCAGTTTACTTTCAGGTATTATGGAAGATGGAATAAACAATATTTAGAGAAATACATCATAGCCTGACATACGTTAATAGTAAATCACACTTTCCACATGTCAAAGTCTTGTAATAGCCATTGTTCCAGCTTGTTGACAGAGATGAGTACCCCTCTTGGCAGAACATAGAAATAAACCTAATATAAACACAGCTCTATATGCAAAACATCAGCCACAGAGCAGAGCCAGCAGCACTAGGGAAAAGGTGGAGAGCATCTCCCAGACATAAGCTGGATCACCCACCAGCTGCAGGGGGGTTCTCTGCTGTTTGGGGAGCATTCGGATACAAATTAGGTAGCTTGTTTACTCCTGACCAGGGAATTTCTCTTCTCCTCAGAGTTTTGGACTGAGTGTCACCACAGCCAGGCTCCAGTCTCACCTGTGTTACCACTTGCTGGATGAGTCACTTCAGCTTTCCAAGCTTGACTGGTTCTTTCCTGTGCCAAGGGCTTTGGAAGGGACCGTCCTCAACTGTGGGCCTGACCTGCACCCAGTACTGTCACTGCAGTTTCAGCTGCTGTCTCTAATGCAGAGATGTGTAATATACACTCTTGACCTATGTTTATTTGTAAGTGTTTTAATTTTTTGCAGGTCACTAGTTGCACTGTTGGACTTTGAAAAAAATGTTTTTCCTGTCTTTCTTCCTCACATAAAAATGGTATTCTAGACCCTGGCTTCTAATATCCTGGCTATTATGTTATCAGCACTCATGTGTTTAAAAATATGTAGAAAGAAAAGCAAAACATATGCTTATCTGTTTCCTTATGTCCTCATCCATGCACACTCATTCTGATAACTCTGATTCAGTATTTATACAAGCTATTTTCTTCTTTTTATATCACATTAAACGAAGGGTACTCAGAGAAAAAGACAGAGCTGTGCTGGTCTGGGCAGGAGGTTGTACACAACATGCCAGGGACTGACCTTCCTTATGTCATGCTGCTATCGATGATATACTTAAGTACTGCTTCTTTCTTTATAAGGATGTAGGATGGGGCAAGGCAACAATGTGAAAGGCTGCCACAGAGCGTGACTCAGGCGATAAGTATGTAACTAAAAGCTTGCTGCTTCGCAGCTATGGTCAGCATTACGCTCGCCAGGAATTTCTTCTGGCAGGTCTACAAGGTTGTGAAGGAAAAATATTACGGAAAGTTTCTCTTCTCAAGCCTTCTGTCTCATCTGATCAGAAATCCATAAAACTGCCTAAGTGTAACCAATACACAGAGGGTCTTCTGTAGTCACTCTGCCTCTTGGTCTTTTCAGAGTGCCGTTTTCTAGTTTTTGTTAAAATTATAACAAAGGATGAATTAATACAGTGTATAATGTTTTTCAGTTATAAGTCATGTTAGAATGTCTGCTAGTCCAATTACATTTAAATTAAGTAAAAACCTGGACATAAGAGCAGCTCTCTCTGTCTTCAAACTACGTTTACTCTTGTGACATTTAATAAAGGTCTTGTGTATCCAGAATTAAGAACTTAAATTCTACAGCCAGATATGTGAAGTCGGTGCTGCTCTGTAGAAATTCTATACCGCTTTCAGCTTAATTAAAATCTGCATGCTTTTATTAATAAGCTATGACAATTGCAAATGTAGAGAATAAAGCAGAACATAGTTCTTTTCCAGCACACTTCTCTCTCCTTTCTGCATGTTCTGCTGCCTGCATGGCTCATGCAGGTCACCCAAAGGTACTTCTTGCATCACTGTCGCTGAAACTGTGCAGATTGCTTTTCAATACCTAGGGAAAGGGAGAGTGGGCACTGCAAGACTTCCCTGTCTTGTGGATTGCTCAGTTGGTCATTCAAAATCAAAATTTCTTTCCTCTCTGCTTTGCCTCATGTATTCTTAGTTAATTTAGGAGGCAATTTCAAAGATCTGCTTCTGCATGATTAAGGGCCCTTACTTTTTCTGAGATTCTTATTTCTCTTTGGCAGATTGAAGCCAAGACCCCCTGTACTTAATGAGACTACTTAAAAATCAGTAACCATTGACAGGTGATATACTTTCTTGGTAAGACAACGGCCACTGCACTGAATCTATTAATGCTTGTGGGTTATTATTGGCTCTTGATAGACACTTTGCTTGATAGTAATCAACCATTTTAAGATAGTAATAGATTTGGGTTGTTCAACTTCATGGCCTGCCTTTTAGAGATATTCTGACAGTCTCTAAACCAGTTAAAAATCTTCATACTTGTATCACTAAGCTGATGTTTCAGCTTCAGTCTAGTAATGCAGTTCACACACTTCAGACAGCTAGTATGTCAGGCTGGCTCTGCCTCCAGCAGTGAACTGGTTTAAAAATTGTCTTTCTGACTGTAACAGTTTGGGTCATTATATTTTTCACTGAAAGCTGAGCATATAAAATGTAATACCACTACAGTGAAAGGATTTTGCAGCTAATCAGAATCTAGGCATTCTTGAATACTTGAGAATTCAAAATACAATTTTTGTAAGTCCCATAAATTTTGCATTTTAATTTGTTTCTTTATGGAGAGTTTTATTATTGTAGAAATGAAATTCAAAGGTATGACTATCCTGTTACCAAATAATTGCACTGTGAATATCAGGGTTTTGAAAGTATCATTTTTGTTACAGTGGAAGACTCAGGCCTTAACCCTTTTTCCTGTGCTACCATGCTGCTGCTCTGTGACTTGAAATGAATCGGTTTGTTCAACAAAAAAACCCCCCAAACTATTATATGTCTTAAAAAAGGAATTGTGGGATTTAATTTATATTGGTATAGCATTTGTGATCTTTGGATGAAAGGTACTTACGACATTTAAGTGCAATGTGTTATTAAATCTCCACATCTTGTTGCAAACCTCTCCAGAATAGAGTACTCCAGTCAAGCCTGTATGTGGGTAAGCACCTTAACTTTAGCTAATACTCAGACTAGTTGTCTTCAAGAAGAATAAGCCCTAACATATGAATGCTATTAACTTGTTAATTCTGGGGAAGGCAACCCCAACCTGTTTTGTCTTAGTGGTGTCCTTAGGAGAAGAATAGAGCAAAACTAACTGAAAGAGAAGAAGGAAGAACAGTGTGAAAATTAGTCCTGAAGTTGTTGGCTTTGCATTTTTGTTACTCTCAACCTGCACTATTAATGCATTGTCCACCTGAATATGTTTTTAACTGAGCATTGCACAGTGTCATATCTAATTCCTAAAGTGACAGTGTGGGGAAGCACAGTGAAAGTAAGGAGCAAGCTGAGGAACAGACATATCTCGGATACTATAATGATCACCTGGTGTTTCATTCTACTGTTTACCAGTAATAAAAATATGTGGTGTCTGAATAAGAATACGTCATATACTAAAACTTTTCATTTTCAACTGAGTATGTATGCCTGCTGCTTCTCTTCCATTAAGAACATGCCTTCGGCAGTCTTAGGCAATCAAAAGCCATAATATTTAAGGTTTATGTCTCGAAGACCCTAAGCTTTGACTCTGGGATGATCTCAGCAACATTTTGGAAAACAAGTACAACTTAAGAATGAAAATCAGTGTAGGGCAATATGTGTCTGAACTGAAATAATAATACATAGCTGAAAAAGGAGTCTAGAGATATGTAAACAATATCTTGTATCTCCACAACTTTCAGGACCATGTTTGTGCAGAACCATATTTTGTTCAGCAGTGCATGTCTTTAATTGGAAGGAGCTGCATTGGGTTGGAGCTGTGAGACATTTTGTGATACCCTATCCTGACTTTATGTGTCAGTGGCCTTGATCCCTTCTCATTCATGCCAGCCAGTTCCCTGAGGCCAAGGCTTGACTTTGCCTGCTCTTGTGCAGAAAGCAGGAGGGATAAGACTACTTTGACACTCCAATTCCTTTGAAAACCTGCACCAGGACCACAGCAATACGGTGTCTGGAGTACTTATTACAGTACAGTGACTTCTAATTTAGATACTCTCGGTCTATAATGGTTGTAAATGAACAGTTTTGCTCTCTTAAAATCATATTTCACATCCACTAAGTCTCCAGCAAGCACTATATTGGACTGATACCTGAACTAAAAAATACTTTACTTTACTTTACTTAAGTAAAGAACTATAGATATACATATTTGACATAAAGATGACTACTACAGTCCAGCTCTTAAAGAGCCAATGTTTCATTGGACTGCATCTCATAATGCTGATATTATTTGTTAAAAGTTGTTGCTGTTCATGAAAGGAGTTGAGATCATAGCTGATGTTTACTCTTAAAATGCAGATATCTTTGTTGGGTTCAGATATTGCAAAATGTTGATGAGATATAATGTCATACATGGCCAGAAATTGTCTGAGGTTTGCAAGCAGATATTTAGTAATACAGTACTCTCCAGCTCCATCAGCACTCCTAAAGGACTGCAGACTACGCAGAAGATTGCTGTCAAAATTATGAAGTACATTAGTTTGGCAGATATCAAACTGAAGGTTTTTTTTTTTAAAAAAAATATTAATTTTGGAACTTTAATGAAGTTAAGAACAGGATTATCTCTGACTCCCAACTCTAATCCGTTGCTCTTCTATCCAGCACCCATTTTCAAATTTCCAGAGTGAGTTATGCACCTTTTACTGCATAAAATTTCTGAAACTCTTCATGCTACATAAGAAAGAAAACTGTATCTGCTTTGTATGGTCTATAGAGTATATTACAATTTTCAAATGGAAAATAGCATTTGGTCTAGAATATTTATGACCTCAGAAATCTTTGGATCATTCTATTATTTCCAAATTTCAAAGACTAGAAGGGTTAAGTCTGACAAGGGAAATTACTGAAGTGCCTCTCATCTGTTGTCCCTACTTAACCAAAAGTGAGATTTTTGTTTGCTGTAGCTAGCTAATGCAGCATGAAATTCCCGTGGAATATGAGAAGTAGAAAAGAAAAAAAAAGCCATTCGCCTATATATTGCTTTCAAGTGCTTTTTTAGCCTAGTAACCTAAGACACAGCAGAAGTCTCTAGTTCTGCTTGTGATAGTGAAGCCTTGTCTTAAGATTGCTCAGGCATTCATGCTCACGACACCACAGCTTCATGCTCACCAGACAGCCATGACATACTGTAGCTGCAGGGCTACCCATCTCTCCTAAAATTCTGTTTGGAGAGTGGCAATAAATTTACCAGTACAAGCTTGAACCTTTGAAGGAACTTCAGTATTGTTTCATAGATTGATGGAAGGTACTGGGTACACTGCTGGGACAGTTTTAGATGCAGAAAAGCTCAACAGTGGCTGCAGTAAAGGAACAGATTATGGCAGCTCTAGGGGACTGTGTGTTGGCTGCAGGAGGTGGGAGAACACTGCTCGTGCTGCCAGCATGGGCTGCACTCCGCTTTGGTGCCCACAAAGGCAGGGCATTGCATCTAGGGTGGTTTTGTTGGGGGAGTGGAGGCAGCCTGCAGCCTAGTTCAGGAGTTTCGGTGTTTTGAGAGGCAGTGCTACAGAAAGGTTTTTATATGCAGCTATTTCAGGCAGATCATCTTCAAATGGTCTCAAACGTATTTGTAGCTTTTACTTAAATTGTCTAAGGGTTGCCAGCTGCGTTAACTGTATTTACTCAGTGACTTAAAAGACTGTAATAGCCACTGAACACTGCAATTGGTCCTTGCAAACTGGATTATTTTGCTGATATTAGCAAAACCACTATTCATGCCTACCTTCTAGTATGCCAGCAACTTCTACTTTTTGCAATTGTCTATTTTTCTAAAACTCAAACCCAGATCCTGGTTATAAGCTATTAATAAAGAACTCTGTTGTATTGAGTTTGCTATTTGGGTCAGGCTTGCCTCCTATATATATATATTGAATCTCCCACTACTGCACGCTACAGGAATCACGGTTCTGTAAACTTGATATGCTAAAAAGTATTCCAGCTGAGTATATTTGAAAGAATAATTTTATCTGGACTGTTCAACACAGAAATATATTTGTGTGTTACCAGTTAAACTGCTGCTAGACAGACACATCCGAAGAGTATGTACAGTAAAGCAATTAAAAACTAGAATACTTCAACTTAGTTGCATTTTTCTACATGCGTTTATGACATCCAAATCCTGAAGTTAGGAGTGTGTGAAGACAGCACGAGAAGGTAAGGAAGAGTGGGGGAGTCAATTTGTTGTTTGATATCCACAGTATTTTTGAATGCAGGAACTGTACGAAGGTGGTTGGCAGTATTGTAGGTCCACACAGCTAGGAATGGAAACTAAAACATTGCTTCCATGAGCCTCACAGGGAAGAGTGAAAGTGGCCACTTGGGCAAGCGTGTATTTTATCTTCTAATCTTTAAATTTCTCAGTTCAAAAGAGATTGTGTTTCTCCAGGCTGCTTTGAACTCCAATGTCTTGCCCCAAAAATTGTTTTGGTTTGCCCTTGACTTTGGGTCAGCTGCAGTTCACTCTCACTCCAACAGCCAGTCTAGTGCCACAGACACCCTCCTTTGGGTCGTAGGTTGGACTTGATGATCTCAAAGGTCTTTTCCAACCTTATGATACTGTGATACTGTGGAATGATATTACAGATGAACCTCTTTGTACTGCTCAAAGAAATCCTTAACAGCAGCCATTTTAAAGGCCATGATGTTCCAGCATGACACAATGAACAAACTGTCTTTCCATTGTTTCCTTTCTAACCTGTATATTGACTACTCACTTTGTCACATCCATGCTTTGACACCACTTCCCTGTAAAGCTTTTAACCAGAAATGACTCCGTGGACTGTACTAGTTGGAAAACATTTGGAAGTAGATTTCAAAAAGCATACTATTCTGAACTGGAAAACATATTGCAAAGCTGCCATTTTCTATGAAAAGTCTTGCTTTTAAAAAAAAAAAAAAAAGTATTACTCCATGGGACTATAATTCACAGAAATATTTCCAACAAGCTTCACTCCATGGAGTTCCTTACTTATATCTTTAAAAATGAAGAAGCTGTTTTCAAGTCAGCAGTATGTATGAAACTGCCTGACCAGTGATGAAAGAGTATACTGCCACCAATACTTTTTACTGTTAAAAATATTGCAATAATGTAGTTTAACAACTTTGTGATTATGATAAAAGGTTTTAAAAAATCCTTATCCTTCTTGTAAGAGAAGTAGGGATTGATCATCTCTACAGTTAACAATGGTACAGTCACTTCTCCCTTTAAGAACACCCTATGCTTTGCCAAGGAATATTGCCTTCAATTTTAGGAATGATTTATTGCTTTCGAAGTTTTCAAATTAGTTAAGAGACTACATTTTCAAAGATTCTCACTCTGAAGGAATGCCCCTTTGAGGATTTCCTCACAGAAAGAGGTGCTTCTTTGAAGACTGTCATTTTTTAAAAAACAGTCATATTTCTGGGGTGTCCTCTTTGAAGACATTTTTCTGTAGCACTTGAAAGGTTTCCACTTTGAATATTTTCTGCTGCCATGGACATCATCCATTTGAAAATATATATCTTCTATGATATTCTTTTTGATAATTTACACAGTCATGTAGGAGTCCATAAAATAATCCCTATTAAATAAGCCCAGGAACATAATGCTGTTCCTGTGTAAGTTGCAAAAAGGGTTTGGAAGAACTTCTGTAGGATGGGATGTTATGAGAACACAGTTTGGAAATATTGTACAAAAATAATTCAATTTTCCAACATCAAAGAGTAAAGTGGAAAGGTGAGCTTATCTGTCTCTTACACGACCTTTTAAAAATTACTGTGAGATGCTTTTATTATTTTTAAATTATTTGAGTTCAGAGTTCAATTTCTGGTATTCCTGAAATCAATAGCAGAATTCCCATTTCAGTCCAGCTGTGCAAAGAACATTCTTTGAAAATGCTGTGAGTTTTCTTTTTTTGTTTGAGAACATATTGCTTTAATTTATTGTGCTGTTGAGGATTTGAAGTCTTTTCCTTGTTAGTGTTAAGTTTTTTTGAAATATGTATGTTTTCCCCATTTCTTTTTTGTCACTTTTTAGCAAGCATAATTATTGTTTCTGCAAAACTAGGCAACCTTATACCTGGTACAAGACTGGGCTCACTGTGTACATTACACAAAGTCTTCTGTCTTATCTTAGTCTGTGAGTTAGACTCACGGTGAGTCAAAATACATCTACGCAGCCCATGAAGCTTACATCTAGCCTAGTTTTGGGATATTTACTCAGGCTGTGGCTTAAACCTCTGGCCTGAGCTTGCTCCTGTCTGCAAGACACAGAACAGGCAGGGCTTTCTGACTGCAAATAAGCAGCTGGAGGCAGAAGGGTTGGGGTCTTGGGGCTCTTCTCTGATAAAATTGCCTGTGAGTATGTCTAGATAGCTTCAGTGCGAAGTCAAACCAGATGTGTTGAGACCACCTGCAGCACTGGATTTCCTTGATTTTTGCACTGGAACAGAGGGAAAGTCGCCCCGTCAAAGCGGGCATATGGGACAATGAGGTTAATCACTGCCACCTCTCAGCTATTACTCACCACCTACCTGCTGAGACAATATGCCAGACTGGGCACTAACTTGCACAAAGTAACTGTTTGTCAGGAAGCCACTGGGCTAGATGCTAGATGCTCGAGCTCAAGCTCAGTTAAGTTAGCCCTACTCTTACACAAGAGTACCATTAGCCAAAATTCAAGCATCTTCACTTAAGCTCAAGATTAAAATCATCTTGATGTCCCTAAATGTATACTTTGTCAGATCCTCAAATGGAGAACTTTTGATAACTGCAATACTGATTGGCAAAAGCAATTGTATCAATGAGGGAGTCTTTAGGAATTAATGCCAGAGTTTTCTAATTGTGGCTCTCTTATGTAACCCACACATAAAAATAAACATTAAATAATGACTTTAAAAGAACTGTGCTTAGAGATTTTTTAATGGGTTGTATGACTACCTGGTAGGTGAGACAGCTATGCTGCAATGTAAGGATATAGGTTGGCAAAAGCACACATCATTAATGGAGCAGTCCTCATCAGTACTGGTCAGCCATGTTACAGTCAGGTGAAAACTAGCATCTTACAATTAAATTACTTTACTAACATGCCTGGAGAACAATTATAGCTTCAATGTTGGCATGTTTCACCTGTGTCTCGTAGAGTGCCAGGCCAGCACTTCAACATCTGTTTGTGACAACAGAAGGTTCTATACATTTTTTTCGTTCAAGAAGCACAGAACTTCCTTCCCCTTTGTCTTATAATCTGAACACACATATTTGCATTCAGAAAATATTAATTCTTTTCACTTCTTTTCCATGACAGACTACAGCACTCTCTTTCCAGAGCTGTGGATCTGGCTGTACACAACCCACAAAATGATCTTCACCTCACTACCAATCAGCTGAGGCAAAAACCCAAGCAAACTCTGTAGTATGAAAGATGTTTGCAATCACCACCAGCATATAATGTTCGTAATAAAAAGTAAAACTGATCTCCAGCCCTGAAGAAAGTAAGAGCACATATATTTAATCACAGTGGCAGAAAAAGGTGAATTTGCTCTGGAAAATAAATTTCCAGGTGGCTAAGGCACAAGCAAAAGCAAGAAAGTGGGCAGGAAAATAATAATCTAGTTGTCAAGAATAGACCTTTGGACCCGTACGAATGTTTACTGAAGTACACTATGATCTATGTCACATGTTTTGGCGTTTGAGATTGTAGAGAGCAGTAACACTCCCAGCCCACCCAAGATAATCTGTCTTTCTAGAAACGATACTAGAAATAAAATGTTGAAGAGCAGCCTGTGGGATTCAGACTAGCAAGACATGTTCTGACCTGAACCTGAAAAAGAGACATTTATTTAGGGCACTGTGTTAGTAAGAGCTACTTGATAGCTTCAAAACTTACTTCAATAAAACAAAGTAAATCAACACAGACTACTGGGAAGAAATGTTGATTAAGGATATTGTTTACAGGAGCACAAAAAGATGAATGGCTGCTAATAAATGTGGGGACTTTGCTCAAAGGCATCTGGGGAATTTATGAAGTTGATAAGAACTGGCTTAAGATAGAATAATATGTTTTGATATAACAAAGACTGCTAAACTGAATGATCAAACCTTTCCCTTAATATCCAGAGGATCTGTTGTACTAAGCACCACCATTCAATGACACTACTGCTAATAATATGAGGAAACTAAAGAGGCAAGGCTATTTAGTTTGGTGATAGGTACAAATGAAGAATTGTTACTGTGTAAGAATTTTTACTGTGTGAGTGCATCTAATAGCAAAAAATTGTAATAATCTTTCAAGAAGTCACTACATTTGAGGTTTAGCATAGTCTGATTGAAACTACATGATATAATTTTAACAATAATTTGTTGAAATTTTCTCTCTAAAGCTCTTGATAGAAACTAATCTCATATAGAATTAACAGGTACGTTATTTGATATATTAATATTTTTAATTATTAGTTTTAATGCTAGATAATTAAAAGATATTAGATGAAGGGCAAGAAACAAATGGTCTGTTTTTTACAGTAGAGGGAGGTCACTGGTAGTGTACCAGAGACCTGCGCTGTTCAGCATATTCTTAAATGATCTGGAAAAGAGAGTGATTATCGAAGCAACCAAGTTTGCTGATGATGCTGAATTATTCATGGTAATAAAAACAAAAGCTGACCGTGATGAATTGTGGAAAGCTCTCATGATACTGTGTGACTGAACGATAAAATGGTAAGTTAAATTCTGTGCTGAAAAATGGAAGTAATATGCAAGGGAGAAAACAGCCAAAATACACATGCAAAATCCTCGAATCTAAAAGAATGACTTCAACACAGCAAAGAGTGCTTGAGAGTTGTGAAGAGTACTGTGAAAACATCAGCTCATGGCTTAGCCGCATTCAAATGTGCAAATGAGATTTGCATTAGCAGAAAAAAAGGAGAATATAAAACCAGAAACAACCCAGAAAACATTTATTATGCACCTATATAGAGCCATTGGACTTGTAACTTGAATAATGAGGAATATTATAGTCTTCTATAATAGGAGATGGAAAGGTGTAGCAAAAGGCAAAACAAATTATTGAAAATATGGAATGACTTCTAATAGAGGAGACATTAAATTTACTAGGACTCAAAATATAAGTGAAGATGATATGATGAAGGTATATGTATTCATGAATGACATGGTTAGGTGAACAGGGAAAACTATTTTTTTTAAGAAAAGCACTGATTAATATTGAAGGAAATTATCAAGCAGTGGGCTGAAACAAACAAAATAAAATATTTTTCACACAATGATATGTTAACTTCTTAACTTGTTGCTCTGTAATGCTGCAGATGCCAAAAAGTGCTCAGGTAAATCTTTGGACAAGATATTCTCTGAGAGTGCGGATACTATTTTTTTTCCCCAGCAACCCTAGGGACTCAATCTGGGACAAGGTACTGCAGAAAATGTCTTTGTGTGCTGTCTAATTCCTATGGTGTTTCACTAAGCATACACCACTAACTACTGCCACTGAACTACACAGAGTACTATTTATTAGCTGTTCTTAAAATAAAAAGGAAGCAACCAATGAAAGTGAAACATAAAAAAATATTGATGATGAAAGAAAATTATTTTGGAAAAAAAATATTATTGCGGTGATAACATTACTGGGTTTTAAAAAGTACTGAACTTTTGTACAACTAGTAGTAATATCCACAATTAAATTTTGGTTAGAAAAAAATGTATAGATGATATAAACCCTAATGTTTCATAATAAAACCATTGAATGCAGAGAGTTTTGCTAGAGATGGTTTACTGAATGGTTGCCTATTACTGGACATTTTAACTGCCTTCTGAAATATCTGAGGTGTGACTTCAGCAGAAAGCTGGTGGGTCCTAAGGAGAACAGGGTGTTTTTGGCAACTATTTTTGCTGACCTTCTAAAATACGAGAAAGACAAAGCAAAGACACACTAGCAACACAGAAAACAGATGACCAGGTCATTATATATACTCTCACAATGTCCAAAATATGGTAGATGTTTTACAAGGCATTTAAAAGCATGCTAAAAATAGTATAAATAGTATAATAATATAAAAAGGCAAAGCTGCATGAAGAGGAAAGTGGAATTTCACACTGAACAAACAGATGAGCAAGAGGATGCTATGGCATTCTTTTAGTAAGATACTGGTTCTTGGTATCTTTTCCCCTATAAAAGTAAACATTCTAGGCAAAATCCTGATTGATTTATTGATTGATTGATTATCACTTTTATTGATGGTTCAGGTATCCCGGAGCTTTGTTTTATAAATTCACATCCATTATTTCACCAAGATTTGCAAACTCAGTTCCAATGTGTTTTCTGCTATGAACACTCCACACAGGCTGCTCAGCCTCCCTTAAATGGAAAAGCATGTAACTCAGAGGATAAACCGCATGAGTATTAGCTCACTTAATCAGATAGATTCTGGTAGGTGTCATGAAAGGAGAAAACAAGAATATTACGAAAGAGATGAGAAACGCAGGTTTGAAGATGCCATTGCTATAAAGGCAAAGGATGCAAGACAGACAGGGAGTGAGATATTTTCAAGTTTTCCTTTGTAAGTATAAGATGTTTAGTTTGACCTTTTGTTTGAACGCAGCCCAGGATTGTCCCATGAACAGCTCTTGCTAGAAAACCTGCATCAAAACTTGGAAGATTTGTGATGAAATATTGAGACCTAGCAGTTAAAAAAAAAAAAAAAAAAAGAAGAGGGAAAAGCATATTCTTAATGGCCAGGTGGAGCAAATAGTGTGTATCCATGCACAGCAGTTTACAGAGGAACATGGCTACACTGATTTTTGCAAAGGAACAGCCTAACCTACTGCAATAGTTAATTTTCATATTCATCTTTATTATTTGTTGAAATAGCATTACTGTATTCAATAGGTTTTTCCTTATAAATGGCTGTGTGGCTGAAGGCAATGCGCCATGGGGGTGGTGCTCCCTGTCAGGGCTGGCGCTCTGGGGGGACAGACATGCAGTGCCCAGGTCTGGCGCGGCAGCTCTGAACGCCTTCTACGAGGAAAAGCTGCTGCAAGTAGTTACTACTGCAAAAAGTGGCATGTTTCGATTTAAGCTGAAGCAGAATCAGTTTTCTATAGAATTCGTCTTATAATGACTTCAGTCAAGTTTTACATAAGTAACTGTGTTTTTTGAAAGTTAGACAGAATGTCCCTCTTGATAGCGGGTTTTTTTCAGCGTTTTCCCAGATGCTGTTCAGAGAGGTGTTACGTGTGGTCTGTGCTGAACAGATGTGTCTTCTATAATCACCCCTGTTTGCAGCCTTTCCCTATTTAAATTCCAAGGTCAGAGCTGGTTTCGCAGCTCCAATTAGCAGAGATTTGGCTGTTCTGAGTTGATAATACAATTAAAGTTGGTCCTTGGAAAGTAATAGAATATGCATAGATATCTTGGAAAATGTATACCTATGCTTGTCAGTGGGAGACGCATTCTGTCCCCAGCTCGTCTCCTTACGCACGATTGATGTAAATCATTCCCTTACGCGCCCAGAACTGCAGTAAAGGATGCTGCTGTCTAAAACTCCCAAACGAGCCTTGGAGAGTTTATTTGCCCACGTTTCGGTATCACAGGGACAGGCTGCTGGCGCCGGGACGCGCTGGCAACAAGTGTGGAAAGTGCTGACAACAGATGTTGAAAGTCTCCCCGCTCAAGAAGTGCGGCCAGGCCGGGCAGCAGGGACTGCCGAGGGACGGGAGAACACCCAGCGCGGTCCTGAGGGGAGGCGGGTGGGTGGGTGTGAGGACCCCGCTGATCGCGCCCGTCCCGCTTTCCCGCCGCAGGCGGACCCAGCTCACACCACCCCCCCCACTCCGACCATCGCGAGCTGCTGGCAAAAGCTTCAGCGGTGCGGGAAGCGCATGCGCACGCGGCCGGCGCCTGCTCGGTGGCGGTGAGGGCGCGAGGAGTCGGGCGCTCGGCAACGTTCGGAGGTTTGCGCGCAGGCCAGGCCGCCATTTTCTCCACAGCCTCCCCGCACCGGTTGCCCGCGCGGCCGTCTGTCCCGCTTGTCCGCGCTCTGTCCTGCTCGGCGATGGACGGGTGAGTAGCGACCACGGGGCGATGGGGGCGCGGGCGGCACCTGTCCCGGTGCAGGGGGCTCCGCGGGCGCGGGGAGCGGCCGCTGCCCTGGCGGAGGGGCGGGCGGGCGCGCTTCCCGCCGCGGGGCCGCGGGATCCTGAGGCCCGGTACGGGCTGGGGTGTGGGGTGTGAGGGGGCTCAGCCTCTCTGTTACGCAGGCTCCTCGGTAGCGCAGACGCTGCCGAGGGCTTCGGGCCGCTCGGTTAGTTCCCGAGCCGTCGAGTCCCCCTGTAGAGAGGGAGTGCGATCTATTCCGATCCGGAGCCCTTGTTCTCGTGCCCTGCCTGTGCCCTCCCGCTCCCTCCATCTACCGTGAGGCGCTGGCAGGCTCCGATTTGTTTTGGGAGCTGAAGGGAGAGGAGGAGCGATACCAGCAGGAGACAGATGTCGTGTCTTTTGTTTTCAGAAACTACCTAATAAGCCCTCTCCATCTCCCCCCCCCCAGGTAGAAAGATGCCCTTATGTGTGCTGTAAAAACCAAAGAAGGGAAGGTTTTGAGGAGCCGGTGAGGGCCCTCGGCCCGGCCAGGAGCTGGGGCGGCCTGTCCCTGCACACAAGGCCTTCTGTCTGTTGGACCTGGAAAATGAGGCTGGTGTTTGTAGCCCTCCTCAGTGTAAACACAACAGCTTCCAAATTTCCTACTAAGTTGTTTACGCAGCTTCAAACAGAAGCGGTCTCTTTGGTATGCTTTAAGCGTATAACCTTTCAACTGTGAGAGTTTTAAAGGCTTTTATGGTTAATTGTGATTACAGCGATGGGAGTTAAAAATCCTTTTTGAGAAGTCCTGTCATGAATGAGTTACATTGTGGAATGCTTCCACATATTCATATTTTACTTTCTTTTTTTTTCGTGTGAACTTAGTTTTATTGTGGGATTGTGTTGCACACTGAGCGTTATGATGTTAGAATCTCTAAGAAAGAGCTGTACCTTGTTGTACCTGTTGCAGAGTTTAATATAGGTGTTCATGATTATATTTCATATAAATTTCAAATTCCAAAACATTCTTTTTTTCAAGTTGACTTAAAAAAATAGCTGTCTAGTTGGTAGGGGTGTGTGAGAAGTTCCATACCTACTTTTAAATTCTTTTCTTTTTACCGTGTGATTTCATATAGCCCCGAAACTCAAGTTTCCTAAATAAATTTTCTGGCAGTGCTTATTTGGAGTAACTTTTACTTGAAACGTCCAGCTCTTTTGGAGAAGCCTACAACTAGGGAAGCTCAATGACTTTTGTAGGTTTCTTTTTGTACTTCTTGTCAGTCCTGCTGTGTTCTTTAAATGTATTTTCCTGATTGGGGAAGTTTTTGGCTATTTCAGGTTCTTCTTATTTTAGCATTGCAATACATTGAAAGTTGGTTTTGTGCAGATAAATTTGTTGACTTGTTCTTTTTTTTTTTTTTTTTTTTTTTACAGTGTTGTCACTGATGTTGCAGTTGGTGTGAAGGTAGGATGTACACTTAACAAACACTGGGGCAAATTATTCGTACAAAATTAATAATTTTGAGCATCAGTACTTGCAAGTTGTAAGATTTTAACTAGTCATTGTGAGCAGATATTTAGTTAGCAGTATATGATTTATTAACCCTAGATCCCCAGAGGTAAATTGGAGGTTGTGCACAAAAGACTTTCCTAGGCACTGATCTGTAGAGAGTGGTTCTAGATTAATGTATTGTGTCAGTTTCTTATTTTAAAGCTTAATTTTTCAGATTTTTTTCAAAACAACACTTTCTCGTTGCATGGTGACTGTAAAAGACATGTTTTCTTCTTCTCCTCCCATCCTTTTTTCAAAACAGTTACTATTGCAGTTAAAAAAGAAGTGACTGTCTGTAATGGGACACAAAAGTATGGCAGGAAAAATATGTTATGTACACAGAGAAGTGGGCATTTGCTTTGCTTTACTTTTTATTTCTCAAGTTCAGTTTTGATTTTATTATATTTACTATAACAATGAAAGAGCTTCCAAATGGTTGTTAGGTTACTATTTATTTCACTTTTGTATTCCAGTCTGTTGCAGGAATTATATCAGTATGTCATAGAAGCAGACTGAGAAATAATGAGAATGAAAAGATAATATGGGACAAAGGAACTTTAGGTTATGTTAATGAATGTTCCAAGAAATTCTCTTTCAGTGGTAGAAATACAGATGTTTTTTAGTGCATACAGTTAAGGCTCAATACTTGTCCAGTAACTTTGTAGCTGTAATATGTAGATGCCTTATCACCCCAAGCTTATCTGTGTTAACTGCCTGATAAGCCAGGTTTTGTTTAGTGAAGCACTTTGGCTCAGATTCAACATTGGTCCTGCTGGATTTGAACTAGTTCTTGTATGATACAGCTACCCTGTAGATATAGCAGCTACTCGCTCAGATGCACCTGTATTATGGTTCTGAGCAAGCTGGCTTCTAGGAGGAGCTATAAGAAGTCAGTTATATAGATTCTGGACCCATCTAGCTCCACATGCTTGTGTGGTATTGGAGACAAGCTTAAAATCTGAATCAAGACAAAAGTGTTGTTATTAAGCTACTTCTGTGAGAGCTAATCTCCATCAGAAATACCAATTGGCCCAATTGTTTCTCTTTTGCCTGGGTGGATAAAGTGTTAACTGATTAAAACTTTAGGAATGTATTTAATAGTTTGGAGCAATAGCTAAGTAGAAGTAAAGTTTACTAAGAAGTAAACTGCCCCAGTTGAATAGGTTTGGGGCAAACCAATTTATAAATTGCCTTCAATCATGTCTAATGGAAAAGCAGTTTCACATAGACTATGTATCGCTTGAACTTTACATTCTGACATTCTGTCTTCTGGAGGTGTAGAAAGATTCAGTATTCCTTTCATTCTTAACTATTAGTGACTTAAAGTCTTATGAGAATTTGAGCATTTATGAATTATGTTGTAAGCATGTAGTGCAGTTTTGGAACCATGTTTTCAGATAACAGCCAAAAAAAGCGAAATAAAGACTCTTCAGGTAATGTAACTGCTTGTTTCTGTTGATTGTAGAAATTCTGTTATGAATGTAATAATAAGAAAGAAGGCAAACCAGGTGTAGAATAGGAAGAAATTAAAATAAATAAAGGAAAAGGCACAAAAGTGTCCAAAACCTGTGCTCTTTGCCTTGTAAAAGCGGGCTTATTCCAGAGGTGTCAAACTCACAGACCATGGGCCACATCCGGCCCTCCACCTTGTTTTATCTGGCCTGGCACCTTGTTTCTACCCAACGGCAGCGCTGAACTCCTTGCCCCTACACACCTGCCAGCACACTAGTCATGTATGCAGCATGTGGCGCGTCTTATGCTGCAGGAGCAGAGAATGGTGGGAACCCTGAGACTCACACCTCTGACTTATCCTCTGGATTTTAGATGGAAACAATCCATTTGTGCACAGAAGTATTGGGAATAAATAAAAGGACAATGGTTTTCTGAAGAAAGCTATTAATATGGTATGAGTAAACGGGATAATATTCTGGAGCCTTCTCAAGGTGCTAGAAAGAATGGAAGAATGGAATTTCTCGCTAATTGATGTATGCAGTTTGGGTAACAACTTGAATGCTAGCTTCGTGTTTTGTGGAAGGCCATGTGAAACATTTGTCCTTTATGTTCTCTGATGGCTGTTCATTGCTCTTGGTGAACTGAAGTTTTAAAGTTGAGGAATACTTTACCTGTGAGTGATACATGAACAACTGGGACATCTCCTTTCTTTGGCTGTAAACATTTATTTGGGGTGCTTTGGGAATGTCTGGGGAGCAAATTTTGAGTCCAGGGAGTTGCATCAGGAATTTTAAATGCTCTTTTGACATTAATTTTTTTTTTGTGACTGGATAACTGTTGGAAGTGGACAAGGATTTACCTGTGCCAAATCAACTTATCCAGCATATTTGTTTGACCTGATGCTTTCATGAGATTCTTCATCTACTGTATATGCTGATCAGTTATACAACGTGTTTGTGATATTTGCAATTGTACTTGGAAAAAGGGATTGTGACATATGACCCTTCTGTTTAGAAAAATTACTTTATGATCAGTCACATTGATTTAAATTAAATTATGTTAACTTATGTTTCAGTAACAGTTTTATAGTCTGAGATACCTGCTAATGAGGCTGCTAAATTTGAAACTTAAAATTTATTTGATTTGATTTGAAACATTTTTGTTTATCAAACTGTCGAATGTTCAATCTTAATAATTTACACTTTGATTCATCAGAAATTAACACCAAAAGCTTAGGAAAATATAAGACTCGAGATGGAGATGGAAAAAATGACTAATACTGTTCAAACACTTGGTTTACACAGACTAAAAGTGGGGATTCATGCAGCTTAAAATATGCGCTGGGGGAGCATGCTTCCCAGCTAAAATATTTCAGAAGAGCAGTGTGCTTTAATTTCCGAAAGTGTGACATGTCAAAACGTAGTCGCCTTGTAAGTAGATATGAAATAATTTGTATTTTATTTGTTCTGTGAAGTCTTGTTTTGCTTGCCTGCAATTCATGTAGTCAAAGAGATGTCACTGTGCACACAGTTCACCCCTTATGTTACAGTTTACAAAATCATACAAAAAGAATGAGCTTTAGCTCGATGTCTGATGTTACTTCGAAATCCATTTGCATTTAAGCAGTTTGTGTATTTTTGAAAGGAACAGAGCTAAAGATTCCGGTAATGATGGTATACCACATAGCTCATAGTTTTTTTATAGATTTTTTTTTTTAAATGCATACTTAAAAAATTGCCGTAGTATATAAAATGTTTGCTTTTATTAAAAAAAAGAATGAAGAGGTGTATCTCAGTTGTTCTGTTTTGTTATGGGGTCCTTAGTCACTAAAAATGGAATGGCCTGCTAGTTAGCTTCGATTTTGAAACTTCTCATTGCTCATTGGCTATGTAGGGCTGAGTAATAACTATAGTTTGAATTGCTGTCTTGTGTTCTCTTTATGGTTATGATGCTTTATTGTGGATAGGGAAACTGATTTGGCACTTGGAGTGACAGAGCCGTTTTTCAACTGTTGAAGTAGTTTATGAAGTATATATAATGTATCTTTTCTCTGGACTAATTGAAAGGATCTTTGAAGGGGTATAAAATTTGGTGTAAGGATAGCACACAGGTGCAGGAATAACCTAGGTAGACGTTGGGTGCATATTGAAGATGATTGTTCTCTTTTACTGTATTTCAGTGTGTGCCACTTAAGCCTAATTTATCATCTTTCTCCTGGATGCCATGTGTAGTAAATGGGCCTTGAGCTATCTGAATAATTTTGTGTACATGCATTGTACATTTGAGAATGGCTGAGGTGTACTTCTTTCTCCCTGACAGGAGAACAGGAGGAGTCATTCCTTCATGGATGCAATATTTGGTCATAGTATTTGAAAATGTTTGATGTTGACACTGTTTTGGGAGACACTGGTCAAAAACTGACCTTAACTGCCCAGTGTGGACAGCCTCAAGGAGGGGAATACTTATATATTCCTGTAAACATAGTTTATAATGTTTAAAGATGTGGGAGTGGCCCTTTTCCCTGGAAGTCAGGGCATCAACCTTTGCAGCATGTTTAAGAAAAGGGGGGAATTCTTAGTGTGTATTCAGTTGGGTATGTTAGGGTTGGGTAGAAGATGCTAAGAAGTGCTGTCCTAGTACTTTCTAAGAGTAATGTGTGACAAAGAGTAACGTGTGTTTTTCTGATTGCTGAAGTTTAATGTGGGGGAATATATTAGTATGAAGAAAGGGCAGTTGCTAAAACCAGAAGAGATACCAGCTGATGGAGAAAAAGAGTGTGCAAAGTAGTAGTCTGGTTTCTTTGTTGACTCGGGTTCTGAGGGGTAGTCTCTTTTACAAAACTATAGAACAATGACCTTTTTTTCCTTTTTTTTTTTTTTTTTTTTTTTCTGCTACTAAGCAAGGGTTTCCTTGTAGTGGAAGCGGGAATTGTGGCTATATTGTGGGGTTTTTTATGTGAACTCTGCACAGTATAATGAAAGCATGTATAAAAATGTCACATAGAAATTATAGCAAATTGTCGGAAGATAAGTTTAGTCTGAACTTAATAAACTTAATTTCTTTTTTTTTTTAGTGAAATCTGTTTTGCCTTTGCGGTCTTTCTAAATACTTAAATAAAAGGAAAGGAATGGTAGGATAAAAAAGTTTTGACTCATTCGTACAGACAAATGGCGTGTAATGGTCTGTTTTATTGTATTTAAAATATTAGAATGATAGTTTTGAGCTATCTTTGCATGTCTAATATAATTACTAGTAGAATGCTAGTAGATTAGACAAAGTCTGTTAAGGGCAGTGATATGAGGAAAATGGCTTGTTTGCGAATTGGAGGAAGTTTTAGTTTTGAGTTAGCTAGGATAATGTTTTTAAATTGACTTTTGTGTTCAATAATACTCAGCCGTAACAACAGTAGACATCAAAAAAATGTGCAGAACATTCCGATAGTGAAGTAAGGATGAAGTGTAACCGTATTCAGAAGTTTAGAACTGGCACCTGGTTTTGTCTTTTCAGCGGTGGTGTGGGGAATGTGTGCTTACTGACAAAAAATAACTTCTTAAAATGAAAGACATCTGCTCTCTTTTTGACTCTAACCTCTGTAAATTGAACTTATTTGAAACTACTTTCATATTTGTTCCCAAAACAGTCTACTTCAGTTTTTTTCTTTGTAGTTTTTTTTCTTAATGCTCATTCTGCAACTGTAGTATATGTGGAAAAATAAGGAGAGCTGAAAATTGAGAGGAAACAAAAGCATCGAAAATTAGTTTGTGCTCTGCAGCAAGTAGGCACCAATGTAAGGAAGGCTTTGTTTACCTGTTTGATGTGTTTTAATGTCTGTTGCTAATTGGAAATCACCTTTGTATCATTTCTAACAGGACACCTATATTTGCATCTTAATTGACAGATTTGTAAGAAGAAAAATGTGATCACCTGTATCATCTGAAACGTATGAGCCAATACCTGTAGGAAAGTACCTTTCCCATCTCCTAGAGCTTTGGCCTATGTTTTCATAAGCAAATCTAGCTGCATTCCAGTTTCTCTGTCACTGTAATCTTATGCAACAAATGTTTGGGTTGCCACTTCACAAACCTCTCTTGGGAGCTTAACTAGACTAAAGCTAAGCTGACACAAGACTGAGTTACATCTTTTTAGTCAGATTTGTACCAAAGTGTGTGGTTGCATGAACACTCATAGCAGTATAGAATTGGGGAGGACAGAATAGGAACAAGTTGCTGGGGCCGGGGAAAAGGTAGGAGTGTTGTTTTTGGTGTTAATTGTTTCAAATGAGGTTGTGATTTCACAAGCTGTTAGTGGGACTGTGATGTTTGATTCAGGTGTTTGGGTGTTTTTTCTAGCTGGAAGTACATACATACAGCCATTTTCAGCTTTTCATAATAACAGTTTTTCTGTGAATGTGTAAAGTGAGTATTAAGTTATAGGTAAAATAGCACTAGTGATTTTAATTTATTGTGAAATAGCAGAGAACCTAGTAGAAAATACCTTCTTTGTGGATGTTTCTTTGAGATGTAGAAAATGCTCTTGAATAACCACATCTGTACATCTAGGTGCCACTATTCTCTAACCAGAAAGCTGAGAACACAGTCAGGTGGTACCTCTGGTGAGTTGTTCTCACCTGTTCTAATTTACTGCCAGTTATGTACAGCTGCTTCAGAGTAACATTTTCTTTTATGGTAAAAGCGGAATAGAAAGTCTGAAATAAGATAATTTGTTCCAGTGTTTGTGTATTTCCTCCTGGATGTTTGAAGTGTCAGTTGGTATTGGACTAGACTCTTGCTTTCAGGCTTTCATTACAACGGAAAGTTTGAGTGGTTCCAGAAGAGGCTGGATGGTATGGTTTATGTGGAGCTTTTGCTTCTTTACACTTCATTTTTCTGGTTTAATAGTCCATCTTGATCTTCATAGAATCATAAAGTGATAGGTTGAAAGTGACCTCAAGTATCATCTGATCCAACCGTTTTAGGTGACAAGATCTTCAAATGCTTCGAAAAATTTAACTCTTTTCTGCATTATATTTTCAGAACTTGGAGGCTTTTCAGAGAATCTGGGACTTGTCTTTGGCAGTCTTAAAGACTTTTCAGATTCTGTGATTGTGCTCTCAGTTTTTAGAAATTACTGGGGTTTTTTTCATAAATTAGGTACGTGGCATGTGTCATGCACATAGTGGCAAGAAAAAAGAATAAAAGATTATTTTTCTCTGAGATTCTTTCTTACTGATGAAATGAGTATAAAAAAGATGAGATTACTTGTTAGGATATATGAATAGTATTTGGTTGCCTGAGGACAGCTTAAAAAAAATGAAGTGGGGGAAAAAAAAGAGAAAAGCATTGCAAGGTGGTTGTATTGTATCCTATTAACTTCATTCTCAATTAAAAGCAAGCCATCTTGTAAGTTAGTTATTAAGCATCCGTGGAGTTCGTGGCCTTGTTTGATAAGATTTCATGCTAATACAGTTAAATAGTGTAGTCTTTAAAAGAGAAAAATACCAAGTAGACATACTCCTGGTGAAGTGATACAAGGCTTTCAGTTTGAACTTTATGCGCTGTGAAATATTTATGAACCTGCATGGAATTTATTTTGGATTGTCTGTTTGGACTTGGCTTGTCTACTCCTAAATGAGTCTTCTGTGATCCTACACGAGACGTGTAACAGTCTGTTCATTAGGTAATTTGGATTATGTATTTTGGTAGTAGTGTATATAGTCAGAGCATAAGGTAGATCAAGTATTTCTTCTTCACTGAAGAGTATGTGAGGGTGTATTTATGCAATATTTCATTAAAAACGTATCCTGTTAAAAATGAAGCATTCATTAAATTCTGAATCCATTGCATGTGAGCTGAAGAAAGTTTATGAATGCTATGTTTGGGGGTTTAAAGTATGTTGTCTGATTGTTTCCATGCTCCAGTCCCCAAAGTTAATTCAGACATTGAATATAGAAGCAGTGCTTTTATGAGTGTGCATGTATAAGAGGGGATTGTTTATATTCCTCTCCCATACTATCAGGTTTCTGGCTTGCTCTTTTAAATTGTTCCCAGATGTTGTTAGAAATGAAGTGTGTTACAATGCTGTTAAATTTCTTTAAATCATGAGATATGTCTCCTAGCTTGTCATACCCTTTGGGAAATTCATGCCTGTAGGCTGGGAATGACTGTGGCAAATGCACAGTTTCTTTTCTCTTTCATCTGGAGGAGGGGGCGGGGAAAAAGGGAAGTGGTGGAGGCAAAGGCATTCTGTTCTTGAGAGAAGTTTGTCATATCAGCATCTTTGAATACCACAAATGATAGGATTTGTTCAGAAAATGTATTTTTCAATAACTTTGAGTGTATTTTTTATCTTTTCTAGTGGGAATTCGAGAAATTATTTTAGGTTATGCTGTTGACTTTTTAACAACATGCAGTTTTGTCTCTTGGTTACTGTTTCTAGTAGTATTGGTTTAGTGTTCTTTTAATATTGTAGTGCATCTACACTTGCTTTTAATAAGCCTTCTGTAATACACTGTTAGGTTAGGTTCAGTCTTAACTTCTGATCAGTCTCCATAGCCCTGAAAAGAGCTGATAGTGTTTCTCTTTTGTAGACAATTGTCAAAAAAGTACTTTGCTTAAAAGTCTAAACCTCTAGTAACTCTCAAGCCAAAGTTGTTAGGTAGAATCATAAAAGTTGGAAGAGACCTCTGAGATCATTGAGTCCAATTGTGCCTGTCTCCCTACTAAACCATATCCCTAAGAAACTCATCTACCTGTCTTTTAAACACCTCTAGGGATGGCGACTCCACCACCTCCCTGGGCAGCCTGTTCCAAACCCTGACCACTTTCAGTAAAGAAATTCTTCCTAATGTCCAGTCTAAACCTCCCCAGGTGCAACTTGCGGCCATTTCCTCTCGTCCTGTCACTTGACTGAGGCAAAGAAGGTGTTGAATACCTCTGCCTTGTTCTCATCCCTCATTGCTACTGCCCTTTCTGCACCCAGCAAGGGAGGGAGAGTCTCCTTTGTCCATCTGTTGCCACTGATAGATTTAAAGAAGATCTTTTTATTGTTTTTGACCAAAGTGGCCAGTTGAAGTTCTAGCTGGGCTTTAGCCCTTCTGTTTTTCTCCCTACACGATCTCACGTCACCCTTGTAGTCCTCCTGGGATGCCTGCCCCCTCTTCCAAAGCTCATAAACTTTTTTCTGAGATCACTACAAAGCTCCCTACTCATCCAACCTGGTTTTCTTCCCTGCTGACTCATTTTATGGCATGTGGGGTTGGCCTGTTCCTGAGCCACCACAATTTCCTTCTTGAGGAGCGTCCAGCCCTCTTGCACCCTTTGTCCTTACGAGGCACCTCCCAGAGGACTTGATCAAGCAGCCTTCTGAAGAGTTCAAAGTCTGCCCTTCAGATGTCCGGGGTGGCAGTTCTGCTGACCCGTCTCCTCACTGTCCCAAGAAGCGAGAACTGTACCATCTCCTGATCACTGTGTCCCAGGCGTCCTTCAGCCGTCACCTGTCCCACAAGGCCCACTCTCTTAACAAACAGCAGATCCAGCTGGGCACCCTCTCTAGTCGGTTCATTTACCAGTTGTGTTAGGAAGTTATCATCCATACACTCTATGAACCTCCTAGACTGCTTCCTTTCTGCTGTGCTGTACTTCCAGCAGACATCCGGAAGGTTGAAATCCCCCACGAGAACGACGGGATGTGATCGCGAGACTTCTCCTAGGTGTTTATAGAAGAGTTCATCAGTCTCTTCATCCTGGTTGGGTAGCTGATAGCGAACTCCCACCACAATATCTGGGTTACCACGCACACCACTGAGTTTACCCCATAAACACTCTACTTTATTGTTGCTATTACTGAGTTCTGTGCAGTCAAAACACTCGTATTACGTATAGAGCACCCACACCACCTGTTTCCTAGTCTGTTCTGGCTGAATAGCTTATAGCTATCCATTGTAGCGCTCCAGTTATGGGGAACGTTTGAAATATTTGAAGCCATGTCTGGAATGTGAGGGAAGTAGTTGGCAAAGGCTTCTTAATAGTATGTTTTTGATTAGCCTGGAAGGATAGCGTGACTGTAATGACTTCCTGAAATTATATAGCTGCATAATATAACCTGTGATGGCATGAAGCTTTAGGGGGGTAGGGTGGGGCAGGTTGAAATCCTGGTATGTAAATTCAGCTTGTGTAGTGAGGGATTCTGAGTTAGCGATGACTGTTAATGCTAGGAGGTAGGAGATGAATGTGCTAAGCTAGAGGCATTTTATTTTTGTTTGTGTAATTGATTTTGTTAATGGTAGAAGACACAAAGTACATACAATAACTGTATTAACTTAAGAGAAACTGAAATATCAAAATGTTACTGTCAATTTGCAGTATATATGTTTTCAAAGTCTGAGTTGGTATACTTTTCATCTTTTTTCTGAAAGTGATCCCTCATGTCAGTTTTATGTAATTCCACTGGTTGAAGCCATATACTAACATGCTGATTTCATACCACCAATGGAAATACTCCCATGGGGGCAAGGGTATGATAACATGGGCTTCATTGAAAGGACAGCATTGGCTGAAACAAGTTTAAGGTTCACTCACTGCAGTAAGTTTGGCAATTCCATTGTTTTTTATTTAATGTTCTGGAATAGAATTATGGCATCAAAAACTTGTGCTGTTGAGGACTAGCTGTCAGAAGATGACCTATTAGTATTATAATAGCAGTTTGTACTTATTTTGTCTCTGTTTGATCTCCTTCTCTCATGATAAACTGAGTGTTCAGTTAGTCTCTACTGTGTTGCTATTACAGGAACTTTCCTTTGCAGTCTGTGATGAAATAAAATAATTGTGGTTTGGTTTTTTTGTTCGTTTGTTATTTCAACTTAGATTTGGATATTTTTTGTGATCTTCAGTCTTGTTATACAATCTCAAACTTGCTTTGATTTTTTAGAACACAGCAGTTTCCACAGATGGGGAAGTGAACGTTGCTCTTGAGTCTTCCATTCTTCATTGAATCTGATTTACTGTGTTCTTCAAAGATCTGAGTTTAGTTTCTTTATCTCTGAAACACTTGATAGAATTCAACTAAATTAATTTAAATGTTTGTGTGATTTAACTAGCAGAGGTGGCGTGCTAGAGAATAAGACTAGTGAATGTTCAAGATGCTTTGGAAATGGATTATGATTCTGAAATGCATGTGTGAGATGGAGGGGAGAGCAGATTAGCCCTTGGAGCAAGATGCTGGCCTTTTTGGTGTAGCACCTTCTGAAAGAAGATGCACATAAAACCAAATCCAAACACCCCAAATTGAATAAAGTCTTTATTTTTGCTGAATACTTTTAAGTAAAGTAAGTATTTTTGTGTATGCTGTAACTAAGGAGGTGCTGTCACACAGTAATGCCAGTCTAAGAGTACATATTAGCTTACTTGAAATGCTTATATTGAATTGCTTTACTAGACAACTGTCATTTTAAGATAACCCTTGTGAAGTAAATTACAATTACCAGGCAGTTACTGCTTTTGGTTTTGTAATACCCTATGTCCAAGAACACCATTTGTCTTTTGCTGCATAGCTGTTTTTTAAGTCATGTACTGAATGAAGTGCAGAGGTATCTAGGCTGCTTAAGAACCGATAAGAAAAAATAGCCATTTCTATCTAATAAGATGATTACTTACATGGTAAAGAGATAGGTCTTCTGCCAGAAGCTTGGCAAATATATATGGGAGTGTGTGAGCAGGGGTTTGCTATGTGTTTGTCGTTTCATGATGAACTAGAAGAACGTTCCACCTGTGAACTTGTACACCTGTGAACTCTGATGTATGAGAATAAAACAAATGTAGAATTTATTATACATGCCAGTTTAAAGAATTCACGTTTACTTGTTCTTCTGAAGCAAAACTGTTAAATTTTTTTCAAGTATAATGACAAAATCTTGTGGTTGATTGTGAATGTATTTATGAAATGCAAAATGACATATTTAAAAATCAAGACAAAACTTTCAGCTGTTCATGAAACACAAATACAGTAACTGAATATCCACTCCATTGAGCAATTTGTGCTCTTGTTGGATTTTTCTGCCTTGGATTAATTAATTAACAGTTTTCTGAAAGCCTGATTTACTGGGAACCAGAAGTTTATGTAATCATTCTTGCATTCTGCTAGTCAGCAGTTACTGATATAAGTAACTTTTTTTGAATCTGAAGACAACTCAAATTTAACATCTTTTTGGAACCGTAAAGTTTGGGGAAGAGCGTTCATTTGGTACTGGGGATGCATTAGCTGTTTATGTGGTAACTGCTGTACTCTTGCAAATTAATGCCTGGCATATTAAGGAAAAACAATATTGTTCTGAGTTATGTTAGTATGCCTGACTCTGAACTGATTCAGTCTCCGGTGCTGCTTCTGCCTGTACTGTTGTGCTGTCCAGGCCACAGGCAAGGGCTTCTAAGCAAGGCTTTGTGGATAGCTGCAAGCAGAAATAACTGCAGTTACCAGTGAGTGAGTTAATACTGCTAGTAATCCTGAATTTTGGAATATTCTACCCATGTAAAAAATTATGTTAGAAACCCAGAATGTTAGAGAAATAAGGAATGTTTATGTTTGAGCGTATACTGAGCACCTGGATCAGTGTATTTTATTTACAGTAGCAAGAAATGTAGTTTGAATAACTTCTCTAACCTGTTTCTCATTTTTGTCCAGGTAAATTTTTCTTTAGCTATGATTAATTAGAGATCTGTTCTACAAGACAAGGACAAAATGTGGTCCTTCTCATGGTCTTACCTCATCTTGGTGTTTGGCATTACTCAGTTTTAATGGAAATCTATTGTTAATTTGATAGGCACAGCTTTGTTGATTGCTGTGTACCCTTAAGAGCTTAGAGTATTCAATAAACTGTATAAAGATTCTGCAGAGCTGTTGTTGAAAACTAAGTAAACTTTAATGGCTGTATGTGTGCATAGTGTTTTTAAGACCTCCTGGATTTCAGGTGTGCATTAAAGAAACTTTAACATACTGTTCTGCGTATGGACACACAGACAGTATACACTGTGATAAAATGGTAAAGGTTTGATTCTGTGCATCTTGCAGCTATTCTGCCTAGACACGTGGTATCCTAAAATTACTTCAGTATATGCAGTATTGAGGTGCCCTGTAAAACATACTCACTAACTATTCCTGAGATTTTATTTTAGTGTCCACAACAGAATTAAACCCATTTATTTTTATAAAGATGAGTAGTAAGTGTTTTTCCTTACTTACGTTTTAGAAGTGTTATGGGTGCTGGAGAAATACTTTTGAAGTGGGGAAAGAAGCAATAGAAATTAAAAGATAATTTTTGAATGATGTGAGGTTTACTCCCTTGAAAAAGAAAAATCTTTGAGGTCTTTTTGAGAGATGACATCTGAGGGATGCAGGGGTTGGAAGTAGAAGAGTTAAAAAAAAAAACCAAACGTGAGAAGAAGCAAAAGCCTCTTCTGCTATGTCAAATGTCCATCTCGCAAGTAATTTGAGGAAAAGATTACCTTGTACATTTTCAAGATAAACTCTCCTCTGATTTTTGCAACCCGTTTTCAGGTCATTTTCAAAAACACCATTTAATTGATGTTTGTAATGCTTTAATAATCACAGTGAAGGTGTAATTCCCTGCTCTAAATTGTGTGTTGCGGGACAAATGGATGTCCCCCAAATGAAAATTGATAATTTTCTGTGAATAATTTTTTTTATTATTTTTTAAATAGGAGTGTTAGACTTGAACTAAACTCCACATTTGTATTTGTATAACGTTCCCTTGTAGTTTCAACTATATATAATTTAATATATATGTATATTAAAATACTAAGTTAATTTAAATTTCTTGAAATAGACTAAATTTATTTAATTATAATAATATTTTAATTTGAAATGCTGGACAAAATTATTGTTCAGTAGTTCTCATTGTGTCTGGAGGTCACTACATTTCAGTGGTGGGTGAAACAACTGTGCTTAAGCTGCTCTCATTTCAAAGATTGCCATGTACATATACTGCTTTACTTAGAATTCAAGTTGTTGCACTTATCTGAAAAGAGGAAGTCTGCCAAATCTGAGTAGGTTTGATTATGCTTGCTTAAGTTCTTCTAAAGTTTTTCCCTGTCAAATTGACATTTTTAATACAGTCTTTAAAAATCACAAAATAGAGGAAAAAATCTCTTACTGTCTCTTTCTTTTTAGAGAGGATCTGACGAACTTCTTTCAGGCAGTGTACTCAATAGCCCGAACTCTAACATGAGCAGCATGGTAGTTACTGGTAAGTGATGCCCTTTCAAAGGAGAAATCTATCATTTATACTTGGATTCATTTCCTGTTTACAAGGGGAGAACACTGAAACGAAAATCCGTTGTGCTATAGAGGGATAAACTGTTCGCATGCATTAGACTATAGTGTCCTTGTATATACTCACAAACTTTGGGTATCTGAGGAGAATAATCCCATAGAACAAGTGGCAACTTTCAAATGTCTGTACACTAAATTGTTGGTGGGTGATGGGATGAAAAATTGCACTTGTTCTGTACAGCTGCCTTCAAAATAAGGAATCACAACTACCAAGCAAAAGCAAACAGCTTAACAACTAATGTATGACATCAGATTTTTCACACACAGACATCTGCCAGTCTGGGCACTACAGGGAAGAACACTGTGCCAGTTTCATAATATAGCATGGATTCAGAAGAACAGAATTTTTCTCTGCTCTCATTTAGACTACTCAAGCAGGAAACTTTGTTACTTCAGTCTGAGGTCACAGTGGTAGAATCTCAGATTGTCAGCGAAATGGAAGCGTGATTGTTCTTTAGTCAAATTTCTGGTGATGCTAAATAGAAAGGCTTTTCATTAATTGGCATATACTGAAATGCCTTCTATTGCAGTTAGTGCCTTTATGTTGAACATGCATTGAGTTCCCTTGGAGAGATTGCTTCAGAGGGCTTACTTCTTTCTTTCCCCATGTGTTTTATTTCCTTTTCTCAGACATGTGGATAAATTGGTTCCTGGCGTCAGTGTTGAGGAGCTTTCCAGATAGTTTTGTGATTCACTGCTTTTATGTGCCTGATCAGTTTTTCTGTATTTATGTACTGAGAGTCACTGATATGAGTAGCAAACTCCTTCCTTTTAATCTAATAGTAGAAGATTGGGATTCAGGGTGCAATTTCATGTTACATTTAGGGTGCTGCAGCAGCAGCTGTTGTCAGAGTAGGTAGTTCTGTGCTTTCTCTTCCTATGTCCTTATGAAAAACAGAAAACCCCCCCCCAACTCCACATGTTTTGGCTCAGTTCTCTATGTTGGAGTGCACGTACACTTGCAGAATGAGCTAATCTAGCATTAAACTGTACTGCCTAAAAGTGTGGTTTCCCCTTCAAGCAGCATACTCATCTGTCCTGTAGCTGCACAGTTGGTAGAACTAGTGTGATGTAGGGTGGAGGTGTGTGGTGGCAGAAGAGAGGAGGACCACTTCATTGACACAGTTCTGTAACCAAAGGTGAGGAAATGTTACTTCTTTGGAATAGGTAAAAAATGCAATGTAGTGCATTCATACCCAGTTTAGAACCCCAAAATATTTATTTATCTCCCCTGCTTTTCTTCTGTTTCTGGAAGAAGTTCCTTTTCTTCTGATTTTCTTGATGTCCTCTGTAGTCCTGGATATTAGTGCTTCAGCAGTTTGCTTTACTTCAGTGAGAAACTACAATGAAAAGGAGTTTGGTTTGTGCGTGTGAGGGTTTGGATTTGGGCGGTGGGAGGAGGAGGAAGAGTACTGTTACCAGGACACAAGTGAATGTTACCAAATTTCACATATATTTTCAGAGAAACTTTTAGTTCAGGAAAGCTAAATACAAGTTAATTTATCAAAGGAAAAAAATGTAAAAGCTAAAGGGAAAAATTTGAAATCAGAATTATTATGATGAGTTTTCAGAAGGAAAAGCTACAGAAGCTTGTCTGAGAAGCCTCAGACTAAATAGAAATTCTTTTCTCCTCAAAAAGTTCTTAAAATGGTAAACAGTGCTTTGATTCCGTTATGTGTACTTGGGAGTTTGATATATTTAACAAATAGATTCTCCTCCCCACCTTTTTTCCTTTTTAAGCTTTTTTTCCTTTTTAAGCTTTTTTTCCTTTTTAAGCTTTTTTTCCTTTTTAAGCTTTTTTTCCTTTTTAAGCTTTTTTTCCTTTTTAAGCTTTTTTTCCTTTTTAAGCTTTTTTTTCTCCTTTTTAAGCTTTTTTTTCTCCTTTTTAAGCTTTTTTTTCTCCTTTTTAAGCTTTTTTTTCCTTTTTAAGCTTTTTTTTCTCCTTTTTAAGCTTTTTTTTTTTTTTCCTTTTTAAGCTTTTTTTTCCTTTTTAAGCTTTTTTAGGGCTTGGATTTTGTGTTGGAGTTTTTTTGGGGTGGGGGGATGTTGTTGGTTTTTGTTGTTGTTGTTACCAAAGAAAAAGCATTTGTGTGAGAGGTTTCAAATTAATCGATTCTCTGTTTCATACAAGTAAGACCTTTTGATACGTCTCTAGCCATACAGAACCATAAATGACTTCTCAGAAACTATAGTGAGCAAGCAACAGAGTAGTGGCCTGGTTCCTGTTGTATCAGTTGCCTATTATATAGAAGTTTTCATATTAATTTTGTAATACATAAAGGAAGTTGGTGGAAAAATAATTCCAAACAAACAAAAGATCTCAAGCTGAATGCAGTATTTGACTTAAAGCCATTCTCTGTAGATGTCAGTGGAAAGGGAGCTGGTTTGGTTTGGGTTTTTTTGTTTGTTAAGCCATTTCTTGGAACAGTGTTCAGATTTCTCTTCTGCCTGCCTGCCTTTGTTAAATAGCATAAAAAATCCTGTAGTGTAAATCCACAGATCAATGTTATTTCTGAATATATCCTTCCATAGCTGTCTTGTTTGTTGTGCACTTGGAAGTGCTTTTTCTAGACTTGCACAGTTTACATCTTCCGATTGTAGACTCAGAAGTAACTAGAACTTAGGTGGGAACCCATATATTAATTTCCTGTACCCATCTCCTGAAGCCCAATGGGTTCAGGTATTTGTATGAGTTAATGTTCTCCTTTTGCCTTGGTTCTGTTGGCACTTTTCAGAAGAATTTAAAACTTGGGTGAACAGAGGGGTTTTTTTTGCTGTAGCCAAGGCATGATAGTGCAGAATCCTTAGATTTTATGGGGTTTAAGAGAATCTGTTGTCATTAATTAAATTCTTCATGAAGGAGACTTGTAGAAATTGGCCTACCCTGTAACTCTTAAACTAATATTTGTTCCCGTCCTTTTATTCTTAGAGTTTGGAAGTGTCATGATTTTATGAGATCTGGGCATTATTTTCTAGAGTACATAGAAAACTGTTCTGGTTTTGCTCTTGGTGTTTTCAGTGTTTGATTCTACGATATTTTTCCAAACAGATACTTAGATTAATAGAATAAAGAGACAGTTTATCTTTTTGTAATTCTGTAAGCCTTGTTGGTAAAAAGTATACACAATCAAAAAAAATAGTTTTCACTAGAATTGATCTAGCAGGCCTATAGTTAGAGCAGAAACTTAGGAATCGTGGCCTCATTTCTTTCTAAATCTCTGCGATAAGAATATGAACCTAAAACAAGTTGCTGAAGTTGTCAAAAAATGACCTTTTTCGTAGACATAGGTGTTTTTTGTAGAACTGGGGGCTGTGTCTATAGGAGTAAGACTGAAGATTTAAAAATTACCGTTTTACCCTTTTATCGTGGTAACAGGTTGTTGTGGTAACAGGTTTTTTTGCTATTCAGCTGTCATTCAGTTAGAATACTGTAGTACTGTAATATTTTTGTGAATATTCTCCAACTCTCTTAGAGAAAGGCATGAAAGATACATGCTTACTCTGCCCCATAGGCAGTCTTATATATCAATCCCTCCCCTTTTTTTCTTGTGAAAGAAAAAGGCAAAATTGTTGGACAGACATTTGGTTTGTAGTCTTATTTATTATTTGAACCATTGTTAATTTCATAAATAGGGAAAATGCTAGCGTGTTGGACTGTTGTCCAAAGTACATTGCTCAAAATACAAGGCTTTATCCTTATGCTTTTTCTAAATAAATTGGTAATTGGTATCCATCTTCAATACTATAGATGAAAAGAAATTGATAGTTTATTATACTAACATTTACAGGTCAAGACTCTAATTACTTTGCATGTCTTTTATAAAAGAACAGCCTTCAAAGAAAGTTAGACTTGGATAATTGAGGATGATTTCTGTATGAGTGTTTACCATTTAATTCTGAATCCTTTTATCTCCTGATTTGGACATACATTGATTATTGTCCCTGTTGTTGTGGAATTTCATTTTAGTTAATCATTTATATTTAAATATATGAGAATTTTTTATTCCTAAATAGTTCATATTTTTGACTGGATATTTTTAAAGACATGTTATGCAGATTGTGCATAACTACTTTCACCTTTTGGCACTCAGTAAGTATGTAACTGCAGTTGCTTCTTTTGCAGCTTTTAAACCTAAGAAAAAAAACCTCTTCTTTTTAAGAACTAGGAAAGGTGTTTCATCTAGGATGGGTTACTTTTATGACTTCTGTGCTGAACTTCTTGTGAGATATTTTTCTTTTCAGGTGGAGGACTGCTTAATGGAAGTTTTAGGAGTAGTTGTATGTATGAAGATGCTCATGGTGTGAACTGTATTGCTGAAATACACACAAAATTGTAAGGGTTGTAGATAAAAAGTGGAAAATGTTGATCAAAGTTGTATGAAAATTGACTTGTCAAAAACAAGGGATTGAAGCAGAAAAGTTGGCAGTTTTGATTTTTTTACTATAGCTGCCATCAGTTTCATTGTTCACATTTGTTTGATGAAGTTCAATCAGTAAAAATATTTCAAAACTCATTTTGCAGCTGCGCTCACCAAACTCCCTGGACCTTTAAATGATACTATTAATCTTGAACTTGTTTTTACTTCATTAGCAGGGGAAGTTAGCAGCAACTTTGTTAGGTAATTCATTGTATTAACAGAATACTTAACGCTGAGGTGCACAAGCTAATAAAATTTCAAGCACAGTTTTTAACAAAAATAAACACAGATATGCTGGTTTTGATGGCACATTAACTGAAATTAGTTATTACATAACACTAACGATGCCTAAACATAGGTAATTTATTTCTAAAGTTTGCAAATTGATTACAATTAATAGTAATTAGAAAGATTAGAGTGAGTACAGCACATGAGATTAGAAAGTATAATAATATAATCTATATTTTACATTTTTCTACCAATATACATGGACACGTGCATGTGGAGGAACTACATTTTAACGCAGTGAATGCTCATATTACTCGTAGGCAATATACTTTGTACTACAGGATAGTTTTATTATTAATAGGTCAAGATTTTCCTTTGCCCATGGCCCATGTTCATGATAAATATCCAGCTGTTACTACTGTTAATGCTTTAGCTCAAGTGGTAAGACTTCCACAATGTAGTGATCGCCTAGGAAGGCAAGGATAGTGAGGCATAAAGTACTTGGAAGTGCAGAGTCTTGCAGAACACTTCGCCCTCTCCAAACCCCAAAATAACAACCCCTGCCAAACAAAAGAGCATAATTAACACTGAACATGTAACCTTCAAGGCTAACAAAGGCAGAGTTTAGAGAACTTCACATTCTTAGCGTTTTTATCTGTTTTTGAGTGTAGTATCTCCTTTTTTTTTTCCTTTTTCTCAAACACTTTAAATTTTAGATTTTGCATTTAGCTTGAACTTTTTAAGATATCTGTTAAAACAAAGGTCCTGTTTTTCTTGGTTTGGGAACGTGTTGGCGCTTATGGAAAAGTTTTATCACTAGACCAGGACAAAGCTCTCCTCTTTCTACATTCCATCTGTGTCGGGATAGATATATATATTTAAGGGAAGAATCTCAGAAACGAAACAATGGTGGTGTCTGTACCCTCCTGATTTGTGGTTGTCTGTGGTTTCCTTAGGTGCTTGTTTTATCTGAATGACTGTATTCAGTAGCCACTGCATTATTTAGTCTTTCTGTCTGGTCATAATTCATGCTTGTAAACTAGGTATCTTTGTAGCTCCATAGCCTTTCCCTTGATCATGTATTCCCTATGTCGATGTGTCCTACATTCTACATATTTATAACCATAAATTTCATATATTTAGCTAATATGAAACAAGTAGTCCTTTCTACGTTAGCAAAAACAATGAGTAATACTGTTAGTAAGCTTCTTGTCTTCAATGTATATACTAATGGTAGGGGAGGATGAGAAATTTCAGGAAAGCTTAAGTATTTACTTTTTTTTTTTTTTTAGTTGGTTGTTGTTGTGTACTGACAGTTGTGAAACAGAGATTGACTCCTGCAAAAAGGGTGTTTGTCACTTATTTTGCTACTGCAGAAATGCAGGGATTTATAATCAGTGTCTTGTGATGAATTTTTAACATTTTTTTCTCCTTCTTTCCAGGAAATAATAGCTGAAAGCAACTTTTATTGTATGCAAAATCTTTGTCTGTAGCCACATAGTTATATTTCTGTATTAGGAGATTGTGTGAATATGTAAGAAGGTTATTGTGAAGGAAAATTACACATCTAAGGTAAAGGTTTCATATATTTTCAAGTTAAAATTTTTTTTTTGTCTTAAGAACACTTTACATTTGTATTTATACATCTGTTGGAAAATAAAAAGAATCGTGTGCTGAGACAAACTCTGGTAGCATAAAATCTTATAAAAAACTTTTCGAAATCAGCTATGAGCAAGAAGTTATTCTCTGGTTACGCTGAACTTTAAGATGAGTTTTTCTGCAAAAACTACTTGAAAGCATTGAATCTTAGTAGCTTGAATGACATGGACTTACAGTGTGTGTTGTGCACATTACACTTCATTCTTGACGATATGTAGGTTTCTATTTCTGTGCCAAATAGGAGTTTCTGATTAAAAATGCCAGGGACAGAAGTTGTTTAGATAGTGACCATTTTATAGGCTTTATCAATGCTTAAGCATTCAGTTTCAGTGTCTTGATTTATGCTAAATTGAAGGAACAACAGGGATGTGACTTATATATAAAATACGTTTGGTCTGTAGTTTCCAATTTGGATAGGTGAATAAGGCTTTGAATGCCATTTATGGAGATGAGATTTTGTTTAGAAAGAGACCATTGGTGTCATATGGAAAGTGGATTTTTATTCTTGGTAGAGAGCCAAAGAGGGTTACAATGAGTGCAGTGACTGTTACAGAACAGAGTGGGTTTTGGTAGTCTGAATTGAATATAATGAATATTCAGAGTTAGATTTCTGGGGTTTTTTAAACTATGTATTTAAGGCTGTAAATTGACACTATGTTTTTTAGTCATGGTATTCTCATAGTGATTTTTCCTCAGTATAGATATTACAACATTATGCTCTTCAGTGCATCTCTGTATTTGTTAAAGTGTTAGCGTTAAGAGGTTTGAATTGGATCAGTCTTTTCAAGTCTGTTGAAAGCCATACAACCTGATGAAATAGCTACTTGCCAGTAAGCTTCCAGTTTAATAGCAATTTAATAATTGTTCTAAAAGCTAAATTCATCTGTTCCATGATAGTTTTGAAAAATTCACTTGTATGTGTGCATGCGTATTTAGTATGTTACACACCTCATTAATTTATTGTTTCAATAATGGCAGTAGTGTTAGTCTGTGCTGGCTGGACAATCGAAACTAGAAACAGTACATGGTCTCTTGGCATTCAAGAAAAACAGTAATCACTGATATGTTAATTTCTTCTGTCTTTTGAAGTCTGCTTTTAAAGTTTGTGGGGTAAATTTTATTTTAAGGAGGTAGGTTTCGTTCTTTGTGTCACTGGTTCAGCTTTCTGTGTGCAAGGTATGCTTTTGCCAATAAGTAATAAACAGTTTTTGTCATGGTTGCTTGAACTACTGTGAAAACTTTCTTTGGACATTTACATAGCATTGAGAATGCTTGTTGCTAGTGCTCCACCCTGTGCCCCCCCTTTCTGATTGCCATATATTCTTCAGTGCATAATTCTGTATGGCTTTGTGTCTGCTATTTTAGTATATTTATATATCTACTTTTTCAGTTAAACATTTTAGTGCAGGCACTTGTTTATACAGCTCTTTTTTACAGTAAATAAAAAAGTTTAAAGAATAGTTTAGTAGATGTTCAGTTTAAGATAGTTTAGAAAAATTGTGTGAGACTTGTATACATGAGGTAAGTTGAAACTGTTGACTACTTTTTAGAAAAAGCTATATGTAGTACAACAAAATATTTCTCTTAAATTTGTTCTTTAAACTGCAGCAAAAGTTGAAGAACTGTAAAATGCAAATATTGGATAGCAATGCTAATAGATGGAAAATCAATTTATTCACTTAATACAGTAATTATTAAAGGAACATTTTGCAAATAGGTACACATGAGCGATTGTGTACTGGCCAGTGGTACTTTTACTAGTAACATTGTATTAACAAAACCTAATTGAAATAAGCTCTAATTTTTTTAAAAAATGAGTTCTTGGACATTGTGCTGTGGAAAAGCTAATATCGCAAAATTGTATATTAAAAACCACACAAAAGACAAAACACCTCTGTAAGTAGTATCTGACCTGAGCATTCATGGTGTGTACTTTTCTTGTGATATAATAAAAACAGAGGTATCTTTATGAGTTTCATAATATCTTTTTGTTTAAAAACTTTTATTTTGCTCTCTCATTTCTCATGGCTCATTGCTATTTATTGTGTAATGAGCTTCAGATGAAAACTGAAAATAGTTTTTCATAAACTTTGGCTGTCTGTTGCTTTGAAGAGAAATTTAAGGTGTAATTTTGAACAGGTGAAATCCGACTCTACATGTTTTCCCAAATGATACAGGTTAGGGCCTGGCGTAGAGTAAGGATGGACTTCAGATCCTATTTCAGTGTGTATTCTTGAAATTTTACTCATCTGTGTTCCATCAAAGTTTGTCCTTTTGTGCAGCAGACAAAATTAAACTACATGCTATTGCATGGATTCAATTTTGACCAGCTCTGATGTTGCTGGATTTTTGTTGTTTTGTTTGCTATAGTAAGTTTGGAAAGACTTGGAAGTGTTCCATGGCGCAAGAACTTATTTAAAAACTCAGCCCTCAGTTTTTTTGGGGGTGCGGGGGGAGGGATTGTATATTGGGAGGGAAGTTAAGGGATGTCCTGCTTCTAAAAGGCATATGATTTTTAAGGAAGAGAATATATTGAATTTTAGATGTAGGTAGATCTAAAGATAGATGGCTGCAGTGAAAGCTAAAAGCATTCAAATTAGAATGGAGAGGTTTAGCTGTTAGAAAAAGGCATATGGGAGTGATGGAAACAGTTCCCGATGTGTAGATTTATCCTTCTACCATTAATTCCTGTAATGGAAATATGGAGAATGACCTTATTCTTGAAAACGTAAAAAGTATGTTCATAGATTTTGTCAGAGACCATAAGTTTGCCATTTTTCATAATAGAACTGAAAAATAAGTTAAACATTGTACCTTGTTTGGTTTTCAGATCCAGATCTGGAATGTGGATGTTGTTGACTTGTAAAAATAAGAGTCCATTTCATTCTGTGTTTTTTTGCTTCAGCAGGTTGGCTTAGGCAAAATGTTAAGAGTTCAAGTTAAGAACTTGAATTCTTGATTATGATTTAGGTGTATTTTTAGCAAAACTTTCTGTGCTCACGTTGGTCATAAATGAATACAGTATTTTTATGCAGTGAATCAGATTAGGTGTAAATTATTTTCTTGGCACAAATTCACAATTATATTGTGTAGTTACAGTTGATGCATAATCGGACATGTCTTTGTTCTCTTCCCTCTGGAAATTGCAACTTTCTTATGAAGATGAGATTTCTGCAGGATTTAAAATAAGTGCTACCTGTTGATTACTCTTCCCCCCACCATTTATTGTTTGTGATTTTTTTTAGTGAGCAAATAAAAGTAGTCATCTTCGCAATTATTTCTTTTTTTATAAGTCATCTTTGGTATGAGCCCTCAACCCATGAATTTGAACCCTAATAATTACAAATATTTTTTCCTGTAGTTGGAATTTGTGGGGTTTTTTTGAAATGCAGGTAATGATTAAACCGCTTGTCTGAAATGAAATTAGAGGTTGAATAGCTCACACTGACTTGCATGATTTATAACCAGGAGTACAAAAAAATAAATCTTACCACTTGCTTCGCTTATATCTAAATGCATTCTCATTTCCAGCTTTGATTAATTCATTCATATCTATGTATCTGATGACAGTGTGGTTCTTTAGCTCTTCACTTTGATGTTTACTCCACTGATATTTGTAGGTAGCAGCTGTACTACCTTTTAAACAAAGTAAATATTTTTTCTTGCCTTTATTCAAAGCAAGACTTCTTCCATCCAACTGACTAACTCTTATTGCCTATGTTCAAGAAAAAGGAACTTGAGCTGTTCTTTTGCTGTAATTTTGTACAAGAATTCGGAACAATATTCCAAAAAGTGACTTTCTGGAGCTTTGTACAATGATGATAAAGCTTCCCTGCTTCTGCTAGGAAGATCTTGTCTGGCTTCTCCCTCTCCTTGTTGGTTGCACCGTGTTTATTAGTAAGTTTTTCCTTTTCTGTGGATAAGCTCGTAGTTCAGATGGACATTTTTGTACTTGGTTCTTAAATTATGAAGTTGTGGATTCCATCAGACTTCTGTGATGTCAGTCCTCTGGGTTGTCCCCTTTCTCCAGTGTGATTCTTCTCTGTGTTAATAATGCTTCCTGTCTTGGTTTGATACTTTTGTACTTTTTGTGTCTGGTTACTTAGTGCAAACAATGCTTAAGACTTTCCTTTAGGAGCTCTTCTAGTAACTATTCACTATTTTTCTCCTTTAAAAAAAATTCTGGGTAACCTCTAATTGTTTTTTTTAATGTATGTAGAGTTCTTATGTGAGCCCTGCTGAGTCATGATAAATATTCTTATATGATGTTATATGAGGTACTTCACTGAAAGGGAAGTGAAAAGGATTTGCTATGGTTTTTTTCTTGTTTAGAAAATGAGTTATCAGAGAGGACTATTGAGTTAAGTCTCCAGCAGTCCACCTGTCATGACACTACGTTGCATTTGTCTCTTCAGAATTTGTACTGAACCCTTGAATTTTATTTAGATCAAACTAAGAGATGGCTTATTTAAAAACTAACTCGTATTTGCAATTAAAAGTGTTTTTTAATAAAGCACTAATAATATCAGTAAACTTTTCAAATGGAGTCTGAATATGTCTTTCAGCCAATGGTAATGACAACAAGAAATTCAAAGGTGATGATAAAATTGATGGGGCTCCTTCTCGCGTTCTTCATATCAGGAAATTGCCTGGGGAAGTGACGGAAACAGAAGTTATTGCTTTAGGTTTACCTTTTGGTAAGGTAACCAACATCCTGATGCTGAAAGGGAAAAATCAGGTAATGTGTTGCTTTCAGTTTTTTGTAATATGCTTACTGCCTAATTACAGAATGGTATTAATGCTTTTGAAATAAGTAGTATAACAATAAGTATTTTAAAAAATTAAGAACCTTTGATCCTTAATATTTTTACTGAGCTTATACTGATTTGTAGTAAATTTTTTTAGGGGAACGGGATGGCTGGCAGCTACACATAGCAAGAAGTTAGCTGCAAGGTAAATGTTTAGTCCTGCATCTTCACAGATGAATTTTTGGTGATGAAGCAGCTTAGCAAATGAAGTTGGTTTGTGGAGAATGACATCTTCTGAAGACTGATATTTGTTAAAATGTGCAATCAAGCCCTTTAAGTGTTGTTTAAAACCTCTTTAAGTGTTTTTAATATACTGCTAATATGAAGATTGTCTGCTCTTTAAATACTGAAAGCTAACTGTTTAATTACAGGCATTTTTGGAACTTGCTACAGAAGAAGCAGCTATCACTATGGTTAATTACTACTCTGCTGTGACGCCTCATCTTCGAAACCAACCTATCTATATCCAATATTCCAATCATAAAGAACTAAAGACTGATAACACACTTAACCAGGTATGTTTACTGTTATGTATGTTACAAATGCAGATCGTAGAAAATGAGGCATGGCATGTATTCTTGGCTCATGTGGTGTGTGTTTAAATCATTTGGTTCTGTCCACATTCTAACACTACTGTAGTCTTTCCTGTCATCATTCCACTTCCTCATTGAAGGGAATTTACTTTTTGTGTAATCTTTCTATTACAAGGAATTTTCTTAGTGTTTCCTTAATGTAAAAATAAAAAGATTCTGAAGTGTCTTAACTTTATTTTTTTGCGTAAAGTAAGTTGTCATCTTAATTTAGAGACTAGGATAAAATAATGAACTTTCTAATTCTGATACCTGAGATTCTAATGCCAGTTTGAATTTCTCTAGTGATAATGACTTAATGCCAGTGTGTACATTTTATTGCCTTGAATCATCATCCCTGTAGTACTGGTAACCTCAGCTTAAGTGGTCTGCTGTTCCTGAAGAAGAATACCGTAAAGATCACTGTAGGGACAAATATACTTAATAACAAAAGAGTGGTTTGCTTTTGCCTCTGCAGAATCTATTTCACATTAAATACAGACAAATATGTCTGGTTTCAGTAGAACAGGAAAATTAACCAAAGTAACATGATGACTGTGTTGTACAGAATACAGGGGAGGGAAAAGAGGCATCAACTTGCCACAAGTCAGGTGATTATTTTAATGTTAATTTCTTATGTTTTCTTTTATGTTACAAAAGACAGTGTAAGTTCCAAATTACAGGTTCTGTTACTTGTATCTTACTTAAGATATGTAGTTAGTAAAAGTATAGCTGTTACCTTTAAAATCTGTTTCAGGGTTATCTGTTGAAAGACATCTTGGTTTGGATCAAGTATAGTGTTGATTTTCCTGTTGATCTTTGTAAACATTCCGTTTCTGTAGACTTTTGATGGCTTGTGTGCTGAAGATTCTTTTTAAAAAATTAAAATTCCCCCAAACTGTCAGTTATAAAACAAGTATTTTCATTTACTTTTGGAAAAAGAAAATAGAGGATCAATTCTGTCTGCACATATAGTAGATAGATGTACTCCCTTAAGAAGATTTCTGTTGCATTGTCCTCTGGCTTCTATGGTGATACTGGTTTTGTATTTCACGTGTCCACTCTTGAAATGTATAGGATGTGCTGACTTTTGAGCAGCTTTTATGCCATTGTGCGCATTAATGTCCAATTCTAACATCTTCCCACTTCTCCAGGTCTATATTTTTTTAGCTTAGAGCTAAATAATGTAAATAGCTACTTGGCAGTAAGTATTCTGTAACTATTATCTCCTGAGGCATTCTGTAAAACATAAGATGGCTGAATGTTCTTTCTTCTGTAAGGAAGAAGAAAGGTGCTGCAGGTAGTGCTTGTAGTCTGCTTTTATTTAGTACTCAAAACTTAAGTTTTTAGTTGGTATTTGAAAGCTTTCGCGTCTAGCCAGATTCAGTTTGAAATTGTCTTTTTCTGGATATTCAAGCTGGAAGATGTGAAGAAGGTAGGATGTTAGTATGTGTATCTGGAAAGATACAATAAAAAATTGGACAAATGTGCAAGTATCTGACTTGTAATTAAGATCGGGTTAAAAAACGCAATTCACCAAGAGGTTCTTTAAGCAGCTAGGCATTTAGAAGTAAGGAAAGTAGGAGAAGTTCCATTAACCTATGCTGTTCTTAATTTCTCAGTAATAGTAGCTTCCAAGATTATTTTTAGTTAAATACTCAGAATAATAAGATTCAAAAGGGACCATTTAAGTTTTCATCTCAGCTGAATAATTCTGTGAAAATCCTCTTCCTCTGAGACATCAAGGTGCTGTGAGAGGAGTATTTAAACTCAGGTTTAAAAGAAATGCCTCTTACCTTACTTCACAGTGTCTAGACTCAGAAGAACTGAAAACAGAAATAGAATGAGCTCTAACTTAACCTGTCATAAATGCATTGTTTTAGTCTTTTTGCAATGACTTGCAACATTTAGAAACAAATAAATATTGTACATTCTGAATGATGTAGTTTTATTTATAAATTAATTGCAGTTTTGCAAAAATAAGAAAAAAGCTTTACAGTACCACTCAAGCGTCTTCAAAAGCAGCTATTTATATGTGTTATTAAGTGTTATTTTGAAGTTGTGTGACAAAATGCTCATAGTCATAATAATTTTATAGATTTTATCCTGATTTGCCAATGTTAAATCCAGTATTCTGTCCTGTATTTTTCTAGTCACTTCGTAGAATGATTTTTAATTCGTAAGAGCTGCCTCTGTGCTTACAGAAGGAGTAGGAAGTAATTATGCACCTCAGCCAAATATCTGGCTGGCTTGAAAGTCATGTATTTCATATATTAGGGAAAAAAAGAATGTGTTGTTATCAGAAGATACATTTTGCAGAGTTACAGTAATGAATGTTAAATATAGAGATAAATTTTGTTTTCCCAACCAGTGTTCACGAAGTCTTTTTTTTCCCCTCACTTTCCTTACTCGTTGATTCGTTTCAGTATGAGGAGTATCATGTAAGTTGCGAGACATGGAACTGTATAGTAACTCTAATGCCTTCAAAATATGCAGTATATGTTAATATGGTGGTTATTATTTTTACCTGGCATGCTCACTTGTCTCTGTTTTGTATTGTTTTGCTTCATAAGGCTACTGCCATGAAAGTATTAAATGGAAATCCTTTTTTAGGCACTTTTTCTTCCTCAGAAAAAGACATTAATCTTTCTGATACTGTCAATTTTGGCAGTGGAAGTAGTTACATAGATATGTGTTCTTGTGATGTCATCATGCAGATACCTTTGAATTTCTAAAACCCTGCTTGTGTTTAAAAACAAAAAACCCCCCCATACATGGAGAGGATTTTGTTTTTCTTATGAAAGAGGGTGGATGACAGACACTAGTTTGTTTACCTCTGTGGGTGCCACTTTCTGGTGCTTGTCAGTCTCGTGTATTGTTTCATTGCATTTATCCTGAGATTTTGGAAGTGTTAGTTCAGCATTGTCCCTTCCTATTAGAGCCTTCTGTATAATTAAAATGGCAGCAAAACGTTCACTGTAATACAGTCTCCCGAAAATAGGATAAACACTCTGGTTTCTGTAGGCTTGAGTTTTATTGGTTGTTCGGGTTTTTTGTGAGTTTTTTTGTTTGTTTTGGTGGGGTTTTATTATTTAAAGGAAAGAAAAAAGTGTGAAGAGTCTTGAAACCTACAAAATCCTCACTTTCCTCATCCTTACTAGTAGAACACTAAGCTTGCTACTAGGAAGATTGGTGTTGGTGCTTTTTAAATCTCCTCCTTACTGTGACAGAAGGATTAATTGATGTCTTCGTTTTTATTGTCTCTTCTCACCGAGTCAGACTGCATTGCACTTCCATTGTGTCATGTCTGTAGCTCCTGAGTTTTAAATAAGTGGACTGCTTTGTGTTTCTGAAGTTAACTGTATTAATATTGCTAATTAATTTCTAGCTATCATCATGAAATATTAAAAAAAATCTGCCTACTCTCTTCTTTTTTTTTTTTCTAGCGGGCCCAAGCTGTTCTTCAGGCAGTGACGGCTGTGCAGGCAACAAATGCTCCCATTAGTGGGACCACTGTTAGTGAGAGTGCAGTGACTCCAGCTCAGAGTCCAGTGCTTAGAATAATTATTGACAATATGTACTATCCGGTAACCCTGGATGTTCTTCATCAGGTAAGGCAAATTTCATTTTAACTTGAGCTGTCACTGGGAGCATACTTGTGTGTAAAACTTTACAATGTTTTTGGCAGATATTCTCTAAATTTGGTGCTGTATTGAAGATAATCACATTCACAAAGAATAACCAGTTTCAAGCTTTACTGCAGTATGGCGACCCAGTAAATGCACAGCAAGCTAAACTAGTAAGTATAGTTCTCTTTTAAGGTTGGAGGCCTTCTTGTACTCTAAACACTTGTAAAATGTTAATATAACAGAGCACTAACCATAATAATATGTCACCCACCACTTGTGTGAATTTTTTTGAGATTAAAATATAACTGGGAGTTATTATATAATGTACTGTATAATATCAGTGCTTAAAGATACTGTGTTTAAGGATGTTATGTCTAAATAATTACATACATCTGTAATTATGAAGGAAGTATTTTAATAAGAATGCACAGAGATAAAATAATATGCAAGACTGCAATAGTGAAAATGTCAACCAGGAATAAAGTGCAAGATATAGTGTTCATGCATAATTAATTCACTGCAAGCAGCAAATTTGGTATGCCCATTGAATTATTGTTGGTAGATACTTTCTAAGCATAAAAATAAAGATGTGATTTGTGGATTATATACATGTTTGTGAAAGTGTGTCCTAAAAAAATCTAGA